>OY998246.1:26644873-28030873 GCA_963922005.1 Cornus suecica | reverse complement strand
GTGTTGATGTCTTTATTTGCTATTGTGGTTACGATTGCGATAACAATGCACCAAATTCGTCAGATAATATGATGGATGCAACATAATAATAATAATAATAGCACATTCCAAACATGTTACTAATCCGACCATACATATAGAGATGGGCAATGAGTAGCATACAGAGATGGGCAAATGGTAGGATTTGGCTAAATTTATTACCATCCTATTAAAAAATTAATAATAATATTATTATCTCAAATTCATGAGAAATTTTAATTGATAATACAATTATCACCCGTCGGAACAAACGGGTTCTATCGAATTATCATCGGGTACTTATTAAATTTTAAAGTTAATTTTTAATACTTAATATTTAAAGAAACAACATCACACATTTAAATGACTTTTCGTTGTTTACTTTCTTCACAAATAAAATATAATGCTCAATTGGTGTGGCTTTGATTTGTCATGGTACATAATTCATCTGACATTGGAGGTAACTTTATTCCGGTGACAAATTTGCGAACTTAATGATAGCTAATTTATATTACTTATATATATATATATATACATATTTATTTATGTAAGTATCTCTCATCTTTCCGTGTATTAAGATTTTCAATTGGTTAGCATACTTAAAAAAGTAGAGTATGCGTAGGTATGCTGTGCTTTTACATATATAGGTAATTTATTTTTAAATAATAATGTGTACTTGTATTTGCAATCGTTATTTAAATAAAATTTATATTCCAATAGATTGATTATGTAATATATTTGGTTTTCTTTAAAAAGTGGTGAAAAAAAATTATTTGCCAAAGATAGAAGCTCCGTACTTACTTATTATCTTTAATTATGTATTTTAGTTAAGATTTGTTTTTGTTTGAATGGTTAGAAATTCTCACATTCTCATTTTGGGGAGTTAAGTTATATCATTCCATCAAGGGTGCACGGGTAGTTAAGAGAATTTTGAACATAATAATTTATTTGTTTTGGTGAAACGTTCATATAAAAGTAATCCAACAGAAAAAATGTTCTTATAATAATTTATTTGGCATAAAAAAAAGACATGTGTTTTTCTCATTATATTTTGTCTTTCTTATTGTTATTAGTTGATATATTTTATTACTAATAAAATACAACACAATTTTGATAAGATACAATATATGTATTTCCAACAAAATGATACATATATATTTTTTTTAAACCTTCTCATTCATCATTGATTTTTAATCACGTGATTTTTCCTAGTCTAACTTTAAAAAATATATTATAAATCTAATTTAAAAAGATATATTAAATACTATAAATAAATATTAAATATTAAATTTTTATATATAGTTTTTAAATGGGTTAGGGCGGGTCCAGGGTAGTTTTTACAAAAAATCCGAACCCGTTTCGGGTTTTGATTTTCAATACCAAACTCGCCCCAAAGTCATTAAAAAACTTACCAAATCCACCTCATTAGGGGCGGAGCAGGTCGGAATCCGACCGAGTCAGGTTAAATTATCATTCCTACATACGTAGTGTATGGTCCCATATACCGACCAAACATGGAGCCATATGTCCTATATTTTTTATGTTTTTTTATTTTATTTTTAATAGTAAGAAATTGTTTAATGAATTTATAAGTAAAATGTGAGATTTACCCCCATAATTTTTTTTAAAAGATATATATATATATATTATTGTTATTATTTCCCCTCCTACCAAAACAATACTATAACTTAGAATAAATCCAATCACAGATTAAAGGTTCGCCTCCTAACATTTTTTTCTGGATTCGTTCCGTCGGCGACCCATGATAGAAGTTAATCGCACAAACTTTATTCTAAGAAAATATTACTGTATTATTATTATTATTATTATTAACTTTTTTTGAGGTTGCAGTGGACAATCAAGTATTGCATCGGGTCCGTTTGGATACCCTGTTTTTTGTTTTTATTTTTTTACTGTTCACAAGACTAAAAAAAAAAACACGTTTGGCAAACGCGTTTACTGTTCACTGTTTTTTTCCCAAGAAAACTGTTTTCTGTGAATAGTGTGTAAAAGTGATGAAAACACCAAATACAACTTTTAGTTGTTTTTTGAGTTTTTTCACTGTTTAGGTGGTAAAAACAATGAAAACACCAAATTCATAAAATACAATTTTCACCAAATAAAAGTGGTGAAAACACCTTCATCCAAACGTTTTTTTGTTTTTAGTTTTTTCCTGAAAAAACAAAGATAAATACAAAAACAGTTTTTATATTTGAAGACAGAAAACAAATACAAAAAACAGATTTTCCAAACGCACCCATCATAAAGTTATTCCAAGCTCTCTCCATATTTTTATGAACCTTGTCACATTATTGATACGGTTGGTTTTGTTTTGTCGCTAATAAATTGGACCTTCTAACAAAGGGAGCGTCCCAGCCATCAATTTTCCCATGTCTCCCTTGAAAATGAAGTTTGGAGTTGTTATTGCCCAACCCCACATACCGTCCCTTGTTGATGCTTATGAATGGTTTGTTGAGAAAATGTATTTTGTGTTTGTATCAAGTTGTTAGTGTTGCGATCGGAATCGTAAAATTGTAAGTGGGATAGTAAAATTCTATCATATTGTTATAAAAATAATTTAAATTAACTCATTAAATCATGATCTCTCTATAATAGAACAAAAATACTCAAAACATTAAATAAAAAAAAAAATAACCCTAAAATTAATTTTGGAAATATTACAAAGACTATATACATATGATTTTAATTACATTATCTTATTAATCTTAAAGGTATTAATTAATGTATAAAAAGAATCAAGATAATATGAGATACAATTTTTGTGAAACAATACACAAATGATATATAAGTTTAATTTTCTATTGCATTATTATTTTAAAATAGAATTTGTGTATTATTACATAATTAATATAAAGGCTTGGATTTAAAATAAAAAAATAGATTAAAGAGTTATTGATAGAATTTAATTATTATTATTTTTAATCATTCTAAACATAATAACTAACTGCATAAGAATAATTAAGTCCCACTTTTTTCCTTTTTAGTAATTACATAAGTTTGGTCTATCATATATTATTATTTTATATTTCTTTAGTCTATGTATTTTGAAATACCAATTAGAATTACACTTTAATTAATTTATTTATTTATTTTTACTTTTTCAAAGAAAAATTAGAAATATTCCTAACCCGTCACACTTTTAGAATAGTATAATAGTAATAAAAGTCATGTGCAAAATGCACGTATCATAATTAAAAAGAGAAAATAAAAAAATATGATATTATATACATAATTTTGTAAGAAATTGAAAAAAGGTCACGTGCAAAATGCACATGAGGGAAGAATCATATTTAAAAAGATATATATATATATATATATATATATATATATATATAAAATCTAAAATACTGCAAAAGTGTAACAATAAAATAGTTTACAAATTTCTTATCCATGAGTGGGTATATAGATGTATATATTAACATGTATCCGTTTAGGTAAAGTCAACTTTTTTTCAAAATTTTCTGAATCTTTTGACTTTTATTAGGTAATATAAAGTAAAGAACAAAAAAACAAAATATTTACTACCAATACTTTTAATAATAATAAAAAAACTCAATTCTTGTATTCTAAAACACATGAAAAAAATAAAAATAATTAAAATACGTTACACTTTTATAACTAAGTATAGATATAGATTAGAGATAATAAATAAATACAAAAATTATAGATAAGTATAAACCAAAAATACATGTTAATATATACATCTATATACCTACTCATGGATAAATATATATACATTTAATTGGAAAATCAAAAGAGTTTTACAATGATTAATATAAGAGTAAATGTTAAATAATAAATAATTCAATATTTTTTGTTCTAAAATAATAAAATGCATAAAATATTCTAAGGGTCTTGTACTTTATAATAGTATATGTTAGTCACTAATTCACCCTAGAGGGGGGGGGGGGGGGGGTGAATAGGGTGTTCAAAAATATTTCTAACTCTTTTCAAAATTGGAACAAGCTATATTCAAAAATCAAATTCTTCAATAATCAAGTGAATGTATCAATTCAATTTATCTAACAACTTATCACAAGACTAATTATAGCATACAATATATTCAAGTAAATATAACATGCAAATTAATGAAATAAAGAGAAAGAGATAGAGAGATTAACACCGTGATTTTTTCGAGGTTCGGTAATTCCTACTCCTCGGCTCAAGAACCCCTTCTTGAGACTTTTCCCGATCCTTTCACTATGGCCCTTCCTTAACAAGTGGAATGACAAACCTTTACAATACAAGCCTCTCGAGCTTGTCTCTCAATCAAGAGAACAACCCTCTCTTGAACAATCGTTGGACTTCACTTGTCCGAGATCACAAATTCATATGTAATCAATAAAATCACTCAAGAATAAAAACACTCAAAAACCCAAAGGTTTTTCTGGAAGATAAATTAATATAAGCTCAAGTGTTTTTGGTGATTTTTTAATAGCTCTAAAAATGTATTCTCAAAGGCTATGACCAATGAACAATATTTGGAGAATAAGAAGAGATACTTGAGTTTTTGATTTTCAAAGATTATTGCAGAAAATCAGAATTTTCTTGCTTCCTCTCAATGGCTTTTTCAGAAAATTTCTGTATGAAAAAGACAAGCTTTTCTTTCTCTCTTTCGTTCAAATATCTTGCTTACAAATGATACATCTCATTCTATATATATGGAGCCTTTAGGATTTTGAAGAAGGAATAATGTAATGATAAGTCAAGAGCCGTTTGAAATCCATTAGACATGATGCTCAAAACATGGAAAGTGTTTCAGTCGAATCTGCAGAATTTCAGGACCTTTTAGTCGACTACTTGGAGTCTCTAGTTGACTAGATGGACTCTTCTAGTCGACTAGATGGAGTTCTAGTCGACTACTTGATGTAGTCTAGTTGACTCAAAGGTGTTTTAGTCGACTACTTCAAAGTGGATGAAAAACTTGATGCTCCTGATTGTTTTAGTTGACTACTAGAAAATAAAAAAGGATTATTCTAGTCGACTATAACTTGCAAAATACTTATTTAAATCATTTTTCTTTCCGCTTGAGTTCGGTAAATCATTTTTCTTTCCATTTGAGTTTGGTTCATTTTATACTTGAGCTTATACAATAATATCGACACATAAAATTACCTTGTTACAATGATCGCTCCCCGACCTATCTACCCCAAGTCTTGAGTCTTCGACTTTCGCATTTTGCCGTTGAATATTTGAAATTCCATTTTCGCGCTTCAAATTCTTTCTCGACTTTTCGCTTTTATTCAAGCTTTCTTTCCGAGTTTATTTTCCGAGTCGTTTTCTTTCCGAGCTTGCTTTCCGAATCGTTCACCTGTCTCTTGCTGAAAATATGAACTAGATAATTTATTAGTATCAAACACGCTTTAAATTTTTTGTTAATATCAAAATAAGATTTATTGTCCGAGAATAAATTTCAAGGCCAACAATCTCCCTCTTTTTTATGTTGACAAAACATTTCATGTTTACGTGTAAGTGGTGAAGTATCAAGTGATACTCCCCCTCAATATGTGCATTACATGTTCCCCCTTAGTAAATATATATTTTTAATTCAATATACTAGCATGGAGCCACACATAAAACACTTGCATACACGAAAGCATAATACACGAAAGCAACTAACTTTTCCCCCTTTGGTAACATAAAAAGGTGGGAAGTGATGGTTGAATAAAGAATTCATCATGCTAATACATCAACATCTAAACCCATCCCAATTTCCCTATGAAGTTTTTGAAAATGATTCGTTCGGAAAAATACTTTGTGAAAATATCCGCTAATTGATTTTTAGTGTCAATAAAAGCCAATACAACATTTTGTTTAACAATATGATCACGTAAGAAATGATGCCTAATCTCGATGTGCTTGGTTCGTGAGTGATGAATAGGTTTCTTTGATATACAAATATCTCTTGTAATATCACATTTAATGGGCACATGGTTGAAAATAAGCACATAGACACACATTAAACATTATACCCGCCTACTAGCGGTTAAGTAAAGCAAACTATCGATCATGCCTATATAATTTGTAATGTCAACACATTTACCATGATCATCTTTATCAAGCTTAAAGAGGTACTCATAGGAGATACGACATGTTTGGTTTCTTCAATACAAAAACACTTTAGCAAATCTTTAGTGTACTTGGATTGACTAACAAATAAGCCATCCGAGCTTTGCTTGATTTGCAACCCTAAAAATAAATTCAACTCACCTATCATGCTCATTTCAAATTCATTTTGCATATTTGTGGCAAATTATTTACATAAAGAATCGTTTGTTGAGCCGAATATAATGTCGTCAACATATATTTGGACAATCAACAAATTATTCTTAATGATTTTTGTAAAAAGTGTGTTGTCAACTTTTCCTCTTGTAAAACCATTTTGAGTAAAAAACGCGCTAAGTCTCTCATACCAAGCTTGAGGAGCTTGCTTTAAACCATATAGAGCTTTAGCTAATTTGAAAACATGATATGGAAAAATATTATTTTCAAAACCGGGTGGTTGCTTTACAAAAACTTCTTCTTCTATGACACTATTTAAGAAAACACTTTTAACATCTATTTGATAAAGAGTAAAGTTTCTATATGATGCAAATGCAAAAAACATTCTAATTGCTTCTGATCTAGCTACGGGTGCAAAGGTCTCATTGTAGTTAATACTTTCATCTTGATTGTAACCTAGAGCTACCAATCTTGCTTTGTTCGAATAAACACTCCATTTTCATATAATAAGTACATGCATCAAGTGAATGACTCAAATGAAAAAGTGACTTAATGTTCAAGTGTGTATGTTTGAATGAAAGTTCAAGTCATAAGTATTTAACATACTAGATGCAAATAAGAAACACTCAATCACTAGATTATTTAAAATCACATAGTCATGTATGAAGATTCACTTAAAATCACATATGAGTACTTAAGAATAAGTCAACAACACCTTCATCTTAACCACATGAAAAACAATAAACACATATGCAACATCTAATCATTATAGTGTAATGTGAATAACGTAAAAATCATAATGATGAGTAAGAGATGAATCAAGATAATGAACAAAGTAACACATAATATATGCTCTTATTTATGTTACTAATCATCTAAGTCCAAGAGTAGTCAACCAATGAAACCATATAATCCCAAAACCGAAGTGTCAAAAAATATTTGAAATTATGTCATGACACTTAAATGTATTTTACCCAAGAAGGAAATAAGTTCATCTATCATGCTCATTTTGAAATAGTTTGCACGTTTGTGATAAACTTCTTTGCACAATACATTAAATATTGGTAAACATAATATTCCAATGTGAAACTTATAACCAAATTTGATAAGTTATAAATAATAAACAACAAAAAGAATGTTTATCAATAGGTTCTACAATAACCTTCATCCATAAAAAAAAGCACTTAAAGCCATTCAAGACACCCTTTTGGAGCATATTTCAAGTTAAGCACGGCTTATGATAGTTTTAAAACCCATTGTCTAAAACTTATACATTTCAAAACATTATGATTCTCTACATGAAATTTTTTTATTTAAAAATCATATAAGAATGCATTAGATAAAAACATTTTATGCAAAGAGGCATGTGACATTCTTAGAAGATTAATTCATTTTACATGTGTAAAGAACAATCTATATCCTTCTTGGTTAAGATCTTAGGATAATAATGGTCAAAACCTTGGGTCACCACTATTAGACATAGATTGCAACATTAACATGCATTATAAAATATACAAGAGTATGCATGTATGATAATGATATAAAATTTTAAGATATAGAAAATATTATTTATCATTGAGAAAATAATAATAATACAAACACAATGAAAACGTATGTCTTTCATGATATGTGCACATAAGACTTATGATTCATGTTTTTCAATAAACTTTCAAGATAGCAACATTTGAGTACAATATCTCCATATTTTCAACATGCTTCCTTCAAAGAGGAACCTATAGTTCCTTTACATAATAAAGATCCAAGCATATATTAAATAGCTTCAACCAATGTTTCAATTTGAAACAACAAAAGCTAAGCATCATGAATATCATTTTTATGAAAATCTTAATGCAAATACCTCTAGGATGATCACCAAGAAGTTATATAATAGAGGATGATGAATCATTTAACCACATAAAATTTCATCACATATACCTTATCCTCATTTGCATTAGATAGATCATTTAAAGAAAATTTTCTCTCTTGAGGTTTACTAGTGTGGACTTACTTGATTAAACATATATCCCAAGTCCATCATAATTTCACTTCGAAAACAAACACCTCAATTTAATGTGCAATAAGTCATATCAAGAGAATTTAGATAAAACACTAAAATTATGAAGGCCCGTGAACAAATATCAAGACATAGCTACTCAAGTAATCAACCAAATTTAAGTGAAATAACTTTGATGGTCTAGAGGTGGACATGATTATATTTTTTTAAATTTTATGTATGATCAAGACTTTCTTTCATATATCCACGTCATTTCAAAGCAAACTACTATCAAGAAATCATCAAAAACATATTCAATTGCATGCACCAAGTAGCCAATCACCCTCATTACCGATCATCAAATTTATTTCACGATCTATCAATAACGATTAAACATACTTGAATAAGCATATGTATGTCATGTTTAATCTTGTCAATGAAAGCACATTACTAATGGAGGTTTAGAAAATGTGTACCATGATACTAGCTTTACCCATTTTACTTAGAATTTCTTGTAGATGATTTGTATTGTCCACTTATTTTGTTAGAGACTTTGATTTCATCTCCCCTTTTGAGTTGTAACATCACAAATGAAGAATCAATATTTCTTGAGAAAGGAATCAATCCACACCTACAAGAACACACTCAAGTAGTATTCTTTGGTACCTTCTTTGCTCTAGGGTCCATTTGTGTTAGCACATTTATGGGCATAATTCATTATAAGCACATTAACACAAAATGAATGATCCTCTACAACCACTATGCTTCAATTGAATTTATCATCCAAGAACATTATCATGAAGTGCATTTGTCAATTCAAATAGTAAGATATGTTCATTGTTATTTAACAATTAAATGAACCAATATGAAATTAATAATATGAATGAACCTCTATTTCATATATGAATCATAGTAAACAACCATATACATCATTCATGTTCAAATGTCAAGAATTGACAAGAAAACCAATATATCTTCCCTTGATTAGCAAAAATAAATTATATGCCATTTTTCAAGATTTGTAAAGCTATAGCACATAGGAAGATTCATTTCTTTTTCATTTCAAAATTCTTTGAACATTTGAAAGCATAATGAAAAGATAATTTCATAAGAGTCGCCCTTTTGAAATAATTTCTCTCTAAATCAATGTAACATTCTTCTCATGCAATTCAAGATAATCAAAATAATGTGATGTATGAACAATGATTATTCATCAATCAATGAATACATTCATAAAGCAACATAGTAAACAAATTTCCGTTTCTTTTAGTATCGAACAATTGTTTCCAATCTTTCTCAACTAAGCATACATTGGTCCCAAAAATAACATCATAGTCATTGTCACACAATTTGCTAATGCTAAATAAGTTATCCTTCAAAATATCAACCAAAAACACATTATCTATAGAAGGAGAGGAAGATATACCAATTGAGTCAATCCCTATAATTTCGCCTTTAGAGTTGTCTCCAAAAGTTATGTTTCCTCCTTCATAAGATTTTAGAGATATGTACTTTGATTTGTCTCCCGTTATATGCCTTAAGCATCCGCTATCAAGAAACTATTTCCTTTAAGGCGGACTTCAAGCATACCTACAAAACAAATTTATGTAATTGATACCCAATTTATTTTGGGTCCGCTAGGGTTAGAGAGAGATGCAATGATTTCTTTAGGAACCCAAATCATTTTTGGTATAACATTCTCCTTTCTACGTAAGCATGTAATGGTTCCTTTTGGAACCCAAATCATTTTTGTTATCACTTTCTTCTTTCTAAGTAAACATGCATTTGCCTTATGTCCCTTTTTCTTGCAATAATTACATGTAACATGCTTATGATTATTTAAGGATGCGTGAAATGATTGTCTTGTAAATGTATGTCTTAATGATTTTCTCTTTTTCAAGATTAGAGCATCTTTGTCAAAAACATCATACCCTAGACCACATTTATCAAATGATCCTCTTTGTCTTCCCAACATAATGCTAAGGTTCTCTTTTCCTTTTATAAATTTAGCTAAGAAATTTATTTGATCATCTATAGTATTTTTCAACCGATTATTTTCTTTTTATAGCTCAATGCTTTTGTCATTGCATGAAATTTCTAAGTTGGAAGTAATAGAGCTACATGAAAATTTAGCTTTCTTAAGAATAATATGTTTTCTAGCTAAGTTTTCAAATTCATCATGTAATTCTTCAAACACATCTTGCAATTCATTATAAACAAATAAAAGTTCATCATACGACAATTTAGATTTATCTAATGCATATGAATTTAAATGTACCTCTTCTTCATTTACCGTGAGACAAATATTTGTCATTTCCTCGCCATTTTCATCCTCTTTCGAGTCATATGAGTCGTAGTCATCCATAGCCATCTTGTTTGGTCTTTTCTCGTTTTCCTTTTTGAGCTTGAAGCAATAACTTTTGTAGTGCCCCGACTTTCCACAATTGAAACAAATTAGAGGTTCTCTTTTGCTAGGCTCGCCTTTTGGTTCGATTCTCCTCATGAATCTTCCACCATTGTCTTTATTTTTGGTAGAGGCTTGCAAAGCTATCCCCTTTCTTGGCTTGGTGTCGTCTTCACGAGATTTCAATGTGATTTCCCAAATGAGTAGAGAGCCGAAAATCTCATCGAGACTTATGGTGTTAAGGTCATGAACTTCTTTGATTGCCGTTACTTTTGCATCCCATTTGGCCGGAAGGCTTCTAAGGACTTTGCGTGCCGCATCGGATCCAGGAACAATTCTACCAAGATGCTTTAGTCCATTCAAAATGTTAGTGAAACGAGACATCATAGAATTGATATTTCCATCTTCCGTCATGGTAAATAATTCATATTGATGCATAAGTATATCAATTTTAGATTATCTAACTTGAGTAGTACCTTGATAAGTTAATTCAAGTTTATCCCACATTTCTTTGGCCGTGGAGCAAGTAGAGACACGATTAAATTCATTTGGACTTAAGACACAATTTAAATTTACCTTAGCTTTAGCATTAAATGACATAAGCCTATGCTCATTATTATCTCATTCGTTGGGAAATTTAGGGATATTTTTTCCATCTACTAGTTTTGTTATAGTGAAAGGTCCATCAACAATAACTTGCCAAATTTGATAATCAATAGCTTGAAGAATGTCACGCCCCAAATTTCCTAGAACTCCGAAACCCGAGTCTAAGAGCTAAGGGAGTGAACGAAAGTGAAAAGAAATGAAAACCAACAACATTCAGCCATCAAACACCCACGAAAGGGTTACAATGAATGCTCAGATACCATGCTGTCACGCCCCTAAAGGGTGACGCAAGTCAAACGACCACTAGAATCAACAATAACAAAGAGACATATAGAATAACAATAAAAAATATACTGTAACACCCCGTGTTATTATCCTTTTTACTGAAATTATTTTTGATTTAATTTCGGTAATGACGTCACTTGTTCATGACGTATTATTTATTCTTGGTATTTAATACCTGTAAATTTTTCGCGTTTAGTTTTAAAGTCGACTGGATGACTTTATGGTTTTTCTTTGACGACTACGCGAATTCTTGTTGTCAATTACACGGTCTCGTTTCGACGTTAGTTTATTCGACATTTAATGATTAGTGTTTCGATTGAATGACGACGCATTTTAATTGGATCGGGCCTGTTAAGTGTTCCGACGTTTGGGTTTCTACCCCGATATATTTAATTGGGCGTCCCGTTATTAATTCGGGTTTGCGAGATTACGTTTTGGGGTTCCCGGTATTTTTCGGGATTTATTGTATATATATATATTTAATTATATATATATATATTTTTGGGGTCATTTCGCAATTACGGATACTTGAAGGGTCAATTTCGCAATTATGGACATTTAGAGGGTTAGTTTTGCAATTAGGGCATATATGTATATATGCATGTACGAAACCACATATCTGCTATTCTCCTTCTCCCGCACGACTCTACCATCTTCTACCTTCTCTGTGACGCACGACCGGAGCAGCTCATCCTTCACCTCCATGAACGTCGGCGAGAGAGAGAGAGAGAGGGCTGGTTCGTGAAGAGAGGAGCGGCTGGAGAGAGAAACCTTGGGCTGTTCTCCATGGCAGACGCGGCTGCGCAGCAGGAGCGGCGGCGACCGAGCTGGGTTGACGACCCATGGTGGTCGTCGGTTGGGCCAGGCGGCGGCGCGGGAGGCCGTGGTGGCGTAGGGTGGCGCTGGACAGAGCTGGGCTCGCGCAGGGGAGACGCGTGGGCAGGGGCGATCCGGCTGGGCTTCGGCCAATTTTTCGGCGACCTTCCGGTGATCGGTTTGAGCCGATTTTCGGTGAGTAGCTTCGTCTCTACCATGTATTCGTTATATATTAATTTCGTGAATTTAGGATGAACGATTTGCCCGGAAATCGCATTTATAGGTTATAGTTTTCGTTTGGGGTATTTTAGATTTAACCCAATTATTTAACCTATTGTTAACGGGCTTCGTATATATCGTATAGGTTGTCGAGGCGGACATTTCGATATATTCGAAATATTTTTCGAACGACTTTGGTCGGTGGGCGTTATATTCGGGCGCCGGTACTGTTCACGGTGGGCTCGAAACGGCTGTTCTGTAAGCGTAATCTCAGGTGGGAAATTTTATTTCTCACTCCGCATTATTGAAGTAGTTTAGGGGTGCAAAACCCTTATTTAATTTAATATAGATATATTAAATCGTTAATTTAAATATCTATAATTCGTTTAGAAACGGAATAGGACTTAGGAATTAATTTAAGAAAATTAATTAAATTATTTCCTACGAGATTAAATATATTCCTAATTGAATTGAATAGGAATAGGCGGTTTAGAAATTCCCTTGAGAATTAAATGATTTAGTAGAGATTCGTGAAAACTTAGACGTTGTGCTAGGTTCCCTTGCGATACGTGAATTAATTGCTTTAATTTATTTTAAAGGCATGATAAGGGAATTGAAATATTTTCTAAAGAATTAAAGAAAATATATATTTTGAAAACATGAATTGTATATGAAATTGTTTTCATATGATTTAAATGCTTTATTGTATTTTAAAGCATGTAAGGAGATTATGAGATTATGTTGATAGTACCATGTGGGTAATTGCTTAAATATGATGCACTATATATTTATGTTGAGTACAGGGGTATGTATCCTGTAGGGACGGTTTTGTGTCGGATTGTATCCGTTAACCTGTGATGGGCGCCGTGTGAATTATATATGAATATTGTACATAAATATGATGCATTACATATTTATATTGAGGCATGATTGTCATTTAGACCTGGATGCATATTGAGTTGATATATGTGGGTTGTGAAATCATGTGGGGATGTCTTTGTGTCGAATCGTCGCAACAACTGGCCAGGTAAAGGTGTCTCCCACCTATGGAACTAAAAAGCCAGAAGGTGATATAGGGTTGGTTGTTGCCCCATCGTGGTGGTATGCGCCACTCTCGGGTCCTGAGTATATTACAGGAAAAGGTGTCTCCCACCTACGGAATTTGGATATAGGGTTGGTTGCTGCCCCATCGTGGTGGTATGCGCCGCTCTCGCAGGGGAGTCGCAAGTAGGGCTCTCGTGCAACCGTCTTCCTTGTTGAAAGTGTAGTGTCAAAAACACTTGGGAATGATCGGTGCGGTACTCTTTCTCCTTGTAAATGGGTGGAGTGCGTATTCGTTAACCACGTGATGTGGGCAAAGGGTGGTGTATGAGTCACATTGTATTTGCATGACATTTATGTGATTTCATTTGACATGTATACGTGATATTATTACATGTGATGTTGGAGCAGGTTTAATATGTGTTATTATTGCCTGTTGGATTTTGGAGCATGTTGTGTATGAATATTGCGAATTTAAATTCATATCTTTGTAAAATGCTCAGTTGATAATGATTAACGTGAAAGAAAATGATTACATGTGGTAATAAATCAAGTATAATGAAATGTTTATTTTATACTTGTGAGTATATATACTTTCGCACCCTTGGGGGAGGTTAAGTATATTCGTGTAGTAATCTCTTTGGGATGATTATGGTTAGTCGTGTGACTGTGTTGGAGATTGGAGATTAGAGATTGATTTTAGTATCAGTTATGAATTAGGGCCTTGGAGAAGGTGGGTGATGAGATTGTGAGTTGTAGTATGGACCTTTAGGTGTCTTTCACTTTTGAGGAATAGGCTATCAACTGTAGTTGAGATTTTGATTGGTGAGAAGAGGTTATGGTTGAGTGACTTTATTAAGTACTCGAGGTACTGTAGTTTGACAGACTTGGTTCTAGTGCTTAGTCCCTTCCCTTAAGCATTCCTGGTACTGTGTTTTGTACACTAGTACGTGGTCGTTGACTTGTATGTCATTCCTTGAGTTGTCGGTTACGGTGTGGTGCCGAACCTCTTCCTCGTGGTGTCATTTGAATTGGTGGAGTTGGAACGGATGGTTGTCTTCCGTGAGTCCAACGTGTTGCTCTTCCTTTACTGTCCTCTCGGACATTACAGGAATTCATAGAGTTGTGTTTCTCTTATTTGACTGTCATTTCGAAAACGGTGTTTTCTAAACTCTTTGTATTTAAAAGGAAAAACTCGTTTTCGCCTACCCCCGTAGCAACTAAAAGTTTTAACACTTTATAAAATGATCTTAGGATCTTCTTTAAACAAAGATTTTAACTTCTAAAAGTCGGTGATGGCAACTGACGGAGACCGGGGGCAAGACGGTCATTTTTACTATGTGGTTTCTTAAAAGGAAAACTATTTTATTACTTTTCTTGGGATTCTGAGATTTCGAGACCTCTTTCTCAATATCTCATCCTGTAGAGTTTCGAAAGGTGTTCCATTGTTTCACCTTTGTTTCCTATCATTTCTAAGTCTCGGGTATGAGGCTTGGTGTTGTTCAGTGCACACATATAGTGTTGCCCTTCCTTTCTTCTTGGTTTTTGACGTCACTACATAGGTGACTCGAGTTGTTCCACATGTTGTGGGCATGGATACCGAGTGGATTGGGTTCCTTGTCCAAGTGTTCTCCTTAAACACTTGTGGTGTTTTAACCTTGACATTGTTGTCTCGGTTATCTGTTGGTTTAGCATTGGGAAGTCTTTTCCTTTGCTTTGTTTCGGTGACCATTGGGTGGTCGTTCTTGTGAGTTGAGTTCGCGTATTCTTAGTGATTTGATTGGTGGTTTTCCCTCGCCTACAGTGAGAGCGTTAGTGATGTGATTGACCCTATCGATGATAGTATTATGAGGTCGATGTGATTTATGGTATGGTGATATGATTGAGGTGATCTAGCCTTTGAGAGGTAGATTTTCCTTAGGAATGGGATGAGGTTTGTATTATATATATATATATTGTACATTTACAATATATATATATATATAGACGATGATTGTGTTAGTACGCAAGGACGTGAGTACTTTTCCTCCTGTGTTCTCGGGGAGTGAGTTATGAGTATTCCTTGGTACTAGTGGTGGATTTTGATCCTTGTGGATGCTAGAGGTGAGTGTGATTCCCTCTGTTTAGATTTTCTGGTTAGCGTTGTGAGCGCTGGATGATTGGTTAGATTTGACCTTAGTGTCGTGTACCTAGTGTACGTTGGTGAGAGTAGTGTAGACTACTGGTGTTGGGTACTTGGAGTACGAGTTTTAGAGACTCATGTTGTGCATTTATATATATATATATACGTGTAGATATATATATATATATATATTCCCTATATACTTATGTATACTCGTTTACGATAGTATATGAGCGTGTGACTTGGGTTTGCGTGGATGGGACTAGTTGGGCTATATTTATATCTTATTAGACGGTTTAGCTTTACCTAAACTATCAGAGGATGTGGTAGTTAGGATATCTTTTCCCACTGAGCTTATTTGCTCACGGAGGGAATTTCATTGGCCCCCCTGGTATTCCACGCCAGGTTGCAGGAAATATACGGCTATGAGCAGGATGCAGTGCAACGACAGCTTTCTTTTGTTTCCTTGTTACAGGTTTTGGAGTTGCGTTGGGTGATGCGGTTACGGTTGCATCACGACTGGGTTTGGGGACGATAGGTATCCGCTTTCAGTTTCTTTAACCGTTGTTATGGGATTATTATGTATCTCTTTTGGGAGCCAGTCTGTTGGCATATCCCTATTGATGTATTATTTATTTCCTGTACTTATTCTTTCAGGATGTATTGTATCTATTCCGCACAGTTAGGTGCTTTTCTGTATTTTTATTCGAGCAATTGTGGCTCTGTTGATTTTAGAGGGTTTGGAGGGGTTTTGGTTTCTTTCCACTACCTCGGCCCTATTAGGATTGATGAATGTGGGGCTTGGAAGCCATTGTGATTATTGAATTGCTTTGGGCAGGTTATTGTGTTGTGGTTGTGTATCCGGATGTTCCATTTACAAAAGGAACTCTGCCGGATTTTCATTAGATTCCGCTGCTTTGTTTATTATTCATTTGGGTATGAAATATACCGTTCCATCATTATTCCATACGTTTTCATGGCTAATGATATCTTAGTTGGTTGCTCATCATAATGATCACATCCTGGATCCCTTGGATATCCCAGTTCGGGAGTCTTAGGAATTTAGGGACGTGTCAGCATGGTATTAGAGCATTTTACCCTTTTGTGGGTGTTTGATGACCTTCAGTCATTGGTTTTGATTTGTTTTTTTCGTTTCTTTTTACTTCCGCATTCACTCCCTTAGCTCTTAGGCTCGGGTTTCGGAGTCCTAGGAATTTGGGGCGTGACATATACTCCATGTCAAATAAAATACTAGAACTCAATAGTATCCTCAGATACCAACAGACACGCTCCTAAATTCCTAAGACTCCCGAACTGGGATATCCAAGGAATCCAGGATGTGATCCTTAATACGAATGACCAACTAAGACATCAGTAACCAAGAAAACATATGGGTTAATGATAGAAATGGTATATTTAATACCCAAAGGACTAATAAAACTAAGCAGCGGAATCTAACAAAAATCCGGCAGAATTCCGTTTGTAAATGGAACATCCGGACAACCAATCACAACACAATAACCTGCCCAAAGCAATTCAATAATCACAATGGCTTCCAAGTCCCACATTCATCAATCCTACTAGGGCCGAGGTAGTGGAAAGAAACCAAAATCCCTCCAAACCCTCTAACATCAACAGAGCCACAAATGCTCGAATAAAAATACAGAAGAACACCTAACTGTGCGGAATAGATACAATACATCCTGAAAGAATAAATACAGGAAATAAAAGATACATCAACAGGGATATGCCAATAGACTGGCTCCCAAAAGAAAATACATAACAATCCCATAATAATGGGTAGAGAAACTGAAAGCGGATACCTATCATCCCCAAACCCAGTCGTGCTGCAACTGTAACCGCATCACCCAACGCAACTCCAAACCTGTAACAAGAAAACCAAGGAAAATTTCCGTTGCACCACATCCTGCCCATAGCCGTATATTTCCTGCATCCTGGTGTGTGAATACCAGGGGGCAAATGAAATACCCCTGTGAACAAATAAGCTCAGTGGGAAAAGATACTCTAACTACCCCATCCTCTGGTAGTTTAGGTAATGCTAAACTATCTATCGATATATATATAGCCCAACTAATCCCATCCACGCAAAACTCAAGGCACACGCACTCATATACTACCGTACGTAAGTATATAACAGGGATATATATATATATATATATATATAAGTATACATGTATAAGTATGCAACCTGAGTCTACAAGGTACAACTAAGGCTCGTACTCCAAATACCAACACCGGTAATCTACACTACTCTCACCAACATATACTAGGTACACAACACCTGAGTCAAACCTCACAAATCATCAATTACTCACAACACAAATCAGGAGATCCAACAGAGGAGATCACACTCACCTCTAATATCCACATGAAACAAAATCCACCACTAGTACCAAGGAAGGCTTAAATCCCACACCCCAATAACACAGGAAGGAAAACACCCACGTCCTTGCATATTAACACAATTGTCATCAATATATATATTCATAATATATATATATATAACAACCCTCATCCCATCCCTAGATAAAATCTACCTCTCATGGACTAGGTCACGTCAATCATATGACCACATAACACCTCAATTGCTATCTCCAACAATGTCAATAAATCACCAACACTCTCACTAAGGATAAGAAAACCCCCGTAAAAGTCAAGAACCCAAGCAAGGTAAAAGAAGTTCCAATGCCAAACCAAAAGATAACCGAGACGACAACGTCAATGTTAAGAATACCCGAGCAAGGAATAACACCATAAATGAACAAGGAAGGAACACCAAAAGTGAATAAGGAAACCAAAAATGAATGGCCGAGAGTGGAAGTAATAAAAAGATGAATCCCAGAGATTCAATAGTTTTTCAGAAAAAGGTTTTTCAAACTCGAACCAATCCATTTAGCATCCATGCCCCTAACGTAAGAAAAACTCATATCACCTAGGTGGTGATACCAACAACCCAGAAAAGGGAAATGCAACATTATATGTGTGCACTGAACAACAACAAGCCTCAATCCGAGACTTAAGCATGATAGGAAACAAAGGTGAAACAATGAAACACCTTTCAAAACTCTACAAGATGAGATATTGAGAAAGAAGTCTCGAAATCTCAGAATCCCAAGAAAATAATAAAATGGTTTTACTTTTAAGAACCACATAGTAAAAATGACCGTCTTGCCCCCGGTCTCCGTCAATTGCCATCACCGGCTTTTAGAGTTAAAAATCTTTCCAAAAAAGATCCTAAGATCGTTTTATAAAGTGTTAAAACTTTTCATTTCCACAGGGGTGGGCGAAAACGGGTTTTTCCTTTTAAAAATAAGGAGTTTATTTCAAAACTTAGAAAACACCATTTTCGAAATGACAGTCAAATAAGAGAAACACAATTCTATGAATTCCCGTAATGTCCGAGAGGACGGTAAAGGAAGAACAACACGTTGGACTCACGGACGACAACCATCCGTTCCAACTCCACCAATTCAAATGACACCACGAGGAAGAGGTTCGGCACCACATCGTAACCGACAACTCAAGGAATGACATACAAGTCAACGACCACGTACTAGTGTATAAAACACAGTACCAGGAATGCTTAAGGGAAGGGACTAAGCATAAGAATCAAGACTGTCAGACTACAGTACCTCGAGTACTTAATGAATCCCTAATCATAACCTCTTCTCACCAATCAAAATCTGACACAACTCATCACTCGCCTTCTCTAAGGCCTCAATTATCAATTGACACAAAAATCATCCCTAACCTCAAATCTCCAAAAGAGTTCACACAACTAACCACGATCACCAAACTACTAATCACAATCACAAGGCTACTAACCACAATCACAAGGCTGCTAACCACAATCTCTAAGGCCTCCACTCAAAGTCAAGCCTACGATCCACCACTAGCCTCAACTAGCCACATGGATCACTATGCCAACACGCATAACCTCCCCCAATGGTACTAAAGTATACAACAAGTACAAGGATATACGTTCATTATACTTATTAATTATGGCATATTATCATTTTCTTCCACATTAATTACTTTCAACTGAGCATTTATAAAATATGAATTTAATTTACAATATTCATAAATAGCATGCTCCAACAACACATGTAATATAGCACATATACATGTCAAACGAGATCACATAAATAGTATGCAGTGTAATGTGACTCGACACTCCCCGTGATACTCACACACAACACACCCTTCCCAAGGGTAACGGATACAGACTCTGTCCACATACTTTTGAGGATACAAGCTCATCAAGTAGTGTAGATTTACCACACCGACTCTTCCCAAGTGATTTTTCTCTCTATCACTTCAACAGGGAAGGCAGTTGTACGAGAGCCCTACTTGCAACTCCGTACGCCATGACTACAAAAGTCAAGAACATGAGCCTCTACCTGGACTCCTAACTCACATTTGCCGGCTTTTTAGTTCCGTAGGCGTGATACCTCCTGGCCAGTTGTTGTGATGATCCGACACAAACGCCTACTCGTGCCCCACGCACAAAGGAAGTAGATCACACCAAATGAACTCTCTGCCAATGGTGAAACCGTGCACTACATGCACCAACACCCATGTGCTCACACGACATGGTGTACAATCAAATCATATCTCAATCATAAATATGTAATGCATCATATTTATAAAAATACCCACATGGTAATATAAGTCTCAAAATCTCTTTTCATGCTTTAAAATACAATAAAGCAATTAAATCATATGAAAACAGTTTCATATACATTTCATGTTTTCAAAATATATTTTCTTTAATTCCTTAGAAAATATTTTCAATTTCAATTAACATACCTTTTTAAAATAATTTAAACAGATAATCCACGTAATAAAAGGGGACCTAGAATAGCGTCTAAGTCTCTCACGTCCAACGTTTTCAAAATCTTCCAGCTCATTTAATTCTCGAGGGAATTTCTAAGTCGTCTATTCCCATTCAATTCAATTAGGAATATATTTAATCTTGTAGGAAATAATTTAATAAATTTTCTTAAATTAATTCCTAAGTCCAATTCCGATTCTAAACGAATTATAGATATTTAAATTAACGATTTAAAATATCTATATTAAATTAAATAAGGGTTTTACACCCCTAAACTACTTCAATAATGCGGAGTGAGAAATATAATTTCCCACCTAATTTACGTTTACCGAATAGCCCGAAACAACACGGCGCCCGAATATGAAGCTCCCCGACCAAAATCGTCCAAAAACTAATTCGAATGTATCGAAATGTCCGTCCCGACAACCTATACTATATATATGAAGCCCATTAATAATAGGTTAATTAATTGGGTTAAATCTAAAATACCCCAAACGAAAACTATAACCTATAAATGTGATTTTCGGGCAAATCGTTCAACGTAAAATCACGAAATTAATATATGACAAATACTACGTAGGTACGAAACTACTCACCGAA
The DNA here is from genome assembly GCA_963922005.1 of Cornus suecica. Taxonomy (NCBI): domain Eukaryota; kingdom Viridiplantae; phylum Streptophyta; class Magnoliopsida; order Cornales; family Cornaceae; genus Cornus; species Cornus suecica. The sequence goes on along the minus strand of OY998246.1, from coordinate 28,009,671 downwards.
AATCGGCTCAAACCGATCACCGGAAGGTCGCTGAAAAATTGGCCAAAGCTCTGCCGAGTTCGCCCTTGTCGAATGACTGCTCCGCCCCTGCTGCGTGAACCAGCCGCAGCTACTCGTTCCTCCGTGCAAGCCGCTGCCAACCACGGTCACCGCCGCCTCAACCACCGAGAACCACCGTCGGCAACTCCAGTCGTTCAACCTCCTCTCACTCTCCATCGTGGTCAGCCTCACACGGTCTCTCTCTCTCTCTCTCGCCATGACCGACGAACATGGTGAATGGAGAAGATGTAGTCGTCGCTGCTCCCGACCAGCCGCTGCTATGCACCACAACCAGTCGCCTCCAGCCGACGCCTCTCTCCCTCCGGTTCTCTCTCTCTCTCTCGCCATGACCGGCGAAGATGGAGAAGAATGGCATGGTTTCGCCGTGTGGGGAGAGAAGAGGGATGCAGGTCTGTGTAGTAGGTTGTGTCGTGTAGAGAGAAGAGAAGGAGACTCAGTCAGTGTGCAGAGAAGCAGAATGTCTGTGGTTGTGTATGCAAATATACATATATATGTACTATATTCCACAACTGACCCCAAAATTATCCATAATGGCAGAATGACCCAACTTCAATATATATATATATATAATTAAATATATATATATATACATAACATCTCTCAACAATTACCGGAAGCCTCCAATTAATATTGAGTTAACCCGTAAGTCCACAGGACGCCCAATAACCAAATTAGTCTGAAAGGAATACACCGGGTTAGGAACCTAACAACCGGAACACCGAGAAATTAAATTAATACGCTTCACATCGGATCCGTAGAAGTACTAATACCGTAACCGAAATAATCGAAACGGTACCGTGTAGTCGATAACGATAATTCACGAACTCGTCAAAGAGAAACCGGAATGTCATCCAGTCGACTTTAAAACTAAACGCGAAAAATTTACGTGTATCAAATACCAAGAATAAATAATATGTCATGAACAAGTGACGTCATTACCGAAATTAAATCAGAATTAATTTCAGTAAAAAGAAAGTAACACGGGGTGTTACAAAGAAAGTCTACCATTCTAGTCTTCCAATAACTATAGTTTGAACCATCAAACCATGGGGGGTTATTATTAGATTGTCCTTCAACGTGAGTGACTAAATTTGAGGCCATGATCATTCTCTAAGACAGTTAAGTCTAAAAATGGATAGAGATTAGGCTCTGATACCAATTGTAAGTCACTAATTAACTCTAGAGGGGGGTGAATAAGGTGTTCAAAAATATTTCTAACTCTTTTCGAAATTGGAACAAGCTATATTAAAAAATCAAATTCTTCAATAATCAAGTGAATGTATCAATTCAATTTATCTAACAACTTATCACAAGACTAATTATAGCATACAATATATTCAAGTAAATATAGCATGCAAATTAATGAAATAAAGAGAGAGAGATTGACACCGTGATTTTTTTGAGGTTCGGTAACTCCTACTCCTTGGCTCAAGAACCCCTTCTTGAGACTTTTCCCGATCCTTTCACTATGACCCTTCCTTAATAGGTGGAATGACAAACCTTTACAACACAAGCCTCTCGAGCTTGTCTCTTAATCAAGAGAACAACCCTCTCTTGAACAATCGTTGGACTTCACTTGTCCGAGATCACAAATTCGTATGTAATCAATAAAATCACTCAAGAATAAAAACACTCAAAAACCCAAAGGTTTTTATGGAAGATAAATCAATATAAGCTCAAGTGTTTTTGGTGATTTCTCAATAGCTCTAAAAATGTATTCTCAAAGGATATGATCAATGAACAATATTTGAAGAATAAGAAGAGATACTCGAGTTTTTTATTTTCAAAGATTTTTGCAGAAAATCAGATTTTTCTTGCTTCCTCTCAATGGCTTTTTCAGAAAATTTATGTATGAAGAAGACAAGCTTTTCTTTCTCTCTTTCGTTCAAATATCTTGCTTACAAATGATACATCTCATTCTATATATATGGAGCCTTTAGGGTTTTGAAGAAGGAATAATGTAATGATAAGTCAAGAGCCGTTTGAAATCCATTAGACATGATGCTCAAAACATGGAAAGTGTTTCAGTCGAATCTGCAGAATTTCAGGACCTTTTAGTCGACTACTTGGAGTCTCTAGTTGACTAGATGGACTCTTCTAGTCGACTAGATGGAGTTCTAGTCGACTATTTGATGTAGTCTAGTTGACTCAAAGGTGTTTTAGTCGACTACTTCAAAGTGGATGAAAAACTTGATGCTCCTGATTGCTTTAGTCGACTACTAGAAAATACAAATGATTCTTCTAGTCGACTATAACTTGAAAAATACTTGTTTAAATCATTTTTATTTCCGCTTGAGTTCGGTAAATCATTTTTCTTTCCATTTGAGTTCGGTTCATTTTATACTTGAGCTTATACGATAATATCGACACATAAAATTACCCTGTTACAATGATCGTTCCCCGACCTATCTACCCCAAGTCTTGAGTCTTCGTCTTTCGCCTTTTGCCGTTGAATATTTAAAATTTCATTTTCGTGCTTCAAATTCTTTCTTGGCTTTTCGCTTTTATTCAAGCTTTCTTTCCGATTTTATTTTCCGAGTCGTTTTCTTTCCGAGATTGCTTTCCGAATCATTCACCTGTCTCTTGCTAAAAATATGAACTAGATAATTTATTAATATCAAACACGCTTTAAATATTTTATTAATATCAAAATAAGATTTATTATCCGAGAATAAATTTCAAGGCCAACAATATAGATATAGATAGATATAGAAATATATTGAGTTGGATTTGGGCCTTAAAAGTATTTTTTTTGTTTCTCCTTAAAAGAAATTTGCCCTTTTATATAGATAGCTGATAACATATACCATTATTAGATGCTAAACACATCCACGAGGACACACCAATGAACGTTGTGGGATTTTTCAAGAGGTTTTGTATGCTTTTGCAATGAACCATTGGATCTCAATTTCGGAGGTAATTTGGACGAATATCTATGAAACATGGGACAACATGAGTAGTCGTAACAAGGTTAATGCCTCATCCTATTTGGTTCCATTCCCGACGTTGGCTATGAAGTTGATGAAAGATAATGGTGTGCCGATAGCTAAGATAGGAAATAATGAGTACAAGCCAAAATATTTTGAGCTTTCTAGTTGGCGTAGTATGGTATCTCGACTACGTAAAAAGGATGATGAGAATGAAGGTGAGACCACGCCAATAACAAAAATTCAATATGAAAAACTCGTGGCAGATCAGGAGGGGGTGAGGAAGAAATTAGATGAACTAACATAAAGGTCAACTCATTAATGGAGAAGAACTCGACCTCCACTTCTCATCAACCACCACCATTTTAGGATTTTGAGAGTAGTCGATCAGGAGCCGGCATAGAATTATGTTATAGATATTGCCGTAGGTCAAGCCATAAATCGTTATTTTGTACTTTTTGCGTTAGTTTTTTTTTTATCTGCAATTTGTTTTGTACTTGAACTCCAACGAAAAATATTAGAAAATTAATGAAAACGGATATTTTGGTATTTATCAAGCAAATTATTTAGATTTTATCTATTTTTCATTTATACGTATATAATGATGTAAGTTTGGGGGAGGGTATGATTTTTCAAAAATATGTTTATAAAATTCTAACGTATATAAATAGATGCTTCTATTTTAATTAATTTTATATATAAATATTTATGTATTAAATATATATAGTTATTTTATTTTGTTTCAAATATTTTATTTAAGTTTATTTACTAACTTCTTATATATATTCTATGTATAACTTTATATATATATATATATATTGAGAAAAAATAGTTTTTGAAAAATTTCTGGTACATGGACTACTGAGTACTCGGTAGTTTCCTCACCGAGTATTCGGTGAATCCTGGAAAAAATATATTTTTCTAAATTCTTAAAATTAATAAATATAATTATGTGTTTTGATTTTTTTTCCTTTCAAATTAGGACTTTGACTGTGATATAATAGTACATTATATAGTTTTAGTAGCTTCTAAATATAGAAAAGAGAATTTTATGAAAATTTTCAAAAATATGAAATCATTTTCAATAGGGAAATTTTGGACTAAATCTAATTACCATTTCAATACTTTCCATGCTAAATATTTCTATTCTAGATTTCTGCAGTAGATTGAATAATTCCTCTCCTAGAAAGGACTTGGATCTAAAGCTATAAATATAAGGTCTCTTCCCTTCATCTTTTCACAATTTATCACCCCTTTTAGAGAGATAAAATAGTAGGAATCCATTCTTTTCTTCAATCCATGACAGTCAAAAGCAAATATTCGTTAGCTACTTGTAAGATTGCTTGTGAATGTGTATTTTATGCGGATGGATATCCGGAGCCGGCAATCAAGAAAACGATGGCTATGCTAGAAGAACGAAAGTTAACTCCATTGATAACTCTGACGTCTGACGTCATGTTCTCCGATGTGGTGAGAATTTTTTTATTGAAATATGCATTTTGAAAATACAAAGAATGGTGAGATTCTACGCACCACTATGCAATGAGGTACAAAGAGTATTGAAGTCTCCCTTGAAGCAATAGCTATAGCATGGGGGGATACCACATGAAGAGCCTCTGGAGCTAAAAGGTAATTTTAAGCCATATTGTCCTCCATATGGATCATTTTGTTATATGGTGAAGACGATTTGTGTGGAAGAAAAATCTCGAATTCATCCTCATCACATACCTAGGGCTATGCTTGACCCTAAATTGTGGTTTCTTAATACTTTGCTTGCTAAACAAGTATACCCTTCAACTTTGAAAGATATGTGCGACTATGAGGCGATAGATACTTTCTATCGATTTCGAACTAAGCATTGGGTGCCTATTCCTTCAGTTATTTACGAATACATGGTAACTCATTGGAGATGGTTAATTCCTACATCATGTTCGTGGGCTAAAGATTGGAAATTACCTTTCCCATTTTTGATACAAGCTATGATTATTAAGCAATTGGGAGGTGATTTTATGCCATTGATGGGAGCTGAGATAATGTATGTTAAGGATTATGACCATTGGAAATTTATGGACTTATTTACCCATGAAAAAAAGAGTTGGTGGTGTAGTTATCAACAAGATTTATTTGAGGAAGAATACAAAGCACAAGAAGAGGAAGAACAAGTAACTACATGGGATGATATAGAGGTGCCAAAAGAATGGATTGATGAGCTGGAGAAGGATCTCATGATAAAAAGTGGCTAGAAGGGTGGAATAGAAGAAAAATTCGTAGGAATAGGGAATGAATATATAATTATCTTTTTTAGTATTTTATTTTTAATTATTATTTTCCCACCAAATCCGTTTAGGATTGGTTCTATCCATGTTTTGCATTTAATTTAATTTATTTTTTTGCAAATTTATTTTTTTAGGATTGTAGCCCGCCTTAAGGCCAAATCAAGTGTGTTTTTATTAATAAAATTCCATTCTCTTGAAAAATATACTTCATGTTTTATATTTTGGTTTATTTATTTATTATCTCTCTATTGGATTTTTAATAGATCCTCCAAAGCAAGTTTGGGGGAGATATGCGTAATACAACAAACTATAAAGGGGGATTCGCGTTGATCTAAATCCGCGAATCCAAAGCATACAACAAGGGAAAGTTGAAAAAGACCAACAGGGGAGCCGCAGATTGTATTCCGCGACTCCAGGGTATCTCTAGATGAGATCAGACATGCGATAAACACTCTACAAAGAGGTTATCGTAGAGGATTGACAAAGGGGGTCATAGTCAAAAGTCAATCTTCGTGACCCTATGAGCTTATCGCGTAGGAGTGTTATTTTGACTGACCTAGGAAAATGCTTTGGGATGATGAATAGTGGGTCGCGACCTTATTCATCAAAATCACTCAAAGTAAAGTACCTAGAATGCGTCAAGTAACGCTCAGGGTCATGTAAAAGAAAAATATGCATAAAATGATATGACCCAGGAAAATTATGACAAGCAAATAATGGAATCCGCAGATCAGTAACGTACTTGATCGCGGATTGGTATTGTCGTGGATTAAACAAACCGCGACTTGGATAAGATTATGGAGGATAAAAGCGCGGATCTACCTCGTGGATGGACATGATGATGTGGCAGTAATTTATGCCTATACCCACGCCTATAAATAAAGGGTCAAGGATTCAGTTGAGGGGAATTTTTTGGAGATCAAGGGAGAGAAATTTCTAGAGAGATAAAGTATTTCGCAATCACTTGTGACTGCTATTTTCCCTTCCATTTCTCTGTAAAACAATCAAAAGCAATAAAGGCATCAACACTATTATTTGACTGACGAACTTGTGTGGAAACTATCTTCATATAATTTAATTAATCCGAACCCCTACATTAAAGGCGACTCCGCTGGGGAGAAGATGTCTTCTACACAAGTAAAGCCTCATCAGACTCGCCGAAGTGGTCGTCCACCGACCCGGCGCACCGAGCAAGCTGGAGAGGAAATAGCAGCACAGACGCAATGAGGTGAACCATTCCCACTAGCGCGAGACAACGTCGTTGCGCGAATGTTGGTGAGGATCAGGCGAAAATTCCTCCGATGGCAGAGCCAGTACAGAATTCAACAGAATTGCCATCAGCTCTGCTGCAAACTCTTCTCAGCATCCAAGAAACGCAAAGGGCTATACTTCATTTCAAGGAGGCCTCGTGCGTTTTGGTACCAAATCTTGAATCACCACGAATGGATAATCAAGCCATACCAGAATTATCAACACGTGAGCTTTTTCGGGAGGCACCACGAGCGCGATCAGAGGCACTGGAGAAAAAGTCATATATCACCAAGGAACAACTGCGGGCTATCTTGAATGAGAAATCTGAAATAGAAGAGGTGGAAATTGCTCAACCATACCATCCCAGCATTATGGCTTTGCCTTATCCGGAAGATTATGGAACACCAAGCTTCCATCAATTTGATGGCAAAAAGGGGAATGCAAGATAACACATATCCAGGTTCGCGGATGCTATGGGACCCCACAGAAACAATGAGTATTTGAAGCTTAGAGAATTCTCCAAGTCTAACTGGAACAGCATACACATGGTATACTGGTCTTGCTCCGGCTTTAGTGTCCAGATGGACGGATATGGTGCTCAAATTCTACACCAAATTCTTACAAGCAGACGAAGAGGTTTCAATGATTTTACTTACAAGGCAAAGACAATGCTTTGGGGAAGAGGCGGTAATTTATGTCAAGATATTTCGCGAAGCTGCTTTGCAATGCCATGAACTAATTTCCGAACTGCAATTGATCAAAATTTGTATTGAAGGAATGTTACGAGAATATAGAGTGCATTTGGTCAATCACGAATTCAAAACTTTTTCTGCATTTGTTGATAATGACCGAAGATTGGGAAAAGTTTTGGCTCCCCCGACACGACCAAATGTCAGTACTAGGCAGGTGGCAATGGTAGCAGGGATGCAGAACTAAAGGCCCAGGGAAGAGCGTGTCAGGAGATCTGAACCACCTCATTTACCTTTCAGTGAAAAAGAGGCAGTTGCTTTACTAAATCAATGGATCGCAGATCGTGTCATATCGCTACCTCCAGTGTAAAGGGTGCCGCCAAAAGAGGAAAGGATGAAGAACAACTATTGTCCATATCACAGGGTTGTTCGACATTCCCTGGTGGGCTGTTGGGTGTTTCGCGGATTGGTACATCGGAAAATAGCATCAGGAGACTTGGAAGTGGCAAATAATGTAGTTCATGAGCCCTTCCCTGCACATGTAGCTGTAGTGACTGCTAGAGACAGTACTGAGGATACAACAAATGTCAAGTATGAATGCCCGACAACACGCGAAGTAAGGGAGAATGCTAAGATAGACGTTTTCTTCAACAAGCTCCCAATACAAGAACACGTGAAGAAATTCTTGAAAGAGCAAACAGTTACCGCCCTTAACCATACTATTGTGATTCCACCGCATGAGAAAACCTCCAGTAAGATCACATTTTCTGAAGCAGAGAGACAAGTGCCTTTCTGCTATAATCGGCCTCTATATGTACCAGCTACTGTAAACGGTCGGGAGATGAAACGAGCTTTCTTGGATGGGGGAGCGTCAGTCAATTTAATCCCACTGGCCACTTTGCGAATGATCAATTTTCCTAAAAGCAAGATCGTGAATCATACCATTCCAGTTACTGATTTCAATGGAGACCAGCAGGCCACTATGGGATTCGCGACATTGGATATTAAAATTGGGAAGATCAGAGGGCCTACCAAGTTTCATATCATCAAAGGAGAACCCTCATATCAATTTTTATTGGGAAGACCGTGGCAGCATGCATATGGCGTAGTACCATCATCCTATCATCGAGTGATGAAGGCCAATTGGGAGAAGGAATAATGACTGTAAAGACATCTAAAAGCCCTTTCTGCACATCGGAGGCGCATTTCGCGGATGCAGTCTACTTCTGAGAGTACAGTGAGAAAGATGGGCCCGTCGTTTTTGCTACACCATTACCATAAGTCGATGGTTTATGTGAAGTGGACATAGGCGATGGTACAGATCCGCGACCTACCTTCATAAGCAGTACGCTGCCCGACGAAACTAAGAGTGCTCTGGTAGAATTGCTCAAGGTGTTTCGGGATGTCTTTGCCTGGGATTATAGTCAAATGTCGGGACTCAATGTTGGATTGGTAAGCCACCATCTCCACGTGCATCCCGCATCAGAGCCAAAGAAGCAAAAGCAATGAGTATTTCATCTCGATCTGGAGATACAAATTAAGGCAGAGGTGGAAACGTTGTTGAAAGCAGGGTTCATCAAGCCAACCCAACATCCGACCTGGCTCACAAACATCGTGCCTGTGAAGAAGAAGACTGGGCAGATCCGCGTATATGTATATTATCGCGATCTCAATAAAGCCTGCCCAAAGGATGACTTCCTTCTACCCAACATTGACACCATGGTGGATGCAACCTTAGGACACGAAATTTTCTCATTAATGGATGGATTCAGCGGGTATAACCAGATTAAGATGGCACCAGAAGATGCTGAGAAGACTGCTTTTCGCACCCCAATGGGGAATTTTCATTATACGGTCATGCCATTTGGACTTAAAAATGCCGGTGCTACGTATCAACATGCCATGATATCTATATTTCATGACTTAATGCATAAAACAGTAGAGGACTATGTGGATGACTTGGTGGTAAAGTCCAGAGTCGTGCAGGATCATGTACGTGATTTGAGAAAAGTACTGCAACGATGTCGCGAGTATAATTTAAAGATGAATCCCCTCAAATACGCCTTTGGAGTACCAGAAGGAAAGTTCTTGGGGTGTGTCGTACATCGACAAGGGATTGACATGGACCTAACAAAGGCTAAGGAAGTATTAGAAATGGCTCTACCCACGACTCGCAAAATGTTGAAAACTTTTATGGGGAAGATATCTTATCTGAGGAGGTTTATCCTAGCACTGGCAGAGGTAAATCACCCACTCATGCCTTTCTTTAAAGAAAAGTCTGTATATAATACTTCCACTAAGAGGATTATGGCATCACTAAAAACAATGGTAGCGCCCGAGTCAAGGAAACCATTGATAATGTATCTCACTTCCACCAATAAGTCTGTGGGAGCTCTGTTGGCCCAAGAACATGAAGGGGAAGAAAAACCTGTTTACTATATCAGTCGGTACTCAAGGGACCAGAGTCACGATACACATCGCTGGAAAAACACTGTTTCGCTTTAGTATTCGCAGCTCAGAAATTCAGACATTACTTACTGGAACATCCGTTGGAGCTAATCATCAAAAGTGACCCCATACGGTATCTACTCATAAAACCCATACTCGGTGGAAGAACTGCTCGATGGTTGTTAACACTATCTGAATATGAGATCACATACTCCAGACCGAAAGCAGTAAAAAGTCAGGCCCTGTCAGATTTGCTAGCTTTATTTCCTGGGGTAGCTGAGCCCAAAGTGGATGAGGTGGGAATAACGGGTATGGCACAAAGCACGAAATTTACTTTAGAATTCAATGGTTCATCCACAGAAAAGGGAGGCGGGGCCAATTTCGTACTAAGGAATGAGGAAACTAAAAAGGAATTAGTCATGGCTTACAAGCTTGATTTTCCTTGTACCAACAACATTGGGGAGTATGAGGGATTAGCGCTGGGATTGATGATGACCCAACAATTGAAGGCAAAAATACTTCATGTAAGAGGAGACTCCAAACTGGTCATTAAGCAGGTTAAAGGGGATCATGCTGTTAAGGAACCTCATCTGGTGTCTTACAGAATCGCCATCCGACAGATGATAGAAAGATTCGAGACCGTGAGTTTTCAGCACGAGCCGCAAGAGGGAAACCGACGATCCGATGCACTGGCAACATTGGGTTCGCGGCTATATTTCCAAGGAATAGAGTCTTCTATGCAAATAGTGCGAAGAACCCACTATGTGGTCAGTAATGAGAAGGAATCTGAGGTGTATGAAGAGCATGATTGGAAAGCACAAATAGTACAAGCTCTACTAAAAAAATTATAACAATGCCTTGAGACGAGAATACCAGATCATAAAAGGTATGTTATATTATAGAGTGACCGAAGGAATTCTAACCAGATGTGTGGCAATAAACGAGATAGGAGAACTGTTATGAAAATCCCACGAGAAAATATGTGGTCAAGAGGATGTCAGTCTCTATTAAGTTTTGCAACGAGAAGGTTTCTTTTGGCCAAGTATGAAGGATGAGGCAGTAAAGTTGCAAAGCAGCTGTCAGAACTGTAACGCACATCCCGCCGCGAACGAAGGTAATGTGGCAGATATGATAGACTGGCAGGACAGAAAATTGGCCTCGTGATTTGTCCTACAAGAGGGAAAATTGCTCCGCAAAAGTTTTCAAAGGAAAGCTAATGAGATGTGTAAGCGAAGATGAGGCAGGGGAAGTATTGAAACAAACTCACGAGTTTGGTCACCAAGGCCCTAGAAAGATGTTCCAACATCTATTATCATATGGGTGTTACTAGTCAATAATAGGAAGGGATTGCAGTGATTGTGTCAGAAAATATCATGTATGTCAGGTGCACGGGGATTTATTCATGCTCCAGGTATTGAATTGCACAGTTTGGCTACCCCCTGGCTCTTCCACACATGGGCACTAGACATAATTGGACCAATCACGCCGTAGGCTCAAGGATATGCGTGGGTTTTAGTAGCAACTGAATTATTCACAAAATGGGTGGAAGCTATTCCGTTGAGACGGACGACGGAAGACAATGTAGTTCGATTCATAAAGGAAAACATCATTTGTCGATTTGGGATACCGAAGGTGATACTGTTGGACAATGGGACTCCTTTTGTTAAAGGTAAAGTCGCGGATTTGTTGGAGAGATACTCAGTAAATTATCACACGTCCACGCCTTACTATCCAAAAGGAAATGGACAAGCTGAAACCTCCAATAAAACGTTAATTTGAATCATGTCCAGGTTTGTGCATGATAATTAGAAGAAGTGGGCAGAAAAACTGCCAATAACACTATGGGCGCATCGAACCTCATACCGTAATGCGACAAACATAACCCTTTATGCACTGGTCTATGGAGTCGACACTGTGCTACCTGTGGAGCTAGATGCGGCTGCTAAAATGCTGGCATACAAGAGCAATTTGGAAGATAGGCTACTGGAGATAGAAAAACTGGAAGAAACAAGAGAAGAAGCATTCGCAAATTAAAGAGAGTACAATAAACGACAAGCAAAGAGATATAATAAAAAAAGTACGATATAGATGGTTCAAAGAGGGAGACAGAATATTAAAAGTGGTACCAACAATCATGAGGGGACAAAGGGTAAGAAAGTTTGAAGTTAAGTGGGAAGGTCCATATGTGATTATGAGTGAAGGTAGTAGTGGGTACTACAAAATGGAGCATGAGGTTACTCGCGAGAGAGCTGGACCTCTTAATGTGAAATGGATTAAGTTGTACCAATCTTAGATACGTGTTTATAAAAAAAGTGAATGATGATAAATGATAAAATGTACGACATCAGCACAATGTATATGAAGATTTTATATATAAATGTGTATTGGGTACATAAAAAATAATCACTAGTGCAAATCGCGGCTAACAGGAGAGGAGATATGGAGATTTTCATGTTCCTCTTGTAGCTCACGGGAACGCATCTGCGGATTCCTTAAGTCTAAGGGTATCTTGTTCTGCAACAGCTAAAAGAGCACGGACTTCCTCCACTCTTGCTATGATGGATTGGTACTCACTCAATGCTTTGACCTCCGCGGAATGTTTTGCATGCAAACGTTCAACCTTTTCTAGATGAACTTCCCACCAAGTCACGTCCATTTTCATGTTCTTCCAATCTTTGATACGAGCGCGATAAAGAGACAGAGTTGTGGAGGAAATATCTTGTATATAGGTGGTCATCAATGAAACAAATGTATCCGCGATGATATGCAGAAATGTTGGTTGGAGAAGTGGGTCATAAAGCTCCATAGTAGCAAACGTCTCTGGATGAGTACTGTAAACGCGGTCCAAAATGGCCATATCGCTTGAGTAACATAAGAAATTACGCCAGTAGACTTGATGCTGCTGAGGAGGATGTTGAACTAAGGCGCGAAAATGGCTTTGGGAGGGGGTTGATGAGGTTACATATGTCGCGCGGATGTGGTATCAGGATTGGATGTATGGGTTTGTGAAGGAGGTTGATGAGGTTGCATATGTTGCGCGGATGAGGTGTCAGGAATGGATGTATGGGTTTATGAAGGAGGTTGATGAGGTTGCATATATTACACGAATGTGATGTCAGGAATGGATGTATGGGTTTGTGAAGGAGGTTGATGAGGATGCATATGTGGCTGCTGAGGGTGAATGGGAAGGAAAAAGGAATCAGAATTGGGGAATGTCAGGTTTTGTAAAGTGTTTGGAGGCGAGGATAATTCATTAAGAAGTGTTTCTAGATCCTCGAACGCGGATTCAGGAAACAAGGATTCAGGACTTCTATTTGAACTTATCTGCAGAAAAAGATGGAATTATCAACGAGTCAGCACCATACAAAAAATTCAATTCAGAAGTACTGAAGTGGATAAAACTTTCCTTCATTCGCGGTAGGAACTTGATCCATGCCGATGGAAGATTCAGCAATGGTCTCCATGTAAGCTACAAGACACTCGAAAAGTGACCTTTGAATTTGTGGCCCATCTTGCAAAGTGGCAGCTATCTCAGCAGCAATATCACAAACGAGAGGCTCCGTATGCCGAACATCTGTGTCAGAACTGGAAGCTTGAGGATCAGTCGCTGCCACGACATCTCCTTCTGGGACAAGATTGGCATCGTTTCTTCAGGTATCTCTGGCAGATTCGCGGTTTCGTTTGGTTCCGCGGAATCAGGATTTGTCGGGTCCGTGGTATGATCATCAAAGAATAAGTTCATGTTGGATGGCTGAGCATCCTTGCGGATAATGGTAGAGATGGGAAGATCATCCCCTTCATCTGAATTGTATAGCAGAACCCTTCTCGCAATTTTAGATATTGTTGGTGCCTTCTCTTGTCCCTAATCCGGGAAGTTCGAGAGGATGGCATCCACCTCGCGATCAGAAGTATCAATAGAAAGGTCAACTTCCTGATTTATATCCTTCCCAGTCCCGCGAGCTGAAAATGGTAAATAAACACTATTAAGCATAAAAGAAGCACGGAAAGATGGAAGATAGGTTGGATTTAACAAGTTAGAAACTACCTAAGAATAGGGGATCTGAAGCATGAATATCCTCCACAGCCTTTGCAACTGTATCCAGTAAAGAGTTTGCTTTCACTCGCGGAGAGGGCTCTCCAACTCGCGGAGAGGACTCTTCCAAATGAGGAGATAACTCTTCCATTCGCGGAGAGGAGGATTCGGCTTCGCCTTGAGTAACATCTGCAGTTTCAGCTTCGACTTGATGTGACTGGAAAACAAGAGGTTTAACTCCGAATCTATCAGGAGAAGGGACCAAAGCAGAAGGATTCGACCTTCTGCGAATTAAGGGAATAGTGTCTACCTCATCATCTTCGGAAATATGAGTAGCGGCCTCCAGAATCTGAGCTCTTTGATCTCTTCTTCTCTGGGATAACGGAATATAGTCCAAAGAATCACTCGCGAAAGTCTCAAGTCGTGAACCTCTGTTAAAATATTTAGCTGCGAGTGTGTGATCTATTATTGGAGGAACCCGAACGATCGGTGGTGATGTGGTAGCAGAGCTCGTGGATCTCTGAAAACAAATAAATAGGTAAAACTAAATCAATTGATACCAGTGGCTGAGGATAAGAATAAGAAAAATACAAAATTGTAAGATCCTTACCAAGCATTTTGAAATGGGTTCCTCGCGAACCGGAATGGCAGTGGGAACATCAACACACTCAGAACGCTTTCGTTTAGGCGTGGAAGGAGGAACCTTAGATTTTCCTTTTTTATCCTTCAAAGTTTTATGTTTCTTATAAACCAGAGTTGAACTGGATGGAGCCTCATGATCAGAAACTTGATGAGCCAGCTTGCTATAGAAGTTGCGGGAGCCGTGAGGTTTGTGTAGTTTCAGAGAGGAGTCTCCCGCGAGTACATTTACAGGAGCAAATGGCCTGGGAGGACCCATCATGAATGTTTGGAAGTATGTCATGACTTTGAGACAAAAATCTACATAAGTTGCGGTCCGACCACCTGCTCGAGATCTCACGGGAATGAAGATAACAAAAGAGAACTCCTGATGTTTCTTCTCATACTCCTCGCGGTACCTCACTAGGGCCGCGTCATAATTATCAGGGGAATCGTCTGAGGGAGGAGCAACGTAAACTAGAACTGCATGCTCAAAACCCAGTTGACGATCCACACGCGAAGGATTGTAGACTGTGGTCCACGAGAAATACTCGTCAAAAATAAGTAAGCAACACTCAAATGAAAAATAAGCAAAGATGAGTTCTTCATGGTGTTGATAACCATATGTGGTCTGCTCCTCCATGGGGTAAAAAGAAGGAAAATATATGCCATCCAGGAAAAATTCCAACTAAAGTCAATAAAATCTTCAAGTCATTTGGTGGAAAGAAGGCCAGACCAATGAGCAGCTCGCAATCTATGACTAATGATATCAGTGTTGGAGGATGAAGGAAAACTGAGAGATTTGGGGGCATACTTTGGGAATCTTTCAAAAATAAATAACATAAGGAAAAGGCAAGGAATGTGGGTGCTAATATCGTACCTACCAAATTATTTTAAGAAATCATTGGACAGAGTATCTAATTGGGAATAAAGGGTACCCAAAAAGAGGGGAGCTAAGGGAAGACTGATTCCCCGCGACGCTATAGAAGCCATAAAAAACACGAGTTTATTTGGCCCATCTTTAGGACGTCCTTGGAAAATGTACCGGTCCAACCAATAGGCTAAAAAGCCTGCCAGTTCATAATCGTTGTTGAATTCGGGGCCGGGTACAGATTCACGATCTTGACCGCGGATGAGAGGCAGTTTTGGCTCATACTCCCTGAAGAAGTGATGGCACCAGTTTGAGTACTTAAGCTTCGCGCTTCTTACAATAGGAGCCTCATCAAGTACGACACCATCTTTGAAGCGACTACCCTTTTTCGCCGTATAGGCCGCACAAGATTGGAGATGAGAGTGAATCGCCTGGTCTTTTTCATTGAAAGGAAGCGCATCGAGGGACCGCAAATCAAAAACTAGGAGCGTGAACAACACGTAAACATCTTCCAAAGTAGGGGTAAACTCTCCCCAAGATGTTACAAAAGTATGGGAAAAAGAGCTCCACCGTGACACCATAAGGTTGAGAGCATCCGCGTCTCGATGGACAGATAAGTCTAAAAATAACTCTATGGAGTCTAACAAGCTCGCTTTGCGAAGAGTCTCGCGATGTCTGTCCTGGATGAGTATATGGCTTGACCACATCCTCCAATGAGTAATGGGCGTAACATGCCTTTCATATTCTATAAAAGAATATGGGACATCGCATCTTTTGATAAGTAGGCAAAGAAGAGAAGTGGGTGGAATATTGGCTAAAGGGGGTTCACCGTCATAATGGATAAGCATGGGTTCATCAATAATGTCTCCCGCGAGAGGAAGGTTTTCAATAGAACTCCAAAAGTGATCGTGAGAGGCCTCGAAAAATGGAGCCTTCCTCCATTCTATTGGCAGGGGAACAAATGGGACAGTCCCAGATGGAGGAACTAAGAGCTTGGGGGTTGAATACTTGGCCATTGAAAATAGGGAAATAAGGAAGTAAGGATTTGAAATTAAGACCGCGAAGAAAAAAGAGGTCTGAGGATAAAACAATGAAGAAGGAATGACACAAAGAAAGTCAGGGAGCAGGGAAGCAGAAAATGTGGGGGAAAGAAGGGAAAAGTGAAATGAAATGGACAAGGGAGGTTTATATAGAGACGGGGCACGAAAACCTAGGAGGTGCAATTAATATCCCCAGAAGCCGAACCGACGCCATGGTTGCCGCAAGTTCAAATATCGTGGATCATCATAAAGGATGATTATTGACAAATCAGTGACAGATTTTGACATGGAAAAATGGTAGGAGTCATACGAAAGGTCCAAAAAGAGAAAACAATGTATGGAAAAATACGCATATATTTCCGCGTTGATATAATCCGCGAAAACAAAGGTTGTCTTTATGGTTTACTCTTTAGTACTTTCTAAGTACTAAAGTGTAAAAGGGAAAAATGTAAAGGGGGATTCGCGTTGATCTAAATTCGCGAATCCAAAGCATACAACAAGGGAAAGTTGGAAAAAGGATAACAGGGGAGCCGCGGATTGTATCCCGCAACTCCAGGGTATCTCTGGATGAGATCAGACACGCGATAAACACTCTACAAAGAGGTGATCGTTGAGGATTGACAAAAGGGGTCATAGCCAAAAGTCAATCTTCGCGACCCTATGAGCTTATCGCGTAGGGAGTGTTATTTTGACTAACCTAGGGAAATGCTTTGGGATGATGAATAGTGGGGCGCGACCTTATTCATCAAAATCACTCAAAGTAAAGTATCTAGAATGCGTCAAGTAACGCTCAGGGTCATGTAAAAGAAAAATATGCATAAAAGGACATGACCCAGAAAAACTATGACAAGCAAATAAAGGAATCCGTGGATCAGTAATGTACTTGATCGTGGATTAAACAAACCGCGACTTGGATAAGATTATGGAGGATAAAAGCGCGAATCTACCTCGCGGATGGACATGATGATGTGGCAGTAATTTATGTTTATACCCGTGCTTATAAATAGAAGGTCAAGGATTTAGTTGAGGGGACTTTTTTGGAGATCAAGGGAGAGAAATTTCTAGAGAGATAAAGTATTTCGCAATCACTTGTGACTGCTATTTTCCCTTCCATTTCTCTTTCATTTCTCTGTAAAACATAAAAAGCAATAAAGGCATTAGCATTATTATTTAACTGACGAACTTGTGTGGAAACTATCTTCATATCATTTAATTAATCCAAACCCCTACACAAACCAACCGAAATTACACTTCAAATGCGGTAACAATTTCTTCCTTATTTTATTTTTATTTTTTGACCATGAGGATATGATCTGCTTTAAGTTTTTTTTTTTTTTGGGGGGGGGGGAGGAATTAGTTATTTTATACTTTAAGGGAATGAGAAAAATTTTAAAAAAAAATGATAAATTTTATCAAGTTCTTCATTCGAAATATGTGATTGAGATTTTATATGAGTTAATTTATGTACACGTTATGACTATAAATGTATTATGTATACAACTACCCCCATCCTGAGTATATAATAGTTTAATTAAATTGAATTTCTAAGATGTGGTCCACATGAGTGAATAAATGAGTGAAATTGAAACAAAAAAAGATAGTATTGGCCTATAAAACACACGCACACATTCTTTATGGAACAACTAGTTGACCTTTGACTATGTAGTTGAAAAAATAGTTTTGTTTCAATGACAAGGAGAGTAGTAAAGAATAAAAGAAAAAATATATGAAAAAGTAATATGGAGAAAAGAAAAATATGAAAAAAAATAAAGATGCAAAATGTAGTTTTTTGATTTGAGTAACCGGGTTTTGGTATCACCAATATCATTGTTCGCGAAAAAATGAGAGAAAACTAATGAGCATAAATCCCATGGATGAAGCTCGAGCCCAGTTGGTTGGGACTAAAAATCCTTGCTGGAAAGTCCGGAGACTTAGAAAGACAAAAAGGGATAAAAATGAAAAAATATAGTGAGTTGTGTCATGACAAAACTTGATCAATAAAGTAGAAGAAGGGATATTATTTTACTATATAGACTGTTCACAAAAACACGAAAAGCTATGAGGATCGGCTGTAGAAATTAACAAGTTTATTTCCCCAGTGTGGGGACCATTCTTTTAAATTTAATTCATGATAATTATTCTGTATAAGCGAGTGGGGATAACTTGTATGCATTTTATTGTGATGAAATTATAGCATTTGCATGATTAATGATTATTTGATTTTATGAGCATATAAGAATGAAAAATGAAAGAATTTGTGGGTAGTATATTTAATCCTCACGAGTCTTCACGCGTCCACTCAGTATTGTCGAGGGATTTAAAAGGCTTGTTACACGTGTTAAGTGTAATCGTATATCTTCACGAAAGAAAATGATTAGTTAGATAGTTTAGTTAAATAGATAGTTTAAATTAGTGTACTAAAACCACGATCATTACTATTTTTTGAAATTTGTTAGATTGATTAATTGTTAAGGGATTAACAATGTTTAAGTTTGGGGGCTTGACAGGAGCCAAATAACATGCATTTAAGACTCCTAATTATATATTGTTATGTTCATGTTTATCATTATATTGGTACTTTTATACGGTTTTCGTGTTTTAAGACGTTTCAAACCATGTCATGTAAAATAAGTTAAATTCGGTGAAATAATTGGATTTGTGATTCAAGATCTTTCGAGAGCCAAAACCATGGATAAAAGACCTATGAAGGACCAAAAATAAGTCAAGGATGGAAAATGTGTGAAGAAGAATGAAGCCGAGAAGATAAACGGAGCAAATAAAATGAAATACAAGAGTACTCGGTAGTACAAAAGTGAGACAAATTCCAGAGACATACGCGCATTCTCGCACCATTGCGTGACCACCGAGTACTCGGTGGAATCCTCACTGAGTACTCGGTAAGACCAAATACGGCCAATACAAATCTCAACTTGTATATGCACTTGTGGGACCCGTTTCAGCCAAATTCAACATGGAATGATCTCTAGGTTATTTTGAATGCAATATTAACCATATGTGATGAGATTTTATACTATTCTTCAAGGAATATCACGATACACATTCATGACTTAACCGTGAAGCAATCAAATTACCAAACAAAAATGCCTTTTTTCTATAAAATAGATAGGTCTCCCTTACAGATGAAAGAGACGATATTGAGGTTGGAATATATTCATATTGTCTTGGATAATGCATATAAGATCAACCATGGAGGGCGTGTCTACATCAACAATGCAGACAACCACTACCATGAATAACTAAATCGGTATCTATGGTTTTTAACAAAACTCCAGCCAAGTAATGTAAACTCTTTCTTATTTTAATTGTATAAGGGGAAACTGAAGGACACGTATGTGATGATTGTGTAGATGAATGATTACGTTTGATTTTATATAAGATTCTTCATTTATTCCATGTCTTGTCTTAGCTTGAATGAATATTTTATCTTGCACAATCATGGTTATTCAATATGGGCTAGAACTCGAATGCTTAACTCATGATTTTCTATACAATTGTGATAATTAACATGCAATCTTGATTTAGATAAACCATACATAAGAAAAGATAATGAGTGACATGTTTTTAATTTATGTTAGTTGGAGTAGTTTAGAGTAGATGCATGTACTAGTTATGCTTGTTCAACGATAGCTTGTGCCAATAATGGATTAATTGTTCCTTTTTTGGGATTTGGGTTTTGCCAATGTTTGTGACCCTATATCTGATTCACATATGATGGACCACCCTTTACAACTGAATGAATTAGAGAATATATTATGCGATTAGCGGTGGAGTTAGAAATACCCTAAATCTTTATCTCCATTGTTTTCAACCAAAAGCAAAATTTATCTTTACTTTTATGTTATTTTATTTATTGTCAAATTAATTCTAGAAAACCAAATAAACAAATTATCTTTCATAATTTAGTTACAATAATTATAAAGAAGTTGTGAATTCAATAGTCTCTGTGGATTCGATATACCCTATCTCATTTATACTATACTATAATGATTCGTGCACTTGCGATATGGAAAATTAGGTCAACTTTAAAAACTTATTTGCACACAATATTATTATTATTATTATTTAGGGTAAAGGGCAAGAAACCCCCCAAACTATACTCTTTCTCCCAACTAAGCCCCCTAATCTTTCAAAGTGCCCCCCCCCCCCCCCCCCCCCAAAAAAAAAAAAAATCTATCCCCTATAGTGCAGAATTCAAAAAAATTAATTTTATTAATTACACTTCCACCCCCTTCTATTTTATTAATTACACTTCCACCCCTTATTACAAAATATATATATTACAAAAATTACAATTTGATTTTTTTATATAAAATTCTAAATAAACATATAAAATTCCAAACAAACATATAAAATTCGAAAATATATATATAATTCGTAAAAATATATAAAATTTGAAAAAACATATAAAATTTGAAAAAAATATAAAATTTGAAACAATATATAAAATTCGAAAGAAACATATAAAATTAAAAAAAAACATATAAAATTTGTAAACAATATATAAAATTTGAAAAAACATATAAAATTCTAAAAATATATATAAAATTCAAATATATATATATATATAAAGTATGACTGATTTTTAAGTGGACAAGCCTCATAGTTATTACCCACGGTAACGGATCCTCTCCAGCTCTTTTTCTCTCTCTATCACTTTCCTATCGCCATCACTATCACTTTTCCTCTCTATAAATAAATATAAAATAAAAATAAAAATGATATAAATAATATTTTAATCAAAATTATATAAAATCAAAATCAAAATAAAAAAATTAATCGATTAACTATACCGATTAAAGGGTCTTTTGTGTCACATGGGTCAAGTTTCAACACGAAATTTTACCCTATGATGACACTTGACACCAACCAAGTCAGCCAATTCTCACACTTAGTGTCATCCTCCCATGTCACACTAGCATCCCACAGCCTACTTTAAGACTTCACCGGATAACACCTTGGTACCCAAATCTAGGGGTGAACATGCTCCGGTTCGCTTCCGATTCCGACCGAAACTGGAATCGAACAGATACTTTCGGTTCCTTAAAAATGAGAACCAGAACCGAACTGTTAATTTTGATTCAAATATTAATATATTCACGGTGCGGTTCGCTTTCGATTCCGACCAAAATCGGAATCTAACCGATTTTTCGGTTCTTTAAAAATGAGAACCAAAACCGAATCGTTAATTTTGATTCAATTATTAATATATTTAATTCCGATTTTGGTCACCATCATAGGGCATATGTCGCCATCGTGGCCCTTGAAATAGCTCTGCAGAGAGCTGAAGAGGATCTGTTACCTTGGCTAATGACTTTGAGACACTTAAACTCCAGTCACACTTTTTATATATATATTTGAATTTTATATGTTTTTCGAATTTTATATATTTGTTTCGAATTTTATATGTATTTTTTGAATTTTATATATTGTTTCAAATTTTATGTGTTTTTTCAAATTTTATATATGTTTTACGAATTATATATATATTTTTGAATTTTATATCTTTGTTTCGAATTTTATATATTTATTTTGAATTTTATATATAAAAAATTTAAATTGTAATTTTCGTAATATATATATTTTGTAATAAAGGGTGGAAGTGTAATTAGTAAAATAGGAGGGGTAGTAAAATAGGAGGGGATGAAAGTGTATTTTCATATTATAGCTAGGGGTAAAGTGCATGCTTTAAATAGTTTGGGTGAGTGGTTTTTAGATTAGGGGGGTTTCTTGCAAAAACTCAATAATTTGGGGGGTTTCTTGCCCTTTTACCCAAACCTAGTGGGCTGAATCTATCGAGGTTTGGCCACCGATCAATAGCCTAGCCCCAAAATTAGTTTTTCCACCTAAAAAGTTTAAAATTGTATACAAATAGTAGAATCATAATATGATCGTAAGATCATACGATCATGTCGATTCTACCAATCCTATAGCGATCCTACCTCATGAGTGATTTTTATAGGATCCGAATCATTTTGGGTGACAGGATTATGATCGCGATCCTAACAACCATGATTTGTATTTCTAAAAATAATTATATATTTTTTAAAAATTGAAAATAAAAAAACTATATAAAAGTTTTTAGAATTGTTACAATTGTATTACATATTTTAGTTCCTTCTTTGCTTTTTTTTTTCTTTCTCTATTTTCTTTTTTATTTACAAAATTTAGTATTTTGAAAATTTCATAGTGCTAACCCTAGGCTAAGCCATCTCACATGTTTGAATGTATCGGGTATGTGTAACGAGTGAGATGCTTCGCAATTTAATTCAAAAAAATTTATTGATAATTTAGGGCATTTACAGTAACATCCATCCATTTATTCAACTTATACACAACTTACACCAAATTTCCATCCGGGACAAACCCTCTAACTATAGGCTTGGGCTATTACCTAGCTAGCATTGGAAAATGAAATAGACTTGGCCTACCCTGTTAAGAAAATTCCAAAGTCTATTAGTGAAACCAAGCCGCCAACTGTATTTTACTACGCAAAACTTAAGGCTTTGTAATTGGTTTTGGTTTCAATTTTTTGATTTTGGTACAAAATAGTGGTACCAACTCATATTTGGTAAAATTAGTATTGGTACTATTATAGTGCACCAAATGGCATTGTAGCGTACCATATCTCACCATTTTTGGAACTATCAAAGTGGATGGTTTTGTATGGTGCGGACACTGTAGCACTGTAGCAACCCGTAGCACTGCAGCACCAAATATAATATTTATATTTTAATATTATAAATTTTAATTTTAATATTATAAATTTTAATATTAATATTAATATTAATATTATAATATATTAATATTAATATTAATTTTAAACCGTCAGCACAAAAAATAATGGTATTAATATTAATATTAATATTAATATATTTTAATATAATAAAAATATTTTAATATATTTTAATATTAATATATTAGTATATTAATATATTTTAATATTACAAAATTTTAATATTTATAAATAAAATGTGAAACTATCCCAAGTTACCAAACATGGTTTGGTTTCAGAATTTCAACCCATACCAACTCTACCAAATATGGTTTGGTTTTTCAGCATCACTTTTTCTCACACCAAAACCATCTGCACCAAACATGATTTGAAACCAAAATAAAACCACATCAAACCAAATCTAACACAACCCAAACCAAAACCAAAAACTAACACCGCACCAAACCGTTACCAAACGCAACCTAAACCAAACCAGTGAACCATGTTTATAGTTGAGTTGGTTGTGGGCTTCTGGAACACACAGCGACCACAAGGGTGTTGGTATGAGTAAGCACTGTGCAGCATTTTAAAAACGATACTGTACCATTTCAGTTTATCCATATATTAGTAACTAGTAATACTTTCAGAAGTCCTTGTTGGCTTACTGTATAGTGCATATTCTCTGCTCCTGCTTGAAGGGGTTAAGAAATCCTACGGAACTAAAACAGACATGTATTAATATATACATATATATATATATATATAGAGAGAGAGAGAGAGAGAGAGAAAGAGAGTAATGATTGAAAATGTATTATATATATATGGAGAGAAAAAGGATAACATGTACCGCATACTTGAGCAGAATTCCTGCATGATAATGTCATACAGGAATGTGGGGCCAAAATATCATTATGTTTCCGTTTATCCATCCGTCCTGCCTAACTATTCGGTGTAATTAACATTATTATATATATAGATATATATATATATATATATTTATATATATGTTCATACGTATTTTATCAATTAATTTTCCATCTATTTGCTGGTTAGCACGAGGAACCTGAAAATATCCTTATAATCTAAAAACCAAAGTCCTATAATTAGTATAGATGGATGTTGGGGTATGGTGATGATTTGCCCATATTCAACCCTTAAACATGCGGGGTCAGGCTATGCATCCCTGACTGCTGCACTTATAGTTAGAGCTGATTCCTGATAACCGTAGCCACAAGTAAACCTGATACATCGACGATTGAAATAATTTTTCCGGAGTTATTAACACTTATAATACATTCTCTTTTTTCCATCGATGATGACGCAAAACAAAATGTTCTGAGAAGATAGATTCAAGGGGAAACATAATCTCAAAACTCATGTTCTGAGAAGATAGATTCAAGAGGAAACATAATCTCAAAACTGAAGAGTTTGTCGACAAAAAGAGCCGAGTACCTGTTTAGGCAACCCCTAGCTTCTTTAAATCAATACCACAGAAAAGTGCACCAAAAACATTATTATGGGAAGAAAAGGATGCTTGAGCAAGCATTCGAACTGTGTCTAGCTCAATAACATGGCATAACTAATGCTAACCCTTCTCATGATTAGTACACTTGCAAGTAGTCCGTATTCTACAAAGAAGATGAACATTTCAGAAAAAAATGCAGCTAAGGAGATCAACCATAAATGGTGATTGTAAAACAAATAAGCCTCAAATGCTTGCTAAGTAGTAGGGGTGGCAATTGGGCGGGTTTAAAAAGGTCGTTGGCCCATCCTCAATCCGTTATTGACCCGACCCGCAAAATTTTAACAAATATATATAATGATTTCATTGTTGAAACTACGTAGGCTTCACTTTGATTTTTCATTTTTGAATTCTCACAACAACACTCCTTCCAAGCAACTCTCAGTTTAAGAGCTCTCTCTCTCTCTATACCTATTTCTATATGTGTATATATCTATACTTCATTGATACTCTCATAGTAATAATTTTCGAAGCAAAATCGCAAGAAGAATTCAGATAGCAATTGTTTCAAGTTTTGAATTTTGAAGCCTTCGTTTACGAGAACTTAAATTCGACTTGAACAATTGTGTGTTGATTAATTGATCCATTGATTGTGTTATTTTTTATCCCAATTTTGGTGTCTAGGGTTTTGTGATTGATTTGGATTTGGGAGATCTAGGGTTTTGAAGGAGCTTTTGAGTTGTGCAGTGCATGATACGTGGAAGTTTTTAGGATAGAGATATATACGTACAATCAAACGGGTTAGACATACCATACACCCAATCGCACCCAATAGCCTATACACCACAAACTCTATGTACTGACTTATCAGATCACCGTTGCACACAAACTGTGATTATCAGCTGCGGGTTTACACGGGTACCCACGACTGACCCGTTACCACCAACCTGCGATTTTGCAGTCTCTTCAACCCAACCCGCCTTTGAAACCACTAACCCAATAACCCTAATTTTGAGGGCTTGTATGGGCGGTTGGTGTGTTGGGTAAATAATTGTCAGCCCTACTAAGTAGTAGGGTAATATATTGATGTGCTCATAACAAATTCATGTTTTTAAAGCAACCCTACGGTTCAGGTGTACTCAGACCTTTGCAACTACCCCTCCAGTCCCTTCAGGCAAATAATATGTGTACTAGTTTCTGCTTTCCATATGGAGTCGCATTGATTTTTCACTCTACCAAGAAAAGATACCTTGAAACCATAGTTATTAAAAGTTCAAGGTGTACTAAGGAGCTAGAGGTTCTCTGGAGCCTAGGCGTGAGGCGCTAGGCGAGATGCGTGCCTGAGTGAAGGGAGGCACACAATGGAAAATAATATGAAAAAATAAAAGTATTATTAAAGCATTAATACTCGATAATTGAGGCGCAAAAGTTGTCAAAGGCGCTCTTGCCCACACTAGAGGCGCAAGGAGCCTAGAGCATAGGCGCACACCTAGGCGCACACCTAGGCGCGCCTTTAACTGCTTGAAACAGTGGTAGAAAGCAAGCTTATTTGACAGACAAACCAAGGCTAATGGCAGTACCGTGAACAAAGCAACTCACCATAGCTTGTGATCAACTTGACTAAGGCTCCGTTTGGCAACCCGGTTTTGGTCTTGGTTTTGGTCTTGGTCTTTGATTTCAAGACCAAGACCATGTTTGGTTGGCCGGTTTTGGACTTGGTTTTGGACACCCTAAAACCAACTACTAAAACCTGGTTTTGGCCCACCATTTTTGACTTCTCTCTCTCTCTCTCTATATATATATATATATATATCAGAAAATATGAATTATTTTGAATTTTTTTTTATATTTTTGGAAAAAAACATTTTTCGGAAAAAAATTAATTTCCGGGAAAAAATAATTATCTTTTTCGGAAAAAAATAAATTTTTGGGAAAAAAATAAATTTTCGGAAAAAAATTAATTTTCGGGAAAAAATCATATTTTCGGACAAAAATTAATTTTCTCCAAAAAATTATTTTTTCGAAAATATTGATTTTTTGGAAAATAATAATTTTTTTCGGAAAAAAAATCATATTTTCGGAAAAAAATTAATTTTCGGAAAAAAATGATTTTTTGGAAAATAATTATTTTTTCGGAAAAAAATAAATTTTTGAAAAAAAATCATATTTTTGGGAAAAAATTAATTTTCGGAAAAAAAATATTTTTTCGAAAATAATTATTTTCCGGAAAATATTTATTTTTTCGTCAAAATATACATTTTTGGAAAAAAATCATATTTTTTCGAAAAAATTATTTTTGTCGAAAAAATTAATTTTCGGAAAAAAATATTTTTTCGACAATAATTATTTTTTTGAAAAAATTAATTATTTTCCAAAAAAATATTTTTTATATTTTTCGGAAAAATATTTTTTTCCCGAAAATTACTTTTTTTATATATATATTTTTCATATTTATATATTTTTAATACATATTAGTATATATGTATATAATTATACCAAGACCAAGACCAAAACCAACTCCTTACCAAACACTATATATTGGTTTTAGATTTACCTAAAACCACCCAAGACCAAAACTAAGACCAAAACCAAAACCAAAACCAAAATCAAGACCAAAACCAAGTTCCCAAACGGGCCCTAAAGCTCGCTTCAGATGGATCCATGAGATGAATGAGTCAAGCTTGATCCTATTCGGCACCTTTTTTCTCTTTTTTCCCTTCTGAAAACATATCCTCTTTGGAACTTGACTAGACAACCTTATGACCATCCAATGACAATACAAAAGACCAAGCCATTCTGGTGTAAGAAAGATCTCTAGTTCATTTATTAACTGGCTAGACTCGGATCATTTCCAGTCCCGCTTAGATGGAAGGAAATGGACGATATTCCCACAATCCCTTTGGGAGTAGGGGACTTATTATATGGCTGTTACGCTCAAGTTTGCTACCCTCTTATATGGATATTGATTCTAAGAATAATACTGTGCACAGATATATGAGAAGTCTACTTCTCTGACAATAGTGACTGCTTGGAAGTTGGATCAAACACCAACCAAACAAGAGTACTCTACAATTGAATTTTAAACCGCTAATGACGTGTCGATGTTTGAGGAGGCTTAATTTCAAGGTTGTAGCTGTTCTGTATTTAAAATAAGTAAAAAGTAGGAGAGAGAAACATGAGATATATAACAAATATATTACAACTCGAAGAGTGACAAATCCAGGATCTAACTCAACCTTATTATGATTGAATCTGAATGAGTCCTGATTCAAAATTCAAATAACAGCAACTATAAGGAGTACAAAGAAGACCACTTTGAATTTAAATAGGCGCAAAAAGATGGGATCAATTTTCAGCATCAGATGTATATAGCTCCCAACTATTTTGGCCGAACAAATAGAACATCAAAGAGATTTTCTAAATCAACTGTTTAAATAGGTGCATCAACGACAAAACTAAAATTACACCAAACTTGTTGGAAAGATTCAAGAAAATAAACCATTAACTATGAAGAAACAGCAGAAGAATTTGAGAGCTTAAGGCACTCACTTTGACACCTCCTAAGACAAATATCATTCCAATTGGGCACTTGATGTTGATTAACACAAACGGTTCTAGCACACGCATCGGCACAGGCATCAAGCTGAGAAACACCACACACAGTAACACAAGTATCAAGAGTTGGTTCCTTAGAAAACGCACCAACCTTGTTGAGCATCCTCTTCGAAGTACACACCCTCTCGCAAACAAATATGTCGTCAGAGCTCTTCTCGCGCCCTCGCGCACTCTTCAGCCTCTGCTCCTCAGCTCGCCTCTTTTTCATCCTGAAAGCCTGCCCTGCCACTACAGCAGGTACTGCAGCCCCCACTAAAGACCACCACCAATCCACCATTATTGTGGTCCAATCCCTAATAATGAAAAACCCAATTGAGGAAGGCAAAAAAATAATGACACGAATAAAAGAGAATGTGTGTGAAACTATGAATTGTATTGTGCACAGCTGAAATAGATATATGGAGTGCTCTATATGGTTCTCATTAACATAAAAAAAATAGTTAAATTACAATAGCAGTACAACACTTAAAGCTTGAATTGGACTTTATAATAAGAGTTAGTTTTATGAAAAATACAAAATTATCTACTATTGTGCATCAGCAGATATAGCTATCTGGAGTGGCATATATTGGTCCTCATGCACATAGAAAAGATTAGCTAAACTAGAATAGCAATACAGTCCTTAAAACTCGAATTGGGATCCATAATAAGAGTTAATTCAACAAATTAGTATCAACTATTACTTATCAAAAAAAAAAAAAAATAGTATCAACTATTGTAGTCCAGCAGAAATAGTATATGGAGGGGTATATATTGGTTTCAAGCACATAAAAGCTTAGCTACCTTACATCACCAATATTGTACTTAAAGGTTGATATATTTCATGCACAAAAAACATTTAAGGTCCGTTTGGGAGCATGGAATTGGAGCCTTGGAATTGGAATTAGGTGCTCCAATTCCAAATTACATTATGTATATGTATATATATATCTAAATTTTGGTCAATGTTTCAAAATATTACGAAACTAAATACAATAATTAATATAACATAGGAGTTCCTTTCGTAGTACATTAAACAAGCCTATGTAGTCCACACTTGATAAAATTGTTTTTTTCCTTCGACTCTTATACTATGATATTATTGTTGGAAAAATTATATTTTAATATTTACAACTTGTTAAAAATGTTTTATTTGGTATATGAAAAGTATTTGATACATGATTAAAGTATCTAAGAAGTATAGGATACATGATTGAAGTATCTGAGAAGTATCAAATAATTGTTATTAATTAAAAAATATAATTTAAATAATTAGATACGTTTAGGAAGTATTGGACACGTATTCGCGAGTATCCGGAGAGTATCGGTATCCGACACTTATCCAACACGGGTACGTTGCTCTTCTAAAAGTATACGTGCTTCATAGGCTATCTTACATCGCCAATATCGTACTTAAAGCTTGAATTGAATTCTACAATAAGTGGTAATGTCTTAAAAAACCAAAACTATCAATAATTGTGATTCAGCGGAAATTCATATATGACGCGGTATATATTGGTTTTCATGCACAAAAAACATTTAGACAAATCACAAGCAGAGCAGTACTTAAATCTCGAATTGGGTTTTATTATAAGAGTAATATTTAAGAAATACAAAATTCTCAATTATTGTGCTTCAGTGGACATAGATATATGTAATAGTAGAAATTGATATTCATGCACAAAAGAAATTGGATAAATTACAACAGCAAAACAGGAATTAAAACTTGAATTGGGCTTTAGAACAAGAGTTGATTTAAAACATAATCACAAAATAAAATTTTAAATTTTTTACACTCGACAATTAAGTGAGACTGGATTAGGAAATTCCCAAATGTGATGGTATGCAATGTTAAGCAACTAATTTACAAACCAATGAATAATTCAACCAGTGCTATGCAAAGAACAAACAGGGTAGCAAATAAGTAGAAAAAACAATCGTGTGCAAAATCCACACACACATATATATGCAACTGAATATAGTAGATGAAACAACCATATAAACTGGAACAGGTGGTAGAAATGAACCCTAAACTTCGATGCGCTGAAAATAATAAATTTAGCAAAACAATAGATACATATATACATATATACAATAAACCCTATAATATAAAGTTGAATGGATCAGTTCTCACCTTGAATCCGAGAGAGAGAGAGAGGGGTTCTATTTGCAATTACTTCAAGGGTTTATTGGACTTGGAGGAGAAAAAGAGAAGTGACTGCACTCAGGCGCATTTTAGCTTTAAATAAAAGACATGCGCACTGCGCTGACCCAAATAAGGGACAAAAAATGACACTACCCTCCTCTCTTGTTTATCTTTATCTCATATTGACCTCATCTTTCAAAACATGCAACATTCTTGTATGTTAAGTTTGAAAAAAGGTTTAATTTTAGTAAACCCCTTTATTATTGAATTTAATTAACTAATCTCTCTTATGTCATGATTACCTCATGTACTTTTCAATTTAATCAACTAACCTCTCCTATGTCCGAATTATCTCTTATATATATATATATATATATATATATATATATATATATATATATATTTTGTGAAATGTGAGGGGGGGCAAATGTGATGAAATTGAAAAATATAGGAGACAATCCATACATATGAGGGTTAGTTAATTAAATTGGAAAGCACGAGGGACAATCTAGATATAAGAGAGATTAATTAATTAAATTCAATAGCAGAGGGGGTTTACTGAAATTAATCCTTCAAAAAGTATAATAATTATTTTTCATTTTTGGTTTAAATTCAATACTTGAGATTATTAGATGTGATATGTTGTTAAGGCAATCTGCATGTGAAATAGATGTAGTATTCCAATAACTTTGGTTGTTATTAAAAGGGTTAATAGCAAAACACCCCCCTGAACTATACCCTCTCTTACTAAATCTCCCTGAATTATTTTTTGTGCTGAAAAAAAACCCATTATAATTTTTCATGCACAGTTATAACACCGTTAAGTGAAATTGCACTAGGATCCCCTGAAGTTCCTGTTAATTTTGCTCGCGCCCTAAAATTTTATTTTCCTTGCAATGAACTCACTTGAAGGGGTGAAATGACCGGAATGCCCTTATTTTGTCTCCCCTATTTCATGAGATAAATATCTAGATGGTGAAATTACCTTCATTCCCCAAGATTAGAATCCTATATTATTTGGGGATATTTCCAAATATTTTTTTCAAAATAAAAGTTAAAGAAAAGAGGTTGGAAATATTTCAAAACTTTTAAATAATAATAATAACTAATTAATATGCATTACTTGAAGTGTAACTCTAATGAATATTTCAAAAGATATAGGATGCGTTTGGATAGCCTATTTTTTGTATTTGTTTTCTGTCTTCAAATATAAAAACTGTTTTTGTATTTGTCTTTATTTTTTTCAGCAAAAAACTAAAAACAAAAAAGTGTTTGGATGAAAATTTGTATTGAAAAATAAAATGGTATTGGTGGGCGGCGGTGGTGGGCGGCAGTGACCGGTGGCGGCGGGGGGCGATGGTGGTGGGTGACTGGCTACAGCCGGAGGTGGTGGCGGTGGCCGGCAGCGGTGGGTCCCAGCGGCGGCCGGCGACGACCGGAGGTGGTGGGGGCCGGCAGCAGCAACTGGTGGCGGGGGGTGGTGGTGGTTGGTGGCAACGGTGGCGGAGGTGGTACCCTAAACAGTGAAAAAACTCAAAAAATAATTAAAAGTTGTATTTGGTGTTTTTATCACTTTTACACACTATTCACATAAAACAGTTTTCTTGGGGGAAAAAAAGTGAACAGTAAATGTGTTTGCCAAACGTGTTTTTTTTATAATTCGGTGAGTAGTAAAAAAACAAAAACTGTTTTTCCGTATCCAAACGGGGCCTTAATCTTAATCAAACAATTATTCTGATTATGTCCAGAAGGTTACTTGTCACACTCGCATAACGTTTAAAGACAACACTTAGGTTTTTACTATTGCTGCACTCTCACAACAACAATAATTTTTTCAGGTAACTACACTTAGGGTGCGTTTGGATAACCTATTTTTTGTATTTGTTTTCTGTCTTCAAATATAAAAACTGTTTTTGTATTTGTCTTTGTTTTTTTCAGTAAAAAACTAAAAATAAAAAAGCGTTTGGATGAAAATTTGGTATTGGTGGACGGCGGTGGTGGCCCGCGGTGACCGGCGGCGGCGGGGGGCGGTGGTGGTGGGTGATTGGCGGCGGGTGGAGGCGGCAGTGGGGCCTAACGGCGGCGGCGACTGGAGGTGGAGGTGATACCTTAAATAGTGAAAAAACTCAAAAAATAACTAAAAGTTGTATTTGGTGTTTTCACCATTTTTACACACTATTCACAGAAAACAGTTTTCTTAGGAAAAAAAAAGTGAACAGTAAACGCATTTGTCAAACGTGTTTTTTTTTAATTGGGTGAACAGTAAAAAAACAAAAATTGTTTTCTCCATATCCAAACGGACCCTTAGGGATCTCGTGACTGTTGTACTCACACTGCAACAAATTTTCACTACAATACTAAGATGCATGGAGATTATTTTTAATTTTTTCAATATTAACATCTTTTATGTATTTTTTAATAACATTTTTTTTTACATCTATAATTTTTAAATACGTGAAGCATTACGTATAAAAGGCGTCAAGTTTGATCTCGCCTAGGGCTTCTAAGTATTTTCGGAATTTCAAGGCCGACCCTGACCGATATATCCTTTCTTTTGATTATTTTTAAATTTTTCTTTGCATTTGATTTTTTGTTTTCCTCTTTAATAAGTACCAACATAATCTTTTATCTTATGATCCTTATATGATTTTGATTTTTTTTTTTCAAGTCTAGACAAATGATCACTGTAATTATTAAGACAATTACATCATCAAGGACATGTAATTGACCTTAGTTTAAAAACCCTTTGGCCAACATTTTTTATGACCTAAAATTTCTCCCTCGTAAGAATAATGTATGTTCTTATATTTCCTTCTTTGCTTTTCTTTTTCCTCTATTTTTTTTATTTACAAAAGTTAGTATTCTGAAAAAATCTTTTGAACAATCTCCCATTCTTATTGTATTTTTTACATGTTCTTCTCCTATTTTATTTTATTATTTACTCTTTTTATTTTTATTTTCCCTTCCTTTCTTTTTGTTGTCATGTACATATGCCCCTCCAAGTTAAATTGCTGCTTTCCCCTAAATATTGCTTTAAAATAGTAAAAGGGTTGCTAATTAAATACATACAAACTTTTTTTTATTTTTATGTTAATCATTACAAGAAACTCACGCATTTAATTTAATTTATAAACCTTGGAATCTCATCCTTTTACATTACAAAGTGAAAGTAACTAATTAGACTTCCAAACAATGATTCATAGCCGTAATTTAATTTTTAATCCACCTAGTTTTGAGATTTTTTTTCTTCTTTGAAATTTCCGTTTCATCTTTAATGGTATCTTCCATTTATGGGTCTGGGCCTAAAGAATTCGTATACGTCTTCTAGGTTTTAATCGGGCTAGATTCACAAGGACTCAGGCCCATAGGGGACGACCCAAATTTGGATCAAATTTTAATTTCTTACAAGGTTGAGCTATTTGTAATATCTTACTTCTTGTTGTGTGTTATGCCTAAGTTGTTTGTGAGAAGATATTGGACCCGAGTACCCCATGCTAATAATAGAAATGAATGTAATACATGCAATGAATTTTATCACTTGCCCCTTATATTAATTATTTGTTTTAATTGATTTAGATACCACGTGATATTTATCCTTGTGATAATCAATAATTTTTTGTTATTTGCTTTGGACAATAAATCTAAGGCCTTGGTTTTGGTGTTGTGATTTTGGTCTTGGTGGTCTTGGGTGGTTTTAGGTAAATCTAAAACCATGTTTGGTAAGGAGTTGATATTGGTCTTGGTATAATTATATATATATACTAATATGTATTAAAAATATATAAATATGAAAAAATATATATAAAATTGGAAAAAAATATTAAAATGAATATATATATAATTAAAAAATATTTAAAATTTCCGAAAATAATTGACATTTCTATTTTTTTATTCCAAAAAATATATATATAATCGAAAAAAATATTTTAAAATGTTAAAATTATATGTAAAATTCAAATAATATATATTAAATTCGAAAACATATATATAATTAAAAAAATATATAAAATTCTGAAAAATTATATTATATTTTCTAAATTTTTAAAAATTTAGAAAAAAGGATATAAAATGGGGAAAAATATACAGATTTGAAAGAAATATATAAAATTCAAAAATCATATAAAATAATATTTAAATTTATATATTTTTTAAATTCAAAAAATTATATATATAATTGATAAACATATTTTAAAATGTGAAAATTATATATAAAATTCAAATAAAATATATTAATATATATATAATTGATAAAAATATTTCACACTTTCCAGAAAATTATATTTTCTAAAACAATATTTCCAGAAAATTATAAAATTTTCTCACTTTCCAGAAGATATAAAAAAGTGCGAAATATTTATAATTTTTTCCAATTTTTTTTCTCCAACTTAATTTTCCGAAAATATTGTTTTTCATAATATATTTTTTGAAAAACTATATTTTAAGAAAATTATATTTTGAAAAAAATATTTCCAGAAAATTATAAAATTTTCGCACTTTTTTTTTATTTTTTGAAAAGTGAGAAATATTTATATTTTATTATAAAATTTTTGCATTTTTTTTATATTTCTTTAAAACTGCGAAATATTTAAAATTCAAAAAAAAATATACAATTCAAAAAAGATATAAAATTTTGAAAATTTATATTAAAATATGATTTTTTCCAAAAATTATGTTTTTCAAAATATAAAATTTGAAAAATACTTTTCCGAAAATTTATTATGTCCCAAAATATAAAAATCTTTCCGAGAAATAATTGTTTTGCGAAAAATAAATATTATGTTCCAAAATATGATATTTTGCGAAAAATATGATTTTGTTTCAAAAAAATAATTTTTTTCCAAATATTATATATTATTTTTTTCAAAATAATTCATATTTTTGGCCATATCTATATATATAGAAAGAAAAGTCAAATTTGGTAGGTCAAAACCAAGGTTTTAATGGTTGGTTTTAAAAAGCCCAAAACCAAATCCAAAACCAGTTCCCAAACATGGTTTGATCTTCAAATCCAAAACCAAAACCAAGCCCAAAACCAACTTCCCAAACAAGCCCCTAATGTGTTTGTTATTTGCTTTGGACAATAAATCTAATGTGTTTGTGTTAGCATTGGAGGAGTTGTCCTTCTACATTATAAAAATTAAGAAAGAAAATGTTATTTTAAAATTTAGATGGATTAACAAATTAATTATTACATGGTTGACTCAATCATCATTAGATAATAATAATAGTAATAATAAATAGAGAAAATGTGACAAAAACTTAAGGGTCTGTTTGGTTTGTATCTCTAAAAATTATTCTCGAGAATTCTGAGAATAAAAACAGTTTTATGAGAACAATAAAAATGAATTCTCTGAAAACAACAATTTTTATAACTGAATTTTTAGAAAACTAAACCAAGCAAATTATTTACAGTTTTCTGATTTTTAATTTTCAAAAAACAGAAAATTGTTTTCAAAAATACAAACCAAACACGCCCTAAGCATTTGTATAAACTGCATCTTACAATTTCTCCTCGACACTGGAATAGTACTCATACATATATTTGGAAGGGCCAAAAATATCAGGCACACTTGAAGCTATTACATGTTAAGCCCAATCGACGCAAGTCTAACCCATTAAGTGGAGTATTCTAGAATTACTTGGCTAGCAAGATTAAATCCCATACTTGTATGGGATAAAGAAGACCAAATATGTAAGGTAAATTAAATCCCTATAATAGAGGGATTTGATCGTAATCATGATGGGCCAAAAACTCCATCACTTGTTGTATAAATAAGGTCGTAGAGCCTCAATAAAATGATTCGAGTTTTTGAGCAAAAAATAGAACTTACACATTGGTGTCGTTTGTGGGAATCAAGAATTTTTCTTGATTTTCTTTCATACTTTAACCTCTTTCTTTGCACAGAAACCTTGCGAAAGCAACCATGGTGGTAGAAATTAGATCTTCTGCAGCAGTAGCAGGAGCCAACACCGCCCAAAATGCTCAGATTAAGCAGATCATGCAGCGATTAGAGGCGGTGGAGAAGAGGAATGAGGTCCTTGAGCAACATAATGATGATCTACACCAGCAGGTGTAGTCAATGGAATCAACACCAATAGCGGTGTGCTAGATCCATCCGGGCACGAAGAGGATGAGCACAACAAGCGGGAAGTGACCGGAAGCAGAGCGTTTGATGATCAAGAGGAAATCTCTGCTCTAGTAGTCAGGAACCCGCTGCTCCAGTAACCTCCAACCATGAAGGATTTGAAGGATATGGCTGCGAAGATCCAAAGGCAGGTGCTTGAAAGCATGAAGGCCTAAAATCCCACCATGAAATACTTGGCAGCCCATGCTCCTGTGGACATGATCAAATCCCCCTCCACAGACGAAAACTATCAAGCCGAATACCCAAAGAAGTTTCGGTTGCCAACTTTCACCCTATATGACGGGACGAATGATCTGTTTGACCATATCTACCAATTTTATCGGAAGATGACTGTCTGGAAGAAGGAAGAAGCCCTTTTGTGCAAGATATTCCCCACAAGCCTAACTGAGGCACCACTCTTGTGGTTCAAAAAATAGTCGCCTGGTTCAATCGGTAACTGGAATAAGCTATGTGAACTTTTTGTAGCCCAGTACTATGGTAACTAGAGGCATAAAAAGACCATCTCCAGCCTATTCACAATGACACAAGAAAAGGAGGAGACCTTCTAAATTTTTTGGTCCAGATTTACAAGGGAGACGTCTTCTATTGACCAATGTGACCAGTTATCAGCAGTTGAAGCATGCAGAATGACCCTAATTCCAGGTACCAAGTTTAATGCATCCCTAGTGAAGCGGCCCCCCAATAACATTAGGAGCTCAATTCCAGAGCCCAGGGATACCTCTGGATAGAAGAGGAAAAGGCAGTTCACCGAAAAAGAGCAGCTTTAGTTATAGTGGAAGCCCGTACAAAAGAGCGCCTCAAGGATAAGAAGCCATCCCGCTCAATGCTCCCTCCCCCTCTTCAAGTAAGCTAGTGGAAAAGAAGTAGAGGGTGGGGGAGAAGGTGACCCCCCTTAGAACCACCCTGAGCAAGCTGTATCAGGAAAAGAAGAGCAAAGGAATCTTCAGACCACCTCTGCCCATGTGGCAGTCTATGGAGCAGAGAGATATGACTAAACATTATGCCTTCCACAATGAGTATGGAAACCACACCAACAACTGTAGGAACCTGCGCAGATAGGTGGATGCGATGATAACAAAGGGAGAGCTGAATGACTACATAGCAAAGGACCAGACTTGCACAGAGTGCCAGGGGAACCACCCTCAGACCAATGCCCCAGCAAGACAACCAGTACGGGTGATTCATATGGTTTAGGGCGGACATACTATTGAGGAAACATAAGGGAACATGAGGTCTCAGTTACATTAGGCGCATAAACTCAGAAGAATTGGTGAGGTGTGCCAAGCATCTAACATGAAGGAAGAACCTCAAATAAGCTTTACCGAGTCTGACCTGAGGAATGTGCAGGTGCCCCACTAGGACCCTCTAGTCATTTCACTTCTGGTGGCCAATTGTCTCGTCAAGAGGGTTATGGTAGACCCTGGCAGCAACACAAATATCATGACTAAATGGGCCTTTGACAAGTTTGGGGTAGACATAAACCAGATACACCCTATCAGAATCCCCCTTGCCGGATTTGATGGACGTCGGGTATAACCAATTAAGGTCATCCAGTTATCCGTCTCAGCGACCAGAAGGACCTTAAATGAGAGTTTTGTGCTAGCTGACGTCAAGCCATTATACAATATACTGATGGTAAGAGGATGGATCCATAGGATACAGGGGGTCCCCTCAATCTTTCATCAGATCATGAGGTGTCTCGACCCAAATGGGATAGATTTAACAGATATTTCGGGGGATCAGGCGGCTGCAAAGGAATGCTATGCAGTCACCATGAAGAAACTGAGTAGGTGGACTAAGCTAGAGGATGAAGGACATAAAGGTCCCCGGTACAATGAAAAATATCAATTACAGACCAAACCATTTGAAGAGGTTCAAGAGAGTGAGGTCACGACAGGGTCATTTCAGGAAGTGGACATCAGTCCCTCTGGAGATGGAAGAACCACATTCATTGGTTCCACCCTCTCAAATGCAGAAAAGGTGGATATTATCAGATTACTGCAAGGTAACATAGACATATTCGCTTAATCAAACCTAGACATGTCAACCATAGATCCATCAGTCACGCAACTTAATCTCAATGTTGATCTTGATGTCA
The DNA here is from genome assembly GCA_963922005.1 of Cornus suecica. Classification (NCBI taxonomy): domain Eukaryota; kingdom Viridiplantae; phylum Streptophyta; class Magnoliopsida; order Cornales; family Cornaceae; genus Cornus; species Cornus suecica. Next base: position 27,971,279 of record OY998246.1, on the reverse strand, counting down.
AACTGATAAAGCAGAGGCAAAGGCGATTTAGGATAGAAAGGAACCAAATCATAGCTGAAGAAGTAAGGAAATTGTTAGAAGCAAGATTCATCAGGGAAGTCAAGTACCCAACCTGGCTCTCCAATGTGGTAGTTGTCAAGAAGATGAATGGCAAGTGGAGGGTATGCATTGACTTTACCAATCTAAATAAAGCTTGCTCAAAGGATTGCTTCCCTCTGCCAAAAATAGACCAGATGGTAGATGCAACAGTAGGGTATGAGCAACTGTCTTTCCTAAACGCTTACTATGAATATAACCAAATCCCAATGAACCCTGCCGACGAGGAAAAAACGTTATTCATCACTGAGGCATGTACTTTTTGTTATAAAATAATGTCTTTTGGACTAAAATATGCAGGTGCAATCTATTAGAGGCTGGTGAAAAGAGTCTTTGGAAACCATATGGGCCATACCGTGGAAGTATACATTGATCACAGAGTAGTCAAAAGTAGGAAGAAGGAGGACCACCTCCAACATCTGAAATAAGTGTTCCTAGCAATCAGAGGCTATGAGATGAGGCTTAACCCCGCAAAATGCTCATTTGGGGTCTCATCTAGGCAGTTCCCGGGACATATAGTGAATCGGACATGGATTGAAGCCAACCCAGCTCAGATTAAAACACATATGCGCACAGAGGAACCCAAAAACCAAAAATAAGTTCAGACCCTAACAAGACGGGTAGTTGCACTAAGTAGGTTCATGTGATACCCCCTAATTTTCATGCATAGGTTGGCCAGACCTATACCGAAAACTAAGGCGCATCAACACTCAATAATAAATAAGCACGGAATCAAAAGACATAATAAAGAATTAATAGAGTCTCAAAAGTTTAATTTTCATGAATAAATAAATTAAGAAATCCAAATTCCCCAAAAGTACAACTCGGGAATCCATATCATGGACCCCTAATTATAAATGAAAATAAGAGTCGAAAACTATTTATGAATTGAGTCCCTATACTGAAATAAGGCGGAAAGATGAATAACTCAAGAAGAAACGAGATGAAACCTCAACCCTGTGGCTGGAACTGCCGATGACCTGAAATATTAACAATTGTGGGTCAGACCCACGAGCAAAGTAGACTCTACATGATCGCAAACAGAGTACCAATAATCCCATCATCTACCCCCTACAAAAATATTAGTAATACTATAATTCCTATAACTTTAAGTACCACACCTAAATAAATATCCTCCAGAAAATATGCAAAAACAAATAGATTACAATCATAATTAAATAACAAGTCGATAAATAAAACAAATAAAGCGTAACCAAAATCAAAATCACAGGTCAATAGGTAAATCAAATAAAGTGCAACCATAATTAATTCACATTCCAATAAGCAACTTATCCATGCCTAACCATAACCACATACCTGACAACTTGTCACTTTTGTGACTAGTCGACTATGGTACAGATAAGACTGACTTAATAGACAACTCATTGTGATTTCCTTCATTCTTTAATAAAATAAAACAAAATAAATAATAAATATTATTTATTCTGTATCCGAAGAATTTATTAGATTTGGTAACAACATCAACATAAGTAAATAATATATATAATTTAGTCAATTATTTGTTTTATCCAATTACTATAACAATATCAGTTTTGCCATGTACTTAGGCATCAAATTTGGTTTGGAACAAAATTGTAATTATGCAAAAATAAACCACAGATAAGAATTAATATTAATTATTTACATACACAGAACTATGCATGTATACACCTATTACCTATGACACTGCACTAGGAGTAATTGAATTCTCCATAGTTATATTTATAAATATGTGTACATGTAAGAATGTTAGTGTAATGATTAATTACTCTAATCCAAGCTACATGTCTATAGCTAGCTAACATATGTCATTGCCACAGTGGATATGAATAGCTATACAGTTATATATATGTAGGCATGCATGTGACTATCTACCATTTAATTATCAAGACAAAAATCAATTTCCTACACCACTAATATAAATATATAATCAAGCCCACAAAGTAATGCTACATATATCTATATTCAAATCTCAGATTCATGTACACCATCTATGTAACGTGTCCAAGGCCTGTAGAAACCATTAATTCATCATACAAACCGCGTCGATTCACATATAACGAACACCACTCCCACCTTGTTATTTCGAATTTATCTTTCAACACGAATTCAATTATAAAAATCCTCCGAAGCTATATACACACACATGATATATTTTTAATTGATAGGTCAAAATATCCTAATTACTATATGAAAATAAAATAACACCTACAATCTATACAGGTATGGTGCACATAAAAGAATTCAAGGATAATATTAATTTATACATATACACAAAATCACTATAACTAAAATATATAGATTCTAGGATTATAGGTTCAAATGGGAAGAAAAGAACATTCTACTTGCCTGATTTAATAACCAAATCACACGCAACTGCAGATCGATCGCTGTTTCTCCTCCTCTTTTATGCAGCTCTCTCTACTCTCCCTCTATAGAATCGACTGATAGAAAGCGTAGGACTATCTTAGGGTTTTATTTTGGTTATATATATATATAATCATTCCGATGGGCCTAAAAATATACTATATATATGTAATAGCCCAAAAGTAATTAAGTAGTGATTCATTGGGCTTATAAGCCCAACCTATATTATTTAAATAAAATTTTAAAATTTATCCAACTTAATTTATATATATATATATATTTAATTTATTTGTCCCAAAAATCACGGGGTATTACATTCTCCCCCCCTAGTAAAGGAATTACGTCCCCGGAATTCACCACATACCTGAACTAAATAGCTCTAGATACTTTGCACGAATTTCATCATCCCTTTCCCAAGTGGACTCTGTCTCATTGTGATGGTTCCACTGAACACGCACAAGAGTAATGATCTTCTTACGAAGTACATGCTCCTTTCGATCGATAATGTGATAAGGTTGCTCCACATAAGTCACATCCGGCTCCAACTCGATCTCTCCCACATCAATATGCTGATACACATCCTCATCTCATAAGAATTTCCGCAATATTGAAACATGGAATACATTATGAACCTTGTGCATAAAATCTGGCAGTGCTAAACGGTACACCACCGGTCCAATCCTATCAGTAATCATAAAAGGGCCCATAAAACGAGGTGATAATTTCCCCTTCTTTCCGAACCGCATTACTCCCTTCGTGGGAGACACCTAGAGTAAAACCTGATCCCCCACTCTGAACTCCAAAGCTCGAGTCCACCGATCAGCATAACTCTTCTGCCTACTCTGGGCAGTCCTCATATGGTCCCGAATAAGAGGAATCTTTTCTGAGGTGTCCTTAATGAACTTAGGACCAAATAATTTATTCTCACCAGCCTCAAGCCAACACACCGGAGATCGACATGGTCGAACGTACAATGCCCAAAATGGTGCCATACCAATAGTCTTTTGATAACTATTGTTATAGGCAAACTCTGAAAGTGGTAAATAGAACTCCCAATTGCCCTTGAAATCAAGGACACAAGTTCGAAGCATATCCTCCAAAATCTAGTTAACCCTCTCAGTTTGACCATCTGTCTGTGGATGATAAGTTGTACTAAGGTGCAACTCTGTACCCAAAGCTTGCTGAAAGCTCGCCCAAAACCCAGATACAAAGTTCGGATCTCTATCCGATATAATAGACAATGGAATCCCATGAAGCTTCATTATCTTTGCAATGTAAAGCTTTGCCAACTGTTCCGAAGAGTAATATGAGCGAACAGGTAGAAAATGGGCAGACTTTGTAAGTCTATCAATGATCACCCAAATAGAGTTATGGTTCCGATGTGAGGTAGGTAACCCCTCAATGAAATCCATATAAATGCTCTCCCATTTCCACTCAGGCACTAGAAGTGGTTGCGATGCTCCTGGTGGTTTCTGGTGATCGATTTTTACCATATGGTAAGTACTACACTTGGATACAAAAATGGCTATGTTTCTTTTCATACCAGCCCACCAAAATTGACATTTCATATCCTGGAACATCTTATCCCCTCCAGGATGAAATGCAAATGGAGAGTTATGAGCCTCTCTCATCACATCTCTCCTTAAGTCATCGATAGGATGAACAACTAATCGACTCTTGTACCTCAACCCCCCATCTGAACCAATTGAGTAAAAGGGAATCTCTCCTGATGCTAACTCTGCAACTCTATCTATACATTACTGGTCTACCTGTTGGGCCTCAATCACTCTTCGAATGATGACAGGTGTCACCATAACACATGCCGCAAAAGCGTCAGCTAACTCATCAACTGACCTCAACGCATTCCACTCAGTCTCAAACAAGGCTGAAAGACTAGCATAGGGTCGATGACTGAGGGCGCCTGCCACTACAGTAGCCTTCCCTGGATGATACTGAATGGAAAAGTGATAGTCCTTCATAAATTCTAGCCATCCGCACTGCCTCATATTCAACTCCTTCTGCGTAAACAAGTACTGCAAACATTTGTGATCACTGAATAATCTGAAAGTCTCACCTAAGAGGTAATGTCTCCAGATCCTCAATGCAAAAACTACCGCTGCCAACTCCAAATCATGGGTAGGGTAATTAAGCTCATGTGGCTTGAGTTTCCGTGAACCATAAGAGACTGGTCTCTCCTCTTGCATCAACACACAACCCAGACCCTGTAACGATGCATCGGTGTAGATAAGATACTCAACCCAACTCTATGGAGTGGCCAGAACAGGTGCAGAATTCAACTTAGTCTTTAGTTCATCAAAAGTTGTCTGACAGTGATCATCCCAAACAAATGACACACCCTTTCTAGTCAAGTTGGTGAGCGAACCGGTGATCTTAGAGAAACCCTGAATGAATCTACGATAATAACCTGTTAATCCCAGAAAACTACGGACCTCTAAAGGTAAGGTAGGTTGTCCCCACTCCAGAACCCCTGAGACCTTCGCTGGGTCCACTGCAATCCCCTTCTCTGATACCACATGACCCAAAAACTTCACATCTCTCTGCCAGAATACACATTTCTCAGACTTTGCATACAACCGGTGCTCTCTAAGGGTCTGTAGTACTGTCTGTAGATGTCTGGCATGCTCCTCCTCAGACTGAGAGTAGACCAATATGTCATCAATGAATACAATAATAAATTGATTTAAAAATGGCTTGAATACTCTATTCATCAGATCCATAAAGACAGCTGGAGCATTGGTCAACCCAAAAGGCATAACACGGAACTCATACGACCCATATCCGGTGAGAAAGACACAAGTTCGAAGCATATACACACACATGATATATTTTTAATTGATAGGTCAAAACATCCTAATTACTTTATGAAAATAAAATAGCACCTACAATCTATACATGTATAGTGCACAGAAAAGAATTGAAGGATAATATTAATTTATACATATACACAAAATCACTATAAATAAAATATATAGATTCTAGGTTCAAAGGGGAAGAGAAGAACATTCTACTTACCTGATTTAATAACCAAATCACACGCAACTTTAGATCGATCGTTGTTTCTCCTCCTCTTTTACGCAACCCTCTCTACTCTCCCTCTATAGAATCGACTGATAGAAAGCGTAGGACTATCTTAGGGTTTTATTTTGGTTATATATATATGTATATTTAATCATTCCGATGGGCCCAAAAATATACTATATATATGTAATAGCCCAAAAGTAATTAAGTAGTGATTCATTGGGCTTATAAGCCCAACCTATATTATTTAATTAAATAAATAAAATTTATCCAACTCAATTTATATATATATATTTAATTTCTTTGTCCCAAAAATCACGGGGTATTACAGTTCATCTCTAGACTCACAAACAAATGCAAACCATTCTTTCAAGCGATCAGAACAGGGAAATGCATGTTTGGGGGCCAGAATAGACCCAAGCACTGCAGAAGCTAAAGGAATATTTGGTGAGCCCTCCAGTGATTTATCCAGAGCCAGGTGAAACACTACACCTTTACCTAGCAGAATTAGTCACTTCCACAAGTGTTGCGCTAGTAAAAGAGGAGAAAATGTGGCAAACCCCAGTCTTCTAGACCAGTAAGTCCTTATCAGGCCCTGAAACTAGGTACAACACCGCTGAGCGAGTCATCCTTTTGCTAGTCAACACCAAAAGGAGGCGCATACACTACTTTGAGACACACCCAATCATTGTCCCAACATCATTCCCCATCAGGGCGATCATGTCCAAACCAGACCTGACAGGGTGAATTACCAGATGGGCAATTGAGTTAGGTAATTTCAACATTACATATGTGCCAAGTACATTCATAAGAGGCAGGCACTTGCAAAATTTCTTCTAGAGGTAGAACCATAGCTGGAACATCCAGAGTTGGATGATCCAGAATAGAGCCTGTTCGTTGATGGATCGGTTGGAACATCAGGGGTTGGAATAGGATTGGAGGTTATAACCCCTGACGGTACTAAAATCCAATAATCAGTTCATCTGGAATTTCCAGCCTTCAATAATGTAGTAGAGTATGAAACACAGTTGGCAGGCATCAGGTTATGCTAGAGTCTCCAGATCAAACGTCTAAAGATATATAGCGACTCTTAACTTATTATCACACATATCAATGGAAAATACGAGGCGAGAGAAAAAATGCAGCCATATAGAGCCTTGGCTCTAGAAGAGCTAAGCCAATTTGATTAGTTTAGCCTTGAGCAGGTACCTAGAGGGGAGAATGAAAATGCAGACCGATTGGCCAACATGGCCTCATCCAACACTCAGGATCTAATAAAGGTACTAAATCAAGGTTACTTCTGGCCCTACCTCTCTCAAGACACTGAAGCTTTTGTTCGAAGATGCCACAAGTGCCAGATCCATGGTGACAATATCTATCCTCCACCAGAACTTCTGAACCCCACACTCAATCCACATCCTTTTTCCCAATGGGGGATTGATATTGTGGGGCTACTTCCAAAGGTGTTAAGGGAAGTTAAACAGGCGCTCATCGCAACTGACTACTTCACCAAGTGGGTAGAGGCAGAATCATACTCAATGATCACGCACAGGCACGTGATCAAGTTCATATGGACAAATATCATATACCATTTTGGGGCCCCCAAAGTCATCATGATCGATAACGGGTAGAATTTATACAACAAGTAGACTAAAGCCTTTTGTGACAAGTATGACATACAACTTAAAACATCCTCAGTTGGGTATCCATAGGGTAATGGTCAGGCAGAAAGATCGAAGATGGCAATTTTGAACACTCTCAAAACAAAATTGGAAGTCGAGAAGGGACTCTGGCTCGACAAACTGCCTGAGGTCCTCTGGTCATACAGAACAACCCCAAGAATCCCAACAGGTAAAACCCCATTCTCCCTAACATATGGAACAAAGGTTGTAATTCCAACAGAGAATGTGGTTCTAACAATAAAAACCGAAGCCTATCAAGAAGGTCAGAACAATCAGAGCTTGGTGCACACTCTTGACACTTTGGAGAAAAAATATGATAAGGCAACTACCAGACTGGTTGAGTACCATAAAAGGATCAGAATAAGCTATAACCAAAAGGTGAGAAGACATGATTTCTAGGTCGGAGACATGGTCTTCAGGAAAAAGATTGGGATTGATAGGTGGCAAATGTTATACATTTTAGGCCCCTAACCCGCTATTGTTATGTCTTAACATTCTACTATTTGGTATATCTAAGTGTGATTCAGGAGCTTAATGAGGAAAATAAGTTAACTTTGGTTAATTAACTAAGGTTGTGTTTGTTACCACTTAAAAAGAGAAGAAAAACGGAGTTTTGATCCAAGGGACGTATTTCGAAGGTAAAAAAGGACATTAAACATGTCTTATATATCGCTGTATGTGCCATAAGAACAAATGGCATCCAAAAATATGAAGAATTTCAAATTTTCGAATATTGATATTTCGGGCCGAAGTTGGGCGCACACAACAGGAGAAAAACAATAGCCAACTTCATACGACCATATATTAGGCAAAAAAGGTCCAAATTGAGTGATTCTTGAGCCTAAAATCAAGAGCTTGAAGTCATATTTCCAAAATTATATAACATGACTCCATAAAATATGTGTAGCTCCAGGTATGATCAAAAGAGTGAGATGTATCTGTAGGAAAAAGCTAAAAATTTCAGATTCGGGCAGAAATCCCAATTTGACCCGAATTGATCCATTTTGAATCGGATGACTTTATGATTGAATCTAACACTTCCAAGCACGTGTATAAGGTGTATTTACATCTAATTGAAGGATTTGGCTCAGAATTGAGGAGAAACACATCAAAGAGGAATCCTACTCCAAGTGGGACAAGTCTAATGCAAACATGACTCTTCTCAGTTACTTCTATAAATACCAAGGTCCGAGCCATATCTAAGGAGCTTCTTTTACACATAATTTTCAGAGCAATTTCTATGGAGATTAATATCATTCAAAGGAAGGAGCCATTCAAGACCTAGAGATTCAGAGAAAAAGATCATAAATGACGTTTATACATCAACGATATAGTTACCTTCTACCATAAACAACTAATTTGGTATCTAGATCTTTCTAGCAAGACCATAGCCAATTAATGTAGTTATTTATTTGTTTTAATTGTAACGAGGGGAAACTGTGATCACACCGTGATGATTGTGTAGAATAGTGATTATAGTTATTCTTGATACAAAATTTTATATTTATTCTAATTATTGTTTTAGATTGAATGAATATATTATCTTACATAATCATGTTATCATAAACATATCATGATTTTTTATATAATGGTGCTTAACACTTAAAATCCTAGGTTTACACAGGCTATGCCTCGGTGAGGTGGTATAGTCATGCTTTACTTTAATTTAATGTTGTAGGAGTAGATTAGAGTGAAGTAGATGGCATGTACAAGTCACACTCTGTCCGGAGATAGGTTGTAGCAAATCTGGTGGATAGTATCCTTTTTGGGACGTATTCGATTATTTGCGGTACAATCTGATTCACGGTGATGGATCGCCCTCTTGCAATTGAGCAAGTAGATAACTATATTATGGATTAGTAGTGGAATAAGAAAACCCTAGTTTTTATATCTACTTTTCTTGTCTTAATCTACCTTTACTTACTTTATTAGTTAACTAGTTCATAAATCACAAACAACAAATCATACTTTAATAGAAATTTAAGAGTATTACTTTGCGAGAGTTCAGAGTACGACTTAGTCTTTTGGGTTCGATAACCTTTCTTAAGCCGAACTGTACTACAAAACGATTCGTGCACTTGCGATAGGTAAAACCTTGTAGTCATAAGGGGACATTTTTAACATTATTTTTATCACCCCTAGATGCACAACAAGGATCATTGGAAAGCTTTGGGAAAACTGGGAATGCCCATACACTATAACTGAGGTCATTGGAAAAAGGGCCTCCCGATTGAGGAAATCCAACGACTGCATGAAACCAAATTCCCATAATGCCTCCAGACCGAAGAGGTACTACCCTTAAATAGATTTTCATTTCACATATATGATAGAGGCACATTCTGCCTAAGAACTTTTTGTTACCAATTCATATGCAATCAATAAAAGAGGCTAAGGCTTGATTCTGAATTCAAATGATCCATTATTAGCATTTATCCTTCTTTAAGTCACTATAAAATAGAGGACTGTAATTCCTAAGTATAAAATTGACAGAGACATATGCCTGAGTCATAAAAAAAAGGAATTTAATTCCTAAGTACTAAATTGATAGAGGCATACGCCTGAGTCATAAAAAAGAGGAATTTAATTCCTAAAGTACTAAATTGAAAGAGGCATACGCTCGAGTCATAAAAAAGAGGAATTTAATTCCTAATGTACTAAATTGATAGAGGCATACACCTGAGTCATAAAAAAGAGGAATTTAATTCCTAAGTACTAAATTGATAGAGACATACGTCAATTAAGTACTAAATTGACATATGCATACGCTTGAGTCATAAAAAAGTGAAATTTAATTCCTAAAGTACTAAATTGATAGAGGCATATGCCTGAGTCATAAGAAAAATAAATTTAATTCCTAAGTACTATATTGACAGAGGCATACACCTGAGTCATAAAAAGAAGGAATTTAATTCCTAAAGTACTAAATTGATAGAGGCATATGCCTGAGTCATAAAAAAGAGGAATTTAATTCCTAAGTATTAAATTGATATAGGGATATGCCTGAGTCATAAAAAAGAGGAATTTAATTACTAAATTGACAAAGGTATACGCCTGAGTCATAGAAGGAGGAATTTAATTCCAAAATTGACAGAGGCATATGCTTGAGTCATAAAAATAAAATTCTTTACATCTACCAAATGTTATATGCCTGAGGCATATGCTGATACAACTAAATTTCAATAAAGGCATACAACCTTGGCAGATTCAAAAGTCTATTACATTTTTTTGATCTTTTAGAACAAAAGGAAACATAACACAGACTATGGTGAAGTAAAATTTCATTAAAAATTAAAATCTTTACATAAATGGCCCTAGGGATACAAAATTACCTGTGGCAACAAAAAGGAAGGCTCTGAACTTAGATCCAAAGGTATCTACAATCTCAGTAGAAACAAAATGTGGAGCCTCTAGATTAAGGGGATCTGCAGAAGCGGCCCCTGAATGAAACTCCTGAAAAAGGATCTCAGCAGGACCATCCTCGGGACTCTTATAAAGAGGCTTCACCTTCAAATGAGCATCCATGACATCAGGGTCCTTACACTTCCTCTGATCAGGCTCTTTTAGGGCATTAAGGAAGCCACTGTGCCAGAAATCACCAGCAACATTGTCATTGACCGCTTCATAGCGCCGGTGCATGTTTATCCCACTATTCTTGTAGATCTCTAACTGAGAATGGGAGAGGGTCAGCCAATACTTGAGGTATTTATTCTCAGCATCTGTCTTGGCCTTCCTCTCCTTTAGAGCTGCCACCACCTCCTTTTGGGGCAGCTGCCTCTGCCTCTTGGGCCAACAGGATTTCCCTCTCATTTGCCAGGGCCAGAGCAGCTTTCAGACGGGTCAGCTCATCTGTATGAGATTATTGTGCAATGCACAGAGCACTCACACTATAAAATGCTTAAAAAAAGTACAAGGCAAAAAATGTCAGAAGCTATGGAGAAAACCCATAAATAAAAAGACAGGATGATAGAAAAAGGAAAGACTACCCTCATCACGGTGCCTATGAATTTGTTAGGCAGATTATGGCCATCAAGAGCCTTGAAAGCAGCCATATCTTTAGTGCTCTAGAGGGACTTAGCCCTGGCAGTCATCACTTTTATGGAAGTGGGGCTGCCCCCACTCACCTCAGCTGTCTTTCCCTTCTGCTTATATTTTTTTCAGGCCTCTCTTCGGTAGTAGGGCGAGTGTGAGAAGAGAGGGGATGAAATAAAGAATGGAGGGTGGTCTGAACTATGGTAGACTCAGACCCCTAGGCTCTGAACCATGGCAGACTCAGACCCCTGGGCTGCCTTAGGAACTGAAGAAGAAGCTTCATGAGTGGTCAGGTTTGGAATCTCTTCCACATCATCATCCAAAATATGAGGGCGGTTTAGGTGAAACATGTTGACAAAGCCTCCTGATGTCCGTCGGGGTGTATAAAAATATGTGGTTAAAAACAACACCTTAACGACTCTAGGTTTTACCCTACGCAAGTGCACATATCAATTGTAGAATAGTAAAGCGGATTGAGTAAGGGATATCGATCCCATAGAGACTGAGATTGTTCACTTTAATAATTTAAAAACACTGAATTATATTTCTGAAAATTAATTGCTTTGGGTGGTCGAAAGACCAAATTATCTAATCTTAACTAAATTATTTAAAAAACAAGTAAATTGGTTGTGATTCAAATGAGAGAGAAAACTAGGATTTTCATCACTCCACCACTAACAACATAATATAGTCCATTATTGTTTCAACTGTAAGAGGGCGATCCATAATTGTGAATCAGGTCGTATCGCAAATAGCTAAATACGACCCCAAAAAGGAGTACCATCAACTGGATCGCAACAACCCGTCTCATGACTGACCTAACTAGTACGTGTCAATTATGTTACTCTAATCTACTCCTAATGCATGAAAATAAACTAAAGCAAGTCTATATTAAATCACCAAGCCACGACCTGTGTCAACCTAAGGTTTTAAGTTTCATTACCCCCATTGTGTAGAAAACCATGATTAAGCATCTGAGTTCAAGTCCATATTGAATAATCATAATTGTGCAAAATAATATATTTATTCCATCTAAGACAATAATTTAGAACAAACATAGAATTTTATATTGCAAATTAGTACGGTATCTTAACTACTGCAATCATCATAGTATGGTCACAGTTTCCCCTCGTTTACAGTTAAAAATAATAAAAGAACTACATTACTTGGCTAGGGTTTTGCTAGAAAACCCTAGATACCGAGTTAGTTACTCATGGTAGAAGGAGACTGCATTGTTGATGTAGAATCGCCCTCCATAGCCTTCTTATTCGGATCTCTAGGTTTGAATATGGTTCTCAACAACAGCAAGTCTGAATGAATGAACGTTTTGAATAAATGTCTCATAGAACCAAACAACCTCTATCTATCAGAACCTCCAAAATATATTATGTATCTCCTCCCTCACGTCTAATGTATGGTCTTGTATATATATACAATGGCATAGAAAGACCCTTTTTAGTCTTTTCACTCTCAAAACACATCTAAACCCTAAATATAAGTGTATATAGAGGTCTGGAGTCATGGGAACGTCTTCCAATTAAGCCCGGGATGAAATAAAAAAAATCACGCAGAATTCTTCAAAGTTGCCACACTTACGCTTCAAGCGTAGGACCAAGCATATATTTTGCAATTCTAGCCACTTTTTGGTACTAGAAGCGTTGACACAAGTGTAGGGTTTTTATGGAAAACCACTTTTCTCCATGAATCCGCTAAAATGTCCGTCTCGAACCCATGATACTTTTTGCTGAAGATGACGGCTTCTGAAAATGCAATTTTTGCCCTCCAGGGGCCATTTTTGTCTCAGACTGCCTCTTTGACTCTCCTCTTGGATAGAAAGAACACACTTTTCATTTAATTCACCAAAGTTAGATCAATTTCTTCATTAAGCTCCTGAAATATGCTTTAACACGCAGACAACATAAAAATACCAAATAATGGAATGAAATAACATAACAATAATGAGTTAAGGGGTCAAAATGACTAATATTTGACACCTATAAGCTCCTAGCTCGGATATATCCTACAAATTGGCAGGGATTAGAAGTTTAGAATGGGAAAGATGCTTAGACCATACCTTACTTAACAACTTAATCCGACTACGAATGCCTCTAGAATATACTGCCTTACTCCCTATACCATAAAACTCGCAGACGCACTCAGCCCTGTGGAGGTTGCATGGAGAGCACAAGAAAGAGGCAGTATGGCCATGGAGGAAATTATATTGGGGGATTTTAATAAGGCCAAAGGTACTGGGAATGGGGAAGATAGAAGAGTGAGGGTAAGCCTAGGGCCCTTTAATTAGAACCATCATCTCTTTATAGTCCTTCTCGTACTTCTCAATATCAGTACAAATACCCCTACCCTTAGAAGTGTAAAAGATGTATCTGCTCACACAACCAGACAACTTCAATATCTGGTAGTAGAGAAGAAGGTCATCTAACCATAAATGCAACCCTTAGTCACGGTTGACCAGGATTAACATAGAGAGAATGCAAAAGAAATTAGGGTTAACCTAAAGAGGGGATAAACCTAGAATAAAAAAAACAAAATGGAAGAAAGGGTGGAGTGTGGCGTCCGGTATTTTTACGTCATAATTAAATTTTTTGTTAACAATTAAGTGCTTTTGTGATTATGTGCTTAATGTTTTTATGTGCTTAACATGACTTACATGATTATATGAGATTAAATTTGTATCTTGCATGTGGTATTTTTATTTTGAGAATAATGAAAAGTGTTAAAAATGATTTCGGAAAATAAATGACCAAATGGTAAATTAGTATTTTTATATTTGGAAGACTAAGTGCTGGTGTGTGAGTGACATGGTGATAAATAAAGAGGAATATATGGGGTAAAAGTGTAATTGAAAGTCATGATGACACTCGTGTAATTAATCCTAAGTTGAGATGGATTTAGTCTTTTCCCACTTTATAGTGTTGTCTAATTCTCCACCATTGATTTCAAGTCTTTTTCCACCTTTGCTCACAACCCTTGGATTATAGGGCCTTATTTGGATGACACACAAATGCATAAATGCATTATTCTTGGTCTTTCATGTGCGAGACTTCTTTTCTACCCTTGGATCATTCTCCCATTTTCTTTGGTTTATTCTCAACCCTTGGATTTGAGAAGAGTTAGTGGAGAATCTCTACACTTGTATAATTCTATCATTTGCAAGACATTCATCTTCTCAATACAATATCTTTCTCTCTCCTACTCTTCATGCTTGGTGGGTGGTGAGTTCTTGGTGTAGTGTTCTTAAACTACTTTTGGTAAGTTTCTCTTCCATTATAGGGTTTTGTTTGCAAGAACCCTAGTTTTCAAGTTCATGAAATTCTATGTGTTAGTATTGATTTTTGCTCTTCCTTTTATACATGTTTATGGAAGGTTGAGTTTTGCTTCCAGTTACCAAGTGAGTTTCATTTGTGGTGGCTTTTGAATTTTTATTGTGAAGAAGCCATTGGTGAGTTCATAGTTTCTTGATCTCTTGAATTCATTTTTCATGAAACCCTAATTTAGTAATCATTAGGGTTTAATTTAATTCATGTGAGAAGAGCCACTTTGATAGTTAAACTTATTTTTATCACCATTGTGATCTTGTTTCCATTTAATGGTGTGTTGGTAGTTTTGGAGGAATTGCGAATCAACTTTTGTCCCTCTTAGAGGCTCTTTTTGAACACTTGAATTTGGTGGCTTGTTTGGACCTCTTTTGGCACTCTTAAAAGTAGCTTGCTTGGATTGAGGTAGGGGAAAAATGAGTTGTTTTAATTTTTGTATGAGAGTGTGTGCGTCTATGCATATATATGCAATATATATGTACGAGTTGAGTCTTGACAACTTAGACGATGAAATAAGCCCTTGAAAGCATGATTGTGTGATAAAAATGCTTGTTATGAAAAATTACTTATATGTGATTGATTATGAGCATGTTAATGAATTTGGCATAATATATTGCATAATGAGAAAATTTCATGTATTATGATAAGACATGGTTCATTGAGGCCCTTTTTCATATTGAGTACACCTTGTTGTGTCATGTAAAATGGTGTCAGTTTATGTCGGGTATGTAACCATGTGTGAGTGGACTTGTGTCGTATAGTCGCAACAACTCGTTAGGAGGTGTTCCCAACCTACAAAACTAGTATGTCCGAGAATTGTGGTATAGGGTGGGTTGTCCCATCCTCAAAGTCGCGGGTCATCTCATGCATTCGATCTTCGGATCTTTAGTCGCGGGTCATCTCGTGCAACCAATATTCTTTGTTCAAAATGGATATTCTCACTTGGGAATAATCGGTGTGACACTCTATCTTTGTCATGGGTCATCTTGTGAATGGTTAGAGAATGATATCCGATAACCTTTAGAGTAGGGTGTGTGGTTGTATGTGTACCATGGGTAGTGTTATGTCCCATTGCACTTAAATTGTTATATATGTGAATGTGATATTTATGATGAGGCATGTTATATTCTTGAATGATTATAATGTGGGCATGTTGGGAAAATTGATTGTTTAGTTCGATGGGGTCCCGGATTAGCGTGAGAGCCATGTGGGACAAGATACCGACCTAGGATTAGTAGCATGTGCCTTGGGTTGGTGGTACCACTCAGACTACTGAGATTGAGGTGATGACGCTTCCTCTACTAGGCTAGTGAGCTAACCCCATGACTTTATATATTTTTCAGGTGATAATCCCGTTGGGAGAGTTTTGTAGTCTTTTCGTGGAAATGTGGCATTTTGTCCGCCCTTTTGTGCATGGGTGGTAGACTGTACTTACATTTGTAGGGCATTAATGTGATAAACATGTATCCATATGCTTCTTTTGTTCATGTAATTCAAATGTGTTAAACTACTTTCTTTTGACCCGACTAGCATGTTAGCCGAGTAGTTAATATTGATGTACATCCCTTGGAACGCTATGCGCGGGGATTCTTTTCTTTTGGTGCACTTTGGTGCCGGAAATGCAAAATTATGTACTTTGATAAAACTATGACATGTTTCGCTTTAGTGCATTTTAATATAGACTTCAAATCCTTTCATTTTGAGTTGTGAAATGGATTGTAGATATTGAGTGTGGTTATTAGGAATTTGGGCGAAAACGATGTTTTTTCTAGGTTTTCAAACAAACCCTTTTTGTTTTTAATGGAAAAACTCATGTTCGCCCACCCCCGTAGCCCCAGAAAATTATATTGTTTTAGAAATGATTTTAAACCCATTTTTATAAAAAAATTGAATTTTAGAAGTCGACGGAAGTTAAAATGGATACCGGGGGTAAGACGGATAATTTTAAGAGATTTTAAAGAATCACTTTTATACAAAGTTTACGTTTTACGCATTCTTGAGGTATCGGTGACTATTTTGAGTTCCGCAAATGAAAAACTCACTTTTCAAATATTTGTGATTTTTTTTTTTAAAATGGAGTCGTATTGCAAAATCTCACGTTTTTGCATATTCTGAGCTTTTTTAAAAAAAAAGCTAAAACAGGCAGTGGCAAGCAAAAAAAAAGATAGATTTTTTTTTTGGGGTTTTCAAAAATCACCACTGTAGTGCACGTTGAGACACCCGGTTTTGAAAAATCATATTTTCCGCCTCGCACATCCGAATTGACTTCCGTTTATTTCTACGGCTTGTTCTAGGTCCAAACTTTGTAGTTGAACTTTGAAATATCATTTTTATCCTTGAAATGACTGTTTTACCTTTGGTGAAAGAGGGGTACTTCAACTTTCTATTTTGGGTCGGCATTGTCCGACACCATTTTAAAAAATTCATATCTCTCACCTCGTTGCTTCAATCTAGGTCCCGTTTGTTCCTATGGCTTGTGCTAGGTTCAAACTTTGTAATTGTACTTTGAAATGTCATTTTTATTATTGAAATGAATATTTTACCTTTGGTGAAAGAGGGGTACTTGAACTTTCTGTTTTGGGTCGGCGTTGTTCGACACCATTTTCAAAAATTCATATCTTTCACCTCGTTGCTTCAATCTAGGTCCTGTTTGTTCCTACGGATTGTGCTAGGTCGAAAATTTTTAGTTTCACTTTGAAATTACCATTTTAACCATAAAATGACAATTTTACCCTTGGGTAAATATGGGGTGTTGGAATGATTCGTTTAGAGTACTGTTTGAGTCGTTTCATTTCCTTTCAATCCCGAGTGATCTTTTTGACATATTTGGGATGTGAAATGACTATTTTACCCTTGTCGTTTCAGCTCCAAGGATTCATCACCACCCTCATCGGCGGGTGGTATAACGAGGAGGTCTTCAGTAACGTGGGACTGAGTACCATTAACATTACCCTCCAGTTAAGGTCATCCTCAGATCCGACGACACTTGATTCAGACATGGTGAAGGAGAATTAGAAGAGGTTTGAAACACTTAATTAAATAAAGGGAGGTTGCCGGAGTTGATCGCCGGAAAAAGGCTTAGTCATGAAAACTAGAGAAAAAAGCACTAAAAACTACAAAAGCGGGAGCAAAGAAGGATTTTAGGAAATAAAGAAGTTCGAAGTGTCAAGAATATGGGGTTTTTATAGAGATATGGGGGCATACTCATGATAGGTCGCGATTTGATGATATTGTGTCGTTGCTTCACCACACAGCGGTCAAAATTTTTTTATACCTACAAATACTTTACTTAAAATAGTATAGCAATAAGTAGGGTCGAACCACTCTCAACTTGAAACTCATTTTGAGACAAGGATCCAAAACTTTTACTTTAAAAAATAAAAAGAAATTATTTAAAACAATTCTATGATTTTTGATTAGTTAACTAAAACAAGTAAATAAAATTATCAAATGGTAGAGAAAATCTCAAGGGAAGAGAATCCACCACCTGGGTCTATATAAATAATATTATATATTTCTATTGCAAATTCTCCTCCAACCTATTAAACATAAACATAGATATTGGTAGATATTCCCCGTATTTCCATTAATTGGTAACTGTAAAGGGGGTGATTCTTGAAAAGGTATATTCGCGGATTGGTTTATTTGGGAAACTGGCCCAAGGATTGGTTTATTTGGGAAATTGGCCGAAATAAACGATTATTTGGGAAAATGGCCCAAATAAGATTTGTACGCGAGATTTAACATTATATAGAGGGAGGTATGAGGGACTAATATGGGTATAGCTAACATCTGAACTCATAGGCTTATATGTTGCTCGTGTAGGGAGTACTATTAAAAAATCTAGGGAAATTCTTGGGATATGTAAATAGTGGGTTGTGACCCTATTTATACCATTCAAAGCAAAAGTACCTTAGAGAGGCCGATAGTATTCAGGGTCATGAAAAACGTATGCATGCAAAAAGGTCATGATCCAGGAAAGCTATAGCATCATGGTTCACTGGCTAAGGAAAAATTAGATCTGCGAAGAAACAACGTGGATCACAGGTCAAAAGGTATAGTATGATCCGCGTAAGAGATCACGCGAATCGGTATCGCGTAATCGAGGTCGCGAGATGGTACTGTGTAGGATATTTATGGCACAGATTGGCATTTTATAGTCCATGTCGCGAGGTAATACTGACGTGGCAAAGACGATCCGCAAAAACCTACTGGATGCTTACGTCTATAAATAGAGAAGCTAGAGCTCACTTGAAGGGAATTTTTGGAGACTAAGGGAGAGAAATTTCTAGAAAGAGAAAGTATTTAGCATCATTTGTAGCTGTTGTTTTCTCTTCCATTTTTCATCCTTCTCTAATTTTCTGTAAAGCATCAAAAGTAATAAAGGTACAAGCATCATTATTTTCCTGACGATCTTGTGTGGAAACTATCTCTAACTCTCATTTAAATCGAACCCCTACATTAAAGGCGACTCCGTTGGGGAAGAGATGTCTTCCTCACAAGTTGAGCCTAGTTAAATCGTCGGAGAGGTCGTCCACTGACCCGGCACACCGAGCAAGTTGAAGAAGAAGAAACAACACAGACTAAAGGAGCTGAACCAATTCCACTAGCACGGAAGCAGCGTCGTCGCGCAAACGCTGGTGTAGCTTGAGCAGAGACTCCTCCGATGGCGGAGCCAACACATAATTCACCATAATTCCCACCAGTTTTGCTGCAAACTCTTCTTAGCATTCAAGAAATGCAAAGGGTCATACTTCACTTCATGGAGACCTTGCGCATTTCAGTACCAAATCTGGAATCGCCACGGATGGATAATCAAACCTTGCCAGAAATATCAGCACAAGAGCTTTCTCGGGAGGTACCGCGAGCTCGAATAGAGCCACTAGAGAAAGAATCATATATCACCAAGGAACAGCTTCGGGCTATCTTGAATGAGATATTTGAGATAGAAGAAGTGGAATTGCCCCACCGTACCATCCTAATATTATGGTTTTACCTTATCCTGAAGACTATGGAACACCAAGCTTCCATCAATTCGATGGAAAAAAAGGAAATACAAGAAAACACATATCTAGGTTCGCGGATGGTATGGGACCACACAGAAATGATGAGTATTTGAAACTTAGAGAATTCTCCAAATCTCTAATAGGTATTGCATACACATGGTACATTGGTCTCGCTCCGGCTTCAGTATCCAGTTGGACAGATATGGTGATCAAATTCTACACCAAGTTCTTCCATGCAAACGAAGAGGTCTCAATGATTTCACTTACGAGACAAAGGAAACATTTTGGAGAAAAGGTGGCAATTTATGTCAGGAGATTTCGCGAGGCTGCTTTACAGTGCCATGAACCAATTTCCGAGCTTCAATTAATCAATTTTTTTATAGAATGAATACTATGAGAATATAGAGTGCATTTGGTCAATCACAAGTTCAGAACTTTTTCTGCACTTGTTGATAACGCACGAAGATTGAGAGAAGTTTTGGCTTCTCCAACATGACCAAATATCAATATTAGGCGAGTGGCAATGGTAGCGACAACGTAAAATGAAAATCCTAGGGAAAAGCGTTATAGAAGATCTAAACCACCTCATTTACCTTTCGGTGAAAAGGAAGCAGTTGCTTTGCTAAATCAGTGGATCGCAGATAATGTCATATCGCTACCTTCAGTGCAAAAGTACCCAATAAGAAAGCAAAGGATGAAAACAACTACTACCCCTATCACAGGCCCGTTCAACACTCCTTGATTGGATGTTGGGCATTTCACGGATTAGTACACAGGAAAATAACATTAGGTGATTTAGATGTGGCAAAGAATGTAGTTCATGAACCTTTCCCTGCACATGTGGCTATAGTAGCCATTAGAAACAGTATTGAAGATATGATAAATGTCGTCAAGTATGAATGTCCGCCAGCGTGTGAAGTAAAAGAGGATGCTAAGATAGAAGTTTTCTTTAACGAGCTCCCAATACAAGAGCAAACAGTTGCCGCTCTTAACCATACTACTCGAGCAAAATCACATTCTCTGAAGCAGATAAACAAGTTCCATTATTCCACAATCGGCCTCTATATGTACCAGCTACTGTGAATGGTCGAGAGATGAAATGTGCTTTTTTGGATGGAGGAGCGTCGGTCAACTTAATCCCGCTGGCTACATTACAGATGATCAATTTTTTTGAAAACAAGATTGTAAATCATACCATTGCGGTTACTGATTTCAACGGAGACCAGCTGGCCACCATGGGTTTTGGTACATTGGATCTTAAAGTTGGGAAAATCAGGGGCCCCACCAAGTTTCATGTCATCAAAGGGGAACCCTCATATCAGTTGTTACTGGGAAGACCGTGGTTACATGCCGATGGTGTGGTACCATCATCCTACCATCAGGTAATGAAGGCTAATTGGTGAAAGCATCTAAGAGCCCTTTTTGTGCGTCTGAGGCCCATTTCACAGATGTAGTCTATTTCTCAGAATATGGTGAGGAAGATGGACCCGGTGTTTTGTTACAATATTACCGAAATGGGAAG
This sequence comes from Cornus suecica, assembly GCA_963922005.1. Classification (NCBI taxonomy): domain Eukaryota; kingdom Viridiplantae; phylum Streptophyta; class Magnoliopsida; order Cornales; family Cornaceae; genus Cornus; species Cornus suecica. Next base: position 27,950,203 of record OY998246.1, on the reverse strand, counting down.
AACTGAAAGATGGAGGTTCGACTAAGCGAAAGCTTCAAGAAGTGAGTTGGTCGCGAGTTAAAATGCCCGACGGGCATGTAATGTATAAGTTGTGACGGTGTTGGGGATCAGAAGCTTGCACAGTTGGCACTGACCCCAGGATAGTTAAGACAAGTGTACAAAGAGAGCCTGTCATTGATCTTGAGACACTCAAATCATATCTGTGACCTGAGCATGGTTTGTGTGAAATAGACATAAACGATGGCACAGCTCTGCGACCTACCTTCATAAGCAGTACTCTGGCCGACGAAACTAAGAATTCTCTAATAGAATTACTTAAATAATTTTGTGATGTTTTTGCTTGGGACTATAGTCAAATTCCGGGACTTAGTATTGGATTAGTAAGCCACCACATCCATGTGCATTCCGCATCCGGATATTTCATCCGGATCTGGAGGTATAGATTAAGGCAGAAGTAGAAAAGTTGTTGAAAGCAGGGTTTATCAAGCCAACCCAACATCTGACATGGCTCGCAAATATTGTGCCTGTGAGAAAAAAGAATGGGCAAATCCGCGTATGCATAGACTATTGCAATCTCAATAAATCCTGCCCAAATGACGATTTCCCTCTACCCAACATTGACACCATGGTGGATGCAACCGCAGGACATGAAGTTTTTTCGTTAATGGATGGATTTAGCGGGTATAACCAGATCAAAATGGTTCAGGAAGATGCTGAGAAAACTGCTTTTCGTACCCCAATGGGAAATTTCCATTATACAGTCATGCCATTTGGACTTAAAAATGCCTGGGCTACGTATCAACGCACCATGATAGATATATTTCATAACCTGATGCATAAAACTATGGAATACTATGTGGATGATTTGGTAGTAAAATCCAGAGCCATACGGGATCATGTGGGCGATTTGAGAAAGGTACTGCAACGATGTCGCGAGTATAATCTGAAGATGAATCCCCTGAAATGCATTTTTGGATTACCATAAGGAAAGTTCTTAGGGTATGTTGTACATCGACAGGGGATTGATATGGATCTAACAAAAGCTAGGGCAGTATTGGAAATGGCTCTGCCCACAACTCGCAAAATGTTGAAATTTTTTATGTGGAAAATCTCCTATCTTAGGAGGTTTATCCTAGCATTGATAAAATTTACTCACCCACTCATGCCTTTATTAAAAGAAAAGTATGTATATAGCTGGGGAGAAGAACAACAAGAGGCCTTTGAGAAAATCAAGAGGATTCTGGCATCACAAAAGACAATGGTAGCGCCGGAATTAGGGAAACCGTTGATAATGTATCTCACTTCCACCAATAAGTCTATAGGGGCGTTGTTGGCCCAGGAACATGAAGGGGAAGAGAATCATGTTTACTATATCAGTCGAGTACTTAAGGGTCCAGAGTCACGATACACATCTCTGGAGAAACATTGTCTTGCTTTGGTATTCGCGGCTCAGAAATTCAGACATTATTTGTTGGCACATCCATTGGAGCTAATAACCAAAAGTGACCCCATCCGGTATATACTCACAAAACACATACTCAGTGGGAGAACTGTTTGGTGGTTGTTAGCATTATCTGAATATGAGATCACATGCTCTAGACCAAAAGTAGTAAAAAGTCAGGTCTTGTCAGATTTGCTAGCTTTATTTCCTGGGGGATCTGAGCTCAAAGTGGAGGAGGTGGGAGTAACAAGTGCGACACAAGGCACAAAGTTTACTTTAGAATTCGATGGTTCATCCACAGAAAAGGGAAGTGGGACTTGTTTCGTATTAAGGAATAAGGAAACAAAGGAAGATTTAGTCATGGCTTATAAACTTGATTTTCCTTGTACCAACAACATAACTGAGTATGAAGGGTTGGCGCTGGGATTGATGATGGCTCAGCAGTTAAAGGCAAGAATCCTTCATGTAAAAGGGGATTCCAAGCTGGTCATTAAGCATGTTAAAGGAGAGTATGCTGTCAAAGAACCCTATCTGGTGCCTTAGAGAACATTCATTCGTTAGATGATGGAAAACTTTGAGACTGTGAGTTTTCAACACGAGCCGCGAGAGGGTAACCGACGATCTGATGCATTAGCGACATTGGGTTCGCAACTACTATTCCAAGAAATAGAGTCTATTGTACAAATAGTATGAAGAACCAACTCTGTGGTCTGTAGCGAGATGGAATCAGGGGTGTATGAAAAACAGTATTGGAGAGAACATATAACACGGGCTCTACTGAAAAATGATAATAATGCCTTGAGATGAGAGTACCAAATCATAAAAGGCATGTTATATTATAGAGCAGCCAGAGGAATTCTAGCTAGATGCATGTCAATAAGAAAGATAGGAGTATTACTACATAAAACTCACAAGAAAATATGTGGTCAAACAGATGTCAGTGTTTATCGAGTTTTGCAGTGAGAAGGATTCTTTTGGCCAGGCATGAAGGATAATGCAGTCAAGTTGCAAAGTAGTTGCCAGGATTGTAATGCATATCCTTCCGCGAGTGAAGGTAATGTGGAAGACATGATAGACTGGTGAGACAAATATGTACATTATCTGAAAGAAGCGGTTTTACGTGAAAAAGACCAGCCTCGATTCATAAAATTGGCCTCGCGACTTTTCTTTCAGGAGGGAAGTTTGTTCCGCAAAAGTTTTAAGGGAAGGCTATTGAGATGCATAAACGAAGAAGAAGCAGGGGAAGTATTGAAACAAACTTATGAGTTTGGTCATCAAGGACCTAAAAAAGTGTTCCAACAGTTACTTTCATCCGGGTATTACTGGCCAACAATGGAAAAGGATTGTAGTATTTTGTCAGGAAATGTCATGTATTTCAGGTGCACGGGAATCTTATTCATGCTCCGGAAAGTGAATTGCATAGTTTGGCTACCCCCTGGCCTTTTCACACTTGGGCACTGGACATAATTGGGCCAATCGCGCCGCAGGCTCAGGGACATGTGTGGATATTAGTGGCAACCAAATTGTTCACAAAGTGGGTAGAAGTTATCCCAATTCGACGGACAACAGTAGACAATATAGTTCGATTCATAAAGGAAAACATCATCTGTCGATTTGGGATACCATAAGTGATACTGTCGGACAATGAAACTCCTTTTATTAATAGTAAAGTCGCGGATTTGTTAGGGAGATACTCAGTAATTCATCACAAGTCCACGTCTTACTATCCAAAAGGAAATGGACAAGCTGAAGCCTCCAATAAAGTGTTAATTCAAATCATGTCCAGGTTAGTACATGATAATCAAAAGAAATGGGTGGAAGAACTTCCAATAGCACTATGGGCGCATCAAACTGCATACCGAAGTGCGACAAATATGACCCCTTATGCACTGGTCTATGGAGTAAAGGCTGTGCTACCTGCGGAGCTGGAGGTTGCAGCTAAAATACTAGCATGCAAAAGCAGTCTAGAGGATAGACTATTGGAGATAAAAGAATTAGAGGAAACAAGGGCAGAAGCCTTTACAAATAAAAAAGAATACAATAAGCGATAAGCAAGGAGCTACAATAAAAAGGTACGATACAGATGGTTCAAGGAGGGAGACAGAGTGTTAAAAGTAGTATCAACAATTATGAGGGGACAAAGGGTAAGGAAATTTGAAGCTAAGTGGGAAGGTCCATATGTGATTGTAAGTGAAGGCAACAGTGGGTATTACAAGATGGAGCATGAAGTTACTCATGAGAAGGCTGGACCTCTTAATGTGAAGTGGATTAAATTGTATCAAGCATAAAGGCATTATGGATTATGGAGTTGTAAAAATTTTCTTTAGTGAAGAGAAGATATATAGTATCAAACAAATCATCCAGAATGTACAAATCATGTCAAGAGTTACAATCATAGTATAGGTTTTTCCAATAAAAATGTGGTTACAGTTAGAACATAAAAAGTACATACATCATGAAGATAAAAAATGAGGGACTAGAAAAGGTTTTGGGTGATGGGATCTGACAACTTAAAACCCTCATGCTCCTCCAAATACAGACGGGTCCGCTCAGAATGATCAGCTGCATTTTGAAGTTTCTTGTCATCCTCCTCGAGTAGTGCTAGCTACTTGCGAGCTTCCACAATCTCATCCTGCTTCCTTTGACGAGCATCGCGGTCCTTCAGCTTAACAAAATAGTGATCATAAAGCCTCTGGATGACATCCAATTAGGTCTCCCACCAGGACACATCCATCCCAACCTTCTTCCAATCCTTTATGTGAGCATAACATCTCGGAAGGGTGTCAGGGACAAGATCCTGAATAGAAGTCTCAGAAAGAGTGTTGAATACATCTGCAATGAACTGGAGATGGAAAGCTTACAGGAGTGGCTCATGAATTTCCATGCGAGCAAAGGTCTCTGGATGAAAAGCCGTTTCTATCTGATATAGCACGGGCATGTCGCGAGGATAACAGAGCCAATGATGCCAAGGCACTGGAACCAAGGAAACAACTGGATAAACAAGAGCAATGGTAGGGTCGCGAGTTATTATGTATGGCTCGCGTGAAGTTGAGGCATGGTAGCGATTAGAGAAGCCTGGCTCGCGTGAGGTTGAAACATGGTCACGAGAAGGAGAGACAAGCTCGCAAGGATCTAAGGCAGGTACCTCTGTAAGCGGCTCAGTAAATGAGGCTGAAGGAAACACCGTTTGGCCTTCAAAAATTCTCTAAGCATCATGGAGTAACTTGTTGATCATTTCTTGGTCTTCAAAGTTTAGCCCTAAGAAGGAAAATACACATGTTAAGTATGATATTTGGTTACTCAGAATCAAATGAAAAGATGAAGTAGAAAAAGTTACCTTCCTCAACTTCTGGGATAGTACTGACGAAAATGGATCTCTCAATACTGGGGCAGTCTGCTAGTGTTGCAGCAATCTCTGACGCGATATCACCACCAAGAGGCTGCAAATGACTGTCATCTACATCATGATCCTCTGCTATACCATTAGTAGCAATGACCTCAGGAGATACTAGAAGTGAAGGAAGCTTCGGAGAGGCCTCGCAATCTACTGTAGTCTCCTCATGTTCGCGATCTGATGATACCTTGTGATCTACCTCAGGAGTAGAGGTCGCGGAAATTACAATGTCGCGAAATGAGGAAGAATCACCATCATCCTTATCATCTTAAAAATTCATCTGAGGGGACTTGTTAAGCAAAGAGTTGATGGTGAGGTGATCCTCATCATCATCAGAAGAATCTGCAACAGAGGGATTAAAATGAAGGTCACCCCTAGGAGAAGCAGGAACACGCGGAGAGACTGTCTCGTGGGAGCCTAAAAAGAAGATAAATGTGAAGTGTTAGGAGCATGAACTCTAAAAAGGGAAATAAAGTCAAAAAGTTGGAAACTCACTCTGGGAAAGAATCGTCCTGGGAAGATTAGAGAGGATGCTGGCAACCTCTGTCTCTTCCGTGTCATCTCCAGCTCTAAGTCCTCTACCATGTGAGCGACTATTTCCAAAAGAGATGAGGTGGCATCAACTTTCCGTTTATTCTTTAGTTTGGCAAAAGCAATTTTGCGCCTTGCATCCAAGGACACCTCTTCTAGGGCCGGGTCTGAGGCACCCACATGAGAGATGTCATGGGTGGGTTTACGTTTTCTCACCAAGGGGGCTTCCTCTAAACTGGGAGTCTCTCCTGCTACATGGGTTTTGGAGGCAGATGAGAGAGTTCTTTTCCTCTTCGCGAGAGGCACATGATCTAAAGAATTTGCGAAGGAAAGATCTTTAAGCCTAATGGACAAAGGGACATGATCCAAATTAGTAGAAACACTGAGGCCCTGTTTGGTAGGTTGTCTGGTCCTAGGAGGTCAGGTCTGGTCTTGCGTTTTATGGGACCAGACCGTGTTTGGTAGCATTGGTCCCAAATTTTTGGTTAGACCAAGTAAGACCAAATCAGACCAAAATGACCTCATTTCAGACAAAAAAAAAGGTGGTTCCTGGTGGTCCGGTCTGGTCTTATTAATAAAATATATTTATAAATAATTAAAAATGAATAAATAATAATAAATTAAATAAAACATATTTTAAAAATAAAATATAAAAAAATAATAATAAACAAAATGAAATAAATAATACCTAATAATAATAAATAAATGAATATAATAATAATAAATAAATGAATAAATAATAAATTATATTTATAAATAATTAAAAATGAATAATTAATAATATAAATAATAAATTAAATAAAACATAATAATAATAATAAATAAATATAATAATAATAAATAATGGACTAAATAATAAATAATAATAATAAATTACATAAACCATATTTAAAAATATAATAAAAATAATAAATAATAAACAAAATGAAATAAATAATAATAATAAATAAATATAATAATAAATAATAAGTAAATATAATAATGAATAAATACTTCATAATAATAATAAAAAATGAGTATAATAATAAATTAATAAAATATATTTTTAAATAATTAAAAATTAATAAATAATTTATAAATAAAATGAATAAAATAATGAAATAATAATAAATAAATAGAATATTGTTATAAATTAATAAATAATAATCTAATAATATAAATAATAAAATAATAAAATATATTATAAAGTGAAGAAATAATAAATAAATATTATAATAAATAATAAATAAATAGTAAGACTAGACCGCTTACCAAACAGACTTTTCCAGATCAGATTAGACCAGACCAGACCGGACCGGACCAGACCAGACTAGAAAGACCGCCTACCAAACATGGCCTGATGTTACCTATAACCTGGGCACTGGAATGCTACAGAAGAGGATGGAAATAGCTAAGTTAGTAATAGCATAAGACATAAAATACATGAAATAGCAAAGGAAAGAAGAGAGTGAAAAGGTACCAGATGTCGCACGATTGGCTCCTCGCGGATAGGTGATCTTGCGGGAGGAACTTCCTCTCGAAGTGATCGCTTGTGAGTTACTTTATTTGAATTTTGAGTTTGAGAAGGCTCAACATGATGTTTGGGTACATGCTTACCCTTCGCCTTGCGAAGTTTCAATGAAGGATCCGCAACATACACAGGAACAGGTATTGGAATAGGAGTTTCATCCATAAAACCTTGGAATCTCACCAACTTCTCCTACCAAAACTCACTATAGCCCATAGTTACAACACCCCTTCGAGTGCCTGGTTGGATGAATATGACTGTAGAGAATATGCAAAGGCTTCTCTCTATGGATTTGCGAAACTGAATAAGGCATCTATCAAAATTGTCTTCGCGATATAAAGGAAGAGGATGAGGAATAGCCTGATCAAAACCCAACTGGCGAAACATGCGTAAGGGGTTGTAAGATGCAACAGTATCAAAAGTTTCACTAAAAATAGGAAGGTGGCACCTATGGATGATGGCAGAAAATATGAGATGGTCATCTAAGGAAATATCATAAGAAACTATTTTATCTTTAGGGTAAAATTCAGGGGAATAATAACCATCAAGAGGAGTGGCGTAAGGACGCAAGAGAATTCATAAATTTTTTCAATAAAATAAACAAGGTTTTCGAAGAAGATAGGGAGGTCTAGCGGGTAGCCCGCAATTTTAAAGAACTTTAAGTATTGGCCTCTGAGGCCTGAGGAGAGAAAGATGCAGGAATCGGAGCATATTTGGGAAAATACTCAAAAAGAAATAAAGTTAGGAAGGTACCTGAAATATGGGTGCTGATGTGATATCTACCCAAGGAATGAGCAAAATCATTTGCAAGGGTATCGAGCTGCGAATACAAAGTGCTAAGAAAGAATGGGGCCAAGGGAATGCGCACACCTCGCGAAAGCATGACGGCAAGAAGAAATACCATTCGGCTAGGACCATCATTTGGCTTGCCCTAAAAGATGTAACGATCGAGCCAGTACGCGAGGAAGCCTGCTAGCTCTAAGAGGCCATTGAATTGAGGGCCAAGAGCAGACTCGCGGTCCTGACCAGGAGCTGGCTTCCGCGAGGAATACTCACGAAATAAATTATGGTACCAAGCTGAGTAAGACAGCTTCAGGCGACTTGATATTGCATGTTCGGGAAGAAGCACACCCTTTTCAAACTAGCTACCGCGCTTGTAAGCATACTTACCACAGTCGTGAAGTTGGTTAAGAAGCTTCTTATCCTCTGGATCAACCATAGGAGCCTTTATGGGATGCGAGTCAAGAACGGGAAGCCGGAATAGGACTACCACATCTTCTAAAGTGGGTGTGAATTCGCCCCATGAAGCAATGAAGGTATGTGAGAAGGTGCTCCATCGCGATACCAAAATTTTCAACGCATCCACGTCGCAACGAACATAAAAGTCTAAAAAAGTTCAATAAACTAAAGGATGCCAGCCTCAGTAAGAGTGGCGCGATGGCGGTCCTGACTGAGAATATAGCTAAACCTTATTTTCCAGTCAGTTATGGGGGCTACGTGACCCTTGTATTCTATAAAAGATAAGGGTGTGTCACCCATTTCAATGGCAAGGCGAGGAATGGAGATAGGAGGAATAAATACTGGGTCAGCTTCGTGGTATGGATCAAGGGTAAGGGGTGGGGTTGCAATAATGGCAGAAGGAAGGGCTCGCACGGATGGCCAGAAGATATCATGAGAATAAAGGAAAGGGGCTTTTATCCATTCTGAGGCCTCTGGGACAGAAGGAGTGACCCTAGATGAAGGTGCGAGAAGCTTGAGAGTGGAGGCTTTGGTCATGATGAGACAGCACTTGCGAGAATATTACGAAGTAAATAAGTATGCGCGAAAGGAATAGAACAGGGGGAAAGAGGTGTAAAATGAAAGAGGTGGGAAAGGGAGCTCTAAGAAAAAAATAAGTTATGACTGAGGAAAATGGCATGAATAAAATATATAGGGCTCGGGCGCGAAAATCGAAATGGCGCATTAAATGCTCGAGGAAGGCAAAAAGTCGTATAGCTAAGCGCACTAAAAAGTCGTGGATGCATGAGTAAGGACAAATAGGAAAAGGCAAGGAAAAAGGGAGTATGGTAAAAATAAGTACATGCACATGAGAAACAAAAATGTTAAGGGTAGGTCGCGGATTGAATCGCAGTTTGCGAGATATGGTATGAATGACATGGGAAAAAACAACTTACAAATAATGATACAAAGTACAGTAATTCGTGAGGTAAAGGTTGTTGCACTTTAATACTTGGCCAAGTATTAAAGCACAATGGGGAAAAATGTAAAGGGGGTGATTCGTGAAAAGGTATATTCGCGGATTGGTTTATTTGGGAAACTGGCCCAAGGATTGGTTTATTTGAGAAATTGGCCTAAGGATTAGTTTATTTGGGAAACTGGCACAAATAAAGGATTATTTGGGAAACTGACCCAAATAAGGTTTGTACGCGAGATTTAGCATTATAAAGAGGGATGTATGAGGGACTGATGTGGGTATAGCTAACATCTGAACTCATAGCCCTATATGTTGCTCGCGTAGGGAGTACTATTCGGAAATCTAGGGAAATGCTTGGGATATGTAAATAGTGGGTTGCGACCCTATTTACACCATTCAAAGCAAAATTACCTTAGAGAGGCCGATAGTACTCAGGGTCATGAAAAAGGTATGCATGCAAAAAGGTCATGACCCAGGATAGCTATATCATCATGGTTCCTTGGCTAAGAAAAAATCAGATCCGTGAAGAAACAATGCGGATCACAGGCTAAGAGGTACAGTATGATCCGCGCAAGAGATCACGCAAATCGGTATCGTGTAATCGAGGTCGCGAGATGGTACTGTGCAGGATACTTATGGCACGGATTGGCATTTTATGGTCCATGTCGCAAGGTAATGCTGACATGGCAAAAATGATTCGTGAAAACCTACTGGATTCTTACGTTTATAAATAGAGAAGCTAGTGCTCACTTGAATGGACTTTTCGGGGATTAAGGGAGAGGAATTTCTAGAGAGAGAAAATATTTGACATCATATGTAGTTGTTGTTTTCTCTTCCATTTTTCCTCCTTCTCCAATTTTCTATAAAACATCAAAAGCAATAAAGGTACAAGCATCATTATTTTCCTGACGATCTTGTGTGGAAACTATCTCTAACTCTCATTTAAATCGAGCCCTTACAGTAACCACGAAAAATCCTTCCTATAACGTTTTGGTTTAAATAAAATGTAAATAATAGTAGGCATTCCTCATATTTTCATTAATTGGTAATCACAGAAAATCCTCCTTCTATTTTTAGCTTCCAACCTCTATTGTAAGGTTTTTGTCATTGAGATTCATAAAATGAATACTCTCGGGAAGAGAATTAAACAATACGAAATAAAATAAAAATTATTTATATCTTACCCATGGTGGCTTCATCATCCCCTTGAGAAGAGTTTTAAGCTAGCATGTTGATAGGAAAATAAAATAAGGTAATTGAATAAAATTTCATTGATAGAGAAAAAGTTACAAAAAATATGAAAATGATACAAAATTACTTTAAGCTCTCACTCCTCAACTCTTCACTCTCCAACTCCCTTGCAGCTTTTACCTGACCACTATATATAGGCATAATGCAGATCTAATGCATTTAATGATGCATTGAATTATGCCAACTCTCTACCATTTCTCTCACCTAACATGTCACTTTCTATTTTTTTTCTTTAATTCATCATCCAATTTCACACCTACACACGTACACACACACACATATATATATATACACACATTTATTACATTCTCCCCCCACCAAATTTTCTTTTTCTTCATTTGTATCCTTCTTGCTTTATTTTTCTTTTCTTTTGCAAATCAACCCCTCCATGAAATAAAAATATATATATATGAGGACATTATGCTAAGTAAATTACTCTATTTTGTGCACTTATCAACTCAACTGGCACATTTAATGAAGGTGGGGATGTTGCAACTTCCAAAGGGGGACAAGTATAATGGTCGAGGGAATCCAACCATCATTTCAAATTCAAATCCCACACGAAAGTTTTTTCATCATTACCATGATTTTATCCCACCAACTCATATATATCTGTCATGACACGTGGCGTATCAAAACCAAAAATTTGGGTCAGGCCGATGAGACATTGGGTCATACCCGAAGGGGCTAGTGTAAGAGCCAAAAATATCAGGCCTACTTGAAGCTATTATATGTCAAGCCCAATCGACGCAAGTCCAGTCCATTAAGTGGATAATTATAGAATTACTTGGCTAGTAAGATTAAATCACATACTTGTATGGGATAAAGAAAACCAATATGTAAGGTAAATCAAATCCCTATAATAGAGGGATTTGATCGTAATCATGATGGGCCAAAAAGTCCATCACTTGTTGTATAAATAAGGTCGTAGAGCCTCAATAAAATGATTCGAGTGTTTGAGCAAAAAATAGAACTTAAAATATCTTTAAAAAATCTATTCAAACTAATCATAGTCAACTTTAAATACAATTAAGTGAGAAAAAGATATGTACGTCTTTATAAAATAAAAAAATATATTATATCATACTTAATAATTAGTATTTTATGGGAATATATATATATATATATATATATATATTATTAATAAAAAAGACATCATTTATTATACCATAATATAAGACTTTTCTAATTGTGTCCCTCTGATACAAACTGGAAATAATAACCAACTAAAAACACCAAGGCCTTGTTTGGTAACGTTGTGAGTTTTATTTTTGTTGTGATTTTATGTTTTAAAAAATTGAAAGTTGTGATTTGTTTTGCTGTCATTTTGATAAAAAGTATTACATGTTTGGTAAAATTCATCTGTTGGGGAATTTTTGAAAGTAAAAACTAAAAATGTTGTTGGTAACGGAAAAAAAAGAACTAATAAATAATAAACAAATTACTAATAAAATAAAATAAAGCATTTGCTTTATCATAGACATCAAACATTCAAAAAATTGACACATACATGTATTTCATGAAAAAGTTTAACTGAAAAAAATACTACACATATTTTACATGACCATACATAATCATAAGATGGTTCCAATTATTGGATTAATGATTAGCATTCCATATTGCATCAGTAATGATAGGCGAATGTTGTACATTCTAGGCTCTTAGGCTTTGTTTGGTATGAGAGATTTGAAATGATTTGGGGAGAAAAGAAAAGAAATGATAGTGCTATATGTGTTTGAGTTGACATCTTAAAGAGAAAAGAAGGGATTTGGAGGGACAAGCCTATAACTACAAAACCTTTTGGTGTTATCCCTCCAAAAATGAGAAGATTTGGAGAGAAATGAAAGGATAACAACTTTAAGTATTAAAATGACAAAACGATCCTCCATAATTAAAAGAATAAGTTTATTAACTAAAGGATATACTAATAATTTAATTATTATCTTTTATTTTCTTTTCTCTCATTTGGCTTATCCAAACAAGAATGATATCATTTCATTTCATTTCTTTCATAATCTATCCAAACATAAATTTAAAATATTGTTATCATTTCTTTTCTTTTCTTTTACCTCATAACTAATGTTATCTTTTATTTTATTTTCTCTCCTGTCTATCCAAACGAACCATTTATAACCCATTGTTTGTCCTTATAATCAATTATCTTGGTATTTTTATCCGTTTTGCGTGTTTAAGCATGTTTCATGGACGTTAATGGAAATATGTGTTAATTCCGAAAAATTAACCAAAATCCCAATTCAGACCACTATTCTGAAGCATGAAACCACTTAATCTAGACCAAGGTAGAAGTCAGCTCAAGAAATAGTACAAGTAAACACAACACAAGAGATTGAAAACCTTGAAATTCAGAGTTACATTCTATCAATAGATCGGAAGAGTCATCCGATCATTCGATGTAACCACCGATCAATTGGGGATGGCAACTGATTGCTTCGAAATCCATGATCTACAGACTTAGGAACTTGTCCCTTTATGTAAGAATAGAAACAAGGACATATTAGTTAATCCAGATGTTGAGTGGTCACACAAAGTAAACTTGGAGCCCGAGAAAGTGAATGCCATAATTGAAGCTACTGTTGTCTATAAATATGAGAAGCTACGTGGGAGGAGATGATCAGACCATTCATAATATAATTGAAATATTCTCTCAAAGAAGACTTTCTCTCTCTACAATTCAATAACCTAGAAGAACGATAAACCCAATTATGGAGGCAATCTCTACATCATTGATGCAATCTTCTCCTACCATGAGTGGCTAAATCGGTATTTAGGGTTTCTAACGAAACCTTAATCGAGTAATGTAGAACTTTAATTATTTTGATTGCAAATAAGGGAAACTAAAGAACACTCATGTGATGATTATGTAGTTAGTGAACATATTTAATTCTTTAAAAATAATTTTTCATTGATTCTCTTCTTGTCATAGATTGAATTGATGATTAATCTTAATCAACCAAGTTTTCTCACTAAGAGCTTAAACTCTGAAGATTAAATAATGATTTCTATATAATGGTTTTTCATGGGCATGATAAAGTCTTTGATTTACACCATTCATGCTAAGAGAAGATGATATAGACATGCTTTTAATTTAATGTAATAGGAATAATTTTAGAATAGATGAATGTACTAATCATACTTTAATCGAAGATGGTTTGTAGCGAATCAGACCGATTGAAGGCATTGAAGGCGAGAGAGATAGAGAGAGAGACGTTGCTCCTATAATTAACTTTAGTAATTCTTATTGTAGCCGTGTTTTGGTGTTTTGGGAATAAAACTCAAAACAAAAGCTCATTTGGAACTTCCAAATTTGTTCACAAAATTACATATTTTGGCAATTAATTTAGACTTTTCTAAAATCTACTTAAAATAAAACCTAATTTACCAAACGAATTTTAAATTTTGATTTTATTTTTTTGAAAACTAAAACAGAAATCTCAAAATAAAAATGTTACCAAACATGGCCCAAGCATGTAGGTGTGTGTGTGTATGGGCAATAATACTTGATTGGAAAGTGAAGAAGCGTGTATATGTGTGTGTGTATTAGGGATGGGTACAAATCAAATTGGACCGGATTGAAGATATTATAGATCCGATCCACTATTATCGGATTAACAATTTTCGGAACCAATCCAATCTATTTGTCCAACCAAACCAAACCAAACCAAACCGGATCGCGATGAGCCGGAATAATTCAGATTAGTTTTGCGGATTCAAACATATAATAACATTAGCTAAATTAAAGTAACAAATTCACTTTAAATCCCTTATATACACTGTACACCACCTCTTTTAGAATTAAGTGAAAACTAAAATAATATTTTGATTTAAAAAATAGAATGCATCAAAAGAAAAATCTTTCTCTCCCTTTTTTTTAGTATGGATTAGAATGTGTTAAAAATAATAAAATAATCTTAAAAAATAAATAATGATTAATATATAAAAATATTAGAAATGACTTACACTTTGATAATAGTACTAGCTAATAGCATGTGCTAGTGCATTATACGTGACGTAAAATTTGACTTATATTATAATATTAAATGATGAATATTTCACAATATGGAGTACTTTTTTTAGTAATAATCGTAGTATTTTTTTATTGAATATATCAAGTATTTTTTGTCCTTTAGAAGGTCTATCTTTTATAATTGAAATATTTATTATCATAAATATTTTAATTTGAATAAATACAATGCATTCTAAATTTTATTTTTTTCCGGGTGGTGGGTCGGATCGGTTGGTGTGGGGACCCTCTCCTCTCAGATGTTTCAAAGTGTCATCTTTCTTCAGGGTTTCTTCTCCCCAACCTTGTTTGGTTTTCCCTTGGAAAGCGATCTGGTGTTTTGGCACCCTTCTTAAAGTCGTATTTTTTACTTGTTCGGAGGCTTGGGGCAAAATCTTTACTTTGGTTGATCTTCGACGTCGTAACCTTGTTGTGGTCAACCGATGCTTTATGTGTAAGAATGATGCAGAATTTGTTGACCACCTTCTTCTTCATTGCCTCATGGCGTATGATTGTTGGTGTTTTGTGTTTGAATTATTTGGCATTTCATGGGTGATGCCGGCTTCGTTCCGTGATGTTCTTGTTGGTTGGTGAGATTGCTTTGCGGGGCATCAAGTTCGATCATTTTGCAGGGTTGCCCCCCTTTGTCTTTGGTGGATTATTTGGCTTAAATGCAATAAGCGGTGTTTTAAGGGGATAGAGTCCCATTCCTTTATTTCTTTTATGTTTTATTGGGTGGAAGGTAGATTTTGTACATCTATAGAGGAAAAGCTTGACTTTTTGGGTTTGCTCGGCGCTTAAGGCAACCTTTTTTTTTTGTTAACTGGAACGCACTTCCCTTTTGAGTGTCTTTTATACTATTCTTACTTATAAAAAAAATAAAAAACTAAGTTATACATATATTTAAGCAGGAAATTAAAATATTTTAAATTTGGGTGTCCATCTATCTCTCTTTATAGTTGTTGGATAATTAAATTATCCTTTCTTTTTTTAAAGAAGATATAGGTTTTTAAATAATACATTGTTTATAATACATTTTAATGATAGTTCTTAGAATATAATTTATATTAAAATTTAAAATTTTAAATTTGGGTGTACATCTATCTCATTTATCTCTCCTTGTAATAGTTGAAAATAATTCAATTATAATTATTTTCTTGAAGAAGATGCATGTATTGAAACAATAAATTATAATAATGCCCTTTAACGATACTTATTTGAATCCAGGCTAAAAAGATAGCATTGTGGGCCTAGGCTTACTCTACACTTTTCTTTTGCAATCAATACTTGTTCATACCACTCAAATAAATGGATTATTATGTTGTGTTTAATTCATTTATACCTCTCAGATTTGGCAAAACATCAATCAGACATCATTATCGGTGACTTTGATCAATATTTTGATGAAATATCTCATCTGAATTATCCTCAAATCAAACATCAGAGGTGGAATAAGGAATATTGAAAATAGTTTAAGTACTAAATAAAAAATTCATAGTGATGTGATGCCTAATTTGACTTGAAAGTGATATTAGAGTCATATTTGATTTTTGTTTGTGTTTTTTAATGTGGAATTTAGCAAAATATAAATACAGATTTATGTTTGTGGAGTACTGAAGTATAAAACAGAAGCAAGTTTAGTATTAAAGTTTTTATTGTAAATATATACATAGGTATATGTGGAGAAGATATTGGGTACCCCGAGGATAAATCCACGTGGTACCCCATACCAATAGAGGAAAGATGTGTAATACACGCAATGATTCTATCACTTGCGATACACACCAGTTGTCTTAATTGGTTTGAGATACCAGGTCAGACGTATCCTGGGGTAGCCAATAATTTTTCATATATGTGGTGTTTTGGGGCAAAGGAAAGTGTTGGTGATGGTGATAGTCGGTTGTGGTGGCGGCGGTGATGGCAATAGTCATGGTGTATGTCACGCCCCGAATTCCTAGGACTCCGAAACCCGAGCCTAAGAGCTAGGGGAGTGAATGCGGAAGTAAAAAGAAACTGGAACAAATGACATTCAGTCATCAAACACCAAAAAAAAAAGGTAAGAATGACACACTCTGATACCCTACTATCACGCCCCTAGAATTCCCGAAACTATAATCTAGAGAATCAACGAATCTCCAAAGGGTGATGTAAGTCAAACGACTACTAGAGTCAAGAATGACAAGAAGATACATGGAGTAACAATAAAAAATATACTCCATGCCAAATAGAATACTATAACTCAATAGTATCCTCAGATACTAACAGACACGCTCCTAAATTCCTAAGACTCCCGAACAGGGACATCCAAGGAATCCAGGATGTGATCCTTAACATGAATGACCAACTAAGACATCATTAACCGTGAAAACATATGGGTTAATGATTGATATGGTATATTTCATACCCAAATGGATAATAAACTAAGCAGCGGAATCGAACGAAAATCCGGCAGAGTTTTGTTTGTAAATGGAACATCCGGACAACAACCACAACACAAGAACCTGTCAATAGCAATTCAATAATCACAATGGCTTCCGAGCCCCACATTCATCAATCCTACTAGGGCCGAGGTAGTGGAAAGAAACCAAAACCCCTCCAAACCCTCTAAACTCAACAGAGCCACAAATGCTCGAATAGGAATACAAGAAATGCACCTAGCTGTGCAAAATAAATACAATAACCTCCTGAAAGAATAAATACAGGAAATAAAAGATACATCAACAGGGATATGCCAACAAACTGGCTCCCAAAAGAAAATACATAACAATCCCATAACAATGGGGATAGAAGCTAACAGTAAATACCTATCGTCCCCAAACCAGTCGTACTGCAACCGTAACCGCATCACCAGCGCGACTCCAAACCTGTAATACGGAAACAAGAGAAAACTGTCGTTGTACTGCATCCTGCTCATAGCCGTATATTTCCTGCAACCTGGCGTGGAATACCAGGGGGGCAAATGAAATTCCCTCCATGAGCAAATAAGCTCAGTGGGAAAAGATATCCTAACTACCACATCCTCTGATAGTTTAGGTAAAGCTAAACCGTTTAATAAGATATAAATAACCCAACTAATCCCATCCACGCAAAACCTAAGGCACATGCTCATACACTACCGTACGTGAGTATATAACGGGAATATATATATATATATATATATATACACACGTATATATATATAAGTATAAATACACAACATGAGCCTATAAGATACAACTAAGACTCGTACGTACCCACACCGGTAGTCTACACTACTCTCACCAACGTACACTAGGTACACGATACGAGGATCCAATCTAACAATTCCTCAATTACTCACAACACAATTCAAAAAATCCAACAGAGGGAAAACACACTCACCTCTAATATCCACAAGGATCATAATCCACCACTAGTACCAAGGAATACTCATAACTCACTCCCCGAGAACACAGGAGGAAAAATACTCACGTCCTTACATACTAACACAATCATCGTCTATATATATATATATATATATATATTGTAAATGTACAATATATATATATATATAATACAAACCTCATCCCATTCCTAAGGAAAATCTACCTCTTAAAGGCTAGATCACCTCAATCATATCACCATACCATAAATCATATCGACCTCATAATACTATCATCAATAGGGTCAATCACATCATTAACGTTCTCACTTTAGGCGAGGAAAAACCACCAATCAAATCACTAAGAGTACACGAACTCAACTCACAAGAACGACCACCCAATGGTCACCGAAACAAAGCAAAGGAAAAGACTTCCCAATGTTAAACCAACAGATAACCGAGACAACAATGTCAAGGTTAAAACACCACAAGTGTTTAAGGAGAACACCTGGACAAGGAACCCAATCCACTCGGTATCCATGCCCATAACATGTGGAACAACTCGAATCACCTAAGTGGTAACGTCAAAAGCCAAGAAGAAAGGAAGGGCAACACTATATGTGTGCACTGAACAACACCAAGCCTCATACCCGAGACATAGAAATGATAGGAAGCAAAGGTGAAACAATGGAACACCTTTCAAAACTCTACAGGATGAGATATTGAGAAAGAAGTCTCGAAATCTCATAATCTCAAGACAAGTAATATAATAGTTTTTCCTTTTAAGAAACCACATAGTAAATATGACCGTCTTGCCCCCGGTCTCCGTCAGTTGCCATCACAGGCTTTTAGAAGTTAAAAATCTTTTTAAAGAAGATCCTAAGATCATTTTATAAAGTGTTAAAGCTTTTCATTGCTACGGGGGTAGGCGAAAACGGGTTTTTCCTTTTAAATATAAAGAGTTTAGAAAATACCGTTTCCGAAAGACAATTGAATAAGGGCGAACACAACTCTACAGATTCCTATAATGCCCAAAAGGACAGCAAAGGAAGAACGACACGTTGGACTCACGGAAGACAACCATCAGTTTCCAACTCCACAATGACACCACATGGAAGAGGTTCGGCACCACGCCGTAACCAACGAATCCCGGAATGACATACAAGTCAACGACCACGTACTAGTGTACAAAACGCAGTACAATGAATGCTCAGGGGAATGAACTAAGCATAAGAACCAACACTACAGTACCTCGAGTACTTAATAGAACTCAACTCAGCCATAACCTCTTCTCACCAATCAAAACCTCAACTACAGTTGATAACTCATTTCCTCAAAAGGTGAAAGACACCTAAAGTCCATACTACAACTCACAATCTCATCACCTTCCTTCTCTAAGGCCCCAATTCATAACTGATACTAACATCAATCTCAGACCTCAAATCTCTAACAAGGTCACACAGCTAACCACAATCACCAAACTACTAACCACAGTCACAAGACTACTAACCACAATCACAATTAACAGTCCTCTCTAAGGCCAGAAATCAAAACAAACTCCACAAACCACTACTAGCCTCAACTGGCCATATAGATCACTACGTCCATACACTTAACCTCCCCCAAGGGTACTAAGGTATACAACAACAGTATAAATATATTCGTTTCATTTATACTCATTAATAATTACCACATTTAAAGTCTTGTTTCACATTATTCATTTTCAACTGAGCATTTATAAAATATGAATTTAATTTACAATATATTCATAAATAACATGCTCCAACATCACATGTAATATAGCACATATACATGTTAAACGAGATCACATAAAGGGTATGTAGTGTAATGTGTCTCGACACTCCCCGTGATACTCACACATAACACACCCTTCCAAAGGGTAACGGATACAAACTCTGTCCACTCATCATAGTGTAGAGTTACCACACCGACCCTTCCCAAGTGATTTTTCTCTCTATCACTTCAGCAGGGAAGACGGTTATACGAGAGCCCAACTTGCAACTCCGTACGCCATGACTACCCTTGAGTCAAGAACATGAGCCTCTACCTGGACTCCTAACTCACATTTGCCGGCTTTTTAGTTCCGTAGGCGTGATACCTCCTAGCCAGTTGTTGTGATGATCCGACACAAAGACACGCATACTTGAGTACACAACTCATACATATCAACATCGTGATTTGACACTACACGACATTCTCAACAGGCACCCCGGGCCTCAACATAAATATGTAATACACCATATTTATGAAAATACCAACATGGTAAATATCAACATAAGTCTCAAATCTCTTTTCATGCTTTAAAATGCAATAAAGCAATTAAATCATATGAAAATAATTTCATATACCATTCATGTTCTCCAAAAATATATTTTCTTTAATTCTTTAGAAAATATTTCAATTTCCCTTATCATTCATTTAAAATAAATTATACAATTAATTCATGTATAATAAGAGGAACCTAGCATGGCGTCTAAGTCTCTCACATCCAACGTTTACAAATTTCTCTAGCCCATTTAATTCTCCAGGGAATTTCTAAGTCGTCTATTCCTATTCAATTCAATTAGAAATATATTTAATCTCGTATGGAATAATTTAATTAATTTTCTTAAAATTAATTTCTAAATCCTACGTCGATTCTACCCAAATATAGATATTTAAATTGGCAATTTAATATATCTATATTAAATTAAATAAGGGTTTACACCCCTAAACTACTTCAATAATGCGGAGTGAGAAATATAATTTTCCACCTAATTATACGTTACTGAACAGTCCAAAACAGCACAGTATCGGCGCCCGAACACGAAGCCCACCGACCAAAATCGTCCGAAAACTATTTTGAATATATCGAAATGTCTGTCTCGACAACCTATACGATATATACGAAGCCCATTAATAATCGGTTAATTAAATTGGATAAATCTAAAATACCCCAAACGAAAACTATAACCTATAAATGCGATTTTCAGGCAAATCGTTCAACGCAAATTCACGAAATTAAAGTATAACGAATACATGGTATAGACGAAGCTACTCACCAAAAATTGGCTCAAACCGATCACCGGAAGGTTGCCGAAAAAATGGCCGAAGCCTGGCCGAATTTGCCCCTGCCTACGCGCCACTGCTCTGGCCGTCTCCTTGCGCCACCACCGGCACCACCACCTGCGCGTCACCACCATGCCGCCGCCGACCACAGCCACCTTTGCTCCTGTCCCAGCCCTGCTTCAGCCGCAGCTGCTGCTGCGGCAACCAGTCCTGGCCGTTCCTCTCTCGCCGCTCCTCTTTCTCTCTCTCTCGCCATGACCGGCGACTGAAGATGGAGGTGGGGAGTAGGTTCGGCCATGCGTGAAGTGGAAGGAGAAGAGTAGTCGTGGGTAGCATGAAGAAGAAGATGTGGATCAACAGATATTTGTATACATATACACATATATGCCCTAATTGCACTAGTAACCTCCTATTTATACATAATTGCAAATTAACCCCCAAAACAATATATATATAATTAAATATAGGGTAAATACCACTGACACCCCCTCAAAGATACCATAATCCCACATAGACCCCCTCTATATTCACTATTCCCACTCAGACCCCCTCAAAATTGAATTTTATCCCACAAAGACCCCCTCCGTCTCTACGCCGTTAAATTGTGCCGTTAACCACCCTGTGAATTGTCTATTTTGCCCTCAAAATGATATAAAATGACCTGCATATCCATCTTCTTCTTTAATTTGGGCATCCTAAAACCCTAACCCTAATTTATATATAGAGAGAGATTGGAAGTGAGAAATTGGGAGAGAGATTGAAGATGAGGATTGTATATATTGCATACCCATATATACATATATATATATGTTGTTATATATACCCATATACCCGTATATATATATATATCCATATACCCGTATATATATATACTATATACCCGTATATATATATAGAGATCCTGCTATATATATGTATAGATCTATATATATGTGTGTGTGTATATATATATATGTATAGATCTATATATATATATGTGTGTGTATATATATATATATGTGTGTGTGTGCGGCAGTGTGTGCAGAGGTGTATGCGTGTGTGTGTGTGTGTGAGAGAGAGAGAGAGAGAGAGAATGAATGAAAAAAAAATTAAATGTTTTTTTAATTTTATATTTATTTTTGAATTTAGTATTTGTTTTTGAAATTTAATATATATATATTTTGAAATTTATATTTATTTTCAAATTTTATAATTTTTTATGTTTTTTTAAATTTTATAATTATTTTTGAAATTTAATATATATTTTTAATTTTTTATGTTTTTTGCGATTTTTATATTTATTTTCGAAATTTAATATGTTTTTTTGAAAAAAAAATAATTTCTTAATTTATATATATTTTTAATATTATATTTATTTTCGAATTTATAATATTTTTCAAATTTTAAAATATATTTTTTCGAATTTTATATACATTTTGAAAATTTAATACAATTGTTTTTTGAATTTTAAATATTTCTTTCAAATTTTATATATTATTTTTGAACTTTATAATTTAGGTATGTTTATTGAAATTTAAATATTTTTTTGAATCTATATATTTTTCTAAATTTTTATATATTTTCAGATTTTAATATAATTTTTCAAAATTTTATATTTTTTTTGAATTTTATATTTTTTTTGCATTTTCAGATTTTATATAATTTTTTTGAATTTTATAATTTATATATTTTTTCTAATATATATATATATTTTCGTAAAATATATATATATATATATATTTTCGTAATATATATATATATATATTTTGGGCATATGGGTAATTTCATACTTTATATATTATCCTAATGTAATAAGTGAAACCTTAGGGGGTGCTACTGCAATTTACCCTTTTTTTAAATATATATCGAAGGGCAAATTAGTAATTTCGCAATAAAACGTCAATAAAATTAACGGCCGTCTGTCAGAGGGGGTCCGTGTGGGATTATGGTCTCTTTGTGGGGGTGTCGGTGGGAATAACCCTTAAATATATATAGACAATAGATCCCGAAAAATACCGGGAACCTCCAAATAATTTTGCGCAACCCCGAAAGTCCACGGAACGCCAAATAACCAAATTAGTCCGAAAGAAATACACCGGGTTAGGAACCCAACAATCGGAACACCGAGAAAGTAAATTAATACGCTTCATACCGGATCCGTAAAAGTACTAATACCGTAACCGAAATAATCAAAACGATATCGTGTAGTCGAGAATAAGAATTTGCGTAGTCGTCAAAGAGAAACCGGAATGTCGTCCAGTCGACTTTAAACTAAACACGAAAAATTTACAGGTATCAAATACCAAGAATAAATAATACGTCATGAACAAGTGACGTCATTACTGAAATTAAAATTTAAATAAATTCAGAAAAAAAGAAAATAGCACGGGATGTTACAATGTAAATAACTAAATATATACATATATATTTTGAGTGAATAGTAAAAAAAAATTTTAAAAAACACACATTTTTTTTGTTTGCAAAAAAGGATAAAAAAACACACAAATATTTTTTATTATTCAAAACAAAACACGTGAGCCAAACATGTTTTTGTTTGGAAAACAACTATAGTAGCAAACAAAAAATAGAAAACATTAAACAAAAACAAAAATCAAACATGACATCGATGTGTTACATGTGTACATGATATGTGTTAGAAAAAGTAAGAAATCTGAAAGAAGAATTGCAAATTAAAGAGGGTATGACTGATATATTGGCAAATCTCAGAGGTGTGAATAAAATTAACCCTATTATGTTTCATATTTCAACTCTTTATTTCGTTTGTTGCACTAGTAATGAAATTAGCCCAATTATGTAAATGAAATTAATTGGTTTTGGTTTTGTTGGTCTGGACCCGCCTTCTTTGTACAAAGTCTGTTTAAATATAGTTTATTTATTTACGGAAAAAAGTGAGAGAGAAACGCATTTTACCCTAAGTAATAAGTTTAAATAGCTCTATGATAGGCTATTGATAGCCCTAATCTTTTTGTTAATTAATCACTGACAAATGTGAGTTCCAATAGTCGCCATAACTGAGCAGGCGTGAGAAAGTTTGAGAATAAAGGCAACAAACAGAAAGTCAAAAAAAGGGGGCTCAATAAAATGAAGACAAATTTCCAACATGCCTTATTTTAAAGGGATAATTTCATTTATACCCCTGAAGTTTGTCCTATCATCATTTTAACCCTCTCAGGTTTGTATATCTTCATTTACACCCCCTCATGGTGTGAAATGTCTAAAATACCCTTATACCAAACATTCCTTAAATCAATTTAATCCCTAAATCAATTTAAACCCTAAATCAAACACCCCCTTAGAATCAATCTAACCCTCAAACCAAACATCCCAATATCTATTCAATATTTATTCTCTCTCTCTCTCTCTCTCTAACTCTCAGACACACACACACACACACGCACACACATATATATAGATCTATACACACACATATATAGATCTATACATATATATATAGACCCATCGGGGGAGGGGGGAGGGGACGGCGCCGACGGGGAGGCGGTGGGAGGGGGTCGGCCGGCGACTTATATATATATATATATATGTGTGTGTGTATATATATATAGATAGATCTATATATATATGTGTGTGTGTATATATATATAGATAGATCTATATATATATGTGTGTGTGTGTGTGTGTGTGTGGTGTGTGCATCAGAGAGAGAGAGAGAATTTAGTTTTTTTTTTTGAAATTTAATATATATATATTTGAATTTTATATTTATTTTCAAATTTTATATTTTTTTTGAAATTTATAATTATTTTCGAAATTTAATATATATTATTAGAATTTTATATGATTTTTTTTAATTTTATATATTTGTCTTGAATTTAATATGTTTTTAAAAAAAATTCAAAATTTATATATATTTTTTATTTTATATTTATTTTCGATTTTATAATTTTTTTTGAAATTTAATATATTTTTTTGAATTTTATATGTTTTGTTTTTAAATTTTATATATTTGTTTCAAATTTTTTATGTTTTTTTATGTTTTTTGTGATTTTTATATTTATTTTTGAAATTTAATATGTTTTTTTGAAAAAAACATAATTTCAAAATTTATATATATTTTTTAATTTTATATTTATTTTTGAATTTATAATATTTTTCAAATTTTAATATATATATTTTCAAATTTTAATATATATATTTTCAAATTTTATATATATTTTGAAATTTTAATACAAATTAAATTATTAAATGATGGGAGGGGGTCTAATTGATAAAAACACTATCCTTGTTTCCAAACAGAATAAAGATAAGACATTGAGGGTAGTTTAGGGATTTTTAAAAAAAATTCAGGTTGATGCCATCGTTCAGGGGTCTAAGTGATGAGAATATTGAAAAATATGGAATGTAAATGAAGATATGCAAACCTGAGGAAATCCAAATAAAAATAAGACAAACCTCAGGGGTGTAAATAAAGTTATCCCTATTTTAAAACGTTATTGTGTCTTTGTCTCACCTATTCAATTGAGACTTTTGTATCCACGAACCCCTGAAAAAATTTGGGTATCAAGCAAACATGAGTAATTGAGCAAAAAAATGATAATGGTTAACTTTTTTCAAACAAATGTTTGTGTAATTGTTTTTGTTAACTTTTTTCAAACAAATGTTTGTGTAATTTTTTTTCCTTGACCAGGTGTTCGGGCCATGAGAGACTTTATTAAGTATCCCGACTAATTTACGGGATTCGTGCAAAGTGACTTCTCTATACGAATTGAGTAAAATTCGGACTATATCCGCGATCATGATCCAAAAAAATTATTTGTACACGGTAAAAATCGAACATAAGACTTAATATTTCCTAAGGCAACGAAACTCACACATCGGATCTTGGGTCGGAACAAGACTGATTCTTGTGTTGGGTGTGACCACCACCCCTTTTCACAATTTATAAACTGACCATCCGTCCATTCCACAACCGATGTGGAATAACCCCAACAGAATTTACAGGAAAAATATTTACCCAAAATAAAAATAAATAGAAATACATATATATTAGAAATGACCAGCCAAGTAAATTTTTGTACAAATTTTTCTATTTTAATTAAGGGTTAATTTCAGTAAACTCCTATATACTATCCAATTTAATCAACTAACTCCTACTGTGTCCATTTTGCCCCTTATACTATTCAATTTCATCAATATGCCCCCTCACCTCTCAAAATGTCTAAACTACCCTCAATAGTATAAGGGGGTTTAGTGAAATTAATAGTATAAGGGGGTTTAGTGAATTATTTCGGAAAAAATAATATATATTTTTTGCAAAAAAAAAAAAAAATCGGTAAAAAAACATATTTTGTTCCAAAATATGAATTTTTTTTTCGAAAAATATTTTTTTTGCGAAAAAGTATATATTATGTTCCAAAATATGAATTTTTTTTTCGAAAAATAATTTTTTTGCAAAAAATATATATTATGTTCCAAAATATGATTTTTTTTCTGAAAAAGTATATATTATGTTCCAAAATATGAATTGTTTTTTCGAAAAATAACTTTTTTGCAAAAAATATATATTATGTTCCAAAATATGATTTTTTTCTGAAAAATATTTTTTTTGCGAAAAAATATGATTTTTTTTTCGAAAAATAATTTTTTTACAAAAAATATATACTATTATGTTCCAAATATGATTTGTTTTTGAAAAATATCTTTTTTTGCAAAAAAATATATACAATTTTGTTCCAAAATATGATTTTTTGCATAATAGTATATATTTTTTGCAAAAACATTATTTTTCGGAAAAGATTATATTTTGAAACATAATAGTATATATTTTTTGCAAAAAAATTATTTTTCGAAAAAAAATCATATTTTGGAACATAATGTATACTTTTTCGCAAAAAAAATATTTTTCGGAAAAATATAATTTTCGAAAAAAAATCATATTTTGGAACATAATATATATTTTTCGCAAAAAATTATTTTTCAGAAAAAAAATCATATTTTGGAACATAATATATATTTTTTGAAAAAAAAAATCATATTTTGGAATATAATTTATATTTTTTCGCAAAAAAAATATTTTTCGAAAAAAAATTCATATTTTGGAACATAATATATACTTTTTCGCAAAAAAAATATTTTTTGAAAAAAAAATCAAATATATTTTTTTTGCAAAAAGTATATATTACTTTTTCCGAAATAATTCACGAAACCCCCTTATACTATTGAGAGTAGTTTAAGTATTTTGAGAGGTTAAGGGACATATTGATGAAATTGAATAGTATATGGGACAAAATGAATAGAGTAGGAATTAATTGATTAAATTGAATAGTATATGGGGGTTTACTAAAATTAACCCTTTAATTAACGAGAAAACAAAATCCTATTCTCACCCAGAAAAAGGACTTCGTTCGAAGAGACACGACACAAACCCTATTTGTTTTGAACTTGATCTCTTTGCATGTTCCTTCCATTCTCAGAAAGAAATGAAGCAAAAGGGACCAAATAAAGAGACAAATCAAAGTACAGATTAGAACAGTGAAAAAGACCATATGGAAAATAAAAGCATTGCATGTTCTCAAACTCAGAGGTATCCAACAACTAGCAACTACTAATTAATAAGATCGTGGTATAGTCAAGTCATATCAAATCATCAATGCTATCTTCACCCAGCATTTGCAGGATATGCTATGCTCAATCTCACACTTCAAAGCACACTAAACCCAACCACACCCCACCATTACTCGTAACATACCTTCCAATACAATATAGTAGTATTCAAGTATTTATTGTATTGATGAATTTCTTATCTAAAAATGTATAAATATTTAGCACTTATTAATTAGTAGTTCTTATTCTCATAATTCATTATTTTCATTGCGTCTATTCTAAGAGGTTCGGATTCTACTATTCGAGACTTGGTGTCACAAAAAAAATGTCGTAAATGCAATAAAATCAAGGGTTAATTTCAGAAATTTTCATTATAGTATTGAATTAGATCAAGTATCCTATCATATGTCTCGATTGTTCCCCTTACTTTTCAATTTGATCACATTGTTCTTTCACCCTCACATTTCAGTCAAAATAGTTATGATTAATTTCATTTACACACTCATAAAATTTGTTTTATCTTCAATCAAATCTCTTTGAAAAACTTCACTCTACCCCTTAAATTTGAATATATATATATATATTTTAGAGAAAATATATATATTTCAGAAAATATATATATATATATATATATATTTCGAAAAAATATATTTATTTCGGTAAAAATATATATTTCGATTTTTTTATATATATTCTTAAGCATTCATTATCATGTTAAATACAACAAAATATATTAACTTTATAATATTTCTAATATAAGAAATAACAATAGTTCTTATAATGATAAAATTATAATCAAAGTGTACCATTAATGGAAACTCTATACACTAATCACCATTAACAAAAAAATTATAATTAAAGTGTGCAATTATTTCTCTATATGAAAAGAGAAAACACAAACAAAATTTATCTCAGTTTTATTAGAAATTTTTATTTTTCTTATGCATTCACCACCATGTTAAGTTTAAGAAAAAATAAAGGACGACTTTAAATTATGGCGATTTAAATTCTCATTTTGCGAGAAAAGTTGTTTTAAACTTCTTCCAAAAAATTCAAATTTGTTCTTCAACAAGATTATGATCAATTAATTTAATTTACATATATATTGTGATACCCCCAATTTCCATCTTGCCTGGATCTCTAATTCAAATTTTTTTTTTGTGACTCGATGACAAACAAGCGTGTGACTGACAGCTGACGGCGAGACGCCAACTCTCTCTCTTTCTATTTCTAACGACGACCAACAAGGAAGGAGAAGAAGGTGGATCTACAGGTCGCTCATACAGAGAAGAAGAAGGAAATCAGCTGAAAGTCATCGCTTGATTCCTTTCTCTTTCTATGCGCAGATGTGTATACATATATATATAATAATAATTACACAAATGACCCTCTAATCCTCCAAAATTACTAAATATCCCCTAAAACAATATGTATATAATTACAATTAAATATATATACACGATAAATCCCCAAAAATACAAAGAGCCTCCAAACAATAACGCGTGAACCCTTAAGTCCATGGAACGCCAAATAAATGAAATAATTCGATATAATTACACTGGGTATAAAAATCACTCGTCAGAACACCTAATAAGTCTGATCCAATAAAACTTGTCGTTGTCAGTCGAAACACTAAATGCTAAACGTTGAAACAAAACCGCGTAATCTATAACAATAAAGTCCATCAAGTCGTCAAGTCGAAATCATAAAGTCGTCTAGTCAACTTTAAACATAAATGCAAAAACATTTACACGCGAAATAACCCGAGTAAACAAGACGTCATGAACAAGTGACATCATAACTGAAAATAAATCGGAAAGAATTTTAGGAAAAAGAAAAAATAACACGGGGTGATAATACTCCGTCAACGAACTTACATGAGTTCTACGAGTCCTATATTTAGGATCTAAAGATCAGAATACGCAACACGGAAACATAAAGAAAATATCCATAGGACACTTGAACCCGGAGTGCTCTGATACCAACTGTGATACCCCTAATTTTGGTACGTGAGTTGGCCAGACTTACATATGAAGATCGGGAAATACCTTACAATTGATATACAAAAACACAGAATAGACTAGAAAATTTGCGAAATAAAAAAAATCATAGCGGAAGCAACACTAACGTCAAATCTTATAAAAAACTTTAAGATATAACCTGAGAATCCTGTTAAAGAAGGACCCCTAAATAAAAATTACATTTTTAATAACCTTGCCTAATTTACAACAGTTGTATAACAAATATACACTGTAAACCGAAAGTAGGAATGGAGTAGACGATCACGAATAAAACGCGATGATTCAAAACCTTAACTCGGTGGTTGAGTTGTCCCAGACCTGAAATGATAACAACAATGTGGGTTAAACCCACGAGCAAGTCCACCACTACTACAACCCAATAAAAGGACCGATAAAACCAACATCTTTGAATGAAACAACATGGATATATAGACCCTATGTAATAAGATTTGTCTTTCACTTTCCAGAAAACCTTTAGAACATTTTTTTTCCCATAATCACATATATATATATTTAAAATAACCAATGCATCCTATGCACACACATATTTTATAATATGTATCTCACATAATCAAATAAAAGATACATAATTATATAATTTAAAAGAAATACCCCATGCATAAACATATTTTATGATATTTTTCCCATAATAAATAAAATATATATTATTATACATTTTAAAATAAATAATCCATGCAATCCATGCATAAATATATTTTTATAATATGTTCTCATATTCAATTAAAAGATATATAATTATACCTTTTAAAATAAATAACCAATGAAATATGTACATTAATATATTTTCATAATCAAATAAAAATATATAATTATCACTTTTAGGATAAATGACCCATACATACCATGTCTCACCAATATCATATAAAGGAACCTATTAATATTCATAATCATTTTCTTATGCCAATAGACAACTTATCCACACCTTACTTTAACCACGCACCCGACAACTCACCCATGTTATGACAACTCAACCATGTCCCGTGGTACTCATAAAACTGCTTTAACAGTCAACTTCCAAGTGGTTCATTAAACATGCTCAATCCATATTTATTTAATTAAATAGTATGATTTACGAATTTATCAATTTCCTTGCATTATTTATTTCATCACATACATCACCGCACACAAATATGCTTCTTATCATAATAAATGTGAATATCCTACACATCACTGTATATCACATGTTACATATATGTACGAAATCATACATAATGATTTATAACTACATAATAAAAAATTATATTCAATAAATAACAAATATCAACTTTCATAGTATAATCATTGATAAACCATTCTAATGAATATATTTAACAATAATATAACCTTAAAATATTTTATGATAGGTTAATAATGAGATCCGAAATCACAATATTATTTAATTAAAGTATAGGGATCCCAAATATCTTTTTAAGAAATATTTGGGGTCAAACTGTGATTACAGTGCAGTATAGGGATCCTACTGTAACTTCAGAAACTTTATGGGGACTAATCTATAATGTCCGTAAATTATAGGGGTCATATTGTAATTAGTATAAACCTAAGGGGTCAAACCGTAATATAATTAAGGGTCAAACTTTAATTACAGTAATGTCCAGGGGTATATCCGTAATTATAGTAATATTCAGGGGTTTGAATATAATTTCAGTGAAGTTCACATGTCTATGGTGTTGCACATTTACACCGGATCATTTCTCATATATTTGGATGATTTTAATTGGTTAAAGTTATACTTAGTGTGTGCATACCTACATGAGATTATATCCAATTACTATAGTTTACTTCAATGGTAAGGATTAAAGATTCCATCTAATCCTATGGTTACAAAAATAAATACATCATAGTAATCTATATCCTTCCACACTAGATTCCAGTACTCTTATATAATTAAATGAAGGGCTTGGATTAAAAGTTCATATAATCATATGATTAAAACAAACAAGTGTACCATAACAACATATAATCAGCCACACTAGATTTATAGATTTATATAATTTTCGAAAATTGACACAACAATTCTTAAAATTCCTAAAAAATTCAAGAAGTCTATTTAAATAATTTTAAATATTAATAAAGTTTATTAACTAGTATTTGATGATCAATTCCATGATTATAGATGTATTTTATAATTAAAATACAATTTAAAGATAATATAAAATATATGATAATAATCATTAAACATTCATCTATCCATATATATATGCATTTATATACATGATAACACTTATATAATTATTTTTTATAGAAAATTAACTATGTATAAATAATATATATATATATATATATATCTATGTATACATATTATTTCACAAAGGTCTTGAATTTATAAATCCAAACGGGTAGAATATAGTTATAACTTGCCTTATATTATCCGGCTTGGATTTAAAATCTTTAAGCCTAAATCTTTCCGAGGGAAACTTTTTCTCTCCTAGGACTCTCTCATTTCTCTCCACTCTCTCTCAAATGGTAGAAAAATGAAAGGCAAGTCTTCATCCGAAATGCAAGACCTCTAATAATTCTAATTATTATTTTCTTTTTAATTTACAAACATGCGGGCCTCTCCCATTTACTTTTTTCTCCACATTTCCCCAACTTTCTCTACCTTTACACTTCATTTTCAACCTTCCTTTCTTTTTTTCCTCCTTTCTTTTATATTTTATAATCCATCAATTATATCATTCAACTTCATTAACATACACCAACATATATATATATATATATATATATATACAAGTTCATACATATATAACTACTTACACACAATATAATTAATAAATTACCCACCCCAAGTATTAAATTACACATCCTAATTACTAATTATACCCTACATATATCATAAATACCAAATCAATTGTATGCACAAAATTAGGGTTATTACATATATTTTTTCTGATATATATATATATTTTTTCGAAATATGTATTTTTTTTCAAACTTAAGGGGTCTGAATGAATTTTTTTAAACTTAAAGAGGTTTTATTGAAGATAAAACAAATTTTATGGGATGTAATTCTAACTATTTTGACTGAAATGTGATGGTGAGGGGGCGATGTGATGAAATTGAAAAGTATAGGGGCAGGAGGGGTTAGTTGATTAAATTCAATAGTATGGGGGTTTTCTGAAATTAACCCTAAAATCAAAAAATAAAATAAAAAACCAATAGATGACCCACATGATTAACCTATACAAGCATATGCTAAATTTGAAGAAACAACTTGAACACCACCTTGTAAATAATCCAATAATATGAGAGACTTGAAAGAGAGCTTAATGAATAATCATTGATCCAACGTTTCCTTTTTGTGAAAAATATCTCTGACTAGCATAATTGTAGTTCGTATCCTATGTTGGACAATTGTCATGCATAATTGTAGGAGTTAATTGAGGAAGTAATTAGTTTAGTTATTCATATTTATTCACATCTTGTATTATTCAGAATTATTAATGAAACGTGAAAATTCACATGGTATCAAAGCGGGTTTTTCTCAAAATGTTTTTACCCATATTTCTACTAGCCTTCATTGTCGGGATATCATTTTATGGCCTTAATTGCCAGAATATTCTCGAAACAATGCCACTCGTCGTCGTCTCGTCCGCCACTGTTGAAACTGTTCGCACAGTTCCCGTGATTTTAAGGAACAATACCACCATAGTTAGAGTCGCAAGTCGCCGATCTACAAAGCCCAACTTGAATCATCAAAACAAGTTACCGGAAAACGTCGCACGATTCAGAGATGACCCTAGTTGCATTGAGTTTGATCGCCTTTGGGCTGTTTCAAATTGAGTTCCTACCGATTCAGAGCGATTTCTACTGTTTCAAACCAAGTTTGGGCTATTTTTTAACCGAGTTAGGCCATTTCAGACCAGCTTTGTCCAGTTCAGTGTGTTTTCATCCCTTTTCATCTCTGATTTGTACCGGTTCAAGCTATTTTCAGCCGACTTGGTCCTTTGATGGCAGATTCCGAGTGTTTCGAAGTTGGTTCATACCTTTTTTTTACAATTATAATCTTTTTAGATCTCATTTGATTTTTTTTCCTTGTTATTTTCATATTTTTGGTGATACAGTATGAATCAAGAACATCTCGAATCCAATCTCACATATTTTTGCTCATTAGCTCAATCAAGTACTTTTTCAACTACTTTAAATGTTGTTTGTTTTCCAAATTATCCTTAGATCATTGATTATGGAGCCACATATCATATGACAAGTCACTTCAATCTTCTCTTACACCCCTTGTTCGGGTAGACAAAAAGTCAAAGTTGTTGATGGCTCTCTACTCTCTGTTGCTGGAAAGGGATGTGTTATTATCTCTAAAACTCTTTCAATTGACTCAACTTTGCATGTTCCTAAACTCTCTTGTAATCTCTTGTCCATTAGTAAAATCACCAAGAATCTTAATTATGTAGCTATGTTTTTTCCTTCTTATTGTGAACTTCAGGACTTGCGCACAGGAAGGTGATTGGTCTTGGTAAGGAGATTGATGGACTTTACTACTGCGATGGTGAACTTACTGGTTCAGGTAATTTATCTCATACACACTTGAGCTCTTCCAATGAAGAAATTGAGCTTTGGCATAAGAGGTTAGGTCATCCGAATTTCCCATATTTGAAAAAAATATTTCCCACTTTATTCAAAAAAAGGGTGTCCATTATTTTCAATGTGAAGTGTGTGAGTTGGCCAAACATCATCGAGTTCCTTTTCTTGTACAAAAGTATAAACCGTCTCGATCTTTTTCCCTATTCATAGTGATATTTGGAGGCCTTCATGTATCAATAATGTTTTTTGGTCAAGTGGTTTATTACATTCATTGATTACCATACTCGTGTAAGCTGGGTCTTTTTACTCAAAGAAAAGTCTGAGGTAGCAAGAACCTTTCAAATTTTTCACCAGATGATCAAAACTCAATTTCAAGCCACCATTCAAATTCTTCAAACAGATAATGGGAATGAGTATTTTTCTTCCATATTAGGTTCTTATCTTACAGATAATGGGATTGTACATCATAGTTCTTGTGTTGATACACCTCAACAAAATGAGATAGCTGAGAGAAAAAATAGACATATTATTGAGGTAGCTAGATCTTTAATGTTTACCATGGGGGTTCCTAAATACTTTTGGGATGAAACTGTATTTACCGTGTAACACCCCGTGTTATTTTCCTTTTTCCTGAAATTATTTCTGATTTAATTTCAGTTATGACGTCACTTATTTATGACGTTCATATTATCCTTGGTATTTCGCGTGTAAATTTTTCGCGTTTAGTTTTAAAGTTGACTGGACGACATTACGGTTTCTTCTTGACGAGTTCAAGAATTCTTGTTATCGATTACGCGGTTTTGTTTCGATGTTTTATATTAGTGCTTCGACTGGATGACGACACGTTTTATTTGATCGGGCTAGTATTGTAGTTTTGGAAACTATCGTCACATTTATTTCATTTGGCTACATTACCAAAGTCACATGGGTCATTTGAAATTAATGGTACAACTTTTCTAATTGAATTAGGGCTTAAATGATATGTATATGTATATCTATCTGTATGGAGAGAAAGTAGGCACGACTTCTTTTCTTCTACTCTACGTCGCGAGACTGAACCATCTCTTCTCTTTTCCACAATTGCAGCTTCTCCTCCACCACCTTCATCAGCTCCATCATGCCGGAAGAGAGAGAGAGAGTTGGGGTTTGCATAGGAGCGGAGGTCCCTGGCCTGGGTCGACGACGGCAGCGACGAGCAAAAGCGGCAACGGCGGCGACGTGCAGAGGCAGGGTCACGATGGCGGCGGCGTGTCCAGGTGGTGGCGCCGGTGCCCAGAGGGCGACCAACGACAGTGCTGTGATGGTTCGTGTGTGGCGTGCGACAGGGGGTGGTTTCGGCTAAACTTTGGTCGGCGATGTTGTCGGCTTCCCGATGTCGGATGACCGCGATTTTCGGAGGGTAGCTTCGTATCGATGCTAGGTACGTCATATTAAAATTTCGTAATTTTTCGTTGAGCGATTTGTCGTAAAATTGCATTTATAGGTTATAATTTACATTTGGGTTATTTTAGATTTACCCAAATTTATTAACATATTCCTAATGGGCTTTGTATATATCATATAGGTTGTGGAGACGGACGTTTTGGTATATTCGAAATATTATTCGGGTGACTTTGATCAGCGAGCTCTATATACGGGCGCCGGTACTGTTCACGGTGGGCCGTTTCGGGCTGTTCAGTAAGCGTAAATTTAGGTGGGAAATTTTATTCTCACTTTCGTATCGTTGATGTGGTTTGGGTGTGCAAACTAGTATTTATTTTAAATTAAATGTATTAATTATGAATTAAATATCTATAATTGGATTAGAATCGAGGCAGAACTTAGAAATTAATTTGCGAAATTAATAAAATTATTTTTCTGCGAAATTATATTAATTTCTATTTGAATTGAAAGATAATAGGTGGCTTAATTACCCCTTGTGAATTAAATGAGTTAGTAGGATTTTGTAAAAGTTAGACGTAAACTTAAAACGCTATATTAGTTCTCTTTTTACTGTGTTAGGGGATATGTAGACGTGAGGGACGTGAAACTTAGACGTTATGCTAGGTTCCCCTTATGTTACGTGGATTAATTGCTTTAATTGTTTTAAAGACATGTTAAGAGAAATTAAAATATTTTTCTAAAGAATTAAAGAAAATATATTGTTTAAAACATGAACTTATTTTCCATGTGATTTAAATGCCTTTATTGTATCTTAAAAGCGTGTTAAAAGGATTATGAGATTCATGTTGATATTATCATGTGGATATTTTCATAAATATGATGCATTACATATTTATGTTGATGCATGATTTATATTATATACACCATGTCCTGTGAGGACATGGGTGTTGGTGTATGTAGTGCACGGGTTCACCTTTTGTAGAGAAAATTCAATTGGCGTGGTCTACCTCCTTTGCGTGTGGTGCTTGAGTAGACTTTGTGTTTGGATCGTCGTAACAACTGGCCAAAAGGTATCACGCCTACAGAACTAATAAGCCGAAAATGCGGGGAGGAGTCCGAGAGGCTCATGTACACGACTGGGTCGTGGGTGGACGTCTTCCTTGGTTAAAAGTGTGAAGTGTCAAAAACACTTGGGAAGAACGAAATGATAAGTCTACATTCCCTAGTGAGTCTTCAGCCTCAGGGGAATTGTTGAGAATGATCCATCACCCTTGAGAAGGGTGTGTTTTTGTGTGCGTATCATAGGTGGTGTGTGAGTCACATTGTATTCTATAGCATTTATGTGATATTATTACATGTGGATTTTGGAGCATGTTAATTATGAATATTGTAAAATAAATTCAGATTTTATAAATGCTCAACTGAAAATGATTAATGTGAAAACATGAATTAAATGAAGAAATTATTAAAGTATAGATGAAACGTATATCTTTATACTTGTGGTTATATACTTTGTGCCATTGGGGGAGGTTAAGTATATTAGCATAGTGACATCTATGGTTAGTTTAGGTTAGTGATGGACTATAGAGTTGATAGTTTTGTGATTGTGGTTAGTTGTGTGACCCCTTTGGAGATTTGAGGTCAAGGATTGATTCTAGCATCAATTGAGATTTGAGGCCTTAGAGAAGGCGAGTGATGAGATTGTGAACTTAGTGGATGTTGTTGTATAGACCCTTATGTGCCTTTTACCTTTTGAGGAATGGGTTATCAACTGTATTTGAGATTTTGGTTGGGTTAGAAAGGGTTATGGTTGAGGCGATTTTATTAAGTATCTGGGGTACTGTTGTGTTGTTCCTTATGCTTAGTTCATTCTCCTAAACATTCCTTGTAGGGTGTTTTGTACACTAGTATGTGATCGTTGACTTATATGTCACTCCTTGAGTTGTCGGTTCCGGCATGGTGCCGAACCTCTTCCTTGTGTTATCATTTGATTTTGTGGGGTTGGAAACAAATACTTGTGTTTTGTGAACCCAATGTAGTACTCTTTCCTCCTTGTCCTCTTGGACATTACAAAAATCTGTAGAGTTGTGTTCACTCTTATTTGGCTGTCTTTTGAAAACGGTGTTTTCTAAATCCTGAAATAAACTCTTTGTATTTAAAAGGAAAAACCTGTTTTCGCATACCCCCGTAGTAATGAAAAGTTTTATCACTTTATAAAATGATCTTAGGATCTTCTTTAAAAGATTTTTAACTTCTAAAAGCCGGTGATGACAATTAACAGAGACTGGGGGCAAGACGGTCATTTTTACTATGTGGTTTCTTAAAGGAAAACTATTTTATTACTTTTCTCAAAATCTCGTCCTGTAGAGTTTTGAAAGGTGTTTCCTTGTTCACCTTTGCTTCCGATCATTTTTAAGTCTCAGGTTTGAGGCTTGTTATTGTTTAGTGCACACATATAGTATTATCTTTCTCTTCTTCTTGGTTGCTGATGTCACCACCTAGGTGATTTGAGTTTTTCTTACATTAGGGGCATGGATGCCAAATAAATTGGTTCGAGTTTTTAAAACATTTTTCTTAAAAATTATTGAATCCTTAGCATTCATCTTTTTATAACTTTCACTCTCAGCCATTCATTTTTGGTTTCTTTGTTAGGGTGTTTTC
The DNA here is from genome assembly GCA_963922005.1 of Cornus suecica. NCBI lineage: Eukaryota > Viridiplantae > Streptophyta > Magnoliopsida > Cornales > Cornaceae > Cornus > Cornus suecica. The sequence goes on along the minus strand of OY998246.1, from coordinate 27,912,275 downwards.
ACTAAACACTTGGGGTGTTTTTAACTTTGACGTTGTTGTCTCGATTATCTGTTGGTTTAGCATTGGTACTTCTTTTCCCTTGCTTTGGTTTCCTTGTTTGGGTGTTTTCACTAAACACTTGTGGTGTTCTTAACCTTGACGTTGTTGTCTCGGTTATTTGTTGGTTTAGTATTGGGACTTCTTTTTCTTTACTTCGGATCCTTGACTCTTATGTGGTTGTCATGAGAGTAGTGTTTAGGCACTCTCCAAGATTTGACAGTTTAGCGTTCCTTATCCATAGTGAGAGTGTTGGTGATTTATTGATCTTGTTGGAGATAGTATTTAGAGATTTTTGTATGGTGATATGATGAGGTGATTCCATCCTTGATGTATAGATTTTCTCTAGAAACGGGATGATGTTTTTTATCTATATATATATATTATACATATATATATATAGATGACGATTGTGTTATTACGCAAGGACGTGAGTGTTTTTCCTCCTGTGTTCTCGGGGAGTGAGTTATGAGTATTCCTTGGTACTAGTGGTGGATTTCGATCTCTATGGATATTAGAGGTGAGTGTGTTTTCCTTCTGTTTGGATCTTCTGGTTAGCGTTGTGTGCGCTTGATGATTTGTTAGATTGGACCTGGGTGTCGCGTACCTAGTGTACGTTGGTGAGAGTATTGTAGACTATCGGTGTTGGTACTTAGAGTATGAGTCTTAGTCATACCTTATAGACTCATGTTGTGTACTTATACATATATATATATATATATATCCCCGATATATACTACTTTACAGTAGCATATGAGTACGTGCCTTGGGTTTCCGTGGCTGGGTTACGTTGTGGGCTAGATATCTTACTAGATAGTTTAGCATTTTATAAACAATTAGAGGATGTGGTAGTTAGGATATCTTTTCCCACTGAGCTTATTTGCTCATAGGGGTATTTCATTTGCCCCCTGGTATTCTCATGCCAGGTTGCAGGAAATGTTGCGGCTACGGACAACATGCGGTGCAACGATAGCTTTCTTTTGTTTTCCCTGTTACAGGTTTTGGAGTTGCACAGGGTAATGCGGTTACGGTTGCAACGCGACTGGTTTGGGGACGATAGTTATCTGTTGTCAGTTTCTTTATCCATTTTGTATGGGATTGTCATATATTTTTTTTGGGAGCCAGTCTGTTGGCATATCCCTATTGGTGTATCTTTTATTTCATGTATTTATTATTTCAGGATGTCATTATATCTATTGGCACTACTATGTGCATTTCTGTATTCTTATTCGAGCATTTGTGGCTATGTTGATTATAGAGGGTTGTGTAGGGGTTGGTGGTTTCTTTCTACTACCTCGGCCCTAGTAGGATTGATGAATGTTGGGCCTGTGAGCCACTATTATTATCGAATTGTTATTGGCAGGTTATTCTATTGTGGTTAGGTGTCCGGATGCTCCATTTACAAACGAAACTCTGCCGGATTTTTGTTAGATTCCGCTGCTTTGTTTTATCATTCATTTGGGTATGAAATATACTATTGTTATCATTATTCCATACGTTTTCATGGTTAATGATATCTTAGTTGGTCACTCATATTAAGGATCACATTCTGGATTCCTTGGATGTCCCGATTCGGGAGTCTTAGGAATTTAGGGGCGTGTCAGTTGGTATCAGATGATACTATTGAGTTTATAGTATTTGATTGGGTATGGAGTATATTTGTCATTGTTATTTCATGTATTTTCTTGTTATTGTTGACTCTAGTGGTTGTTTGACTGACGTCATCCCTTGGAAATTCGCTGATTCTCTATATTAGAGATTCGAGAATTTTAGGGGCGTGACATACCGCTACCTATCTTATCAACAGAATGCCATCATGATTCTTGGATTTCAAGACACCCCTTGACACCCTAAAAAATGTTTATCCATCATCCAAACTCTTTTGTTCTCTTCCACCCAAATTTTTTTGTTGTGTTGCTTTTGTTCACATACATGACCATAATAGAGGGAAATTAGATCCAAGAGGTCTTAGGTGTGTTTTCTTGGGATACTCTTCGAGTAAAAAATGTTACAAGTGTTAGCAACCTACCACAAAGAAAGTTTTTGTGTCCATGGATGATACATTTTTTTAGAATACTTCTTTTTTTTACCAAAACTTCTCTTCAAGGGGAAAGTCAACATAATGAAGATCTGTTTTGCCCTGCTCTTTCTTCTATTCTTGAGTCTGTTCTCATTTTCATTCCCGAGTCTTGTACTACTACCATTCTTGAGTCATTTGTTTCTCCTAATATTCCCAGGACTCCTTATGTTCCATCCACCAGTAAAGATCACAAGACTTCTTCTCTTTCTCTTAAGAATTCTCAATCATCGCCTTTAGATCCCGTGACCCTACTTAGGTGTGTACAAGATGGAGAATGTGAACTTAAAGTTTACTCAAGAAATAATAAGACTCAACCTCCTTTACCTTACTAGTCGCCTAAACTGAGCACAAAAATTATGAAAAACACAAGTAATTCTTCAGTTCCTAAATTTTCAAAGGACCTTTACTCGTCTGAGTTTTCTGATCTTGATGTTCCAATTGCTCATAGGAAAGGGTCCAGGCCCTGTACATTGCAACCTATTTCAAAGTTTGTCTCTTACCAAAGGTTGTCTCCTTTTTTTAGAGCCTTTGCTGCTAACTTGTTGCCTTGTGATTCTGTTCCAAGAAATATACAGGAAATATTGACGGTTCCGAAGTGGAAAGAGGCTATTTATGAAGAAATGAAAGCATTGCAAAAGAATGAGACATGGGAACTTGTTAATCTACCATTTGGAAAGAAACCAGTAGGATGCAAATGGATCTTCACAATCAAACACAAAGTTGATGAGACAATTGAACGATATAAGGTGAGACTTGTGGCAAAAGGGTTCACACAAACATATGGGATTGACTATCAAGAGACTTTTGTTCCAGTAGCAAATATGAACTCAATTAGAGTTCTCCTTTCCCTTGTAGCTAATATGGATTGGCACCTCGAACAACTCGATGTGAAAAATGTCTTTCTTCATGAAGATTTAAAAGAAGAAGTGTATATGGAATTGCCTCATGGATTCGAAGATACTTTCGGTAGAAAGAAACTATGCAAGCTGAAGAAGTCCTTGTATGGACTTAAACAGTCACCTCGAGCTTGGTTTGAAAAATTTACTAAAGCAGTTCGTCAATGTGAATATACTCAGAGTCAAAGTGATCATACTATATTCTTTAAGCACTCTCTTAATGGGAAAATTGTTGTCCTGATTGTCTATGTTGATCATCATGACTGGAAATGACATTGATGAAATAAGAAGACTTAAAGTTGTCCTGGCTAAAGAGTTTGAGATTAAAGATCTGGGAACTCTGAGATATTTCTTGGGAATTGAAGTAGCAAGGTCGAGTAAAGGAATATTGTTTTCTTAAATAAAATATGTTTTAGATCTTTTCCAAGAAACATGTATGTTGGGTTTCAAACCAGGAGATACACCAATTGATCCTAACCACAACTTGGGAGCTGATGTTGAAAATGATGAAGTAGACAAAGAGATTGGTTGGTAAGCTGATATATTTGTCTCATACACGACTTGATATTGCAGTTGCAATAAGTGTGGTAAGTTAGTTTATGCATGCCCCTTGTGAAGTTCATCTAGAAGTTCTATTGAACTTCCTACGGTACTTGAAACACACTCCTGGAAAATGGTTTTCTTTTCTCAAAAAACTACCATCTTCATATAGAAGTCTATACAGACACTGATTAGGCAGGTTCTATAAGTGATAGAAGATTTACATCTGGATATTGCAGGTTTGTTGGAGGCAATCTAGTTACTTGGAGGAGTAAGAAACAACATGTGGTAGCCAAATCAAATGCTGAAGCTGAATTCTGAGCAATGGCTCAAGGAATATGTGAGTTAATATATATGAAGATTTTACTAAAGGAACTACAAGTTGCTCCAGCGGATACAATGAAGCTCTATTGTGACAAAAGGTTGCCATCAACATAACTCATAACCCTGTTCAACATGACAAGACCAAGAATGTTGAAATTGACAGACACTTTATCAAAGAGAAGATTGAAAGCCGTCAAATTTGTATTCCGTTCGTTTCAAGCAATGAACAATTAGCTAATGTTAATTACAAAGGAGCTACCAAGATCCACTTTCTATTCATGTGTTAGCAAGCTGGGAATGATAGATATTTTTGAACCAGCTTGAGGGAGAGTGTGAAAAATATCTCTGACTAGCATAATTGTAGTTAGTATCTTATATTATAAAATTGTCATGCGTAATTGTAAGAATTAATTTAGGAAGTAATTAGTTTAGCTTTTTCTATTTATTCACATCCGAAACATGAAAATTCACACTTTTAAATGAACTCATTGACATTATATAGAACCACCTTACTCATGAACCTAAAACTAACCCTCAAATTCAATAACCAAATAAGTAAAGTCCAATATCCTAATTTACACTAACCACCAATACAAATTCAATAACCAAATAAGTAAAGTCCAATATCCTAATTTACACTAACCACCAATACATGCATATACATACAATAAAAATACACATGTATAATTGTGCATGAAAGGACTAAGGTGTAAGGATCTTCCACCAACTCGTGTTTTTGTGCAACCTTTCATCTAACCACACTTATTTACAATGTGAAATCCTATATATGCTATCATAATTTTTTGGATACATTGATATATATACACACATACATAAACACCTCCCACAGGATCCAAATTATTCAACCACATGTATCTTTAAACAAATAGACATCCACTACAAATATGAAATTTTGAAAAATATCATTCAACTCGAACAAAAAAATTAAAGTACTTCGAAAGATGAAAGAAAATTGCATAGTGGAATGAGAAATGTGAGAGAAGTTGGTATGTATAATTCAGTAAGGTGGTGGAGGGTGTCTAGCAGAAGGTGCCCATATCACATCAGAAGGCAAGTGACAGCTGTAAGCAGACATCCCAGAAGACTCCGTCGTAGACGGCGGATGTCCACCGTCTCTGCCCCCAGAAACCGCCGGAGACGACTTTTCAGCACCATTCCCGTTCCCTCCCGAACCCCCTTCCTCCTCCGCCGCCGGCAGCCGGTGAAACGACGGGCTACTAAACGACGCCGCCATCACATACACCGTCCCGGCGGCCACAAGAGACCCCACCACCGCCCCTCCGACAATCTGACCCTGCGATCCCGCCACCGATATGGTGAACCCACCCGCCACCGGAAGCAGATCCAACGACGCGGTATTGGAAAGCACCGTGGCGGATAGAGAGAGTATGTCGAAGCAGCCGTGGAAGGTCACGGTGGCTCCGGGAGCGGCGGTCGACGGTTGTTTGAGCGTGACGTTCGCGACGGCGCCGGAGGCGGTGAGAACGCACAGACCCGTGTTCCGTCTCCGGCAGAATTGCGACACGGCGGCGACGACGTCGGCGCCGCCAGCGACCTCGAGCACGTGGGGGCTCATGGAGGGCTCGGTTTCGCGGGTGATGATGATGGGTGGTTTGGGCTTGTTTTTGGATCCGGCTGGGCGACCTCTGGCGCGGCGAACCAACTCGATGGTGGCTCCGTCGCCGCCCTTTGCGGCGGCGCCACCACCACCACCGCCGCTGTCTGCCTCTGAGGAATTTTGGGTCTGGAATGGGTTGTGATAGTGGAGAGAGTTGTGGTGGAAATTGTGGGCGTGGTTGAGCTTCGTTAACATGTTTGTTGCGTGATCTTTTTCTTCTACATATTCACCTTTCATGTTATATATATATATATATGTATGTATGTATGTATCGGACAATAGATACAAATAGTTGGAGCAGTTGGGGACTTGGGGTGTGGGAGAGGGATTTGAAAGCTATGTAGGCGCCGTTTAGAGAGAGTGGGAATTTTAGAGAGAGAAAGAGAGGGTATGTTTGAGCTGAGCTGCCCACCGAGTGAGACTGACAAGAACTTGGTTTTGACTTTGGGATTTCGATATGGATCAGGATCGTATTGCCTTATCTCTAATTTCTCTCTCACTTGTGACTATACTGTATAGTATATATATACATATATGTACATTTATATGTGTCTTTGCAAGTGTTGTGATGCTTTTATTGTGTCTGCTGTATCTGGTCATATTCTGAAGGGCCCTATTCTGAATTTGATTTAAAATCTCAGCTCACTTCATTTGACGAGGAACTTTGAGATCCAAATGGGTATCGGTGCGACTTTGCTAGAGTAAACAGCTTCTTCCAAGTGGGTGTCAATTTTCGATGCGACTTTGCTAGAGTAAATATATTAAAAAAATAACTAGATAGTATACATGAAGAAAATAAATTCCAAAAATTATATATATATAATTTCTTATGTCAACTTTAATATTTTAAAATTATAGATTATGCAATTTAATTCACAATCTTTCATGCATGGTTGACAACCAATGAATACAAGAGAACGAATATTTTAAAAAATATATATACTTAAATCTTATGAAAAAAAGGAAGAAATTTTATTCTAGCTATTATCGTGATTAGAACTTTATTCTCCCCGATAATTGTGGTTCATATCATTTAAGCATATAGTTAATATTATTAAAATAAATAAATAAAAATATTTTCTTCTTTTTTAGTAAATTTTATGTCCGTGAATGTTTTTTCAAAATTTTAACCAAATGTCTAAATTCAAGGTCGGCTTTGAGATTACTAAAAAAATTCAGAGCCCTAGGTGAGATTAAATATGAGGTTCCATACAAAAATACTAAAAATTTATTTTTTATTAAAAGGCATAAAATATATTATAAAAAATAAAGAAAATAAACCAGATCTTGATGCTTTATAAAGAGCATGATCCCGGTCACATGAAAAGAAAATATGCAAAAAACTTAGTCACAAAACTAAAAATCCTACTTCATATCAACTAAATGTGATTGTCTTACAATTTGAGCAGCAAAATTATCAACTAAAGTGTTCCAATCTAACTTCTCCAATATGTATTTTTCAATAGATATCATAACTAAACCTAACAATCTCTCTTGAGACATTGTCGACCGTAGGTGTAAGTAACAAAAATATACTCACATCTAGACCTGTCAATGGATCGGATCAGTTAAATCAAAATCCAATTTGTTAAGAAATCGGATTATCGGATTCGGATCCTAATCGGGTTATTGGATTTTATTTTCAATCCATATCCGGTTAATATCGGATTCGGATCGGATTCGGATCATAATCAGATTATTGATAAGTCTATTGATAAAGATGACAAAAACTCCCGATCCGCGATCCGAATCCGATAATTCGACAGATTTTCACTTAATTAATTCATATTCGAATTTCTTCATTATAGAATATCTTATCCGAATATCTAATTAAAAAAAATACAAAAATCAATAAATACTGAAACACTAAAATTATTCACACTTTTAATAATTGTATTTATGATAAATCATTATTAATAAATAATAAAATAATTAACAACAAACATTTATATACATGTACATTATTAAAGATATACACATATATATAAATGTTTTATCGGATCGGATTAGGCTAATCCAAATCCAATTTGTTAAGGAATCGGATTATCGGATTCGGATCATATTCTAGTTATCGGATTTTTTTTGCAATTCAAATCCGACTAATCGGATCGTATTCGGATCAAAATCTAATCCATTGACAGGTCTACTCACATCCAAAGATATCTTTATTTAGGCTCTAATGGCCTTATATACATCTCATGAACTTGGATCTCCCCCCATTTAGTAGGATCATCCCCCTGAATTTATGGGATCATGACCCAGTTTGTAAATAACTACCCATTACCTTTTTGGTAGTGGGTTGTTAGCTCCTATTCTTTGGGGAGTGGTACAACACTGATGGGCCTATTACAAGGACCTTTGTTCGTGGGTTAATTAACCATTCACATGTACATGGGCTTGGCTAACATTGGGCCTAAAAAAATCAAGATTAGGCCTCATAATTTTCATTATTTACATTAGCCCCATTCGGGTCTGGCATACGGGTCCGTGGGTCTGACCCGAATTCAACTGAAATAATTGATTACAGTCGTTTTTGATGACGTCAACGTCATTATTATGAGGAGACGTGTGGTTTTCAAACTTCACAATGACGGCTGTCGGTTCACTGTATTTGAGGCATTGGGAATCGGCGCACCTCCTCAGCCTTTTAATGATGGCTATTGGCATGTCCGGGTGTATATAAACCCCTGTATGGCTTCATTTTTATTCTTTATCATTTTTAAATCTTATAAGCAATCCTTAGCAGTGCTCAAGCTTTGACCGCTGATCGTACTTTGGTTGCTGGAGGTTCTTCTTTTTTCTCGCCGGTTCTCTGTGTAAGTTGTCATTTTCATCATGTCTGATAGTAGTGCCACAAGATCTACCAAGGGGACGATTCCTCTGGAATATGGGGGGTCTGATGTTCCCAGCCCCCCTTCTGCAAACCCATCTTCTTCATCCTCTCCTTCATTTCTGCCCATACCTAGTCGTCAGGACCTATCTGGCTTGGGACTAACTGTTTCAGGGGTGAATAATCAGGCAGATGTCCCTGATACTGTCCCTGTTGGGACTTCTGTGATATCCAATCCGGTAGGGACCAATGCTCCTGAAGGCGTTCCCGTTGGACCCTCTACTGAGTCAGCCCCATTTGTAGCTGAACCACTTGAGGCTCATAAAACAAAATCTATGAACCTTAAAAGTCTGAGGAGGTACTGTAAGATCCCAAAAGAGGTGATCTTGATGAAGTATGATCCTTCTCATGATTTCAGGATGGGCGACGGAGTGGGTCCGGATGAAGTGCTATTATCGGCTCTCCAGATAAAGATGCTTCGATTTCCTCTTCATCCTTTTTTTCACTTCATTTTCTTCACCCTAGGAATAGCCCCTCTGCAAGTCAACCCTAACTTCCTCAGGATAATTTCAATGTTGATCCTGATTAATAGAGAGAAAAAGCTATCCTTGGGTTTGGCAGATCTTCTGCTTAGCTACAAAATTGTGGACTTGAAGGATTATGAGGGGAGGTACAACTTCTACCCGTTCAGGGTCGGGCGATCTGCCATGGGACTGAGAAAATGGAGAAGTACTGGAAGGACAAGATGGTTTTAGTAAAGGGGGCTTGGTTTTATCCATATTCTAGGAGATGGTCGATCCCGAGTGTTTTTAAGCGTCTGACCCTTTTCCCCTTTTATTTTATCCATAAGGAATCTTGCCTCTGTTATGGGTGTGACCAACTCAGAGCAGATTTTATTTATAAGTCTTTAGGTTCTAGGGATGCAGACATAGTGACTCAGGATGTAGAGGCCCGTATTTCTTTATTAAAGTCCAAGGTCTGGTCGGACCGTATGTCATGCGTTGACCTGCTTACTCCTGCCAATTTGCAAGGTATATCCAGGTTAGGAGCCAAGTACAAGATTATCATGGATCCGATCAGACCAGTGATTGAGGATGATGATGATGATATAGAGGAAATAGCTGCACCTCCAGCTGGTCAAGGAGAAGTGCCTTTGGATTCTAATCCTCAGGTTGTGACCGTCGCCCTGGCGGGTGATGCTACTGGGTCTGCACTTGTGCATACCACTATCCCTGAGTTGCTTCAACCTTCTTCTGCCCGAACTAGACCGGTGGGGGAAGACATACCCAGTAAGAAAAGGAAGCACAAGGGTAAGGAGAAAATTTCCGCTTCCTCTGACCATTCCACCTCCAGCCTTACGTCAATGTCTGCCATGATAACTCGGGCACAGGGGCTCTGGACGCCGGAGGAGCTTGAGATGCAGAGAGATGCTGACCCATACCGCATTGTGCGTAAAACTCCGGGGTTATTACTGGGGGTATGTCTCCGTTTGATCCCATGTTCTATTCCTGCTTTTGTATATAATATTAACTCATTTTGCCTTAAAATTTCCTTTTAGGCTCTCTTCAGTGTCAACGCTGTTGGCTTTGAAATTTACTCTCGGCAAACAATTCCAAAATTGATGATAACAAACCATTGAAGAGTGTTTGATACTAATGAATTATTGAGTTTATATTTTCAGCAAAAGACAGGTGAACGACTCAGAAATTAAACTCGGAAAGGAAATGACTCGTAAAGCAAGCTCGGAAAGAAAGCTTGATTTAAAGCGAAAAGCTGTGAAAGAAATTGAAGCGCAAAATGGAAAATCATTTAATTCAACGAAAAAGGCGAAAGTCGAAGACTCAAGACTTGGGGTAGATAGGTCGGGGAGCGATCATTGTAACAAGATAATTTTATGCGTCAATATTATCGTATAAGCTCAAGTATAAAATGAACCGAACTTAAATGGAATGAAAAATGCTTTACCGAACTTAAACGGAAAGAAAAATATTTTTATTAAATGTTTTTTAAGTTGTAGTCAACTAGAATCACCATGTGTATTTCAATATAGTTGACTAAAATAATCAGTAGCTTCAGGCTTTTCATCCACATCAAAGTAGTCGACTGAAATAGGCTTAAGTCGACTAGACTACATTTTGTAGTCGACTAAAACTTAATATAGTCGACTAGATGGTCCAATGTAGTCGACTAGAACTCAATCTAATCGACTGGATGGTCCAATGTAGTCGACTACAACTTCAATGTAGTCGACTAGTTTGTTCCTTAAAATCTGCAGATTCGGCACAAACATTTTCCATGTTTTAAGCAGATGTTTATGGACTTCAAACGACTGTGTTTTCTCAAATACAATAATCATTCTTCAAAACCCTAATGCAATGTTATATATATAATGAGATGTGTATATTGAAGAGGTAGAGATTGAAACACAAAGAGAAAGAAAGCTATCAAAAATTCTGCAGAAATTTCCTCTATAAAAACCATTGAAACCAAGCTTTGAAAATCAAAACCTCTAGTATCTCTTCTTATTCTCCAAATATCATTCATTGATCATATCCTTTGAGAATACATTTCTAGAGCTATTGTAAAATCACCAAAAACACTTGAGCTTATATTGATTTATCTTCCATAAAAACCTTTGGGTTTTGAGTGTTTTTGTTCTTGAGTGATTTTATTGATTACATACGAATTTGTAATCTCGGACAAGTGAAGTCCACCGATTGTTCAAGAGAGTGTTGTTCTCTTGATTGAGAGACAAGCTCGAGAGGCTTGTGTTGTAAAGGTTTGCCATTCCACCTGTGAAGGAAGGGCCATAGTGAAAGGATCGGGAAAAGTCTCAAGAAGGGGTTCTTGAGCCGAGGAGTAGGAGTTACCGAACCTCGAAAAAATCACGGTGTCAATTTCTCTATCTCTTTCTCTTTACTTGATTAACTTGCATGCTATAATCACTTGAATATCTTGTATGCTACAATTTGTCTTGAGATTAATTGTTAGAGAATTGAAATTGAATCATTCACTTGTTTATTGAGAAATTGTTTTTTGGTTATAGCGTGTTCCAATTTTGAAAAGAATTAGAATTATTTTTGAACACCCTATTCACCCCCTCTAGGGTTAATTAGTGATTAACAATTGGTATCCGAGCCTAATCTCTATTTATCTTAGACTTAACCGTCTTAGAGAACGATCATGTCATCAAATTTAGTCACTCATGTTGAAGGACAATCGAATAATATGCCCCCATGGTTTGATGGATCAAATTATAGCTATTGGAAAACTAGAATGATAGATTTTCTTCAAGCTATCGATTACCAAATTTGGCAAGTAGTTCTTGAAGGACCATTTGTATTAACCAAAATTTTTGATGGAAAAACCGTCCCCAAATTACCTAATGAATGGGATAATGATGACCGCAAACTCATGTCGTACAATGCTAAAGCGAAAGTAAATTTAAATTGCGCTTTAAGTCCAAATGAATTTAATCGTGTATCTACTTGTTCAACGGCAAAAGAAATGTGGGATAAACTTGAGGTAACCTATGAAGGTACATCTCAAATACGAGAATCTAAAATTGACATACTCATGCATGAATATGAATTATTTTCTATGAAAGATGATGAAAATGTGAATTCTATGATGTCTCGCTTTACAAATATTTTGAATAGACTAAAACATCTTGGTAGAATTGTTCCTAGATTCGATGCGTTACGAAAAGTGCTTAGAAGTCTCCCGGTAAAATGGGATGCAAAAGTAACGGCTATCAAAGAAGCTCACGAACTCAACACCATGAGTCTCGATGAAATTTTCGGCTCTCTACTCACTTGGGAAATAACATTAAAAGCTCGTGAAGACGACATCAAGCCAAGAAAGGGGATAGCTTTGCAAGCTTTCACCAAAAATGAAAAACAATGAGCCGAGTGAAGAAGAAGAGGATGAAGACATTGCCTTGTTCACCCAAAAATTCAAGAGACACCTTCAAAGAAAGAAAAGAAATGGTGGAAGATTCGTGAAGAGAATCGTTCCAAGAGGCGAGCCTAATAAAAGAGAACCCCCAACGTGTTTTAATTGCGGTAAGCCGGGACACTACAAAAACGATTGCTTCAAGCTCAAAAAGGAAAACGAGAAAAGACCTAACAAGATGGCAATGAATGTCACATGGGAGGACTACGACTCATGCGACTCGGATGAGGAGAAAAGTAGTGAGGAAACGGCAAACATTTGTCTCATGACAAATGAAGAAGAGGTACATTTAAATTTAAATGATCTAGATAAACTATCATATGATGAACTTCTTCTTGATTACAATGAATTGCAAGATGTGTTTGAAGAATTACATGATGAATTCGAAAAATTAGCTAGAAAATATATCCTTCTTAAGAAAGTTAAATCTTCATGTAGTCTCACTAGTTCAAGCTTCGAAGTTTCTTGCAATGACAAAAGCATAGAGCTAGAAAAGGAAAATATTCGGTTGAAAAATACTATTGATGATCAAATAAATGTTTTAGCAAGATTTACAAAAGGAAAAGAGAACCTTAGTATCATGTTAGGAAGACAAAAATGATCATTTGATAAATGCGGTCTAGGGTATGATGTTTTAGACAAAAATGCTCTCATTTTGAAAAACAGAAAATCACTTAGCTCTACATTTACTAGAAAATCATCTGATGCATCTTCAAATGATTATGAACATGCTACTTCCTACTATTGGAATAGAAAAGGACACAAAACAAATGTATGCTTTCATAGAAAGAAGAAAATTATGTCAAAAATGGTTTGGGTTCCGAAAGGGACTAGTGCATGCTTTCATAGAAAAGAGAATGTTGTAACGAAACAAATTCGGGTTCCAAAAGAAACTATTGCGTATCTATCTAACCTAAATGGACCCAAAACAGATTGGGTACCAATAAAAATTACTTGAACTTGTTTTGTAGGTATGCTTGAAGTCCGCATCAAAAGAAAAATGGTTTCTTGATAGCGGATGCTCAAGGCATATGACGGGAGATAAATCAATGTTTATTTCACTAAAACCATATGAAGGAGGAAATGTTACCTTTGGAGACAACTCTAAAGGCAAAATTATGGGAATCGGCTCAATCGGTATTTCCTCTTCTCTCTCTATAGATGATGTGCTTTTAGTTGATGGTTTGAAGCATAACTTGTTTAGTATTAGTCAACTTTGTGACAAGGGCTATGATGTTATATTTAGGACAAATGCATGCATAATCAAGAAAGATGGGAAGCAAATGTTCAATACCAAAAGAAATGGAAACTTGTATACTTTGTTGCTATGTGAATTGCATGATCAAGATGTTAAATGTTTTGTCACATCTAGCGAAAATAGTTGGTTATGGCATAGACGTCTAGGACATGCTAGTATGGACCTCATTCATCGTTTATCCAAAAATGATTTAGTCAAAGGCCTCCCAAAGACTAAATTTTCAAAAGATAAAATATGTAGCGCATGTCAAGTAGGCAAGCAAGTTAAATCCTCTTTCAAGAGAAAGAAAGATATTACCACTTCTCGACCTCTAGAGCTACTTCACATGGATCTCTTCGGTTCGGAGAGAACGGCTAGCTTAGCCGGGAAACTCTATGTACTTATTATAGTTGATGATTACTCTAGATATACTTGGGTTCACTTTCTTGCTCATAAAAATGAAACTCACTCCATTCTTGAAAATTTTTATAGAGTCATTCAAAATGAAAAATATTTGAAAATAAAAAAAAATTAGAAGTGATAGAGGTAGGGAGTTTGAAAATCAAGACTTAGAAAAATTATGCGATGATCTCGGTGTTTCACATGATCTCTCGACCCCTAGAACCCCTCAACAAAACGGTGTTGTTGAAAGAAAGAATCGATCTCTACAAGAGATGGCTAGAACCATGTTAAATGAGCACAACCCTCCCCGAAGCCTTTGGGCAGAAGCGGTAAACACCGCTTGCCATATAATTAATCGTGTTATTATTCGGATGAAGTTGGGAAAAATGCCCTATGAGTTATGGAATGGTCGAAAGCCCAATATTGGGTATTTCAAAGTTTTCGGGTGTAAATGTTTTGTGTTAAATGATAAAGACAACCTTGGAAAATTCGACTCCAAATCGGATGAAGCAATTTTCCTGGGATATTCTATAAGGAGTAAAGCATTTCGGGTTTATAACAAAAGGACTCTAACCATGGTTGAATCTATTCATGCTGTCTTTGATGAATCACCCTCATCACCATCACCTAGAATTGACCTAGAAGACGATGAGGTTGTTGGGATTGAGGATAATTTAAATATTCTCAATATCTCCAATTCATCAAGTTGCCAAAAGGAAATGAGGAAAGTTGAGCATCAATCCAATGGCGACTTGACCAACTCAATGCCTAAAGCATGGAGGATTGTTCACAATCATCCTCTTGATCAAGTCATAGGTAATCCATCAAAAGGGGTTAGTACTAGATCTCAACTTAAAGATTTTTGCAACCACATGGCCTTTGTATCGCAAATTGAACCCAAGAACTTCCACGAAGCTCAATGTGATGATTCTTGGATCGTAGCAATGCAAGAGGAACTAAATCAATTTGAACGCAATCAAGTTTGGCGTTTAGTTCCTAGACCCGAAAATCAAACTATAATTGGCACAAAATGGGTTTTTCGAAACAAAAAGGATGAGAATTGAGTAATTATTCGAAATAAAGCAATATTGGTAGCACAAGGATATAATCAAGAGGAAGGCATCGACTACGATGAGACCTTTGCACCGGTAGCTAGATTAGAAGCAATTAGAATGCTTCTTGCATTTGCATCATATAGAAATTTCACTCTTTATCAAATGGATGTCAAAAGTGTTTTCTTAAATGGTGTCATAGAAGAAGAAGTCTTTGTGAAGCAACCACCCGGTTTTGAAAATAATCTTTTTCCAAATCATGTCTTCAAATTAGCTAAAGCTCTATATGGTTTAAAGCAAGCTCCTCGAGCTTGGTATGAGAGACTTAGTGGATTTTTGACTAAAAATGGTTTTACAAGAGGAAAAGTTGACAACACACTTTTTACAAAAACCATCAAGAATAATTTGTTGATTGTCCAAATTTATGTTGATGACATCATATTCGGCTCAACAAATAATTCTTTATGTAGGGATTTTGCTACAAGCATGCAAAATGAATTTGAAATGAGCATGATGTGTGAGTTGAATTTCTTCTTAGGGTTGCAAATCAAGCAAAGCTCGGATGGCTTATTCATTAGCCAATCCAAGTACACTAAGGATTTGCTAAAGCGATTTAGTATGGAGGCTACCAAATATGCCATAACTCCTATGAGTTCCTCTATTAAGATTGATAAAGATGAAAATGGTAAATGTGTTGATATTACTAACTATAGAGGCATGATCGGTAGTTTGCTTTATTTAACCGCTAGTAGACCGGATATAATGTTTAGTGTATGCTTATGTGCCCGGTTTCAATCATGTCCTAAGGAATCTCATTTGCTTGCGGTCAAACGTATTTTTCGCTACCTAAGTGGTACAATAAACTTAGGGCTTTGGTATCCACGAGGAACTTCAATTGATCTTATTAGTTATTCGGATGCCGATTTTGCGGGATGTAGAATTGATCGAAAAAGCACAAGCGACACTTGTCATTTTCTAGGACACTCACTAGTATCTTGGTCAAGTAAAAAGCAAAATTCCGTTGCATTATCTACGGCTGAAGCCGAATATGTGGCCGCAGGTAGTAGTTACGCTCAAACTCTTTATATTAAGCAACAACTACTTGATTTCGGTCTTACTTTCTCTCACGTGCCTATTAAATGCGATAATACGAGTGCGATTTGTATTTCAAAGAATCCTATCCATCACTCACGCACCAAGCATATAGAGATTAGACATCATTTTTTACGTGATCATGTTGCTAAGGGTGACGTTGAATTGGTTTTTATCGACACTAAAAATCAATTGGCGGATATTTTTACAAAACCACTTGCGGACGAATCTTTTTCTAAAATTCGTCGAGAAATCGGAATGGCCATGGATTGTGATGTTTTATCATAGTTTCTGTCGTAATCTTTATTTTTCATATTTTTGCTATTTTTGTGTATTTATTTCCTGATTTTTTTTTCTATTTTTATCATTTTTGCCTTTTAGTCGACTCATCCTATACAGTGTAAATCACTCTAGTCGACTACTTTGGTCAGTAGCTTCACCTTGGGCACTCTTTTTATTCTAGTCGACTACTTTTTCATTGTAGTCGACTCAATTGCATTTTAGTCGACTACTTTCCTCTTCTAGTCGACTCAAAGCTTGCCGAGTCCACTCCTAGTCGACTCAAACCCAGCCTAGTCGACTCAAACCCCAATCTAACCGACTCACCTAGACCTAGTCGACTCAACCCACTATAAAACCTAAACCCCCTTCATATTCTCCATCCACCTCCTTCAAACCTTCACCCACCTTCAAACCCTCTCCTACTACCACTTATACCTTCAAATCTTCACATATCCCTCATTAATTTCACATTTCCATCATCTTCCACCCATTTCCCTCATCCAAATTTCATCATTCTCACTCTCTCACATATCTATATATACACCATCATATATCTATATATATTTGCGCATCATCTTCTATAATGCCACCAAAGACTCGAGGTCTATTTCGGAAACGTTCTTGCATTGATGGAGGCCAAAGCTCTACCAATCCACTCATTCCTACGGCTGTTGACGAAGAGGAGTCGAATGAACCTCTTCTTCTTGAGGTACTTTTTCTTGATGATGATGATAGAAATAAATTTATCACTATATTTGATCATCGTGCTCCTACACCTTGCCATATTGTCACAAAAGATTTATGCACTGAAATTAGGTCTCGAACTTTCGAGTTGTTCCGAGCAATTGGTTGGGATTTTTTCGTTTCTCTTGACATTCCGGTACTTCCGCGAATTGTCAAAGCCTTCTACGCTTCTCTTGAAAATCATAAGGAAAAATTACTCTCTCATCTTCATTTTAATCTATGTGGTGAAGACGAGACTGTTGATGACAGTGAAATCAAGCGCATTTTCTCGCTTCCGAATGACGGTATCCGCCACTTCTCCAAGGATTGGTATAAGGCTGATGGGTTCGATTGTATTGAGGTTGTTCGGGCTATATGCGTCGACAAAGAAATTTCGCAGAACGCCGGTATTATCTCTTCTATGCTACTACCCAAGGCTAGATTAATTCATAATGTTATTACTTACTCTATTCTTCCTAAAACTGGTAGTCATAGCAGTGTTTCTCGTATGGAGGCCTTTTTGGTTTATTACGTTTTGACAGGAACCCGTGTTGATTTAGCTTATATTTTCCGTTCCGTCATCTTTACATGTCAGCGCAAGCCATCTGGCCCGCTTTTCTTTCCTGCGCACATTACATATCTACTACAGCGGAAAGTTTTTAAATTTCCAAATGAAGTTTCCGAGCATCACCCTATTTTTCTTGACGCCACTCATGTCAAGCATATGCACATTTCTTCTAATGCGGAAGGAAACTTCATTTCTGAGAGTGTGCCTGCTCCTCGTTCGCGCCCAGCTCCTACCTTTTTTGCACCGCGCCAGGAAGCCTCTTCCTCGGTTCCTCCGTTGGACAGCGCTTCGACTTCTCAGGCTGCTCTTCTCGACCAAATTCTTCGGGCTGTCCAGAGCAATACGGACCTACTTAGGCAGCAGGAACAAGTGCTTCAGTGCCTTGATACGACCGTGAACCAAAATACGGAAGCCATTCGATTGATCAATGAGCGCCTTGTTCTTCATGATGAGGAAATGTCTACCCGCATTACAAATCTGGTCGGGTCACTTGATGACCTCACTCTTGGACTCAGGAACCCTCGCTCACACGCCCCTCGACGTTGACAAAAAGGGGGAGAAATTATGCTGTTGTACTGTCATGTATTTCATTATCCGACATTAGCAATTTATGTTTTTGTGTAGCTTGTTATGGTTATTTACGAACTTGTTTGTTTTCTTTTCCATGTTTTTTCATTAGTATAAACAACTTGTATTAAACTGAAACATCTATGATATGCTATTTATTTTTGTTATCTCAAATGTGCGCCTATTTTTATATATTATATAAAAATGCCTATTAAATTGCAAATTTCATTTACTAAGGGGGAACATTTGATCAAAATATTATGCACATGTTGAGGGGGAGCATCACTTGATGTTTCGCCAAATGCCAAGCAAACACAAAATGTTTTGTCATCATCAAGGGGGAGATTGTTGGCTTTGAAATTTACTCTCGGCAAACAATTCCAAAATTGATGATAACAAACCATTGAAGAGTGTTTGATACTAATGAATTATAGAGTTTATATTTTCAGCAAAAGACAGGTGAACGACTCAGAAATTAAACTCGGAAAGGAAATGACTCGTAAAAGCAAGCTCGGAAAGAAATCTTGATTTAAAGTGAAAAGCTGTGAAAGAAATTGAAGCGCAAAATGGAAAATCATTTAATTCAACGGCAAAGGCGAAAGTCGAAGACTCAAGACTTGGGGTAGATAGGTCAGGGAGCGATCATTGTAACAAGGTAATTTTATGCGTCAATATTATCGTATAAGCTCAAGTATAAAATGAACCGAACTTAATTGGAATGAAAAATGCTTCACCGAACTTAAACGGAAAGAAAAATATTTTTATTAAATGTTTTTTAAGTTGTAGTTGACTAGAATCACCATGTGTATTTCAATATAGTCGACTAAAACAATCAGTAGCTTCAGGCTTTCATCCACATCAAAGTAGTCGACTGAAATAGGCTTAAGTCGACTAGACTACATTTTGTAGTCGACTAGAACTTAATCTAGTCGACTAGAACTCAATCTAGTCGACTGGATGGTCCAATGTAGTCGACTACAACTTCAATGTAGTCGACTAGTTTGTTCCTTAAAATCTGTAGATTCGGCACAAACATTTTCCATGTTTTAAGCAGATGTTTATGGACTTCAAACGGCTGTGTTTTCTCAAATACAATAATCATTCTTCAAAACCCTAACGCAATGCTATATATAGAATGAGATGTGTATATTGAAGAGGTAGAGATTGAAACACAAAGAGAAAGAAAGCTATCAAAAATTCTGCAGAAATTTCCTCTGCAAAAACCATTGAAACCAAGCTTTGAAAATCTGATTTTCTCCAAGTTTCTTTGAAAATCAAAACCTCTAGTATCTCTTCTTATTCTCCAAATATCATTCATTGATCATATCCTTTGAGAATACATTTATAGAGCTATTGTAAAATCACCAAAAACACTTGAGCTTATATTGATTTATCTTCTATAAAAAGCTTTGGGTTTTGAGTATTTTTGTTCTTGAGTGATTTTATTGATTACATACGAATTTGTAATCTCGGACAAGTGAAGTCCACCGATTGTTCAAGAGAGGGTTGTTCTCTTGATTGAGAGTTAAGCTCGAGTGGCTTGTGTTGTAAAGGTTTGCCATTCCACATGTGAAGGAAGAGCCATAGTGAAAGGATTGGGAAAAGTCTCAAGAAGGGGTTCTTGAGCCGAGAAGTAGGAGTTACCGAACCTCGAAAAAATCACGGTGTCAATCTCTCTATCTCTTTCTCTTTACTTGATTAACTTGCATGCTATAATCACTTGAATATCCTATATGCTACAATTTGTCTTGAGATTAATTGTTAGAGAATTGAAATTGAATCATTCACTTGTTTATTGAGAAATTGTTTTTTGGTTATAGCGTGTTCCAATTTTGAAAAGAATTAGAATTATTTTTGAACACCCTATTCACCCCCCTCTAGGGTTAATTAGTGACTAACAAACGCATTATGCCTCGCTCACGAGGCAGGTGTGAAGGAGCTGGAGCGTCTGAAGGCAGACTTAACTGAGAAGGATGATCAGGAAAAGAGCTGAGGGCTCAACTAGGGGACCTCCCTTCCAGGGTTGCTCAACTGGAGGAAGAACTAGCTCAGGCAAAAGAGCTGAATGCTAAGTTATCCTGTGAAAAGGGGAAGCTAACATCAGATCATGAGGCTCTTCAGCACCAAGCCGACATCTCCCAGTCTGCCCTGGAGATGTGCAAGAAAGGGGGGCTTGACATGCACCGGCACTATTCAAGGATGAACAACATAGTGGCTGGTGAATTCTGGAGAGAATGATCCAAGAAGGAGGAAGATCAAAGATCCTGATGCCATGGATAAGAAGTTAGGGGTTCAGCCACCATACGCCAGCCCCGAGCCTAGTTATGCTCAGAATCTCTTCACTGAATTCCTCAAAGGGTATCTTCCTGCTAACCCTCTCAACCATTCTGTAGAGTTCTTCCCTCCGATCACACATGTAGATTCTTTAGGGAAGGATTTCAGTGGTTCAGGCAATGCTTAGGCTCTTCCATATTCCCTCTCTTGTGTTGTATTTTGTACTATGCCCTTCGGGCAATTTTGTAATACAAAACAACAATTTTGCTTATCAATGGAATATGCACCTTCATTTGCTTTTGTTGATGTGAATCAAGCTAACCAGCTTTTACTTTAATTTTTTTTTTCTTTTTGTAATTGTGGGTCAGGCTTATTAGCCTCTGTCATCTCACTACTTAGGAAATATTTTCAATTTCTTATTCCTCTGGAAGAGTGAGTCAGACATATAAGCCTCTGTCATCTCACTACTTAGGAAATATTTTCAATTTCTTATTCCTCTGGAAGAGTGAGTCAGACATATAAGCCTCTGTCATCTCACTACTTAGGAAAAATCAGACTATTTGATTATAAGAAGGATAACCATCTTTTATTATAATCAAGAAATTACAAAGATAACACCTGACTGAGTCAGAATAACAAATTTGGAAATTTTAAAACATATCAGTAAAGCTAGGCTTGAATGCCTCTGCTTCATTATTCTAAAAATAAAATAATTATCAAGGATAATATCTCTTCAGTCGTGAGGCATTCTAACAATTGGGTTCCATATTGCCGTCACTATTCCTGAGGCGATAAGCCCCACGTCCGATGACCTCTGTGACTGTGTACGGTCCTTCCCAATTCTCCCTGAGCTTTCCGATTAACCCGATCTTCTTCCTTAATACCATATCGCCCACCTGGAATTCTCGTCTTCTGACTTTTTTGTTGAAGGTGTTCTTGACCCTCTGATGGTAGGCTGCCAGCCTGATGGCGGCTTGATCTCGTTTTTCTTCGAGTATATCCAATCCATCAACCAGCTATTGGTCGTTCAGTTCCTCCTGATACAACTCTGTTCTAGCTGTTGGTACTAATTGCTATGTTGGAATGACAACTTCTGTCCCATATGCCATTGAGAATGGTGTTTCTCGTGTAGGGACTCTTGATGTTGTTTTGTAAGACCATAGTACCTCTGGAAGCTTGTCTAGCTAGACTCCCTTATGGTCTTCTAACTTCTTCTTCAGGGTATTCAATATGGTTATGTTGGATCTTTCGGCCTGGCCATTTCCTTAAGGGTATGCGACCAATGAAGTTCTTAACTGAATCCCATGCTCATTACAGAATTGTCTATTCCACTGATTATCCAGATTTGTTTCGTTGTCGATCACTATCACCCTCGACACTCCGAACCTACAGATGATATTGGTCCATATGAATTTGATTACATGCTTGTGGGTGATGGTGGAGTAAGATTCTGCCTCGACCCACTTTGTGAAATAATCAGTTGCTATCAGTGCTTGATTTACTGATCTGAGAGTCATGGGAAGTGGTCCAACTGCATCGATCCCCCATTGCGCAAATGGGTGCGGGCTGAAGATGGGGTTAAGTAGTTCTGGTGGCGGATGAATGAAGTCCCCAAGGAACTGACACTTTCTGCACCTTCTGATATTAGCTTCAGTATCTTGGGAAAGATAAAGCCAAAAATATCCTTGGCTTAAGACTTTATGGGCCAATGCTCGTCCCCCTGAGTGATTTCTGCACGATCCTTCATGGATTTCCTTCATTATGGCTGATGCTTCTGAAGGGGTGAGGCATCGAAGGTATGGACCTCCAAAAGATCTTCTATAAAGCTGGCCATGTAGCAAGGCATATCTGGCTGATTTCATGCGAATTTTTCAAGCCTCTGCTTTATCATCAGGAAGTGTGCCGTACCTGAGGTATTCTGCTATGGGATCCATCCAGCTCAGCTCCCAAGGTATTGCGCATACAACATCTGGCTGGTGGATGCTCGGGACATCAAGATAGTCAATCGGGGCGACTCTGGTCAGATCTTGATCATTGACTGAAGCCATGTTGGCCAACCGATCTGCATTTTCATTTTCCTTCCTAGGGATCTGACAGAGAGTGTACTACTCCAATTTGTCCAGCTCCATCTGAGCCAACTTCTTATAGGGCTGCAGTTTTTTCCCTGCGTCGTACTCGCCTTGAACTTGCTTCACCACCAGTTGTGAGTCACTGAAAATACGGAGCCTTCTAATACAGAGGCTCTGAGCTAGTCACAACCCAACCAGTAGTGCCTCGTATTCAGCTTCATTATTGGTGGCAGAAAACTCTAGACGGACTGACTGTTGGATGCGGGTCCCATATGGTGTTATAATTTCGAGCCCAATTCCCGAACCAACTGATCCATCCACATAGAGCGTCCATTCGGGCTCATCCGGATCCTGCAGGATTGACTCTGGCTCTGCCTCTAGAAGAAAATCAGCTAAGGCTTGACCTTTTATGGTCGTTCGTGGCACATATGTGATATCGAATGTCCCGAGTTCTAGTGCCCATCTGGTTATTCTTCCCGTCAGATCAGGTTTGGACATGATTGCCCTTATATGCATGGTGGTTGGCACCACGATTGGATGGGTTTCAAAATAGTGCCTTAGCCGCCTTTTTGCATTGATTAGAGAAAGAACAGCTCGCTCCGCCATTGTGTATCTGGTTTCTGCATCAGATAGGGACTTGCTGCTGAAAAAGACTGGCTTCTAGCACTTCTTGTCATCCTTAACAAGTGCTATGTTGGTTGAGGCTGCTGATATGGCGAGGTACAGATGCAGTGGTTCTCCTGGATTTGGTGAGGCCAGGATTGGTGGATTCTGAAGATACTGCTTCAATCTCTGGAGTGCCTCTGCCTGTTCTGGTCCCCATATGTTTCCTTTTCCACCTCTAATTGCCTGAAAAAATGGTCTGCATCGATCTGTTAGTCGGGATACGAACCTGCTCGGTGCGGCTTCCCTTCCTGTCAGAATCTGGACCTCCTTTTGCGTTTTTGGCTCTTCACAGCTTATCAAAGCCTTGACTTGAGATGGGTTGGCTTCGATTCCTGTTCGGTTGACGATATGTCCGAGGAGCTGTCCAGATGAGACTCCGAAAGAACACTTGGCTGGATTAAGCTTCATCCCGTACTTTCGAAGTGCATCGAACACTTCTTCCAGGTGCTTGAGATGGTCGTCTTTCCTTCTGCTTTTTACCACCGTGTCATCTATGTAGGCTTCAATCGTTTTCCCCATCTGACTTCTGGATATCTTTCTGACAAGCCTTTGATAGGTGGCATCTGCATTTTTAAGTCCGAAAGGCATTACTATGTAGCAGTACGTACCTTCCTCGGTAATGAAGGTTGTTTTCTCCTCATCAGCCTGATTCATCGGGATCTGGTTGTAGCCGGAGTATGCATCAAGAAAAGAGAGTCTTTCATATCCCGAAGTGGCATCTACCATCTGATCGATTTTAGGCAGGGGAAAACAATCCTTCGGGCAAGCCTTGTTTAAGTTGGTGAAGTCCACGCAGACTCTCCATTTCCCGTTCTTCTTTCTGACTACCACCACGTTTGACAACCATGACGGGTATTTTACTTCCCTTATGAATCCAGCTTCTAGCAGCTTTCCCACCTCCTCGGATATGATCTGGTTCCTTTCAATCCCGAACCTCCTCTGTTTCTGCCTCACTAGTCTTATATCTGGATCAACATTTAGATTATGCTGAGCGACCGAGGGATCTATGCCTGGCATATCAAGATGAGACCAGGCTAACACGTCTGAGTTTAACTGGAGGAATTGAATCAGCTTGTCCTTTTCTTCTATTCTGAGATACCCTTGTGCTCTGGAATTGAGCTCACCGATGTTAACAGGGGGCCGTTTTACTAGTGAAGAGTGGAATTTTGTGCCAGGGATGATCGCCATATGGAATGCTTCTACTGCTGATGACTGATCGCAGTCATCAATAGAAGACATCTCCACGTTGAATCTGGATAAAAAACTCTTGAGGCTCTCCCCCTTTTCCTGGGTCATGGTAAAAAGGCTTGATATCGTTTTTCTTTGCCTTCGATTGCTGAAGTACTAACCGATAAAGCGTCTACAGAGGTCATTCCAGCTACTGATGGATCCGGGGGATTGCTTCTTGAACCACAGAAGTGGTGCCTCTGTCAAACTTGTTGAAAAGACTTTACACAGAAGGGCTTGGTTCCTCCCATAAACAGTCATTTTGGTCTGCACCTGGTAGATGTGATCGAGTGGATCCTTTGTACCATCATAGAGTGTAAAAACTGGGAGTACAAACTTCTTCGGGAATTCTGTTGCTTCAATTTCTTCTGTGAATGGAGATTGGGTCATATATGTGGTTGCATGAATGGCCAGATCGTCAGGGGTCTGCATCTTAAAATCCTTCATCACATCTCTTTGGATTTTGGCAGCCATTTCGTGCAGGTCGTTCTTGGTCGGGGCATGCATTGCTGGTACTTCCCTTGTTATGAGATGAGAGGATTCCTCCTCCTCCCTCGGCACCTTGTTCCTTTGAGTGATTGACACGTTCCGTTCTTGATGGGAGTTAGAGGGATCTGGCTCGTCATTCCTGGTACCATCTGCCGGGCTGGAATTTTGAAGAGGGAAAGGGCCCTGAGCCACTCGATGGAGTAGCTCAAGATTTGGTTGCTCGAGGGCTGCATTTCTCTACTCCACACCTTCCAACCGCCTCATGACTTCTTTGACTCTGGGTTCGTTGTTCATTGACCGTGTGGACACCATTTTTATTTTTATTTCTTTATAAAAATGAAATTGTTGTGAGTGGAAAAGATCCTTCCCACAGACGGCGCCAAATGTAAGTAACAAAAATATACTCACATCCAAAGATATCTTTATTTAGGCTCTAATGGACTTATATACATCTCATGAACTTGGATCTCCCCCATTTCGTAGGATCATCCCCCTGAATTTATGGGATCATGACCCAATTTGTAAATAACTACCCATTACCTTTTTGGTAGTGGGTTGTTAGCCCCTATTCTTTGGGGAGTGGTACAACACTGATGGGCCTATTACAAGGACCTTTGCTCGTGGGCTAATTAACCATTCACATGTACATGGGCTTGGCTAACATTGGGCCTAACAAAATCAAGATTGGGCCTCATAATTTTCATTATTTACAGTAGGTGAGATTTAATTAACTTTAACTTTGAAAAACTTCTTTTATCAGATACAAATGTAACTGGAATAGTAATATGCAATCTAAGCATTTGGAAAACATATACGGATCCTCTCCATAAGTTTTTCTCTCCAAATATTTCTGTAGCTAAATCTAAAGGTTCAAATAGAGACATGTGACCCTGCATTTATGTGATGAAAGAGAAAATTTAGGCACATATTTTTTTTTTCATTTTATACACCAAAAGCTACTTTTCTCTCTCTTTACCACTTTCTCTCTCTACAAATATATATATAGGTACATTTATTTATTCATAAATATAGTATAATTAAGGATTTGTATATTTATTTTTGTTTTAGACACATGTTAGAATGCAAATTATATGTTCTAAAATATATCCACACACAAACTCATATAATATATTTTAGAATTTAAAGCTCCAATAAAATTATTTATTTATTTTGATAAGAACCACATATATAAATTGTAAAAAAAATATTTTTCTTTCAAAACAGTAAATAATTTTGGTGTATCTTTTAACAAATTTACTTGAAAAAAATATATTTTTACAATTATATCTTTGGTAAAATATATCCACACACAAACTCATATGATATATTTTAGAATTTGAAGCTCAAATATAAAAAACATTTATGGATAAGAACCACATATATAAATTGTAAAAAAATATTTTTCTTTCAAAATAGTAAATAGTTTTGGTTCATCTTTTAACAAATATACTTTCTTGAAAAAAAAATTATTTTTACAATTATATCTTTGGTTCTTATCCCAAATATATATATATATGAGCTTTAAGTTCTAAAATATATTATATGAGTTTCACACAAAATTTACTTTCTTGAAAAAAATATATTTTTACAATTATATCTTTGGTTCTTATCAAAAAAATAATAATTATATTTGAGCTTTATGTTCTAAAATATATTATATGATTTTGGGTGTGGATATATTTTAGAACATGTAATATATTAAGTGCTAAAATATATTATATATCCACACTATATTAAGTTCTAAATTTACTCTAATTTGCATTCTAACATGTGTCCAAAACAAAAATAAAGATACAAATCCTTAATTATACTATATTTAAGAATAAATAAATGTATCTATATATATTTGTAGAGAGAAAAAGTGGTAGGGAGAGAGAAAAGGCAGCTTTTGGTGTATAAAATGGAAAAAATTGTGTGCCAAAATTTTCTCTTTCATCACATAAATACAGGGCCACGTGTCTCTATTTGAGTCTTTTAATTTAGCCCCAGAGATATTTGGAGATAAAAACTTATGGAGGGGATCTCTGTCAATAGCCTAGCCTTTTAATAAATTTCAAAACCTCAGTTTCCTTTTTCGTTCCTCTTGGTAAGCTTCTCTTAAGACTTACAACTCTGAAAATTATTTTGTCTCATCAATATCAGAAATATTGTCATGTTGTAGGAGATTTTTAAGGTTATGGGATGAACACTTCAAATTGTCACTATCTGCAGACTTTAATCTTTCCAAATTAAACAAAAATTCAAAAGAGTCGTCATATTGTTGAAATTGTTCAAATCAACTCTTAAGAGAAGAAAAAACTTGATCAACTATAAAGAGGAAGTAGTTAATTCTAAATGATTCTTCGGCCGATTGTGTCATCTCATAATTGACATTCTCATCAAACTGTTTCTTTCTACCAATGACATGTCTTTCACGAAATATAAGTTCAACTTTCATTTTTTTTTGCAATCTCTTTAGCCTTTATCATAGCAGATTCAAATCCACTTTCTCTATACATTTCAAAAAATTGAATGAGCCCTTTTAAATGATCTATGGCAACATTAATCTGCATGTCCTCTGTTTGCATGATTTTGCTTACTTTGTTAACTGCATTCAATATAGTAAACCAAGTAAGCATGCCAAACAAGAACTCAAAATTCTCAATTTCATACATATATCGCTAGGCACTCGACATCACTCTTTGTTTTATGGTCTTCACTAGTATTTGCCAAGTGAATTAAAACATTTCTTTTATCTGGAGTTTGGAATAGTATTGCTTTAACACTTTCTAGTTGATCTTCCCAACGTGTTTATGATGGTGGCTTAAGTGTAAAACCTTTAACATTATCTATAAGAACCTTTCTAAAAGAAGAAAATAATGAATACATACGTTGCGCAACTCCAAAGAAATAAGAAGCTTTAGAACAATCACAAATTACAAGTGTTGCTCGATAAATGACTCTAGAGGGGGGGGGGGGGGGGGGTGAATAGAGTCTTAGATTAAAACAATGGAATTTAATTCAATTTTCTAATTGATAAATATAATTGCAATGCTAGATGATTTAATATAAAAGCACAAAGCAATATAAATCAAAATAAAGTAGAGAGAGAATTATAAATACTTGGACAAGCGATTTTAGCGAGGTTCAAAATACCCTTGATTCCTACGTCCTCGGCTCAAGGTTCTCTTGAGACTTCTCAAATCCACTATGGCTTCTCCTTACGGGTGGAGAGCAAAACCTTCACAAGAAGCACACCACTTCTCCTTGCTAAGAGAACACCCTCTCTTAGCCTAAAATTGGGTCACGCCAACCCTTTGAATACAATGATTTTGTACAATAAAATTTCTCTCAAAGATTGATTTGTACAATTGTAGCTCTCTTGCTCACAAGACTAAAGTAAGAATTTGAATAAAAAATGGAAGCTCTAGACTTGAAAATATGTGAATGATGATACAAAAATGTATATGAAAGTGTATGATTTAGATTGCAAGAGATAGGTTGTAAAGAGAGTTTTAAGTCCTTTTATAGCAAACATTTTCATCATTTTTGGCATAAAATATGACAAAAAGTCATATAGAGCCGTTTGAAAAGGCAATAGAGCCGTTGAAAAACAATTCAGGGATTGGGGTGAGCTGAGTTCCTAAATGGGGTGAGCTGAGTTATGCATTTGTAATTTATGAGAATAGGGTGAGCTGAGTTTGCAAATGGGGTGAGTTGAGTCCAAAATGTTTTGTATTTAATTTGCAAAACTTTGAATGCTAATTCTCAAACCCAAATTCATTAATTTGGTATTTATTTTTTTTCAAAAAATAGTTTTATGCATAATGATTTTAGATTTCTAGAGCTTCAAAATAATTCAAATAATTACTTTGACAATTAAAATCTAAACACTCACCAACCTATCTACCCAATCTTCAAGTAGTGGTTGATCCTCTTTGAAATGATTAACTTTAAGCTTCAATCTCTTTGCTCTTGATCATCTTTGAACTTCAATCTTTTTGAATTTGATATTCTTGTTCGTTCGCTTTAAATGCAACGCCATGATTTTTTTGGCTGCATGATCCATATATGATTTTCCTGTTTTTACAACTCTGGACAAATACTCATTGTAACCATTAGTACAAATACAACATTAATGATTTGTCATCATCAAAATTACGGAATTGTCCTTAGATTAAAATCTTAAGGCCAGCAGCAAGATTAAGATTTTGACAACCACACGGTGTGTAGAATGCTCTTGGATTTATCTATGCATGTATATATATATATGTGTGTGTCTTGATATATATATATATATATATATATATATATATATATATATATATAAATAACATTATCAATGTTCAAGTCATTTATATTATATAATAGTAGAATATATTTATATATACATGTTCAAGGCAAGAGATGACTACACCTAGAAGGAAAAGTCGCTAGAGTGGGTCGCTTGGAGCCCTAGAGTTGGTCCCTTGTTGCTTCAGCCGAGAGTGTCACAGCGTCACTTCGAGTTTGAGAGACATTAGTTTTGTTTTTTTCTTTTGGAATCGATTTTGGCATCCCTAATATTAAATTGTGGGCCGAGTTTGGCTCCATAGAGTTATAAGAGATTATGTCAGCCTATTGGGTTTCATTTTGTTTGGACTTTAAGTATAATTTTTTTTGGCTAATACTGTTAGGTGCCAAATATTATGTATTCTAAGCCACTAACTTGTCATTGTTAGTCTAATTATTTCATTACTTGGGTGTTTTTATGCGGTTTGTCTTATTTAGTGTGTTTCAGGTGCATTATGAGAAAAATTATTAATTTCGGTGAATTATCTGGAGTAATAATTCGAGATGATTCAAGAGACGAAACCGCTAAAGAATTGAGTAAACTGGGCCATAAAATATAAGGGGAATTTCAAAAGTGGAGCGGAAATGAAGAAAATGGTTGAATCTTATTCAGACAAACCGAATTTGCAGTTTTAGCATAAATTATCAAAATGTCCGATTTTAGTAAGAAATGACAGATTTTCGAGTGAAAATGGACCAATAAACAAAACTCATTGAAAATAGTGATCTCGGATTATTTTAGGCCAAAACGCATCATTTAAGGCATTAAATCCAAGACTTTATTACTGTTAGGAAGACTGCTGAAGATTTCGTGATTTGTATTGGTGGTCAATATAAGCTTTGATTTGGATGATATTTTAGGAGTAGTTTTATTAATTAATTATTATTATTATGTACTTATTTCAAAAAAATTAGAGAAACTTTATTTTTAGGTTAGTTTTAGTAATTATGTTTATTTTTATTAGATCTCCCAAATCATTTAGGAGTGTGCTTTATTTTCTCTATAAAAGGTCACATACATCAGAATAAAAGGGGGGGGGGGGGGGGGGGGGGGGGGTTTCTCTCAATAAATAATTAGTGCGTAGAAGAACACATCTGGAGAGCGAAGAAGAGGAGAAGACCAAGAGAAAATAGAGGAAAACACCAAGAGGTCCATGGATTCGGGCTCAACATCAACGATGCGATCTCCGACGAACATGAGCAACTAAAACGGTATCTAGGATTTCTAGCAAAACCCTAGTCCAAATAATGTAGACTATACTTTTTTTTATTGTAAGAGGTGAACCTAAAGAGCGATTCTATGATGATTATGTAAATGAGAGACCATGATATTCTATTTATATAAGATTTTACATTACCCTATTCTAGATTGGTGCTTTATTTAATTTTGCATGATTAAATTTAATCACTATGAGCTAGAACTCCTAAGGTTAAATTTCTAATTTTCTACATAATAGTTCTTAAAACAGGAAACCCTGGTTTAGACAATTTATGCTGAGGGAATATGTGATGATTGTGTTTTAATTTAATGCATTGTCAGAGTAAGATAGAATAATTGCACACCCTAATCATATTCACTCCGAAGATAAGTTCTGGCTAAGCCCGGTTTAATGTAATCTTTGTTGGAGATTAGAAGATTGTTTCGTAGGAGCTGTCTCTCCCTTTTATAATAGAATGAATAACATGTTTATATTACAAGGCTAGTGGTGGTGTTAGATACACCCTAGACTTTGTCTTCATTGAATTTTCTCAATCTATCTTTACTTGTTTTATTTAGTTTATTTATTTATTTAATTAGTTTAATATAAAAAATTCAAACCAAATTATCAGTGATAATTAAAAAATATTATTTTATTACAATTTAGAGTACAATTTAGTCCCTTGGGTTTGATAACCTATATCAAGTCATACTATATTATAATATGACTCGTGCACTTGCGATAGGTAAAACTAGGTCATTATAGTCTTATTCTTAATCATATTTTTAACCAACCTAAGACACCAATCAAATACTACTTAAAGGAATTTATAAGAAATTGGCTTGGCCTGTTGGGTTTTATCTTGTTTGAACTTTAAGTACAAATTTTGTTTTGGGCCTATACTACTTTAATGGAAAAGAAACAATTTGGGGCACCCTTTGGGCCTGGAGCCCTAAGCGGCTGCCTAGGCTGACCCCGTCTAAGTTGTATGGATCACCTCATTGAAAATGACAAAATATATGTTAATTTGTATGTATGTACAATGTTTCATTTTTAGTTGCGTGAATGTTAAACCATCCTACGTAAAATCATAACATACCCATTAATTTATTAAAAATATTATGTCTTGATTTAATCATAGCGCAACTAAATTTTTGTTTTAAATTATATCCCCCAACCTATTACATTTCTCAAGTCCAAACCCATACATTACATAACCCTATTCTCCTTCACTGTATCACTTCAGAATTGAGAAGAGTTACTTTCGCCATCAGGCGTTTCAACCAACAAGGTTCTATAGTGATTACTCACCATAATCCGATTAGTACAAAGAAAAGGAGAAATAATCATTAAGAAGTGGTGGAGATATCCATGCATCTATAGCTCGTCATCTTCAACCTTTTTTTTTTGAAACTTTATATTATTCTTCTTATTTTTTTCTTACGAAATTATATTCAACTTATTTCATTGCTCAAAAGATCCTCCATCAATCTCAACCTCTTTTATTGAATTGATTTATCTCATACTCGTGATTTTTTTAAATATGTGCAAATCTACATGTAGGGGAGCATGTATATGCATTGTATTTGTGAGATAAATGCAATCCTTAAACAAGTTGTTGCCTAAGAGATGACAACAAAGAGGGGGTGAATTGGTTGATTAAAATTTTTATTCAATTAAATTTCCTCTTACACAAAGTGTTGTCTAAGAGACAATCCTTTCTTCATGTATAACCCATTTTTTGGGAGTTCATTTTAATTCTCTAGTAGATTTGGGGTTAGCACCCTCAGGGTATTCCCCGAGTATGTTTGTAGGCTTCTTTCGTTGAGTTTTCTTATAAAATTGACTTAACCTTCAAAAAAACAAAATTGTTGCAGTAATATCAAGAATCAAGGTAACAGATAAAGCAGTGCAGTGATACAAAAATCAAAGTACTATGTATAAATAAATAATTACAATGATATGTAGATCAAGGTACATTGTTATGCCCCGTTATTCATGAGACTTTCATCTAAAAAATTAGCAAATTCCGAGGTATAACATCAGTGAAAGCGATCACTATAATCAACAACGACAAAGAAACACATGGAATAAAGATGAAAATAAGGTATTTCATGCAAACCTGAGTGATAAAAACTCAATAGCAGAATCTAACAAAAATCCGGCAGAGCTCCGTTTGTAAATGGAACATTCAGATACACAACCACGATAAAACCGAATAACCTGTCCATAACAAATTCAATAATGACAATGGCACGCATCCCAACATTCCAGAAACCTACTAGGGCTGAGGTAGTGGAAAGAAAATCACTGCTACCTCTACACAACCCTTTCTAAAACCTATAGAGCCACAATGCTTGAATAAGAATATGGAAAGGCACATGACGGTGCCGAAGAGATACAATGATATACTGAAATAAAAGATATATAAATAAATGATACACCAAAAGATGATATGCCAACAGATTGGCTCCCAAGAGAAAATAAGAATACACAAAATAGATACGGATAAAAGGAGCAAATCTAAATAAAAGCATCCCAAATCACCTGTACTGTCACCACTGTACGTGCCGTACTGCATCTACCAGCAATCTTGCAATCTGTGTGGGGGTGAGCAAAAACGATGCTCACCAAAAATATCTATAACAACACACCCATAGCCGTCTAGGAAATGCTAACCATCCTGTGTGCATGCACCTATCCTAGGTATGTCAGTTGTCTCACATGGCACTCGCGCCAATCCGAGACCCCAAAATAACCTCACAAATAACCTCAAGCATACTCAAGAATCACAAGAAAACACAGAGCAACAGAAATATCACCAATATATATACACCGGTTAAATCAATATATATATAAAAATATAAACATAAGTATACATAAAGCCCCGCAGATAACTAATCATCCACACATAGGCGTATATACAAATAGTCTAATACGCACTCTCGTCTAGAGATACTACAAGAACTAACTATGCTTCAGACCGTGCACCGAGCACACCACTCAAAGTTCCTAGGAGGTAAATAGGTCACTCCTTAGGACTACTGAAAGGGAATAACCATAATGACGCCCACAACTAAATCACAACTCCTACATAACACCACTCTCCAATCATCCCTTAAGAGTCTCACTTTCATAATTGCTAATCTCAATCCTGTCATTTTCATCCACAATAAACAGTGAAATAATATGTTCACTCAAAAGATCATTTCTCCAAGGCCTCCTATAATAAAGATGACTTATAAAACTAACTAGTAGTTATATGGTATATACACACTACTACCATCTAATCCTTAGAAGTAACATAAGTGGAAAACTCTACCACTAAATCCTCCAATTCACACTGCCTACTGAGGCACATGAAAGGGGTACCAGAGTCATTTAGTCCCAAACAGATGTCGAGACCCTCGGGTTTTTAAAGAAAAATGCTGAACCCCGAAAGATTCAACTGGTTTTTAAGAAAAAGTTTTAGAACTCGGACAAATATGTTTGGTTCCAACATCTCTGAACCCACCCAAAGTACTAGGAATCGCACTATATGTGCGCAAATTAGCATCACGTCTCTTACCCAAGAATACGACAAGGACAATAACAACACAAATGAATATAAGGTCTGGCTCAAAGGCTAAAATCTTAAAATCCCAAGTCCGGGCTAAAAGCCAAAAACCAATGACGACGAAGAGGAAGATCAACCACAAGAGTTCAAACTGAGAGCCATTGAAAAATCCCTTTTTAAACTTCCGTTAAAACTGGTCCTAAGATCTTCAATATTAGTTTAAGAATTTGAGAAAACTCTAAAAAAATACGCAAGGCATAACTGGCTCAAAAAGAATTTCAGAAACAACTAGAAGAAACCTGGAGTTCTCGAACTCCAACAATGCCGAGATCTCAAAAATAGGGACAAATAGTACCCTGAACTCATTAAGTTCACAAGAAATTTTTCAAAAGGATTTTTTTTGCCATTTTAAAATGGGATTGCTTTTGATACTCCCGGTCCTAAAAGTTCAAATCATATTTTATAAAACAAGTTTTTTATTTAGGGTTTTCAAAAACAGTTGGCGGAACCCGGGTAAATCGAAAACACAGCTTTATAAAACCCAAAAGCTTTAAGTTTTCAAAATATTGAGAGAACCTTAGTTTGGTCCCAATGATCTAAATCATAATTGAGATTTCAAGATACACGAACTAAAGACCGTTTACTTATCAAAACATTTTCAAAGTGAAAGGAAGAGCGACAAGCTCAAAATACAAGAGTCGAAAGAGAGAAGGCCAGACTAACGAGCTTTAACTGACCCTTAAATTGAACAACATCCCACCCAACTGGAGTGGTACACCAATCACCTCGCGGTAACACTAGTCACCAACCATGAAGGCCTATATGGACTCAAGTCACAACTCAACTAGGTCCCAATAAGGCGTTAATCAGCTTAACTAGAAACCCAACTCAAAGGGAACAGTTACGCACCAAGGCCTTCTTCTACTTAGTTTCACGTAACCACCTACAATACCTGTCAATTGTGGCTCCATTAACCCTGGTTCTTATTTTTGTTATACTATTTACTTTTCAACTTAAAGTCTTTAAACATTCGTTCACATTGAGTGGTTTTTATTATTTATAAGGGATTTACAAACATCCTCATAATCATAACCACTGCGCCATAGCGTCCAAGAGAATAATATAAATTTTAATATAAGTCAAATCCACATGCTTAATATCAATAGGTAGTAATATCATAAAATCTCAATAGATAATCATATGGTAGATAAATACTAAATGTGAATGCCAATGTAATGTCAATGCTTGTGACAGTGCCAACGCAACTTAAGTGCAACCTTATCTACATGAGGATTAAACAGATAACAAGGAATCCCAATCTGATCACTTTTGGGTCGCCATGGTTTACGAAACCCCAGGTTTGGACAAGTCCTCCCCCGGTCTCTCTGATTTGGGAGGTATTAGCTCCCTGGGTCACAAGAATACCCTTTGGCCAGTTGTTACGACTATCCAAATGGTCCATAGATATAAATTATACAAATGAGGCATGTTACCAATACCGAATTAGTATAGTGCCCACGGTGCTACATGAATGCAATATGTCTCTACATTAACCAAATGCTTAATGATATAACATAAATTTCCATTTTTTTCATTTAAAACATGTTTTATAATTAAATTTCAATAACCAAAATCGAATAAATCCATCTCAGGGACACCCAGTTCAAAATTTTACTTATTTATAATTTTCGAGAATATAAAAGGGAACTAGAACATTGTCTAAGTTTCCACGTCCCTCACTTTCACTTATCCCCTAACATGCTTTAATTTTAGTAAAATATAAGCCAAAAGGGAACTAATAACACATTCTAATTTCATGTACAATTTCCACAAATTTTATTAACCTACTTCATATCCAAGGGGTGTTAGGCCGCCTATTTTAATCAAATCAAGTAGGTCTTTAATTATTCTAATTTCTCAGAGAAATGATTTATTTAATCACCCATGGGAAATTCTACCTCTGACATTATTTAATCCACCTATAGGTGTTTCATCGAGTTCATAAAAATTTCTAAATCCCGTCTGTAGCTAGAAACTCAAACACATGCTATAACATACCCATAAACACATAACATCGAAAATGTTAAACAGTGTCGGCGCCCGAAAGTGTACCAAGAGTGAGAGTTAGATATATATATAAATATCCCACCTCAATATGCGCTCCTAAAATAGCCCCAAAATGGGCCCACCTAAACAGTGTCGGCGCCCGAAAGTGGGCCCCACCAACCAAAGTTGTCCAACTGAAATTCCACTCAGACCGAAATGTCCACCTCGATGACCTATTCATTATAGTTGAAGCCCATTATCAAAAGCTATACGGAATTGAACAAATCTGAAAAAAAATCAAATTTCTCGACAATCGCTCAACCGATTCGCACCAAATTTTAGTATGTTGTAAAAAGGAAAGAAAAGCCTAGATCTTAAATCTTGAAAACCCAAGAAACCTCACCTTAAATTTAACCAAAACGAGGTTAAAGTTGTAGGAAAGCTCAAGATGAATGTTAAATAGCTTTAGGTGGTTAAAGACGCGAAGAACCGAGCCCGGATCGTAAGACCCAACTCTCCCTCTGTAAAGGGGGGATTCCCGTTGATATAATCCGCGAATCCAAGGGTACACCAAGGGAAAGATGGAAAAGGGCAACAGGGGGACTCACGGATTATAATCTGTGAATCTAGGGTATCTTTGGATGAGATCGAGCACACAATAATGCTCTACAAAGAGGCAATCGTTGAGGATTCATAAAGGGGGTCATAGCCAAAAGTCAAATCTCGCGACCCTATGAGCTTATCGCATAGGGAGTGTTATTTTAACTGGCTTAGGGAAATACTTTGGGATGGTGAATAGTGGGTCGCGACCTTATTCATCAAAATCACTCAAAGTAAAGTACCTAGAATGCGTCAAGTAATGCTCAGGGTCATGTATATGGAAGATATGCATAAAATGACATGACCTAGAAAAACTATGACAAACAAATAAAGGAATTCGTGGATCAGTAAAAAGCCTGAATCGCGGATCGGTAATGTCACGAATTGAACATTGCGACTTGGGTAAATTATGGAGGCTAAACCACGGATTAACCTCGCGGATGGACATGATGACGTGGTAATAACTTACGCCTGAAACAACGCCTATAAATAAGGGTCAATGATTCAATTCAGGGATTTTTTGGAGACTAAGGGAGAGAAATTTCTAGAGAAAGAAAATATTTTGCATCATTTGTAGCTATAGTTTTCTCTTCCATTTCTCCTCATTCTCCATTTTTCCTGTAAAGCATCAAAAGCAATAAAGGTACAAGCACCATTATTTTCCTATTAATCTTGTGTGGAAACTATATCTAAATCTCATTTACATCAAACCCCTACATTAAAGGCGACTCTGCTGGGGACAAAGATGTCTTCTGCACAAGTTGAGCCTCGTCAAACTCGTCGGAGAGGTCGTCCACCGACCCGGCACGCTGAGCAAGGTGAAGAAGAAGTAACAGCACAGACTCAATGAGCTGAACCAGTTCCACCAGCATGGAAACAACGTCATCGCAATAACGCTGGTGTGGCTCGGGCAGAAATTCCTCTGATTGCGGAGCCAACACATAATTCACCAGAATTGCCACCAATTTTGCTACAAACTCTTCTTAGCATTCAAGAAATGCAAAAGGCTATACTTCACTTCATGGAGGCCTCGCGCATTTCAGTACCAAACCCGGAATCACCACTGACGGATAATCAAACCTTGTCAGAAATATTAGCACAAAAGCTTTCTTGGGAGACACCGCGAGCGCGAACAGAGCCACTGGAAAAAGAAGCCTATATCACCAAGAAGCAGTTTCGGGCTATCTTAAATACGAAATCTGGGATAGAAGAAGTGGAAACCGCCCCACCATACCATCCCAGTATTATGACTTTACCTTATCCTGAAGACTATGGAGTACCAAGCTTCCATCAATTTGATGGCAAAAAAGGAAATGCAAGAGAGCACATATCTAGATTTGTGGATGCTCTGGGGCCACACAGAAATGATGAATATTTGAAACTTAGGGAATTCTCCAAATCTCTAAGAGGCACTGCATACACATGGTATACCAGTCTCGTTCCGGCCTCGGTATCCAGTTGGACAGATATGGTGATCAAATTCTACACTAAGTTCTTCCAGGTAGATGAGGAGGTCTCAATGATTTCACTTACAAGACAAATGCAACGTTTAGGAGAAGAGGTGGCAATTTATGTCAGGAGATTTTATGAGACTGCTTTACAGTGCCATGAACCAATTTCTGAGCTTCAATTAATCAAAATTTATATAGAAGGAATACTACGAGAATATAGAGTACATTTGGTGAATCACGAGTTCAGAACGTTTTCTGCACTCGTTGATAATGCACGAAGATTGGGAGAGGTTTTGGCTCCTCCAACACGACCAAATATCAATACTAGACAAGTGGTAATGGTAGCGGCAACACAAAATGAAAGGCCCAGGGAAGAGCGTGCTAGAATATCTGAACCACCTCTTTTACCTTTTGGTGAAAAGGAAGCAGTTGTTTTGCTGAATCACTGGATTGCAGATAATGTCATATTGCTACCTTCAGTGCAAAGGGTGCTGACAAGAGAGGAAATGATGAAAAACAACTACTGCCCCTATCACAAGACCGTTCGACACTCCTTGATTGGATGTTGGGCATTTCGCGGATTAATACACAGGAAAATAGCATTCGGTGATTTAGAAGTGGCAAAGAATGTAGTTCACGAACCTTTCCTTGCACATGTAGTTGTAGTAGCCTCTAGAGACAGTACTAAAGATATGATAAATGTCATCAAGTATGAATGCCCACCGGCGCATGAAGCAAAAGAGGATGCTAAGATAAAAATTTTCTTTAACGAGCTCCCAATATAAGAACATGTGAAAGAGTTCTTAAAAGAGCAAACAATTGCCGCTCTTGAGCATACTATCGTTATTCCATGGCATGTAAAAACCTCAAGTAAAATCACATTCTCTAAAGCAGATAAACAAGTACCGTTCTTCCATAATTGACCTCTATATGTACCAGCCACTGTGAATGGTCGAGAGATGAAACGAGCCTTTTTGGATGGAGGAGCGTTGGTTAACTTAATCCCACATGCTACTTTGCAGATGATCAATTTTCCTGAACACAAGATTGTAAATCATACCATTTTAATCACTAATTTCAATGGAGACCAGCACACTACCATGGGTTTTGCTATATTAGATCTTAAAGTTGGGAAAATTAAGGGCCCCACCAAGTTTCATGTCATTAAAGTGGAACCCTCATATCAATTGTTGTTGGGAAGACCATGGTTACATGCCTATGGTGTAGTACCATCATCCTATCATCAAGTAATGAAGGGTAATTGGGGAGAAAAAATAATGACTGTAAAAGCATCTAAGAGCCCTTTTTGCGTGTCTGAGGCCCATTTTACAGATGTAGTATATTTCTCAGAATATGGTGAGGAAGATGGACCCGGTGTTTTTGCTACACCATTACCAAAATGGGAAGAGCCGAAAGATGGAGGTTCGACTAAGTGGAAGCTCAAAGAATTGAGTTGGTCGCGAGTTAAAATGCCCGACGGGCGTGTAGTGTACAAGTTATGCTGGGATTGGGGGTCAGAAGCCTGCATAGTTGGCACTGACCCCGGGACCGATAAGGCATATGTACAAATAAAACTTGGCACCGATCCTGAAATGCTCAAAACGGATCCGCGACCAGAGCATGGTTTGTGTGAAGTAGAGATAGGCGATGGAACGGCTCCGTGACCCACCTTCATAAGTAGCACTCTGCCCGATGAAACTAGAATTCTCTAGTAGAATTACTTAAAGAGTTTTGTGATGTCTTTGCCTGGGACTATAGTCAAATGTCGGGACTCAATATTGGATTAGTAAGCCAGCACCTCCATGTGTATTCCGCGTCAGAGCCAAAGAAGGAAAAACAACGAATATTTCATCCGGATCTAGAGATACAGATTAAGGCAGAAGTAGAAAAGTTGCTGAAAACAGGATTTATCAAGCCAACCCAGCATCCAACAAGGCTTGCAAATATTGTGCCTGTGAGAAAGAAGAATAGACAAATTCGCGTATGTGTAGACTATCGCGATCTCAATAAAGCCTACCCTAATGACGATTTCCCTCTACCCAACATTGACACCATGGTGGACGCAACCACAAGACATGAGGTTTTCTCGTTAATGGATGGATTCAGCGGGTATAACCATATCAAAATGGCACAGGAAGATGCTGAGAAAATTATTTTTCGCACCCCAATGGGGAATTTCCATTAAACAGTCATGCTATTTGGACTTATAAATGTCAGGGCTACGTATCAACGTGCCATAACAAATATATTTCATGACCGTGGAAGACTATGTGGATGATTTGGTGATAAAATCAAGAGCCATACAGGATCATGTAGGCGATTTGAGAAAGGTACTGCAACGGTGTCGCGAGTATATTCTGAAGATGAATCCCCTGAAATACGCTTTTGGAGTACCAGAAGGAAAGTTCTTAGGGTATGTCATACATCGACAGGGGATTGATATGGATCCAACAAAAGCTAGGGCAGTATTGGAAATGGCTCCGCCCACAATTCGCAAAATGTTGAAAACTTTCATGGGGAGAATCTCTTATCTTAGGAGGTTTATCCCATCACTGGAAGAAGTAACTCACCTACTCATGCCTTTGTTAAAATAAAAGTCTGTATATAGCTGGGGAGAAGAACAACAAGAGGCCTTCGAGAAAATCAAGAAGATTTTAGCATCACCAAAGACAACGGTAGCGCCAGAATCAGGGAAACCGTTGATAATGTATCTCACTTCCACCAATAAGTTCATAGGGGCGTTGTTGGCCCAGGAACATGAAGGGGAAAAGAAGCATGTCTACTATATCAGCCGAGTACTCAAGGGACCAGAGTCGCGATACACATCCATAGAGAAGCCTTGTCTTGCTTTAGTATTCGCGACTCAGAAATTCAAACATTATTTACTACTACATCCATTGGAGCTTATAACCAAAAGTGACCCAATCCGGTATCTACTTACAAAGCCCATACTCAGTGGGAAAACTGCTCGATGGTTGTTAGCATTATCTGAATATGAGATTACATGCTCTAAACCAAAAGTAGTAAAGAGTCAAGCCTTATCAAATCTGCTAGCTTTATTTCCTGGGAGAGCTGAACCCAAAGTGGAAGAGGTGGGAGTAGCAAGTACGACACAAAGCACATAGTTTACTTTGGAATTCGATGGTTCATCCACAGAATAGGGAGGTGGGGCTGGTTTCGTATTAAAGAATGAGGAAACAAAAGAGGAATTAGTTATGGCCTATAAACTTGATTTTCCTTGTACCAACAACATAGCCGAGTATGAAGGGTTGGCGTTGGGATTGATGATGGCTCAGCAGTTAAATGCAAGAATTATTCATGTAAAAGGGGATTCCAAACTGGTCATCAAGCAGGCTAAAGGGGAGTATGCTGTCAAAGAACCCCATCTGGTGCCTTACAGAACCTTCATTCGTCAGATGTTAGAAAACTTTGAGACTGTGAGTTTTCAGCACGAGCCGCGAGAAAGTAATTGATGATCTAATGCATTGGCGACATTGGGTTCGCGACTACAATTCCAAGATATAGAGTCTACTATGAAAATAGTGCGAAGAACCAACTCTGTGGTCAGTAGCGGGAAGGAATCAGGGGTGTATGAAAAATAGGATTGGAGAGAACAAATAGTACAAACTCTACTGAAAAAGGATAACAATGCCTTGAGATGAGAATACCAAATCATAAAAGGCGTATTATATTACAGAGCAGCCGGAGGGATTCTAGCCAGATGTGTAGCAATAAGCGAGACAGGAGAAATGCTACAGAAAACTCATAAGAAAATAGGTGGTCAAACGGATGTCAGTCTCTATCGAATTTTGCGGCGAGAAGGTTTCTTTTGGCCAAGCATGAAGGATGATCCAGTCAAGATACAAAGCAATTGTCGGGACTATAACGCATATCCTTCCGTGAGTGAAGGAAACTTGGAAGACATGATAGACTGGCAAGACAAATATGTGCATTATTTGAAAGAAGGGGTTTTACCTGAAAAAGATCAACCGCGGTTCAGAAAATTGGCCTCGCGGTTTGTCTAACGGGAGGGAAAATTGTTTCACAAAAGTTTTGAAGGAAAGCTACTAAGATGCATAAACGAATAAGAGGCAGGGGAAGTATTGAAACAAATTCACGAATTTGGTCATTAAGGCCCTAGGAAAGTATTTCAACAGTTACTTTCATCTGGGCATTACTGGCCAAAAATGGAAAGGGACTGTAGTGATTTTGTCAGAAAGTGTCATATATGTCAAATACATGGGGATCTTATTCATGCTCCAGGAACTGAATTGCACAGTTTGGCTACCCCCTGGCCTTTTCACACTTGGGCACTGGCCATAATTGGGCCAATCACGCCGCAGGCTCAGGGACATGTGTGGATTTTAGTGGCAACTGAATTGTTCATAAAGTGGATAGAAGCTATCCCACTACGATGGACAAGAACAAATAATATAGTTTGATTCATAAAGGAAAACATCATCTGTCGATTTGGGATACCGAAGGTGATGCTGTCAGACAATGGGACTCCTTTTGTTAATAGTAAAGTCGCGGATTTGTTAAGGAGATACTCAGTAATTCATCACAAGTCCACCACTTACTATCCAAAAGGAAATGGACAAGCTGAGGCGTCTAATAAAGCGTTAATTCGAATCCTGTCCAGGTTGGTACATGATAATCAAAAGAAATGGGTGGAAGAACTTCCCATAGCACTATGGGCGCATCGAACTGCATACTGAAGTGCGACAAATATGACCCCTTATACACTAGTCGATGGAGTAGAGGTTGTGCTACCTTCGGATCTAGAGGTTGCTGCTAAAATAATGGTGTGTAAAAGCAGTCTAGAGGATAAACTATTGGAAATAGAGGAATTAGAGGAGACAAGGGCAGAAGCCTTTACAAATCAAAAAGAATACAATAAGCGACAAACAAGGAGTTATAATAAGAGGGTACAATATAAGTGGTTCAAGGAAGTAAACAGAGTGCTG
Organism: Cornus suecica; assembly: GCA_963922005.1. Taxonomy (NCBI): domain Eukaryota; kingdom Viridiplantae; phylum Streptophyta; class Magnoliopsida; order Cornales; family Cornaceae; genus Cornus; species Cornus suecica. The sequence goes on along the minus strand of OY998246.1, from coordinate 27,869,198 downwards.
AAAGTGGTACCAACAATCATGCGGGGACAAAGGGTATAGAAATTTGAAGCTAAGTGGGAAGGTCCATATGTAATTGTAAGTGACGGCAGTAGTGGGTATTACAGGATGGAACATGGAATTACCCGCGAAAGAGTAGGGCCACTCAATGTAAAATGGATAAAATTATACCAATCTTAGATACATATACATAGAAATAAGTATAAAAAAAACGATGATGATGAATGATAAAATGTACGATATCAGCACAATTTACATAGAGATTTTATATATAACAAAATGTGTATGAATACATTAAAAGTAATCTCTAGTATAGATCACAGCCAACAGGAGAGGAGATGTGTAGATTTTCATGCTCCTCTTCTATCTCGCGAGAATGTATTGAATGTTCCCCGGATTCTTTTAGCCTACGGGTATCTTGTTCTGCAGCAGCTAAAAGAGCGCGGGCTTCCTCAACTCTTGCTATACTGGTTTAGTACTCACTCAAAACTTTGACTTCAGTGCAATATTTTGCATACAATCATTCCACCTTTTCCAGATGAACTTCCCACCAAGTTACGTCCATCTTCATGTTTTTCCAATCTTTATTGCGAGCACAACAAAGAGGCAAAGTTGTGGTGGCAAGATCTCGTACACAAGTGGTCATTAATGAAGAAAAGGTATTTGCGATAATATGTAGGAAGGTTGGTTGGAGAAGTGGATAATGAAGCTCCATAACATCAAACGTCTCTGGATGGCTACTATAAACACGATCCAAAATAGCCATATCGCCTAAATAACATAATAAATTACGCCAGTAGGCCTGATGCTGCTGAGGAGGATTTTGAACAAAAGGCGTGGGTATGGTGTCAGGGATGGATGAACGGGTTTGTGGAGGAGGGGGTTGATGAGGTTGCATATGTGGCTGCTAAGGATGAATAGGAAGGAAAAAGGACTCAGAGTTAGGGAATTTAAGATTTTGTAAAGTGTTTGGGGGCGAGGATAACTCATTGAGAAAGGTTTCTGGATCTTGAAATGCGGATTCTGGAAATAATGGGTCAGGACTTCTGTTTGAATTGTTTGCAGTAAAAATGGAATTATCAACGCGGAGTCAGCGCTATGAGTAACGAAAATTCTATTCACAAGAGTACTAAATAGACAAAATTTACCTTGATTCGCGGTAGGAACACGATCCACGCCAATGGAAGATTCAGCAATTGTCTTTATATCAGCAACAAGGCCCTCGAAAAGTGACCTTTGGATTTGTGGCCCATCTTGCAAAGTAGTAGTTATCTCAACAGCAATATCGCCAACAAGAGGTTCCATGTGCCGAACATCTGATTCCTCGCGGTCAAGAGCTACATCACTCTCAGAATTAGAAACTTGAGGATCTGTCACTTCCGCGACGTCTCCCTCTAGAATAGGGTTGGCATTGCTTCCTTCAAAAATCTCTAGCATGACCGCAGGTTCATTTTGTTTTGCGTAACAAGGATCTGTGGTACTAAATGCAGTTGTGTTCGCGGGTTGGCCATCATCGATTGAGTTTGTGATTTTTGTCTGAGCATCCTTAGAAAGGAGCCTATTTTTATCAGCACTATCGCGAATAAGAGTAGAGATAGGAAGATCGTCTCCTTCATCTGAGTAATATAGCAGAACCCTTCTCACAACTTTAGAGAGAGTTTGTTCCTTCCCTTGTCCCTGATCTGGAAAGTCCGAAAGGATAACAGCCACCTCGCGATCAGAAGCATAAAGGGAAAGATCATCTTCCTGATTCGCACCCTCCACAGTCTCACAACCTGAAAAATTGTAAATAAATACTATAAGCATGAAAGAAGCACGGAAGGTTGGAAGAGATGTTGGTTTTCTCAGTTAGAAGCTACCTGAGAATAGGGGATCTGAAACAGGAATATCCCCCACAGCCCGTGCAACTGTATCAAGTAAAGAAGTTCCTTTCACTTGCTGAGAGGACTCCTCCACTCGCAGAGAGGTGATGTGTTTGCCCAGAGCATGGACGTCAGTAGTTTCATCTTTGCCTTAATATAACTGAAAAACAAGGGGTTCAACTTCGAGTCTGTCAGGAGAAGGGACCAAAACAGGAGGATTCGACCTTCTGCGAATAAAGGGAATAGTGTCTACCACATCGTCTTCAGAAGAAGTATGTGTAACGGATGCCAGAATTTGAATTCTTTGATCTCTTCTTCTTCGAGACAAAGGAATATAGTCCAAGACATCATTCGCGGTAGTCTCGCTCTGTGAACATCTTCTGAAGGAATCATTTGCGATTGTGTGATCTGTGGGAGGAGGAACCCGAATGTTTTGGGGTGATGTAGCAGAGGAGTTCGCAAATCTCTAAAATCAAATAAGTAATGATAAATAAATTGGTACCAGTGATTGAAGATAAGAGTAAGAAAATAAAAAGTGGCGAGATCATATTACCAATCATTTCGAAATGGGTTCCCCGCGAAATGAAATGGCGGTGGAAACTTCAACGCGCTCAAAACGTTTTGGCTTAGGCGCGGGAGGAGGAACCATTGATTTTCCTTTTTTATCCATAGAAGCTTTATGTTTCTTAGGAGCCATACTTGAACGTGTTGGTGCTTCATGATGCTCGTCGATTTGATCAGAAACTTGAAGAGCGAGTTTGCTATAGAATCTGCGGGAGCCGTGAGGTTTGTGAAGTGTAAGGGAGGAGTCTCCCGCGAGTACATTTGCAGGAACGACTGGCCTAGAAGGACCCATCATAAAAGTCTGAAAGTCTATTGTAACTTGGAGCCAGAAGTCTACATAGGCTGCGGTCCGACCACCTGCTCGAGATCGCGCAGGAATGAAGATATCAAAAGAAAACTCTTGATGTTTCTTTTCATACTCCTCGCGGAAACTCACCAGGGCCGCGTCACAAAGGTCAGGAGAACTGCTTGAAGGAGGAACAACATAGACGGGAACTGCCTGCTCAAAACCCAATTGACGAGCAACACGCGAAGGATTGTAGACTGTAACTCCCGAGAAAGACTCATAAAAAATGGGTAGGCAAGACTCGAATGAAGAGGTGTAAAAAATCAGTTCTTCATGGTGTTGATAGCCATAAGTGGTCTGCTCCTCCATTGGGTAAAAAGAAGGAAAATAAATGCCTTCCAGAGGAACCGAGTAAGGTCTCCATGAAAAATGACGACTGAAGTCAATAAAATCTTCAAGTCATTTAGTGGAAAGAAGGCTAGACCAACGGGTAGCTCGCGATCTAGGACCAACACTATTAGTTTTTGAGGAGGATGAAGGAAAATAGAGAGGTTTTAGGGAATACTTTGGGAATCTTTCAAAGATGAATAACATTAGGAAAAGGCAGGGAATGTGGGTACTAATGTCATATCATCCTACCGATCTTAAAAAATCGTTTGTCAAAGTATCTAATTGGGAATAAATAGTACCCAAAAAGAGAGGAGCTAGGGAAAGTCGAATGCCCCGCGACGCGATGGAAGTCATTAAGAACACTAGCTTATTTGGACCATCTTCGGGATGTCCTTGGAAAATGTACCGATCTAACCAATAGACTAAAAAACCTGCCAGTTCATAATCACCGTTGAATTCTGTGCCGGGTACAGATTCGTGGTCTTGACCGCAGAGAAGAGGCAACTTCGGCTCATATTCTCTAAAAAATGATGGTACCAGTTGGAATATTTGAGCTTTGCACTTTTTACAATGGGAGCCTCATCAAGTATGACACCGTCTTTGAAACGACTACCCCTTTTCGTGGCATAGGTAGCACAAGATTGAAGATGCGAATGAATCACCTGATCTTCTTCATTAAAAGGAAATGCATCAAGGGGCCGCAAATCAAAAACAGGGAGCCTGAACAGAACATACATATCTTCCAAGGTAGGAATGAACTCTCCCCAAGATGTTATGAAAGTATGGGAGAATGAACCCCAACGCGATACTAGAAGATTGAGGGCATCCGCGTCTCGACGGATGGACAAGTCAAAGAATAACTCTATGGAGTCTAGCAAGCCATCTTTTCTAAAAGTTTCGCGGTGTCTGTCTTGGCTAAGTATATGGCTAGACCACATCCTCTAATGAGTAATGGGTGCAACATGCCCTTCATATTCTACAAAAGAGTAAGGGACATCACCTCTTTCGATAAGTAAGCGAAGAAGGGAAGTGGGTGGAATATTGACTAAGGGGCTTCACCACCGAAATGGATAATCATGGGTTCTTCAGTAATGTCCCTTGCAGGAGGAAGGTTTTCAATAGAACTCCAAAAATGGTCGTGAGAAGCCTCAAAATATGGAGCCTTACACCATTCTGCTGGCAGGGGAACAGACGGAATAGTCCCAGATGGGGGAACTAAAAGCTTGGGAGTAGGGACTTGGCCATTAAAATAGAAAAATGGAGAAGTACAAAACTTGAAAATAGGACTGCGAAGTGAAGAAGGGGATGGAGGCTAAAACAGTAAGTGTGTAAAACAAAATGAGTCGGGGGAAAGGGAAAGAGAAAAATATGGAAGAATGAATGAAAAATGAAAAGAAATGAGCAATAGGGTTTATAAAGGGAGGGGGCACGAATACCTAAGAGGTGCAATTAATGCCCGCGGAAGCCAAACCGACGTCAAGGTTGCTGCAAATTCGAATGTCCCTGATCATAATAATGGATGACTGTTGGTAAATCAGTGACATATTTCAACATGGAAAAATGAGGAGAGTCATACAAAAGGTCCACAAAGCGAAAACAAGGTATGTAAAAATACATATATGCTTCCGCGAAGTTAAAAGGAGGTTTTCTTTATGGTTTAGTCTTTAGTACTTAACTAAGTACTAAACTGTAAAAGGGAAAAAAATGTAAAAGGGGATTCGCGTTGATATAATCCGCGAATCCAGGGTATCTATGGATGAGATCAAGCACGCAATAACGCTCTACAAAGAGGCAATCGTTGAGGATTGACAAAGGGGGTCATAGCCAAAAGTCAAACCTCGTGACCCTATGAGCTTATCGCGTAGGGAGTGCTATTTTGACTGGCCTAGGGAAAGACTTTGGGATGGTAAATAGTGGGTCGCGACCTTATTCATCAAAATCACTCAAAGTAAATTACCTAGAATGCGTCAAGTAACGCTTAGGGTCATGTATATGGAAGATATGCATAAAAGGACATGACCCAGGAAAATTATGACAAACAAATAAAGGAATCCGCGGATCAGTAAAAAGCCTGAATCGCGGATCGGTAATGTCGCGGATTGAACATTGCGACTTGGGTAAATTATGGAGGCTAAACCGCGGATCAACCACGCGGATGGACATGATGACGTGGCAATAACTTACGCCTGAACCAACGCCTATAAATAAAGGGTCAATGATTCAATTCAGGGATTTTTTTTGGAGACTAAGGAAGAGAAATTTCTAGAAAGAGAAAGTATTTTGCATCATTTGTAGCTATAGTTTTCTCTTCGATTTCTCCTCCTTCTCCATTTTTCCTATAAAGCATCAAAAGCAATAAAGGTACAAGCACCATTATTTTCCTATCAATCTTATGTGAAAACTATCTCTAAATCTCATTTACATCGAACCCCTACACCCTCTAACTTTCTCCCTTAGCCGACTGAACCACTACATGCTTGGTGTGTGGGCTTTTGAAATTTTAATTTATCTTCCTTTTTCATAACACGTGTGATAATAAGTATAGTGGTAGAGGAAAAGTGAAGAACAAGGAAACTTACTCACCCAATGCATCTCTTGACCCGACATAACCCATGGTGAGAATGTGTGATGTTTGCCTCTCACCTTAACCTCCTCATTCATCTAATCTCATAAGCATATATATATGTACATAATATAATACGTAATAATGTGTGGTTAGAATGAGTAAAGAGATGTGTGGTGTTAACATGATTTATTTTTATTATTTTCATGTTAAAAATCATAGTATATATGAATTAAGTCGTGTATAAGTCATGGTTGTTAGGATCGCGATCCTATGTGGCCCAAAATGATCCTGATCTCACAAAAAATTGCTCATGGGGTAGGAGCGCTATAGGATCGGTAGGATCATATGATCTTATTACAATTCTACTATTTGTATGCAATTTTGAGCTTTTTTAAGCGAAAAAATTAATTTTGGGTTGGACTATCCATATAAAAGGGCAATTTTTTTTTAACTATACTTATTATCTAATAAAAACTAATAACCGGTCTAAAATTATTTTTAGTTTATACTTAATTATCTATACTTTTCGTATTTATTTATTATTTATTATCTCTAATCCATATCCATACTTACTTAGTTATAAAAGTCTATCGTATTTTAATTATTTCTAATTTTTTCATGTGTTTTAAAATACAAAAAGTGAGTTTTTTTTTATTATTATTAAAAGTATTGGCGATAAATATTTTGTTGTTTTTTGTTCCTTACTTTATATTACCTAATAAAAGCCAAGAGGTTCAACAAATTTTAAAAAATAGTTGATTTTATCTAAACGAGTACATGTTAATATATACATCTATATATCCACTCATGGATAAAAAAATTGTAAATTATTTTATTGTTGCACTTTTGCAGTATTTTGATATATATATATATATATATATATATATATATAATTTTATCTTTTTAATTATGATTCTTTCCTCACATGCATTTTGCACGTGACTTTTGTTTTTTTTTTTTCATTTTTTACAAAATTATGTATATAATATCATAATTTTTTATTTTATCTTTTTACTTATGATACATGCATTTTCTTACTAGTACTATTCTAAAAGTGTGAGGGGTTAGGAATATTTCCAAACTTTCTTTGGAAAAAATAAAAATAAATTAATTAATTTTCATTAATTGAGGTGTAACTCTAATTGGTATTTCAAAAGACATAGACTAAAGAAATATAAAGTAATACTATATGATAGGTCAAACTTGTGTAATTATTGAAAAGGAAAAATGGGACTTAACTATTCTTATGCAATTAGTTATTATATTTAAAATGATTAAAAATAATAATAATTAAAATCTATCAGTAACTCTTTAATCTTAATTTTTTTATAATATAAGCCTTTATATTAATTATGTAATAGTATAAAAATTCTATTTAAAAATTATAATGCAATAGAAAATTAAACATTGTATATTATTTGTGTAATACTTCACAAAATCTACTTTAAAAGTTATAACTTATATTATCTTGATTATGTTTATATATTAATTAATATTTTTAAGATTAATAAGATAATGTAATTAAGACCATATGTATATAATCCTTGTAATATTTCCAAAATTGATTTTAGGCTTATGTTTTTGTTTATATTGGATGTTTTGAGTATATTTTTATTCTATTATAGAGATATCATGATTTAAGAAGTTAATTTGATCTATTTTTATAACAATGTGGTAGAATTTTACGATATTACTTACTATTTTACAATCTCGATCCTATAGACCCTCCAACGATCCTACTAAGTATCGTGATCCTAACAACCTTTGTAAGTGAGGAATGGTTAGAATGTGCTTAAAATATTTAGAAAGCCTAACAAACATCCTTTAATCCAATACCATACATACATATGTATATATATACAATTCCATAAGTAAAAAAAAAAGATGGCGGGCCTTAAACATTTAGCAAGCCCAACCAACAAGTCCAATTACATTACATAATAGAATAAAAATGGGTAAAGTGGAAAAATCTCTACAATTTCAACAAAACAGGGTGGTGTTGAAGTCTTATAAAAATTGAAGGGTGAAGATTGAATCAAAGGGAATGACTTTAATATTTCTAGAAAAGTCTTGGAAGAAGTATCTCATTAATTTCCTTTACACCAATATATATCTATATATAGGTTAATGAAATAGGTAAAAAGGAATGGGCTTCAAGCCCATTAGGTCCAACAAGTCCATAATCAAAAAAAAAAAAAAAAAATATATATATATATATATATATATCAATAGTAGGGTGAACACTTTTAGGAAAGATCCCTAAGCATTAACACACACCAAAATTGAAAGGCCAAATTGTACTTTATTCAAACAATTCCAAAATTAGATACTACCACATAATTCCCATAATAGGTGCTACACTAGGATGTCAAAAATCAAATAAAATAAAAAATAATGTGTTCGGATACCAAACACGACCACCGAAGCACCAAACAATAAACGTCGCAGCGAAATCACGTAGCCAACAACGAAAATCCAAGATGTCATCCCACCAAGTCCGAAACGTAAAACGCAAAAAAATTACACGTAAAATACCGAGAATAACAAAGACATCATGAACAAGTAATGTCACAACCGAAAATAAATCGAAAAGAATTTAAGAAAAAAGGAAAAATAACACGGGGTGTTACATACATGTAGACACCCCATTTTTGCCTCCCCTTTCCAATCACCGGAATTGCACTCCGGGAAGTAGGCAATGCTATTTAACCATAATTAACTAAGAAAACCGTGAAGTTTAACTTTGCGATATCTCCTAATCCAACTATTGGATTTGTGATTCGTCTTCTCCGACGAGTTTCTTATAGGATTTAACTCTGGGGAACACTCTCCAATGACTAATCACACATAGACTCATAGTTGAACTGCAAAAAAATCACTTTTAGGGTTTTGACTTCCGGGTGTGATCTTTCTCCTCCGAACTCCGATCCTCACACCGTCTTTGCCTACGATCATGCTCTTCACTATCACATATGTCCTGACTCCCCACATAAAGGATGTGGGCCCCAAAAATCACTTTTTGATACCTTTAGTGGATCGTCGATTGGACTTCACCAATGACTTTCCAGCACTTTAAAACCTTAAATAACATATACGGTAAGATAATTTCTGAGTTCGAGACAGTCCCCGGGCTTAGGGACAATATGGTCATTTTAAAAAAAATCACTTTTAAAGGAGTCGAACCGGATTTCTGACTCTGTTATCTTGTCTGGAATGACAGAGACACTTCCACTTGACCTAATTACAAGTATGTTTCCATTCCTTCAGTACTTTATTATCAATAAGGAAGTTTTCGTACTTTCGGAAAAATCTATCCGTCAAATCGATAATCTGACTCCGCCATCCTATTTAGAATGCCATTTTTAGCTGGGAATGACCTTCCAATCGTGTTAATTCAACTGATGAATTTTTGACGATTGAACGAGCCACGAATCGGGACCCGCATATGCATTATTAATTTTCAAAAGTAACTTTTTCAAAGTAAAAGTTCACTTTTCATATAGAATATATTTTTTGTGAATTTTGGTGTCTTTTACGCGTATAACAGTACAAGTTCAAAATTGATCCATGCCCGATAAGTCTTTACACTGTATTAACTTATGCCTTCTTACACTATTGTAAATCACCATTTTTCTACAATATTTACATATTTTCAAAATTTTAGGATGGTAATGAAATCTCTCTCACAAGAAAAGCACAAAAAAAGAGGTATTTTCAAAAAGTGGTGAGGAAAGGCAAGCAAAGAAGAGATAGATAAACACAAGAATAGGGGAAAACCTCTCCTCGTGGAGGGTATTTGCATGTGTGTGTGTGTGCTCATTTCTTGTTGTCCACTCTTCTATCTCCAACCACTATGATGTGGTCAAACTAGGGTTAAAAATAATGTTTAAAAATGGACCCTTACAATGACTTAGTTTTACCTATCGCAAGTGCACGAGTCGTATTATAGTACAATTCAGTTTGAGAAAGGTTATCGAACCCAAGAGACTAAGTCATATTCTGAACTCTCGTGAAGTAATACTCTTGAACTACTATAAGAGTATGATTGGTTGTTTGTGATTTATAAACGAATTAACTAATAAAGCAAGTAAAGATAGATTAAGACAAGAATAGTAGAGATAAAAACTAGGGTTTTCTTATTCCACCACTAACCACATAATGTAACTATCTACTTGATCAATTGCAAGATGACGATCCATCACTCATGAATTAAATTATAGCACAAATAGTCAAATATATATCAAAACAAGTACCGTCGATCGGATTCGCTACAACTCATCTCCGGACAGAGTGTGATTAGTGCATGTCATCTACTTTACTCTAATCTACTCCTACAACATGAAATTAAACTAAAGCATGTCTATATCACCTCACCGAGGCATAGCCTATGTAAACCTAAGATTTCGGGTGTTAAGCACCATTGTATAGAAAATCATGATATGCAAGAGAAGACTAGATAAACATGATTGATTGAGATAATGTATTCATTCAATCTAAGACAAGAGTAAAACAAATAAAAATATCCTTATATTAAATAACTATGATCTCTCATCTACACAATCATCACAGGTGTGGTTTTCAGTTTCCCCTTGTTACAATTGAAACAAATAAATAAACTATATTACTTGGCTAGGATTCTGCTAGAAAACCCTAGATACTGGTTTAGTTGCTCACGGTGGAAGGAGACTACATCATTGATGTAGAAATGTCCTCCATTATCTTCTATTCCGAATCTCTAGGTCTTGAATGTCTCCCTTCTTCAAAAGATGTAAATCTCTAGAGATAGTGCTCTAAAAATTATGTAATTAGTAGCTCTTAGGTATGGTCCAGACCTTGGTATTTATAGAAGAGATTAAGAAGAGTCCAGCTTGTATTAGACTTGTCCTGCTTAGAGTAGGATTCCTCTTTGATGTGTTTCTCCTCAATTTTGAGCCAAAACCTTTTAATCTAATGTAAATATACATTATACACGTGCTTAGAGGTGTTGGAGTCGGAGATAAGTCAAAAGAAGTTGAATCGGAACGAGACTCAAATTTGCCAAAATCTCAGCGGTCTCCTACGCATGGCCCTACGCATATGCATAGGATTTCCTACATTTTAGTATAGTTTGGCCTACGCTTGTTCATAGGGCCATGCGTAGCTCCCCAGCCATGTGCGTAGCTCATGCATAAAAATGATGATTCCAACCACTTTTTTTGCTTGTTGTATGCGTAGATATATGTAAAAATTAATTTTTCCAATTATTCTTTCATTTGAACCCCCTTCACTCCGTTAGTTTGTTTTCCAAAGTTTTGGTTACGAAAAATATCATTTTTACCCTTCGGGAGACACTTTTTGCTTGAAAACTCCTATTTTTCTCTTTTTTAGGGTAGACACAAGCACATCCTTGGTTAATTCACCAAAGTTAGCTCATGTTATTCATTAAGCTCCTGAAACACGCTTAGACATGCAAACCGTATAAAAACACCAAGTAACAGAATGGTAAGACGTAACAATACTGAATTGGGGGCCTAAAATGGACAACATTCGGCACCTATCACATTACAAGTACCTTTCATTCTCCACTTGTGCAAAGGTTCTCACTCTCCACTTTTTCATATCAAAAGACCTCCATACACTATATGCATACACATATATCATATATACATGATCTAGAGATAGGCCATCACTTTCTACAATTTTATCACCAACCAAACACTCCCCAAGGTGATTTGAGTACAAAATCTGCAGGGCATTTTTGTCAATTTTAGTTCTCAGCCTTCCCAAGTCCAAACAAGGCCCAAATTTCTTCCTACACTATGAAAAATTACTACTTTTACACAATATATGCTCTCCTTTGCAGGGGTAGGAGGATAGTAACCCTTTTTTTAAGCAAAAAGTTCAAAAAGGTGAAAAAGAGGTTTATTTGCGCGGGAGACCGAGGGTCGGGGGGGGAGAGGATGCACATTACAAGAGGAGTGTGTACTTTTAAGCATGTGCATCTTCATCTCCCTTCTTTTGAACTTTCTAAGAGAGACATTAGTAACATATTCATGCATTTTTACATCTCATTTACATATTTTGTTCATATATATATATATATATATTGATTTATTGCTTGAATATGTGATGTATATTGATATAAATAGGATTGTTGTTGCAAGCACATGTGGGTCTTGATTGTTAAACTAAAATTGAACAAACACATTTTAAATCAACTCCATGAACATGAATTTGAGTAATATGGAAACATTCTTGCTCTCTTTATTCTCAATCTAAAACATGCCACTATTTTGATGAACAAGAACAATAAACTCTAGAGCCTTGTAGTGATGGAGTTTGGGATCACAACTGGAGGCTAATGATGGTTGTTTATGTATACGTTTGATGTGTTTGTGCTATTTTGATGCTTAATGTAGTTGTTACTCACTAATTTTACACACAAACCCTAACTCACTTCGAAATAAACCACTCTACATGTTTTTCTCTACTCTCTTAATACTATACTCTCTCTATTCGCACCATAATTTGGGTTTCCAAATATAAATTTCATCATTCCATGTCCAAAATCAAAACCCCCAAATATTTGGAGAGATTTTCATGTACATATCATTTATACATTTTTTGTCCATTTTATGCATACTTTTTTGTTTAATAGAGATGTTTCTATACATTTTATCATTCTTTGATTCATTTATCATGTTTGTACACATGTGGTTAAATGACTCATTAACAAGTGACCCATCTTTGGGGATGACATGTGAAGAGGAATCGACATACACCCTCTTCTTTAGGTGATGCCGATATACTCACATATGTATTAATGATAGTCACTTATTCTTTTATTTATATAAGTTAAATTGCCCATATTCTCTTGTTTAGTTGTATTTTCGGGGTGATGGCATACAAAGAAGAAATAGATAAGCCATCCCTCCACAAGGGACGATATCCATACACTCACGTGTACTCACCTCATTTATTGTCTATTACATGTATTTTACATTCATTTGTACATGAATGTTCATATTCCATACATGTTGCTCAAATTCATTTGTACATGATGTTTTCCATACTTTCGATGTCTATTATATGTTGGTGTATTCTATCAAACCCTCTTTGAGGTGTAATTTTAAAATTTGATTACAAATGTTGTTTTCCCCTATTTAAAACTTTTCCATGTCTTTACATGATGTTTCAAACAAATCGAACATGTTCTGTCCATTTACAAACCAATTTTCAAGTAAGCCCTCGATTAGAGGCACTCTATTCAAAACCCTCCTAAGGTATTTTCTCAAAACATTTCTCAAACCTTTCCTCTGGGTGGGTGGGGGAATTCCATTTTCAAAACATTTTTTCTCAAGAACTATTTCTATCAACATGTTCTACCCTTCCAAGGAAACATCTTTTAAAACAATAAGCTTCTGTATAAAAAATTTTGAAAACCTTTTTTTCCTGGGGCGAATGGGGGAAAATTCAATAACAAACCATTTTACTCTTAAAGCTAACACAAAGTTTCCAGTACGTTTTACTCACCCGAGAACCATTCTTTTGCATTTGTACATGTATTAGTTATTTATTTGCTCATATTTTTCATTTATTTGCTTATTTAAGCTTCTTAAACCTTTTTCCCGGGAGGGTGGGGAAAGAGCATACTTTTCAAATCATTTTCATCTTCGAGAACTACTGTTACCGGTGTGTTAAACCCTTTCGAGGAAATTACTTTTTAAAGCAAGTCCCCATTACAGACATCTTTTAAAAACGAAGCTTCTTCAAAATGCTTTTCAAAACCCCTTTCCACCGGATGGGTGGGGGAAAACACAAATAAATCATTTTCATTTTTGAAGGCTAACTTCAATTTTTTGATAGACCTTCCTCATTCGAGAACCTCATTCTTTTGGCATTAATAAAAATTGATCATTTTTCTTTTGCGTCATTTACGCATTATTTGTTCTTTTGCATTTGTACATGCATTAGTTACTCATAATTGCCCTTTTGCAATTGTTCATACATGCATTAGTTGATTCAATTTCCCCTTTTGTATTTGTACATGAATTAGTGGGTCATTCTGTGCATAATAACTTGCTTAGTTGTCTACTTGTTTTGCGTTATATGCATTGTTGTTTTTTCTATATGCTTACTTGCATTCATACAAAAACCTTCCTCTGGAAGGCGTATTTTCATGGAAAATCACTCATTCCCTTAGGAATCACATCCTTAGTACCATCAACTATCGTTCCTTCATCGGACTTCTATTGTTTTTCCCCACTAAGAGATGCGCCTATCTATCTCATACTTTCTTATTCTTCCTTAGACTAGGAGACACAAGGACCGATGAGAGACCTAGGGTAAATAAACACACAAGGATCGGTGAGAGATCTAGGGTAGATAAAAGCACAAGCTTGTAGCTATCTATCTCACCCGAGGTCTTCATCAGTCCTTATGCATTTATCTTCCCCGAGGTCCCTCATGGGTCCTTATGCATTTATTTTCCCTGAGGTCCTCATGGGTCCTTGTGCGTTTATCTACCCTAGGTCCCTCATCGGTCCTTGTGCGTTTATTTATCCTAGGTCCCTCATCGGTTCTTGTGCGCTTTCCTACCCGAGGTATCTCATTGTTCCTTATTCATTATTGTTTAGCATTCGAGCCTTATTGGCTTGAACTACGTTCGACCTGATTCCCGTTAACATGATACTAGGCATCTTATGAACTTATTTTAGGTTCAACCACTGTGTTACTCGTACCTACCACACTTGTAGCACGCCTCTCGTGTTATTATTGTACAACACACTTGTAGAACCTCAGTCATGCTATTTGAGTATCAGAACACTTGTAACACTCTCTCTCACAATTCGAGGCACCTGATAAGTCATCACTTCTTTTTCGGGCTCCTTCCATCGGGATGCTCGTAGGGTCATTCTATCGGGATGTTTGCAGTTGTTCATATTCTGAGGAAATTCGTAAGTCCTCATCCCATCATCATCAATATCTCTTAGGCTTCCCTCCGAATAGCATGCAATTATTTACCTACCTGAGGCACCTCATCGATCCTTGTCCATTATAGTTACCCTTAAGACCTCTCTGAAGGCACTATCTCTTCTTTCTTGGACCTTCCTTAGAAGTGTTCGTTGCAATTTCATCAACCGAGGTTCCTCATCGGTCCTTGTGCATCTTTATACCCGAGGCTCCTTATTGGTCCTTGTGCGTTGTTTCTATTCTATAAAGCACTTTCCGGAGGCATTCTAATATGTTCTTGAGCCTTCTCCTGGAAGTGCTCTCAATTGTTTTACCACCCGAGATACCCCAACGGTCCTCGCGCATCCCTAACTTTCATAAAGCCCTCTTTTAAGGCAAACCCTCCATTCATGAACTACATTTTGATATAATTCTCTACCTCGGAGATACGTAGGCAACTTGGGATCTACCTTGAATTCGGTCATTCCGCCATTCATGTTCCACCGCGTGGATGACACTATCTTTTTCATTCCATCATATCACATACATGTTAGCTTTTCCTTTATTCTTTTACACCTTTTTCATAATGCATACCATAATAAAAATTATTTGGTGTATTTTAAATTTTTACTCGCAAGTGCACGAATCAATTGTAGTTTAGGTTATGCAAGAACGAGGTCGAACCCAAGGGAATGCTTTAAAGAGAACTTAATTAAACTCAAATTAATCTAAAACTAACCTAATTTCTCAAAGTTTGTTTGTTGAAGTGATTTTTATACTAAACATGCAATATTAAAATACAAATAATTAAAGCGAGAATAATAGGGAGAAAATACTAAGGTATCGGAATCAACCACCACTAATCCATAAACTTATAATTATTCTTTTATCAATTCCAATTTTAGAGTAGTAATTTAGAAATCAATCTTATTACTTTCTCAAGATTTAACAATAACGCACTAATGAAATAGATTTTCAAGAAATAGATTTTCCTTCGCTTTAAAGTGTAAAATTCTAAGCATCATATGTATACAATTTAATGGATCACATAAGATCAAATATTTTTACTTATAAACTCATCAAATCCAAGCTTTATTAATTGTGATAAGAATTCTTCACTACTATAAATACATGGTATTTATATTAAAAGGAATTTAAAACAATTAATACTATGAAGCGAAAATCATAAGCATTTAAACCATACACATGGAAATTGATAAAAGACTAAAATGATTTTATTTCATAAATGGTGGTTTCATCCTCAACCTTAGTTGAGGATTTAGTTACACATGCTTAAAAACAAAATAACAAAGTAAGAATAATAAAACCCGGAATTGAAGATAAATTATTCTCCTCTTTGGTGTCCTTCTTGCTCTCCTCCTTCTTCTTTTCTTTCTTTCCTCCCTACCCTTCTTCTTCAAGATGTATCCATATTTATAGAGAAATATTGGAATCAAATTACAACTTGTAAAGATAAATCAAATATTCTTTTCTTTTCTTTTTCATAACTTTCCATCACATTTTGTTCTTTTTCCATGTGCATTTGAATCTTCCAACTTTCATCTATGTGCATTTGATTCATCCAACTTTCATCCATGTGCATTTGATTCATTTCTCACTTTACACCTATAAATGAAATACATAAATGTAGATGTAATTTAATGACATTGAAAATGACTTATTCAACAATTTTATTATAAAAATTAAGTTTTGTGCACTTATCATTATTATACTTCTAAATTAATTAATAAATAGTTTTACCTACTAACAAATATACATTTGGGGATAAAATATGTATGTAAAATGGACTTATCAAATACCCCCAAACCTATATTTTGCTAGTCCTCGAGCAAAACAAAAAGAAATAAAATTCTAACTACACCATTTTCGCTGGTTGTCTCAATTACATTTAGCATATGCAATAAGCCTTTGAACCCCTAGGTTTCTCCTAGTGGACGAGTTATAGTCTTGTGAGGGTTTCCAGTGATGATACCCATAAATATCGATTCTTGTGAGGGTTGGATATACTACCCACAACTTCTCAATTTTTTATAATCACGCATTCATGCATTCACATACTCATCAACCAAGTCATGATATAATGCACAAGATATTATGGATGCAAATACTCTCATTCACTACCGAACAATAACTAATCTCGAGATTCGTGTCATGAATGGTTCCCACAAAAGTAAAAAGATTTCGTTACTTTCTACTCCCAATCCAGACAACCCTCCGTGTTTTTGTGAACATTCTACTATGATATTTCAATCTTTCTTTTTCTACTTCATTGATCAAATTTTGCCAAAAAATTATTACTTCCATCATTCCACTTTTCATCCCTTTTTATCTTTCTAAGCTCCGGACTTTCCAGCGATGATTTTTAATCCCAACCAACTGGGCCCTAACTTCTTTATTGGGATTTATGCACATTAGTTTTCTCCCCTTTTTACGCGAACAATGATATTGGTGATACTAAGGTCCGATTACTCAGATCGAAGAACTACTTTTTGCATTTTATTTTTCAAAATAAATTTTCAAATTTTTTTCCATTTCAACTATATCAACTCCCCATCTCCCATTTATTGTGGCAAAATTAATTTTTCAACTACATAGTCAAAGATCAATTATTTTTTCCATAATGAATGTGTGTTTGTACTTATAGGTCAAAGTCGTTCTTTTCGGTTTCAATTTTACTAATCTATTCACCCATGTAAAACCATATCACTTCACTTAGCTCGATCTAATCATTACTCTCATGAACGGGAATATCGCATCACATACTACTCACACATCATAAACACAAACTCAATCAACTTGTAATGCAAAACATTCTTGTGAGAAAAAAAAATTATTTTATTATTATTATTTTTTTTTTTTTTTTTTTTTTTCTGAAAAATTTCCATTTTTTTTCTTTTCAAAATTAATGAATTACAAAACAACAAATTAGACACCATACCCCCAAACCTAAACTCAACATTGTCTCTAATGTTGGACAAACTCACACTTTGTAAACAAAAAGACAAGAGTGAAAAGGTATCACCTGACTTATGGTAGGTTGATCTGGTCAAACTTGCTATCAAACAACAATGAGTTGTTAGAATTGAAAACAAAAATAAAAAATAAAGTAAAAAAAATCCTAAAATAGATATGTACAAGAAGACCACATAGGTTAATCCTGATAAACAGGATCACTCAGAAAGATCTCCTCATTTTCTTGAGAAAGTAACTCTAAAAATGGTTTCAAACGCTGACCATTAACTTTGAACACATCACCATTTTTTGGATTTTCAATCTCAATGGCTCCATATGGATGAACAATTCGAACAATGAACGGACCAGACCATCGAGATCTCAACTTTCTTGGAAACATATACAACCGAGAATTATAAAGCAAGACTTTTTGACCAGGTGTGAAAGTTTTCCTAAGAATACTTTTGTCATGCCTTATTTTCATTTGCTCTTTATAGATTTTTGTACTCTGGTAAGCATCATTTCTAATTTCCTCCAACTCATTCAACTAAAGCTTCATATGGACTCCTGCTTTGTCAAGGTTAAAGTTGAGTTGTTTAATAGCCCAAAAGGCTCTATGCTCTAACTCAACTGGGAGATGATAAGCTTTACCATACACCATTCGGTAAGGAGACATTCCAATGGGGTTCTTAAATGTAGTACGATATGTCCACAATGCATCACTAAGTCTCAAGGACCAGTCTTTCCTATTTGGGTTAACTGTTTTCTCCAAAATGTGTTTAATCTCTCTATTGGATAACTCAACTTGACCGCTAGTCTGGGGATGATAAGCGAGTGCAATTTTGTGGGTTACACAATATTTTCTCATTAATGCTTCGAAAACCCTATTGCAAAAATGTTTCCCCCCATCACTAATAATAGCACGGGGTGTACCAAAACGTGAAAAGATATTATCTTTCAAGACTTGACTACCACCTTATGATCATTAGTTTTGCATGCAATTGCCTCAATCCATTTAGACACATAATCAACTGCGACAAGGATGTACAAATTGCCAAATGAATTAGGAAATGGTCCCATGAAATCAATGCCCCAGAGATCGAAAACTTCAATAATCAGAATTGGGTTTAAAGGCATCATATTTCGATGTGAAATACTCCCTAACTTTTGGCATCGCTCACATGCTAAGCAATAAGAATGACAATATTTAAAGATTGAGGGCCAGTAAAATCCAAATTGCAATATCTTTGTAGCGGTTCTCTTTGAACTAAAATGACCTCCACATGCATGATCATGACAAAAGGAGATTACACTAGTTTGGTCACAATTGGGGACACATCTTCGAATAATCTGATCAGGACAATACTTGAATAAGTACGGATCATCCCAAAAGAAATGACTGACCTCAGATAAGAATTTGGATTTATCTTGCTTAGTCCAATGTGAAGGCATTTGACTTGTGACAAGATAGTTTACAATGTCGACAAACCAAGGTGACTCAGATACAACAAAGAGTTGTTCATCAGGGAAAGACTCAAGAATAGGCATGGAGTCTGAGGATGTCTTAAGAATGAGCCTAGACAAATGATCAGCTACTACATTTTCAGACCCCTTCTTATCTCGAATTTCTATATCAAACTCTTATAGCATTAGGATCCATCGAATTATACGTGGGTTAGCATCTTTTTTAGAAAAGAGATACCTAAGTGCAGCATGATCTGAGAAAATAAGAACTTTAGACCCTAACAGATAGGACCTAAACTTGTCTAATGCAAACACAACTGCTAACAATTCTTTTTCGGTAGTAAAGTAATTCAGTTGTGCCTCATTCAATGTCTTACTTGCATAATAGATCACATGGGATAACCTACTCACACGTTGCCCTAACACAGCTCCAACTGCATAATCAGATGCATCACACATAATCTCAAAAGGCGCATCCCAATTCGGTGGCTTCATGATAGGTGTTATGGTCAACAATGTTTTGATTTTCTCAAAGGCTTTCAGGCATTCGTCATCAAAGACAAAAGCAACATCTTTAGCAAGTAAATTGCAAAGTGGTCTGGAAATGCTGCTAAATTTTTTAATGAATCGACGATAAAATCCCGCATGACCTAAGAATGACCTAATCTCTTTAACCGTACGTGGCGGTGGAAGATTGGAAATCAGATCAACCTTAGCTTTGTCAACCTCTATACCATTCTTTGAAATAACATGCCCCAAGACAATTCCCTTTTTCACTATAAAATGGCATTTCTCCCAATTTAAGACCAGATTTTTCTCCTCACAACGTGTAAGCACGAGTTTCAAATGAATGAGACATTCATCAAAGTATGAGCCAAACACGGAGAAGTCATCCATAAACACCTCAAGAAAACGTTCTACCATATCAGAAAATATGTTGAGCATACACCGCTGAAAACTAGCAGGTGCATTGCATAATCCAAATGGCATACGTCTATAGGCAAATGTTCCAAAAGGACAAGTGAATGTGGTTTTCTCCTGATCCTCAGGTGCAATAGGAATCTGGTTATATCCAGAATAACCATCTAGGAAACAGTAGCACTCATGACCGGTTAATCTCTCAAGCATCTGATCGATAAAAGGAAGTGGAAAATGATCTTTCCTAGTGACAGAGTTCAACTTCCTAAAATCAATGCACACTCGCCATCCAGTGGTCATTCGGGTCGGTACTAACTCATTGGCATCATTTGTGACTACCGTGATACCTGATTTCTTAGGCACGACCTGAACAGGACTTACCCAAGAACTATTGGAAATAAGATATATGATCCCCACATCTAACAACTTCAAGACTTTGGCCCTAACGACCTCTTTCATGTTAGGGTTAAGTCGTATTTGCATTTCTCGCGAAGTTTTAGCATTTTCCTCAAGATGGATACGATGCATGCACACAGATAGAGATATGCCCTTAATGTCTGTTATAGTCCCCCAATAGCCGATTTATGCTCCCTAAGGACATTTAAGAGTTTTTCCTCATGTTCTTTATTTAACTCAGAAGCAATGATGACAGGAAGACTCTCATCTGGACCTAAGTAGGCATACTTCAGTTCAGAAGGTAAAACTTTCAGATCCAATTTTGGAGGTGACTCAACAGATGAGACATGTTTAGATTCAATTGATGAAAGGGGCTCTACCTTGGCTTTCCAATTCCCAATGTCCATAAAAGGGACAGAATCTAATAAGGTATTCACTTCTTCACAAGCACTATCCAAATCAAAATCATACCCAAAGTGATTTAGACATGCCTTTAAAGGATCATAAAAACTTGAATGTTCAAAAGTCTCTTGTACTAGACTTTCTATTAGATTCACATCACTCATATCCTCAGATTCTGATGGTTGTCGGCTCACATTAAAAACATTAAGCTCAACAGACATGTTTCCAAATGAAAGTTTTAGAACACCATTCCTACAATTGATTAAAGCATTTGAAGTGGCTAGGAATGGTCGACCAAGGATAATATGAATTTGGCTATTGGGATTAGCCACAGGTTGAGTGTTTAAGACTATGAAGTCTACTGGAAACTATGAAGTCTACTGGAAAGAAGAATTTGTCAACCTGAATTAACACATCCTCAATGATACCGCGAGGTACCTTGACTGAACGATCTGCCAACTGTAGCACTACCTTTGTGGGTTTCAAATCACCAAGACCGAGTTGCTCATACACAGAGTATGACAACATATTTACACTCGCACCCAAATCAAGCAAAGCTTGCTCAATTATCTGGTTACCTATTGTACATGAGATTGTAGGACAACTGGGATCCTTGAATTTAAGTGGTGTGCGGTGCTGGATAATTGAGCTTACTTGCTCCGTAAGGAAGGCTTTTTTATACACATTCAATCAACGTTTAACCGTACACAAATCTTTCAATGACTTAGCATAAGAGGGGACCTGTTGAATTGCATCGAGAAATGGAATATTGATTTTGACTTGTTTGAATATTTCCATAATCTCTTTGTAATGATGCCCCTTATTAGGCTTTTGGAGTCTTTGAGGAAATGGTGCAGTAGGAACAAAGTTCCTAACTGAAGGAATTTGGACTTTTGGGTCAACTTGAGATTCTATTTTGTTTTCCTTTTCTGGTTCATGGTTACCTTTCACAGTTTCCCTTCTTGGAATTTTGACTTGATTATCAACTTGTTTGCCTGACCTTAGGGTTATGATTGACTGGACTTGATCAGTTGGACCAGAGGTCGACTGGTCACTCACATGATATTGAACCTTTGGGTTGGGAATGGGCTGACTAGGAAAATTTCCTTTTTCCCTCTCTCCTTCAACAGTAGCTAACTGACCAATCTGTGTTTCTAATTTAGAAATCGATTGACTAGTGTGCTGCATGAATTGTTGTAAGGTATGTTCCAGTGTTAGATTCCTTGGTTGTTGGGGGACATATGGATGAGAATTTTGGGACATAGGAGGATATGATGTTGGTGGTTACCCTTGGGATTGCATATGTTGTATACCCGAGTTGTTCCGAGGCTGATTTTGACTCCATGAGAAATTAGGATGATTTCTCCAATTGGGGTTGTATGTGTCAGAATAGGGACTACCAAATGGTTTCTTATAGCCGTTTAGTGCATTAGCTTGTTCAGTTATACACTCATGGAATGATGCTATAGAGGGACACGTCTGAGCAGTATGAGATGGACTCTCACAAAGTTGACATGTCTCACTAATAACATGGACTGAAGAACTTTTTCCATTTTTCATCTGTATAGTCTCCACTTTTCTGGTGAGACTAGCTATCATTGCACTCAAATCAGTTCCCTCACTAACCTCATAGACTCCTCCCTTTTTGGTATCCATAGACATTGGTAAACTTCTTCTCTCAACCCTCCCTGAGTATTCCCAATGTTGGGAACTCTCAGCTAACGCATCTAGAAATTTCCAAGCCTCATTCTCATTCTTAGACATGAAATCTACCCCACCTCGTGACTCAATTAGTTGACGATTTTGAGCTGATAATCCATCATAAAAGAATTCAACTAAGCGCCATTTTTCAAAACCATGATGGGGACACTTAAGTAGCAAATCATTGAATGTTTCCCAACACATATAAAACTGTTCACCTTCTTTTTGAGCAAATTCCATGATATTTCGGCGAAGGGAATTAGTTTTATGTCTAGGGAAGAATTTGGGGAGGAATTTTTTACAGAGTTCATCCAAAGATTTGATTGATTCTAGTTCCAATGAATATAACCAAGACTTGGCTTTCTCTTTCAAAAAGAACGGGAATAACCTCATCTTAATTAACTCTTCGGGAATATTCTGAAAATTCAAAGTGGAACAAATCTCTAAAAATTCCTTAACATGAAGGTATGGGTCTTCAAAGTTCGAACCTCTAAAAGTCGACAGTAAATTGATTACTGCTGCCCGTATCTCCAAATGGGCATGTTGTGTAGCAGGCAAGACAATACAAGAAGGATTTGTGATATGTGCGGGAGTATAATAATCCTTAAGGGCTTTCACTTCATTATGTTCTCCCTCCATCTTGACTTCAATGATCTTTCCAACACTATAATTCCTTACACCTTCTCTAAAAGTTCTCTCAATTTCTAGATCTAAAGGTGCCAACATTGATTTCAGAGATCGCCGACCTAACATGCACTAGGAAGATTCCATGACTCAACAAATACATTACCAAAACAAGTATTTTCTTTATCTGAAATTTAATTCAAGGGTAGTAATTTCTATTTTTTTTTAATTTCCTATATGAGAGATTATTAGGACTAATTCCAAAATAATCTTCACCTAGTTAGACAACTCTTACTCCCTTTCAGAGAAAACTAGTGGATGACCAGTTAAAGACCATCAAACTAACAACGAAGTAGTTCCCAGGAAAGTGTGGCAAGGCACTAGACCTGCTTAATGCCGCGTCAGCAACACTCCTAGACAGAACTGTCCTACCGTTTATCAATTTGATAGTGACTCACTGGAGTTACCAAAAGTTTAACAATGTCCAAGAGGATCCTATGAGCTATATGAAAACCTATTGGCCAACGTCTACTTGATTTCAAATTAAACTAAATTTAGCCAAGGGTATACAAATGCAAGGAGATTTTTAACCTAATGGGCAAGAAATTGGTGATGAAATCCAATCCTTATCTTGTTAGAGGGTTAATGCCCTTACTAAAAGATTTATGCAAAATGCTAAATTAAAAATGCACATACAAGCAAGTCAACAAAAATAAAAGTAAAGGGAGTGAGTGTGTGAACTTTTTTTTATATATAAATAAATGAGATAAAATAAAATAAATAACAAATATAAATTTGAAGAAAGTGTGTACCTAAAGGTTATTTCTAGTGTTATTCTATCCTAAAGGTAGCATGCAAAATTTCACCTATATAAAAACTATGTTCACCTAATCTAAAAAAAAATGATAATACTATTTACTAAAGATAGGGGTACTTACCTGGATTCCGCAGTAATACAATTGAATATGACATAAAGAAATCCCGATATAAGTTTACTCAAGGCGATCTCCAAAGAAAATGAAATACTACCTACAAAATTAAAAAGTATCAATTACTTAATTAAAATAAAACAAATAATAAAACAAACAAAATAATAAAATAATAAACAATCACTAATTCTAAACTTAAGCTAAGAATAAAGAAAATAACTAAAAAAAAAAAAAAAAAATTCTACAGTAGCCGAGTTGCTACAGTAATTTTCAAGTTTTTTTTTTTTTCTAAACAAAACAGTAGCTTAAAAAAATAATAATAAATAAAAAAGTTATACAGGGTGCGTTTGGAAAGCCTGTTTTTTGTATTTGTTTTCTATCTTCAAATATAAAAACTGTTTTTGTATTTGTCTTAGTTTTTTTCAGCAAAAAACTAAAAACAAAAAAGCGTTTGGATAAAGGTGTTTTCACCACTTTTATTTGGTGAAAGTTGTATTTTATGGATTTGGTGTTTTCACAGTTTTTACCACCTAAACAGTGAAAAAACTCAAAAAATAACTAAAAGTTGTATTTGGTGTTTTTACCACTTTTACACACTATTCACAGAAAACAGTTTTCTTGGGGAAAAAAAAGTGAACAGTAAACGCGTTTACCAAACATGTTTTTTTTTTTTGTCTGGTGAACAGTAAAAAAATAAAAACAGAAAACAGGGTATCCAAACGGACCCACAGTTTTTTTTTTATTTTTGCTATAGTAGCCGAAATACTACAGTAGTTTTTGAATTTTTATTTTTTTTGAAAATTGTTGTTCGAAAGAGTAGATTGAAGCAAACAGTAGCTTCTAAAATCTGTTTTTTTTTTTTTTTTTTTTTTAAACAACTAGTAGAAGAATTAAATCAACTTCAATTTAATTAGTTTCTTGTTGCGATTCCCCGACAGCGGCGCAAAAAACTTGGTGTGTTTTAAATTATTACTCGCAAGTGCACGAATCAATTGTAGTTTAGGTTATGCAAGAACGAGGTCGAATCCAAGGGAATGCTCTAAAGAGAACTTAATTAAACTCAAATTAATCTAAAACTAACCTAGTTTCTCAAATTTTGTTTGTTGAAGTGATTTTTATACTAAACATGCAATATTGAAATACAAATAATTAACGCGAGAATATTAGGGAGAAAATACTAAGGTATCGGAATCCACCACCACTAATCCATAAACTTATAATTATTCTTTTATCAATTCCAATTTTAGAGTAGTAATTTAGAAATCAATCTTATTACTTTCTCAAGATTTAACAATAACGCACTAATGAAATAGATTTTCAAGAAATAGATTTTCCTTCGCTTTAAAGTGTAAAATTCTAAGCATCATATGTATGCAATTTAATGGATCACATAAGATCAAATATTTTTACTTATAAACTCATCAAATCCAAGCTTGATTAATTGTGATAAGAATTTTTAACTACTATAAATACATGATATTTATATTGAAAGGAATTTAAAACAATTAATACTATGAAGCGAAAATCATAAGCATTTAAACCATACACATGGAAATTGATAAAAGACTAAAATGAATTTATTTCATAAATGGTGGTTTCATCCTCAACTAAGGTTGAGGATTTAGTTACACATGCTTAAAAACAAAATAACAAAGTAAGAATAATAAAATCCGGAATTGAAGATAAATTATTCTCCTCTTTGGTGTCCTTCTTGCTCTCCTCCTTCTTCTTTTCTTTCTTTCCTCCCTACCCTTCTTCTTCAAGATGTATCCATATTTATAGAGAAATATTGGAATCAAATTACAACTTGTAAAGATAAATCAAATATTCTTTTCTTTTCTTTTTCATAACTTTCCATCACATTTTGTTCTTTTTCCATGTGCATTTGAATCTTCCAACTTTCATCCATGTGCATTTGATTCATCCAACTTTCATCCATGTGCATTTGATTCATTTCTCACTTTACACCTATAAATGAAATACATAAATGTAGATGTAATTTAATGACATTGAAAATGATTTAATCAACAATTTTATTATAAAAATTAAGTTTTGTGCACTTATCATTATTATACTTCTAAATTAATTAAAATAAATAGTTTTATCTACTAACAAATATACATTTGGTGATAAAAATATGTATGTAGAATGGACTTATTAGCAAACCCTCCATTCATGAACTACATTTTGATATGATTCTCTACCTCGGAGATATGTAGGCAACTTGGGATCTACCTCGAATTCGGTCATTCCGTCATTCATGTCCCACCGCGTGGATGACAGTATGTTTTTCATTCCATCATATCACATGCATGTTATCTTTTCCTTTATTCTTTTACACCTTTTTCATAATGCATACCATAATAAAAAAATTGAAAATAACTAAAAGATGGCACAAGCTCACTCGAGTCCCGATCTTCTCGCTCCTATCGAATTGATCATAGTTACAGTAGCGAAATGACACGCATACACACACTCCAAAACATCATAGGATAAAGTAAGTGTTGTACTAAATGCTGGCGGTTGGGATGCCTAACACCTTACCCAAATGTAACCAAGCTCCCGAACGCATTTAATTATGTTCATGTCGATCAATGAGAGTCATTTTAGGGTCCAACACATACAATGATAGATATCCGTTCAATGAAGCTTCTTTAGGTGACCTAGAACACCACAAATCAACTTTAGGTGGTGACTATGTTTTTCCTTGACCCTATCCTTTAGCACACCTTCCAACCCCAGTTGCACTGAGCCAATACTTCTTCACCGACCTGATCGGGGAAGTCGACTCCACGGGGCATGATAGTTGGCCACCTCCTACAACTTATTTTAAGGATATTAGAGAATCTTAATCACCGACATGCTGGAGCCTCACGGGAAAAATCGTGGGGCGCAACAAATATTATTTGCTAATTAATTTCATTCATTTTGTAGTATCATAAATATGTATTGACCATTTGAGTTTGTGAAGATCTAAAAAAAATAATTTAAAGATTCACTTTATGTTTACATTAAAATTAAAGTACGAAAGACGTTATGAAAACCTAAGGGCTAACACAAGCTTTTGAGCCAAGCTCAATCTTGCACAGTGATAGGAGCCAAATCTCGTACATTCTAGGCCCCTAATTATATATTGTTAAGTCTACATACATCATTATATTGGTATTTTTATCCGGTTTTCGTGTTTTG
Organism: Cornus suecica; assembly: GCA_963922005.1. Taxonomy (NCBI): domain Eukaryota; kingdom Viridiplantae; phylum Streptophyta; class Magnoliopsida; order Cornales; family Cornaceae; genus Cornus; species Cornus suecica. Next base: position 27,842,006 of record OY998246.1, on the reverse strand, counting down.
TGACATTTCAAGACCATGTTATGTAAAGTGAGTTAATTTCGATGATATAACTGAAATAATGATTCAAGATAATTCGAGAACAAAAACAGAGGATAAATGACCATAATATAGCAGAAAAAAGTTAAAGATGCAATATAAGTGAAATGGAATGAAGCCGAGTGGACAAATGAAGCAAAGAAGTCAAAACATGAAAAATAGCCCGAAGAACTACCGAGTACTCGGTAATTCACACTTTGAGTACTCGGTAGGCCAAAATCCACGCCTCAGCGCGGATGATAGCGCAAAAATAAGAGCTTCTCACGCTATGGTCATGCCATGGTGCACCATCAGATAATCACCGAGTACTCGAGGTTTTACCCTTCGAGTACTCGAGATTTCAACTTCGAGAACTCGAGATTACTACCGAGTTCTCGAACACTTACATAGTTAAGCATATTCAAACCACCATAACCTGATCAAAATAACTTTAAATGGAGTGATTAAAAATCCTAAACTCATTCTCATGAAGTTAGTTTTCCAACGCACTTTGAATCATGAAAAAACTCCTCTCGTAACTCAATATATGATCAAAACAATGCAATGGGGACAAAGCTGAAATTCAACTTTGAGTATTCGAGATTGGCCAACTTCAACTTCATGGGTGGACATTGTTTCGGCCCCGTTTGACTTGTTTTGCACTCCAGGCTATCATGGGATGCATTTTAGGCATATTATGGTCAAATTTGACATTCTTTTCTCAACGGAAACACGTAAGGAAATATACTTATCAGGAAAGCAATCCACATTCAGACAGGACTTGCTCAACCTCTATAAAATAAAGGGTTGGGTTCTTAGTTCTGTATCTATCTATCTATCCTTCATATCCTTCATATTTCTTCTTTTCAAAGAGAAATCATAGATCAGAGATCAAAGAATAAAGGTACGGAATTAGGTGCCTCGACAAAAGAGAACCAACGATCATGGAGGTGGTGTGTACATCAACAATGGAGGTCACCACAACCATGAGCGGCAAAACCGGTACAAAACCCTAGCCAAGTAATATAGACCTTTTATTTATTTTAATTATAAAATGGGAAACTAAAGGACACATATGTGATGATTGTGTAGATGAGTGAACATACTTGATTCAATATAATATTCTCTATTTATTATATGTCTAATCTTAGCTTGAATGAATATTTAATCTACTCAATCATAATTATTCAATATGGGCTAGAACTCGGATGATTAATTCATGATTTTCAACACAATGGTGGTCATTAACATGCAATCTAGGTTCAGACAGGCCATGCTAAGGGGACGTGAAATTGACATGCTTTAGTTTATTTGATCGCACTATAGGAATAGTTTAGAGCAATATAGATAGCATGCACAGGTCATGCTATTCCAAAGATGGGTTGTAGCCGAGTTAGATGAATTGTTCCTTTTTGGGGATTAGGGTTCGCCAATATTTTAACCCTATATCTTATTCACATATGATGGACCGCCCTTTACAATTGAATGAATCTATATTATGCGGTTAGTGCTGGCATTAGAAATACCCTATAATCTATCTATTTTCTTTCTATTTCAAATCTATCTTTATTTGTTTTATTTAATTTAATTATTTATATTTAATAATCAAAACTGTAAGAACATTTACAATATCTATAAGAACATTTTTAGTATTATTTGTGATTGGTATGTTCTAGACAATAACCATGTTGAGTGAATTATGGAGTCGTGAAAGTTTGATAGGCATTGACAAGGTTCGTCAAATTCAAATCAAGTCTAAAGAAGTGAAGAATACAAGAGAAGTGATTAGAAAGTAAAAAGTGCCTCCCGGAGGGCTTAAACGACATTTTTCGAAGTCAAAACTACGAGAAACATTCTAACGAAGTCAAGGGGGGTCAAACGGTGTTATTCCAAAGAAAATTTGTTTTCATGAAAAATGTTACGGACTATCTACGAGCCTAGTAGCTAAAAGTGGTTAGAAAATGTTATTTTGACGGACCATCAACGGACCACCAAATTGGGCCTACAGCACGTAGGACACCTACGGGCCACGCATAGTTAGGGCTGCATAATCATGTTGTGAAAATTTGATTTTGACCCCGATTTGATTTCCCTTGATGCGGCTGCGACTCTAAACATTGATATACATGATATATACACATGGAATACCAAATTAAAAGGTTTTGTTCAATTTGATGTGAAATTATGAGAAAGGGTAAACCTAGGGTTTCTCCTCAGCATTGTCTATTAATACAAAGGTCTTCTACACATGTGAGACAGCCTTTGAGGCTTTGAGAGATCTCTGCAAGTTTTTCTACAGATTCATATTTATCTACATAGATAGAGATAGAGAGAGAGAAAATATCATTGGGTAATTTAAATATTCTAGTTCTCTCTTGTTTAGGGTTTATTCAATTGTGCTTCTACATCGACAATCTTATGCACGATTGAATGACCTAGATTATGAAAAATCTACACACCGTTGAGTACAACATGGTTGCTTAGATCCATTTAAGAAACGAATATGTCTGAGTGTGGAGATTGAAGTAGGATGCTTCGTGGTTCATAAATCCGTTGAGAAGCGGAGTCATCAAAGTACGGAGCGGAGCCAGAGTTTCGTGGAGCATGGGTGATTCAAAGTTGATAGACGTCGAGTGGAGAAAAGTAGATCTTGAGGGATTTGTAAGTCTAAAGCTTCATATAGTTTGTATATCTATTGATTCATAGTGTATCGATACCCAAGTGTATCTATGGTTTTCACTTTGAGTTTTTCCAAGGTTTTCCACGTAAAAATATCGCGTATCTCTATTGCTTTATATTTAGCACTTAGATTAATATTTGCATAATTTATCTTGATAGAGAATTGGATTAAAATTAAATTTTTCGCAATTATTATTAATTTGTCAATAAATCTACAAAAAGCCTATTCACCCCCTCACCCCCCCCCACCCCCCCCCCCCCCCCCCCCCCACCCCCTCTAGGCTATTTTCATTGATCGTTTAGGTAGTTTCTATTGGTATCAAAGCGTGGTTGCCACGTTTAAGGTTAACTACCTAGGGTTAGATCTTGAACTTAGATGATGGACGTACCTCGTGAAGGAGGTTCCATATCTAGGTCCCCATTTTTTGATGGCTCTAATTACACGTATTGGAAAGTGAGAATGAGTGCATTTATTAAATCGCTAGATTAGAGAGCTTTGCTTGCCATTGAGGTAGGATACTCACCACCCACTGTGAAAGATGTTGTTACTAATGAATCTAGGGTAAAACCGTCGAGTGAGTGGACTACTACTGAGATAAAGAGTGCTACATGGAATTCAAAAGCTTTGAATGCGTTGTATAATGTTGTGACTGCAAGTGAGTTTAAGAGAATTGCCACGAATAAAATTGCAAAAGAAGCTTGGGATATTCTCCAAGTAACTCATGAAGGAACTTGAAAAGTTAAAGAATCAAAACTCAAAATTCAAAATTCAAAATTTGAACAACTTAGGATGGAAGAGGATGAAGTGTTTGGTGACTTTGAGGCTAGGTTAATTGACATAGTAACAAGTTGTCACAATCTAGGAGAGCCCATTCCAGAGACTACCATACTGAAGAAAATTCTTAGGTCTCTACCGGAACATTTTCGATCTAAGGTTACTATCATATCTGAAATCATGAGTTTCAAAGAAATTAAATTTGAAGAATTCACAGGAAATCTAAAATATTATGAGATGGAGATGTGTGTTCAATCCTCTAAGAAGTCGAGTGGAACAAAAGAGAAGAGCATAGCTTTTAGAACCACTAAGAAGGATTCTAGTGAGTCGGAAGAGGAGGGTGAGAGTAGACCAAGTCAGTTTGATATGATAATGAAGCAGTTTCATAAGTTTTTAAAATATTCTCATGGTCAAGAATTGATTAAAGGATAAAAATTTGGAAATAAATCATATGATTCTAAAAATAGAAAGGTCCTTAATCGGAATGACAATATTGACCCTAAAAAGAAGAAACCTCAATGTTTTGAGTGTCAAGGGTTCGGTCACATACCTATTGAGTGTGTCAATAAGAAGAAAATGACAAAAGGTCTAGTTGTTACTTGGAGTGATGGATCAAATGATGGAACAACTAGTGATTTTGCTGAGTCTGACGTGGCTGGTGAGTCTAAGGATTTCACCTCATTTGCAGCACAGAGTAAGGAAGTTGAGAAAATTACTGCAAGTTAGGCAATGTCTGAGGATGATGATTCTGAGGATAATGAAGATCGTGGGGACACATATGAAGATGCATACAACAAACTTTATGAAAATTATATTCATGATATGACCAAAATCTTATGAAAATATATTGTTCAATTCAAAAAATATTGATAAAGAGAAACAGTCTTTAAGAAAAGAGTTGACCAAGTCTGAACAAGAAATGACTCAAGCTATGAAGAGGATAGATGGTCTCAATGAGGAATTAAGCACTCTAAAATTGGAATTGAGTGAGAAATCTACAAGGATTGAGGTTTTGGAAAAGGATTTGAAGGATGTTAACTTAACTATCCATAAATGGTCTAGTGGAACTCTTAAGCTGAATCATATGTTGAGTGTGGGAAAATCTGAAGGAAATACAAAGGGGTTGGGATTCAAAGGAACATTAAGTGATTCAAACATCGTTTCCAAAAAAAAACCTTTATTAGGGCTTCCCAAGTAGCATCTAGTTCTTCTCAAGGTAAGTCTGAAAATAATCTTAATGTTCAATCTTTTGTCAGAAAACCAGTTGAGAGTAAGCCTCTTTTTACCTTTAGATTCAATAAGGGTTCAAAAAATGGGTTTCAAAGGTTTATCCCAGTTCGTCATCATTGTGGAGTGAAAGGTCACATTCGACCCGTGTGTTCAAAGTTAAGAGGAGAAACATTGAAATCAGAGTGGAAGCGTTGAACTCAAAAAGGACCCAATGCCAAAAATAAAATTTGGGTGTTGAGTGAAGAGGTTGTCTAGGCTGACAAATAGAGCACCAAAAATTAAACAAGTGTGGGTTAGGAAAGATGAACTACATTGTTTAGTTGCTCTTACTACATGTAGAGCGCATGACTCTAATTCTGAAAAAGGTCTTGAGTATATATCTACAGAGTCTCAGTTAACAGACATCTCTACAAAATCATTAGATTTTCAAAAGTATGTGCATCTTAGAAAATCTAGTGGCATGTTATCATCAGGATAGATGTCTTCATATGTATCATTCTAGTAATATCTTGTATTATATTTTTATCCTAGAATTGATACATTATCATGCATACTTTTGTCCTAAAATTGATACATTATCATGCATTTTTTATTTATGTATTTTATTTTTTATTATACAAACATCATGTTTTGCTACTAGTAGGATTATTCATGCATGCATCATTATGACAAAAATACCATAAAAATTAGAAAATAAAAAAAAATCTTAGCATGTTGAGCTTGGATAAGGGTACAAATGGTTTTCATATTTCACTCTATTATCATATTTACTTATCTTATTATGCTCATGGGAATTGGAGTTATTAGTCTGACCTAAGGGTATGAGTTGTTCACTTGACATGTTTAAGTACTATTTTTAGAACTCATTAACGTTGGGTGTTTGTTTTACTTCGGAGATGAGTGTGATATTTGTTGAAATTTTTAGTCTTTCTCATCTAATCTGAAGTGATATGTAGGTTCATGAGTTATGCTAGATTGATCTATGCTTTGAAATACCTTTTGCATGCTTATGAATGTTGTGGTGATGTTGAAAATAGGAAAGAATGAGATGTTTAAAATATAGAAATGCAAAAAGTAGTTCTTTGATTTGAGTAATCGGGCATCTTGCCTTAGTAAGCATTGAGTGTTCGCATAAAAAGGGAAAAAGACTAATGAGCATAAATCCTATGGAAGAAGCTCAGGTCCAGTTGGTCAGGACTAAAAATCCTCGTTGGAAATTCCGGAGCTTAGAAAGATAAAAAGGGATATGGTGAAAAGTTGAAAAAGATTAAATTGTGTTTCCTTAATTAGCAATAAGGTCCGAGTTAAAGATTTGACTTCTAGTTTAGGTTTTGGACTGAAGTATCGTCACGGTGAGTGAGGAGATTATTAGAATTATTACGTATAGCTTTTATCTCAGTTATTTGCTTGCACCTGAATATTTTTCTTATATGCAAATGCTATGTAAAGCTTGCCTTGTGACTACTTATATCTACAAGGTATTGTTATGATTTTCTTCACTATCATATGTATAATGACTAAGTCAAATATGCGAATATGATGTGTTAATGATTAGCTATTTGTCTCTACTGTCCTGCTCACATGTTTCTAAGAACAAAATTATTTTTTTTATTGAGCATTTTGCATTCATGCATTAGTATTAAGTTCATGCATTGTAGATATTTTTGTTACTTGAGAATCTGGATATAATCTTATAGTGTATTATATCTTAGTATTTAGTGTTTGACTTAGATTCTCTAGAGTCTCCTCTGTGATGCTTTCCATATGTTTGCATTTTGAGGATTTCCCTAAGGTTTGATTGGTATGTCTTTGCTTGTCATTTTAGCAATAAAAAGGGGGAGAAATATTAAGTAAGGGGGAGTGATTGTTTGGTTAAGAGGGAAAAATATTTAGTGAGGGGGAGCATATTCTCAAGGAGAAAGAAAGTGTCTATGATGATCATTATGTTTGTATTGTTGTTATGATTTTCTTATGATCATTATGTTGATTTATATCTGTTTGCCACACTTGTTTTTCATGGTATGTTCAATGTTGTGGTTGCAGGATTCGAAGATCGTCATGAGTACAATCTAATATTCTATGATTATGTTTGTTGGTGTGTGTTCATATGTATAGATATTACGCTGTTATTCGTGAGGCTTTATAAAACATGATTTTGTCTCAGAAATACCAAGGGAAAGATTGTAAGAACATTTATAGTATGTATAAGAACATTTTTAGTATTATTTGTGATTGACATGTTCTAGAAAATAATCATGTTGAGTAAATTGTCATGTTGAGTGAATTGTGAAGTCAGAAAGATTTGATCGGCATTGAAAAGCTTCATCAAATTCAAATCAATCCTAAATAAGTGAATAATACAAGAGAAGTGAAGAAGAAGCAATATTGAGTAAAAAGTGCCTCCCAGAGGGCTTAAACGACATTTTTCAAAGCCAAAACTTTGAGAAACATTCCAATAAAGTAAAGGGGGTTCAAACGTGCTATTCCAAAGAAACGTGATTTTCATGAAAAATGCTACGGACTATCTATGAGCCCAGTAGCTAAAAGTGGCTAGAAAATGTTATTTTGACGGACCATCTACGAACCACCAAATTGAGCCTATGCGCCACATGTAAGAAGCCTACGGGCCGCGCGTAGTTAGGGTTGCGTAATCATGTTATGAAATTTCGATTTTGACCCCGATTTGATTTCTTTTGATGTGGCTGTGACTCTGAACATTGATATACGTGATATATACATATGGAAGACCAGATCAAAGGGTTTTGTTCAGTTTGATGTGAAATTCCAAAAAAAGGTAAACCTAGGGTTTCTCCTCAGCATTGTCTATAAATACAAAGGTCTTCTACACATGTGAGGCAACCTTTGAGGCTTTGAGAGATCTCTTTAAGTTTTTCTATAGATTCATATTCATCTACAAATATAGAGATAAAGAGAGAAAATATCATTGTGTGATTCTATATCTTCTAGTTCTCTCTTGTTTAGGGTTTATTCAATTGTGTTTCTACATCGACGATCTTATGCATAATTGAATGACTTAGATTTTGAAAAAATCTACACACCTCTGATTGTAACGTGGTTGCTTAGATCCATTTGAGAAATAGAGTCGTCTGAGGGCGGAGATCGGAGCAGGGACTTCGTGGTTCATAGATTCGTTGAGAAATAGAGCCTTGAAAGTACGGAGTAGAGCGAGAGTTTCATGGAACGCGAGTGATTCAAAGTTGACAGATGTCGAGTGGAGAAAGGTAGATCTAAAGGGATTTGTAACTAAAGCTTCATAGAGCCTGTATATCTCTTAATTCATAGTGCATCGATACCCGAGTTTATCCGTGGTTTTTACTTGGAGTCTTTCCAATGTTTTCCACATAAAAATATCATGTCTCTATTGCTTTATATTATGCATTTAGATTAATCTTTGCATGATTAATATTGATAGAGAATTGGATTAAAATTGACTTTTCCGCAATTATTATTAAGTTATCAATAAATCCACAAAAAACCTATTCACCCTCCCCCCCCCCCCCCCCCCTCTAGGTTTTTTTCATTGATCGTCTAGGTACTTTCAAAAACCCAAATCAAATTATCTTAGCAATTCAAGAGTATTACTTTACTAGAATTTAGAGTACGACTTAGTCCTTGTGGATTCGATTACCCTATCATAAGTATACTTTATTACAATTCTATTCGTACACTTGCGATAAGTAAAACTATGTCAATTTTAAGGGCTTATTTTCACTGCTATTCTTAATAATTATTTAAGCCTAATTCTAGAACCGATCAAGTTTTTGGCGCCGTTGTCGGGGACTAACGGATATTCTGAATTTTAGTAATTTGGTATTTTTGAATTGTTTTTACTTGCTTTATTTTTATTTTTATTTTCTTCTTTTTAAAATTGAGTTGTGTGTTTTAACGAGGTACACCGAAATAAGCAAAAGAAGAACCAGAGAAGCGGGTGGCCACTATTTTGCTGGACCGTTTGTGATTTTTCAATGTATTTAGCATTGTTGCACAATTCTACTTTACTTGTATTGCTTAATTTATTTTTATTTTTATTTTTATTTATTATTTAGTATAAAATAAAAATATATATAAAAAAATGTATAACGCATATACCAATTCGGCCGATATTATATACTATAATACATATAATCCGAATTGGTTAAATGATCACAGTTTTTCGTATCACCAACCATATATGGGAAGTCAATATCAGAGCTTAAATCAAGATCCACGATATTTTGATCAATCATCGAGCTCTCAATTATATCATCAAGGATTAGGTTTTTCATCATATAATCAAGAGTGTTACCCTTAACCATCTAGTAAATTCCAATTTGAGGAGTCAAATCAATATTTTTCCCAAGAGCCATTGAGTTTTGAAGATAAGGTTTTGGTGGCCCTAGGCAATATTGAAGCAACCACTCGCGAGTGTGAGGAGATTACACACAAGGTAGACAATTCATACTTACAATTGGATAATCAAGAATTTTATTCGTATGATTTAAATCAACCTCAATATGAAGATTTTGTTCCAGATCTAATTCCATGTACACCTCCCCTATCGAACGATTTTAAAAGTAGAATATTAGTTGCCCTTAACATGTTAGAAGCCAAATCACAATTACTATACTCTCAATCACAGTCTATTGCTGAGTTAGAAACTCAAGTAGGGCAACTAGCTAGTGATTTAAGTAGAAGAGAAGAGGAATCGCCACATCAAGCAGTAATTGATCCAATGGGCAAATGTATAGTTGAACTAGGATCCCTTAGTGATGAAGAGAAAAGTAGTCTAGCCGATACAACTTATGAGGATGAGGATGGGGATTACAATCAAATGGAGGAACAATTTGAGGCAAAGAATGAAATCTCACAAGAAGAGTTGACACAAATTACTCCCTTACCACAAGAGCCAATTGAGACATCATATGAGTTTAGAGAATCAGTTCCCCAATGTCTCGAGGAGCAACTCCACAATGATAAACAAGGAAGGGAGGAATACTATGTAATTGAGAAGATTGACGAGGTGATGGCGGACACATTACCTCATTCACTGATGAAAAATTTGTTGGACACAAATAATAGATATGGGATGAACATAGAGCAAAGTTATATGATGATTATTATTTGTTTGATGTCATGCTCATTACTGCATATCCATACTGACGTCCCTTAATGACTCACTTCCCACACTTGGCCCGAAATTTGGTGGATGTGTAGTGGAGAGAAAGTGTGTTGGATAGTACAATCAGACGTTGTGTTACCAAGGACAGTAAAGATTGGCGTTGGGAATCCAGAATTATATATCAATTAGATTTTTTGTTAATTTTGCATGTTTTATGATTTCTTTTATTCAAGAATGTTTTTAGGATTAGTTTAATAATTTTTGAGGTTTAGAAAAGTTTTAATAGATTTTTTTTCAATTCTAAATTATAATTTTTTTTATTAGGACGATTTAGTCACCGACAAAACTTTTCAAACTTTTTCATTTAGTTTTTATCAAAAATTAAAAAAACAAAAAAAAACTATGTTAGAAATATATCTAGGATATATTTATTAGAAGTTTTTATTAAAATATTTGATTAATTACATTGGAGAAAATTACTAAATATATATATATAAAGAGAGAGAAAATTTGAAGTACAGGTCTCTTCGAGTACTCAAAGAGAGAATCTCGAGATTTCCTGGAAAAATTTTTTTTTTTATTTTTCTTTTCTAAAATTTTTTAATTATTACTTTCAAAAGTTTCTTTTCAAAATAGGACTTCGACTGTATTAATTAGTAGTTAGACATATTTTAAATTAATTTTTAACTTAGGAAAAGAGAGCTCTAGAAAAGTTACCAAAAATATTTATTTTCTTCAAAATTTGGAAAGTTTGTAATTAAAACTAGTTTCCTTTCAAGAAATTTCCAATTTTACACTTTCTATTCCAGATTTTCTTCCATATTCCTTTCCTTCCTCTCCCATTAAGGATTGGGATTTCTAGTCTATAAATACCCCTTGCTAGTCTTCATAAAATTCATACTTTCCACCATCCATTCTTATAGAAAAAGGAAGAGAGTGAGTCTTTTCTTTATCCAACATCATGGGTATTGGAAGTTTGTATGAGGATGAAATTAGGACAATAACTCCAAAAGATGATTCTCTTGCAAATCATAAGATTAAGTATGATCGTGCATTTCGAAAGAGTGTAACTTTAGAAACGTATACATACCGATCGGGCCATCAAGGAGTGACGATTGGAGTCACTTTATAAGCCCGAATCAAAGTTGGTGTTTCCTAACATAGCACGTGACTTTTATCGCAGTATGAAGTATGATTTCAAGGGAGAAGGGATGATAGTACGTACAACCATGCGATACAATTCAAGGCCTATTAATGTAACCCCCGAAGCTATCGCTAAGGTTTGGGGACTCCCTCATGAATTACCCTCGGATCTAGAAGGAAATTCCATCAAATTCCATACCCAATTCCTTCTTTCCATGAGATGGTAAATGATATTTGCAATGCACTTGAGAATCCACCCACTAAATTTTGGATTAAGAATATAAAACTCAATCCCGAGTTTTGGTATCTTGATGCAATTTTTTCTAAGAAAACATTCCCAATGAATCAAGAAGGAAAATAATACCGTGTCATGCTTCATGTTCTTTATTGCTTCAAAAAGGGATTTTGGGTCTCTATACCGGAATTGATTTATGATAGTATGGTGGAGTGTTAGCATGAAATTGAGCACAATGGGGAGCCCATTGAGAAAAAGACTTACACTTGTTATTTCCATATCTCATCACTGTTTTAATTGGGGACCAATTAGGTGAATTTCTTAATGTAACATCGGAACCCTTTCACGATGGTGTTAAAAGTCTCCGACCAAGCCAGTTCTTCAAAAAATCCACTTTAAATGAAATGAGAAAATGGTGGGCTAATGGAATGCACGTTTGGAGTTCGGAAGTCTATAAATGTGGCTAAAGGATGAATAACGAGAATCCGTAGAATAGGAAATGGAATAGGTAGAAAGATTGAAAATTTTCTAGAATTCTCTCTAAATTTTTATTTTATTTTATTTTCTTTAAACCAAATCAGTTTAAGATTGGTTTTATCCTTGTATTTTGTATTTAATTTCGTCATTTTTCTACAATTTTTGTTTTTTTAGGATTGTAGGCCCTTATAGCCAAATCAAGTTTTATTTTATTAATAAAAGTTTCATTCCTTTAAATATTATTTCATATATGAAATTTCGGATTATTAAAGTTATCTCTCCAGTTGATATGATCTTGGGTATGCATAGTTCTTTTTATTTTTGAGTAGATCATGCAAAACAAGTTTGGGGGAGACACCAAGCACTACAAAGAAAACATCCAGAATTACGCTTCAAAGGCAATAATAATTTCTTCCCTTATTTTTATTTAAAGACCATGAGGACATGGTCCGTTTTAATTTTTTTGGGGGGGGGGGGGGGGGGAGGAAATAGTTATTATCTATAGCTTTCAAGGGAATGAGAAAAATAAAAAATTTGAAAATTTTGAAAACAATTATTGAACTCTTCATTCAAAATATGTGATTGGGGTCGAGTACGAGTAAATTTATGTACATATTATGACTAGTAAGATAATTTGTTCTGCAATTACCCCTTTCATGAGTAAGTAATAGTTTGATTGAATTGTTTTAAAGATGTGGTCCACATAGGTGAATGAATGAGTGAAATTAAAATCGAGAATGATAGTCTTGACCTATAAGCACTCGCACACATTCTCTATGGGATAATTAATTGATCTTTGCCTATGTAATTGAAAAAATAGTTTTGTAACCATGAAAAGGGGAGAAGGGGAGTAGTACGGAGAAAAGAAAAATTCTATATGATTTTTAAATGCAAAAGGTAGTTCTTCAACCTGAGTAACTGGGCCTCTTACCACAAAGTAATAAGTGTTTGCGTAAAAATGGGAGAAAATTAATGAGCATATCCCAAGGAAGAAGCCCCGGGCCTAGTTGGTCGGGACTAGAAAGTTCGAAGCTTAGAAAGAAAAAATAAGGGATAAATTTTTTTTAAAAGAAAGTTTATCATGGAAAAGTTTGATTAATGAAGTAGAAAAGGAGAAATTGATCTAGCATATAGAAGGTTCACAAAAATACAGAAGACTATGTGGATTAGCTATAGAAATTAGCAACTTTATTTCACCTCTATGGGGACAACTCTTTAAATTTAGTTCAAGAAAATTATTATTTATGAGTGAGTGGGGATAATTTGTATGCATTCTATTTTTACGAAATTATAACATTGCATGATTAATGAGTATGCAATTCCATGAACATACAAGAATGAAGAATGAAACAATTTTTGGGTAGTATATTTAACCCTCACGAGACCTCACTCGTCCACTAGGGAAACCTAGGTGTTTAAAAGGCTTGTTACACGTGTTAAATGTAATCGTATACCTTCACAAAATAAAAATTTTAGTTAATTTAGTTAGTTTACTTATTTTATTGAGTTTCGTTAAGTTTTTAATTTTTCTTTGTTGTATAAAAAACACAATCATCACAAATTTTGACTATTCTCCAATTGAATTGATTGCTAAGGGAATAACAATATTTATGTTTGGGGGCTTGATAAGAGCCAAATATCGTACATTCTAGGCCCCTAATTATGTATTGTAAAGTCTACATACATCATTATCTTGGTGCTTTTATCCGGTTTGCGTGTTTTGAGATGTTTCAGGACCATGTTATGTAAAATGAGTTAATTTTGGTGAAATAACTAAAATAAGGATTCAAGATCATTCGAGAGCCAAAACCGAGAATAAAAGACCCATAATAGACCAAAAACAAGTTAAATATACAATATAAGTGAAAGTGAAATGAATTCGAGCGGATAAATGATGCAAATAAGTCAAAACATGAAAAACAACCTGAAGAACTATCGAGTACTCGGTAATGCCCACTTCGAGTACTCAGTAGGCCAAAATTCGTGCCTTAGCACGGATGATAGCGCAAAAACAAGAGCTTCTCATGCCATGGCCACGTCATGGTGTGCCATCAGACAATCACCGAGTACTCGAGGTTTTACCCTTCGAGTACTCGAGATTTCAACTTCGAGAACTCGAGATTACTACCGAGTTCTCGAACACTTACATAGTTTACCATACTCAAACCACCATAACATGATCAAAAGAACTTTAAATCGAATGATTCAAGTGCCTAAACTCATCCTCATGAAGTCAGTTTTCCAACGTACTTTGAATCACGCAAAAAATCCTCCCGTAGCTCATGATATTATCAAAATAGTGCAGCAGGGACGAAGTTGAAAATCAACTTTGAGTACTCGAGATTTCAACTTTGAGTATTCGAGATTGGCCGACTTCAACTTCATGGGTGAACCCCGTTTCGGCCCCGTTTGACTTGTTTTGCACTCCAGGCTATCTTGGGACGTATTTTAGGCATATTATGGTTAGATTTGACATTCCTTTCTCAACGGAAAAACACAAGGAAAGATTCACTTATCAAGAAAACAATCCACATTCAGACAGGACTTGCTCAACCTCTATAAAATAAAGGGTTGGGTTCATAGTTCTGTATCTATCTATCTATCTTTCATATGCTCCATCTTTCATCTTTTCAAAGAAAAATCAGAGATCAGATATCAAAGAATAAAGGTACAGAATTGCATGCCTCGGCAAAGGAGAACCAACGATCATAGAGGCAGTGTCTATATCAACAATGGAGATCACCACAACCATGAGTAGCTAAACCGGTATCTAGAGTTTTTAAATAAATCATAGCCAAGTAATGTAGACTTTTTATTTATTTTAATTATAAAAGGGGAAACTCAATGACACATATGTGATGATTATGTAGATAAGTGAACATGATTGATTCAATATAAGATTCTCTATTTATTTTATGTCTTGTCTTAGTTTGAATGAATATTTAATCTTACTCAGTCATGATTATTCAATATGGGCTATAACTTGGATGTTTAATTCATGATTTTCTACACAATTGTGATCATTAACATGCAATCTAGGTTCAAACAGGCCATGTTAATTAAGGGGATGTGAAATTGACATGATTTAGTTTATTTTATTGCAGTGTAGAAATAGTTTAGAGTAATATAGATAGCATGCACAAGTCATGCTCTTCCGAAGATGGGTTGTAGCCGAGTCGGATGAATTATTTCTTTTTTGCGATTAGGATTCGCCAATGTTGCAATCCTATATATGATTTACATATGATGGATCGTCCTTTATAATTGAATGAATATAAGTTTATATTATGCAGTTAGTGGTGGTGTTAGAAATACCCTAGAATCGATCTCTATTGTTTCTATTTCAAATATATCTCTATTGTTTCTAGGTAAAACTATGTCAATTTTAAGGGCTTATTTTCACTGTTATTCTTAATCATTATTTAAGCCTAACCCTAGAACCAATCATATAGATTATTTTGAGTCGAGCTCGAGGTACGATAAGCTAGGCTTGTTTGAGCCGAGCCTGAACACCTCCAAACTAGTGTCAACTTGGCTCATTTATAGCTCTTCCTAAATTAACAGTATTGGTAATAACATGCATGACATTTATATGCTATGTCACGCCCCTAATTTCCTTGGACTCCGAAACCCAAACCTAATAACTAAGGGAGTGAATGCGGAAGTGAAATGAAAAACAAAATCTCATATAGTTGTCAAATACCCGTTCAAGGGTAAAATAGTCATTTCACATCCCAAAGATGTCAAAAATATCACTTGGAATCGAAAATGAAATGAAATGACTCAAACGACACTCTAAACGGATCATTCCAACACCCCATGTTTACCCAAGGGTAAAATGATTAATTTAAAGGTAAAATGGTAATTTCCAAGTACAACCACAAATTTTGGACCTAACAGAAGCCTTAGGAACAAACGGAACTAAATCAAAGCCACGAGACGAGAGATATGAATTTTGGAAAAAGGTATTAGACAACGCCGACCAAAACAGAAAGTTGAAGTACCCCACTTTCACCAAGGGTAAAATAGTCATTTTAAGTGCAAATAAATGATTTCAAATTTTATCTCAAGAATTTGGATATAGGACAAGCCATAGAAACAAACGAAACCTAATTCGGATGTGCGAGGTGAAAGGAATGAATTTTCGAAAAACAAAATATATATAACCAAGGCAAAGGTTGGCGAGATGTCGCCAAGGTACCTTCGAATTTGAATATTAATGAGGCTGGCGAGATGTCGCCAAGGTGCCTTCACATTTCACTAGTAAATTCACCAAAAAAAAAAGTCTTTTTACAACAATCCTCCGTTATTGACACTATCGGTCCCGAAAATTCACAAATATTACAAAAGTGAGTTTTTCATGTACAGATTTCAAAAATAGTCACCGAAGTCTCGAAAAATATGTAAAACACAAAATTTGACTAATACATGAAAATACCACCCATCCGGCAAACATGTTAGCCGTTAAAAGAAAAGTAGTACATTTTTTGGATTACAAGTTCGCAAAAGAAAGCATATGAATACATGTATCACTTATACATCACAAAATAGTAAAGTCCATATCTATAAGTACAAAAATACGGACAAGATGCTATAACCCATCGAATGGCTACGAGCCTCTGGTAACGTGATCATCACCTGAAAAATATAATAAGTCGTGGGGTGTGCTCACTAGCCCAGTAGAGGAAGCGTCATCGCCTCAATATCGACAGTCCCAGTGGTACAACCCACCCAAGGTTCATGTTATTAATCCTAGGTCGGTATCTTGTCCCACATGGCTCTCACACCAATCCAAAACTCCATCGAACCCAACAATAAATTTCCCCAACATGTTCATGTTATAGTTATTCACAAATATAACATGCATCATCATAATCATCACAATCACATCTATGATAGTATAAATGCAATATGACTCAACACACCTCGTGATACACATTGCGCCCAACTCAAGTTAACGGATACATGTTCATGCAATTAATCCTAGGTCGGTATCTTGTCCCACATGGCTCTCACACCAATCCAAAACTCCATCGAACCCAACAATAAATTTCCCCAACATGTTCATGTTATAGTTATTCACAAATATAACATGCATCATCATAATCATCACAATCACATCTATGATAGTATAAATGCAATATGACTCAACACACCTCGTGATACACATTGCGCCCAACTCAAGTTAACGGATACATGTTCTGGCCATTTACTTGCGAGGATACAAGCTCAACAAGGAAGGTATAGTACCGCATCGATTCTTCCCAATTGAATTTTATCTCTTTCACTTTCAACAAGGAAGGAGGTTGCAGGAGAGCCCCGATTGCAACTCCGTACGCCTAGACTCAAGGGTCACGACTACGGAAGGAGCCTCATTGGAAACTCCTAACCCGGTATCACATTTTCGGACTTACTAATTCCATAAGTGTGAAACACCCACTGGCTAGTTGTTGCGATGATCCGAAACAAAACTACCCACACGACCCGCATATATCAACACCATATTTTTGACACTACACGATGTACTCAATATGAATCAAAGATTTCAATAACAATCATGCTCCATCACAATACATGTTTTTCTCATTTGCAATATATTGTACTCAATATAACCATGGTCCATCATAATTCATATTTTTTCTCTTTATGCAATATATTATGCCCCAACTTATCCATATGCTCATAATATCACATTTATAAGCAATAAACCACAACAAGCATTTATATCACACAATCATGTTTTCAAGGGCCTAGTTCATCATCTAAGTTGTCAAGACTCAACTAGCATATATATACGGCATATATACACATAGATGCACATACCCTCATACAAAAACTAAAATAACTAATTTTTTTCCTACCTCAATCCAAGCAAGCCTACACAAGAATGCCCAAAAGAGATCCAAACCAAGCTACCAACTCAAGTGCTCAAAATGATAGCTTTCAACTAGCAAAACACCATTCAATGAACCACAAGTTTATAATGGTGTCTCAATAAACCGAAACTATTCAAAAGTGACTCCAACCACAATAATCAAATCAAACCCTAATGATAGCTAAATTTAGGTTTCATGGAAAAACATAACTCAAGAGAAAAGATTCTTAAACTTACCATAACTCCACTACAATATGAGCCAAATTTTACAAGATGAGCTACAAGCTTTCAATAACCGAAATACTTGGTGAAAAGGTTCAACTTATGGTCCTTAACAAGATTCAAGAGAGAAGGAAACCAAAAATAAAAAGTTGAACACATAAATTCAAGAATATATGTTCTAAGGTTTGAAGTTGAAAAACTCAAAAGAGTTAGAGACTTACCTTAATACTTAGAGCAAATGGAAGAGGAGAGCAATCCAAGGAATTCCCATGTTGAACATTTCTTCAAACTCCAAGTGAAAGGAGATGAAATCAAATGAGAAAGTGATGAAGAGCAAGAGGGAGAGAGAAGTGTAGAGAAAAAATAGGTTTGTAAAGAAATAGAAAAGTTTTGCAATGAAAGACTTATGAATTTGTAGAGATTCTTCACTCACAATTCTCATCATCCAAGGGTTGAGAATAAAGTAAGAAAAATGAATAAATGATCCAAGGGTTGACATGAAGTCTTGCAAAGTGAAAGACCAAGAATAATGCATTCTTGCATTTGTGTGTCATCCAAATATAAGAATGCACCAAGGGTTGAGATTTAAGATGAGAGAAGAAGATCAGTGGTTACAATTGAGACAATACCTAAAAGTGGAAAATGACCAAATTCTTCTCAACTTAGGGTTAATTACAAGAGTGTAATCGTGACTCGCAATTACTCTTCTACCCCTTGTCATCATCTCTATTTACCACCATGTCACTCATATTCCAACACTTATCTAAATCTCTACACTTTCCACTAAGTGCTCTTAATATGAAAATACCAATTTACTCTTCGGTCATTTATTTCCCGAAATCGTTCTCAATAATTTTTATTATTCTCAAAATGAAAATACAACATGCAACTTACAAATTTAATCTCACATAAAGCATGTAAGTCATGCTAAGCACATAAACACATTAAGCACATAATCACATTAAACATATAATCACGTATGCATTTAATCATTAATAATAAAAAAATTAATTAGCACGTAAAAATACCAGACGTTACATGTTATATGTTGTTATGATGACAAATGAGATTATAATGAGAAAATAGAGGAAACTATATTATCCTACTTCTCTTGCATGCATATGCCAAAGAAGTGTGAACTTAATCAAAGTGGTATAATTGAATTGATATGTGATACACTTTAAATTCAAACAAAAGATAGAATACAGACAAGTCATTTACTGTATTCATCAACTCACATGCAATTTTGGAAGCCACAGTTTCGTATGATCGAACCTTGGTTCAGACAATCGGTTCATCAGTTTCGAGTCCTAAAATCAGACGATCGAGTAATAGCACCTAAAGTTTACTATATTCCATTGTAGGCTATATTTTTTACGCCGGACAGAATAGAGATTATTCTGCAGGCTATTGCAATAGGTAATTTGCAAGGAAAAAATGGGAGAAATTCGACCCAAAAATTCAGAGAACACTCTGATTTTCAATAAAATTGTTTATAATCAAGAATAATAAAAAACAACCCACAAACCGGGTTTAAATAGCTGAAAATCGACCCCTAATGGGATTTTTGCCAAAAATAGCAGAACCCTAAAAGTCTTACCAAAACGAAACAAGGAAAGAAATCAAAAGATTACCAAAAATCTGGCCCAAATCGGGTTCAGAATCAATTCCTAATTGACAAATAGAAAATTACCCTAATTAGCAAAAATTAACTAAAAATAAAGATTTGAAAAGGAAAACAGCAGATCACGATTTCCTGCCATCCTTGCGCTGATCCTCATGCATCAGTCACCCCGGGTTGGAAAGAACTCATCCTCGAGTTCACAGCAGAATCCGCAAAACAAGGACTCGGGTGTTTCACATTAAAGACATCAGATGTTTTCAAGTGACTAGGGAGACACAACCTGTATGCGTTGTCATTAATCTTCTGCAATATCTGACAGGATCCAATCTTCCGCTCATTAAGCTTATTATACTCGCCAACAGGGAAACGATCACGAGTTAATACAACCCAAACAAAATCACCAACATCAAAAAGTACCTGACGATGATGACTGTCCGCTCGAGTTTTGTACTTGGCATTGCTCTCGTGACTGGCCAGTTTCACCTGCTCATGGATGCCTCGAAGATGTTGGGCCAACTCACCTGCCCTAGGATGTAAACGGCCCGTGGGTAATTCTGGCGGCAGTTCAGGAGGAAGGTCTTCTAGCATCAAAACAGAGAATTCCGAAAACAGCTGCTGGACCTCCATGGGTAATTCTGAAACCTCACCTGCTGCACTATTTCCACAAGGCATAAAAACAGCTTCCTTCTTTGGACCTCCTGTTGGGATCACATTCTACTGAGATTCAGGAGGATTGCTAAATGGGATCTCAAGATTTTCCATACCAGTTATATCATCCTCCAGTAAGGAGTTCAAGAAAATGTCTTCCATCTAATCAACTTCAACGAGGTTATTGACTTCATAATCCGGCCACTGGTATGGAAGCGTCCATTGAACTTCAGTCGTCGTGCTTGCATTGAACACATCCTCATCTCCTTCTTCGTCATACACTGGCTCTCCAACGAAAATATTGGTTTTCAACCAATCATCTTCAAAATCAGAATCTTCCGAAAATATTGGCCCTAACTGTGGATACGGATTTTCGAAGGTGGAATTGTCGGTATCAGAATCTTCCACATCATGATTACCGATTTCCTACGCCGCCAGGCGTTGGGTTAACTCTGCCACTTGCCTCTGCAAATCCTCAATCATAGCATCCTGAACGTTACGATCACGGTGCGGGACTTCCTCAATCAGAACCTGCCCACGACGACCACCACGACCACGACCACCAGCCATTGAAAACTGATGAAAATACCGCCAGGAAGATGCTGAGCTCTGATACCAATTGACGCCGGACATAATAGAGATTATTCTGCCGGCTATTGCAATAGGTAATTTGCCAAAAATTACCTATAAATTCAGAGAACACTCTGATTTTCAATAAAATTGTTTATAATCAAGAATAATAAAAAAACAACCCACAAACCGGGTTTAAATAGCTGAAAATCGACCCCTAATGGGATTTTTGCCAAAAATAGCAAAACCCTAAAAGTCTTACCAAAACGAAACAAGGAAAGAAATCAAAAGATTACTAAAAATCTGGCCCAAATCGGGTTCAGAATCAATTCCTAATTGACAAATAGAAAATTACCCTAAATAGCAAAAATTAACTAAAAATAAAGATTTGAAAAGGAAAACAGCAGATCATGATTTCCTGCCATCCTTGCGCTGATCCTCCTGCATTAATTTTTTACCGATGGACTTGAAAGGATTACAAACGACACTATTCACTTTTGTTGTTTAAATGTTTGATATACGAGTCTATATAATACCTAAGGAAGGTGTTTTTAATGTATCTCTACACTCTAATGCAAATCCTAAACGCTCACTTTATGTCTTCAAGCTTTTCACTCACTATTCATTCTCTATTTTTTAGACTAGAGCTTCAATTTCTGATTCAGTTCTTACTTTAGTCTTACGAGAAAGAGTGTTTTTATCATTCTACAATCTAACTTTGAGAGATATACACTTGTACGGAATTTGATTTTACAAACTAAGGTCATGTTTGGATTGGCTTTTCAAACGCTGTTTTTGGTTTCCTAGAGAAAAAAACTGTTTTGAACGGTATTTGACAAAAATTTTAGAAGAGCTTCCAAGCCTTAGAAGAGCAATTTTATGAAGCTGGAGGTACCAACTTCTCAAACAGCTTCCGCTTCTCTTTTTCTTTAGCATAAAGCTGGAAGTAAAAGCTATGTCAAACTGAACCTAAGGGCCTGTTTGGGAAACAACTTGGTCTGATCTGGTCTAGTTGCTTATCTAAAACTCTATTTGGTAAACGGTCTGGTCTGGTTTGAGAAATTGGAACTTTATATATATATTTTTGAATTTTATATATTATTTTTTAATTTTATATATTGTTTTCGAATTTTATATATTGTAAATGACCTTTTATATATTTTTTCAAAATTTATATATTTTTTCGAATTTTATATATTTTTTCAATATTTATATATTTTTTCAAATTTTATACTATTTTTGAATTTTATATATGTTTTCGAATTTTATATATATTGCTTCAAAATTTATATATTTGTACTTGAACTTTATATATATATATATATGAATTTTATTTATTATTTTTGAATTTTATATATTATTTTCAAATTTTATATAAAATTTTTGAATTTTATATATATATTTCAAAATTTATATATATTTTTTCAAATTTTATATTATATATTTTTTTTTTCAAGTGTCCATATATTATTTGTGCAACATTGACTTCTGTCCATATATGGTTGTTCAAATATTACTTAACCAAAAATGCCTATCTGTCCAAATGCATGAATTAGGAAAATTCAAAAATGACGGCTGCCATATAAAAAATCATCATTTTGATGGTCTTGTATTGGGTTAATTTTGGGCCTGTTGATTTTAGTGGTCTGGTTTCAATATTTGAAACATATTCCCACCAAGCAAGGTTTAGTATCTTAAAACAAAAACAAGCCAAGAGAAATGAACCCAAAACCTCTTTTTAAACATGGTCTAAACATGGCCTAAGGGTTGGTGTGACACAAGTTAAACATAATAGAAAAGAATTCTCCGCAAGAAGAAGTGATATACTTATTGTAAATGTATACTCTATGCTTAGTAGATTTGGAAGTCCCAAAAGGAATCTTGAGGCAAGGATTACTCTATGCTTAGTAGATTTGGAAGTCCCAAAAGGAAACTTGAGGCAAGGAGTACTAGAAGTTGGAAACCTTGTTAAAATATTCTTGTCAAGTGTTTGTAGTTCTCTCACCTCTTGCTATATTATTATTATTATTATTCATGCTTTCTTTAAGTTTGATCTTATATGCATAATAACTTCTCTAGCAGATCAAATTAAAATTTGTTATTTACTAAGACTTTATTCACCCCTATAAAATCATGTATTGGATGACAATTATTATTGTAGAGTTACTGTATTGTGTCTCTTTTGTAATCTTTTAATTGTAACTTTTTTCTCTGTTTATTTTGTTTGGTTTTATGATACTATGTTCGCATAGGTTATTGTTAAATGGTCGAAATCTAATAATTGACTGTTAAATAGACAAAACACATTAGTTTAAAAAGTTGTCCTTAATTATAAAACTTGTAGAATAAAAGTAGATATTGTCCAAATAAAATTGACTGTAAAGGTTAGTTGTTAGTAAGGGTGACAATTTAACACATTAGTTTAGAAATTTGTCTATAATTATAAAACTTGTAGAATATGAGTAGGTATTATCCAAATAAAATTGACCGTAAAGGTTAGTTGTCAGTAAGGATGACAATTTGTATTTGTGAGTGGTTTTTGTATTGGATTGAGATACTTGTATTTCATTAAGTGGATCCACATGATTAATATACATGTCAAATATATTATACATTAATCCCACCTATTATTTAAATAAGTAATATGACATGACTCTTGTAATTGTATAATAATGGATCGTATTGGGATCAACACGACACGAACTGTTTAATCTGTTTATAAAAAAATTAAAAATTAAATTTGACACGACCCAATTACAACATTTTGATATATTTTAACCTATGATGAGTTTAAAAAGAGAAAATAATTAATACACATATAATCGTGTCAAACAAGTTGTCCGGATTACTTGAATTTAACCCACATATGATACGAATATTTTTTTGTATCGGGTAGACCTCTCTATAACTTAAATTCATTTATGTCAAACCAGGCCAGACCTTGGGATTAGGCAGCTCAGCCGACTAGCCTAGTGATGCAGGAGGATCAGCGCAAGGATGGCAGGAAATCGTGATCTACTGTTTTTCTTTTCAAATCTCTAATTTTAGTTAATTTTTATTTATGGTAATCTTTAATTTATCGATTAGGAATTGATTCTGAACCCGATTTGGGCCAGATTTTTGGCAATCTTTTGATTTTATTCAGTATTTTGTTTTGGTAAGACTTTTAGGGTTTTGCTATTTTTGGTAAAATTCTATTAAGGGTCAATTTTTAGCTATTTAAACCCGGCTTATGGGTTGTTTTTCATCATTCCTGAATATTAAGAATTTTTATAAACTTCAGAGTGTTCTCTGAATTTTGGGTCGAATTTCTCCCCTTTTTCCTTGCAAATTACCCGTTGCGCTAGCCTGCAGAATAATCTCTATTCTGTCCGGCGTCAATTGGTATCAGAGCTCAGCATCTTCCTGAGGCGGTATTTTCATCAGTTTTTGATGGTTGGTGGTCGTGGTCGTGGTGGTCGTCGTGGGCAGGTTCCGATTGAGGAAGTCCCGCACCGTGATCGTAACATTCAGGATGTCATGATTGAGGATTTGCAGAGGCAAGTGGCAGAGTTAACCCAGCGCCTGGCGATGCAGGAAATCGGTAATCATGATGTGGAAGATTCTGATACCGACAATTCCACCTTCGAAAATCCGTATCCACCGTTATGGCCAATATTTTCGGAAGATTCTGATTCCGAAGATGATTGGTTAAAAACCAATACTTTCGTTGGAGAGCCAGTGTATGACACAGAAGGAGATGAGGATGTGTTATATGGGGATGACCATGAAACTCTGGTCATTCCTAAGAGCCTCCTAACTCCCAGAAGCGATTCCGAAGATGATTGGTTGAGAACCAATATTTTCCATACAACCTGCACCGTAGCCAACAAAGTCTGCAAGATGATTATTGACAGTGGCAGTTGCGAGAACGTAGTCTCTGAAGACGTTGTCCGAAAGAAAGGTTCTCCCTCATCAGTCTCTATGATGTCTCATTCTGCATTTAATCAGCCGATGTCTCCGTCGTCTAATGGCCAACATCTTCGAGGCATCCATGAGCAAGTGAAACTAACCATTCATGAGAGCAATGCCAAGTACAAAACTCAAGCGGACAGTCATCATCGTCAGGTACTTTTTGATGTTGGTGATTTTGTTTGGGTTGTATTAACTCGTGATCGTTTCCCTGTTGGCGAGTATAATAAGCTTAAGGAGCAGAAGATTGGACCCTGTGAGATATTGTAGAAGATTAATGACAACGCATACAGGTTGTGTCTCACTAGTCACTTGAAAACGTCAGATGTCTTTAATGTGAAACATCTGAGTCCTTGTTTTGCGGATTCTGCTGATGCTGCTGTAAACTCGAGGACGAGTTCTTTCCAACCCGGGGTGACTGATGCAGGAGGATCAGCGCAAGGATGGCAGGAAATCGTGATCTGCTGTTTTCCTTTTCAAATCTCTATTTTTAGTTAATTTTTACTACTTATGGTAATTTTATATTTGTCAATTAGGAATTGATTCTGAACCCGATTTGGGCCAGATTTTTGGCAATCTTTTGATTTCTTTCCATATTTCGTTTTGGTAAGACTTTTAGGGTTTTGCTATTTTTTGTAAAATCCTTGATTTTCAGTTATTTAAACCCGGCTTGTGGGTTGTTTTAAATTAGTTTTTGAATATTAAGAATTTTATTGAATTTTCAGAGTGTTCTCTGAATTTTGGGTCGAATTTCTCTCTTTTTCCCTTGCAAATTACCCGTTGCGCTAGCCTGCAAAATAATCTCTATTCTGTCCGGCGTCACCTAGGGCCTCCAGCCCTTGGGCCCCAAAATTTCTTTTAGTTAGTACTTGTATACAAGCCCAAATTGAAATAGTTGCTTATAGATCCAGAAAAACTTAACCAACCCAATATACACAATAGTTGCTTATAGGTCCAGAAAAGTTAAACCAACCCAACACAAATTTAACCCAAGAGGTTTTGTTATTTTATGAAAGGTTAGTTTGTGTGGGTTAGTTAAATTTTAAGATATATATTTTAAATATTATATTCTTTATTTTTTACATTAATATATTTGAATGAAAATCCCCTAAAAAGTCCTACCGAGTACTTTTTTATAATTATTATCAAAAGACAAATAAGTCCTATAATTTGTTTCCTAAGACCAATAGTTCCTATTCTTAAAATTCCTTTCCATATAAGTCCTACACTACTTAATTTTTTATTTATATTCTTTCTAAATATAAGTAAAACTTTTAAAGAACAAATATTCTTATGAAATATTGTATAATAAATATATTTTTGTAATATTTAATTTATAAAATTTAATTATGTGTTTAAATAATAATTAACTTAATTAGAATTGAATTAAAAGAATATTATTTATTTTGTAAAAAGCAAAAAAATATATATTTTATTTTAATCTTGCAGTTTATTTGTAAAGGTTCATATGGAAAGTTTGATTTTAATTTTATATCTTACATTACATTAATTTAACAAAAGGATAAATAAAAGATTTTGAGTCATTTAAGACTTCAATGGATTTTGTTTTTATAAATATAATTTATTGGTCTTAAGATAAACAAAAGTTAGGACTTATTTGTCTTTTGAACAAAAAAGTTGGACTTATACAAAAAAATATCTTCTATTTTGGGTATCATTTTAATGAAAATACTTAAGCATAATAATTTTTCAAGCATACGAAACCACAAGTATAAAGAGGCCTCAAATTTGATATCACCTAGGGCCTTTGAGAAATTTAAGAATCTCATGATTGACCCTGTGTCAAACTCAAATTCATTTTAATTTATATGGTATTCGTATAGTTTTATAATATCATATCACGTTTTGTCACCTCTAATTGCTAGCAATTCTCATAATAATTTTATGAAATATGTATATTTAACACATACATCAATCAAGGTTTGCAGTCATGGTACCGATAATGATATTGGTCGTGGTTGTAGTGCAGCGAATTCGGATGAGTATTGAGATTACATAATGGCATTGATTATCAAAATTGTGATTTTTTTTTAAAATATGCTCATATGATCTAAAAGATAACGACATGCATTTGTTTGGAATATAATTTGTTAATGAAAGTTTATTCTTCAGTTTTAATTATTTTTATTACATTTTTAAGTCATTTAATAGAAGAAATAATTCATTTATAACTTTATGTTGTGTTCTAAGTAATTAATTTTTATTAATTTAGTAAATTATAATAAATTATTGAAATAATAATTTTTTGCAAGTAACATGAAAGAAAAGTAATGAATTCCACCTATAAATATATATGTTTATACAATGAAGAGTAAATAAACAATTAGAATTTATAATTATTTTGATTCATATAAATATATTATATATTCATAATATATATATATATTGGATTCATATAAATGAGTTTGTTAGATAAAAGACTTGCAAAATGTATGCCACATCAAATAGTTCTAACAATGTTGGGTGCAATTATTGTTATCTGTTACTCCATCTTTCTACAACCGATGTCCAAGTCTGACCTTTTAGTGTTTCCAATTTGTTTTTATTATTAATTTTTTTTTATAGTGTTTCCAATTATTTATTCTTCATGTGTATAAATATAGTTGTAATTTTGTGTTTTTAATTATATTCTTTGATAATATAGTATAATAGTAATTTTTATTATGACTTATTATTTTTTGAAATTAATAAAGAGGAATAATTTAAAAAAATATAAAATTATATTGTATTGGAAAAGTGAACAACTAATATGAAACGGATAAAATATAAAAAATCTTCTACTATTAGGTATCCTCCTCCCACATCGGAGAGTCTTAAGACGGATAAAGTTCATATAACTTGGCTCTTGAAAAAGATGACATACTTAATCATTGGATGAACACTTGCTATAATCTTAAGCCGGCCTGAAGTGATATAAAATTAATTAGTTCAGATTTTGGGCTGCCCTCAGGTTGGGTTAATGTTGTGCCGGATATCGACCGGTTCTGTTTGAACGGTGAATTCGTACAAAATTCAATATATTCGTTACGAAACCGACCAATTCGCTCTGAATCCGAAACAAAAGTGGCATGCGTGACCCACCTAATATCCTCTTTGTATAATCTTGTTATTGTTATTATTAATAAGTCAACGTGTCTCATCAATAAATAATGAAGACTAAAAAACTTGTATATATGCGACATTTATTTTCCTACCATATCCTTGAATACGTAACAACGCACAGACCCAATATGAGGCTGTAAAACAAACGGGTCACGCCTGAGGCCTCAAATGTGATATATATAAGGTTAATTTCATTTATATCCCCAAAAATTTCTTTTTAGTTCACTTAGACCTTTTCAGTTTGCATATATTCATTCAAACCCCCTTTCAGATATTATCGATTGACTAATATTAATTTTTTGTTGAAATATCCTAAATGCCCCTAAACCAAACACCTTTTAAACCCATGTGAGTTGACACTTGTTTTAGAACAAATAATAATCCCATGTCCAAACATCATTAATCCATGTCTAAACATTCTGATCATTCACACTTTATATTCTTCTTCTTTCAAACATAACTCTCTCTCACTTCAAACCCCTAACCCTACCCGAAAGCCCACCCACCAGCA
Organism: Cornus suecica; assembly: GCA_963922005.1. Taxonomy (NCBI): domain Eukaryota; kingdom Viridiplantae; phylum Streptophyta; class Magnoliopsida; order Cornales; family Cornaceae; genus Cornus; species Cornus suecica. The sequence continues at coordinate 27,813,809 of OY998246.1, read as the reverse complement.
CGATGCACCGTAGATTCAAACCTAACCTGAGAGCTCGAAACTGCTCAACAAGCTAATATGCTAGCTTGCGGGTCGGAGTCACCACCTACGGCTCCTCCGCGAGGTGGTGGAGAATCGGCAGAGCCAACGCCATCGTTTTGCCGCTGCCTTTTTGAGTAATCCCCAAGAAGTCCTCGTCAGTGAGGATTCACAGGACGTAGTGATGCTAGACCGGAGTGGGGGTCTTCATGCCGAGCTCTTTGCAGGTTTGGATTGCCCATGGATCGAGGGCATCGAGGACGGAGAAGGAGACGAGTTAGGTGTAAGGGTTAGGTTTGATTCATATAAAATTTAACATTCCAATAAAATAAGAAAAATAATAATTATTACATTTTCCTTCTCAAATAACAGTAATTTTAATATAGTATAGAAATACATGCCAATAAAATTATATGAAATTTTTAGATAACTTCTTGATGACTGATGTAAGTTCTAGTATCCAATCAAACATAGACAACTCAACAATCCCTTATATTTAATTCATGTTTTTTTTTTTTTCTGAAAATAGTAGGGAATAAAATATAACACAAATTCTTTTGAAATTATAATATTGAAAGACTAATAAATAAAAATTATAATTATAAAAACATGAATTAAATAACAATCTTCAGTCAAAGTATTTAGAGGGGGTGAAGGGGTGAGATTGATAAATAAAAGTAAGGGTGCGTTTGGAAAGCCTGTTTTTTATATTTGTTTTCTGTGTTTCAAATAAAAAAACTGTTTTTGTATTTATCTTTGTTTTTTTCAGCAAAAAACTAAAAACAAAAAAACGTTTGGATCAAAATTTGTATTGAAAAATAAAATGGTATTGGTGGGCGGCGGCGGCGGCGACCGTAGGTGGTGGGGGCCGGTGGTGGTGGTTGGTGGCGGTGGCGATGGGGGCAGTGGCGGAGGTGGTACCCTAAACAGTAAAAAAGCTAAAAAAACAACTAAAAGTTGTATTTGGTGTTTTTACCACTTTTATCCACTATTCACATAAAATAATTTTATTGGGAAAAAAAAAGTGAACAGTAAATGCGTTTGCCAAACGTGTTTTTATTTTTGAAATGAGTGAACAGTAAAAAAACAAAACTGTTTTTGCGTTTGCCAAACGGACCCTAAGTTATTATTAGTCTTTGTTTCCAAATAACAGCTTCATGGGTAGTATAGGTATTAAATAATTTTTTTTGAGTAATGTCAGGCTTGATTAGACTTGAAAGTAACATTAGGGGGTGTAAATGACGTATGTCAGATAAAATAAGGGATTTAAATAAAGATATGCAAACATGAGGGGTCTAAATAAATTAAAAAAAATCTTAGGGGATGTAAATGAAGTTAACCCTGAATATACAGCAAGTATGTATATATTCGCTCACTCTTCTCGGGGAATCAAAACATGGAACAAAGCATAAACCCAGAAGCGTAGCGTGACTGTGTGTGTGTGGATGGCGAAAGGGAAACATGACCATCACGACAAGGCTGGGGCATTCTTCATGGCCACACTGGTGTTGTGGTCTGTCTCTGTATTCTTCGAAATAATGTTCAATAAGCGAACAGAGCTCGCTACAGTCCTTGCTGGCTTTTGCTTCTTCCAATCGGCCAACTGGGTCGTCCGTAATTGGGTCTCTCGCGACCCCCTCTTCGTCAATACCTGTATCTCTCTCCTCCATTCCTCTGTTACTTCTGCTTCAGGTACCCTCTTTTGCCTTGTTTCTTTCAACTATATATATATATGTATATATTCGTATGTGCATTTTATTTTTGGCAATGGGTACTTATCTCTTTGTTTTATGAATTGGGTAATTATTGTTTGTTTGTGTTCTGTAATTTTTGGGTGCCCAGTTTTGCTGTTTTATGTAATATTAAAATATGGGTACTCATTGATTTCTCCGAAGAATTGGGCATTCGTGCTTGTTTGAGTTATTGATTATTTAATGGGTTCTTTTGGGTTTTGTTTTTGAATTATTTATTTTGGTTTTGTAGCGTTATGATTGTTTATTATCTGAATTTATTTGTTAATTTGTCATCATATGCCTTTCTTTTCCTCTTCATGTTTGGGTTTCTTTTTTGGGGACATAGTGGGATTTAGTTTAATTTTTTTACTCTCTGTGGATGTTGTGGTGCCCACTTAAGTGATGATATCATGTAATTTTGATTTATGTTACTGTTTGGTATCTTGTCCATTATATGTATATAGATATATTTTGTAGGGTGGAGGAGTGGAAAAATTTAGGTTGTAAAATGAGTTGGACAGAAATGCCAATGACAGAAAAAGAAAGTAAGACCAACAAACTATATTAGGACTTTGGTTTTTAAGAAAAGATATATTTTTAAATTTCTGAAATGTTTCATATCCTTTATTACTTGTCTATTGTGTGCTGTTTATGGATGCTTTGTTGAAGCATAATTGTAGATAGGAATTTTGAAGATAATGGAATTAGTAGGAATAGGATAGCACCCACGAGTAATATGTGCATTATTGTGAATATTAGTATTAATGAGCTTAACCCCTGTAGAATTAATATAACATGAGATGCTGCTGCTTAGGATGGCTTACCTCCTGGAAATGTGCATCCAACTTGTAAAAGAAAGAAGCCATTTCTATTGTTTGTGATGAAGGATTGTAGGAGTGAGAACCACGGAACTGGTCCAGACCGAATTAGACCTAGGGTTTGGTACAGATTCTTCAACAGTTTGGTATGGTTCGGGTTCTAAATCTAATGGCTCGTTCACTTTCAGTACGGTTCCAGTTCCAGTGCCAAATTCTATGAATTGTGCACATTCGGTACGTTTCTGGTTTGGTTCTGGTCCTTGTTCCAAATCTGGTTCCAGACATGTAGGATCGTACTGAGCTAATACATATATATATTTACTACGTAATATATTACATGCTAATACCGACTTTCATTATGGAAATCAAATCAAAGTCCAGTAACATTAATGCTGACATTCGATATGGTTTGGCCCTATATCATGAGTTGTTTCTAATGTTCTACGCCCAAATTTAGAGTGTAAGGTGTTTCCCTCAGTTTTCTTTAGGTTTCAACAATATAAATAAACATTTATTATGCATGTGAAAAAGAGAGGAGGAACCGTGGTATGAAACTGAAGCGAATGGTCTTTGACGGTGTCACACCCTGAAATTCCTAAGACTCTCGAGCCGGGACATCCGAGGACTCCGGGGTGTGATCCAAACATAGAGCGACCAATTAAGAATATCAATAACGATAAAACGTATGGAATAATAATAAAAGTGATTTATTCCACACATACTGAGTGATAGAAATATAACAGCGGAATCCAACGAAAATCCGACAGAGTTCTGTTTGTAAATGGAATATCTGGGAAATACAAATACAACACAAGAGGATAACCTGCCAATAACAGTGCAATAATAACAATGACACGCAACTCAATATTTCAGAAATCTACTAGGGCCGAGGTAGTGGAAAGAAAACCACCACTACCCCTACACAACCTTCCAGATCCTACGAAGCAATAATACTCCACTGAAAGTACATAAAGATACATGACGGAGCCGAAGAGATACAATGACACTAAGAGATAAAGAGATACATCAAAAGAGATATGTCAACAGACTGACTCCCAAAACTACAATGATAGTCACCCGGTGACAAGAGGAAGAGAAACAAGAGTATAAATGAATAACGGATAAAGTGAACAAATACTAAGTACAACGTCCCAAACCATCCGTATTGCCATCGCCACTGTACATGTCGTCAGCATCCGCCTGCAATCCTGCAATTTGTGTGGGGGTGAACAACTACCGCTTAATAAAAATAACACCTCTAACAAACACACCCCTAGCCGTCCAGGAAAAGATAATCAACTCGTGTGCATGCATCTACCCTAGGTCGGTCTGTTGTCTCATATGACACTCACACAAATCCGAAACCCCAAATAACCACACAAATAATCCCAATCATATATTAGGGAAGCACAATAAGGCACAAAGCATGAAATATAATGCCAACGATAAATCGCTATCACGTACCACTGTACAATACACAATCGAGTATATATATATATACCCTATGGATAACAAATCATATCCCGATATATTATACATATATATATATATATATATATATATATATATATGCGAACCATCATTCTGTTCCTAGAGAAGATCTACATCTCAAGGACTAAATCACCTCAATCATATCACTATATAAATCTCATAATACTATCTCCAATAAGGTCAATAAATCACCAACGCTCTCACTGTGGATGAGGAAAACTAACTAAATCAAAACACGAAGAGCACATGGACACTACTCTCATGAACGACCACATAAGGGTCAAGAGACAAAGTAAGGGAAATGGGGTCCCAATACTAAACAAACGGATAACCGAGATAACAATATCAAGGTTAAGAACACCCACAAGTGATTAGGGAGACACCCGGACAAAAAAAACCAAAAGCAGATGACCGAGAGTGAAAGTCACAAAAAGATGAATCCCAGGGATTCAATAGTTTTAAGAAAAATGTTTTAATACTCGAATCAATCCATTCGGCATCAATGTCCCTAACATGTGTAAAAACCTATATCACCTAAATGAAAGAAGACACATTTCAATATACATTTTAAAAAGTAGATTTTTTTTAAGAATCCACACAAAATGATCGTCTTGCTTCCGGTCTCCGTCATTCGCCATCACCTACTTGTAGAAGTTAAAAATCTTTATAAAGAGGATCCTAAGATCACTTTTAAGGTACGAAAATCTTGTTGGGGCTATAGGGGTGAGCGAAAACGGGTTTTTCTTTTAAATACGAAAGAGTTTGTTTATAAATCTTGACAAACGCCGTTTCCGAATGACAGCCTGATAAGAGTGACTACAACTCCAAGAAAGAACACAATCACTAAGGACGTTAAGGGTTCTAAATGGCCGTTGCCACGAAACCAACTTAGTTCAATTGCCACATAGTCTAACTCAACCAAAATCTCAAAAGTACGGTTGATAATCCATTCCTCAAAAGGTGAAAGGTATCCAATGACCGATACTACACAATCAACTAGGTTCATAAATTCATCACCCGCATTCTCTAAGGTCTCAACTCATAGTTGACGCTAAAATCTATCACTAACCTCAACTATCCAAAGAGGTCACTAACCTAACATACTTAACCCTCAAAGAGCATAAAAATACATAACCACAAGTATAAGAATTTATATTTCATTATACTTCAAAAATAAGGCATGTAAATCATATTCTCACGTTATCCACTTTCAGTTGAGCATTTTATTAAAATATGAATTTATTTATCAACATTCGTAATAGACAAGCTCTAAAATCATATGTAATGATATCATGATCTACATGTAGAATGGAATCACATAATGGCAACATGAATGCAATGTGACTCAACACCACCTCATAGTAGACACACTAGCCACTAAAGTCAACAGATATAAGTGTCGCCTAAGTCGTTCACTTGAAGAGGATGTACACTCTCAACAAGGAAGATCAAATGCATGAGACGACCCGCGAATTGAGATCCGAAGATCGAATGCACGAGACGACCCGCGACTTGAGATCCGAAGATCGAATCCACAAGACGACTCGCGACTTTGAGATTCGAAGATCGAATGCGCGAGACGACACGCGACTTTGAGGGTGGCTCAATCCAACCCTATATCACAATTTTCGGAGTTACTAGTTTCGTAGGTTGTGGAAACACCTCCTGGTCAGTTGTTGCGACAATCCAACACAAGTCTACTCACATATGGTTACACGACCGGGCATAAGCCGACACCAATTGAATTACAACACAAAAGGTGTACTCAATATATAACTATGTCTCAAATGAACCATTCATCAATATAAATATGTACTACATATTTATTAAGAACATTCTCAAGAATGCCTACATGAATGCCAAATCAAATCCATCCACATGCTTTTAATTTCAATAAAACAATAATTCACAAGGATTTGATATCTTACATCATTCATGTACAATTAAATCATTATTCATTTCAAATCTATGATTTATCATTTCAACTCCTTTAAACATGCTTTAAATCACAATAAAACAATAATTCTCACAAAATTATTCTCAAGTGAAATTTCCAAAATTTCAAGGTATCAACCTTTACAATTCACAAGAAAGATGGAGAACTAGAATAACGTTCTAAGTTCAAGAATTTCACACTTCGTAATTCATATTAATTACATGTTTAATTTCACTAATCAAGGAAAATGGAAACGAACACAATTGTGCCTACGCGTATACACTAAACTACGTCCAACTCTACTAACTCCAATCACACCAATGGAACTAGTCCAATCTACTATTAATGCCACAACACAAACTCCTATATATAGATATATATCCTCCTATACTCATAGATATATATATATACATACAAGCACGATTTTTAATCCTTAACAGAATTTCTAAATCATAGCATATAACCGTCTCTAGCATGCTCAAAATCATAAACTCAACAAACGCATAAAGTCTAGGGTTTAGGAAAACCTTTATGACTAGGTGCATTCCTACGTAACCAAAAGTGAGAGGGTTAGGGACTCCCACCATAATACGTAGGGGTGTTCAGGAACCGAACCGGAACCGGCGGTTTGGTTCGGTTCCGGTTCCAAAATTCCAAAAACCGAAAATTTCGGTTCGGTTCAGGCCCCGCGGAACCGAACCGGAACCGGATTATTAATACGCATGCTAAAATCAGCTCCGACCACGTTCAAACGCGGGGCCCACCGATGAATAATGTCTACGTCCGGAAGTGGGGCCCACCAAAAAACGTTGTCCGAATAATTTTTCGATCGGACCAAAACGGCCGCCTCGATGACCTATTTAACATAGTTGAAAGCCGTTAGCTAAATATAAACGAATTAGAGCAAATATGAGAAAACCCAAAACTAATTTCGTACCTATATCTTCGATTTCCCGTTGAACCGCCAAACCAAATCGCACCAAATTTGAGTATGTCATTTACGATAGCAAAACGCATCAATCCTTCAAAAATTAGCCCAAACGGAGGTCGCATCACCCCGATCTGGAGCTGCGAAGTTCTGGCCTAAGTTAGCCTTGCTGCTCCACCACATGTGGATTCTGCCCAACCGTAGCAACCACCTGACGCGTCGTCGCCTTCAGCTCGGCGTCTTCATCGCTGAACGTTCGGCGACTTCCCCCTTAGTCGCGCACCACTACCAAGTCGTGCGACTTCAGTCTCCAGCCACGATCCTCTCTCTCTCTCTCGATCTGTTGAGGAGAAGTGGCATGGTCTACGAGGAGAAGAAGGTGGAGACGCGGCTGATCGGCTAAGGGAAGAAGAAGGAGAAACACGTCGTCTCTCTCACTCAGCCGATACATATATATATATAATTCCATTAATTTATATATATATATAAATACCCAAATATATATATATAATTACAATAAATCCCCAAAAAATATACCGGGAATACCCAAACGTCATCACGCGAATTCGAAAAATTCACGGGCCGCCAAATAACTAAAATAACCTAAAATAAATAATCCGGGGTATAAAACCCAATTATCGGAACACCGAGGAAGTCCCGAACTCATAATCTGAAAAAAATAGACAAGTAAAGCCACATCAACACATAAGACACGTAGCAATTTAAATACGGAAGAAAATAAAAAACACAGGACGTCACATGGCGCATCATAAGCCTGACGAGATGCCAAGTGATAACGCAACTAAATCACGTAATAATCCAATTACAAGAGAATTCAAAAGCTCGGACATACAAAACGAGTCACTTACTAGTCGAAACACTAAACGCCAAATGTCGAAACGAAACCACGTAGTTGGTACGAGCACACGTAAATGTCTCATCAAGTCCGAAACACTAAACGTTACCGTCAAGCCACATAATCGCTAAAGAAAGTCCACGAAGCCATCAAGGAGAAATTGTAAAGTCGTGCAGTCGAATCCAAACATAAACGTGAAAAATTTACATGTACGAAATATCAAGGATAAACAAGACGTCATGAACAAGTGACGTCCCAAACGAAAATAAATCGGAAAGAATTTCAGGAAAAATGGAAAATAATACGGGGTGTTATAGATGGTATGATAAGGTACTGTTTTATATACTAACAAGATGATTCTGGTACTGATTTCCGAGTAACTGTTACCTTCGGTGTGTTTCCAAATCGATGTTACATGGACTCGGGTAGATGCGTAGGGTATGGGTATGTATCCATGCCCCAGACTTATCGATTTTTTAAGAAATTGATATACGGAAACAGTTAAATATTAACCTTATAGATATCAACATTTATTTTTTAGAGTAATGTAATTTAGTTACCTAATATAGTGTTCAAAATAGGCTTATAACTTATTTTTAAGTAACAATATAATGTAATTCCATGATTGGATATGTTTTCTAAGTAGGTGTCCAATCAAATGTGCCAGACACATATCCCTAACCATTTTCGGATATCGGGAAATATGTGTCCGACACGGGTATTTCACTACTTTTGAGGCGCCTGTGTAACATAGTTTCGAATGAGCTGGAACCATACGATATCGGACCATTTGCATCCTTAAAGAATCACATAGTTTGATGCATTAAAAATTTGTGTAATTTCTGCAAACAAGACTGTAATGACAACAAGCTTAATTCTTTATACCAAAATCCAAACAAGGCTGTTATACTCGATAATTTTGTATTAAAAAGCTCTCTCTCACACTGTATATATATACATATATATCTTTGTATACACACACGTACGTGTCTAGTTGTGACTTTGATTGCCATCAGTTTTCTGAACTTCCTTCTAGACAATAATGTGATGGATGTGATTATGGTTATAGTAGAATTACTGCCCAATTTTATTTATTTATTTTTGTTTTTCCCTTAGGAGTGAAAAAAATTGATTTACAGTTGTGGTATCTGTCAAATAATAGGAGGTTAATTGATACATTATGCTAATTTGTAAGTTGAAAAGTCGAGTAAAATTTTAAAATTGATAGGGTTAAAGATAAAAGGGTTGAAACTAGATTTATGTAGTGGCACTTCTATCCATAATAACTGTAAAAGGAGAATATGATGACGCTAATCATTGTTCTTAGACACTAAAGGATGAATCAATCCCTGAAGATATGTCAAAACTAGAATAGAAATGAAGAAGTGAATATAAGGCTTGATTTTTCAAACACGGAAAGCGATCAGAAAGGATATTGCATATAGGAGTATATGTGATTAGCATGTTACCTATTATAACTGAAGTAATGAGAAAACCGATGACCGTTACCCATGGCTATTATAAGTCAGAGTGCGCTAAGCCCAAATTAGATCCAGAGGGGATGAATAGATACTTTCGAATGCGAACCCATGCTGCAACTTTGGTGATAACATCCTCTGCTGGCTTGAAGTTAGGCTTGCTTATAGCTTCACGAAGAGTAGTCGCACAGTGAAGTCAAGTGTTAGCAACGTCTTTTTCTAATAAAAGAGAATTAACTTTCAATTTATCACAATTATAGTTTATAGAGCAACAACATCAACTATTTAATGAAAATCAAGCAATGACCCATGAAGACTTGATATGTGGCTATGTGCGTAGCAAACTCAATGAAGAAAAACATATTATACGTAGTCCAGGCAGATAATATAGATGTTACAACTAAGTTGCTCGATTCACCCAAGAATCACCCAGATTGTCCTCCTCAACTTAGACTTATGGAATATCTCCCTAGATTCATCTAGTTGCTGGATTATCGATATAATCGCTCCTCATATAATTTGCTTGAATGTAAACTTCTTACTCCCTTTGTCCCATATTAAGTGTCCACTTTGGGGAATCCAATTTCTTAAGTGGATGACTTTTAGTATTTTTTATTGTATGGGTAGTATATGAATTGCCAACTTTACCCATAGTGGGGTCCATGATGATGTGATGGTTTATAGTGTAGGCTTTTATTATTTTAATGCATGAAGGTTAAATTGGTAAATTGACAAAATAAAGTACTTTGACTTTTCAAAGTTGGATACTTATTTTGGAACAGACAAAAACATGAAAGTGGACACTTAAATTGGGATGGAGGGAATATTTCCAATGGTCAATAAAGTCCAGTTTTCGTTTCTTTTTTACAATATGGTGTTGATAGCGATTCAAACTCCATGAGTTGAGGGTTTGTACTCCAAATACTAGTCTGCCATTTACTAATATGCATGATCTTGCTATATGCTATCTCAATATTATGTAGAGAGCTCTTTTTTTTTTATAAGTGTGTAGAGAGCTCTTTATATGTATATTTGTATATTATAAGCCAAAAGCGGATAATATTGTTTCTGGATTGGGAGGGAGCTGTTACAGTTCTACGATGATTTGGTGATAACCTTCACAATAGGTAAGTTATAAAAATAAGGACCTCCAGAATTTAGGTGCATCTAATGGTTTGATATAGAATAAAATAATTAATTAAAGAAAAAAAAAGGTTTTATTGGAGGTGAAGTTTGTTTGTTGTCAGTAAGAGAGGGCTAGTGAGGTTTGCCTTCTTACAGGAGACAAGCTGAAAGTAGAATTTAGAGCTTTGTGGTTGGAAGATGCAATTTTTCTATAAATTGCCTGATTTTCGTAAGTCATGTAATGACATTGACTTCACAGAGAGGGGTTGAATGATGTTGGAGCATATAGTGTACTTAAGGGGGACAATATGTATTTTCTTCATTTCTTCTTTTACACCAAATATATCAGAATATCTTGACTGATTTCTTATAGCTTTGATCTAACAGATGAAAGGGCTATGGATACAAGCATTGACAATGCTTTTAGTGTTGAGGTTGGGAAGGATTGAGTGATTTAAAATTTTCAAAATGCTTTTGAGGGAGTTATCAAATTATTGCTACATCTTTGGTAGCTGGTTATTGCATTGAATGTTGGTCTCTGTCGCCATTGATGAGTTGGATTGAAACAAGGGGCTCCGTTCCTTCTGTTGAGTCGGAAAAGAGATGTAGATCCTAGATTATGAACAAAACATCTCAGGTTTTCAACAAGATGAGCAAAAGAAGGCATGTGATAATGTGATTTTTTCCTCTTCATATACACAATGTGGTTTCTAGCCGAAATCTCCAGCTTGGTTTCAGCTCCCGTCTGATTTAAGGATGACTCGAGGTCCTGAGACAAGGAGATCACGTCTCTATGTGCTTCATTAAGTTATGGAGGCTTTTAGAATGCTTTTTGCTTGAGTTGGGGGTCCGAAATTTGAGTGGTGGGGGGCTCTATTCTTTCTTTTCTTTTCGTTCTTTTACCCTTATCTCTTGTTTGTTGATTTACAGTTCTCGTCTTTGGGGCTGAGAGTAAGCAACTTGCTGCTGAAGTTGCATTCTGATACGATTTCAAGCAGTCTTCTCTTTGAGTCAAAACTTGTCTTGATTGGAGAGTTGAGGGAACTAGTGACCTACATATCTTGGATGGTGGGTGGGAACTGGGAACTCTTCTGGCCTATATGCTAGCCTTTTGGCTCGTCTTTTAAGATGAGCATGAACTTATCTATGACTTGGTGATGGAGGGGATTGTGGAAGGGTGATGGGTAGGAAATATAATAGTTTTTAAAAGAGAGGTATACTTAAATGCATGGAGATCACATTCTGTCTTCGTACTTATTTCATGTCTACCTGATATCCTCCAAAATATATTGCAGATAGATCAAAAAGCTATTGAGGAGTTTCATGGGGGATTGGAAAGGAGATTACGAGATAAATATCAGTGTCGTTTGCTGGACTGGGAGAAGACTTGTGTCCTTGAAGAAGGGACATTGAATCAAGATGACAGGTTTTTCTAACTAGACCTTGGGGGGAAGTGGCTATGCAGGTTTGTTATAGTTGAGGGAAACTTCATGGAGTTGCTGGCTGAAAATATGGGGGTGCTGGAGGTGAGTGGATTTCAAATGATGTCAAAGTGGATGTAGTAGGAGTGTAAGGGATCCGGAAGGGGTGGTAGGAATTTCTGGCGTATGGGTTTTCGGGATCGGTTGTGATAGGATGCGCTTTTAGCTAGGCGTCTGAATCGGGTGGGTTTGGGTGGGCCAAGGTTCAGTCCTCGCTAGACCCAACCTACTAACACCTTAGCCCACTCCAATCATAGGTCATTACATCTCAACCAACACCGTACTATACAGGTTTCAAGGATCTTTTTTCGGTTGCTACTGTTGCTTAGAATTTTTATACCCTACTAAGTAGTAGAACTTACAAAAAGGAAAATACTAAATTTATGCACTGAAAAGAAAAACTACATGCACTTAGTCTGAAAGAAAACCTCTTAAACTTGCAGATTGTAGATACAATATTTGCACAACACAAAAGATCATTTTCTCATTACTTTTCATTGAATTATATACATTTTCCCAATGGGCCTTTGGCCCGTTAGGGCAACATTTTCAACTTTACATGATATCTTACTCTACACGTCAGCTATGTAGATCCTATGTCATGCCATTGCCTTGAGCTACAAGTATTTTCTAGAACCTCCGAGTTCCTTCCAAAAATGCTCTTCGGGTCGGGGCAACAATGGATATGATGGTCGGGTCATGATACTTCTCGGACCATGGGGGTGACGTATCGGTCGGGTTATGATGCGGGAACAATGGTCGGGTCTTTCTTGACTTGATCCGGTCAGGATGGACTTTTCCATGGGTCGGGAAAACTCACATGTACACAGGCCCTCTTTCATCTCATGGGCCTGCATTCAATGGGCCCATTAGGTGGAAGAATCTTAAGGCCCATTGAAAAGTCCTCGGAGTTGGTGCGCGGGACGCGTGGCGGAAGATGAGGAGAAGCATGCCGGATGACGCGGGACACATTAAATGCTACAGTTGTCGCCATCATTACAATTTTGAATTTGTGGCTAGGACGGCATAGATTTGCGTGAGATGGGCCGGGTCATGTCGATCCGATACCCTGACCCGGGTAGACGAAAAGTCACACCTATCTATATAATCCGCATATACCACACTTGCATCACTTTTGCATTTGCTCTCTTGCTCTCCTTTCTGCAATACTCAAGCATTATTAGCAAACACAAACCCACTTTCGAACCTATAAAATCCCCAGATTGCCTCATCAATTCCTGTGGATTTTAACGATCTTGGTTGAGTTTTGCACTGTGCGGAGTGTTTTGATCCTTGCTGCGAAGAGTTTGACCGGGCGCACACATCCCTGATCGTTTGGTACAGTTGCCGGTTTCTGTGAATCGTTTAGCCGGAGAAGAGTACAAGGGGAGACAGGCGGAATCTTCACCTTTTTGTAAGTTGTTCTTTTCAATTTTCTACCTTTCGTCAAGTATGTCCGGGAGTGATGATACCAGGTCGGTTAGCGACTTGCAAGTGGCAGACACTGACCTGACCGTTACTGATCCCGAAATCTCGGTGAGCACCCCCTCCGTAGAGATTACTCGGGTCACTAGGTCTAGTCCCCCGGAAGTCAATCAGGAAGCGGGGGATCGGGCTGTAGAGGATGATGTCGAGACGGGTCAGGATGCTGAGGAGGAGGAGAACTTCTGTACTGACCCGAAAATCCCGATATCCCGCCAGTTAGTGAGAATCCAGCAAGCAGTCAACCGGCAGGACCCACCGGAGAGCCTGCTGGCACGCCCCCCCCTCCTATTCCGGCAGAGCGTCATCCCGTCACACCCCCGCCTCCGCCTACTGATGGTCCGCAAATTGGTGCATCGGATGCGGCCGAGGTCGGGGATGGTCGTGCCCTGGTTCCGAGCTTGGGAGGTGTGAGTCTGAGTCCTCCTCGGGCAGATCACTCAGCCAGACCCAGCTCTAGCCGAAGTGTTGCAATGGGTGTGTTCCTTCCTCAGTATCGGATGCCCGGGACTTGGGCTCCGATGACGAGGACCAGGATCGATCCCGACCTTCCAAGCTGCGTACTGCCATTTCTAAAAATGTCAGGAAACAGGATAATAGAGAGATCGAGAAAGCTGCTGAGAGTGGGAGACACGTTCCCCATGGCCCCCGATTCAAGCTGGATACTCGAAAGGGTCATCCATATCTGGCGGTGGCGGACCAGACGATCGATAACCCTGAAGCTCTGCGAGAGATGGCCCTGGGGATATGGACCCCGGCTGATAAGTTGGCCATGGGGCGGTATGATAGGATGAGCCTGGCTCTGGACGGGCCCGAGCTTGCAATGAAGGTAATAATTTCTCTACACTCGTGTATTTGGCTTCTATTTCGCCCCTTATCTTTTGTACTAACATTCTTGCTTTCAGATGTTTCACGCTACACAGGCGTATAATTGCAAGCTTGAGGATGATGCCCGGGTCATTAACGCCCTGAATCGGGATGTTCAGGTCCACAAAGCCGGGTGCGTCAAGGCTCTGGAACAGGTTAAGAAGGCCAATGAGAAGATTCAGTCCTTGACATACCGGGCCGTCGCAGCAGAGGAAGGGCTCGCATCTGCCAAGGCGGCGACCTTAGAACTTGCAGCCGCCAAGGCAACGATTTCCGACCTTGAGGGTAAGGCTCGGGAGGCTGAACAGATGGCTAATCGAGAAGTCCAGGCTCGGGAAGCCCTAACTCTTCAAGTGCAGGCCCTGACCGAAGAAATTGAGAAGTTAAAGACTTCGGGGCTGCAGTTGCTTGAGGAGAAGGTCGAGGTTGAGAATGCACTAGGCGTAGAGAGATCTCGGGTAGAGATGTGTCACAAGGGAGGTAACCAGATGATCTCTCGTTTTGTGCTGACAAGCAAGTACCGTTACGAGCAGGGCTGGCGGGAATGCATAACTGAGCTTCAAAAGCCTGAGGGTGACAGATACATCCCGACCATAGAAGATCTCGATCTCAGCATAGGAGTGGGGCCTCCGTATGATGATCCCGAGGCGGAACCTGAGGACCTGGCATTTGGTGAGTTCCTTCAGGGTCCCTTGCCCGCTCCGCCTTGTCATTGTGGCTTGGATGAGCCTCAAGGACAATCCCTCGAGAACCAAGCCTCAGGTGGCAATGAGGACCCTCCGGTGGAAGAATAGGGTTCTTCCTTTAGACTTTTGCTTTTTATTTTGTTTGCAACAACTTTATCAAAGCTTTACTGTATCAGCCTTGGCCACTTGGGCCCTTTTAATATAAGTGAATTCACCTATTCAAACTTTGTTGCGAATATGTATGATCCAATGCTTCATAAATATTAATAAAAATTAGGATTTTGAATTGTAACTTGGTAGGACTACTGATGCCATCATACAATAATAGTCGGGCACCTTGGGTCCGCTGGTAAGTCTGTGAAGATCCCTCGGGTGCTTTGGGTCCATGGAGAGGATTCAACACTTAGGTTTTTAGATGAAACCCGACCACTGGTGGGTCTGTGAAGATCCCTCGGGCGCTTTGGGCCCATGGAGAGATTCAACACTTAGGCTTTCAGATAAAACCCGACCACTGGTGGGTCTGTGAAGATCTCTCGGGCGCTTTGGGCCCATGGAGAGATTCAACACTTAGGCTTTCAGATTGGAGACGGTTTAGGTACGCTTAGATATGATCGGGAAGAAATTGAATTTCTATTGTAATCTTTCGGGCTCTAGTGGCCTTTCTTTACAGTAATTGAAATAGAGTATCCCTAGGGATAATACCTCTCGAGTCGGGATGCATTCTGTGTGTTAGGCTCCCTTCGATTATCAAAGTTCCTGAGTAGTCGATAAGCCCCGCGCCCAACTACCTCAGTGACGGTGTAGGGTCCCTCCTATGGCTCTTGGAGTTTGCCCACGTGTCCAATTTTTCGTCTGACGACCATGTCACCAACTTGGAATCCCCTCCTCTTTACTCTTTTATTGAAGTGATTCCTGACCCGTTGTTGGTAAGCTGCCAGCCTTATCCCGGCTATTTCTCTTTTTTCTTCCAGTAGGTCGAGCTCGTGAGACAAGCGTTGATTATTTGTCTTTTCTTCCCAGGCCAGTGATCTCAGTGTCGGGACGGCATACTCCGTCGGGATTACAGCTTCCGCCCCATATGCCATGGCGAAAGGTGTTTCACCGGTCGGTTGTCGGGGAGTGGTTCTATACGACCATAGTACCTCCGGCAACTTGTCCAACCATGCTCCTTTGGCCTTCTCGAGTTTCTTCGCTAGAGTGTTGAAGATGGAACGATTGGTCCTTTCCGCCTGTCCATTGGCTTGCGGGTACCCTACAGAGGAGGTGTTTTGATTGATTCCGTGCTGGGCCAGAAACGACCTGACCGGTTCGCAGTCTAGGTTGGTGCCATTGTCCATCATGATGGTTCGAGGTACCCCGAACCTGCAAATGATGTGATTCCATATGAACTTGACTACGTGGCTCCCCTTTATGGAAGGATAAGCCTCGGCCTCAACCCACTTGGTGAAATAGTCGGTGGCGAGGAGTACATGGGTATTCTTCCGGATGGCTTTTGGAAGTGGTCCGACTATATCCATTCCCCATTGGGCGAAAGGGTGCGGAACGATTATTGGATTCAAGAATTCCGGGGGCTGCAGTATAGCGTCACCGTGCATCTGACAGGCTTTGCATCTGCGCACATATTCCTCCGTATCTCGGGACAGATAGGGCCAAAAATAACCCTGGGACAGGATTTTATGGGCAAGCGACCGGGCACCCGAATGATTTCCACAATCTCCAGCATGTATCTCTTGCATTACTGTCTCTGCCTCGGAAGGAGTTACGCACCGCAGATACGGACCCGAGAAAGATTTTCTGTAGAGCTGGCCCTGGATGATCGAGTACCGGGCTGACTTCATTCTAATTTTCCTTGCCTCTGCCTTATCAGTCGGCAGAGTCCCGAGACTTAGATAGTCGATTATAGGATCCATCCAGCTTGGTTCTCGGGGAACTAGACATATCAATTCATCGGGCTTTATGATGCTTGGTGTAGTGATGAAGTCGGTCAGGACTACTCGAGTCATGTCCTCACCAGCTGCGGATGCCTGATTTGCCAAGTGATCAGCGGAGGTGTTATCTTCCTGAGGGATTTGGCTGAATGTTAACTTTTGAAAACCTTCTGATTCTTTGAGCACCAGCGCTTTGTAAGATTCCATTTTCGGATCCCTTGTCTCGTATTCGCCGGTTATTTGCCTGACAATTAGCTGGGAGTCACTGTACACGGATAGGGATTGAATTTGAAGGCTCTTGGCTAATCTTAGTCCCGATATAATTGCCTCGTACTCTGCCTCGTTGGTGGCTGAGAATTGCAATTGCGTCGAGGCTTGTAGTTTAGTTCCGTCGGGAGTATGGATTTCCAGCCCGACGCCTGCTCCATTGGCGCACACTGAACCGTCCACGAATAACTTCCACGTTTCCAACTCAACGGGCTGATCGACCTCCTCGGTTTCCCCTTCCAAGAGGAAGTCGGCCACGGCCCGTCCTTTGATCGAGACCCTGGGTACGTAAGTTATGTCATAAATTCCCAGTTCAATGGCCCATTTGGAAATTCTTCCGGAAAGATCGGGCTTTGCCATAAGTACACGAATGGGAGTGGCAGTGGGGACAATGATATGATGAGCTTCGAAGTAATGTCTGAGACGTCGTTTGGCATTGATTAGGGATAAGACCAACTTTTCTTGTTTGTTGTACCGTGTCTCGGGATCGGCCAGTGCCTTACTGGTGTAGAAGATGGGCATCTGGAGGTTCCTGTCCTCTCTGATGAGCACGGCGCTAGTTGAAACTGATGATACTGCCAAATACAAGAGTAGGACATCGTCGGGCTCGGGTGTTGCAAGAATGGGAGGCTTGAGCATGTACTCCTTCAATCGGGACAAGGCTTTAGTTTGCTCGGGTCCCCACACTTCTCCCTTCCTTGCCTTGATCGCCTGAAAGATGGGTCGGCAACGGTCGGTCAGCCTTGCAATGAATCGGCTTAATGCCACGACCCTTCCGGTCAAGATTTGAACTTCTTTGTGTGTGGATGGCTCTTTCGTTTCGAGCAGAGCCTTCACTTGGGTCGGACTGGCTTGTATGCCCGACCGATCAACTATGTGTCCCAGGAACTGTCCCGATGACACCCCGAAGGAGTATTTGGCTGGATTGAGCTTCATCCCGTGTTTCCTCAGGGTATCAAACACCTTACGGAGATGTCCCAAGTGGTCAGTCTTATTTCTGCTCTTGACAACCGTGTCGTCGATGTAAGCCTCGACCACTGTGCCCATCATCCCTTTAAATATCCTGTTCACCAGTCTTTGAAAGGTGGCTCCTGCAGTTTTTAGTCCGAAAGGCATAACTCTAAAGCAATAGGTACCTGTTTCCGTAATGAAGGAGGTCTTTTCCTCATCCCCTGGGTCCATCGGGATTTGGTTGTAACCCGAGTAAGCATCCAGGAAGGTTAATCTCTCGTAGCCTGCAGTAGCATCGACCATTTGATCTATTTTGGGCAGGGGGAAACTGTCTTTCGGGCAAGCTTTGTTTAAGTCGGTGAAGTCGACGCAGACTCGCCATTTCCCGTTCTTTTTCTGTACAACAACCACATTGGACAACCACTCGGGATAATGGACCTCTCTGATGAATCCGGCTTCTAGCAACTTTGATACCTCGACGGCTATGATTTGGTTCCTTTGGCCCCCCATTCGCCTCTGTTTTTGTCGAACGGGTCGAATATTTGGATCGACATGTAATGTGTGTCGGGCTATGGAGGGGTCGATGCCGAGCATATCAGTATGCTCCCACGCGAAGACGTCATGATTGTCCTGTAAGAATGTTGTCAGTTCATTCAATTCACAAGTGGTGAGGCTTGTACCTGCGTAGGTGACCTTGTCGGGCCTTACAGACACCGGCTGCAGAAGCTCTGCCACGATCGGGGGGCCTGACTCCCCGTCCTGTAGTTGCTATTTGGACTCCAGGTCCTGATTGTCTTCTCGGGATCTCTTTCGATCGGGTTTGTCCCTCATTTCCTTGATGGTGACGGCGTAGCATTGCTTGGCCGCCACTTGATCCCCTCTGATGTCGATTATGTCGTACCCATTTGGACCGACGCACCTCATCATTTGGTGGAGAGTTGACGGTACCCCCTGCATTCTGTGTATCCATCCCCTTCCCATAAGAAGATTGTATGAGGGCTTCACGTCCACCACCACGAAAGTTTCGGACAGAGTTCTCTGGGCCGCCGTCACAGGTAGCCTGACCTCCCCGAGAGGCTCGACTTGTTTTCCATCGAACCCGGCGATTGGGTTTCGAGATGTCATGATGTCACTCGGATTGATCTCCAATTTATCAAAAGCCCATTTGGTCATGACGTTGGCGCTGCTTCCCGGGTCAACCATGACCCTCTTCACAAGACATCCCGAGACCATCAGAGTGATGACTAGCAGGTCCTCGTGCGGGACTTGGATGTCCTGGAGGTCCTCCTGGGAGAAGAGTATCTGAGATTGCCCCCCGTTCGGTGGTGGACCTCGTTTATCCCAGATATCCTGGCGATTTGATGTGCTCTCCGCATCTGCGTGCGTCTCGATCCTTCGCTGCTTTGTGGGTCGGGACCCCCATGGATCATATTGATGATCCTGACCGGGTGAGCAGGACCCTGATTCCGTTGGTTATACTGTGCTGGTGGGTTGGCCCTTGGACCATCCCTCTGGATATAATCCTTCAGTTCCCCTCGGGCTATCATTCCTTCCACCTGGCGTCTCAGGTTTCGGCAATCGTTGGTCGTGTGGCCAAAATCAGCATGGAGGGCGCAATGCTTGGATCTATCCCTTTGGTCAAGGGGTTGCCTGATTGGGGGAGGAGTTTGGAAGATTCCTCGAGCTTTGTTTTCCTGGAAAAGCTTGGCAAGCGTAACTTTCAATGGAGTAATCTTCTCTTCAAGCTTTGCACGTCTGTTGGGTTGAGGGGGAAACTGAGATGAAGAGTGGCTCGGGGGATTCGAGCGTTTGCGATTCATATCCTGTCGGGATTTGTCTGACGCTTTATCCTTTGATTTGACTTCCACACTGATCAGTGCTGCTCTCCTCTGTCGGGTTGCTTCTTCCTC
Source organism: Cornus suecica (assembly GCA_963922005.1). Lineage (NCBI taxonomy): Eukaryota > Viridiplantae > Streptophyta > Magnoliopsida > Cornales > Cornaceae > Cornus > Cornus suecica. The sequence continues at coordinate 27,793,854 of OY998246.1, read as the reverse complement.
TTCGATCCTCAAATGGCCTTGCGCCCTAGAATTGAGTTCTCCTATTCCCGAGGGAGGTCGCTTCACAAGTGATTGGTGAAACTTGGTCCCCGGGATGAGAGCCATCCTGAAGGCCTCCACGGCAGAGTGTTGGTCGCAGTTGTCGATGGAGGATGACTCGACATTGAATCGGGACAGGAAGCTCTTGAGGGATTCTCCCTTTTCCTGAGTCATGGTGAAGAGGCTCGAGATGGTCTTCTTTTGCCTCTTGTTCCCGAAATACTGTGCCACAAAGAGGTCAGACAATTGCTGCCAGCTGCCAATGGATCTCGGCGGTTGCTTCCTGAACCAGAGGAGCGGTGCATCGATAAGACTGGTCGGGAATACTTTGCATAATAGGGCTTTGTTCTCGGCGTACATCGTCATCTTCTGGTGGATCTGGTAGATATGCTCCTCGGGATCCTTCGTTCCGTCGTAAGGAGTGAATCTGGGCATGACGAACTTCCTTGGGAAGGGTTCCTGGGTGATCTCTACACTGAAGGGCGACTGAACCGAGTCGGCAGAGGCTCTGAGGGCCTGGTCATCGGTGGATCTGGCTCTCAGATCATTCATGACTTTCTTCTGAAATTCTGCCATCATCTCTTGGAGCTTCTGCGACGTCAGAGGTTCGTCGGTAACTGGAGTATCGTCGGTAGCCGGGGCCTTGCCTGATCGGTGAGATGTTTCACCATGCTCTTCTCGTGGTTCGGCCTCACCATGGGACTGTGATTGATCGGGAACTATCTGTGGGATAGTTGCTTGATTCAATCTTGCAAGGAGTTCCTCACTCCTCCTTTCCGCCGCTAGGCTCCTTGCCTCGGCGGCCTGGCTGCGTTTCTCAGCTTCCACAAGCTGTTGTAGGAGATTTTCAATCGATGGTGGGGCGCTCGGTTGTCCGGTGCCGGGAATCAGTGCTTCCGAATGGGATCTGGTTACCGGCATCGTTATATCTGGACAGTGAGGATGGTATGGAAGGTGTATCTGGGTTTCACTCAGCTTTTTTGGAGGTAGGAAGATGGTCGGTGATCTGACCTAGTTTCCCACAGACGGCGCCATTGTGTAGATACAATATTTGCATAACACAAAAGATCCTTTTCTCATTACTTTTCATTGAATTATATATATTTTCCCAATGGACCTTTGGCCCATTAGGGCAACATTTTCAACTTTACATGATATCTTACTTTACACGTCAGCTATGTAGATCCTATGTCATGCCATTGCCTTGAGCTACAAGTATCTTCTAGAACCTCCGAGTTCCTTCCAAAAATGCTCTTCGGGTCGGGGCAACAATGGATATGATGGTCGGGTCATGATACTTCTCGAACCATGGGGGTGACGTATCGGTCGGGTTATGATGCGGGAACAATGGTCGGGTCTTTCTTGACTTGATCCGGTCAGGATGGACTTTTCCATGGGTCGGGAAAACTCACATGTACACAGATACACTAACATTGTTCGTATTTTTATTTTGTAAGGACTTGAAACTTCTTATTCTTTATTGTTTTGTATATAAATTTAACTTAATATCGGTTAGTAAATAACCTTTCTCAGTGTCCTAGTTGTATATAGATTCTTTTGATACTAGATTGGCTCTTTAAAATAGTGATTGTTCCCTTTCTAAACTCTTTACCTTGGGTTTAACTTTTCCTGTACTCAGTGAACTGTGTCTTCTTCTGATAGAAGTGCCGCATGATCAGCAATTTAATGCATATCAATGAGTACTACCACATATTTCCTGCTATTGTACTATAGACATGAAGCCAGATGTCCCTTTATTATAGGTGAGAAAATGACTGTCTCGTTAGCCATTTCGGACAAAAGGGTGATGGGATATCTTCTCTTGTATAAGACAAATAGGATTGGAGCCTGGATTTGAGGGACAAACAATTTTATTTGTTGTGTAATGTTGCCACAGCCATAGGGAGGAAAAACATGTTAACTCTTCTAAGACAAGAGTCTAGATGTTATACTATGATGCACTAATGGTGGCTCAGACTTCGTTTGGAGAGTTATTTGGCTGTATAAAGTTCTTTTGGTCGTTGGGGAGTTGCTTTAAAGAGAATCTCAAAGAACAATAATGTGGTTTTGAGGGTGTAGCTGTTTCTGCTATGGTAGGTGTGTGTAAGTAAGCTGATGTGACTTTCAACCGCTTTTTGGTGCACTAAATAGTTGCAAGGAATTTATGGTAGGATAGTGTGTCCTGTGACGGCAATTTCCTATACAAAATTTGGGTTGTAAGAGAGAGCAAAATGTCTGGAGTCAGCATGTCTACACTAAAAAATAAAATATAAAGAGTGATTAGGATAACACACAATGACGAACATGATGAAATATTTGTCAAGCTCTATCAGATATATGGAATTGAAAAAGATGGGACCTTATATGACATAGGAATCTAGAATAAAACCTGATTCATTACAGAGTTCGTATCAAAATCCGACTCTGATTTGGTATGGATTCTTTGAGGAATATATTAGCCACTTTGAATCCTGTACGTAAAAAAGTAGCGAGTCAGCTGTGAACCACCTTCGTCCCTACCGTCGTAAAATAAGAGCACCTAGTGACTTATGTAGTGGTCGGCATTCCTACGTGCTCCTCCTTGCCCCCTACTTAAGAATCAAAAGGTGACCTTTGGCCTTGAGGAGTGGTGAGCAGCATGGAACTTGAATCAATCAAATGACATAGCATAGTATTAGGGGTCTCCACATCCGCCCCCTGGTATATTTGAGTTGAGTTTACCAACATTATCTGATTTATCTTGTTTCCCAAAGATGCTTGTACTGATTTATTATGCTTTCCATAGAACTCGTACAATTAATCTATATGTACACATATATTTGTTTGCTTTCTGTAATATTTAGATGGTGTTTATGATAAAGTAAGTTGCATAATTGCATTTGATGTTTATCTTCATATTTTCTCTTCTGTTTGGGCTCCTTTATAGTGTTATTCTTATTAGTTTAATATAATCTGCAGTGGTTGTCATTCTGGCCAATCAGTGGATAAGAAATGGCTTGTATCCGATGTTTGAGCACTCACAGTTGGTTGGGAGTACTTGGCCATTGGCGTACCCTGCTTTGTGCTTTTCATGTGGTTACTTTGCATATGATCAGTGGGATATGTTACATTATCGGCTATACCACGGTTGGATCCCTTCAATCCTTCTGCATCATCTAATACTCCTTGTTTGCTTTACGCTCGCCTTATTTCGAAATTTCACAATCAACTACCTTATTCTCACTCTCATTTGTGAGGTATGCCACATTATCTTTTCAGAATTTCCTTCCCATCTATGTGATTGTTTTGATCATTTACCTGCTTTTTTTTTATCAGATTATATTATTTTGTGAATGCTTTCATTTCTTGAGCTTATTCAATTAATAAACAAAGCTGTGGTTTAGAAGGTCAGTGCCGGGCATCATATTTTTTTATTCTTAAGGTTATTTATTAAATTGCCAAAGCCATTCTAGCTAAATGTTACTAGCTTGATATTTAAAAGGAATGATGGGTTTAGGGGATAACTTCTTATGCTCAAAATGCCTTATGCTTTTGCTGCTTGCTTTACCATATCCTGCCTTTGATTTTCCATTCAGTTAATTAATTTCTTTAAATAGGAAGCCTTGAGTAATTCTTGTCCCAGTAGGTGGTTTCAGAAGATATCACAACTGTATCAAACTTTAGTATGAATTCACTACCATGGGGATTTCGCCATTAAGACTGCTCCACAAACAGGGAAGAATTTTGCCCTGAGCTTTAATCTGCCATAAAGCTTTCCGCTACCTGAATCAAGATGATTCATAGATTTTGTAAACATCAGTTCCTCTTTTTCATAAATTCACCATCATGGGGAGTTTGCCATAAATACCTCCACAAACATTAAAGAATTTTGCTTTGAGATTTAATCTGCCATAAAGCTTTCCTCTTACCTGAAAGATGATTAGTGGATGAATTTCCCTGATTCAATCTGTTATCTCCAAAACTGTGTTACCTTGATTCTCCAATTTCCCTTACGACACGATTTAGGTGTTGGTTATGGGATGTGTCTGGCACACTTGGATACTTAGACCCTCTAATCTTTATCATGGATGAAGAAGAAATGCTCGAATATTATACCAAAGAACGTTTATTCAATTCTGAAAACTAAGATATATGTTGAGAATGTTTATACTGGACCAGTAAAGCTGCTGTGATAACTAAATTGCAGCAGGATGGGAAAGAGAGTGTGAGAGAGAGGAAGAAGAGAGAAGAAGAAGAAATAGAGGGGGAATAAATCTCAAGAATAACATCTGTAATTAATCAATACTCGTGAAAAAAGTGTCTCAAGGTGTCAACCCACACAAACATAAATAAATATTAAGAAGAATGTCTAGAAATTAGGAAAATGTTTTTTTTTTCTTTTATCTTTTTATTTTCTAAAATAAGACAAATTGTATAGAATTAGGGAAGGATATACACACTCACACATATAAATATATATATGCGAATATATGTATTTATTCCTTGAACTCTTTTTATTTATTTATTTTTTTTTTTATAGAAATTAAGAAGAATGTCTAAAGATTAACTAGAAAGAGCTACGTGTGTGTGTGTGTTCGTTGAACTCTTCTTTATTTTTATTTTTATTTTTTTTATGTATATATATATATAAATTAGGAATTCATGAAATAAAATTTTTGAATTCTGTTATTCAATGGATTTCAGGAAGAATGTATAGAAATTAGGAAATATGTTCTTTATTATAGTTTTTTTAAGGGTTAATTTCAATAAACCCCCCTATACTATCCAGTTTAATCAACTAACCCCCACTATGTCCACTTTGCCCCCTATACTATTCAATTTCATCATTATGCCCTCTTATATCACATTTTGAGTCAAAATGCCTAAACTACCCTCAATAGTATAAGGAGGTTTAGTGAAATCAATAATTTAAAAAATTATTTTTCAAAAATCCATTATATTTTTTGCAAAAATTATAAATTAAAATTATTATATATATATATATATTTCACAAAAAAATTATTTTTTGGAGGGAGTATATTATTATCCAAAATATGAATTATTTCCGAAAATATAATATATATTTTTTGTAAAAAAATTATTTTTCGGAAAAAAATCATATTTTGGAACATAATAGTATATATTTTTTTGCAAAAAAGTTATTTTTCGAAAAATAATTCATATTTTGGAATATAATAAATATTTTTTCGCAAAAAAAAATCATGTTTTGGAACATAATATATATTTTTTGCAAAAAAATTATTTTTCGAAAAAAAATTCATATTTTGGAACATATTATATACTTTTTCGCAAAAAAAATATTTTTCGGAAAAAAAATCATATTTTGGAACATAATATATATTTTTCGGAAAAAATTCATATTTTGGAACATAATGTATACTTTTTACCAAAAAAATTATATATTATACAAAATATTTTTCTTGCAAAAAATTATATATTATGTTCCAAAATATGATTTGTTTTGCGAAAAAATATTTATTATGCTCCAAAATATGAATTATTTGTCGAAAAATAACTTTTTTGCAAAAAAAATATATACTATTCATGTTCCAAAATATGATTTTTTTACGAATTGTTTTTTTTTTTGCGAAAAAGTATTTATTATGTTCCAAAATATGAATTTTTTTCCAAAAAATATTTTTTTCCAAAAAATATTTTTTTTTGCGAAAAATATATATTATGTTACAAAATATGATCTTTTTCGAAAAATAATTTTTTTGCGAATAATATACAATATTATGCTCCAAAATATGATCTTTCCGAAAAATATTTTCCTTGCGAAAAATATATACTATTATTTTCCAAAATATGATTTTTTTTCTGAAAAATATGTTTTTTGCAAAAAGTATATATTATTTTTTCCGAAATAATTCATATTTTGGAAAATAATATGCTCCCTCCGAAATTTTTTTTTTTTTTGCAAAATATATATTTATATATATATATATTTTTGATTTTATAATTTTTGTGAAAAATATAATTGATTTTTGAAAAATAATTTTTTTAAGTGGTTGATTTCACTAAACTGCCTTATACTATTGAGGGTAGTTTATGCATTTTGACTCAAAATGTGAGGTGATGGGGCATATTGATGAAATTAAATAGTATAGGGGGCAAAGTAGAAAAAGTGGGGGTTAGTTGATTAAACTGGATAGTATATGGGGGTTTATTGAAATTAACCCTTTTTTTAAAGAATAAATATGTATAGGAATAGGAAAATGTGATACGCTTTTATAACTAGTGTGTGTATATATATAGGTATAGATGTGTTTATCCATATATTATTGATTATTGTCATTGACCTGTTTTCATTATAGAAATTAGGAATGCATTGAACCTTTGTCTTATTTAGAAATTAGGAAGGAACTTCTAAAAATGAGGAAAAGTTTTTTTTTTTTTGGTTTCAAATTCTACTTAAAAAAAAATAAAGAATAGGAATTGTCACATTCCTGTACACTTGTACAAGTAGTATATATTTAGATAATTGATAGTCATTTAACTCTTTTCTAATGAACTACATAAAAGCTAGGAAGTATATCTATTATTTGAACACTTACTTTTATAGAACATGTAATATTTATTGCATTAAACCAATATTCATTGAACCCTATTTTCTAAACTTTATACAAATTAGTAATGATATTTTAACTCTTTATTGTATTTTGATTTTTTTTAAGAAGAAAAATTGTGTAGATGTCAATAAAATTCCTTGCACTTTTATAAAGCAGTATAAATATATATATATATATATATATATAAGCATAAGATGATATCCTAATTAAACTCTAGTATCGAAAAAAATAGAATCTAGAATATTAAATTGTTAAAATAACCTAAAATTAAAACATCACTAGAACAAGAATAATAAATGAAAATCAACTTGAATGTCTTTAGAGGCAGTTTTTGTGGGCCGGGGGAAGGGAGCGGTCCTCATGCCATTCGTTAGGAGACTATTTGTCGTCCTTTGTAAGAGGGGGGCATGGGTGTTAGGAGGCTGGTGGCTATTAACAAAGCTTTGCCGGGAATGTGGCTATGGCAATATAGGACTGAGAGGACTTGCCTTTGGAGGAAGGTGATATCCAGTCGCTATGGTGAGGATTTTGGTTGTTGGGGTTCGAAACCTGTGAGGTTTGTTGGATGGGATTCAATTGTTACTCATGTCCGATTCCGTGTTGGTGAGGGATGGTTTGTCCATTTTTGGTCCGATATTTGGTGCGGGGATGAACCCCTTACCTCTGTTTTCCCCCAGTTTTTTTGAATTGTTCGCGATCACTGTGCCTTTGAAGCCGACTGTTATCGGCTTGATAACAGTAGGCTTGTTTGGGATGTTCAGTTCATTCTTGAGGCACATCCAGGACTGGGAGCTTGGGGAGGTTTTTGCTTTGTTGGAGCTGTTGTATAGTCAGCATTCCCTTGGTTTAGGTTCGGATTCTTTGGTTTGGAGGCACTCACCCCATAGGAGGTTTACGGTCTCATCTTTCTTCAGGTGTTTATTGGCGAGTGTATGGCATTCCCTTGGAAAGTGATTTGGATAACCTAAGGCAGCGTAGTCTTGTTGTGGTTAACTGGTGTTTTATGTGTAAGAATGATGGTGAATTTACGGATCATCGTCTCCTACATTGTCCGGTTACGTATGAGTATTGGTGTTTTTTGGCTTGTTTGGCATCATGTGGGCTATGCCGGCTTTGGTTCGTTATATCCTTCATGCATGGAGTGGTTGTTTGGTGAGGTCCCACACGCCCTCTTTGGAGGGCTACCCCCCTTTGCCTTTTGTGGAGCATTTGGTTGGAACGGAACAAACATTGTTTTGAGGGGATTGAAGCCACGGTTGGTTCCATTAAGGACGCTTTTATTTCTTCTCTTTTCTTTTCAGTGGAGGGTAGATATTATATATCTATAGATGAAAGGAGAGACTTTTTGGGTTCGCTTGCCCCCTAGGGCAGCCCTTCTTGTTACATGGAATGCACTCTCCGTTTGAGTGACATTTATACAATCGTTACTTATATATATAAAAAATGAAAATCAACTCTATCCTTGTGCCATCTTCAAATGTAGAGGCAAAACACGTGCACTTCAAGCTCTCGGACCATGCTAGGTTCGCCATCAAACATCTTTTAAGAATAGGGACACCATGCATTATACTTCCATGTAGAATTATGTTCTCAATTTTTAAGACGTGTCCATCTACGTACCCATGTTCGGGTGTTGACCACATTTCAAGATGAGTCCACATATCTAAGATTTGGAACTAGGACGGTCTGACATTTACACACATGCCTGTACCCAATACATGTTTCCAAGTCCAAGTGGAATAGTCTTGAACATGATCGTTTTTTCTTCTAAAACCTTCAATTGGGGGATCTATGGTTTCATTTTCTTTTTGACTTGCCTTTTAAGAACTTAATAAAAATGAACAAAGCAAATTAAGAGATTAACATAAATGGGTTACATATAGTTCAATCCTTTTACATGTTTATTGCAGCTTGATGAATTTGCATAACTATGTATTAAACTATTGAGCTTTAACAATACTAATTTCCGTTACTGTCCCCATGTGAAAAGAAAACCACTCTAGCAAGTTAACCAGTCCTTCATATTCCTTTCTTAATAAACTATTGAGGTTCAATATATATATATATATATTTCCTGATTAAGAGTACTTGGGTAAAAGAAAACCACTCTAATACATATTGCTCCGTTTCTGTGGGAAGCAAAATATATTACTGATAAATTGACAGAATGTGGAACTTGAAGAAAATATATGTTACTAGCAACTGCTAATTAAACACTGGAGGGAGGATTGGGTTTTTTATGTTCACAGTTGCATTGATAGTACAATCTTCTGATTAGTTTACTTATCAATTTACGACAGCAACCGAGCTTTTTCCAACTATGCATCTTGTGATTCCATTCCGGTCTATTCAAGGTCGTATCTTTAGTCAAATCACTTGCTATATCATATTGTTCCTTATTCATTCTACTGACATTAACTATGGCCGTACTCTTCTCCTTGTGCCACCCTTAATGTGGAATATGTCACGCTTACTAACTGGTGCACTTGGAAGATAGTTTTGCACTTGTCCAAACTATCTTAACCAATTTTCTGTCTCTCGTTCTATTTCGAATTGTGCTATTTCAACCATTGCTATTATGTGATCAGTTCTAATTGTTCATTCGAATCATTCCTAGTCTCACCGCATCACTCATCTCAATTCTCAGCATTTGCGTTTTCTCCTCACTCGGTTCTTGCATATGTTTATGGCCCCAATATTTTGTGCCCGAAATTATTGTTGGTCTAATATAGCACTTCGAGTGAACTTTCCTTTCTATTTGAAAGGGAAATGCCTATCACCAAATATAGTAGATGCACTCTTCCATTTAACTCGTCTAGCCTTGTCTAACTCATCCAATCTTGAGTCGAGAAGCATTCAACAGTTTTCGTTCTTGGATATAGATTGTATCAGTCATCTATGAATGTTGTTTTTGGTTTAGTATGTCAGGAGACTGGTCTTTCAAAGGTTTAGAATGAAGCAAAAGAGTCAGTACCCAATATGTTTCCCCTCAATTCAGGGTGATGGGAGGGGCATATTGGATAGATACCTAACCTTAATATAATGTTTTTGTTCAACTAATTTGACCGTCGTAATTCCAATAAACTAGCAAAATTTTCAGTTTTATTTATTTTTGTGTGATACCTAATTTTAGCATAAGTAGAATAGATCCAGCTGCACATTAATATCTACAAAACTACGAAAACTACAGCCTCCGTGATTGGACACTTTCATTTAGTATGAATTTCGTTGCTGTATAAACAATTATAAAATATTCAATACAATGCTTGGGGAGGCTGAAAACATTGTCTGTGTTAGTAATATAATAAATAAAGCAATGTACTCCAATTAGACCTGTCAATGGATCGGATTCGGATCGGATCACTTAAATCCAAATCCAATTTGTTAAGAAATCGGATTATCGGATTCGGATCCTAATCGGGTTATCAGATTTTATTTTCAATCCATATCCGGTTAATATCGGATTCGGATCATAATCGGATTATTGACAGGTCTATCGATAAGGATGACAAAAACTTCCGATCCGCGATCCGAATTCGATAATTCGACGAATTTTCACTTAGTTAATTCATATTCGAATTTCTTCATTATAGAATATCTAATTAAAAAAATACAAAAATTAATAAATACTGAAACACTAAATTATTCACACTTTTAATAATTGTATTTATGATCAATCATTATTAATAAATAATAAAATAATTAACAACTAACATTTATATACATGTACAGTATTAAATATATACACATAAAAATATCAAATATATATATATTTATATATATATATAAATATATTTTATATCGGATCGGGTTATTATCGGATCGGATGACATAAATCCAAATCCAATTTGTTAAGAAATCGGATTATCGGATTCGGATCTTAATCGGGTTATCGGATTTTATTTTTAATCCATATCCGACTAATCGGATCGGATTTGAATCGGATTCGGATCAAAATTCGATCCATTGACAGGTCTAACTCCAACACACGCTAAGGTTTGCCTTAATTACACTCTGGTGGTATGTTTGCGAAAGCTTCACTATTACCATCTTGAGGTTTGACTACCACCCTCTCCTGTTAACTAGTTCTTGTCTGTCACCTAAACATTGGCAATGGCCTGTTTTGCCTCTAGGCTTTATCTTTAATATATCACATGAAATGACCAAAGGATCCCGCTAAATCTTTTGTTAGTGGACAAATATACCTTCTCTCTGACTCTCTCTCTATAAATATGTTTGTGTGTGTATATATATATATATATATTATATTTACCTTATCTTAAAGCTCTTCTTTCCATTTAGATCAAAACCCCTCAAATTGCCAAAATAACTTCTTGCCATCAAATTATTGGAAATATTATTATCTTTCCTCAATTCAATGTGTGCAAAATCCAATAGTGAAGGATCTGAAGTTTTAAACAAATAGAAACTTAAAATAAAATTTCAATATTTCCCAAGTTGCATTTCCTCAATTGAATTGCAGCTCACTTATAATAATAAAAAAAAAAAAGAAAAAAAAAAAGAACAATACCGAATTGTGGCATTGGATTTATGATGCTATTCAGTCATGGATTCGATCAATCCATGGAGCTTGGCCATCTGTTTCTAAGGTTAACAGTTACAGTTATTACATGTACCGATATAGAAGGAAAGTTTTGAAATCCTTATTGTACAGCTATGTTGCAGATGGATCACTCTCATCCTCATCACCATCATCAGTAACAGCAAAACTATTGTAATAAAGGGACTGGTTATTTCCCTTAAAATTTATGTAGGAGATACGCAGGACAGCTGATAAGCAGTCTCAGAGATAATCAAAGACATGTGCATCATCTCTTTTGAGTGCTCATTCATTTACATGCTTGCTTTTTACTTTTATTTTCTTAGGTTTTCTTTTTTTCAGCAAAGCAAGTGGGCACTCCTTTTTATTAAGTTCTCGAAATACCTTATTTGCTTGGTCCCTATATTTTAGTGCAACCAATAGTCGGGCGTTTGCAAGCCTCTTGAATTATTTCCATATTATATCTGTGGTCTGTTGGACTTAAATGACCACTCCACCTCGAATCAAATTGCAGAAGCTTATAGGTTCTCAACCAATTGTTTTTAGGGCATGAAAATTTCAACCTTTTTTCATCTGGAATATTCGATTTCTCTTCTACGTTTGGAAACCCAAACCTTTGATTTTAGTGGCCCTTGTCATGATAAAACCTAATCCCCAATAGTATTGTCTAAATTATATTGTTTTGTCCTGCTGTTAGGTTGTGGCAGGCTCTTCTTGTGCCTGTTTACATCATTCCTTTAGGGTTCTGAAATCCTTCGGTTTCTTAAAGTGAGAGAAACAACATCAAAACTTCTCATTAGCAAAACCTAGAGGGTGTTCCTAGGTTTAGTGTGTTTGCTTGATTGATTTTAAGTCTACTTCTGATTGTGGTGACTTCAACGCATAAATAAATCACCCACAATTAAAAAAATAAAAGGGAAAATTCCTCATAAGTCCTACTTCTCTTACCAAAAGGACAAATAAGTCCTAATACTTTCTTTTAGGACAAAATGTCCTACTTTTGAATTCTTTTTCCATATAAGTCTTAAATCCCTTCAACACATAGTGCTTGTTTGGTAGACGGTAGAGCTGGCAAAATTGGACACGACACGAAAACCCGACACGACCCGATACAACACGAACACGACACGACACGGTTTAAGGCATTAAATGGGTTGACACGAGAATATAAGGGTCAACCCGAACACGACACGGATAACCTGAACATGACACGTTTGACACAATTACTGTTCATATTTATCTTTATTTTTATATTTTTCTCTTCTTTAATTGATTATGAATTGAAATATATCAATAAAATAATACTGGATCGTGTCAAAATCAATTTAATTTTGTTGATAATAGGTTAAATAATTTATTTCGTGTTGGATTATGTCAAATTTAATTTAAAATATTATAATAAATGGGCTAAATGAATTAACACATGTATGGCTTAGGCCTTTGTTTATTTTTATATCATTTTACCATTCAAAAATAATAATAATAATAAAAAAAAATTACATAATTTACATGGGTTGACCCGAACACGACACGAATACGACACGACACGTATAGTAACAATACGATTTCGACCCGACACGATATCGACCCGACACGAACACGACCCGTTGACACGAATTGCCACCCCTAGTAGACGGTGTGGAGTTGGTTTTTGGTTTTGGTTTGATTGGAGTTGGGTTGGTTGGAGTTGGTGTGGTTTTATTTTGGTTCCAAACCATGTTTGGTGCAGATGGTTTTGGTGTGAGAAAAAGTGATGCTGAAAAACCAAACCATGTTTGGTAGAAATTCTGAATATTAATATATTAATAAATATTAATATTAATATATTTTAAAATATATTAATATTATAATATTGATATATTAATATTAATATATGAGTTTCACATTTTATTTATTAATAAATATTAATATATATTAATATTAATATATGAGTTTCACATTTTATTTATTAATAAATATTAATATTAATATATTAATATATATTAATATTTTTTAATATATTAATAATATAATATATTAATATATTTAATTTTTCGAAATATTTAATTTTTCATAAATATTTAATTTTTCAGAATATTTAATTTTTCGAAATTTATTAATATCAAAAATGAATTTGCTACAGTGTTGGTACCAAAACCAAAACCATGAACCATAAAAAATGATGGTTCCAAATTTTGGCTCATTCCTTCACAAAAGTTGCACCATGAAATTGCTACTGTGTCTACTCCAAATTTCCACACCATTTGCCAAACATGAAGTAGAGCAAAATTTTCAAACCAAACCCAAAATTTTGGCTCCACTCCATGTTGCCAAACATGCACATAAATCAATCACCCACAATGAAATAAATAAAAGGGAAAATTCCTCATAAGTCCTGCTTTTCTTACCAAAAGGACAAATAACTTCTAATACTTTCTTTTAGGACTAAAACGTCCTACTTTTGAATTGTTTTTTCATATAAGTCCTAAATCACTAAATATTCCATTTACACCCCTATTAAATTAGATAAAAGATATTAAACTACATATAATATTTTTTTTTAAAAAACTTGTTGTATGGACACTTACATTAAACTATAAAAATTGATTGAATTTTTTTTACCTATCTTTATATAAAGTAAGTTATTATTTTCTTACTAAATTTGTTCATTTTAGTTTGTTAAATTAAATTTAAATTATTTTTATACTAGTGAGCTGATTGAAAGGAAGATTGGACGATTCTATCCAGGGAATCAAAACACTAATTTATATTTGTAAATAATATTATTAGTAACTAAAACTCATATAAAAATTATTTATTAACTCTGGAATAAATTTATCACTAAATAAATTTTACTAAGGGTATAAATGAAAGTGTTGAGAATCTAGGACTTAAATGGAAGGAATCTTAAACTAGGACTTATTCGCCCAAAGATAAATGTTTTAGTGACTTATTTTTGTCTTTTGGTGCAAAAAGTAGGACTTAATAGGAATTTTCCCTAAAAGGGAAAGGAAAGGGGACACCGTGATATTAACATAGGAGGAAAAACCAGAGTTTAGCTGTTTTAGACGGAACAATCCACTATACTAAGAAAGAGGATGGAACTGCTCCACGAGTTGTTGATTCTAGTACTTTCAGAATTACATGCCATTGCATTACCTTCAGCGCTCAGTGTTCTCCAACTTCAGTGCTTTCAGAATCACAAGCTACACTAGTCCACGTCAGCCAATCATCTCACAATGATCTGCTTCTCTTAGTAATCGATCTTCCTACCTTCTACAGAGTGGTGCGAGATTCAAATGAAGTCTGCTGCTCTGATCAAACTGAATATTGCATAAGAGTTCACGACATCAATCAGATGTAGAACACCACCGTAAACACTTAAAAGTGAACTTAAGTGCTTAAATTAAAGAAATAAAATCCATAAAAATCTCAGCTTTATTTTTGTGAAAAGTCACAAGAATACTCAATAATACTAATGTTACAAATGCTTATCATAGTGTAACTATGTAAAATGGTATAAGCTAGGGAGTTGTTAAAACACTGAAATTGTCTTGTAGAGGTATATTTTGTTTTTGATAGGAACTGCCGCTGAAGTCTCTCAATCTTGAGAGCCACACTGCTGGGGATCTAATACATAGACATAAAATAAGTGGGAAGATTGGACAACGTAGACTTTACCAAAGTAAGCCGGCCTCCTTTGGAGAGGTACTGATGTTTCCAACCAGCTAATCTCTTAGCAACCTGGTCGACCAATGCATCCCAGAAAGGTTTACGCTGAGCTGCCGATCCCACCGGTAAACCCAAATAGATAGAAGGAAGCCGACTGACCCCATAACCTAACACTGCAGCCAGAGAACTAATGTTCCCTACCTCACCTACCGGAATCAATGAACTTTTTCCAGTATTAATTTTCAAGCCTGAGACAGCCTCAAAACAGATCAAGATATATCTGAGATGCCGTAACTGAACCTCCTCCGTGTCGCAGAACACTAACGTATCATCCGCAAAGAGCAAGTGAGACACATCCGCAAAGAGCAAACTGATGCTCCCCACTCCCCACTCTAAAACCGCGCAGAAGAGCAGCCTCCGAGGCTCGAGTCATCATCCGACTGAACACCTCCATCATAACCAGGAACAAAAACGGGGACAAAGGATCACCCTGTCTCAGGCCACGTGAACTCCCAAAAAATCCTGAAGGAGAAACGTTAACCATAACAGAGAAACTCGCCGACGATATACACAAATGAATCCACCTCCTCCACCTCTCGCCGAAGCCAAGCTGCTCCAACATATATAAAAGGAAACTCCAGCAGACATGGTCGTAAGCTTTCTCAACATCCAACTTCACAAGAACTCCTGGAATCCCACTCTGAAGTCTGGCATCCACAACCTCACTCGTGACAAGAGTCGAATCAAGAATCTGTCGGCCACCAACAAAAGCATTTTGGGAATCAGAAATAACCCCATCCAGAACACCGCGCATCCGAAATGCTAACACTTTGGCAATCAACTAATAAATACATCCAAGCAAGCTAATGACCACCTCCTTTTCCGAGAACGGGATCTCCAAACTAACACGCTCCTCCTCGGAAATATAGTCAAAATAAAGGCCATCCAACCATGGCCTCCACTCTTGTTACTCCTTAAACAAACACTGATAATTTCTGGCAATCCCCTGACGGATCTCCTCCTTGGAACTCAGTAAGGACCCCTCAATAGTGATACTCCCAACATGATTGGATCTCCTATGGGCATTGGAAACATGATGGAAGAACTTCGTATTCCGATCACCCTCGTTCAACCACACGGCTCGGGACTTATGACGCCAAGAGATCTCTTCCTGAATTGCAATCTCCTCAATCTCAGACAAACAAACCGCTCTTCTAGCCCTCCGCTCGTCATCCATGCCTCCACTAAGCTCAATACTGTTAATCTCGGCAATCTCCGCCACAAGCCTGTTCCTCCTCCATTCCAGGTTTCTGAAAGCCTCCTTGTTCCAGGATATAATATTAATCTTCAAAGCAAACAACTTCGAAGCCAAGGTGAAACTAGGCAACCCCTGTCTGACCGGGAGAGCCCACCAACCAGGAAGACTACTTCGGAAATCCTCGGATCTCAACCACATATTCTCAAATCTGAACGGAGACTTTCCTTTAGACATACCTCCGCAATCCAATACAATATAGCATGATTAGAAGTAAACCGCGGACCAATAGACTGAACAACATCAGGAAACCGTTCCTCCCAGTCACCGGAAATCAAAAACCGATAAATCCGAGACATGGTAGGATGCTCACGGCAACTAGACCATGTGAAAGCAGCTCCAACCAAGGGGAGGTCATGCAAGACGTGCCCATCCATAAACTCAGAAAACTGATCCATAGCTGGGGTCCTACGCCCCCTGAAGATCTCTCTGATGGAAAATGAATAACATTAAAGTCCCCCCTACACACTAAGGGAGTCGCCAAGACTCCTGAACCTCCCCCAACTCCCTTCACAACACATGTCTCTCACCATCCTCAACCGGCCCATACACACCTGAGAAGGCCCAACCGAAGCCATCCTCAACCATCGAAAAAGAGCAAGAAACAGAAAACCTTCCGATCCGGGAAGTCACCAAGGAAACACACCGCCTATCCCACATCACAATCACCCCTCCAACAGCCCTTATAGAACTCAAAGCACACCAACACACAAATCTGTTGCCCCACAAACTCTTAACCACTTTATCAGAAATAATTTCCATCTTCGTTTCTTGACGTCTTGTCAAGTTTAGGTAGGAATTGAAAATATGTGGTGAAAACACATTCCTTGTTGCATTTTAACGGATGGAATCAGTTTGGGGATTTGCAAAGATGAAACATTCTGGAACAAAATTAGAAACTCCAGCTCCAACTTTTGGCCAATCTTACCAACAGAATCACAGTCAATTCCTTCATGTCTAACAGTAGTCCATAGAGTAGACTAAGTTTTTTTTAATCTTTTTTTTAATATAAATTTATTTATTTATTATTATTATTATTTTTAGAAATTTGTTGAAACAATATTCTTGTAAGCTTGCTTATATATGCTTATATTACTCGAGCTAAAGCGGCTGTTATGTTGCAGCTGCATTCCGTCTTTCTGCATGCTAGGAAAGTGAGACGGATGGCCGGTGTACGTAATACCAAGAGCAAAATTGTGAAGGCAGAATGGGTTTTCAACTGGGTCGCCTTTATTTTTGCGAGGTTGATATCTCATGTTCTTATCACTGTCAAGTTGATCAGAGATGCTCACGACTTCGGAAAGGACGTGGCACTACCTCTTGCTCTGTTTGGGATGGCTGGAATGAATTTACTTAATTTTTCTCTAGGCATTGATCTCGTCAAAGCTTACAGGAGAGAAAGAAATTTCCTAGCAGATGATCCTAATCATCATGGTGACTGATCAGGCACTGAAGTAATTCTCATCTATCTCGTCTTTGGTCTCTCATATCATCATTTTTTTGTCTCACAGAAACTTTGGAAAGAATATATTTTTTACTACAACAGAAAAGAACATGTAAATTGTGTTTGTTGTAAAGAAAAAATTAGTGACCACAGTTCAGAGAACTTAAAACATTGAATCACTTTGCTTAATGATTTTCTTAGCATTGATCCCTTCAATGCTTACAGGAGTACTATGATAATTATTCTGTTGTATTCTAGCATTTCCTCCCTGGAAAAACAATGATAAATTCTATCCCCTGCTTTGAACTATTTTTCCTATATTTATTTATTTATTTTTGTTTTTTGTGTGTGAAATTTTGCTCCTCCAAACCACACAGCCTTGAGCAATCCTGCATTAGGACCTTTTATTGATTTTGAAATCAGCATCTATTAGGTTGGAACTTAAGTCATCTTGACAGGCATCATGTTTGCAATAACTGCATGTTTCTATTAGTAATGTCTCCCATTCATCTAGCACATTCAATTTATTTATTATTTTTATTATTTTTTTCTTGCATATTCATTTTGTTGAGGTTGTTTGAGTCTTCATACTTACTAACAACTTTGAACATAGTTGGTCCCCTGATATTTTCTCCTTCAAGAGCAAGCATTGGGAGGAAGGAAAGCTTCATAGAGCACACAAGTAGCATTGTGGCATAAAAGATTGGATGTCGGGTTGTAATTATCTAGGACTATGTCGTATAAGTTTTTTCTAGTTGAAGGCGGCATGTGTATTTGAGAAGTTCTGGTTAAGTGGATGCGTGTGTATCCGAGGTATTGAGAAGTTATAGTGAAGTCTATGCGTGTGTATCTGAGGTATTGTAGCGCAATTTCCAGGTTCTGGTGAAGTCTATGCTTGTGTACCTGAGTCAACACGTGCGTATCCAAGGTATTATACCGCAACTTCCAGGTTCTAGTGTACCTGAGTCAACACGTGCATATCCGAGGTATTATACTGCAACTTACAGGTTCTGGTGAAGTCTATGCTTCTGTACCTGAATCAACACGTGTGTATTCGAGGTATTGTAGCGCAACTCCCTCCAAACAATAAGTATTCAGTCACTGAATAAATTTTGGGATTGAGCCCCATACGTTTCATCTGCATCCTTGATTGCATTGAAATGCCCTGCAAACAACCATGGGGTTAGGTAGGATGTTGCAAATTGTAGATTGGAAGTGTTAGCCTCATAAACAAACGGCATGAACCAGATTGATGACTCCCTATTTTGATTACAGAGTCCAAATTATATACAAGAGATAATGAGATTAAAATGTTAGGGGATAAGATGGTAATCTAGTTAGATATGTGTGTATATATATGTATTATACGAACTATATGCAGACACAATGCATTACAGTGCAGTTAAAAAGGGGGGATACATCCAACTGTGAAGCACGGATACAGACATAATAATAATACGGCTACTGCGATGCGACGATAAATCTAAAATAATACCGCAAGATATGACAACAAATAATAATTTATTGTTTTATTATAGATATCAAAAATATAAATTTTAATTATTTTACTCTTATTGTCATAAAAAGAGCATACTTATTTGGATCTTAGAGTTCAATTTTTTTGATAGTGCTGTTTTCTTAAATTTTATATTATTTTAATTAGTTTGTAACGTATTTTAATTTGTACTACATTTTAAATTTTGTAAAAATAAATAATTACTAAGTCACCTGTTGTAACCTCAAAGTGTTTAACATCTATCCATACCGTGTCTCAACTGTATGCACTCGTAAAATAAATTCATCACACTTCTAGCCGTGTCGCAATTGTATCCATTCGTGACATTTTTAGTCATGTCCGCACCATATTCTCGTGTCTGAATGTTACGAAGTGTCTAATAGCCTCCCTATCTTTCTTTCTCACACACAAACCCACACGTCCCACCGTGGCTTCCATGCAACAACACATAAGAGTGGTATGATGCGACTGAGAGACTGCTACAAAGGCTATGTGAATCTGAGGCTGGTCCATGAAATGGACGTGAAACTTCCCTGGTCCACCACAAGGTCGACAGTCCCCATTTCAAGTAACCATAATATGTTCGTATTATTCTTTCTACTGAACATGGTTCATGACTTCACCCCACTGTCATTTGTCCATTGACTAACAGCTTTGTTATATATATATATATTCAGTGAATAGGTTTTTGGCCATTAAATGCAGGAGCCAAGAAGAATTTCTTTTGTGGGTTAATTTCAGTAAACCCCCATATACTATCTAATTTAATCAACTAACTCCTACTGTATCCACTTTGCCCCCTATACTATTTAACTTCATCAATATGCCCCCTCACCTCACATTTTGAGTCAAAATGCCTAAACTACCCTCAATAGTATAAGGGGGTTTAGTGAAATAGACCATTCAATAAATTCAGAAATATATATTTTCAGAAATAATTCATATTTCTCAAAAAAAAAAAAATTTGAGTATATATTATATTTTCGGAAATAACTCATATTTTGATATTATAAATTTTCGGAAATTATAATATATTTTTCATATTTTCGGAATTTTCAGAAAATATGGAAATTATAATATGAAAATATATATTCGGAAATTATAATTTCAGAAATATATATATATTTTTCGCAAAAAAAATATTTTTCAGAGGGAGCATATTATTTTCAAAAATATGAATTATTTCGGAAAAAATAATATATACTTTTTGCAAAAAAATTATTTTTCGAAAAAAAAATCATATTTTGGAACATAATAGTATATATTTTTCGCAAAAAAAATTATTTTTCGGAAAAGATCATATTTTGGAACATAATAGTATATATTTTTCGCAAAAAAATTATTTTTCAAAAAAAAGATCATATTTTGGAACATAATATATATTTTTCGCAAAAAAAAAATCATATTTTGGAAGATAATAAATACTTTTTCGCAAAAAAAAAAATAATTCGTAAAAAAAATCATATTTTGCAACATAAAATATATTTTTCGGAAAAAAAATCAATATTTGGAACATAATAGTATATATTTTTTGCAAAAAAATTATTTTTCAGAAAAGAACATATTTTGAAACATAATAGTATATATTTTTTGCAAAAACATTATATATTACACAAAATATTTACCAAAAAAAGTATTTTTACCAAAATATTACTTTTTACCAAAAAGATCATATTACACAAAATATTGTTTTTGCGAAAAAGTATATATTATGTTCCAAAATATGAATTTTTTCTGAAAAATAATTATTTTGCGAAAAATATATATTATGTTCCAAAATATGATTTTTTTTACGAATTATTTTTTTTTGCGAAAAAGTATTTATTATGTTCCAAAATATGAATTATTTTGCGAAAAATATATATTATGTTCCAAAATATGATCTTTTTTGAAAAATAATTTTTTTGATAAAAATATACACTACTATGTTCCAAAATATGATCTTTTCCGAAAAATAATTTGTTTTGCGAAAAATATATACTATTATGTTCCAAAATATGATTTTTTTTCGAAAAATAATTTTTTTGCAAAAAGTATATATTACTTTTTCCGAAATAATTCATATTTTGGAAAATAATATGCTCCCTTCGAAAAATATTTTTTTTGCGAAAAATATTTATATATTTCTGAATTTATAATTTCCGAATATATATTTTCGTATTATAATTTCCATATTTTCCGAAAATTCTGAAAATATGAAAAATATATTATAATTTCCGAAAATTCATAAATATCAAAATATGAATTATTTCCGAAAATATAATATATATTCAATTTTTTTTTTTTTGAGAAATATGAATTATTTCCGAAATTATATATTTCTGAATTTATTAAATGGTCTATTTCACTAAACCCCCTTATACTATTGAGGGTAGTTTAAGCATTTTGACTCAAAATGTGAGGTGAGGGGACATATTGATGAAATTGAATAGTATTGTAAGAGTGGAAATGTCCAGCCCAACTGAGCCCATCTGGCATCAGGCCCATCAAGTTTCTGGCCCAGCAAGATTTTTATGAGCCTAGTAATGAAGCCCATTTAGAAAATGTATATAAAGATAATCCAAAAATTAATAAGGATATTCTAAAAGGTGTTGAGCATTTTTGTGCATTTACACATTGGCGTCGTCTGTGGGAAGAGAGGAGGAGTTCCTGATTTTTCAAATGCCCTTCGGTACCTGTAAAATCGCCTCCTTCTTCCCATCTCAAAAAGCTAAGTCTGTTTGATAGACAAAAGGATCTTCTATTTGTTAAGTTTAAAGATCCTCCACCTCCGAAAACCTCCACTCACTACCTCCCCGGACGAGAATGCCAATCACTCGTTCACAGGCAGGCATTCTGCCCACTGAGGATAATCGTGCAGAGGATTCCCAGACCATGGAGCAAATTCTTCAACGCTTGGTGGCTGCTGAGGAACGTAGCGTGGCCTTGGAGAAACAGAATGCAGAGCTCAGGGAGAGGTTGGCTCCACCAGCAGCTGCCTTACCGGCAGTTACACCTAACGCTCCGGTGGCGGCGGTCGACCATTCTCTGAACCAACCTGAAGAGCACGCCGAATCTTCTCAGCGCTCAAGAAAGGCTCCAGCAGCCGACGAGTCTATAACCCCCCAGAAACTTCAAGCAATGATGGACGAGTTCCAAAGGAAAGTTCTCGGGGACTTGAGGTCCCGATCTACGGACGACATGGCCATCCAAGCGTCCACTGAATTGATACAGTCACCCTTCGTTCAGGAAATAACCCTAGAGCCTTTCCCAAAGAAGTTCGTTATGCCACAATTCACCCCTTATGATGGCACAAGGGACCCCGAAGAACACATATACCAGATTCATCAGAAAATGACCATGTACGCCGAGAACGAGTCCCTGCTATGTAAAGTGTTCTCCACAAGCCTTGCTGAGGCCGCCCTATTATGGTTTAGGAAACAGCCACCCCGATCCATTGGCAGCTGGCAACAGTTAACCAGGCTCTTCATCGCCCAGTATTAGGGAAACAAGAGACAGTTGAAGACCATATCCTGCCTCTTCACTATGATCCAGGAGAAAGGAGAGTCACTGAAAAGTTTTCTATCCCGATTCAACATCGAATCCTCTTCTGTGGATAATTGTGACCAGCACTCTGCGGTTGAGGCATTCAGGATGGCCCTCATTCCTGGAACAAAGTTCCATCAGTCTTTGGTGAAGCGCCCTCCATCGGGCATTGGGGAACTAAACTCTAGGGCCCAGGGATACTTGAGAATTGAAGAGGAGGTAGACTCTGGCAATGATAAGTCAAGATCTCAAGTGCAGGGAGTTCTCTAAAATTTTTTAAATTGTGAAACGGAATGAATCCGTGCGCTCGGGAACTGAAGCGTCACCTCGTTTCACGTGCGCCTCCACATCCTCCCTTCTCGCCAACCGAGGCCACCCGGACCACGAATTTCAAACGTTGCAATGATTGTATAGCCGTCATATTAATTGCGTCAGCCACGTCACCCCGATCAGGGGTGATGTATCTTATCCCCACTCTGTATCCTTTTTAATGGGCCGGGAAGATCGACAACCCATCACAAAGGATCGGGCTTGTGTAAGAGTGGAAATGTCCAGCCCAACTGAGTCCATTTGGCATCAGACCCATCAAATTTCTGGCCCAGCAAGATTTTTATGAGCCCAGTAATGAAGCCCATTTAGAAAATGTATATAAAGAGAATCCAAAAATTAATAATGATATTCTAAAAGGTGTTGAGCATTTTTGTGCATTTACAAGTATAAAGGGCAAAATGAACACAGTAGGGATTAGTTGATTAAATTAAATAGTATGGGGAATTTACTGAAATTAACCGTTCTTTTGTTGACTATAAAGTGGAAGACTAACTTAATGAGGGGACCATATATGTAATAGCAGCATAGCTTCTCTTTTTGTCTTTACTAGAGTTGGCCACAACAATAAGATAGAAGAAAATGAGGATTCCACATTGAACCCCAAGAGAAGTAAAGCCAAAAACTAAAAACCGAAGAGAATAAAAAAAAAATATTCCTGAATTATTGTACTATATATTGCAACTAAACCTCTAAATTATAAATAACTTCCCTGAAAATTTGATTTTATGCAATCCGTCCCAAATTCATTACAAAGTTGACTATCATATCAAACTTATTAAATTTGTCTGTAGATGTCAAAAAATGCACAATACAAAAATAGGGTTTCATTCATCATCATTTTATGTATATATACATTCTTTTTTTTGGGTTTTGAGCCCGTTAGAACAACATTCTCTTGCATACATCATTATTTTTTTTCTCTTTCTTACGTCACTAACTTGATCCCCAAGTTGTTCTAGAATGTTTTGACTATTAGGCTTGGAATATGCCCTTATCTTCGGGCTCTAGTCATCCTTACTAGACCATCAGGCTTGCGGGCCAGAGACTTGTTGGGCTTTGGGAAATTCCATACTTACACAGGCCATTTCTTGTTTATGGGCTTTTAGATTTTAATGGCCCATAGACAATAATAGAGTGTGGCTATGACGAACAACTACTCTGTCTGGTGACGTGGCAAGTCCATTAAATAGAACAACTACACCCATCATTAGCATTTCAAATTCGTGGCTTAGGTGACCTTGATTTGCGTGATGGGGCTGAGAAGACGGCTTGATGCTCCGTTTCTTGTGCACATGATTCTCTGCCTCCTTCGGTGCCCTCTATAAATACCCAAGGGTCTATATATGAAACACTTCTTGCATTTTAAAGCTTTTGGTTCTCAAAAACTCTCTGCAACTTAGCTACTTCACTTGTTATTGCCAGAATCTGCACTTATTTCCCGGAAAACTCACGAACTTTCACCGGAATCCTCCTTAGAGTAAGTTCTTTCTTCTAACTCTTCTACCTTTCTATCAATATGTCTGATAGTGATGACACCCGATTAACTAGTGATCGTCTTCCTTCTTCTGTTAATCCTGATGTCTTGCTCAGTTCCCCCTATGTTGAGGTGGTCACGACCATTAGATCTAGCCCCCCGGAGGTCATCCAGGCTGTTAGTACGTACCCGAATGATCCCTGCTGACCTAGTTTTGGTCGGGGGTCAGGATGATGGGAGTTCGGGAACTCAATTCTTTACTGATCCTCTCTCTTCCCATTGCAGGGTAGATGAAGTGTTGTAAAAGCTCAAGGTTACCGATGACGTGACCATAAAGCACTACTCCAGGAAACATGATTTTAGGAAGGGTGAGAGAGTAAGAGATGACCAGATTCTGCTTTCTGCTTATCACTTGCAGGTTCTGCGTTTTCCTATCCATCCATTCTTCCTTGTAGTTTTGTCCACCCTTGGTCTGGCCCCACTTCAAATTGGGCCAAACTTCTTCAGGATCTTATCCATGGTTCTTCTGCTCAATAAGGATCTTATCCATGGTTATAATTTTTTTCCGTTTCAGGGGAGAAAATTATGTGATGGCATAGACAAATCTAATAAGGGTTGGAAGGAGGAGATGATACTGGTGAGTGGGAATTGGAGACACCCTCAAGCAGCTAGCATCCAGATCCCGAAAGCCTTTAGTAAACAACTTATTCCCACAGATGGTGCTAATGTGTAGATGCCAAAAAATGCACAACACAAGAATAGGGTTTCATTCATCATCATTTTTTGTATATATATATACATTCCCTTTTTGGGCTTTGAGCCCATTAGGGCAACATTCTCTTGCTTACATCATAATTTGTTTCTCTTTTTTACGTCACTAACTTGATCCTCAAGTTGTTCTGGAATGTTTTGGCTATTGGGCTTGGAATGGGCCCTTATCTTCGGGCTCTGGTCATCCTTGTTAGACCATCAAGCTTGCGGACCAAAGGCTTGTTGGGCTTTGGGAAATTCCATACTTACACTGTCTATTCGCTAAATTATAATGATAATATTTTATTTTATTTTAGATATTAAGCATATCATTTACCTCAATTGTATCATAGGACATGCATGTATCCTCAAATTGAAAAAGAAAATTACAAGTATCGTAACTACTTCATTTTTAAAATAATTAACTTGTTAGAAAACTTTGATTTAAATAATAAAATTTATTATCCTTATTTTAAACCTTTTTACATCAAAATAGGATCTTCTTTTCATTAGATGCATTCATAATGAACTTTTTTTTTTTTAGGTAAATATAATGAACTTAATATTGATAATAATAAAACGCCTTATTTTTCATGTTATAGATATAAACATGTGTCCATCATAAACTTTTTACCTAAATTTATTTAAAGAACTTAGATACATTTTTTAATTATTTTATTTTAGAAATAATGTGTACATTTATGTGAATTTGAATGGTGAATATGTTATTAAATTAATTTTAATTTTTCCGTAGTCTATGCTAATAAAATAAATGAGTTAAGTGTAACTTAGTAAAAAAATTTTGGCACTGTTGTCATTTGTAAATGTTTTTCAAGAAACTACGGTATATGCAACAAAGTGTGATCATTTAGGGAGTTTATTGCGCAAATTAAAGTTTGCGGGAATTATTTGCAGCTTTTGTCATATTTTGGGAATATTGCATTTTATCCTATTATTATTATTTGAATATTACTATTATTATCAAGACCAGCTTCAGAGGGTGCAATAACTAAAAGAAGAGATAAAAGAATTATGAAGTGTAGTATTGTGAACTAAAATGGCTTAATTAGTTGGGAAAGAATTGAGGGGTTTGATGTCTCAAAGAAGCATCATGTCTAAAGTTTGATTTTTAATGGTTGCAAATAATTTTTAGGATTAACACCCGCATATATAACCCGAGTCGGTGAGCGTGTGAAATTTGCCTTACAAGAGTCTCGTAGATTAGTTGTCCGGTAAGAAAAAAAAAATAATCCACCAAAATGACATTGTTCCAGTAATCTTATGACTAATCAAGAATTCTTGCACCAACTTTTTGGTGTAAATACCAACTGTTGGGTTTTCTTGAAATAATTAACCCAGCAATATATAAGAAAATAAAGTTTGTGCCCTACTTGTTCTGTGTGAAGGCATGAGGCACTTCACCATCTATCACTATCATTGCTATGACGTCCACTGTTGTTTCCATTTAACTACGGTAAATTTAAGTCCTCCCTGTCCACACCTCTTTGGTTTCTCCTTAAAGAAATTCCAAGATCTGTGGTCATTGTTCAAACTTTCTAAAGTTGGCAACTTTCAGGAATGTGGCTTTTGCAGATGGGCAGTGGTGGTTAGATGTCAACAGCAACAATATTTTGATTTCTCTCACACACATACTATACACACACATTACATACACAAACGCACATTCTGTACACACACAAACACACATACATACGCCAACACATTTAACGTTAAAGGGCCAATACAGGAAGCATTCTTTCATGCATTTAATGTAATGCCTTTAATGGCAAGAAAATTCATTGCAGTCCATGATGTTAATATATATATATATATATATATCTTTATATCTGCACCGTCCATTTTCACTGATTATATCTGGTGGCCATAAGAATATCAGTGGTCCCATTAACATGTTGAAAATTAAGTATCAAACCACCAAGAAGCATTCAAATTGTAGGATCAGAGCTTCACTACAATACCCTAAACTAGTTATAAACAAAATACAAGTTTATGTATCATATTCTTATCAATGCAGTACCAAAAGTAAGAGTCCTAGTCTAGAGTGCACACAATTTGATTAATAGCATCCAAAGGTTCAAATGGTCTACTTTAAGAGCACCCCTGATAGATAGTAATTACAATTATTATTATTATAATAATAATATTATTATTTACTTCTTTTAAGCACTAATGCAAAGACTAGAGTTATGTTGCATGTCTAATGTCTCTAGCATCTCTCTTATATCAAATATATGCATGTTCGGATATGTTTATGGTTATTACTCACCTAACAACATCCATTAACATGATAGAGTACCAAATTGAACATCTTATATATATACATATATGTATATGTATATGTATATGTATTATATATACAAGTAGGATATCATATGTAAAACAGAAAACCTTTCCACATGATCCTGAGTACACATCACACACGGACCAAACACACATTTGGAAGCACATACATACTCTCTCTCCATTAGAACTCTGAATCCTGGAAGAAAGCAAATAATTAATAGGTAAACAAAAGTCCATCTCTGAGTGTGTGTGAATGTGTGTAGATCTGATATATAAGTATATATGAAACTTAATCCTAATTAGGATATGTATATATATGTGTAGATCTGATATATTGGAGTTAATCATTCGTTTCCCCGGCCCTATGAATCAGGAAATTTAAGCACAGAGAAGGGTTGCATTTCTTTTAACTGTGTTCTGCTCTTTAATTTATTGATGATAAACCTTCAAGCAAGTCTTTACAACTTAAGCCAAACTAAGATATACATATATATATAAATATGTGTATGTGTTTATGTTCTGTATTTTTTACCAAAAATCCTTGCCTATATGCTGGAATTTTTTGTGGTTTTTTAGGGTAATTAAATCAAAATGTATTTTCTTATAATGTGTATTTATTGATAGAAAAGGTTTTTGTAATTTTATAAGTAGGAAACAAGATTGGAGTGGAGTTGAAGAAATATGGGGAGGGGAAAGATAGAGGTAAAGAGGATTGAGAACAGCACTAGCAGGCAGGTTACCTTCTCGAAGCGCCGATCAGGGCTACTGAAGAAGACTCATGAGCTTTCTGTTCTTTGTGATGCTCAAATTGGGTTAATCGTCTTCTCAAGCAAAGGGAAGCTCACTGAGTATTGCACCCACCCA
Organism: Cornus suecica; assembly: GCA_963922005.1. Lineage (NCBI taxonomy): Eukaryota > Viridiplantae > Streptophyta > Magnoliopsida > Cornales > Cornaceae > Cornus > Cornus suecica. Next base: position 27,765,509 of record OY998246.1, on the reverse strand, counting down.
CTCAGGTCTCTAGTTCTACCACTCCATTATTTTTTGCTTAATTTTTTTACATTTCTTTCTTTGGTGTTTTCTATATATTTTCCTTCTGTAATTCTCAAAATAACGGTGTATGCAACTGTATATTTGTTTTGTGCAAAGTGAAAAGTGTTACATGATGTGTGTGTGCTTCTTGACAGACTTAATTTATGTCTCTCTCTCTCCCTTTTTTTATTTATTTATTTTTATTTTAGGTTTTCTTCCCTTTAAAATCCATGTATATATGAGTATATATATATATATATGGTAATCATTATAGTCATCAGAATTTCTGTACCTGCAGCTAGCAGCCTGAGAACTAATAGTGAGAGATTTGTTGACCATGATCTTTTCTTGCTTAATCTTTAAACCGGTCCCCTCTTTGGTGTTCTGTATATTTTCCTTCTATAATTCTCAAAATAATGGTGTATGCAGCTGTGTTCTTTGTGCAAAGTGAAAATTGTTTCATGATGTGTGTGCTTCTTGACACAGTTAATTTATGAGGTTCTCTCTCTCTTCCCCTTTTTTTTACTTTTGCTTTTTATTCTATTTTTTACTTTTGCTTTTTATTCTATTTTTTACTTTTTTTACCATGTATATTTATATATATATGCCTATATATATGGTAATCATTATAGTCATGAGAATTTCTGTACCCGCTGGCCGCTTAACTAATCAGAGTTTTGTTGACCATGATCCTTTCTTGACTCGAAAATCATGTTATGGATCTCAAAAACACTGAATAGTCATGCTTCTGGTTATGGTCTCTTAATTTCCTTTCTATATATATATTATTTTATTTTTTATATATAGTTTTGCCTCTTCTCTTATTATTATTTTTTTTATAGAAAAAATTAGGGATAATTCGATCATAAACTTGGGCAAAGAAAAAGACCTATTTACCAATGTTAGAAGAATTCACAACTACATATCATAACTAATTTATTTAATAATTTCTACTGACATAAAACTTGATACAATTTATTTATTTGTTATGCCCTTTTATAAACTAAAAAATGTGGTCTTGTTAGCAGATGGCTTATCCTAGCTACCCTAAATAGCAAGAGTATAGCAAAAGATATATGTTTGATTGAATTCATATCGCTAGTGATATATAACTGATTCAGCTTATATTAACCTTCTTCTTCATTTCTCAGCTTTTTTTGTATTTATATATGACTCTTATGAAATGTTCATATGTACTGTATTTTGTATCCATGAGTTGATGCTTTTCATATATCTTACAACTCATTGATTTATTTTTGTTTGGCTTTGCATCTTTAGCATGGGGCAAATCATAGAAAGGTACTTAACTGTCAAAGACGCTTGTATTCCGGAGCGTGATACCCGGGTAATATATACAATCTCACTAATCACTTATATTTTATATTTTTTCGGTAATTAAAAAAATTTATTGAGAAAGAGGAACAAAAAACATGCCAAAAAGGCCAAAAGAGAAAAACAACCTTAAGCAAGAGCAAGAATCAAGCCCAAGCCAAGGAAAACAAAGAGAAAAAACAAGGATCAAATCCTGCAACAAGAGACCTAGAAACAGCCTCAAACAAACCAACAACCCACAACCAAGTTAGGCATACAGCAAAGTAACACCTAACTAGTAGGAACAAAAGAGAGCACATCAGAGGGGATCTCTTCCAACACATGTGGGAAGATTCCAGCTTATAGCAACATCTCTACCCTTAGGCACATTCTTGAGCTTGATGGAGAGAAGCTTTGATCTGAGTCAATTCTCAATAGAGCTGATGATGCAGCCAGAAGAGAGCTTTTTGGATGAGAAAACTCTAGAGTTTCTTTCTCTCCAGATGTAATACACAGCAGCAGCAAAGCAAAGTCTGTACATAAGAGCCATGATGTTTGAGTTGCTAGGGCACCATAGGGATGACATCCAATCAATGATGGACCTGTGGGAGAAGACACCATGGTAGACTCCACACCTGTGTTGAACCCAACACCAAATCCTAGTAGAGAATCTGCATTTTAAAAAAAAGATGTTCATGTGATTCAAGCTCATCTTCAGAAAGAAGATATGTGACATTTCCATCTCTTGGGACTCCTAGTCTGTCCTCAGTGCTTAGCCTTTGTAAAGTGGCAAGCCATGCTATGAAAGCATGCCTTGGAATATGGTTAGAAAACCAAATGGAGTGGTACCAAGAGCAACCAATAGAGGGAGGAATCAGAGCGTGATAAGTGTGCTTGAAGTTGAAGAGGCCATTGGGGGATAGGGTCCATGAAGCCCAGTCTTTAACCCCATTATGGATTAGAGGGAGTTGATCAAAGCAATTTGCATGGCAGATATCAATAAGAGATTGAGGTATGCTCCATCTGTTCCTTCTTAAAAGCTTAGAGACCTAAGGATTATCCTTCCACCAAGAGTGAGAGATAACTTGAGGATCTATAAAAGGGCATATAGGGCCATTTGGAAGCCAAAAATCATGCCATATGGAAGTATCTTTGCCATCAACAACATGAAATCTGATAAAGACCTTGGCATGTAATTCTCCGAGTTTAAGAATTCTCCTCCAGTTCCAAGAGCTGAGGGGAGACGCATTGAGGGACCAGAAACTTTTCTTTTTTATTAGAATAACATGAGCCCAATCATACCAAATGGAGTGACCTTCATTGTGGAAAAGATTATAAATGTGCTTGAGGATTGAAACTCTGTTGAGGGAAAGCAAATTTGGAATGCCAAGACCCCTTAGCTCTTTAGTCATGCATAAGGACTTCCATTTCACCTTAGCACCTGAGGATTTCATGTCATAACCGGACCAAAGGAATCTTCTGAGGACTGAGTTAAGGGATTTGATGACATGTAATGGAAGGATCATGTGGCTGCTCCAGAAAAGATGCACACTAATAAAGATGGCTTTGATAAGCTACAATCTCCCAGCATAGGAAAGGAACTTTGAGGTCCAATTTGCAATTCTGCTAGTGATTTTTTCCACAAGGCTTCTATAATAAGTGGAGGTAATTTTAGAAGAAGATAAGGGAAGGCCTAGGTATTTGAAGGGTAAAGAGCCCAACTCAAAACCACAAGCAAGCTTCATTCTATTTTGGTTCTCTTGAGAGATGTTGGCTAAGAAGATTAAGCTCTTAGATACATTTGGTTTTAAACCAGAGAGAGAGATGAATGAGTGCAAGCATCTTAGCAAAACATCAAGGGAAATCGAGTCCCCATGACAAAACATCATGAGGTCATCAACAAAACAAAGATGGGATAATTTGTTAGCTTGACATCTCCAGTGATAGGTGAAGCTAGGATCATTTTCAGTAAGGTTTTGGAAAATGGAAGAAAGAATGTCCATGACAATCACAAAAAGAAAGGGTGAAAGTGGATCACCTTGTCTTAGAACTTTGACACCCTTGAAAAACCCACATGCTCACCATTGATGGATATGGAGTAAGAGGGAGAACACACACAGGCTCTGATCCATCCTATAAAGAGTGGAGGAAGATTGAGAATGGAAAGTGTGTCAATGAGACAATCCCAATTAACAGAGTCGTAAGCTTTGTGGAGGTCCACCTTAAGAGCACATTTTGGGAGTTTTGAGTTAACATGGTAACCTTTAAGTAATTCTTGGACTAAGAAAAAACCATCTCCTATCTTCCTATTATTGACAAAGGTTGTTTGGGTTTTTTCAGTGAAGGAATGGAGAAAAGGTTGAAGCCTGCTAAATAGAAGCTTAGTGATGATTTTGTAGAGGATATTCCAGCATGCAATAGGCCTAAAATCACTCATAGATGATGGATTAGGGACTTTAGGAACGAGGGTAAGGACAGTAGAATTAATTTCTTTAAGAATCTGTCCATTCATGAAAAATTCCTTAACTACCTTGACAAGATCCTCCCCTATAATTTGCCAAGCCCTCTTGAAGAAGTGGGCATTAAACCTATCATGCCCAGGGGCCTTTAAGCTGTTGAAGCCAAAAACAACTCTCTTGATATCTTCAGAAGAAGGGATCACTGTGATAGACTATAAAAGATCATCAGGAATGGTTTTTTTGTAAACCTCTTTAAGCTTTTCAATGCCTGGGTAGGAAGAAGACTTTTGCCCAAGTAACTTTTCAAAGAACTCAACAACTTCTCTTTTAATAATAGGAATGGAGCTGGAATGATCACCATTACCCAGAGTCAAAGAATAAAATTTCTTTTTGTTGCATTTACTATTAAAAGTCTTCATAAAGAATCTGGTGTTCTTTTCCCCCTCTTTAAGCCAATTGATCAATGCCTTTTGAATTAGAACAACTCCTCAGTTCTAGATAAATCAGAATAGGTTTTCAACAGATTCTTTTCATCAAATCTAAGGGTGTCATAGCTAGGATTCCGATCCAACTTAAGTTGACAGCTGTCTAAGTCTTCTTTAGCTTGCAAAGTTCTGGTAGATATGTCACCATAGATCTTTGTGTTGATGAGCTTCAATTTGGGCTTCAATAATTTGAGTTTTCGATAATTTGGTACATGGTTGTACCATGAATATCTTGATTCCATATGTCTTGAACAATCGAGAGAAAGTCACTATGGTCAGCAAGGTAATTAAAAAACTTGAAGAGGATTATATTTTTGAGTTTAGGAATACCATAGTTGACCACAGTAGGGGAGTGATCCGAAATTCCATGAGGGAAAAACTTGCAGTCAAAAAGAGGGAAACAAGTTGTCCACTTGTCATTAACTAAAGCTCTATCAAGCTTTCTTGAAATGTTAGTGCAACCAGCTCTCTTATTTGACCAGGAAAAAAAATGCCATTGAACCTTAAATCATTAAGCTCAAAGTTGTGAAGATAGTCCCTGAAATCTTGAATACCACAATTCCACCTTTTTGGTCTTTCGAAATTTTCATTAGGGTGAGAAATGACATTAAAATCTCCCATCACAATCCAAGGGATGCTTGTATTGAAAGGGGCATGAGACCATAAGTCATGCCAAAGAGAAGATCGTTTTGAAGCACTATTGTAAGCATAGACAACAGAAAGATCGCAGAGATGATTTGTATCAATATCAAGAACTTGAGTGTGGATGATTTGGGCAGAATCAGAGGTTTTGAGGACCTTAAGCTTCATGGGGTTGTAGATAATCCAAACTCTACCTAAAGTAGAGTGGAGAAGGTTGTGGATAGACATCCAGGAAGGGGCAATAGCTGAAAGAATATAATCAATATCAGTAGCTTGAACTTTTGTTTCCAAAATAGCAAGTAACTGGAGTTGTTGTTCATCAATAAGCATTTTAATTTCCATTTGTTTTGAGGGGGAATTCAGCCCCTTAATATTCCAAGTTGCAAAAATCATTGGGAAAGAGTGTGGGCAAGGACACCATTAAAGCCCAAGATTTGAGCTGTGGGATTAAGATTAGAGTTTTTCTTCTTGCTCTTCTTCTTCTTTATCTTCTTGCAATAGGTCCCCCATGGTCAATAGACAGATAAGATGGATTTTGAGAGGAAACATGAGGGATAATAGAGCATGAAGAGCTTGTTGAGGCAAAAGGGGATGGAGAATCATAACCTCCCGAACATGCACTAAAAGTGACATGAGACTGGTTTTCCTCAAGAACCAAATGAAGTTTCGATTTTTCCTCAATGTGCTTTTCAGGATCCACTTTGTTAACATGGGTATCCTAACCTTCACTTGGAGAGACATCTAAATCAGAGTTGCTAGCAATACTTGGTTGGTTTGCATAAACAGTGGGATGAATTGAAGGTTTCTTCTTTTTGTTGTTGACAATAGCCCATTCGGCATCTTTTATAGGTTCATCAACAATGGGGTTAGCTAATAGGGGAGAGGCACTGATGGGATTAATAACACCTTGTTCAGTTATAGTGAATGTGGTCTGGGGGCATGGGAGCTCCACATCAGCATTATAAGGGCATTTTGTATCTAAATGTCCAAAGCAAGAACATTTGGAGCAAAGCCTCCATTGGTATTCGAAGCTGATGTTAACAAATTTATAGCCAAGGTTAAGAAGAAGGTTGTTGATGAAGGGCTTTAAGGCATCCATTTCAATGTATACTCTAGCATAATCAACTCTTTTTTTCATATCAGTTAGCTTATCAGCCATAAGGGGTCTGCCAATTACACTGGCAATGAAACTGAAACCTCTACCCGTCTAAAATTCCAGCAGGATATTATGGATTTTGACCCAGAGAGGGATGGGTTTGCAGGAATCTTTTGTGAATTCAAGGCCTTTGTGCCATTTCTTAATGATGAAAGGGCGTCCAACAATCATGCAAGGACTATTCTCAAGAACATTCATGCAAGCTTTTTCACTGTCAAACTTGAAATATATTATTTGTAATACAAGTCTGATATGCAAGGTTAAGTTTCACAACTTTTGTAATTATTTTCTTGCTATTTTGCTCATAAATTGTAGGAACAAGTATACTATGAGATGACAAAGCTGAGCAAGGAAACACAAAACCTTGAGCTGAGTCTGCAATGCTTCAAAGGCGATCTGAGTTCTGTCAATGCTAACGAATTGGACGGACTTGAGCAAAAGCTAGAACAGTCAGTCAGTAAGGTCCGAGCTCGAAAGGTACAATATTTTTTATGTTTGGTGCCAAAAAACATAATTTTCTGTGGTTAATTATTTTACATACACAAAATAAAAAATGTGGCATATCCTTGCCACAAGTTCATGAAAATTTTGTTTTGGTATAAAAGAGTTTAGTGTTCATGTTACCAAAGGTCTTGTAGCCTGTTGGTATCACCTTTCTTCCCCAAAGGATAGGTTAGGGGTTCGAGCCCGATGGAGATCATGTGAGGGTGTGTGAGTCTTTTAATATTCTAAAAAAAAAGAAAACAAAATGCCATTTTTAACCAAAAGTGAATTTAGGGGTAGAAATATCTATAGTCAAATTCAAGATTTTTGTATTGATTGTGTTTGTATTTTAGTGTTAACTACCCAGCTACTCTAAAAAGTACCATATTAACTACTCAAATACTCTAAAAGTTTAAGGTGTTAGAGATGACGAAACTTTAATATGTAATCCTTCAACATTTAGTTGAGTGTTTTCACATGCATTTTATACTTTTAATCAACAACCTAGCACATTATAATTCCACAAGTATAAGTCTAGTTCTGTCATATTTCAGTAATTTATTTTATTAAATGCATTGAGAATTTTTGTTTTCTTGTTTTTTTCTTTTTTCTTTTTTGGGGTTAAAGTTCCAGCTCCTGCAGCAGCAGGAGGACAACCTTCAGAGGACGGTGATTTTACTCTCTCTCTCTATGTCCCCTCTTTCTCTCTCGCTTTCTCTCTCTCCATATATATTTATATATGCCTATGCGCATAGGTTTGTGATATATATGCATGTTACCACTTAATTTTCACATATATATTTGCCTGCTTTTTAATCCGTAGGTTGAAAAGTTGGAGAAGGAAAACCAAGATATGTACCATTGGGTGAGTGCAAAAATAATCACCTTATAAATTATATTTGCAATATTAGATAGCATGTTAACCATGTCAACGAAGTAAAAAAGTTAAATTTATGATAATAATAGTAGTACTTTTATAATTTGACAACAAAATAATCTTCCTTTTTTTTAGTGTGTACCCTAATGTTAATATCATCTTCAAGCTAGCATCAAGTTGAGTACTCTTCTATAAAGCTACTACTAACCATATTGAGGACTTGCTTGATTTAATTTTTTCAAAACAATTTTCAAAAAATTGCGAAAACAAGAAAAGATGTTCAAAATATTTTATGAAAACATACAGCCACGACCTACAATGTAGATATGCCCCCCGCAAGATCTATATTACATACATAATTATATTGTTTTGTGAAAATAATTAATATTATAGAGGTAAAAATAATAAAATTGCCACCTATAAAGTTACCAAAAGCTCATTTGTATTGCCTCAAAATACTTCCATAATATCGCTACAAAGATCGCCCCCTTCACATTATTTTCTGAGTGCGTCCCTATATTTTTATACAGTTTTTGAATTATTTATTAGTCCGTTGAAAACATAAAACAGAACTAAGAAGGCTTGCATAACTCTTCATTATCTTGTTAGATATAGAGGTTTAATTAACAGTAAAGTACTATACATATATATATATATGTACTCTATGTACGTAGTTGATGAGCAATCACCTTGAGAAGCAACAAGCAGAGCTAGAGAGTCAGCAGGCGATGACTGAGCTGACGCTTGTGGGACAGCAACAGCCACAGCCACCACAGCAAGTGTTTGATCAGTTTCTTTTCTATGGAGAAGGGCAGCCCAGTACTAGTACTAGTACTAGTGGTGTGCTTCAGCTTGCCAACCAGCTCTATCCGTGCCCGTATCGTGTCCAACCTACTCAGCCCAACCTTCAGGACCTCACTCTCCATCACTCCGGCTACGGTAACATTCATTATTCTGATGAGTAACACAATCAAATTTCAATCATATATATATGTATATGATAGTTATTGAGAATTAGTTGTTGTCAAAGAGTTGTAGTACTGACCGACAATTTTAGTCTCACTATTGAGACATTGTTTGGATCGGTTAATGAAATTTTGTGTAAAAATTAACTTCAATATTCTTCAATTATTTGACCAAATGAAGACACAACATATTAACAAAAATACCCTGGATTTTGATTTTGTCACGAAGTAATAGGTATATACTCAGTGTAATGAATATGTTCATGTTTGAATTAAACTTCATCGGAGGTCAGTGTATTTTACGGTTTTACCCTATCTTGTATAACCCATCTTCTTCCCATTGCATACCATGTTGGTCATTTGGTGGCTTCCCAAGAAAAAAAACCCAAACCCCAGTAATTGAGTTTCACTGATTTCTACTCTCAAGGAGCTAATTATATAGCTTCTAAAACTAACTTTTAAATCGAATTTAATTAGAAATACCTGCTGCATAAGTTTCAATCCACTTGACCTAGAGATTCATAAACAGTCCTTCCTATTACACCACCTCCATAACAAATATTTAATTTTGTCCTTTTTTTTTTTCGGAATTATTCTTCAGACAAACTGATGATCATATATCATACTAGACACTCTATGGTCATAAATAGCACACACATAATTTCCATGTTCCTAGTTAAAAATGATGATCTTTTGAAATAATTCAATTGTGAGGTTGATTAACAGTATTCATAAGAATATATATATTTATATATCTCGACTTGTTTCTTTAGGTAAGTCAAGTGTATTAATGTTTGTTTAGTCACTTTAGATTAACAAATTTGTTTCCATGTAGTGCAGAGTGATTTCAGCTGATAAGGAGGGCCTCTGGGTATCACGAAAAGAAGGAAAGTTGACGGGTGATATATCTCCAGATATAAACTATATACAGTTTGGAGATTATAGAATCTCCTATATTATGTAATTACTACATGGAGGACAAGTTCATATAGTTTTATTATGTTTGTGATTAGGCCTATCTGACCTATATGAATGTTATATATGCGACTATATATATATATAATATAACTTATGAAACATGGCATTGCAGCTCATTAACATAGATTGTGTTCCACTGAAAGTAGCTATGCATGTTTAATAATGTTCTTGCAGTAAGTAAATCTGCTTATTACAGTCTAGCCGTTGGTTAACTAGAAAGAATTCAATATTTTCAAATTGAATATGCATGTATACTAAGCTATTTTAAAGGTAAAATAGACGAGGGGGGAAATATCCTCTCATTTTCCTCTCTCATCAGTTCCGGTGAGAGATCTGCGGGTCCGATCTGGCCATTTGATCTATCAGATCTCACTTTATAGTTTAGTTAAATTTAAACAGCCAAATAACCATATCTGAACCCTTGGTGTTCAATTTCAAGCGTACTTATCATGTGTGAAAAGTTGGAGTTCATTATAAAGTGTTCTTATTTATTGTACGTGTATGAAAAGTTGGTGCCAATAGTGTCCCTGTATGATTCAATATTACTACTACTTTACTATTTGATTAAACATATTTTCAAAAAAGAATTGATGCAATTTTTCTTTAATAAATTTTATCTTCATCTCTAGTTTTATATATAAAAAGAAGAATAAATAATAACAAATAAAATAATCGAATGTCAAAATAGTATTAAATCACATCAAGGTAGACAATAATCTTGAGGACCTAAATTAACATTGCCCATTAAACAACTATATTTATAAAGAATTTACCGAAAAAAAAAACTATATTTATAAAGACAATGCAACACGATACAAGGGTTCAATATTTTTACTAGCAATTCACATTCCGTTATGATCTAACATTGATGGAAGAATAAAATGGTTCTAATAATTCAATTAAGAGCTAGATAACCTTCTAGAGAAAATAACTTTGTTCCAAGCCTCCTTTCCAAAAATGAGCAGATATGTCAAACGGAGTAACTTCAATTTGCATCCACCCATCTAGAGATAACCATCCTTCGAAATAAATTTCACAGATTGTTGAATAACTGAGATGATCTTCTTATGAAGGATAAATAGAAAAGACCAATAGATTTGGATTGAAATATTATAATTCCCAACCATTTGAAAAAAATATAATAATTATTTTGTCTCATATTAATAATTCATTTAGTTTATTATATTTGGGTAAATAACAGTTTCACCCCTGTTGATAGTGTAAATAACACCCGCACCCCCTCGATTTTCGCTAATTACAGTTTCATCCCCTGAAACGTAAATTACAGTTTCACTTTCACCCCCTCAACTCATTCTCCGGCGAGGTCAAACCGGGTCAACCAAAATCTGAGATGCGAAATGACCAAATTATCCTTATATGTGTGTAAAGACTTGTTTGCCCATCCAAAATGATGTGAAATACCTAAACTATCCTCATCACTTATATATATATATATATATGTGCATAAATATATGTATATACCCATATACATATATGTATATGTATGAATTGGGTATTGGGCAAATTCAATCTATATCATAGAAACATAAATTGGGTCCAAGATCAACAAATACGTCCTATAAGAAGCATGATTTAGACCCAAAAAATCAAAAAATCAACACACCCATTTCATATGTATGTAGATATATATGCGCGTATATATATATAGATAGATATATATATAGTTATATATGTATATATATGTGCGTGTATATATATAGATTGGTGTATATCCATCTATATAGTTATATATGTATATATATATGCGTGTATATATATAGATAGTTATATATATATATATATATATATATATATATATATATATATATGCGTATATATATAGAGATAGAGATATATATGTCATTTTGTTCTGATTTTTCTCTAATTGAAAATGGACAATTAATTGAGTATGAGTAGGAATTGAGGTTTGATAATTGGTAGTTCATTTTAGGGTTAGGGTTTGATTTGAGGGGTTTTAGGAGAGAGTAGGGGTGATATGAAGAAGATGATGGAAGGGTAAATAGGTAATTTAACATAAAAGAATATTTGATTATTTAAAATAAATATAAAAAAAAGGGTATAAGACTAATTGCACATATCCGGTCGCCGGATATGGGATTCAGGGGGTGAAACTGTAATTAGCAAAAATTAAGGGGGTGTGGGTGTTATTTATACTATCAACAGGGAGTGAAACTGTTATTTACCCATTATATTTTAAATAGTTGTCAATATCATTCTAATATAACTTTTAACTTTCCTAAATTACCCTTCTTGAAAAGTACTTATACAATAGACAAAAGGGTAAAAAAGGAAAATCAATATAGTTTTAATACAATAAATCCATCTATGAAAACTAAGAAAGTCAAACATACATTATCAATTAATATGGCAGAAAGATAGTAGCTTTAAGAGACGAAGGTATTGGTTTGTATTTCTGATAACAGTTTTTTATTTTTTGAAAATTGAAAATCAGAAAACTGTAAAAATATCTGTTTGGTTCAGTTTTATGAAAATTCAGTTATAAAAATGGTTGTTTTCAGAGAACTCATTTTTATTGTTCTAAAAAAACTGTTATCTATTATCAGAATTCTCAAGAATAGTTTTCAGAGATACAAACCAAGCATGCCCAAAATATTTTTCCTTTATTTTTTGTAACTTCAACCCATTTATAGAAGCAAGTTTCATATATTTGGGAATGACATATGAGTGATAAAATTGGGAAGATACTTAAATCATGCCCAAAGGCTTTACAATGTAAACAAAACAGGTGGTATAGGTGCAATTTGTCCCGTATCGGATCAGGATGGGAAAGTAAATGACACTACAACAAAGTAGACATATGGTGACAAACATTTAGCAGTATCGACTTAAATTGCTGCAATAAGTTATTTTTATTATTTGCTGTTAATTTATGTTTTTTAGGTTAATCTTATGCGTGTGTATTTTGATATGGAGAGTATACATGATATACTTATTAATTACTTATTACTATAGCAAATAAATGAAATAAAAATATATAAGCATGTCATTAGTAAAACTTGCGTGTATTATATAATAGATGGCTAAATTCTACTCATTTTGTTGAATAAGCATCTTGTTTGTATTATTATATATTTTCGTCATTAACTTTATAACATGATAAATAATTATGTTATGATGTTCCTCTTTAGATAATCTTGTCATTAAATCTATAAATTGACATAAGTGATTCGAGTTTTTAATTGTGCTATGTAGTATCCTATTAGAATATTGAAACTGAATTGAACTGACTGTGCTTTCTAGTATGAACAATATATATATATATATATATATATATATATAAATATATATATTTGTTTTCCAATACTGCTGTTGTAAAATGTTGTCATTTTTTGGAGGATTTACTTCAAGAAAACCCATATACTATTCAATTTAATCAACTAATCCTTACTGAGTTCACTTTGTCCCCTATACTATCCAATTTCATCACTATGCCCCTTCTTCCTCACATTTTGAGTCAAAATGTCTAAACTACCCTCCCTTAATACTATAAGGGGGTTTAGTGAAATAAACCCTTAAAAAAATTATTTTTCAAAAATAAATTATATTTTTCGTAAAAACTATAAATTTCAAAATAAATATATATTTCGGAAAATATGATTTTTTTACGAAAAATATTTTTTTTGTGAAAAATATATATTATGTTCCAAATTATGATTTTTTTTTTGCGAAAAAGTATATATTATGTTCCAAAATATGAATTTTTTTCGACAAAATAATTATTTTGCGAAAAATATATATTATGTTCCAAATTTTGATTTTTTTTTTCGAAATATAATTTTTTTGCGAAAAAGTATATATAATGTTCCAAAATATAAAAATTTTCCGAAAAATAAATTTTTTCCAAAAATATATATTATCTTCCAAAATATAAATTTTTTCCGAAAAATAAATTTTTCCAAAAATATATATCTTATGTTCCAAAATATGATTTTTTTTTTGCAAAAAATATATATTATGTTTCAAACTATGATTTTTTTCCGGAAAATAAATTTTTTTGAAAAAATTATATTATGTTCCAAAATATGATTTTTTTCCGAAAAGTAATTTTTTTCGCAAAATATGATTTTTTTCTAAAAAATATTTTTTTGCGAAAAAGTATTTATTATGTTTTAAAAATATGATTTTTTTTCCGAAAAATACTTTTTTTGCGAAAAATATATATTATGTTCCAAAATATGATCTTTTGCGAAAAATATATACTATTATGTTCCAAAATATGATTTTTTTCTGAAAAATATATATTATTTTTTCCGAAATAATTCATATTTTGGAAAATAATATACTCCCTCCGAAAAATAATTTTTTTTGCGAAAAATATATATCTAATTTTTTGAATTTATAATTTTTGCGAAAAATATAATTAATTTTCAAAAATTAATTTTTTTAAACGGTTGATTTCACTAAACTCCCTTATACTATTAAGGGTAGTGTAGTCATTTTGATTCAAAATGTGAGGTAAGGGGGCATAATGATGGAATTGAATAGTATAGGGGGCAAAGTGAACACAGTGGGGGTTAGTTGATTAAACTGAATAGTATAGGGGTGTTTCTTGAAATTAACCTTTTTTTGGAAGACAAAAATGTTGTCATTTAGAGGGCTACAAGTAGAGTTATTGCTTGAAAAACGGTATAGATTGCATTTGAACCTTTTCTCCTTTCTCTATCCTCTCCTCCCCACCATTGATCTTTTCTATGGTCAACCTATACCTTATTTCTTCTCTATGACCTGAAGACACGCCCTCTACATCCATACATACTTTTTCTCTGATTTGTGTTACATCTGTTTTCTCCCCCCTTAATGACTAATAGAAAGAATAACCCATCTCCCCCCCTCTTTGCTCACAACCTACATTCTCCATAAGAGGAAGTTGCTGAATTGAGAAGGCAAGTTGAAACACTGAAGAAGTCTCTTGCTGAAAAAGGCCTTGATCCATACCAATCTCCCCATGGTTCCAGAGGTGGTCGTGCTAGAGGAAGAAGGCTTAGACCTTCCTTAGCTTTTATCTACAGTTCCAATTTGGTTTTTGACCCCTTGGAGGAGGAGAGTTAGATGGCTGATTCCTTAACATGTGAGATTGCTCATCCCTATGATATTGTGACTTGTGGTTAACTCATGTTCAATAAGTCAAGCCATACCTTTTTATGAGGTAGGTACTTCTCTTGCCATTTCTCCTATTTTCTTCCAAACCTTTGTCCCATCATAGGTCCTATTTTACAACACTCACGTAGGAACTCTAACCCTAGCACTTGATTTTCAACTGAGTTTCCTCCCCTACCAAATGAGCCTACCCCTAACCCTATTTCATTATAACTAGCTCCATTCCTGTTACAATTGAACTAATTATTTCTCAACCAAATAGAACTTGGGCCCAAAAGCTTTTGGCTGGAACATCTAAAACAAAAATGAAGCTAAACTACTGCCATCCCTCTGACTTATCTACTGGAATTGTTTCCCCTTCTCTAGAGGTGGCAATGGAAGGTAGTAAACCTTGGCAATCTTGTCTTATTGGTTATTTTTTGGATAAAAGGTTACCTTTCCCCACTGTTAATAATATTGCACACAAGCTGTGGGCCAAGGATGGTCTTATGGAAGTGGTGGGGATTAACAAAGGGTTCTTTTTGTTCAAATTTGTCACCGAAGTTGCTAGGGACTCACTATTTGAGCAATGACCTTGGCACTTTGCCAATCATTTTATGATTCTTCAGAAATGGGTTTTGGGTCTATCCATGCAGAAAGATGTTTTCCTAAAGGTCCCCATCTAGATTAAACTCTCCAACATCCTTCTTTAATAATGGTCTGATGCAGGGCTCAGTTACATTACAGTGTCGTTAGCAAGCCTCTACATGCTGATGTCTTGACAGAATAAGCTTAGACTTTCCTTTGCCTGGATTTGTGTGGAAATCACTCTTGATTTAGAGCTCAGAAAGGTTATCCACTTGAAGCTTCTTGGAGGGAAACTCATTCCCATTGATGTTGAATACCAATGGACTCCTAGCAAGTGTGGTCATTGCGAGATGTTTGAACATTCTGATAAGAAGTGTGTTGCCCTCTTTAATTCCTCAAAATGGAATACTAATCCTTTGAAACCTTCTAATTCCAAGCAGGAATGGAGAGCTATTACCAAGAAAGGATACATAATTATGTAAGAAATTCCAACTGATACACATGTTAACACAACTAGTGAACCTCCAGCCTCTTTCTCTAACAATGCTATAGCTGAGAATCTCTCAAATGAGCCTTCTATTCTTTCCCTAAATATTGCTTTTATGAATCCCTCATCTGATACTTTCTATAGAGAATTAACTTGCACCAACCATTTTAATGCCTTGGCGGAGGCCTCTCTTGAGACCCTGGAAGAAATTATTGCAATATGTGACATTCCGAATTTATTATCTGATTCTTCAGGCATTAATGGCCAGAGTGCCCCAAGTACAGTGAAAAGCCCAGAGATTAAAGTTGAATTGAAGCTTGATTATGTGGGTACCAAAGCTGCAAAAAGGAAAAGGGAAAACATTTGTGGCCCTTAGGCAAAGAAGAGCCATTGGAGGTGCCAACTCTGGTAAAGGTAAGCCTTATGGCAAGGGTGAGTCCCATTTACTGTCCTAATTATCCATGTAATGCACCATTTGGAATATAATAGGTTTAAACAGTTCCTCAAAACAAAATGAAGTAAAGAATATGATTAGAGTTTTGCAAGTTCCCATTTTTTGTTTAGTTGAGACTAAAGTTAGAAAAAAGAATGTTGAGAGAATTTTGAGATATGCGTCCAAATTATAAGTGTCTTTCTAAATATGATTATGCAGAATTGGACAGAATTTGGATCTGTTGGGATTTGAAAAAAGTTCAAGTTCATCACCTTTCTAGTTCAACTTAGTTTATTCATTGCAGGGTGGTTGAGTTGGACTCCACTTTCTATTATTTTGCTACTTTTGTTTATGGAAGTAATTTCAACACTGAGAAGAGACATCTCTTGCAGAATTGGTTACTTTCTCCAATCAATTGTAGGCTAATCATTGATTTACAGCTGGTGACTTTAATACTATTAGACATAGACATGAGAGAATTAGTGGTACTAAGGCTTGGAATGCTAGTATGAAGGAGTGTGGGGAGGGTCTTGAAGCTGCATGTTTATTTGATCTCAATTTCTTTATCATTAAATTTTCATGGAGCAATGGTCATATCTTTAAGAAGCTTGATAAGTGTATGGTTAATGATATTTTGTTAGAAAAATACCGTAATGATGAGGTTACTTTCTCCCCCCTGGCATTTCAGACTATGCTAGTATTCTTTTCAAAATGCAGGTGGAGAATAGATATATTAAAAGACCCTCCAGGTTTAACAATCATCTTACAAGACATGAGGGTTTTTTGCCTACCCTTCAAGAGGTTTGGAGATGCCATATTGAGGGGTCTAGAATGTTCTCTCTTGTTCAAAAGCTTGAACTTGTCAAACAAAGATTGAAGATCCTCAACAAAACTCATTTCTCTAGTCTGTCAAACCAAGTGGACTTAGCTAGGAAAATGCTTATGAATGTTCAACAACTCATTGATAACGACCCTTGTAAAGTTGAGCTCCAAACCATTGAGAAAAACTGTCTTCAACACTTTTATACTATGGCTCATGCAGAGGAGAGTCTGGTTAAGCAATACTCTAGGGTGCAGTGTCTACAATTGGGAAACCAAAACATTTCTTTCTTCCATAAAGTTGTTAATCAGATGAGGGATCTTAATAGGATCAGTGCCTTAGAGAGAGATAATGGCACCTTGTTGGACAATCCTCAATTAATCAATCAAGAGATTATGGACTAATACATCAAGTTGTTTGCTAAGCCTAAGGATGATATTGACCTGGACAACTTGAATCAGTTCATCAACAATCCAATTTCTGAAGAGCAAAGTAGAGAGATGACTAGAATTGTGTCTGATGAGAAAGTCAAGGCCACCATTTTTAGTATGAAAGATGATAAGTCTCCTAGACATGATGGTCTCAATGCAGTGTTGTTCAAGGCTGCTTGGCCTATGGTGGGAAAAGATGTCCCTAGGGAAATCCAAAACTTTTTTGTAACTGGGAAATTGCTGCATGAAATCAACAACACTGCTATTACCTTGATCCCTAAATGTCCTAATCCTAAAAGAGCTTATGATTTTAAACATATATCAGTGTGCAACATCCTCTACAAATGTATAGCTATAATTATAACTAATAGGATCTAACTTATTCTCTCAAAATACATCAGTGCTAATCAGTCTAGCTTTGTAAATGAGATAAGCATAGGGGATAATGTTCTGTTGGCTTAAGAAACTTTTCTTCATTATCATAAGGATAAGAATCCTCCAAGGGTGGTAATGAAAATAGATCTAAAAAAGGCTTATGATAATATATCATGGCATTTCCTTGGAGTTGTGTTGAAGATCTTTGGAATACTATAAGTGATGAGGAATTGGATTGTTACATGTTTCTTAACTCAAAAATTTTCCATCAATATCAATGGGGAATTGGAAGGCTTCTTCAAGAGGCAACAAGGGGACCCTATCTCCCCCTACTTATTTGTGATGGCTATAGAAGTGTTCTCTGGCATGCTGAACAACATTAACCCTAGAGCTCATGTCAAATTTCATTAGAGATGCAAGAGGCAACAACTTAACCACTTAACGTTTGTTGATGACCTCTTGCTCTTTAGTAAAGGGGAGATTAATTATGTAGTCACAATTATGGAGGCAATCAACTATTTTAGTCACCTTTCTGGCCTTTGTCCTAATCTCTCAAAAAACCTTCTTTTTGCTTGAGGTGTGGATGCTCAAGTGCTTAATGAGATGCTCACTCTAACTGGTTTTGAGCTTGGTTATCTGCTTATAAAATACTTAGGCATTACCTTGATTTGTATCAACTTAAAGGTTGAGTATTGTCATGGTATGGTTGACAAAGTGACCAAGAGAGTTACTGCATGGAACAATAGATACATATCCTTTGTCGGAAGACTTCAATTAATAAAGTCTGTCCTCTTTTCCACATAAGTGTATTGGTCCACTACATTCATTATGCCTAAAGCTATTATGAAGCAAATCAATTCTATCTTGAGAAGCTATATTTTGAAAGGTAAGAACATGTGCAAAGGAGGGGAGAAGATAGTTTTGGATTAGGTTTATTTGCCAAAAGATAAAGGGGGATTAGGTATAAAGGACCTTATTGCTCGGAACACTGCTGTGATTGGAAAACAACTTTGGCATATTTTACAATATTTTCCTGCTAACCTCTGGGCATCTTGGGTCAAGGCTGAACTAATTAAAGAAAGGAATTTCCGAGCTCTCAATGTTTCGGCTAAAAGCTCTTGGGCATGGAGGAAAATCCTTGGCCTCGGAAAGAGGTTTAGAAACCTGTTCCAGGTGGTCATTGGCATTGGTGAGGACATTTTGCTTTGGCATGATCCCTAGTTGTATGACCTTGATATTATTGAAGTTATGGACTATGGAGTAGTGACTTATTCTGGGTTGGGTTGGAATGCTAAAGTTGTGATACCCCCAATTTCCGCACGTTAGTTGGCCAGACTCACACACGAAGATCGAGAAATACCATGCAATTGATATAAAAATACAGAATAAAATAGGAAATTTGCAAAAAAAAAAAATCATAACAGAAGCAACATTAACATTAAATCTTACAAAAGACTCTAAGATACAACCTGGGAATCCTGTTAAAGAAGGACTCCTAAATAAAATTTTACATTTTTAATAACTTTGCCTAATTTACAACAGTTGTACAACCAATATACACTGTAAACCAAAAGTAGGAATGGAGTAGACGATAACGAAAAAAATGCTATGATTCAAAACCTTAACCCGGTGGCTGAACTATCTCAGACCTGAAATGATAACAACAAGGTGGGTTAAACCCACGAGCAAGTCCACTACTACTACAACCCAACAGAGGACCGATAAAACCAACATCTCTGAACGAAACAACATGGATATATTGACCATATGTAATAAGATTTGTCTTTCACTTTCCATAAAACATTTAGAACATTTCTTTTCTTTTCATAATCATATAAAAGATATATAACTATATATATATATATTTATTTATTTATTTATTTTTAAAATAACCAATGCAACCTATGCATACACATATTTTATATTATGTATCTCACATAATCAAATAAAAGATATATAATTATATATTTTAAAAGAAATATCTCATGCCTCCCATGCATAAACATATTTTATAATATTTTCCCCCTAATCAAATAGAAGATATATTATTATAACTTTTAAAATAAATAATCCATGTTGTCACGCCCCGAGTCCGAAAACCCGGATAATGACTTAAATTTAATTAAAATTCATAAGATATCAAATGGTCAAAATGGTCAACCGACATTGTTTACATGGTAACTAGGGCGGAAGCGAAATAGAAATAATAAAATCACACACAGATCCCGAAATCAAATCAAATTACAACACGAACACACTAGTCCAAAGCCAAACAATTACAAATCATAATAAGCACGCAATCTTTATTATTACATAAAGATGTAATTATTATAAGTTCAAATTCCACAAATTTCCAATAGCTCATGCATCATCCACCAACGGTTCTTTTCCTGAAAAATGATAAGGGGTGAGCACAAACGGCCCAGTAGAGAAAAATCATGAATCGTAAGATTCCGCAAGTATGTAAATTAATGAATACGTATAGGGTCAAGTCTCTACCCTAGTCCAATGTCATGATATAAATGCATAAGGAATCACAATATAAACTCATGTAGAATAATCTAAATAATATCATCAAGATAATTTAAAAGTTCTATAATCATGAAATTAAAACCAATACTCTCAATACGAATTCAAATCCAACTATCACAACAGAGATAACATCAAATTCAAAATCATCAAATGAGAAAATTATGTCGTGAAACAAACCCTAGGACATGAACTACATGTTCTTCTGCCTAGTCGTCTTGGGGCTACTAACCTTACGGTGACGTCAACCAATTGCGCGATAATTCGAGGACTTGCACCCCGGGAGCTCCTTCGTCCCCCCATTGCTCACACCACACAACCATTTTCCAAAATCAACAACCAATCCACCATTCACAATTCACAATTCATAAATGTCATTCACATGCGCACATAAGTAATAAATATATCCGCACTCTATGATCCACCTAATAAAAATTCTATCGTGGCATGAATCAATGCATTTAAACACATTAATGTAATTTCACAACTCATGTCAAAAATAGCACAATATGATGATGAATCTATATATAAACATTAAAATGCATAAATGAAGATTCTTAAACTCACACGATACCCCAATAAATCCCTACCTCAAACTTGATAAAATATCCAATAAAATACCAACAATCAAAACAATATGGTTGTGTAGAGAATGAAGAAACGAACGGTTCTCCCTTTACGCCTTCATTTGTACCCTATTATGCCCGAAACCAATTAACATATATTGAATAATTTTTTTTTATATACATAACCATATTTATTTTTATAATAAGATTTTTCAATAAACATTCTGATATATATAAATATATACTAAAAAATATTCGGGATTAATAGACAAAATTTAGCTACTTAATTAAGAGTTAAAAAGTTCGGTTTCGAATACTACCTTAAAACGGACAGCAGGTAATCTATGATTTTTAGAAAAATATTCAGGTTTGATAAAAATATGAAATTTACAGGATACACTACAAACTTCTACGTAGGTCTACTGTAAAATTTTCATAAGCTTTAATCAAAGGACAGTGGTAAAAAATAATTATAAAAGACAGCTTTCCTAACAGTTCTGAAAACTGAACACCCTTACTCCAAGATTTTTACAAACCTATCCATGAATTATATGACTACCCAAAATATCCAGATTTACATCATATACACTCAAGATCAGGTGATAAAATTATAAGTACAAAATTAGATTTATAGATAGCTCAAATTGGTTACACAAGTTCCGGTTTTAAACTACGATTGAAACTGAACAGTTACTACTCAACAATTTTTCTTACCAATATAAATTAACTTAAAATTCTTGATCTTTAATACATATGTCCTAGACATATACACAATGTTATAATAAAATTTTCAAGATTTATAAGAATACGAAACCATATGAAACAATTGGCTAAACCGAAACCGAAATCGGATCAGCAAGCAGTAAAATATCACTGGACAGCCTACTTCCGTGATTTTTAGAAAATTAAATATTTATCTGAATGATCTGAACTTTTGAGAGATGATAATAGACATATACAAAAGCATACTGTAAAAGTTTCAAAAATTTATAAATAATTTAACATGGTTTATAAATTGCTCAAACCGAGTAAACAAAACGGTCTGCAGCAACAACAATATCCGAATAACATATTTTTCCTAGATTTTTAATTAACTCTCTACTTATCTATAAATTCTGAAAATTTCAGGAACATATAATCACATACCTATATATGATCTGTAAAATGTTCATAAACTAATTTTGATCCGTACATATATTATAAATTAGAGATTTAGCCTTGATTTTCACTAAACATGTAAACTAGCAATCTGGAATTTTTGAAAAATCAAATCAAATTAAATAATATATATCACATACCGTAATTGGTATTAAACCGAAGATCGGAACACGTAGAACAACTTCCTAGTTGAGCACAAAATTGAATCCCCACTCTAAGATGCCCAAAATGTAGAGAGAGGAAGATAGGAGAAAAATAGAGGATGATGGAAAAATGGTTTTGCTTGATTGTTGAGAATATGCAAAAGTCAACCTCAACACATTAATATAATGGCTGAAAACTTTCATCAATAATGTCATAAAGTGGTGTCAATATAATAGATTTATGATTGCACATTTAAATGATGGAGGAATATGCTTTTGGAAAGTTGAAGATAAAAATAAAAATAAACATGTGGAATTTGGTCACATATTTACACATAATGAATATATATTACAAAAGTTACCCTCATATTTATCAAAATCAAAAGTAACCCCCACATTTAATTAAAATATTGAAACTACCTGGTCAACGACAAAATGAAAATTTTACAAAACATAGGAATGAACCCAAAAATTCAAATCATAAAATCCTTAATGCACGAAAACACATATAATGCCACGTAATGCACAAGATAAAAATATATATATATTAACCGAAGAAAAAGAAATTATTTAAATTAAGCCAGTCATTACACATGCAATCCATGCATAAATATATTTAACAATATATTCTCATACTCAATTAAAAGATATATAATTATACCTTTTAAAATAAATAACCAATGAAATCTGTGCATTAATATATTTTCATAATCAAATAAAAATATATAATTATCCCTTTTAGGATAAATAACCCATGCATACCATGCCTCATCAATATCATATAAATAAACCTATTACTATTCATAATCATTTTCTTATGCCAATAGACAACTTATCTAAACCTTATTTTAACCACGTACCCGATAATTCACCCATGTCATGATAACTCAACCATGTCCCGTGGTACTCGTGAAACTACGTTAATAGTCAGCCTCCAAGTGGTTCCTTAAACATCCTCAATCCATATTTATTTAGTTAAATATTATGATTTACGAATTTATCAATTCCCTTTGCATTATTTATTTCATCTCATACATCCCCGCACACAAATATGCTTATTAGCATAATAAAGGTGAATATCCTACACCTCATTGTATATCACATGCTACACATGTACAAAATCATACATAATGATTTATATCAACATAATAAATCATTATATTCAATAAATAACAAATATCAACTTCCATAGTATAATCATTGATAAACTATTCTAATGAATATATTTAACACCATTATAACCTTAACATATTTTATGATAGGTTAATAATGAGATCCGAAATCGCAATATTACTTAATTAAAGTATAGGGATCCCAAATATCTTTTTAAGAAAGATTTGGGGTCAAACTGTAATTACAGTGCAGTACAGGGATCCTATTGTAACTTCAGAAACATTATGGGGACTAATATATAATTTTCATAAATTATAGGGGTCATATTATAATTAGTATAAAACTAAGGGGTCAAAACATAATATAATTAGGGGTTAAATTATAATTATAGTAACTTAAAGGGATATATCAGTAGTTATAGTAATATTCAGGGGTTTGAATATAATTTTAGTAAAGTTCACATGCTTACGGTGTGTGCATTTACACCGGATCATTTCTCATATATTTGGATGATTTTAATTGGTCAAAGTTATGCTTAGTGTGTGCACACCTACACGAGATTATACCTAATAACTATAATTTACTTCAATGGTAAGGATTAAAGATTCCATCTAATCCTATGGTTACTAAAATGAGTGTACCATAGTAAACTAGATCCGCTTACACTAGATTCCAGCATATATATATATTTAAATCAAAGGCTTGGATTGAAAGTTAATAACATCCTATTGTTAGAAAAACAAGTGTACCATAACAACATACAATCAACAACACTAGATTTCCAGATTTATATAATTTTCGAAAATTGCCACAATAATTCTTAAAATTCCTAGAAAATTCAAGAAGCCTATTTAAATAATTTTAAATATTAATAAATCTTCTTAACTAGTATTTGATGATAAATTCCATGATTGTAGATGTATTTTATAATTAAAATACAATTTAAAGATAATATGAAGTATATGATAATAATTATTAAACATTCATCTATCTATATATATATGTATTTATATACATGATAACACTTATATACTTATTTTTATAGAAAAATAATTATGTATAAATAATATATATCTATTTATACATATTATTTCACAAAGGTCTTGAATTTATAAATCCAAATGGGTAGAATAGAGTTGTAACTTGCCTTAAATTATCCGGCTTGGATTTTTATCTTCAAGCCCAAAATCCATCCAAGATGATCACCTTATCTCCGAGACTCTCTCTGATTTCACTTATTTCTCTCCCAAACGTTTGAGCCAAAAATGAAGTTGTATCAATTCCAAAACATAACCTAATAATTCTAACAATTATTCATTTAAAAACATGTGGGCCCCCTCCTTTAGCTTTTTGTCTTCACCTTTCCCCAATTTTCTCCACCCTTACCCCACATTTCCACTATTTCATTTCTTTATCAATTATTTCCTCACATTTCCCCTTTTCTTTTATTTTTTTTTTAATAAATAAATAGCATTAATCTATCATTTACACTTATCCGATTCATTCATATATATATATATAATTACACATCACAATTACAAATTTACACATTAAAATTTCTAAATTGCATATATACCCACATCAAAAATACCAAATCCATTTAATAAATAAATTAGGGTTATTTCAAAAGTCGTTTCTCTTATTCAGGGCAATGTTTTGGATCTGGAATGAAGGTACTTTTTCCCCATATCAACAGTGTCACGCCCTAAATTTCCTAGGACTCCAAACCCGAGTCTAAGAGCTAAGGGAGTGAATGCGGAAGAAAACAGAAATGAAATAAAATCCATTTAAGTCATAAAATACCCATAAACAGGTAAAATAGACCTACAACATCTCAAAGATGCCAAAAAGATCCCACGGGATCGGAAAAGAGGTAAACCGAACACTCGGCACCTAGAACGGAACATTTCAACCCACCACGTTTACCCAAGGGTAAAATGGGAATCTCCAACTACGCCTACAAACTTTGGACCTAGCACAAGCAATGCGAACAAACAGAACCAAATTTGAAGTCACGAGCAAAGAGATATGAATTTTCAAAAGTGGTGTCAGACTACACTGACCCAAAACTAAAGTTGAGGTACCCCTCTTTAACCAAGGGTAAAATAGTCATTACATGGTTAAACTAGTCATTTATAATTTTATCCCGATAATTTGGTCATAGGAGAGCCCATAGAAACAAACGGGACCTAAATCCAAGGTGCGAGGTGAGAGAAATGAATTTCTGAAAATGGTCGAAACAAGGCTGAATGTCCGAGAGTAGACTGCCCGTGTACGGGAGTCGACTTCCCAATGGCGAGAGTCGACTCTCCAATGGCGAGAGTCGACTGCCCTAAGACGAAGCTAAAGGAAAAAGAAGCTGCAATGCCATATTTCCGGCAGTCGGCTGCCGGCTCTTCGGTAGTGACTGCTTCAATACGAAGCTTCAAAAATGACCCAAAGAGTGATTGAATTCTCAACTAAAAACATTTCCCCAACCTACATTTGATTAATGCACATTTAATCTATGATTCAATTCATCCTAATACAACATGAACTTTGAATAAAAATACCCATTTAAGGTTCGTAAAGTTATCCGTCTTGTCCCCGGTCTCCGCTTTAAATATCACCGGTTTCTAAGATTCAAAGTCTTTGAAAAATGAGTTTAAGACCATTTCTAAAACAAGAAAATTTACCGGCTACGGGGGTAGGCGAAAACGGGTTTTTCTATTCAAATCGAAAAGGGTTAGTTTGAAAACCTAGAAAAACGCCGTTTTCGGCTAAACACCTAATACTCACATTTCATGACAAATCATCCAATTCACGTTCATAACTCCAAGTAAAATATTTAAAAGTGACATTTAAACGCTCAAAGGCCAAATATGTTGTAATTGTTCAAAATACACAATCCGGCACCGAAGTGCACCAAAAGAATACAATCCCTGCGCATAGCGCTCCAAGGGATATACATGGACCATACCACCTCGGCTAACATGCTAGCCGGATCAAAATAATATAGTCTTACAAGTTTGGTTTACATATGAAAAGGAACATATTTATCGGCCTAACGCCCAACAAAAATAAAAGTGTGGTCCGCCTCCCATGCACAAAAGGGCGGACATACATCCACACGTCCACGGATAGACTACGGAACTCTCCCAACGGGATCATCACCTGAAAAATATATAAGGCGTGGGGTGAGCTCACTAGCCCAGTAGAGGAAGCGTCATTGCCTCCATCTCGGTAGTCCGAGTGGTTCAACCCAACCAAGGTTCATGCCACTAACCCTAGGTCGGTCTCTTGTCCCACATGGCTCTCACGCCAATCCGGAACCCCTTCAAACCCCACAAACAAGTCCCCCAACATGCTCACATCATAATTATTCAAAATTATCGCATGCCTTGACAAGATTATCACAATTACATATATGACATATGAGTGCAATGTGACTCAACCCATGGTACACCTTCTTAACCCGTGAAACTCAATGCACAACCCAGTTACGACATTGAAATCCGGAACGGATGCACAACCCCGTTGCGACTTCATATGCACAACCCCGTTGCGACTTCAAATGCACAACACGGTTGTGACTTTATACGCACAACACGGTTGTGACTTCATATGCACAACCCGGTTGCGACTTCATAATCCAAAGACTCGTGGACAACACGAATAAACCTACACCCATGTTTTGACACTACATGATGTACCCCAAAATGCATGAAGGTTCTCATCATAACCACATGCTATCTCAATACATGCTTCTATCAAATAACATTATATTAGATCCAAATTATTACAAGACTCATCATTTCACAATTAATAAGCAAGTTCACATGTATAGTAACATTTCTCAACATGCTCTTTTATTAGGCCATATGTTACACCACCATCATCACAATACTTACAATTTCATATTTAGTAAGAAATAAACCACAACATGAATTTATATCACAAAATCATGTTCTCAAGGGCCTAAATCATAGTCTAAGCTATCAAGACCAACTTGTATATATATATACGGCATATATACACATAGACGCACACACCCTCATACAAAAACAAAGACAAATCGTTTTTCCCCTACCTCAATTCCAAGCAAGAGCACCAAGAACAAGCACGGCCTCCAAGTGATTCAAATCCACCCAACCTCCTCCAAAGCCAACACTAAGCTCTACCCAACCGATAGCTAAGCTTCAATGGAGTCTCAAGCAAGAGCTATAGATAGACAACTCCATAAATCAAAAATTGAAGACAAGAATCTAATAATAGAAGCTAGGGTTTGAAACTAGAAATTCCAAAGGAGTAGAAATTACTTACCAAGATTTGGCTCAAAAGAAAGCTTGGAGCACCCACATCCACTTTCATGCACAAACCTTCCTCAAATTCTCATCACAAGGAAGAGAGAATTTGACAACTTGAAGAAGGAGTGAAATGAGGGAGAACTTAGCAAGAACCTTATGAGAGAAGATAGATATTTGTGTGGATGAAAGAATGTCTTGCAAATGGGAGAAACTCATAAGTGTAGAGATTCTCCACTAACCCTACTCAAATCCAAGGGTCCAAAATGAAGCTAGGAAAGAAAAGAATGAATCCAAGGGCTTGGAATAAATCTTGTCAAGTGGAAGACTTTTTACACAATTCACAAAACTCATTATTTTGCCAAACAAGGCCTTATCATCCAAGGGCTTAGAAAAAAGATGGAAATCAACAAACCATCCAATGGTTGAGAAAAAATCTTGTCAAGTGGAAAACAAAGAATAATGGATTATTCCATTTAAGGGCCAACCAAACAAGGCCTTATGATCCAAGTGTCCAAAACAAAGATGGGAGAATGAGATCAAGGACTAGGAATTAGACAACACATGAAAGGTGGAAATGACCAAAATCTTTCAAAGTTAGGGTTAATTACAAGAGTGCCATCAAGACTCTTTATTACCCTTTTACCCCTTGTCATCCTCCCTAATTACTAAAATGCCATTCATGCCCTAATTTCTCACCCAAAATCTCTACACTTTCCACTAAGTGTTCCAAATGTGAAACTACTCATTTACCCCTCGGTCATTTCTTTCCCGAAATCGTTCTCAATAATTTTCATTAAATTCAAAATGAAAATACAACATGCTACGTACAATTTTTATAACACGTAAAACATGTAAGGCATGCTAAAACAATTAAACACATTAAGCACATAAGCACATAATTGTTTAAATAAAATTTTTAAATTAACCCGTAAAAATACCGGACGTTACAAACAGCTAGCTGATGACATTAGGGAGATGTCTCTCCCTGGTGATCAAAGAAAGGATAAACTAGTATGGAAGACTTTGAATGGAAATTACACTATTAGCTCTGCCCGGGACACCGTTAGAAATTGCAAGGAGAATGTGGATTGGCATAATTCTATTTGGTTTCAAGGTCACATTCCCAAACATGCATTCACCCTATAGTTAGCTAACCACAATAGAATCTTGACTCAAGATAGGATGATCAGTATGAGATTGATTCAACAAAGCAAGTGTACCTTTTATTCAGCTCCCTATGAATCCAGAGACAATAGTTTTTTCGAGTGTCATTTTTCTAAGGAGGTTTGGTATCAAGTTACTCATATTGGAGGTTTGGACTTGGATATTAAATCTTGGCATGACCTGATGCAATGGTGCAATACTGGATTGACAGGCTCTTTTTTGAAAGTCCTTGTTCACAAGTGGTTTCTTGCAGCTGTGGTTTATATTATTTGGAATGAAAGAAATCACAGGTTGTACACTAAATCATGTAGATCCTCTAAGGTACTGGAGAAGGAAATTACTGATACAATCAAGTATCGTGCCTACTCTTTGAGGAAAATCAAAATATTTACTATCAATGTCCAAATTGCTCAAACTTGGGAATTTCCAACTTCTATTTTTGGTGCATAAGTGGTTAGTGCTTTCATGGAGGAATATTGCAAAGAGAACCACTAATGTTTGGAAGAGTTCTGGTCCCTTAGGCCCTGTTTGGTTTGCGGTCCGGTCCCATGCAGTCCGGTCTCATAATGGCTTTTTTGGGATCGGACACAATTTGGCAACACGGTTCCAAAAAACAGTTCCAAAAAAACAAGGACCACTTGTGTCACGCCCCAAATTCCTAGGACTCCGAAACCCGAGCCTAAGAGCTAAGGAAGTGATTGCGGAAGTAAAAAGAAATGAGAACCAACGAAATTCAATCATCAAATACCCACGAAAGGGTAAAATGATCTGATACCACGCTGTCACGCCCCTAAGATTCCCGAAACTCAAATCTAGAGAATCAGCGAATCTCCAAGGGATGACGCTAGTCAAACGACTACTAGAGTCAACAACAACAAAGAGACACATGGAATAACAATAAAAATATACTCCATGTCAAGTAGAATGCTAGAAACTCACTAGCATCCTCCAATACCAACTGACACGCTCCTAAATTCCTAAGACTCCCGAAACAGGGACATCCGAGGAATCCAGGATGTGATCCTTAATACAATTGACCAACTAAGACATCATTAACCAAGAAAACATATGGGTTAATGGTAGAAATGGTATATTTAATACCCAAATGGATAGTAAACAAAGCAGCGGAATCTAACGAAAATCCGGCAGAGTTCCGTTTGTAAATGGAACGTCCGGACAACAACCACAACACAAGAACCTGCTAATAGCAATTCAATAATCACAATGGCTTCCAAGCCCCACATTCATCAATCCTACTAGGGCCGAGATAATGGAAAGAAACCAAAACCCCTCCAAACCCTCTAATAATCAACAGAGCCACAAATGCTCGAATAAGATACAGTAAAGCACCTAGTTGTGCAGAATAGATACAATAACCATCAGAAAGAATAAATACAGGAACTAAAGAATACATCAACAGGGATATGCCAACAGACTGGCTCCCAAAAGAAAATACATAACAATCCCATAACAATGGATAGAGAAACTGAAAGTGGATACCTATCGTCCCCAAACCCATTCGTGTTGCAACCGTAACCGCATCACCCAACGCAACTCCAAAACCTGTAACAAGGAAACAAAAGAAAGCTGTCGTTGCACTGCATCCTGCTCATACCGTATATTTCCTGCAACCTGGCGTGGAATACCAGGGGGCGAATGAAATTCCCCTGTGAGCAAATAAGCTCAGTGGGAAAAGATACTCTAACTACCACATCCTCTGGCAGTTTAGGTAATGTTAAACTATCTAGCAAGATATATATATAGCCCAACTAATCCCATCCACGCAAAACTCAAGGCACGCTCATATACTATCGCAAACGAGTATACATAAGTATATAAGGAATATATATATATATATATACACACGTATATATATATATAAATACACAACATGAGTCTCTAAAACTCGTACTCCAAATACCCAACATCAGTAGTCTACACTACTCTCATCAACGTACACTAGGTACACGATACTAAGGTCCAGTCTAACAAATCACCAAATTACTCACAACACAATTCAGAAGATCCAACCGAGGAGATCACACTCACCTCTAATATCCACAAGGAAACAAAATCCACCAATAGTACCAAGGAAGGCTCAAATCCTACACCCCGATAACACAGGAAGGAAAACACCCACGTCCTTGCGTACTAACACAATCGTCATCAATATATATATATATATATATATACACAATATATATATAACAAACCTCATTCCATTTCTAGAGAAAATACACCTCTCAAGTACTGGGTCACTTCAATTATATCACTTCCTCAATACCATGAATCACATCACCACATTAACCTCATAACACTATCATCAATGGGTCAATCACATCACTAACACTCTCACTGTAGGTGAGGAAAACCACACAATCAAGTCACTATGAGTAGACGAACTCAACTCACGAGAACGACCACCTAAAGGTCACCAAAACAAGGCAAAGGGAAGGAATTCCCAATGCTAACCAACAGCTAACCAAGACAACAACGTCAAGGTTAAGAATACCCGAACAAGGAAGAACACCACAAGTGAACAAGGAAAGAACACCAAAAGTGAACAAGGAAACCAAGAACGAATGGCCGAAAGTGAAAGTAATGAAAAGATGAATCCCAGAGATTCAATAGTTTTTAAGAAAAAGGTTTCTAAACTCGAACCAATCCATTCGGTATCCATGCCCCTAACTTAAGAAAAACTCCTATCACCTAGGTGGTGACATCAACAACCAAGAAGAAGTGAGAGGCAACACTATATGTGTGCACTGAACAACACCAAGCCTCGTAACCGAGACTTAGAATGATCCGAAGAAAAGGTGAAACAAGAAACCACCTTTCAAAATACTACAAGTCGAGATTTTGAGAAAAGAAGTCTCAAGATCTCAGAATCTCGAGACAAGTGACAAGATAGTTTTCTTTTAGAAAATCACACAATAAAAATGACCGTCTTGCCCCCGGTCTCCGTCAATCGCCATCACCAGCTTTTAAAGTTGAAATCATTTTAAAGAAAATCCCAAGATCATTTTATAAAGTGTCAAAACTTTTCATTTCTACGGGGGTAGGCGAAAACGGGTTTTTCCTTTTAAATACAAAGAGTTTATTTAAAAACATTAGAAAACACCGTTTTCGAAATGACAGCCAAAC
This sequence comes from Cornus suecica, assembly GCA_963922005.1. Taxonomy (NCBI): domain Eukaryota; kingdom Viridiplantae; phylum Streptophyta; class Magnoliopsida; order Cornales; family Cornaceae; genus Cornus; species Cornus suecica. Next base: position 27,733,777 of record OY998246.1, on the reverse strand, counting down.
AAGAGGGAACATAACTCCACAGATTTCTATAATGTCCGATAGGACAAGGAAAGGACGAACAACACGTTGGACTCACGGAAGACAAATATCCGTTCCAACTCCACCAACTCAAATGACACCACAAGGAAGAGGTTCGGCACCACACCGTAACCAACGACTCAAGGAATGACATACAAGTCAACGACTACGTGCTAGTGTACAAAACACAGTACAAGGAATGCTTAGGGAAATGAACTAAGCATGAGGAACCACCCTACAGTACTCCAAGTACTTAATGAAATCACTTCAATCATAACCTCTACCCATCCCTCAAAAGAATGAAAAACACTTAAGGGTCTATACTACCCCATCCATTAAGACCACAATCACATCAACCACCTTATCTAAGGCCTCAATTACAATTGATACTAAATCAATTACTGATCTCAAATCTCTAAGGATATCACACAACTAACTACAACCACAAAACAATTAACAGTCATCTCTAAAGCCTCAACTCAACCTCAATTCTACAATCCATCTCTAACTTCAACTAATCACAACCACAAGACTACTAACCACATCTCTGAGGCTACGAACCACAATCTCTAAGGCCTTAACTCAAGGTCAAGCCTACGGTCCACCACTAGCCTCAACTAGCCACATAGATCACTATTCCAATACATAACCTCCCCTACGGGCACAAAGTATACAACACAAGTATAAGGATATACGCCTCGTTTATACTTTAATAATTACTGCTTTTAATTCCCGTTTTCACATTTATCACTTTCAACTGAGCATTTTATAAAATGAATTCATTTTGCATATTCATAAATAATCATGCTCCAACATATATATATACATATCAATAAATCACATGATGATATGCAACGCATCGTACTCACAGACCGCCTGTGGTACACACACACAAAAACACACCCTACCAAAGGGTCCTGGATCATTCTCCACCATTCCCCTAAGTCTGCAGGCTCACTAGGGAATGTGGACTCATCGTACCGTTCTTCCCAAGTGCTTTTGACACTTCACACTTTTAACCAAGGAAGACGTCCACCCACGGCCCAGCCGTGTCACATAGGGTCTTGGACTATGTGTCCTCCCCCTATCGTCTCAGTTTCTCAGAAGATTAGTTCCGCGGGAAGCGAGAAGCACCCCCTGGCCAGTTGTTTCGACGATCCAAACACAAACGTCTACTCGTGCCCCACGCACAAAGGAAGTAGACCACACCAAATGAATCTCTCTGCAAATGGTGAAATCATGCAATACATGCACCAACACCCATGTCTCACAATACATGGTGTACACAAATAAATCATGTCCAACATAAATATGTCATGCATCATATTTATGAAAATACCCACATGGTAATATATAAATCTCATAATCTCTGTACATGCTTTTAAAAATATATTAAAGCATTTAAATCGTGAGAAAATAGATTCATGTTCTAAACAATATATTTTCTTTAATTCTTTAGAAAATATTTCAATTTCAATTAACATGTCTTTTTAAAATAATTTAAACAATTATTTCACGTATACCAGAAGGATCCTAGCATATCGTCTAAGTTTTTCGAATCTCTAATAACCCATTTAAATTCGTAAGGATTTCTAAGCCGTCCATTCTTATTTAATTTAAATAAGAATATTATTTTATCATATAGGAATAATTTAATAAATTTTCTTAAATTAATTCATAAGTCTCATTCTGATCCTAAACGATTTATAGATATTTAAACTAGCAATTTAATATATCTATAATAAATTAAATAAGGGTTTTGCACCCCTAAACTACTTCAATAATGCGGAGTGAGAAATATAGTTTCCCACCTAATTATACGTTACCGAACAGTCCGAAACAGCACAGTACCGGTGCCAGAACACGAAGCCCACCGACAAAAATCGTTCGAAAACTATTTCGAATATATCGAAATGTCCGTCTCGACAACCTATACGATATATACGAAGCCCATTAATATTTGGTTAATTAATTGGATTAAATCTAAAATGCCCCAAACGAAAATTCGAAACTTCAACGAAAAATTACGAAATTTTTACAGGTTGTACCTGACACCAAGACGCATCTACCCTCCGAAAATCAGCTCAATCGAAGCTCGGGAAGTCGCCCAAATAAAATCACGAAGTTTCTGGCCGAAAATGGCCCTGTAGCGCGAACTGCTACAGTGCGCGACCAGCTGCTGTTGCGCCACCAGAGCTGCACCTCAACGCCGCCAAGTCGCCATTGCCGGAGCCGCAACCAGCGGCTTCAGCTCCAGTCGCCGTCGCCGTCCGCTTCCACCCGGCTGCCGCCCGTGTCCAGCCACGACTCATTCTCCCTCTGCCGACTCTCTCTCTCTCACCCTCTCGCCGGCGACCATGGTGGCCGCCGCCCATGGAGAAGACGAAGTCCGTGTGAAGGAGAGGAGGAAGAGTAGCAGGTCTGTGTATCGTGTAGGAGAAGGAGAAGAGAAGCTACAGATCTGTGGTTGTTGCGTATAAGCATATACATATATATGCTATAATTACACAACTAACCCTCAAAACTTTCATAATTGTGAAATAACCCCACTTCAATATATATATAATTAAATATATATATATATACAGTAAACCCCAATAATTATCGGGAACGCCCAAACATAATTTCGTAAGCCCGAAATAATAACGGGACGTCCAATTAATTATATCGGGGTAGAAACCCAAATGTCGGAACACTTAAACAAGCCCGACCAATTAAAATGTGTCGTCATCCAGTCGAAGTACTAAACGTTTAAATGTCGAAACGATACCGTGTAGTCAACAACAAGGACTCGCGTAGTTGTCAAAAAGAAACCGTAAAGTCATCCAGTCGACTTTAAAACTAAACGCGAAAAATTTACAAGTATCAATTTCCAAGAATAAATAATACGTCACGAACAAGTGACGTCATTAATGAAATTAAATTAAAAATTAATTTCAGGAAAAAGGAATATAACACGGGGTGTTACAACTTGAGACCAAAAGTGGTAATTTGAGACAACAAAAAATGATGGTCTCAAGTGGTCTTAAGTGCTCTTATATACAATTTTCTTAACACATGGGACCATACAAATTGAAAAATATATAAAAAATTAAAAAATATATATAATTTGAAAATAATATATAAAATTAAAAAACTAATATAAAAAATTTGAAATAATGTATAAAATTTAAAATATATATATATAATTCAAAATTAATATATAAAATGCAAAAAATATATTTAAAATTTGGGAAAATAAAAAAATTCCAAAATAATTGAAAAAATAAAAAATAATCTATAAAATTCGAAAATAATATATATTTTTTAAAATAATGTATTAAATTCGAAAAAAATATATAAAAATCAAAATTAATATATAAAATTTTAAATATATATATAATTTAAAAAATAATATATAAGTTTTGAAAAATAATATAAAAAATTTGAAATAATGTATAAAATTTGAAAAAAAATATAAAATTAAAAAATAATATACAAAATTAGATATATATATATATATATATTTTTGAGAAAATATAAAAAATTGGAAAATAATATAAAAAATCAAAAATAATATATAAAATTCAAAAAATAATATAAAAATTCGAAATAATTTATAAAATTTTAAAAATATATTATTTTTGAATTTCTTATATTATTTTCAAATTTTTTAAATTTTTTCAAATTTTATATATTTTTCATACTTAATATATTTTTTGAATTTTATATATTATATTTTTATTTTTTGTATTATTTTCCAAACATAAGACCAAAGAACTTGAATAAGACTATAAGACTAGACAGCTTTACTAAACAGACTTCCAGAACACCACCCAGATAAGACCAGATAAGACCAGACCAGATCAGATAAGATCAGACCGGACCGCCTACCAAACGAGCCCTTAGTGAGGCATGATCTGTATGATGGCTGCTCTGATAGGCTGATGTATGCGGGGGTCTACTCTTTTTATACTTGTAATGTTGTTACTAGGAGTAACTTGATGTTTTCCCTTGTTTGGTGGATCCTATGCATTTGGTGGTGTTGAAGATAAACTTGATGATAGTTGAAAGCTCCAACTCCACTTGCATGCATCAAAGGTCCAAATAAGCTGCTACCAAATACCATGCGTAGCATGCGTGAAGAGTTCATGCGCAAATCTACCGAAGTCAAGAATAACGGCAAATATTGATTTGTGTTTTGTCTTGTCTTATATTCAGTTCTATATATACATATGTGTTGTGTTGTGTAGTGTAGAAGTAGAAGTTAGAACCATAGAAAAGAAAGGAAAAAGAGAGAGAGCTTTGTATTTTTGAAAAGTGTGAGTTTTAGAAATAAAAATTTCGTTCTCTCAATATTGTGTTGATCCTGGGCATGTTAATCACCTCAAGTGATTTACAACATGGTATCAGAGCTTGGTGAAGCTTGAGCAAGCCCAAAAGTGAAAAAACAAAACAGATCCGAACCTTTCAATGCCTATTCGTGAGCCATAGGTGTTCAAACCTCAAGTTTGAGTACAAATCTAGCTTCTCCGTTCCATCAGGAATGCAGCCCCGAAAAAATCAGGCAAAAATTCCTCTCCACACGTCGCGCCACCTAAAGAGAGATGAATGAGCCCCACGCGCCTGGTCATCTTCAACCTTCAGCCGCGCGTGGCCCCCACGCGCTGCCACGTCAACGTGTGACGTCACCCAGTTGCCACGTTACCCTGCCACGTCATCATCCATGTGGTCCAACCAATAGTTGACACATGGCCCATTCACCTGCAGACACATGTCCCAACCAGGACCAACACGTGTCACTGTAACGTCAGCATCCACGTCAGCAAAAATCTAAAAATTACCAAATTACCCTTAATTGGTATTTTGTCTATTCCGGGCTCATTTTAACTCCGATTTGAGTAAACGAAGAGTCGTTTTTTACTAAACGGAATGCTCCGGACGCAACCGTGCGATCGGTTTGACCAGATTATACACCGATTTTCAGAAATAAGCACCTCAAGTGCTTAAGCAAATCCAATGACGTCCTCCAGCAATTTCTTCCAGCCCCAGCTTCTGCGATTGAACAAAGATAACTACGAGAAATGGTGTATCATGATGAGAGTCCTTTTACCCTCACAAGATTTGTGGGATGTGATTGATACCGGGTATGATGAACCCGAAGAAGTAGAGAATCTAAGCCAGGTTCAACAGGCCGAGCTTAAAGAAGAAAGACGAAAGGACAAGAAGGCGTTATATCTGCTTTATCAGAGTGTAGATGAAGGAAGTTTTGAGAAGATATCCTCCATCAACACCGCCAAGCAAGCATGGGAAATTCTTCGAAAAACAAATCGAGGAATTGAAAAGACGATCAAAATTAGACTTCAAGGTCTAAGGGGGGAATTTGAATTGCTGCAGATGAAAGAAATATAGTCAATTTCTGAGTACTTTACCAGAATATTGACAATTGTGAATCAGATCAGAGGATGTGGAGAAAAGATCGAAGATGTACGTGTGCTCGAAAAGATAATGAGATCGCTCAATTCGAAATTTGAGTTCGTGGTTGTAGCCATTGAATAATCAAAGGATTTAGATGGCATGACGGTTGACGAGTTACAAGCCACGCTAGAAATCCATGAACAATAAACGACAAAAGAATACCTCAAGCATCCGAGAGGACGAGCAAGTCCTGCAGTCAAAGTTCTCAGCCGAATAAGAGAGATGGGGAAATTCATAAAGAGGTTGAGGCAGAAATCGTGGTTGTGACACCCCCAAATTTCCATGCATAGGTTGGCCAGGCCCATACACAGAAAAATAGGAGTGTCTGTAATTGATAACATAAGCACAGAAGAGAAGAAATAAAATCGAAATATAATAATAACAACAATAACAAAAACAAGGATACCAATTATACATGAAGAAGACCAACCCCAATACATCCTTAAATAAAATAAGTCCCACAAGGTACAACTTGGAAATCCCATAAACATGGACCCCTAGAAACACACTTAAAAGAAATGCAACATATGTCATTTATCGGATCCTACCCTGGAGTGGAAGGGAAATATGATATGACCGAACAGATAGATATGACGTCCTCACCCTTGCTGGTGAAACTGCCGAGGACCTGAAAGGACAAAAATGTGGGTTAAACCCACGAGCAAGTACAACTCTACATGATCCCAAGCAGAGTACCAAAAATCCATCCCCTTTCCTAGTGACACCTAATCCCAAAATTATATTATAAAATAATAATATATTTAACTATAACCATAGCCACTAATATACCACCATTTAATATAATTATCTTTATAAATTCATTCCATTAATCCGATTTTTCCATTTAACATCCATGTCTTACCATAACCACGTACCCGACTACTCACCTATGCCGTGACAACTCACCCATGTCCCGTGGTACTATTGAGACTGCAATATTAGTCACTCTCCTTGTGGTTCCTTATAATTCTCCAAAACATAGTCATTTGATTAAATCTTATGATTATACAAATTTATTAATTCACTTATATTCTTTAATCGGGAATGTACGACAATTGGAGAGGTCGAGCCTGGGGGGTCCAGGGGGGGCGGCACGACATTTTCCTGAGCGCCCCCCTGGCGGGGTCTGGGGCAGCACCCCAGCGCCAAGGTATACGGTATTTTATACGGTCGAAACTATTCATTTATACGGTTAAAAATACGTAATCCAGTATAATTCTTGAAACACATAATAACAATATAAATCCATGTCGAGAGTCTAATAACAAAGAAAATAGAGAAAAACAATTACATAAATATGCAATATTTTCTAATAACAGTTTTGAAATCTTTGTCAACATTGAAACCTAAAATATTTCTGTATTCAGATATTTATACTTAGTTCCAACCATATACACCTCATCCGAATCATATCAACAAGACACATAATCACGAATCCATACATGTATATCTACACATGGTAAAAACAGATTTGTACGTATAGCTAGATATAAACATAGTCTCATGCATATATCAATATATCACCACAAATCTCTATGTATATACAAGATCTATACATATAATCATGGATCTGTACATATATGTATAACCAGAATATAAATCATCATATATATATATATATGAATATAAACATACTCTAATAGATCTATACATATATACCTATATAAATCCACGAATCTCTATATATATACAAGATCTATTTATATACTTATGGATCTATACATATACATATAAACAGAATATATATCATCACATAAATAAACATGAATATGAACATACTCTAACAGATCTATACATATATGCCTATATAAATCCACGAATATCTACATATATACAAGATCTATATATATACTTGCGGATCTATACATATATGTATAAACAGAATATATATCATCACATAAATAAACATGAATACGAACGTACTCTAACAGATCTATACATATATGTATAAACAGAATATATAAATGTCATATATGAACATGATTTACACATACATATACATATATGAAAAATACTATCTAGCAGATTATAGATGCATAAGGTAAAGGTTACGAAATTTTAGTACAAAGAGGAAGAGTAGAACATATGTCTTGCCTGATTTGGAGAGCTTACTACACCACGGATCTAGATCCAAACCAAGTATTTACTCTCTCTTTCTATATATATATATATGTATACGTATATAGATGAGTGAAATAAGAAGAGAGATGTCTGAAATTTTTCCTTAGTCTTGAGAGATAATAAGCTGAAAATTCCTTATGGTTATATAGGGGAAACTAGGTTATGGCGAATGACCATAATGCCCCTAGATTTGCCACAATAACCATCATGCCATTCGTCTTAAAGACTAATATGCCCTTATCAGATCCCATAATAACAAACTTACATAGTAATCATAAAATGACTAGAGTACCCTTACTCAATAATTTAAATGTCCACCATACCATCCAAAATAAATAAAGAAATAACATAATTATTTAAATATGGGGTATTACTGTGGCTATCATGGACGAGAAGATATATTCAGAGGTGAAGATGGGAAAAGAAAAGTGAAATGTTACAACTACAACAGATACGGTCACTATGCCCGTGAATACAGAAGTGAGCTAACAGAAGAAGATGAAAATGATGAACATGTGTACTTTACAGAGAAAGACACAGATGAGCTAAACGGAATGTTATTGATGGCTCAATATGGGAATCCTGTTAGCTGGATATTTGAAGAAGAAACGGAGCCCAAGGAGCTCGTGATTAAAGAAGAAGAAGAAGATAATGAAGAAGAAGTGTCACCAACAGTGCCACGAGATGAGGTTGAAGTAGTGCCACCAACACTGACACAAATTGCTCCCGTTCTTGACAAGAAGAAGTCAGAAGTGGATCCGGGTGAAAGATATTGGACCAGAAAGAAGACAGATATGGATCCGGGTGAAAGATACTGGACCAGAGAGAAGTCAGAAGAAGATCCGGTTAGCTTCACCGAAGCCATTCAAGGGAAGAAATGGAAGACAGATATGGATAAAGAGTTGTTCACCATAGAAAAGAAGCAGTGTAGTCCACCAGAAGATCATAAGTCAACTGGGTTGAAGTTCGTCCATAAGACGAGAAATGGAAAAGGCGAAGTTCAGAGATACAAAACTCGTCTGTCCATGAAAGACTACAAAAGTAGAAAAGTGAAGCCAGACAAGTTCAATGGTCTGAGGAAGGAATGTAATGCCTTGATAATGGTTCCAGGGAAAGAAACTGCAGGGAAAGAAAATGGTATCTCTTCAGATTTTAGGCAGGTCGACTCGGTTCAGTTCGAGGTGTTTGTCGCTAGTCGTGGACTTGACTATGAAGAAGTGAGTCAACCATCTCTGTGCAAAACTGGACGAGATAGAGGCAAATCCAGTTGCAAGGAATGCAGAAATTCCAAGACGAGTTCACCAGACTAAAGATGATGCTAGGAATGTAGAAGTGTGGAGAATCAAGTTTAAGGGGGAATGTTGAAGATAAACTTGATGATAGTTGAAAGCTCCAACTCCACTTGCATGCATCAAAGGTCCAAATAAGCTGCTACCAAATACCATGCGTAGCATGCGTGAAGAGTTCATGCGCAAATCTACCGAAGTCAAGAATAACGGCAAATATTGATTTGTGTTTTGTCTTGTCTTATATTCAGTTCTATATATACATATGTGTTGTGTAGTGTAGAAGTAGAAGCTAGAACCATAGAAAAGAAAGGAAAAAGAGAGAGAGCTTTGTATTTTTGAAAAGTGTGAGTTTTAGAAATAAAAATTTCGTTCTCTCAATATTGTGTTGATCCTGGGCATGTTAATCACGTCAAGTGATTTACAACAGTTTTGGGGTTACCTTATTAATCCTCTTATTGTAATCCTTGGGTCTTCCCCAAGATGTTTAGCCTTCTAGGCTGTGTTTCAATACAAGCTTGATTTTTCAAATAAATAAAATAAAAAAAGCATTAACTAAAGAAAAGATGTGAAAAGATACACCACTGCAGATTAGAAACGGTACAACCACTATTCACATATGCTTAATAAGATCATATGCATGCATGGACATGCCTTGAAACAAATTTTTTACGTACAATCATCGATTGCATTCCTTTTTTGCTCTAAATTCAAATTCATGTACTAACCTGTAATGTGATATGCACTAGTTACAACCTTTCAAGGATAGTTATTATCCTTTTATTTCCCTCTGGTTCAATAAATATCATAGATCACTAGGATTTTCTTTCATCCTCCACTCCATATTTAACTTGTCAACAACAATTAATGGCTTTCAGAAGCCTCCCAAATTTTCTCATGGCACCCTGCGGTGGACCAGACCCAAAAGTTGATAAATTAAAGAGTGTCACCATATGTCTACAATGAAGTAGACATATGGTGTCACGCCCCAAATTTTCTAACTCCCCAACAAAGCCTAAGAAGTCTGAGGATGACGTAAACCGTACCCTAAACACTAGATTAACCATTGCGGAAGACGAAATGTGTGTCTAATCAAACCCTTCAACCTAACAAATCCCATGCCCATAGGCTATAAACAATTTACCTAGCCTAATCAAAGAAGTAGTGTAGCTAGGAAAGAGAAGGGAAATAAGTTGAAAAGAGTACACAAAATCAGTTTTTATCGAGTACTCGGTATAGTACCCACCGAGTACTCGGTAACCATTTTTGCCCAAAAACCCTCAAAACTCTCGGGTGAAATTAGGGCCCTTCGTGCAAGTGCGCGGACTTACGCGCTTTACCGATTACTCGGTAGAATCACTACCGAGTACTCGGTGACCCCTAGTTTAAAATGTCACTTTTAAGTACTCGAAATGTTTTATAAATTCTCCGTCTTGCCCCCGGTCTCTGTTTATGATTTTTGGGTTTTCAAAGCCAAATTTCACATAGAGATAGTTTCAAAAACCATTTCTAACAGATGAGTTTTAATTCAAATTACGAGAGTAGGTGAAAACGGGTTTTTCCTTAGAAACTTGAAAGGTTTTCTTCATGAAACGTGAAAAACTCAGTTTTCCGGAAAATTTCCAATTTACCACCACAATTTCATGCAAATTAAAAAATGGACAAAACATAAGAATTTCATAATTCTATCATTCAACATGTCCAAAATAATAAATAACATTATTTTCATAATTTCACATAGTTTTACATAACGACATCAAAATACCCAAAAATAATCTAGTTCTCGTGCATGGCCCTCCAAGGAACATACATCAAGGTAACCTACTCGGCCAACATGCTAGCCGGAAAAGAACAATTTTAAAGCTTACAACCTTAAGCCAAAATAAGCACATGTGCAATTCCTCAAGTAGACTCTACAAAATAAGTAATCCGCCCCCATATACACAAAATGAGCAAAATCACTACCGTGTCTCCACCAAGAGACTACGGACCTCCCGGAAAGGAATCATCACCTGAAAAATATATAAGTCGTGGGGTGAGCTCACTATCCTAGTAGAGGAAGCGTCATTGCCTCAATCTCGGTAGTCTGAGTGGTACAACCCACCCAAGGTACATGCTACTAATCCTAGTTCGATCTCTTGTCCCACATGGCCCTCACACCAATCCGGGACCCCATCAAACCCAACAAGAAATTCCCCAACATGCTCACCTCATAATCATTTAAAAACAAAGCATGTATCATCATCAATATCACAATTCCATATATATATCAATTCAATGCAATGTGACTCCACACAACTCACAACCACACCCTAACCCTAAGGGACAATGGGATCATTCTCTAACACTTCCCTTTTATCTTATGAAGGAATGTAGATTTATCATACCGATTCTCCCCAAGTGATTTTTGACACTTTCACTTTTAACAAGGAATACCGTCAACACGACATGGTCGTGACATAGGATTTGGACAAGTCATCCCCCTATCGTCTGCATTTCTCGGAAGATTAGTTCCATAGGAGCAAGAAGCACCCCTAGCCAGTTGTTACGACGATCCAAACATAATACAACTCCTACGTAGTTTACACAAACCATATAAACCAATACCCATGTTTTAACACTACATGGTGCACTTAAAATGCATCAAGGTTCACAATCGCTACCATATGCCATCACAATATATGTTTATTTCTTTATGCAATATATTGTACTCAAACTATCACAATGCTTACATTTTCATATTTATAAGTAATAAACCACTACAAGCATTTATATCACAACATCGTGCTTCCAATGCCTAATTCATCATTTAAGTTGTCAATACTCAACTTGTATATATATATATGACATATAGACGCACACACCCTTATACAAAGACGAACATAATTCATTTTCCCCCTACCTCAATTCCAAGCAATCTTATTCAAGAATGCCCAAAAGAGGTCCAACTCAAGCTACCACTCCAAGGGTTCAATAGAATAGCTCCCAACTATCAACACACCAAATGAACAACAAGATTTACTATGGTGTCACAAGAAAACCAAAATTTATACATAAGTGGCTCCAACCACAAGAATCAATTTAAACCCTAATGATTTCTATATTATGGTTTCATGGAGAATCGAAAGCTTAAGAGTGCAAGATAGAAAACATACCATTAGCTATTCACAAGATGCAATTGAAGAACTACCCAATAGAACTCACTTGGTAGATGGAAGCCAAATCAACCTTCCATAAACATGAATAGAATGAGGGCAAAATCAATGCCAACTCAAGAATTCAAAAACATGAGAACTAGGGTTCTTACAACAAAACCCTAGAGTGAATTAGAAGACTTACCAAAGTTTTTTAAAAACGCCACCAAGAACTATCCCCAACTAGCAAGAAGAGGAAGAGAGAGCAAGAGTTTGTGAGATGATTTAAGTCTTGTAAAGTGGCTAACCCTAAAGGGTTGTAGAGATTCTCCACTCACCTTCTCACCATTCAGTGGTTGAGAATAAGACAAGAAAAATGAAGAGATGATCCAAGGGTAAATATGAAGTCTTGCCAAATGAAAGACCAATAATAATGGATTATTGCATTTGAGTGTCAACCAAACAAGACCCTATGTTCCAAGGATTGAGAACAAAGATGGGAGAAGAAGATCAATGGCTAGAAATGAGACACCACTCCAAAAGTGTAAAATAACCAATATTTTCCCAATTTAGGGTTATTCACAAGAGTGTCATCAAGACTCTTAAATACCCTTTTATCCCTTGTCATCCTCTTTAATTACCAATATGCCACTCATGCCCCAACACTTAGCCAAAATATTTACATTTTCCACTAAGTGCCAAAAATGTGAAATTACTCATTTATCTTTCGGCCATTTCGTTTCTGAAATCGTTTCAATAATTTTCATTATTTTCAAAATGAAAATACAACATGCAACTTACAATTTTTATATCACATAAAACATGTAAGTCATGTTAAACACATAAACACATAATCACATAAGCACCTAATTGTTTAAATATTTTTTGTAATTAACACGTAAAAATACCGAACGTTACATATGGTGACAAACATTGTAGTATCAGCAGAAGAAGGTTGTAGGTTAGAATATTCGGTGGATGAGATGGAGAGAGAGGGACCTTTGAATATACTTGTTGTTTATAGAGGTAATGGAGAAACAGTAATTAGTAGTAATGGTGAGGAGTGTTTTTCATTGTTGAAGTGTAGAATTTGTCAAAAAGAAGATGAAGAGCATAACTTGGAGGTTTCTTGTGTTTGGAATGACATTCTTAAGGTTTTCTCTTTCCAAAATGAATCTTGAAGTTTGATGAATGGAAGAGACAAAAGATAGTTTAACACCTTTCTACAAAAAAATTATAATTCAAAGAGGTAGAGAATAAAAACAACCGTACGTATTTAATTAAGCAACATCTACAACACCATGAACAAGCTAGTTTAGTTAACACAGTAGTTTAATTCTTCTCACATGACACACGAGGTCTTGGTATCTGGCTTCCCTCTTAATTTAGAATAGTATTTTTTAATCACTGAATTGGACATTGAGAATATAGGCTTGTTGTCCTGTGCAGTTGATGTTACTTTTGTTTTTACGTCAAACTCTTGTTATCATACTTTTAATAATTTTTTGCCTGTATTTGCAGGATTACAAGGTAACAAATGTAGAAGTCACGGTCATGGATCCTCCACATGCAGTAGAGCATGTAAATAATTCACAGTCCATGCTTCAGGATGTTGTTGACTTGAACTTGTCTGATGTCTGTGGTAAATATATAGGTTAATGATACTGGTGACTAGTGACTAAATGATTGTTGGATGTAAAATTATGATTTTGGGAAGCTTTTATGGCGAAATATTGCCCTTATCACTACTGATTACAAAAATAATTGTTCACTTTTAATTTGTGTTCGTTTCGAGTTTAGGTTGCACAAAGAGAATACAAGATGTCAAGTTTATGAATTTGTTTTCTATTTTCTTATTAAATAATGTACTAATATAGATGTTGGGCAGTTGAGAACACTTGATATTCGCATATTATAAGATTCTTTTTATGGATATGGTTTATATCAATTTTAAGATTTAATTTTTCAATAGTCATTGTGTTACCTATTAATAGGTTATTTATGGTAGTCCAAGTATGGATGAATTAGTTGATTTTGGGGGTAAACAATGAAGGAGGGAAGAGAATTTTCTATAACTAAAAGAGGACATTAGGCAACAATCACAACTGCTGTTATAGGTTAGAGTATATGGCTACAGTCCTAATTGCTGCCTTATGGTGGCACCTTAGGCAACAGTCATGATTGTTTTCTTATGGTGGCATCTAAGGCAACAATTATCATAGGTCTATTGCAGCAAAGCTTATGGCAACAAATATTATTTGTAGCAAATTTTTGCTGCCATAAGGTATGAGAGAAAAATTTGAGGCTTTTAACAACGTATATATCTACTGTCATACGTCATATTTGTTGTAGTGTGGGTTTATAAATAGGTGGATGTTAGGCTCACCCATATCTTAAGATTTTGAGCCGAACCGTGAAGCATTCACCTATTATAGTTGGTATTAGAGTCATACTCAATCCTTGATTCGGTACCACGCCAAGCACCCACTTGGGTTATCGCACCCCGGGTGAGCCGGGTCCCAGGCCGGCCAGCATGGTGGTCTGACCACAATGAGAACATTGCTCGGGTTCAAATAAAAGAGAATGTTAGAGGTGCAATTTGTCCCACATCGAATCAGGATAGGAAAATAATTGGGTTTATAAATGGGTGCATGTTAGCCTCACACATAACTTAAGTTTTTTTATCGAACCACAAAGCATTCACCCGTTACAATAGGGAATAACCCCTGTGAACTCTTAATGTGTTACAATTAGTCCCAAAAGACAAAATATTATCCTAGCCTCCATGTTAGGTTTTTGAATTTTAAAAAATATCAATAATGTTTTCTCTTATTTAAGATATTAATTATACTATTTAACTTAATTTTATTATTTAACTATTTTTATACAATAAATATATATATATATATATATATATATAATTGTAATAACTAGTTTATATTAAAATTTGACTTCTTTTACCCTAAAAATTGACTTCTAAGATATATGCATAAATAATTTGCAAATTTCTTAAACAATAAACACCTTATATTCATGTTATATATAAATAGTGTTAAGGAGATGTATGTGAAGTGGTGTGTGTATGTGTGTGATTTTCTCTTTAGGTAAATTGTTTGGTTGATAAAAAGTTAATAAAGCCCATCTTAACTTTTGGGAAAGGGTGAGGAAAAAACAAAAAATAGAGCGTGTTTTACGATGCAAAAGCAAAGCATGGTGTGAGAGTGTATATATACATAAACATACAGACACACAAACATTTGGCCATTTGTTGTTGTTTTGATGGTACTCAGGTTGAAACAGAGAAGACCATATGTGGTCCCAAGACTATAGATCTATATATGGATATGTGATCAAACACAGCTAAAAATCATTGTTTTTTTAGAGAAATAAGATAGGATAGTTGACTGCATTTAATCTTCACGATTCAAGTGCATATAACACTTATCAAGTTTGCGTTATGAGCCAATTGTGTTGATGTGGAGTCAAAGCTTGGCACCGCCCATGGAAGTTTGGTTTGACCTAACTTTGATAGTAGAAGTTTGGCACCAAAATTGGAGAAAACTTTAGCATCACAGATTGTCTTGTTCTTCACATCTACAACTATATACATGTATATTCAGTGTAAGAAATATCACCACAACAAGAGAGAAAAATAGAGAAGGAGTGTAGAGAGTGATTATAAAGCTTTTCTCTAAATTAGTGAAGTCGTGTGCTCCGTGGACGTATGTCATTTTTTGGCTGAATCACGTATAATTTCTTGTCTCCCTTTGTGTGTGATTGTGTTGTGTGAGTAGTAAATTGGTCAATAGATCCTAACAATTGGTATCAGAGCATAGGTTAGGAAAGTACTCATCGTGAAAAAATTCACCATCACTTTTGTAATCACCAACATGAAATGCGACACCACCACCATGGAGACCCAATTAGACTCAGTTGCCAACACCACCGACCGTACCTCTGCGCAACAGCCGTGACAGTTCATCCCCAGAATCACGTCTTCATTGCACGCTTCTCCTTGAAAGTCCACGCCTTCATCCAGTCCCAAAGATTTGATCCAGTATCAGTGTCATACTATAGGTATATAGTATCTACTACATCTATATCTTTATATATATATATATATGTTGATATCTCCGTGTGTATATATATATATATATATATATTGATATAGTAGAGAAGAGAATGGATTTTGCATACAAATTCCTTCTCTGGGTCAAAAGAGAGTAATTTTGAGGGAGTGTATTAAAATTTGAGAGAAAGAAGATTCGTGGGTGATTTGATTAAGTGGGAGACAAGAGAGTGTGGGTTGTAAAGAAAAGGGGACAAGGAAACATATGAGTGGAAAATGGTGCAAATTAAATAGGTAAAGAAATTGAGAGTGGGACAAAAGGTGATAAGGTGGGACAATTAAATATATATACACACACATATATATATTGTAATTTCGGTGAAATTCGAAATTGAAAAAAAATAAAAGGTGAGACAAAGTGTGGGGGGACAAGGGGACAAACTTTTGGTGTTGGGTGAAGATTTTGAGGAGGGGTGAAATATATAGTATATACATAAATATATATTTCGGTGCAAAGTACAAATTTGGGCACTATTCATCCGGCACTATTCATCCGACACTGTTCCCAGATATAGTACTATTCAAAAGTACTATTCACAAAATAATTTTTGTGGAGCAATGACATCGACTTCAGAAGACAAGTCAACCATGATCGATAAATTTAATGGTACAAATTTTGCTTTATGGAAAATGCAAATTGAGGATTTGTTATTTCAGAAAAAATTATTTCTACTGTTGAAATGAGCGAAACCAGAGACGATGAAAGAAGAGGATTGGAAAATTCTCGATCAGAAGACTCTCAGCACGATCAGACTGACCTTGTCCAAATCAGTAGCCTTTAATATCATAAATGAGAAGATGGAAAGGTCTCTCATGGACCCCCTTTCTAACATGTACGAATAACCATCTGTAGTAAACCAAGTACATCTCATTGAAAGATTGGTCAATCTGAAGATGTCCGAAAATGGAAAGTTCGGTGAACATCTTAATGTTCTTAATGACATTGTTAGGCAGTTGGAATCAGTTGATATGTCAATCTTTGACGCAATGAAAGCGACTTTAGTTCTAAGCCAATTACCAGAGAGTTGGAACGACATAGTGGCTGCGATCAGTAGCTCTTCAGGGAAAGAAAAGTTGCAGTATGATTTCGTGATGAGTATGGTATTCACAGAAGAGATTAGAAGACAGCCATCAGACTCTTCTACCAGTAACTCAGCATTAAATGTTGAAAGCAGAGACAAAAGTTCAAATCGGAAGAAAGGTGGAGGTTATGGGCATGGTCGTTCCAAGTCCAGAAATGGAAGATCACAATCTCGGAAACCCAGGAATTTCAAAGAAGTTGAATATTGGAATTGCGGCAAGACTGGTCACTACAAACACCAGTGTAAATCTCAGAAAAGGGAACTGGAGAACAAAACTAAGGCAAACACTGTCTCAGAGGAAGAATCAAATGATGCGCTGATATGCTCTTTGGAGAGCAAGTCAGAATCTTGGGTGCTAGATTCTAGAGCATCATTTCACGTCACCTCAAGTCGAGAGCTCTTTGAGAGCTATGTACCAGGTGACCTGGGAAAATTCTATCTTGGAGATGATTAACCCTGTAGTGTTGTTAGCAAGGGCGATGTACATATCAAGATTAATGGATCTGTATGGAAGTTAAAGGATGTGAGGCACATTCCAGACTTAAGGAGGAACCTGATCTTAATAGGCCAGCTGGCGAGTGAAGGTTATGTGACAACCTTCGACAATGAAGATTGGAAGGTTTCCATGAGAGCAATGACAATGACATGTGGAAAGAAGAATGGTACACTCTACACAACTACCAGTGCTAACATGTCAATAGAAGTTGCAAAAAACAAAGATGATCAGAACCTGTGGCACCAAAGGCTAAGTCACATAAGTGAAAAGGGGCTCAAGATTATACACTCAAAGGGGAAACTACCAGACTTAAAATCAGTTGATATCGACTTCTGCGAGAGTTACATCATCGGCAAGTAGAAGAGGGTGAGTTTCCAAAGGAGTGGCAGAACCCTCAGAAAAGAGAAGCTTAGGCTAGTTCACATTGACGTCTGGGGGCCGATAAATGTCTCATCTCTTGGCGAAAAGTCTTATTTCGTGACTTTCATTGACGACCATTCTCGGAAGGTATGGGTTTATATCTTGAAGCATAAATCTGAGGTGTATGATGTGTTCAAGAAATGGAAAGCCATGGTGGAGAATGAGACAGGCTTGAAGATAAAGAAACTACGATTAGACAACGGTGGCGAGTATGAAGACATCAGATTTAAAAGGTTCTGCTATGAGAATGGTATCAGATTGGAAAGAATTGTGCCAGGTACACCACAATAGAATGGCGTAGCAGAACGTATGAACCTGATATTGACTGAGAGAGCCAGAAGCATGCAAATACAGGCAAGATTACCGAAGCAGTTCTGGGCAGAAGCAGTCAATACAGCTGCATACCGGATTAATCGAGGTCCATCAGTACCATTGGAATTCAGAATACCAGAAGAAGTATGGAGCGACAAAGAGGTAAAACTTTCACATCTGAAAGTTTTTGGTTGTGTTGCATATGTGCATATTAGTGATCATGCTAGGAGCAAGCTTGATCCGAAATCACAAAAATTCACTTTCATTGGATACAGCGAGGATGAACTTGGTTATCGGACCTAGGATGACCAAAACAAGAAGCGGATCCGAAGTAGGGATGTAGTATTCAATGAAAGAGTAACGTACAAGGAAAGGCACACAACAACCTCCAGTGATTCAGCACAGAGAGATAATGTGTATGCCAAGTTGGATGATGT
Source organism: Cornus suecica (assembly GCA_963922005.1). NCBI lineage: Eukaryota > Viridiplantae > Streptophyta > Magnoliopsida > Cornales > Cornaceae > Cornus > Cornus suecica. The sequence continues at coordinate 27,714,885 of OY998246.1, read as the reverse complement.
TCCAGACAGCAATAAGGCACAACAGACAGCTGAGAGTTTCCAGCCAGAGGAACCTATTGCAGAGAGCAATGCATAACAGAATGATCAACCGCGGTCTCCAACTCCGATTCCTGAACCTAGGAGGTCCTCCCGACCTCATGTGCCGAATAGGAAATACATGAATTACTTGTTGCTCGCTAATGGAAGAGAACCTGAATGCTATGAAGAGGCATGTCAATAAGGAAATTCCAGCAAGTGGGAGCTTGCGATGAAAGATGAGATGCAATCTCTTATCAGTTACAAAACATGGGAGCTAGCCAAGTTGTTGATTGGAAAGAAAGCTTTTCAAAACAAATAAGTGTACAGGGTCAAAGAGGAACATGATGGTTCAAAGAGACACAAGGCAAGGCTCGTAGTCAAAGGATTCCAGCATAAGGAAGAAATCGACTACACCGACATCTTTTCCCCGGTTGTAAAACTGAATACCATTTGTTCAGTTCTTAGCATTGTTACAGCGAAATATTTTCACTTAGAGCAGTTAGATGTCAAAACTGTTTTCCTCCACGATGACCTAGAGGAGGAGATCTACATGCAGCAACCGAAGGGTTTCTCAGTAAAAGGTAAAGAAAAACTTGTGTGCAAGTTGAAAAGAAGCTTGTATGGCTTAAAACAAGCATTGAGGCAATGGTACAAGAAATTTGATGGGTTTATGCAGAGACATGGCTACAACAAAAGCAACGTTGACCATTGTTGCTACTTCAAGAGGTTTGACACAAGCTATATCATCTTCCTACTTTATGTCGACGACATGTTAGTAGTTGGATCTGATTTTGAAGAAACCAGTAAGTTGAGGAAGCAACTATCAAATGAATTCAAGATGAAAGACTTGGGAGCAGCAAAACAAATTCTTGGGATGAGAATCAACAGAGAAAATTAAAAGGGTATCTTGCAGTTGTCTCAAGCTGACTGCGTTGAAAGGATTCTGAAAAGGTTCAACATGAGTAATGCTAAGCCAGTTAACACACCATTAGCTAGTCACTTTCGACTATCCAAGGACCAGTCACCCAAGACAGACAAAGAGAAAAACTTCATGGCTAAGGTACCTTACGCCTCAGCTATTGAAAGTTTGATGTATGCCATGGTATGCACAAGGCCGGATATTGCAGTGGGAGTTATTAGCAGATTTATGTCCAATCCATGAAAGACGCATTGGGAAGTAATAAAGTGGATATTGAGATATCTACGAAGTACCACGAACAAATGCCTTTGTTTCGGAAAAGGAGAAGTGAAGCTACATGGGTATGTAGATTCAAATTTTGCTAGAGAGATAGATCACATAAGAAGTACTGCTGAGTACATTTTTACAGTAGGTACTACAGCAGTTAGTTGGGTTTCGCAGATATAAAAGATTGTAGCATTATCTACAACAGAGACAGAGTACGTAACTATGATAGAGGCCATCAAAGAAATGATATGGTTACAAGGTCTGTTAGCAGAATTATGATTTAAGCAAGAGAAGAATGTTTTGCACAGTGATAGCCAGAGTGCAATACATTTGGCAAAGAATTCAACATTTCATTCGAGGACCAAACATATTGGACTTCGTTACCACTTTATCAGATCATTATTGGAAGATGGGGTGCTGACACTTAAGAAGATCCAAGGTAGCAAGAATCCAGCGGACATGCTGACCAAGATAGTAACTACAGAGAAACTGAAGCTATGTTCAGCTTCAATTAGTCTTTGAGACTGAAGACGGAAATGAGCACACAACTATTCACTAATTACGGATGGAGCGTCCTTTGACTCCAAGTGGGAGATTGTTGATTTGGAATCAAAGTTTGGCACCGCCCATGGAAGTTTGGCAGCCGCCCAAGGAAGTTTGGCTTGGCCTAACTTTGACAGTAGAAGTTTGGCACCGAAATTGGAGAAAATTTTGGCATCACAAATTGTCTTGTTCTTCACCTCTACAACTATAAATACATGTATATTCAGTGCAAGAAATATCACCACAACAAGAGAGAAAAATAGAGAAGGAGTGTAGAGAGTGATTGTGATGCTTTTCTCCAAATTAGTGAAGTTGTGTGCTCCGTGGACGTATGTCATTTTTGGGCCGAACTACGTATAATTTCTTGTGTCCCTTTGTGTGTGATTGTGTTGTGTGAGTAGTAAATTGGTCAATCGATCCGAACAAATTGACCCCTTATTAATATGCCTTGGAATACCATTGAAAAGTATAAATAATATTGTATATGCAATTACATTCAGATAAGGGTTTGTCCGAATAAAGGAGTCCCTTTTCCGAAATAAGAACATACTTCAAAGTTGAGCTAAAAGTAATTTTCAAATAAAAGACAGAGAGTAAAGGGTACTAAAGATAGGAAATGACATGTTGTCCTACAACCAAAAAACGGTATCAAATAACACTAGGATCATATATCAAATAACAAGCCCATAAATAAAAATGCTTCCACCAACAAATTAGCGCACTGCATGTGATTATTGATATATCACCACAGAATTTTTAGAGCAAGGTTTAAAGTGAGAATTAACAGAAAAGAGCAAGGTCTAAAGTGGCATCAACTGAATTTATACAAGTTTAGATCAAGGTCTAAAGTGGCCTTAACAGAAACAATTGCAAGTTTGTAAAACCTACTAAAACAAATAAACACCGGTGGTTTCTTTCTCCTCTTTAGTGGAATGATCCTCTGTTTCCTTTTTCCTATTTATCCGTTGTTAGTTGTTGCAATTAAAGAAAAGATTTGTCAATATACCATCAACCACTAATGTTCACATGCTTTTGAAATGACCATAATTACACTATATATATCAAACAATGAGAGATATTTTTTAACATATAATTGTTTGGAAGATTTCTGGTCTCTTGGTGAGGCATGATCTGCATGATGGCTGCTCTGGTAGGCTCATGTATGTGAGGGTCTACTCTGTTTATACTTGTAATATTGTTGTTAGGAGTAATTTGGTGCATGTTTGGTAGATAGAGTTGGAGCCAAAAATTTGGTGTGGAATGTGAATTACAACCAAAATCATGTTTGGTTGGTGTGGAATGGTTGAATGGTACCAAAAAATGGTGTGCCAAATTGGTACCAAATGGTGTATTTTAACACCATCTCTAGATATGGTTTTGGGATGGTGTGGTACTACAAAAGTAAATCAACTCCAATTCTCCAAACCATATACATATATATTTATTTCATTAAAAAAATTATTTAATTATATTAAATAACTAAATAAAAGTTATCAAATAATAGAATATAATTAATAATAAATAAAAAATAAAAATGAGTAATAAATATTTTAAAATAATAAATAAAGTAAACAAAATAAATAATAATAAAAGTATTATAAATAAATATTAATTTGAATATCAATTTTAAAACATGGATGATTATAATTTACATTTGTATGCCCTTAGACACCATATTTATGACTGTTTGGCTAAAAGATAAAAGTCTCCAAAATCGAATATTGTTTACTTAATTAAAGTTGTACAATTAGGGCAAACTAGGGTAAACTTTTGAAACAAATATATAAAAGTCGAAAAGAATATATAAAATTCGAAAACAATATATATATTTAAATTTTTATATATTTTTCAAATTTTATATATATTTGAAATTTTATATATTTTTTCGATTGTTATATATATTTTGAAATTATATATATATTTTTAATTATATATATATTTTTCGAATTATATATATATTTGAAATTTATATTTTTTTGAATTTTATATATATTTTTAATTATATATATTTTTTTGAAATGTATTTTTATCAATATATTTTATTTTTTAAAACATATATATTTATAAAAAATTATTATAAATAAATAAAATGTCAAATTATTCCAAGTTACTAAATATGATTTGGTTTCAGAATTTCAGTCAATACCAACTCTACCAAACATGGTTTGGTTTTTCAGCTTTATTTTTTCTCACACCAAAACCATCTGCACTAAACATGGTTTCAGTTCAGAATAAAACAGCATCAAACCCAACACAAACCAAATCAAAACCAAAAATCAACACTGTACCGCTTCGGTTGCCAAACAGGCACTTGATGTTTTCCCTTGTTTGGTGGATCATATGCCTTTGGTGGCTGTGGGTAGGGCTGTAAATGAGTCGAATTTGGAGGTGTTCGGGCTCGGCTCGACTTATACCATTAAGCGTTTGAGCTCGAACGAGCCCAACTTATCTCAGCTCAAAATAATTTTTGTAAGCTTGAGCTTGGCTCGAGAGCTTGGTCGAGCTCGAATAATTTGTGCAAGCTCTAGCTCGGCTCGACAACTTGTTTCACAATTTCACTTTATCTCACATATATATATATATATGGACAATGTTTGGGTCATTACCAGTGAGAACCAACTTTGTCCTCACCCCTTATTTGGACCAATAGAATTAAGACACTTGGCATATATTAATTAAAAAATAAAAATGGGTATTACCCATTATTTATGGGATTCAACCCGGATTTGAATTCTTCTTTTTTTCTCTTATTCACTTTAAAAAATAAAAATCTAATGGGCAGTTTAACGTCATATATATATGTATGTACACTTTCCTTAAACACAAATAAGAAAAAAGTCATAATCCACGAATATTATTCGATATTGTGATGGGTATTTCTCCATATTTCGTAAAATTCAAAGATGTATAAATGAATTGGATACAAAATATTATGAACACAAATAAGAAAAAATAAAAATAAAGTGATTGAAGTATAGAAATTTGGAGAAAAAAATCAAAAATCTTGTGTGTAAAAAGTGTCACTCACCGCACCAAATTAATAATATTACAGAAATAACATAAAAGATTTTATCATCATTTGCATTCAATTGCAATATACATAGCATATATATATATGTATCAATCTATATATAAAAATAAAAGTGTACATGCATATATCATTCTATATATACAAATAAGTGTACATTCATATGTAGACGTTAAATTGTCCATGAGATTTTTTTTTTAAGTGAATAAGAGAAAAAAAAATAATTCAAATCCGGATTGAATTCCATAAATAATGGGTAATACCCATTTATGTTTTGTAATTAATATATGTCACGTGTTTTAATTATATTGGTCCAAATAAGGAGTGATGGCCAAATTGGTCCTCACTGGTGAGGACCCAATCATTGTCCTATATATATATATATATATATTCATGCACATATGCATAGTTCATGCATATATATCACAAATACACCCACAAATATAAATTTGCACATATCTAAAAAAAATCATGAGTTGAAGATACCCCGATTCAATTAAAGAGATTAAGATCGGTGGAGGATCTCTCGAGTAGTGAAAGAAGAAAATGAAGATGCAGATAATTTCAAATTTTGAAAAAAAGAAAAGAAGAAGAAGAGGAAGAGGTTGAAGATGACAGCTCTAGTCTATAGGTGCACGGCAATCTCCATCACTTTTCAACAATTATTTCTTCTTTTCTTTGTACAGATCTGATAATTGTGAGCAATTACCAATTGCTACACAAATCCTGTTGGTTTGAAATTTCTTACGCTTCTCAATTCTCAAGGGGATAAAGGGAAGGAGAGGTAGGGATGGCAATGGGCGGGTCGGGCGGGGATCCCTATCCCCATCCCCGAACCCGCCCTCATTTAGTCCCCCCGAACCTGCCCCGATCCCGGAAAATTTTTTTTTTTTTGCCTCGTCCCGCCCCGAACCCCCCGTGCCCCGGTATGAAATTTTTATATATAAAAATATATGTTATTTCTTTGTAAAAAAAATATATTATATATATATATTTTTTACCTTTTTATATAAAAAATTATATCTTAAACATATATATATATATATATATTTTATATATATATTATTGTAATATATAATATATAACCGGGGCGGGTTCGGGGCGGGGCGGGGTACCCCCGAACCCGCCCCCGAACCCGATGAGGATTTTTTTTTTTGCCCCATCCCCACCCCATTTATATAATCGGGTCCCCATACCCGGACTAAACGGGGCGGTCCCCACTGCCCTCCCTAAGAAGAGGTTTAGCGTTATCTAACTTTATATGGTTACACGGGCTTGGACTTTAAAAATGTACTGGGCTGGGGAATATAACCTGATAATGAAATCTAGTTGGGCTAAATTTAAATAGGAGACTGAATTAATTTTATGTGGGCTGGTTTAATATTCACATGAATTAAAATGAACTATCATATACACACCTATATAATATACGAGCTCAAAACGATTATTTAAACAAATCTGTTCGTGAACATGTTCAGGAACAAACGAGTCGCGCAGGGGTGTATTTAAGCTTGACTCGTTTAATAAACGAGCCTAAATTTTTTGTTGAGTTTGATTAATTTATTAAACAAACGAATATGAACCGAGCTCTTAACGAGCCGAGCTTTGAATAGCTCATCGAGTGCTCTGTTCATTTACAACCCTAGCTGTGGGGTTACCTTATTAATCCTCTTGTTGTAATCCTTGGGTCTTCCCCAAGATGTTTAGCATTCTAGGTTGTGTTTCAATACAAGCTTGATTTTTTTAAAAAAGAAAAGAAAAGAAAAGAAAAAAAGAGCATTAACGGAAGAAAAGATGTGAAAAGATACACACTTCAGATTTGAAAACATACAACCACTATTCACATACGCTTAATAAGATCACATGCATGCATACACATGCCTTGAAACAAATCTTTTACGTACAATCATCAATTGCATTCCCTTTTTGTTTTAAATTCAAATTCATGTGGATAGTTGACTGGGTCGGCCTAAGGTGAATCAAAGAGAAGGAACATCAAATATTTGGTACTGCATGTACTAAGGTGAATCAAAGAAAAGGACCATCAAAATATTTGGTACTGCATGTACTAAGGTGAATCAAAGAGAAGGAACATCAAATATTTGGTACTGCATGTACTAAGGTGAATCAAAGAAAAGGACCATCAACATATTTGGGTGGATGTACTAACCTGTAATGTGATATACACTAGTTACAACCTTTCAAGGATAGTTTTTGTCTTTTTCTTTCCCTCTGGTTCAATAAATATCATAAATCACTAGGGTTTTCTTTCATCCTCCACTCCATATTTAACTTTTCAACAACAATTAATGGCTTTCAGAAGATTCCCAAATTTTCTAATGGCACCCCACGGCGGACCAGACCCAAAAGTTCATAAATTGAAAAGTGTCACCATATGTCTACAACAATGTAGACATATGGTGACAAACATTGTAGTACCAGCAGAAGAAGGTTGCAGATTAGAATATTCGGTGGATGAGATGGAGAGAGAGGGATCTTTGAACATACCTGTTGTTTATAGAGGCCATGGAAAAACAATAATTAGTAGTAATGGTGAGGAGGGTTATTTTTCATTGTTGAAGTGTAGAATTTGTCAAAAAGAAGATGAAAAGCATAACTTGAGGTTTCTGGTGCTTGGAATGGCATTCTTAAGGTCTTCTCTTTCCAAAATGAATCCTGAAATTTGATGAATGGAAGAGCAAAAAATTATAATTCAAAGAGGTAGAATATAGAAACAACCGTACGTATTTAATTAAGCAGCACCTACAACACCATGAACAAGCTAGTTTAGTTAACACAGTAGTTTAATTCTTATCACATGACACACGAGGTCTTGGCATCTGGCCTCTGTCTTAATTTAGAATAGTATTTTCTAATCATTGAGTTAGACATTGAGAATATAGGCTTGTTGTCTTGTGCAGTTGATGTTACTTTTGTTTTTATGTCAAACTCTTGTTATCACACTTTTAATTGTTTTTTACCTGTATTTGCAGGATTACAGGGTAACAGATGCAGAAGTCACGATCGTGGATTCTACACATGCAGTAGAGCATGTAAACAATTCGCAGTTCATGATTCTACACATGCAGTAGAGTGACTAAATGGTTATCGGATGTAAAATTATGATTTTTGGGAAGCTTTTATGGCGAAATGTTGCCCTTACCTACTGATTACAAAAAAATTGTTCGCTTTTAATTTGTGTTCGTTTCGAGTTCAGGTTGCACAAAGAGAATAGAAGATGTCAAGTTTATGAAATTGTTTTCTATTTTCTTATTAATTGATGTACATGATATAGATGTTTGGCAATTGAGAACACTTGATATTCGCATATTATAAGATTCTTTTTATGGATATGGTTTATATCAATTTTAAAATTTAATTTTTCAATATTCATTGTATTGCCTATTAGTAGGTTATTTATGGTAGTCCAAGTATGGATGAATTAGTTGATTTTTAGGGTCAATAAATGAGGGAAGAGAATTTTCTTGTAACTAAAAGAGGACATTAGGCAGCAACACAACTGCTGTTATAGGGTAGAGTATATGGCAGCAGTCCTCATTGCTGCCTTATGGTGGCACCTCTGGCAACAGTCATGATTGTTGCCTTATGGTGGCATCTAGACCTGTAAACGGGTCGGATTCGGATCGGATATGTCCTGATTCAATTCGAATCGGATAAGCTTATATCCGATCCGATAACCCGATGGATTTTCACTTAATTGATCCAAATTCGAAAATTTTTATTTTTGGATATCCGATCCGATTAGGTAAAAAAAATTACAAAAATTATTATTATTTTTTTTATTTTTATGTTATTTTTTAAGAATATTAAACACTAAATTATATATTTTACAATCAATGCTTATAATACATGATTATAAAAACATAAAAATGAAAAAGCGAAAAAAAAATTGAAACATAATTAATTATACTATTTAATATTTACATATTAATAACATAATATATATGTGTATATATAAAATTAATCGGATCGGATTATTATCAGATCAGATTAGCATAAATCCAAATCTAATTTGTTAAGAAATCGGATTATCGGATTCGGATCCTAATCGGGTTATCGGATTTTATTTTCAATCCATATCCGACTAATCGGATCGGATTCGGATCAAAATTCAATCCATTGACATGTCTAGTGGCATCTAAGGCAGCAATTATAGTTGCTGCCATATATCACAGGTCTATTGCAGCAAAGCTTTGGGCAGCAAATAATATTTGCAGCAAATGTTTGTTGCCATAAGGTATGGGAGCAAATTTTGAGGCTTTTAACAACATATATATCTGTTGCCATACGTCATATTTGTTGTAGTGTCGGTTTATAAATATGTGGATGTTAGCCTTACCTATATCTTAAACTTTTGGGTCGAACCGCAAATCATTCTGGTATCAGAGTCAGACTCAATTCTTGATCTGGTGCCACGCCAAGCACTTGCTTGGGTTATCGCATCCCGGACGAGCCGAGTTCAATGCGGGCAGGTAGGGTGGTCTGACCACAACGAGGGCGTTGTGTGGGTTCAAATATAAGAGAATGTTAGATGTGCAATTTGTCCCACATCGGATCAGGATGAGAAAATAAATGAATTTATAAATGGGTGCATGTTAGTCTCATCCATAACTTAAGTTTTTTGGTCGAACCATGAAACATCCACCATTTACAGTAGAGAAGTACACTAATATTCACCTATAATCTGCACAACTTTATTCTCACTTTTATTTAAATGAAAACTAAAAATAAAAGTCTCATTCTAACTTACCTTTAATAATAAGAAGAGACAGATTATTGTTCTAATCATCTAATTGTATAATTGTGTTAAATTTGTCAATTTAATTAGGGGAGGATGGTGTTGTTTACAAGTGAACCGGCCAACACGATATAATATAAATTGGCTCATTCTTCGATCCAATCGGCTATTACTCTCAAATTGGACTGTGGATTCCTAATCGAGCCGAGGAATTAAATTTGATTTTCATATCAATCCCAATAACCATATTTCAAACATTTATCTTTGAATCAATCTATGTTCATTTTTTTCTTCATAGAGCGTCCATATTTTATTTTGTCAATAAATAATTTATAACAATGTAATAATCAATTAAATTTATTCTATATATGAATGTCATATCCATTGTTAGATGGATGAGTAAAAGTATGTTTGGATCTCACAACCATCCATCTACCAGTGAATATGTATTTAATTTATCAATTTGGCCTAATAATTCCGTGCAACTATCATTACTTAAAAATATATATAAAACATTTAGTAATTAAATTGTTGATAATATAAAATACATTAGGCACCTCTAACTAACAAACTAATTGTTTATTTAACATTCTTGTCAAGTCTTTTTTTTAAAAAAAAAAATTGATTTTAATTTTGTATCCAAAATTGAATATAGAAAAATAAAGTTTTATTTAAATTGTAGCTGAATATTGGTAGCCAGTTCTAAAAAAGAAAAAATATGTTTCATAATTTATATATTATTTTAAATGATGTGGCAATTTGCGTGAGACTAATCTTATCACATTCCTTTATCCGAAATATGTTCCACCCCATCTAGTTTTTTTATTCGATCTAACATTATTTTTAAAAATTATTTTTTACCTCTATCGGTGGATGATGATTCTTATTACTTTCACGTAGGTTTTAATCTTGGATCAAACTTATAATATTAGGACAATTCATTGATCAAAGTCATCCGCAGAGCTATCAAAGCCTTTCTTCGTGAACATGGGTTTGGCCTCTCACTCTCTGCTGATTTTTTCTTATTGTTTTCACTTCATTTTTTCATGGGTTCCTTCTATATAATCTTTAAATTCATATATATAAATCTGTATTTTACTAAAAAGCATGTTGATATGTTTAAATATTTCGTTTTCCTTTGGTGGGTGACAATTATTTTTGTTTCAAATTTAGGGTTATGTGTGAGTTGTTGCAATTTTAGATGTTGAGTTTTGGTGATTGTATACAGTGGACTGAAAAGGTTGTCACTGGCTAGCAATGCTGTTTTTGATTTTAAGTGTCCATTTTTAATTGAATTGCAATGGATGTTACCATTATTATTTGCTATAATTAAGCAGCTTAGGATTAAATTATTTTCTGTTATATTCAATTGGGTTCTAGAACCACCTGTAGAAGTCAGATGGTGAAAATTTGAGGTTTAAGAAGAATATACACGCACTTATACACAACAACAAACATGGCACATGTAAACCGAATAGGGTGGCCCAGTTAGAAAAGACTTGGGACTTGGTGTCTGTAGATACAATATTTGCACAACACAAAAAGATCCCTTCTCATTACTTTTCATTGAATTATATACATTTTTCCAATGGGCCTTTGGCCCATTAGGGCAACACTTTCAACTTTACATAATATATTCCTTTACACGTCAGCTATGTAGGTCCTATATCTTGCCATTGCCTTGAGCTTATGGGCCTTCGAGTTCCTTCAAAAATGTTCTTCGGGTCGGGGCAAGATACTTCTCGGACCACGGGGCTGATGTATCGGTCGGGTTATGACGTGGGCACAATGGTCGGGTCACAATCTCGGACCATTCCTGGATCTCTCCGGTCGGGACGGGCTTTTTCATGGGCCGGGAAAACTCACATGTACACAGGCCCTCTTTTAGCTTATGGGCCTGCATCCAATGGGCCCATTAGGTGAAAGAATCTTAAGGCCCATCAAAAAGTCCTCGGGGTTGGTGCGCGGGACGCGTGGCGGATGGTGAGGGGACGCGTGCCGGATGATGCGGGACGCCTTTAATGCTGCAGCTGCCGCCATCATTGCAATTTGATCTTGTGGCTGAGATGGCATAGATTTGTGTGAGATGGGCCGGGTCATGTCGATCCGATACTCTGACCCGGGTGACCGAAACGTCATACCTATCTATATATAACCCACATACATCACACTTGCACCGCTTTTGGATTACTTCTCATTATTTTCTCTGCCATACTCAAGCATTATCTGCAACTCAAATCCATTCTCACCTACAGAATCTCCATATTGTCTCATCAATTTCTGCAAACATCAGCGATCTTAATTGATTTTTACACTGTGTGAAGTGTTTTGAACCGTGCTGCAAAGCGTTTGACCGGACGCATCCTTCTCTGTTTCCTGGTACAGTTGCCGGTTTCTGCAAACCACCTAGCCGGAGGAAAAACTCAAGGAGAGACTGCCGGAATCATCTTTGTCTTTTTGTAAGTTGTTCTTCTCAATTTTCTATCCTTTCGTCAAATATGTCGGGGAGTGATGATACCAGGTCGGTTAGCGACCTGCAAGTGACAGACACTGACCTAACTGTTACTGATCCCGATGTCTCGGAGAGCACCCCGTCCGTAGAGATTACTCGGGTCATTAAGTCTAGTCCCCCGGAAGTCACTCAGGAAGAAGGGGATCGGGCAGTAGAGGATGATGTCGAGGCGGGTCAGGATGCCGAGGAGGAGGAGAACTTCTGCACTGACCCTCTCCCAGCCAAATATAGGAAAGACGCTCAACTTAGGAGCCTCAGGGTCCCTGAAGGGGTTGAGGTTAGGCACTACCCTCGAGACAAAGATTTCAGGATCGGGGAAGGTCTGAAAGATGGGGAGATACTGCTTTCCTCATTTCACCTGGCTATATTAAAGTTTCCCATTCACCCTTTCTTCCTCCTGACTTTGGCTACTTTGGGACTGGCCCCCCTTCAAGTCAGTCCCAACTTTTATAGGATCCTGGCCATGATCTTGTTCATTAATAAGGAACTGAATCTTGACTTAGGTTTGGCCGAGCTTCTGCTTTCCTACAAACTCCAAGAACAGAAGGATAATAGGGGTCGGTACAACCTGACTTCCTACGTCAAGAGGAAGTTGTGTGATAACGTCCCGACATCCAACAAGGGATGGAAAGAGAGGATGATAATAGTGAGTGGTCAGTGGCGACATCCCGATGCTATGAACATCCCTGTCTACCATGTTTTCCAGCCCACCCGACTTCTTGAATTTAAGAGTTTTCATACCCGAGCCTCATGCCACTGCGAAATGTGCAATGATAAGTTGGGTACGCAAGTGATGGATTTCCTGAAGGCTCATCGGGAGAAGAGGGGTGTCGGGTATATAAGGGCTCGATTTGAGCTGTTGCGTGCTAAAGTGTGGAGTCAGGATTTAATGGATAGCCAGAATTGCCTGACTGGATCTGTATTGCAGGAGTTTGCATCGGGAGAATTAGCATCAAGGATTGCCTCGGGTTCTGCTGCGACTACGTCAGGGTCAAGGAGATTGAAGTCCAAGTCATCAGGGACCAAGAAGCTGAAGAGAAAAATGTCTGGGGATCAACGGAAAAGGAAGGCGATTAGCCTGCCCCAACTTTCGATCAAGAGGGCCAGAAGGGTTGATACTGGCTCTACATCCTTCATCTGTGGGGTAGATATCCCTCCAGTCTCTGAAAATCCCGATATACCACCAGTTAGTGAGAATCCAGCAAGCCATCAATCGGCAGGATCCACCGGAGGGCCCATTGGCACGCTCCCTCCTCCTATTCCGGCAGAGAGTCATCCCGTCACACCCCCGCCTCCCCCTACTGATGGCCCGCAAATTGGTGCATCGGATGCGGCCGAGGTCGGGGATGGTCGTGCCCTGGTCCCGAGCTTGGGAGGTGCGAGTCTGAGTCCTCCTCGGGCGGATCCTCCTCGGGCAGATCATTCAGTCAGACCCAGTTCTAGCAGAAGCGTTGCACTGGGTGTTCCTTCCTCAGTATCGGATGCCCGAGACCTAGGCTCTGATGATGAGGAACAGGATCGATCCCGACCATCCAAGCTGAGTACTGCCATTTCTAAAAATGTCAGGAAACAGGACAATAGAGAGATCGAGAAAGCTGCTGAGAGTGGGAGAGACGTTCCCCATGGCCCTCGCTTCAGGCTGGATACTCGAAAGGGTCATCCATATGTGGGGGTGGCGGACAAGACGATCGACAACCCTGAAGCTCTGCGAGAGATGGCCCTGGGGGTGTGGACCCCGACTGATAGGTTGGCCATGGGGCGGTACGACAGGTTGGACCTGGCTCTGGACGGGCCTGAGCTTGCAATGAAGGTAATAATTTCTCTACGCTCATGTATTTGGCTTCTATTTCACCCTAGATCTTTTGTGCTAACATCCTTGCTTTCAGATGCTTCACGCTACACAGGCGTATAATTGCAAGCTTGAGGAAGATGCCCGAGTCATTAACGCCCTAAATCGGGATGTTCAGGTCCACAAAGCTGGGTGTGTCAAGGCCTTGGAACAGCTCAAGAAGGCCAACGAGAAGATTCAGTCCTTGACATACCGGGCCGTCGCAGCAGAGGAAGGGCTCCCATCTGCCAAGGCGGCGACCCTAGAGCTTGCAGCTGCCAAGGCAACGATTTCCGACCTTGAGGGTAAGGCTCGGGAGGCTGAACAGATGGCTAACCGAGAAGTCCAGGCTCGGGAAGTCCTAACTCTTCAAGTGCAGGCACTGACCGAAGAAATTGAGAAGTTAAAGACTTCGGGGCAGCAGCTGCTTGAGGAGAAGGTCAAGGTTGAGAATGCACTAGGTGTGGAGAGATCTCGGGTAGAAATGTGTCACAAGGGAGGCAACCAGATGATCGCTCGTTTTGTGCTGACAAGCAAGTACCGTTACGAGCAGGGCTGGCGGGAATGCATAACTGAGCTTCAAAAGCCTGAGGGTGACCGATACATCCCGACCATAGAAGACCTTGATCTCAGCATAGGAGTGGGGCCTCCGTATGTTGATCTCGAGGCGGAACCTGAGGACCTGGCGTTTGGTGAGTTCCTTCAGGGTCCCTTGCCCGCTCCGCCTTGTCCTTGTGGCCTGGATGAGCCCCAAGCACAATCCCTCGAGAACCAAGCCTCAGGTGGCAATGAGGACCCTCCGGTGGAAGAATAGGGCTTTTCCCTTAGATTTTTGCTTTTTATTTTGTTTGCAACAACTGTGTCAAAGCTTTGTTGTATCAGCCTTGGCCACTGGGGCCCCTTTTAATATAAGTGAATTCACCTATTCAATCTTTGCCGGGAATATGCATGATCCGACGCTTCATTAATAAAAATTGGGATTTTGAATTGTAGCTTGGTAGGACTACTGATGCCATCGGACCATAAGTCTGTGAGATCTCTCGGGCGCTTTGGGCCCATGGAGAGGATTCAACACTTAGGTTTTGAGATAAAACCCGACCTCTGGTGGGTCTGTGAAGATCTCTCGGGCGCTTTGGGCCCATGGAGAAGATTCTACATTTGGGTTTTGAGATAAAACCCGACCACTGGTGGGTCTGTGAAGATCTCTCAGGCGCTTTGGGCCCATGGAGAGGATGCAACACTTAGGTTTTGAGATAAAACCCGACCACTGGTGGGTCTGTGAAGATCTCTTGGGCGCTTTGGGCCCATGGAGAGGATGCAACACTTAGGTTTTGAGATAAAACCCGACCACTGGTGGGTCTGTGAAGATCTCTCGGGCGCTTTGGGCCCATGGAGAGGATTCGACACTTAGGTTTTGAGATAAAACCCGACCACTGGTGGGTCTGTGAAGATCTCTCGGGCGCTTTGGGCCCATGGAGAGGATTCGACACTTAGGTTTTGAGATAGAACCCGACCACTGGTGGGTCTGTGAAGATCTCTCGGGCGCTTTGGGCCCATGGAGAGGATTCGACACTTAGGTTTTGAGATAAAACCCGACCACTGGTGGGTCTGTGAAGATCTCTCGGGCGCTTTGGGCCCATGGAGAGGATTCGACACTTAGGTTTTGAGATAAAACCCGACCACTGGTGGGTCTGTGAAGATCTCTCGGGCACTTTGGGCCCATGGAGAGGATTCGACACTTAGGTTTTGAGATAAAACCCGACCTCTGGTGGGTCTGTGAAGATCTCTCGGGCGCTTTGGGCCCATGGAGAGGATGCAACACTTTGGTTTTGAAAATGATTTTTGTAAAACCCGACCACTGGTGGGTCTGTGAAGATCTCTCGGGCGCTTTGGGCCCATGGAGAGGATTCAACACTTAGGTTTTAAAATTTATATAATCATGGAGACGCTTTAGGTAGGCTTAGATATGATCGGGAATAAATTGAACTTCTATTTTTATCTTTCGGGCTCCAGTGGCCTTTCTTTACAGTAATTGAAATAGAGTATCCCTAGGGATAGTACCTCTTGAGTCGGGATGCATTCTGTGTGTTAGGCTCCCTTCGATTATCAAAATTTCTGAGTAGTCGGTAAGCCCCGCGCCCAACTACCTCAGTGACGGTTTAGGGTCCCTCCCATGGCTCTTGGAGTTTGCCCACATGTCCAATTTTCCGTCTGACGACCATGTCTCCAACTTGGAATCCCCTCCTTTTTACTCTTTTATTGAAGTGATTCCTGACCCGTTGTTGGTAAGCTGCCAGCCTTATCCCGGCAATTTCTCTTTTTTCTTCCAGTAGGTCGAGCTTGTGTGACAAGCATTGATTATTTGTTTTCTCATCCTAGGCCAGTGATCTCAGCGTCGGGACGGCATACTCCGTGGGGATTACGGCTTCTGCCCCATATGCCTTGGCAAAAGGTGTTTCACCGGTCGGTTGTCGGGGAGTGGTTCTATACGACCATAGTACCTCCGGCAACTTGTCCAACCATGCTCCTTTGGCCTTCTCGAGTTTCTTTGCTAGAGTGCTGAAGATGGAACGATTGGTCCTTTCTGCCTGTCCATTGGCTTGCGGGTATCCTACAGAGGAGGTGTTTTGATTGATTCCGTGCTGGGCCAGAAACGACCTGACCGGTTCACAGTCTAGGTTGGTGCCGTTGTCCATCATGATGGTCCGAGGTACCCCGAACCTGCAGATGATGTGATTCCATATGAACTTGACTACATGGCTCCCCTTTATTGATGGATAAGCCTCGGCCTCAACCCATTTGGTGAAATAGTCGGTGGCGAGGAGTATATGGGTATTCTTCCTGATGGCTTTTGGAAGTGGTCCGACTATATCCATTCCCCATCTGGCAAAAGGGTGCGGGATGATTGTCGGGTTCAAGAATTCCGGGGGCTGCAGTATGGCATCACCGTGCATCTGACAGGCTTTGCACCTGCGCACATATTCCTCCAAATCTCGGGATAGGAAGGGCCAAAAATAACCCTGGGACAGGATTTTATGGGCAAGAGACCGGGCACCCGAATGATTTCCACAAGCTCCGGCATGTATCTCTTGCATTATTGTCTCTGCCTCGGAAGGAGTTACGCACCGTAGATACGGACCCGAGAAATATTTTCTGTAGAGCTGGCCCTGGATGATCGAGTACCGGGCTGACTTCATTCTAATTTTCCTTGCCTCTGCCTTATCAGTAGGCAGAGTCCCGAGATTTAGATAGTCGATTATAGGATCCATCCAGCTTGGTTCTCGGGGAACTAGACATATCAATTCAGCGGGCTTTATGATGCTCGGTGCAGTGATGAAGTCGGTCAGTACTACCCGAGTCATGTCTTCACCAGCTGCGGATGCCTGATTTGCCAAGTGATCGGCCGAGATGTTTTCTTCCCGAGGGATTTGGCTGAATGTTAACTTTTGAAAACTTTCTGATTCCTTGAGCACCAGCGCTCTGTAAGATTCCATTTTCGGATCACTTGTCTCGTATTCACCGGTTATTTGCCTGACAATTAGCTGGGAGTCACTGTACACGGATAGGGATTGAATTTGAAGGCTCTTGGCTAATCTCAATCCTGATATAACTGCCTCGTACTCTGCCTCATTGTTGGTGGCTGAGAATTGTAATTGTGCCGAGGCTTGTAACTTAGTCCCGTCGGGAGTATGTATTTCAAGCCCGACACCTGCTCCATTGGCGCACACTGAACCGTCCACGAATAAATTCCACGTTACCAACTCATCGGGCTGATCGATCTCCTCGGTTTCCCCTTCCAAGAGGAAGTCGGCCACGGCCTGTCCTTTGATCGAGACTCTGGGTACGTAAGTTATGTCATAAATTCCCAGTTCAATGGCCCATTTGGAAACTCTTCCGGAAAGATCGGGCTTTGCCATAAGTACACGAATGGGAGTGGTAGTGGGGACAATGATATGATGAGCTTCGAAGTAATGCCTGAGACGTCGTTTGGCATTGATCAGGGATAAGACCAGCTTTTCCTGCTTGCTGTACCGTGTCTCGGGATCGGCTAGTGCCTTACTGGTGTAGAAGATGGGCATCTGGAGGTTCCTGTCCTCTCTGATGAGCACGACGCTAGTTGAAACTGATGATACTGCCAGATACAAGAGCAGGACATCATCGGGCTCGGGTGTTGCAAGAATGGGAGGCTTGAGCATGTACTCCTTCAATCGGGACAAGGCTTTAGTTTGCTCGGGTCCCCACACTTCTCCCTTCCTTGCCTTGATCGCC
Source organism: Cornus suecica (assembly GCA_963922005.1). Lineage (NCBI taxonomy): Eukaryota > Viridiplantae > Streptophyta > Magnoliopsida > Cornales > Cornaceae > Cornus > Cornus suecica. Next base: position 27,696,742 of record OY998246.1, on the reverse strand, counting down.
TGGAAGATGGGTCGGCAACGGTCGGTCAGCCTTGCAATGAATCGGCTTAATGCCACGACCCTTCCGGTCAAGATTTGAACTTCTTTGTGTGTGGATGGCTCTTTGGTTTCGAGCAGAGCCTTTACTTGGGTCGGACTGGCTTGAATGCCCGACCGATCAACTATGTGTCCCAGAAACTGTCCCGAGGACACCCCGAAGGAGCATTTTGCTGGATTGAGCTTCATCCCGTGTTTCCTCAGGGTATCAAACACCTTACGGAGATGCCCCAAGTGGTCAGTCTTATTTCTACTCTTGACAACCGTGTCGTCAATGTAAGCCTCGACTACTGTGCCCATCATCCCTTTAAATATCCTGTTCACCAGTCTTTGAAAGGTGGCTCCTGCATTTTTTAGTCCGAAAGGCATAACTCTAAAGCAATAGGTACCTGTTTCCGTAATGAAGGAGGTTTTTTCCTCATCCCCTGGGTCCATCGGGATTTGGTTGTAACCCGAGTAGGCATCCAGGAAGGTTAACCTCTCGTAGCCTGCAGTAGCATCGACCATTTGATCTATTTTGGGCAGGGGGAAACTGTCTTTCGGGCAAGCTTTGTTTAAGTCGGTGAAGTCGACGCAGACTCTCCATTTCCCGTTCTTTTTCTGCACAACAACCACATTGGACAGCCACTCGGGATAATGGACCTCTCTGATGAATCCGGCTTCCAGCAACTTTGACACCTCGTCGGCTATGATTTGGTTCCTTTGGCCCCCCATTCGCCTTTGTTTTTGTCGAACGGGTCGAATATTTGGATCGACATGTAATGTGTGTCGGACTATGGAGGGGTCGATGCCGGGCATATCAGTATGCTCCCACGCGAAGACGTCATGATTGTCCTGTAGGAATGTTGTCAGTTCATTCAATTCACAAGTGGTGAGGCTTGTACCTGCATAGGTGACCTTATCGGGCATTACAGACACCGGCTGCAGAGGCTCTGCCACGATCGGGGGACCCGACTCCCCGTCCTGTAGTTGCTATTTGGACTCCAGGTCATGATCGTCCTCTCGGGATCTCTTTCGATCGGGTTTGTCCTTCATTTCTTTGATGGTGACGGCGTAGCAATGCTTGGCCGCCACTTGATCCCCTCTGATGTCGATTATGTCGTACCCATTTGGGCCGACGCACCTCATCATTTGGTGGAGAGTTGACGGTACCCCCTGCATTCTGTGTATCCATCCCCTTCCCATAAGAAGATTGTACGATGGTTTCACGTCCACCACCACGAAAGTTTCGGACAGAGTTCTCTGGGCCGCCGTCACAGGTAGCCTGACCTCCCCGAGAGGCTCGACTTGTTTTCCGTCGAACCCGGCAATTGGGTTTCAGGAAGTCGCGATGTTACTCGGGTTGATTTCCAATTTATCAAAAGCCCATTTGGTCATGATGTTGGCGCTGCTTCCCGGGTCAACCATGACCCTCTTCACAAGACATCCCGAGACCATCAGAGTGATGACTAGCGGGTCCTCGTGCGGGACCTGGATGTGTCGCAGGTCCTCCTGGGAGAAGAGTATCTGAGATTGCCCCGTTCGGTGGTGGATCTCGTTTATCCCAGATATCCTGGCGATCTGATGTGCTCTTCTCATTTGTGTGTGTCTCGATCCTTCGCTGCTTTGTGGATCGGGACCCCCATGGATCATATTGATGATCCTGACCGGGTGAGCAGGACCCTGATTCCGTTGGTTATATTGTGCTGGTGGGTTGGCCCTTGGACCATCCCTCTGGATATAATCCTTCAGTTCCCCTCGGGCTATCATTCCTTCCACCTGGCGTCTTAGGTTTCGGCAATCGTTGGTCGTGTGGCCAAAATCACCATGAAGGGCGCAGTGCTTGGATCTATCCCTTTGATCAAGGGGTTGCCTGATTGGGGGAGGAGTTTGGAAGATTCCTCGAGCTTTGTTCTCCTGGAAAAGCTTGGCAAACGTCACTTTTAATGGAGTAATCTTCTCTTCAACCTTTGCACGTCTATCGGGTTGAGGGGGAAACTGAGATGAAGAGTGGCTCGGGGGATTCGAGCGTTTGCGATTCATATCATGTCGGGATTTGTCTGACGTTTTATCCTTAGATTTCATTTCCACACTGACCAGTGCCGCTCTCCTCTGTCGGGTTGCTTCTTCCTCTTCGATTCTCAAGTGGCCTTGCGCCCTGGAATTGAGTTCTCCTATTCCCGAGGGAGGTCGCTTCACAAGTGATTGGTGAAACTTGGTCCCCGGGATGAGAGCCATCCTGAAGGCCTCCACGGCAGAGTGTTGGTCGCAGTTGTCGATGGAGGACGACTCGACATTGAATCGGGACATGAAGCTCTTGAGGGATTCGCCCTTTTCCTGAGTCATGGTGAAGAGGCTCGAGATGGTCTTCTTCTGCCTCTTGTTCCCGAAATATTGCACCACAAAGAGATCGGATAATTGCTGCCAGCTGCCAATGGATCTCGGCCGTTGCTTTCTGAACCAGAGGAGCGGTGCATCGATAAGACTGGTCGGGAAAACTTTGCATAGCAGGGCTTCGTTCTCGGCGTACATCGTCATCTTCTGGTGGATCTGGTAGATATGCTCATCGGGATCCTTCGTTCCGTCGTAAGGAGTGAATCTGGGCATGACGAACTTCCTTGGGAAGGGTTCCTGGGTGATCTCCACACTGAAGGGCGACTGAACCGAGTCGGCAGAGGCTCTGAGGGCCTGGTCATCGGTGGATCTGGCTCTCAGATCATTCATGACTTTCTTCTGAAATTCTGCCATCATCTCCTGGAGCTTCTGCGACGTCAAAGGTTCGTCGATAACTGGAGTATCGCCGGTAGCCGGGGCCTTGCCTGGCCGGTGAGATGTTTCACCGTGCTCCTCTCGTGTTTGGGCATCACCCTGGGTCTGTGATTGATCGGGAACTATCTGTGGGATAGTTGCCTGATTCAATCTCGCGAGGAGTTCCTCACTCCTCCTTTCCGCCGCCAGGCTCCTTGCCTCGGCGGCCTGGCTGCGTTTCTCCGCCTCCGCCAGTCGCTGCAGGAGATTTTCAATCGATGGTGGGGCGCTTGGTTGTCCGATGCCGGGAATCAGTGCTTCAGAATGGGATCTGGTTACCGGCATCGTTATATCTGGACAATGAGGATGATATGAAAGGTGTATCTGGGTTTCACTCAGCTTTTTTGGAGGTAGGAAGATGGTCGGTGATTTGACCTAATTTCCCACAGACGGCGCCATTGTGTAGATACAATATTTGCACAACACAAAAAGATCCCTTCTCATTACTTTTCATTGAATTATATACATTTTTCCAATGGGCCTTTGGCCCATTAGGGCAACACTTTCAACTTTACATAATATATTCCTTTACACGTCAGCTATGTAGGTCCTATATCATGCCATTGCCTTGAGCTTATGGGCCTTCGAGTTCCTTCAAAAATGCTCTTCGGGTCGGGGCAAGATACTTCTCGGACCACGGGGCTGATGTATCGGTCGGGTTATGACGTGGGCATAATGGTCAGGTCACAATCTCGGACCATTCCTGGATCTCTCCGGTCGGGACGGGCTTTTTCATGGGCTGGGAAAACTCACATGTACAGTGTCTCAGGAAGCACTGGGACTTGGGACCTGGTGTAATGGCAACAATCGCAGATATACACTAAACTTATTCGATCTATGTGAAGGAGTCGCTTTGCACATATCGTGTGAATTAATCGGGCCAAAATCTTTGGACACCCCAATCATTGAAAAAAAATGACAAGGGCATACATAAGTGTGGGTGTGTGTGCAAACACATTGGTTGTGTTGGTTTTGTTGGTAATGGTGGTGATGGGTTTAGAGGGAGGGATCAGCATAGGGGAGAGAGGTTTCGGTAGTGTTATGGGTTGTGTTTGATTTGGGACTGGGATCTGGCATTGCAGTATTCTGTAAAGGATTTGGTGGTGGTGATGATAATGTGATGTTGTAACTTACATGTGAAGGGGTTCTTAAATAAACAATATAAATGGTGATATCAAGACAGAAATATGAGAGAATCATAGATAATCAAATGATCCAAATGTGGACTAAGAGAGGTGGAAGTCCAGGCAAACTTGAAGAGAGAGAGAGAGAAAAATAAGATGATAATGGTGTACAAAACTATTGACTCCCTTTGATGAAATGTGTGTGGGTATGAAAGAGGGTTAGAACTCTTATGGTTGGGGAGGATAGCCTCTCCTCATGTGCCTCCAACCTCTTCCTCTTTGGCCTTTGAGTGCCTCCTTTTATAGTTCAAGGAAATATATATGGTGATGTCATCGTGAAATCACCAATAGGCTAAGACAATTAAAGGAGATTTATATCTCAATTAATTAAAATTTGATCTTAATAAGATTAGGGTTAAGTTGTACGGGAGTCACAATAACAATCTCTCTCAACAAGTCAGGTCGAGGTCGACTCGACGAACCCTAAACTTCAGCCCACCAAACCAAGTACCTCCTCAAATCCCAGTAACGTTTGAGTCCTGCTCCCAACTCAATCTTCATTTTGATGATGTGTCGTGTGCCAGGTTAAGCTAAAATGTAAGGGTACCTACAACATGAAAAATAGAGGGACAAGAATGAGAGTGTAAAAAGTATAAATCTAGCTTTCCTCATAAAATGATCTCCTCTTTTTACTTGATTTGTGTCGGAGGTTTTTAGGAGCCACTACATGGTGCTATGTTAATATCTCATACTTGTTTGACATCAGGGGGTTCGAATTTGATAGTAGCCACTTCACAATTTACCAAAGGTCACTCTTAGTCTAAGAAGCATGTTGAAATCTATAGAGGTGCCTTGTGGATATCTAACACTGTATCTAACATAACTATCTATCCACAACTCTTGAATACATATCCGACACTTAATAACCTCGTCCATTATTCAAAAATAAATTATGTTGTTTCTGTTGAAAATAGATTTCAATCACTTATGGTGATTGAATTGCACACCCAGGATCAACTTATATGAAAAAATATCACTCAAACTTTATTTCACAAATACAAAACAAAGTATAACTCTTTCTCTCTAATTTCTCTCACATTGATTTATTCCTAGCTTCTAAGTTATCACACACAAATTCATAACCTATTTATAGGCTATCAAAGAATAATATAGAAGCTTCCAATTTTCAACAATTATGTGTGAATATTTGAAAGTTTGGCAGCCACTATTGTTGATTCTTCATAGTAGCCTTCAGTTAGTCTTCAATGACTGTTTCTAGATGGCTATTGAGTTTCCTTGTTTCACATGAATACTTGATGCATTAAGTTTATCATTCAACATCCCCACTTAAACTTGATGCTCGAAATTTCTGCATTCCTTGCAGCTACTTCAGTCTTATGGACTTGTCTTGGAATTTCTACATTCCTTGCAATGTCTTCGGTCTTGAAAATTCTTCATACTGTTGAACTTTTCAACAATATGGCTTCTCTTTTCTTCGCTTGTAGTCTTTCAATAACAGGCGTGCTTCATATTTATGAACTTTGCCTATCTCACTCTTCTTCGTCTTATGAACGTATTTCACTCCAGTTAACTTATGGCCTTCTAGTAGATTACACTGCTTCATCTCTATAGTGAACATTTCTTCATCCATATCTATCTTCCATTTCTTCTCTTGAATAGCTTCAGTGAAGTTAACCGGATCTTCTTTATCATCAAATTTTCTCTATTTTTATTATCTTTGTACCTGCAACATTCGTTCGCATTCTTTTCATCAACTGAATACTTTGTCTCAGATTTCTCCCTGGTCTAGTATCTTTCACCCGGATCCACATCTGACTTCCTCCTGGTCTAGTCTCTTTCACCCGGATCCACATTTGATTTATTCCTGGTCCAGTCTTTTTCACCCGGATCCACTTCTGACGACTCATTTCTGACAAGTACTTATGTAACTTTAGTTCAATATCTTTGTGTGTCACTGTTGGTGTCAATTCTTCACTCTTCCTCTGTGTCACTGTTGGTGGCACTGCTTCAACCTCATCCTCTTTTCCTTCTTCAATCATGAGCTCATCTAGCTTTGTTTTTTCTTCAAATATCCAGCTAACAGGTTTCATATACCGAGCTATCAGTAAGGTTCCGTTTAGCTCACTTGCATCTTTCTTCTCTGCAAAATTCACTTGTCTATCATCTTCATCTGCTAGCTTTCTCCAGCATTCATTGTTATAGTGGCGATACTTGTTGCAGTTATAACACTTCACATTCCACTTGTCACAACGTTGGCGGTAATTGGAGTTGTTTTCTCGAGTTCTTTCTCTGAATGACAGGTTTCTCCCGCCTTGATTATAATTTCCTTCCTCGTGGAAATTATTTATTCCCTCATCGCCTCTGAATTCAGCATTGTGTTCTCGATAGTCACAATTTCTACCTCTTCCTCTTTGTGAGTTTCCCCATCGTTGTTCTCTATTTTCTCTAAATGAAAGTTTTGACTGAAGAACTTGCTCTTACTCCAGGGAACTTGAGGTATTGTTCCTTTTATCAATTTTCTGCTCATGGATTTCTAGCATGGCTAACAGCTCATCCACTGTCATGGCATTGAGGTCCTTCGATTCTTCGATGGCAACAACTACATGCTCAAACTTTGAGCCGAGGGAGCACATAATCTTCTCGAGCACACGGACGTCTTCAATCTTCTCACCATATCTTCTTATTTGGTTCACAATAGTCAATGTTCTGGTAAAATACTCAGAAATTGACTATGTGCCTTTCATTTGCAACAGTTCAAATTCACCCCTTATAACTTGGAGTCGAACATTAACTATTTTCTCAATTCCTCGATGTGTTTTCCAAAGAATTTCCCATGCTTGCTTGGTGGTGTTGACGGCTGAGATCTTTTCAAAACTTATTTCATCGACACTTTGATAAAGCAAGTACAACGCCTTCTTGTCCTTATTTTGGGATTTTTTGAGCTCGACCTTTTGGATCTTGCTCAATCGATCTTCATTTTCTTTTGAAACTAGCTCGTCATAACTGGTCTCGATAAAGTCCCACAAATATTGTGAGACAAGAAAGACTTTCATTTGGATAAACCAATTCTTGTAATTGGTTTTATCCAAGCTCGGAAACTGGGGTTGGAAACAATTGCTCGAGGACGCCATCAGATTTGCTTAAGCACTTGAGGTGCTTAGTTCTGAAAAATGGAGTTGAATCTGATCAAACTGACTACACGGTTGTGTCCGGAGCGTTCCAATTAGCTAAGAACAACTCTTCGCTTGCTTAAATCGAAGTTAAAATGAGACCGAAACGGACAAAATACCAACGAGGGGCAAACTTGTAATTTTTCAAACCTCAGATGACGTGGCAAGCTCTGGATACGCTACGTGTCGGCTTCTGATTAGGCCACGTGTCAACTGTTGGTTGGTGCCTCGTGGATGCTGATATCACCGATGACGTCACTGCTGACGTCAGAGCGCGTGGGGCGCGGGGCCTTCACGCACGGCTGGAGGTTGATGATGCGTGGGCGCATGGGAGTCACTCTCCGATCTTGTGGCGGCGCGTGGAGAGGAAATCTGGCCTGATTTCTTCGGCAATACGTTCCTGCTGGAACGAAGAAGCTAGATATATGCTCAAACTTGTGAGTTGAACAAGTATGTCTCACGAATTAGGCTTGAAAGATTCAACTTTGTTATGAAAATTTCTTCTGGGTTTGCTCAAGCTTCACTCACTTGACTCTGATACCACTGTTGAAAATAGATTTCAATCACTTATGGTGATTTAATTGCACACCCAGGATCAACTTATATTATATGAAAAAATATCACTCAAACTTTATTTCACAAATACACAAACAGAGTACAACTCTTTCTCTCTAATTTCTCTCACACTGATTTATTCCTAGCTTCTAAGTTATTACACACAACTTCAAAACATATTTATAGGCTATCAAAGAACAATATAGAAGCTTTCAATTTTCAACAATTATGTGTGAACATTTGAAAGTTTGGCAACCACTATTATTGATTCTTCATAACAGCCTTCAGTTAGTCTTCAATAACTGCTTCTAGAGGGCTACTGAGTTTCCTTATTTCACATGGATACTTGATGAATCAAGTTTATCATTCAACAATTTCGAACACTTGACCCATCTTAGAACTTTGTTGACACATCTCATACACTCGGGTAATTAACGCATTCCAGACACTCAAATCCACACATCCTACACTCTTTGCTTATATAAAACATAAGCACCATTCAAAAAAATAAAAACATAAGCACAACCTGGAATGCTTCTTAGCAAGTCATGGCTTTCATCATCTGGATGGTCTGTAGAATATGTCAACCTGTCTGTAAAATATATGTCCCAACCTGTCTGTTTTCACTTTTCAGCTTGTTTTTGAAACAAGGTACCTGATTATTGCTGTATCTCTCAATTACTTGCATGTCAATCCTCAGCCTATTTGCTTTCAATGCTCTCTATATGATTTTTTCCATGTATATTATATTTCAGCATCTAGCATATGATTAAGAAATGAAGTACAAATTGGCATTTAACAATATAAGAAGACACCCAAAAACAACTCCTTCGAACACATAGTTGACAATTCATATGATACATAAAACAAATTTGACCATTACAATCAAGCGCACACGCTACATATATAGGCAAAAACGACACAACCATCTGAAGCAAATTTACATAAACCACATGAACTTTCTATCGAGTTTTCTTTTTCTTACCTAGGCAAGAAACACGCTCACACGCCCACATGCTCCTATGAAGACTTGAACCCTCGACTTTCTACTTTGGGAAGTGAGAAAGTACCAGTAGGCGACAGCCTTCTGGTACCTTTCTACCCTTTTCTAGAGGAATAGTATGATATTGACCTTCTGCCATTTTGGCATCACAAAAACACAAGAAGAAAAGAGAGAGAGAAAAAAAAAACTATGACTTCTCTAGGGAACTTCCATTTTCATGCTCCTCACATGGCACTCACCGCTTCGAATCTTGGTTCTTTCGCGAGAAACTTCTGCTCTGCATAAACAGACATGTAGTCGCTGAACACAAACTCAGGATAAGACTGACCCACATCATTGTTCATTTTTTTGACCAGTTCTGCTGCAGGAGCTATAGTGGCCTTGAGTGACGGATTATAAAACGAGGCAATGGACCTCCTATTCCCATCGGACATGGCCAGAACACGGTGCCAGACACTCTTGTACTGCCCATTGCTCAAGACCTCAATCTGGTCACCAGTATTGATGACAATAGAGTTTGGGAGCGGCTGGACATCGATCCATTCCCCGTCCTTGAGGATCTGAAGGCCTTTCACCTCGTCGTCTTGGAAGAGCAAGACAACTCCTCCTGCATCTGTATGAGCTCGGAGTCCATTCACCGTCTCGGGTTGAGGACATGGCGGGTAGTGGCTCACCTTGGTGCCAAAAAAGGCTTTCTCTCCTTCACCGCCATTGAAAGCCTTCTTGATGCATCCCTTTGGCAAGCCCAAGTTTTCATCCATTACTTCCATAAGCACTTCTGCCAGTTTCTTCAATTCAGTTCGGTATTCTGCCATGGTTTCCCTGTTTATCATTTAAATTCAGTACTTGGATTGTATAAATCATATTTAATATATATACCCGTACTTTGTTTTGAACATGAAAGCTTAAGAGATTCCATTTTTTTATTGATCATGACACCTGGTCCTATTTTAGTAGATGTGAAGTATTATATTAAAATCGAGTTATTTTATTGACACATTACACTACAAGTTTGAGTATTATTCTTTGTTATCAAGTTTTTGAGTACAAGATCTTAAGGAAAATGGCCACTTGAGATTCAATTGTTAAATATGAAACAATATATATATTTGAAAACATAATTCTTGTTTACCCCGGGAAAGGAAAAATTAAAACAAGAATACCCTTGTCAACTTTTTTCTGTAGTATTGTATGAAGATGTCATAGATATTGATGGAAGTGTTGCATGTAATGGACAAGCAATTCGTATTCATTCGTACTTGCTTTGGTCGCGGATATTATTTGGTTAGGTGTTAATTAAGTACCTTGAATCTTTCTCCCCATTTTCTTGGCAGCCAAACAAGAACATTTATGATAAAAATGGGGACAAATGATCATTTTGGGTGAAAATCATATTAGATTGCCATTAACTGTTAGTATGCTTACTTGAATCCTGGGGTCTTCAATGGCCACTCATTATCATCACTGAGAAGGAAGACATCCTCCCAATCCACGTTCTCTAACTTCTCGCAGCTTTTCTTGTCCACCAAATCATTCAACAACTTGACAGGCGTCGAGTTCTTGAAAGCTTCTTCTCTTTCCATCTTAAAGCACTCAGAGCACACCATTTTCACCCTCTCGAGAAGCTCCTCTGAGATCCCATGATTTACCAACTGTGACAAATCGAAAAAAGACACAAAAACATACGTCGAATCCAATGTTAATTATCTTCTCTATTCTCATTAAAGCTTATATGCAAATGAAAATATGATATTCACATCAATTTTTAGCATTATGTCATTAGTCTCTTGCCATTACATTGTTAAATTCTTTTTGCTAGCATGCATAACTGTTAAAAATATTGTTATACCTTATATCTCCTTGATAGAAAATTAACTTTTTGTGCTATAGTGGCTGATAATTTTCGTATACATGCAACTAGAGTTTTGGCACTATAGACACATTTATTTGTAGTGTTTTAACGTACATTAGCATGTTATAAGGAAAATAATCGCATAGAATGTGTGCATGTAGGCACTTACCTGGAAGAATCCCCATTCTTCGCAACCATTAGCAATCTGAGCCATCGTCTTGGCTCTCTCCTCTCCGTTGAGTTTCGAGAAATCAATCACCGGAATCGCCATTGAAGTGAGCAAGAAGAAAGATTAAAGAGAATGTTGGTAGTGTTTTTGCTTGGTGATATTGCAGTGTTTTGGATGGTGAAGAGGTTGGTTATTTTCTAGGCTATTTATAGTTGTTTCCAACCTTGAATGTCAACTTTGTATAATTTAATTTAATCTTTTTGCTTCCAAATTTAATACTATAAAGTAGCCGTTAGGCTTAGGTGTTGGACGGTGACACTATATTAACTAACTTATAAACTAAGGTCAATGTTTTGTGAGGGTGGTATGGTATTGGTGATCCATAACAGAAGCATACTTCAGGTGATGCATCTCATTTTCTATTTTTTTTTTTTATTGATAATCCCATCTGGGTTGCTGCCACGTGGCAATGTGATCGTGTTGCTTTATTTTTTAGAGGGTATGTATAATGTACTCCATCCAGATCTGATCTGATTCCGATGATAGGTTTATATGTACTCCCATAACCTAGAATGTGTTGCAACTGGGACTTGTTGGGAGAGTCAGAAGTATAGCTCTTGACCTAACTTGACATATGAAATGCTCAATATATTCAATATTTGGTCTTTCTCTGTATAATGAAAAAAAATTCAACCAAACTAATTTTCAAAGTGTTCTATAATTGTCTATTATCTTCAATTAGAAGATTGAACAAACAACTTAATTATACTTTTTTATGGCAGTTTTCATGAGTCTTGCAAGACACTAATTCAAACAAAAATTAATTTAATTGCCTAATATAGTGAATTTAAGCAATCATAAGAAGCTTCAAATATAGAGAACATAATTATTCTCATATTTTTAAATAAAAAATAATTTAATTAGCTAATACAGTGAATATAAGCTATCTTAGGAAGTTCAAATATAGAGAACACAATCATTCTCATTTTTTATCCATGACTTTGAAATATGTACTTATTAATTTGTGAAGAATACTAGCCTTCTACCCCAGTAAAATGAAATCCCTCCTCTTCGTTGATATGGTCCAATACATTTTGGACACGTAGTTGAAATATTTTAAATAATAAATATGAAAATAAAATTCATAAAAAAAAAGTTAATTTTTTTTAAGCATATGAGATCACGTTAGCTTGGAGAAGGATCTTCCTTCTACCGGGTAGAGGCAAGTATTATCTTTAATTTTCTTGCAATTCAAATCTCTGCCTACTACCAACATTAATCAGGTTGACCACTTCATTTCTCTTAGTATTTTTTGTAGTAATTTGACTTTTTCACATGTCATGGTCTTGTATGAGTAGAGTTGAAAAGGATTAAAGTAGTACACTGGTTCTTAGGCATGAATTAAGGGTTTAAAAAGTCAAGGGGGAATACTTTTGTAAACAAAGCTATAAGCAAACTTTAATTTAATGTCCTTCTCAAAAAAATAAAAATAAAATAAAATTAATTTAATGTAATGTCAACCCATTGTATTGTGATGAGGTGTAATTGATTGGTAGTTAACGTTAACCTCTCTCCTTGCCAAATGGAAAGGAAAGAGTGAGGCTATATATGTTTTGGTTCAAGAGGCAGGGAATAAGGAAAGAAAGGAGATGATAATGATAATTTTGCATTGTTTTAGTTCAATTAAAGAGGGAGAAAAAAACAAATTTATAGTGTTAGCACTGTGTTGAGTTTGGTACCGGAATGGAAGTAAGAACGAGAATTGAAGAAAATGATTTACCATTTTATTATTTGATTAGCGAACTTGTTTAGCAGAGTTTTTTGTTTTTATTTTTACATAAAAGAACAAAAGAAGCAAAAGTCATTTTGAGAAGTTGGTATCTCTTAACTTTTTCAAAACGCGGTTCAATACCTAAAAATTCTTCTAAAAATTTTGTCAAACGCGATTCAAAATAGTCTTTTACTTCAAAAAGACAAAATAAACTTTTTGAAAAGTCAGTCTAAGCAGGGCCTAAATAGATAATGGAATAATTTTTTTAATTTTGTTAGTAAATGAAATATTCATTCCATAAGTTTACTAATGAATTGGATTTTCATTCTGTTGAATGAAATTTTATTTTAAGAGAATGTTCATTCTCATTTTGTAATACATATTAAATTAAAGAATAGTTAGAACGGAAATGAGATTATCCTGCGATGGATGTTAGCGGTTCGAATCCGCTTATTTCCAACTCGTGAACTTTTTCATTCCTGCTTACCAACTGCGGCATTGTAGTAATCATGTTTGGAGAAGAAAGAAAAGTAGGCTAGTAAATCAAAAGATTGGATTGGGTAAAATTTGAAATGGTTTGATATAAATTTGTCTCGTCTCGTGAATTGTATTCGAGTGTCAACTGAAAAAAATACAATTCAAGCCTAATGATCATTGGTGAGACGAATATAAAGACCGCAATTAACATTACTTAATATGACAATACAACAAATACATGCTTAAAGATAATGAAATGAACAATGCTCAGGACCTATTCAAGGAAGATGATGAACCTCTCGGCTCATGTGGACAGTAATAATACAATTAAAGATGGAAATAAAATCCTTAAAAGGAGAATTTGACATCAATTTCTTTTTAAAAAATTATTTTGACTAAATGTCTTAATTTTATGCACTTTATCTTTCTTGAGAAGGGCCTAAATATTTTTCAATAAAAATTGTGGTAGACATTTGGTATTTTTTAATCAAGTCAACAAATTTTTAAAATGGTTGTCGCTTTCATGCTTTGTCCGGCTACTCCCACCCCGAATACTCTCATCTCGCTTCACACTCTAAGGTCCTGTTTGGCATGACTTTTGCTTTTGGCTTTTCGTGGAAGAAAAAGAGAAATATAAACTGTTTTGAGAAACTGGTACTCCCAGCTTTTTTAAAACGTTCTTCCAAGGTCCAAAAGCTCTTTTAAAAAATTTGTCAAACACCATTTAAAACCATTTTTTCCTCCAGAAAGCCAGAAGTGGCGTTTGAAAAGCCAATCCACACCGAATGAGTTAAATTTTGCCGCTTTTACGGTTTCACTCCCTTCCCTGCTCTACGGGACTTGTATTTTAATTGCCTTTTATACAAACAAGTTTCATTAACAAATTTTGCAACTCATTTTTCATTAGTATACCTTCATTTCCTTTTCTTTCATTAGCTTTAAAACTATGCACCAAACTCGATAGTTAATTTCCTCCATTTGGTTATTTCTTTCCCTCGCTTCCTCCTTTTTTTTTTTCTTCCATTCACATCCAACCAAATTAGGCCTTGGAGACTCAAAGCCTTAAAGAGGGAAAATAAAAATAAAAATAAAAAATCCATTATGTAATATCTTTAAAGAATGTAATGATATCATATAGTATTTTATATAAAACCAACTGCAATGTTGCATGTCTAGACCCTTCGATTTAATTATGTGTTGCAATATCATGTTGAACTTGACTCAATGAACTGTTTGATAATGCAACCACCTTGTGACCATAAATTAATGTTCCTACTGATTTGATAATATTTGTACGAAATGTCAACCTACAATTATTGCTCAGCTAAACCACAATTAAATAAATCAAATTCTTCCTAGAAAGTTTGAAGAAGGTGACAATGATACTATATCGAATTTAAATACCCTTAATTAGATAATGTGTGTCAACATACCATTATATTCTTTACTTCCTCTAAGGAGGGTACAACCTAGGGTTATACCTATAAAGACCACTAAACAATCTCTCAGAAGCCCCACCGTATATTAGTATTTGACAATGTCAACTACATTTTTCCTATTTCATCAAATACATGTCACCTAGGGCCTATTTCACACACACACACACCTTTGATGAAAGTAGGTTTCAGTTTGAAAATGTGTAGCAAAGAAACTAGCATCAAGTGATTCATGTTCATACTCAGGCACCACCCCTCTTTGGGTAATCCACCAAATACTAAAAATCTATATATATATATATACACACACAACGGAGAGAGGTTTCACAGAAATATATACTTATATATTAAGGGAAAGAGAGTGACAAAATGATGTTGGCTGATTTCTTTTTTGACATAGCCAACAAGAAAAGTGTACAATACATACAACCCACTCCCATATCCCAGTACTCTTATTCCCCTCTGACCTCAAAAACTTACGAACAAAAATTTTACTCTGTTCTATCCCTCATTGATCTTCTAAAAGATACACCATATTTAATGTCATCAAAAGGGTTAAGCCGTCCGAATTTCTCTGAGTTAGTCTCCCTACAACTACTTGTTGACTTCCTATAATGTCTACTTGTGTCAGAATGCAAAAACGGCACAGTTCCTCTGCTTTCCGGATCCTCCATGTTGCTACTCCGGCAAGGTACTCTTGACCTGAGAGAGTGACCCTCCATAGATGGCGCCGAGTTAAAGAAGTGTGAGCCACTTGTCTCAGGACATCCCGAAGAATAGTGGTCCAAGTCAGAGGAAGAAGATGAACCAGCATCCGAATCTGAATAATTCACGCAAGGGCTGTTCCAATTAAGTCCCAATTCACCAAATATTTGATCTATAAAATCGTCAGCGCATGTAGAACCCCTGGTGCTATCCGTACTGGAAGAATCCTCGTGAGAGAGGCTAAAAGCAGAAGAATTGTCACTTGAGTCATCTTCAGTAGATGTTCGGATCCGATGGTAATGGTTCTGATTCATATCAAACGGTTCGATGATGGGCCGAACACTCGGAGGATCAGTCAAAGAAACACCACTTGGACCTGTGGTGTGGGATCTTAACTTAAAAGTAGGAGTATTTGATTTTCTTGGATCACGCGACATTACTGAATTCCTTATTGATCTTGGGGCCCTAGGGGAGCACCTATTTAAAATTAACCAATTAGAAATGCAACAAATGATAATTTCAAGAAGAAAATAAAACTAATTAGATGCAACAAACAAGATAATTTCAACAAGAAAATAGAGTTCCCACAATCTCTTACCTTGCATAAAGAAGCATGTAAGCCCCTTTTGTTAAGACGCTTTCAAGTTCCACTGTTTTTACCTACACCAATCATAACACAAAGGCATCAATCAAATGCTTCAAGAAAATAACGTACTTCTAATGTTTCAGTCACTGGTAACAGAAAGAGCACAAACAAGTTAAGAAACAACTCCTAAACTATAATAGTTATGACAACTGACAATGATTAAAACTCAGATACTTGAAGGTCCTCCAATTCTCTAGACAAACCAACCAAAGTTTATAACATTAGGTAAAAGGCTTTTGAAATTATTTTACACCCTTGAAAATTGACACATAAATAGTCATGCAGCATAACTCACAAAGATAGGAGACAACCCCACAGGATTGCTAACAAAATCCAAAGAGGGAAGCTCTTTTAGTATCTCTAAAGCTACGAAAATCCTATTCCTAAAGCTAGGGGGAGTGCTTCTATTGTCGTAACATGATTCAAGGAACCCCAGGAGTTCACTAAATAGAAAGGAGTCAAACGCTCAAACACAATGATCATGTAAAGAGAGTCAAATGCCAACATCTTCAAGAAAACACGAATATACGAAAACGCACACAATAACAAAAACAAGCTAACACATTCAGCTTGACTGCAAATGGAAACATACTATACTATCATCAATCTTGAACCACTTGTTCTGGATGTTCTTGACATAACACACATAGTGACCAGAAAATGCAGCATTCATGAGATCCAAGTGAACCACCACCCCGTAAAGCCTGTAGATTGGAGATTTGTCACTTGTCCCACTCATATATGGGGCGAGGTCCAGAATCTCTGGGAACTTAATAGCCTTGTTGAGCTTCCCAAATTTACCCGACTGTCAAATCAAATAAAGTAAATATATCAATAAGAGTCTGAAGAAACCCTGAAAGAGTAAGAAATTCTAATTAGTTCAATGGGTATACCTGAAATCGCTTCAGTGCAATAGTAAGTACATTAGGAGCCTCTAACACTGTCAACTTCTTCTTAGCTTTCTCATAGGATTTGCATCTGAAATAATAAAGTCAAAATCCAATCAGAAATTGCATAAACAAAAACTAATATAACTTCTAGAAAACATCCGTAGACACCCACTCGAAAATAATAAAGGTATAGAAGCAAAATGATATACTGAAACCCATGCAGAATCACATGAAATAAGAAATGGGAGCTTTTCAGCACCCCGATTCCTCACTCCCTTACCTCACAAAGTTGTTAAATAGAATAAACAAATTACATAGGCTTGGTGATAAATGTTGTCTCCTTCTTAGCAACAACTTTACATATTAGTTGAACAAACTAATTTCTTACAAACCATTACAAGACAATAGAAAAAAGCATTACCATATTTTGTTTTAGTTTTTGTAAAACAAAAAAAAAAATGGAGCCAGAAACACAGCTTTATGACAACCCTCCATGAACTAAAGTTGTATTCCTAAGAGGACATTGGTAGAGGGTCTTAGAATGAGGATTGGCCTCCTGTTGACATATTAGAAACCAACCAATTAACTATGCAATTCAAAGTAATACACCCTGACCATGTATAATCTATCATTTCAAGTTGCATATATCTTGCAGGAACACCATTCATCTCTTACACATTTGAAATACATTTGGGGGGTAAAATAAAGGGCTACCCAATCTAGCCTAGTGCACAAGATTTCCACCAGGTCAGGGTAGGATCAATTTGCGACGTCTGACCTCCACATTCAAAGATGACACTTCAGAGTTTCGTACCCGTGACCTCCGTCGCAAGCGAGAAAATATATATAACCCAAAATTTCAACTAACAAGTATACACAATCACACATACACATCTAGGGATATAGAAACCCTAGAAGAAAATCGCACCCTCACGTATCAAGAGAATGGAAGAGGTGAGAAATACCCCTACCTCAATTGCAAGATGAGCCAAGAAGAAGGAGCAAGCAAGTGGTGAAGCAAAATCAAACAATTTCAAGAAAGCTCACGTTACTGATACATAAGGGCCCAGTTTTGGAGTACAATAGACAAAAATAAATGCAAGTTACAAAATTGTGAACTTTCACTTTAAAATTTTCTAGCAATGACCACCAGCTCGCAAGCGATCAACGTTACTGATACACAAGGAGCCAGTTTTGGTGTACAATAGACAAAAATAAATGCAAGATCCAAAATAATGCACTTTCAGGATCAGCCAAAGAGCATTAATTCTTTGTGTACTGTTGAGAAAGTTAAATATGTTGGTAAACAGACGTTACACTATCACCTGATGACCATATGACATTAATAACAAAATATAACCTAAAGACTCCTGGGACTTTAAAGGGTAAAGATAAAAATAAAAATAAAGACAACCAACCTGCTGCATTGGTATTTGTTTTCACCATCCAAAATCTCAGTACCCGTAAACTGTCGTAAAGCCTCTTCTAGGGTTCCTATATCTCCCTCTATCTCAACAGTGAGATCCATCATCCTTTCATGCCGCTCAGTTTTGCCTCCACACTTCATGCATTTAATCTGACGAGTTGAGAATGAAATTTGTGTGTCACAGATATATATATATATAAATATACACACATAATTATATATATATATATATATATATACATAGAGAGAGAGAGAGAGAGACTTCCTTTCTTTAATTCAATCATTCCTCAAAAATCATAGATTACCTTTGATCGAAGATAGCCCCCAAATGTCAGGCCTATTAATGTTGATTCTTCTTCCAAGGAGCCTGGTGACTTTACTCCGGCTTCCTTAAGGCAAACAGATTGCATTGTTTCTATAGAATACCTGACAATTTCACTCCTTCATTAACTCAAAACCAAATGAATATTATTGAATATAATGACACAAAATGTATATTTGCCCATGCAACAATGATGCAAAAGTTCTCACCTTAGAAATTCATGTGCATCTTCTTCTTTGCCGTGACCAAGATGACTTCCAATTTTGTGTATCTGAGAGAGAATCCCAACAGGAGATAGTGGAGAATTCCCCTCCTTCGCCTTCAGAATTAGACTTTCAAACTCACAGGTGAAACACCATTCTTTTTTTCCACCTAGCATAGAAAAGAAATTTAAACTATTCAATATTAATATAAATGAATTTACAAGAATACAATCCAAACGTGTGACAAGTGTGAAAACACAAGAAAGATCTTAATCACAAGCAATACATGTTTTTGAATGGAGCCCTTGGAGAAGATAAGCAGTAAGAGGTGGAGTAAAGGCCAAGCACTGGAGCACGGCATTAGCATAACAGCTGCAAAAAGTCATGTGTTAGAAAAAAATACATGCAAGTTCAAAACCACAAATATAAACATATATCATCATCTAAGGGCAATTAGATCTTCTCCAGAAAAAGAGAGAATAGAGCTAAAATCTCAATATAAACCTCAAAACTTTTTTGAAATTTCTTCATTCTAGAATTTCTTTTAAGCAAGTAACTGCAACGCAGTCCTTGATGTTTAATTGCCAATGAGGATTAAACAGTACTCTAAGAGGAGAAAGTATGAAGAACTGACTTATTTGATGTCAGATTTACGTGCCATATATCACTAGCAATTACCTGTTCCCACAATTTTTTAGGCCGCATGGGCGAAGTTCAACCTTGTTCCAAGTATAGAGTTTGACAAACAGTTCATATGAAAAGAGCCCCTGTAGATAAAGAAATATCCAATTTAGTGTAAAACATCCAGAATATCTCTGCTGTATGCAGGCACACACACACACCAAAAAGAAAAAAAAACAGCAAGATTCAAGTAAAACCTTGGTATTGTATTTTCCAGCAATCTCACCACAAACCCCTAATGGATGTGACAATTTAGAGAGCTTGAATTGGTCAACGACTTTCCTCACTGACATTCTCAAACCAGTTGTACCATTTGGTGAATTGGCAGCAACTGCATGAGTGCCATCAACCCTTCCAGATGCCACACCTGAAACCGAATGCCTTCCACTACCAGAACATAAATGCACGTCAGATGCAGTAGATGATAAATATCCAACTTCCTTAGGTTTCGGTACTTGTGAGGTACTGCTTAAGTTTTTAGCCACATAATTAGACTTTCCAGTGCTCAAGGGTGGTAAGCTATTGACATTTGAAGCATCTGTTACTGAATAACCTACAGAACTGGAGGCTGGATCACAATGAGACACACAGTTTGAGACACGGCTAGATTCTCTGGACTTAAATATACATGAATCTTTGTGAATGTCATTAGATATTTCAGTGTGCGATGATTGTAAGTTCCTCGCTTTCGAAGCACCTTTACATATTTCCCCTGATAAAGCAGCCCCGTCAATAGGTTTCTTCATCCCAAAGGTAGTTGAATGAGCATTATCTGATATGATTTTGGTATGAGAGCCTTGAACATGCAAGGGAGGAACTACACCCCTGGCCGAATTATAGTGAACATTTACAGAGGACTGAAAATTGGACATATTGCCATCACCAGCCTCACTAAAACTGGACTGAGCAGAACAATCAGGAACATCATTTCTACACCTATTGGTGTCTATAGTTCCTTCCCAGAAACCAGAAGAGGGTGTAGAAGGATGAGAAAATAACGACTCATTAGAGCAATCAACAGGCGAACCTGAAGAACTTGTTGATCCACAGTGAGCATCCCCATTATTACAATCAGATTTAATCTGATTTAACTTACACGAGCTAGATAAATGATCTACCGAATTGGCCAAAGTGACGTGCTTCGAATATGTTTCCCTAGCTTGATCCATGTTAACACAAGTAGTCTCAAGCTTGTCATGATTCCCTGAATAATGCCCATCTGATCTCTCAGGATGATGCAGTTTACTGACCCTATTGACTGTAACATCAACATAAGATTCAGTAGGGGTGGTGTGTGCAGGAAATCCCTCAGAGAATGAGGGGGTGGTAAATTTAGTACTGAAACCGGTTCCTTTCTTATTCTGAAGACACTCAAATCTAGTATCATCCCCCCCACACACAGTTTCAGGAGAGCAGTAGGAATTAGAATATGCAAGCTCTTCAGGCCCTGTTTCAACTGATTTGGCACATTGCCTTCCTTCAAGCTCAAAGCCATTTCCATAAATATTGCATTCTTCTTGCTTAAATGCCTCGCTAATTGAACCACCTTCCACATCATTGATCTGATGAGTGGAAGTGAAAGGACGGCATTCTTCCTTGTGGCCTTGCCTCCAGTGAATAATTTGACACTTCCCAGAACTGAAATATTCATTTTCGGGTGTGAATAAGTAGAAGAATGAAAGCATTTTAGAGGTCGATAACAGTGAAATATTAGTATAGATAATGTAAAACATACAAGTTCAAAGTAAGAACATAAGAGCATATATCTATAAATTGCAAAGAAAGTCCTAACTACCACAACTTCTACCTAAACACGTGGAATCATCAATTACAATTATAGACATTTATGTTAGAAACATATGTTATATAAGTGAACTCCATTAAGAACAAATTACCCAGAGATTAATAGTCATTTCCAGAAGCAATACTAGATAAAAGCATCTGCTTAACATACATAGGTATATACAAATTCTAATCACCCTGTGCTTCAAGTTGTCAAAGTTTTTTTCTGACCCCCCCTCCCTTCTTTTCCCCTCTTCCAACACCGAAGCATCTATTTAAGAACTCAAGAAACATGATCGAATGTTCCAGTTTTATAAATGTACTAAGGTTTGTTGGGGATGATGGGTCTACAGATTTTAATTTCAGTTTATTCGTATATTATGAGGAGTCAAATTTTTCCCACCTTGAGGTGGGATGAAAGCTTCTTGGATCACACCCAAAGCACACATATTATAAAACATGCATACAAGGTGTCTAAAAAAACACAGAAGGAAATGTGAGTAAGTAGCAGCTAACGAAAACTATAGGGTTCCCCACCTATGTGATGAAAAGAAAGCAAAGTTTCCCAAAAGGCAATCTAAGGTGAAGTTGTTAGTCAATGAAATGAAAAATGAAAAATTGAAGAGATAAAATAATGGAGTTGCCAGGAAAGATACATGAAGGTGATTGTCTACTAGCCTAATTGGATCCAAAAAGAAATCGGGAACGTTAATAGTACATCAAGAAGATACAAACAAAATAAAATGTAATGATGTATTTTGAGTTTTCTAGGCAGAGTGTGTGAGCTTTTCCCAAAAGAAAATTACTTATTATGGATCAATGACGTGATAACTCTCGAGCGTTCCAGCAAAAAAATTCACTCTTAGTGAAAAGAACTGATTGGCTCGCCACACAAAAATATATGGTTCTCCTTTAGACCGCTAACAATTTTCACCCAATGCGTCTGCCATCACCTTTTACTAACTTACTAGTTTGTTTCCTTCCCAGGCAGATAGTAGCAGAAAAGGAAATGTTGTTAGATAAAAAGAAATATCATAATGAGAAAGAAAAGAAGAAGAGAATTTTTTGTATTGTATTTCATGGAGGAACATCAATATATATACAAGAAAAGCCATAAATTAAGGAGCCCACTACCACTAATTAAGGAATTACAAATGCACTATGATATCCACTAAACTTCCCACTAATTCATACTTCCCACTATGTTTCCCACTAATTATGCTTTCACACTTCAAATCTTACAATATCAACAACACTCCCCCTCAAGCTGGAGAGTAGATGTCAATCATTCCCACCTTGCGACATATAGAATCAATGGCAGTTTTAGAAAGTGCTTTGGTGAAAATATATGCTAGCTAACAACTGGATGGAACAAAATGAGAAATGATCTCTTTTGACTCAACTTTTGCTCGAATAAAATGACAATCAACCTAAATAAGTTTAGTTCGCTCGTGAAAAACGGGATTACTAGCAATATGGATGGCGGATTGATTGCCACAGTAGAGAGGAGTCGATTCTTGTGCTGCAAAACCAAACTCATGTAAGAGAGTCCTCAACCAAGTGAGTTCACAAGTTGTGTGGGCCATTGCACGATATTCAGCTTAAGTACTAGATCGGGCAACTACAGATTGTTTCTTACTTCTCCAAGACACGAGATTACCTCCAATAAAGGTACAAAAATCAATAGTAGATTTCCTATCTGATGGTGATCCTGCCTAGTCAGCATCAGTATATCCCTCAATACGAAGATGACCTGAAGAACGGTAAAGAAGCCCACGGCCCGGGGAATTTTTGAGATATTTCAAGATGCGAACAACTGCATCCAAATGAGGACTCTGAGGATTGGTCATGAACTAACTGACGATACTAACGGCATATGAGATGTCAGGTCGAGTGATGGTTAGGTAAATAAGTTTACCTATAAGCCTTCTATACATCTCTGGATTATCAACTGGATCTCCCATATCTGATAATAATTTCAGGTTCACATTCATGGGAGTAACAACTGGTTTAGAGCCAAGATAACATGTTTCTTTCAAAATATCAAGAGTGTATTTCCTTTAAGATAAACTGATACTTGCTCTTGATCTTGCTACCTCAATTCCAAGGAAATAACGGAGCTTACCCAAGTCTTCGATAAAGAAACGAGAGCCAAGATGATGGATCAGAGTTTGGAGGCCTTTCTTGTCACTCCCCGTGATGACAATATCATCCACATAGACAACTAATATGACAATGTCAGTGCTAGTCTTTTTAAATAAGACTGAGTGATCAGCTTAGCTTCGAGTCATACCATGAGCAACAACTGTCTTGTTAAACTTATCAAACCAAGCCCGTGGAGATTGTTTGAGTCCATAAATAGATTTCTTAAGATGACAAACATACTCCCCCTTGGACTCAAACCCAGGTGGTTGAGCCATGTATACAGTCTCGGTGAGATCACCATGAAGAAATGCATTTTTGACATCAAGTTGGTGAAGAGGTCAATCAAGAGACGCAACAATGGAGATAATAATACAAACAGAATTCAGCTTGGCAACTGGAGAGAAGGTTTCGGTGTAATCAATACCATAGGTTTGAGTGAATCCTTTGGCAACTAGACGGGCTTTCAGGCAGTCCACAGTACCATCCGGATTTTGCTTGATAGTAAACACCCAACAACAACCAACCACTTGTGCATCAACGGGAGTTCGAATGATTCAACTTCAAAGCACACATTTCTTCTTGTATTGTTGTTTTCCAGCCAGGATGAGAAAGGGCCTCCCTGTAAGACTTAAGAACAGTAGTAGAGGATACAGAGAGAGAGAAAGTCGTAAAGGAAGGCGACAAGTGATCAAGAGAGACAAAGTTCGATAAAGGATGCTCAGTACATATGCGCTTATCTTTGCGAACTGCAATAGGAAGATCAAGATCGGAATTAAGAGGAGGATCTGCAGACGGTGAGATCGGTCGTGGATGTGATGGAGTAGATTCTACATTCTCAGGAGCAATCGAGACAGTTTATGGACGATGTCGAGAGACACTCCGTGGTCAACAAGGAACATAAGCCTGAGATATAGGAATAGTAGTAGGAATAACATGTGCAGTAAAAGAAGGTTTCTCTAACTGACCGTCTGCAAAAGAATAATATGGAGTATCCTCAAAGAATGCGACATCAGCACTAACAAAGTGTTCTTGTAAAGTAGGACTGTAGCACATGTATCCTTTTTTAATACGAGAATAACCAAGAAAAATGCATTTGTGGGCACGAGGATCAAGTTTGTCTCGATTGGGACGAAGATTGTGAACAAAACAAATGCAACCAAACACCTTTGGGGGTATGGTAAAAATATTTTTATCCGAAAACATTATTTGAAAAGGTGATTTTCCTTTTAGAATACGAGAGGGCATTCTATTTAAAAGATATGTCGCAGTCAAAACTGCATCACCCCAAAAACGTTTAGGTACATTCATTTGGATCATGAGAGCACGAACTATTGCAAGAACAAACCTATTTTTCCTTTCAGCAATTCTGTTTTGTTGAGGGGTATCAACACAAGATGTTTGATGGATGATACCTCTCGACTCGAGGAATTGTTGAAAAGTGTCAAGACAATATTCAAGAGCGTTATCAGTTCGTATGGCAAGAAGTTTAGCATTAAATTGATTGGTTATTTCAACATAAAAAGATTGAAAAATTTTGAGCAATTGAGATCTTTCTTTAAAAACATACAACCAAGTCATTCTTGAAAAATCATCAATAAAAGTGACAAAATAACGTGCACCAAGTAGGCCAGTAGTTCTAGAAGGTCCCAAAATGTCTTAATGAACAAGTTCAAAAGGATGTAAACAAGGTGCATCTGTTCGAGGTTTAAACGAAGCTCGACAGTTTACTAAGTTCACAAGTTTCACAAGTATCACAGTTAAACTTAGAGACCGAAGGTAAAGAAGGAACTAAATGTTGTAAACTTAAAGATGAGGGATGCACTAGACGATAGTGCCATTGGTAAGGAGAGGCGGAGTGGAAGGCTGCATGAACTGAGTTTAAAGATGACTGAAAATAGTAGAGGTCATCCTTTTCAAATCCCCCACCAATCGTTCTCCTCATCTTTAGATCTTGGAAAACACAATGAGTGGGGTAAAAGGTTGAGTAGTTGAGAGAATGAGTAAGTTTGCGCACAGATAATAAATTGAAGGGAAAGTGAGGTAGATATAATACAGATGAAAGAGTAAGAGTAGAAGTCTAAACATTACTGATTCCGTGAACCGGAGTTTTGGTACCATTAGCTATGGTAACAAAAGATGGAGAAACAATTAGTGAAAAATTAGAAAGAAAAGATGAATTACCTGTCATATGATCGGAGACCCCTAAATCGATGACCCAAGGAGAATTAGATGATGAGATGAGACAAGTATTACCTGAAGCAACAAGATTGGTTGCAGGAGAAGAGTGGGCATGCTTGTGCTGAGAGATAGAATCATACTCAGACTTAGGAGCTGATTTATCTTCCATTATAGTAGATAAAGATTGTAGCAAGACAGTAAATAAAATTTCAACAGTAGCAAGCAGTAGCAAAATTAGAGCTGAAAGAAAAGAAAATTTGGCAGTAGCCAGTGGTAGCAGAATCGGAGCTGGCAGCAGCAAGGTGGTCACCAAGAAATGGTTATTGGAAAGGGCAGCAACAAGGAGTTGGCAGCAGCAAGGGAATGGCAGTAGTAAGGTATTTGTAAAGGGCAGAAAGAAATGAGGGATAGGCTTATAAAGAAGCACAAAGATCAATGGGCTGCTCTGATACCATGTTGTTAGATAAAAAGAAATATCATAATGAGAAAGAAGAAAAGAAGAAGAGAATTTTTTGTACTGTATTTCATGGAGGAACATCAATATATATACAAGAAAAGCCATAAATTAAGGAACCCACTACCACTAATTGAGGAATTACAAATGCACTATGTTATCTACTAAACTTCCCACTAATTCATGCTTCCCACTATGTTTCCCACAAATTATGCTTTCTCACTACAAATCTTACAATATCAACAACATGATACATTTATGCTACATAGTTCTAATTTAGCGAAATATTATTGTCCAATATTTTTAGATTAGATATTTTGCCCCTCCCAAAAAGAGAATGAAATTTGATAATAATGAAAATAAGACAAAAATACAGCATACCGGCTTATGAAGAAGGATTAGTGCAAAAAGGACAA
The DNA here is from genome assembly GCA_963922005.1 of Cornus suecica. Taxonomy (NCBI): domain Eukaryota; kingdom Viridiplantae; phylum Streptophyta; class Magnoliopsida; order Cornales; family Cornaceae; genus Cornus; species Cornus suecica. The sequence goes on along the minus strand of OY998246.1, from coordinate 27,670,494 downwards.
AAATACACACTACCAGTCCGGAAAGTTTTTCAACCTTCATCTCAAGACAAATTTATTCCACAAAAGGGTCTAAAAGGAGTACCACATGGAAGCAACTAGAAAAAATATCCATTCAACATATTAAATTTAGAAAAATGAATGTATCAATTTATTCCACGAAACCTTTAGGCAAGTTGCGGTAACACATTTTTGCCCCAATTAAATTAATTAACTATTCATCTTTCGGCATTAATTTTTAATGCAATTTACTTTAGCTGATGATTCTCACCAAATTAATGAGATTAGTGATAGCTGTCTTTGAGAGGTTCAGATTACATAAAGCAAAGCGAAAAAATATGTAAGAGTCTATATTACATGGACTCGAAAAGATGGTTGGCTACGAGCATATATCCATGTGTCAGGCGTATCAAAACTTTACAAAATGGGCATACGGACATGGATAAATGTTAAATTATTTAATAATTTTATTTTGTAGTCTAGAGTAATATTGAATTTTATGTTCCCTCGGCCCTTAGGCCGCTGTTCTTATTCCGGGCGCACTCCCCTTTTGAGTGCTCTTTTATATATATATATATTTCTTACTTATAAAAAAAAGTAGTCTAGAGTAATATATGCGTAAACTACGCTGAACTTCCCCGAGGTTTGGGCAACTTCCCCATGGATAGACTGTTCAGTATTTCTTACCTAGACCTCCCCTAAATCCACCGAGAGCCGGAAAAACTTTGTTGTAAAAACTCAATTATGCCCTTAATATGATAACAGTATATTATATTGCATTTTAAACAAAATAAGAGCAAAACTATCATTTTATAAATTTAATCAATTGCTCCATCCTAGGCATGTACGCACCAAACTCCAAGGGAGGTCATAGTAACCAACTCGGAACGGTCTACTACCTCAAAGAATGTCAATGTAATTTACACTTATTGTATTGCAATACCCTTTTTCCAGTATTACTTATCCCTCTCATGCATAGCACATTATCATAAATGAATATTATGTGTCAAAGTGAATGTCTAGCTATCCACACTTGCTGTAAAACACGCTACATAGCACCTACAGATTTCAGTCTCTAATTAGGAAATATTGTAAGTATAGCTTACCTTCGATTCCTTAGTTGATTATGTCATATTGTGGTTTGTCACACCCTGAAGAGCAACAAAGATTCTTCCCCAAAAACTGCAATGCAGTGCTGTAATCCGGAAACACAATATTCCTATTTTCCTCACTCAATTATTGTACCCCTTTTCTCACTATCATAGCACTGTCCCTTCTAGTCCACAAGATATGTTCACCAAAAACATATTGCCTTGTAATTGAATATGAAGTAAGAATCTGGTAGACTGTACCCAGGTTGGTTCTAATCAACTTAGGGAACTAATACTCTCTATATTAGGGACGTGTTTAATATATAAATCGTTCACCATAAACATATCCCGATGCAATTGAATGCATGTGGTAGACTGTACCCAGGTTGGTTCTAATCAAATTTTACAAATCCCAACTAACACTGTCTATATTAGGGACGAATTTTATATCTAGATCTACAATATATACAGCATGATTATAAACAATAAATGTACACCTAATTTCCAGTCAAGATCAAAGTATGCCCGAATTACTTTTAATTAAAAATAATCAAGCAATATTACACCATTTAACTGCAAAAGTATGAATATATAACCATAATATGAAATTTTCCAAACACATAGTTAAAACATACCAGTATCGAACAGCTTTACACTGTGCACACCGCGTGGTGGTGGGGCAAAAGCAAACGGCACATTGATATGGTACTTGCCCAGAAGTCGACACCGGCGTCGGCGCCGGCGCCGCTACATAACCATTGAAGGCCTCGAGCTCGGCCCTAGCAGCCTCCTCCGACGCAAACACCAAAAGCCTCTTGATCTCCTCTCTCCTGGCCACCGCGAGCCGCCATTTCCGGCGGACCACGAAGAAACCGATCACCGGAGCCAAAAACACCACCACCACCACCAGGACCAGACGCGAAAACCCTAGATCCCCTCCAACAAGCATTTATCTTTCACCCGATACAATGCTTCCAGCAAAAGAAAACCCTAATCTCACACGCATAGATTCTTCACAGAAACAACAATGGCGACAACGATCGGAATCGCACATTCAGATGATCGATCGATCGATCAAACCCCAATCACAGAACTCGTACTACATATGCAATTCACCAACGATGATTGTGAGAATAATATACAAACACACACACATATATATAAAGCTATATACAGAATGTGGATTACGCAAGGAAATAGTGCACTGGCGAAGACGATTTTAGGACCGAGCTTGGAAATTGTGCGAAATTTTCGCGGATCGAGATTTTAGGGATTTTTTTCTAGAGAGAGAAAGTGAGGAAAGTAGAGAGAGAAAGACGCGGAAAATATATATATAGAAGCATATAGATATTGACGTATATGTATTATGTAAGAAATTATATATTAGGAAATATGTCCGTTAGAAACATATTACTGTGAGAACTTTGTGTTTGGAGGAAAGGAATTTTGTTATCAGACATTGAGAAGCGTGAATTCTTGGGTCATCAAATATTCGGGCCGGAAAGACAATCCAACCGGTTTATGAACCGGACACCGGTTCAGTATGTTTATTCAAAAACTCTTCCTAGTTAAATGTATGCTTTATTATGGGTTTTATTTTGGAAATTCACAATTTGACATTAAAGATCCTCCTAATATTTGAATGGTAATGTTTTAATAAGTTTCGATACTATTACATAAAGATGATATTAATTTTGATATTTGTTTTATATATTAATATTGTACGAATTTGACATTATTAATGTAATTATGATCGATGCGCGAATTATAATTGAAATTGAATTTTGAGCTATTTTGGAGAAGATTAAAAAAAATAACACTGAAGTGCTTAGGAATAAATTATAAAGTGCTTTAAAATGTTTGAGACCAGTATCCTTTAAAAGTGAGATGAATGATTTTAATTCAAAAAAATTTTAAATCAAAAAATTAAAGGCATTAGGTGTTAACGTTGTCTCCACTTACCTTTGTATATATATGTAATTGAATTGAGAATGGTGTGTAACATTAGTAACCCAATTTTTTTAGGATTTAACCTCAATATTTTTAAACCTTTTGAGCATTGTTATGAAGACGATTATAGTAAATATTATTTGATGAGTAAAGACAGCTAAGAGTTTTTGGAAGAGTACGGTGTTAGCTAGAATATCAACTTGATAGTTAAAATTTGGTGGGAAAGGTAATATATATGTATTGCAATTTAAAACAAATTTCAACTAAAAAGAAAAGTGAGAAAAATTGTTGACTAAAACATTTCACTAGTTTCTACGTTCTTGAGCGGAATTTACCTAGAGACTAGAATCCGCATTTAGCCACCCCACACTAGTCAAATTATTTAATTCCCAGCTTAAAAATAAATAAATATATATATATATATATATAAGAAGACACGAGATGTTATAATAAGAAATGACACTGTTTATATGGTGGAAATAAGTATCTAAAATTGGAATTAAGGACATTCTTATATCAAATTTTAAATGATTTTTCTCTTGTTTTAAGTCTATGGGCCCGTTTGGATACCTGTTTTTTGTTTTTATTTTTTTACTGTTCACAAGACTAAAAAAAAAAATACGTTTGGCAAACGCGTTTACTGTTCACTGTTTTTTCCCCAAGAAAACTGTTTTCTGTGAATAGTGTGTAAAAGTGATGAAAACACCAAATACAACTTTTAGTTGTTTTTTGAGTTTTTTCACTGTTTAGGTGGTAAAAATAATGAAAATACCAAATTCATAAAATACAATTTTCACCAAATAAAAGTGGTGAAAACACCTTCATCCAAACGCTTTTTTGTTTTTAGTTTTTTCCTGAAAAAATAAAGACAAATACAAAAACAGTTTTTATATTTGAAGACAGAAAACAAATACAAAAAACAGGCTTTCCAAACGCACCCTATAACACTAGTCTGTTAAACTCCTAATAATAAAATTAGCATTTAATTTACATAATATAAATATTTTAGTGATGAGACTAGAATATAGAGAAATCTTCTCTAAGTTGAGAGCTTAATGGACTCCCATCCCAAACCCCATTAAAAATCTACTTTTTCAATGATTTTTCTAGTGTAAATTTTTTTTTTTTGATTTTTCTATTTATGAAGGAGTCTGATGCTTCTTAGGAATGGCAATGGGGCTAGGGATGGCAACGGGTCGGGTTTGGGACGGGTTTGGCTAATATCATTACCATCCCATTTAAAAATTATTAATACCAAATCCGTCTCAAACCCGCGACGGGTTGTAATCGGTAATACCATTATCACCCCGTCGATATAAATAGGTTTCATCGGGTTACCATTGGTTGTACTAAATTATTTCTAATAAATTTGATTTACTAAATTATTTGATGACAAATTAAGTTATAATGCATTTGATAACAAATTAAGTTATAAACCAAATATCTCTCTCTTATTGTAAGTATATATTCTGTTTTACGTTATAAACCAAATATCCCACATATTTAAACAAACAAATGTATATATACGCATATTGATTGAAATTCTTCAAATATATATATATATATACATATATATATATATGTCAACACCAAGAATCAGATTAATGAGTTATATATAGACAAAGACGCACACATATATATATAATTAAAATTAAAATCGTAAACGAGTCAAGATCGGGTTACCAACGGGTTTTCCAGAAAACCCGAACTCACTTCGGATTTTAATTTTGGATACCAAACCCGTCCCAAATCCGTTTATAAATTTACCAAACCCGCACCAATCGGGTTGGGACGGGTCGAAACCCGGCGGGTCGGACCATTTTGCCATCCCTAAATGGGGAGGGTCGGGGCGGGGATCTCCAACCCCATCCCCGCCCCCGCCCCCGCCCCGTGCCCCGGTATATATTTTACATTTTTATATAAAAAAATTATATCTTAAACATATATATATATATTTTTTACATTTTTATATAAAAAATTATATCTTAAACATATATATATATTACATATATATTATAATATATATAACCGGGGCGGGGCGGGGGTACCCCCGAGCCCGATGGGGAATTTTTTTTTTTTGCCCCATCCCCGCCCCCATTTATGTAATCAGGTCCTCATACCCGGGCTAAACGGGGCAGGGCGGTTCCCCATCGGGGTGGGTATTATTGTTATCCCTAATGCTTCTTCTATTCTTTTCTCTGGTGCAGCTGGGTCATCCTGGACTTGAACCAAAGACTTCGCCCATGAAATAAATCATCACACCTAGAATCCAACCAATTGAAAGAGAATCAAAATATTCCTTTTCGGGAGCGGTTCATCCTTCCCCAACACAACATACAACTCTCTGTTGTACTGCTCTCCAAATGTGCTTTGTTCCCCTTCTTCCTTACCATGATTTATTTTTTTCTTATTGATTTTTTTTTTGATTTACTATTTTCCTTAGAAATACAAAGAAACCCACATGTTCAAACTTTCACTTCAACAAAGTAGTTGGCTGGTTGATTTTTACAACATGGTAGTTGTGTTGTAAGTAAAGGACTTGGACGGTTCAGTGAGAGTGGTCAACGGCAGTATCGACCATCGACTACGATGGCTCACAAGACACTTTATAGGTTATATATATATATGTATTATATTTTTTTATATTATATCTATATATAATATTGGAATTTGGGTAGTGATCTCTGATTCATTATTTTCCTGCTTCTATATTTTAATTAACTAACGGCAAATGACTTCAACTTAATTGGTAGCTTAATCTTAATACATTGAAGTGAAACTAATATTCTGTACACTCTTTCAATTTCATTGTCTTTTTTTATACAATAATACAACGAACATTGCATCACTGAAACAAAATGTACCATTATATTATTATATAAATAGGAAGATAAATCGGACTGAGCACGGGCATTGACAACCAATTCATTATATGAAGTTTGTCAGTATGTCAAACATGAATGAATATTTCTTTGAGTGTAAGATTTAATTAATCTTCATGTCCACATTTCTTGCAGCTTGAGGGTGACCTAGAGTTAGAATATGCATATTGAAGATAACCGACATTGTTTAGTTTAGGGTAAAATGCAATAAACCCCATTGAACTATGATTAAATTTACAAATAACCCCCCTAAACTATACTTAGTGCAACAAACCCCCTAAACTATTCCATCTTGTTGCAAAATGCCCCATTCACTTAATTTATTTTTTCTAAATGACCACAATACCGTTTCTTTATTGGATTTTACTTAATGTATTTCCTTATTATATAAATTATAAAAGGACTTATACTAATTTGATGACATATTCTCCGTTAAAATTGTATAAATTTACACATATTTTTAAATTTAATTGTTTGAAGAATATATTTAGGTTGTTTAAATTAAAATTAAGTAAAAATTATAAAATATTTAAGTTAATATATATATATATATATATATATATATATATATAATATGAGAAAATTAAAAGGTGTTTATTGTTTTAGTAATTTGTAAATTATTTAGGCATATGTATATTTATGAAAAACATTATATTTTGGCATAATTGTTTTTAACTAAGATATAAGATTTATTATTTAAATCAACTTAAATTTTAGTAACAATTTAATTAGTTTAAAAATAAAGTAATTACACCTTATAACTATGTATATATTAATATATTTGTATTTAAGGATATATTTACTATAATATAGTTAAAGTGAATGGTATAATAATTATTTTAGATAATAGAGATTATTGATTTAACTTAAAGAATTGACAAATTGAATATAAAGGGTAGAATAGTCTTTTTGGAATGGAATTGGGGCAAATTGCAACAAGTTGATAGTTTAGGGGGATTAGTTATAGTTTAGGGGGTTAGTTGCAATAGTGCAATAGTTAAAGGGGGTTTATTGCATTTTACCCTTTATTTTATACATAATATATAATCTATAATGGGTAAATTACACTTTGACCCCCTCAAGATATACTATATTACACCTACACCCTCCGTCGTTTGATAATTATAATTTCACCCCCTCTAGTTCAATTAAGGTGATCGAAACTCTAAAACGACTTATCTACCCATGGTTATTTTTTCATGTATTTGCATATAGTAAAGGGTATTCTAACCCTTTCACTTCTGAAAAAGTAATGACATAAGTATTAGCTGAGTTAAACTTAGAGGAATATTTGTTACAACTTACACCACGTCAAAAGTTCAACTGAGAGGAATATTTGTTACAACTTACAAACTTGATGGGGTTTAGCTGTAATTATTCAAACAATAGGGTGTGGGTGTAACTGTAATTTACCCATCTATAATTCAAACAATGGTTAGTTTCATTAAACCCCAATGGTTCAAACTTATTTTATAATAAATTGCAAGAAGCCTTTGAGGATTTGCATGACGAATTTGAGAAGCTAACATTTAAGCATGCATCACTTAAGAAAACTAAATCCCCATGTGATTCATCCTTGTTCTAATATCACGACACCTAGCTTACATGATGTTAGGAATGTTGAGTTAGAAAAAGAAAAATTAACTATTGAAAATGACCATTGATGATCAAATCAATGTTATAGCTAAGTTCACTAAAGGAAAAGAAAAACATGAGTATCATCCTAGGAAAACAAAAAAGAGCTTTTGACAAAAGTGGCATAGGATATAACATATTTGACAAAGATGTTCTCATCTTGAAAAAGAGAAAGTCATTAATGATGGTTTTGTAAGCCTTGTCATAACAATTTTTGTTAGAAATTGTGATTGCCAGTTATTTATTTCGGATTCTTAATAAATTAAATTATTTATATTTATAATTGGTGAATTTTATGTATTGGATGATTCGATATTTGAATCAAGGTTGTCCACTTAAAAATTTATGTATTTTGTATTTACATGGAGGGTTCATGTATGGAATATACAAAATCAAGTATTATATTGTCATAAATTGTTCATTTACGGTGATAAACGATGGATTCTTTATTAATGAAGAAATGAACTAGATCATGGATAAGTCGAGTTTATTGTGAGAGCCATCGGAACAATTGCTCCTTATTAGTGTCATGTCGAATAACTCTAAAGCATGAGAGAGATATAAACTCTTATATTAATTAATAGTTACTTTGATTTATTCGGTAGACCATAAAGTTTAATACCCGGTACTTTAGGTAATTATTAATTAATAACTTGAGAATATATTCTTAATAGTTGCATCAATGCTGAAACATTTATTTTGATTTGATTATTTTTATCACGAGAAAAATTCGGAGACCTCAGTGTCTTTTCTGATAAAATTATTTTTCTATATATTTATTTATTAAATATATTATTTTCTAAATGATTTGTGTGATCAAAAGATAATCAAATATTCAAAATAAATGTATTAATTAAGCGATCGGATTGATGGCATTTATTTATCCGATAGCTAATTAAGCATAGAGGGGTTATTACGTAAATTGACTTAGAGTTAACTATTTTCGGATTGGAGTTCAACTATTTAGTTATCCGATAGCTAATTAAGCATAGAGGGGTTAACTATTTTCGGATTGGAGTTCAACTATTTTTATTTAGTGGAATTAAAAATAGTTAATGAATTAATTGAATTGGTCCAATAGAGATTAATCGGGTTAATTATTAACCCATTGGAGCAAAAACGAATATGGGCCCAATGGATCCTCACCCCTAGCCCAATAGTAATTATATAAGCTGAAATTCAAATTGGAAGAAATTTAATATGATATATATATATATATCGGCAGTTAAAATTTGAATTCATAATTCAAATTTTGAAACTGCGATATTACTTATGATAAGGTTGTATCAGATATAGGTAGTATATCTATATATACATACAATTATGTATGTGGGTTTGTAATATCCAAATATCATATTATTCTGATTTCTTCAGTTTTCTCTGTTCCCACAAACAGAGAGCTTGGGTGTTAATCACACGGGTCATAGGGGTGATTCCAGAAGGCAGTGTTGATAGTACGGGAACATTGAGCACTGAGGAGACAAGAATCTTCCTCTTCTTCAATCTATTGAAGACGGTATTTTTTGAGATCTTTATTCAAAGTCTCTGAGGTATATATATGATGGGATGTAAGGTGTGCAAAAATATGTGGTTAAAAATAACACATTAACGATTCTAGGTTTTACCCTACACAAGCGCACGTATCAATTATAGAATATAAAGCGGCTTGAGTAAGGGATATCGATCCCACAGAGACTAAGATTGTTCACTTTAGCAATTCAAAAATACTAAATTATATTTTCTGAAATAGTTTGTTTGGGTGGTCAAAGAACAAATTATCTATTTTAATTAATGATTATCTAGAAAGCAAATTAAATTGGTTGTGATTCAGATGAGAGAGAAAACTAGGGTTTTCATCACTCCATCACTAACCGCATAATATAGTTCCTCACTGTATCAATTGTACGAGGGTGATCCATAATTGCGAATCAGGTCGTACCGCAAATAGCTAAATACGACCCAAAAAAGGAGTATCATCAACCGGATCGTGACAACCCATCTCATGACTGACCTAACTAGTACATATCAATTATGCTACTCTAATCTACTCCTAATGAATGAAAATAAACTAAAGCATGTCTATATTAAATCACCAACGCATGGCCTGTGTCATCCTAGGGTTTCAAGTTTCATTACCACCATTATGTAGAAAACTATAATTAAGCATCCGAGTTCCTACTCATATTGAATAATCATAGTTTTTCAAAATAATATATTCATTCCATCTAAGACAACAATTTAGAACAAACATAGAATTTTATATTGCAAATCAGTATGGTATCTTAACTACTACAATCATCACAGTATGGTCAATAGTTTCCCCTCATTACAATTGAATAACAATGAAAGAACTACATTACTTGGCTAAGGTTTTGCTAGAAAATCCTAGATACCGAATTAGTTGCTCATGGTAGAAGGAGACTACATCGTTGATGTAGAATTGCCCTCCATGATCATATTCTCCGGATCTCTAGGTTTGAATATGGCTTTAAATAACAACAAGTATGAATGAATGAACCTCTGAACCAGCCTCTATGAACGTCTCACAAAACCAACTCTCAATAATGAATCCCAGTATCAGAACTCCCATCGTGTATATATAGGCAATGGTGTAGAGAGGTCATTTTCAATCTTTTCACTCTAAAAATCATGCAAACCCTAACTTATCATATATATAAGTGTATATACATGTATATAGAGGTCTAGAGTCGCAAGCACGACTTCCAATTAAGACAGGGTGAAACATGAAAAATCCACGAAAAATCACCAAAAGTTGTCGCACCTACGCTTCAAGCGTAGGTCCCAAGCATAACTCTAAGCGTAGAAATGTGATTTCCAGCCACTTTTTGAAATTGAAAGCGTAGGTATTTTGTGAAAAATCACTTTTCTCCATGAATGCACCAAAACGACCATCTTGAACCCACGATACTTTATGCTGAAGATGATGGCTTCTGGAAATGTCATTTTTGCCCTCCGGGAGCCATTTTTGTCTCGACTGCCTTTTTGACTCTTCTCTTGGATAGAAAGAACAACTTTTTAGTTAATTCACTGAAGTTAGCTCAATTTCTTCATTAAGCTCCTGAAACATGTCTTAACACGCAAACACAATAAAAATGCCAAATAATGGAATGAAATAACGTAACAATAATGAGTTAAGGGGTCAAAATATCTAATATTTGACACCTATCAATATATATATATATATATATATATATATATATATTTTATATATTTATATTCAAGATAGATCTTTATATACAAACATATAACCTGTGAAAATATACACGCTTCCGATAAATTTTAAAAACTGCACATTTTCCAACAGTGGTATCAAAACAGGTTATTGTTTTTGTATAAAGGTTTTATCACAAACATTCATGGATCAAAATTCACTTCTATTATTATTATATGTATGATGTTGTATGTATTGGTATAACAATAAGGATTGATATATTTTATTAATGTTTTGTGAACTCCATGGATGAGACCTTAGGATTTTATTTTGTAAAGGCATAAGCCTATTTCTTTTGTATCGTCGGTATTATTTATTTTTGTATCATCGGTAGTATTTTGTATTAAAACTCTTGTAATCGGGTGATACTGCTCATGAGCTCAGACGTAAGAGTTGTGTAATGCCAAAATAATTTTCATCAGAGGAAGAAGTTTTTTCAGGTTTCTCACTGGTAAGTGAAAGAAGAAATAAATAGAGGATATATATATATATATATATATATATATATATATTATATCATGAGGGTTTTTAAACCTACACCTTTTCTGTATGTAATACCACTGTTCTGTGAATTTTAGAATAATGTGTATATCACTTACAGTGAATGATGAGTTTTTATAATATATATATAGTTTTTTGTTAAAAAAAACAAAAACTATGGTCCATAAATATATATTAATTTATTATGGAAATTTATTTATTTATTTATTTTAAAAAAATCCTCCATTTTCCTCTTCTTTTTGGCAATCATTCGGCTTCAATTAAAGGACGTTGTGGATGTGAAGTCTCACGACAAGAATTTATTTTTCTAGCATTTATTATTATTGTTAGAAATATTGTTAAAGGCTCATCCATGGTTTTATATGGTTTTGTTTATTTTCATGTGAATGTATGGATATTTATATGTTTCATGCATAAGATCCATGAATAAAATTATGCATTGATTTAAGTGATTAAATTATGAGAAAAATTGAATCTTGGCTTTCTAGTTAAATTAGATTTTATAAAAAAAATCTCTTTTGAAAATGTAATTTTCTAATTATAAATTAGAATGTCATGGAATTCAAAATATCTCTAAATTTAATGAGATTAAATCAAAGCATATACATGCATTATAGATGTATGGTTTAATGCAAAACCTTAAAATAACTTCCTTCAAGTTAGTTTAAAATTGAGTGGGAGCGGGGTTAACAATACAACCCGATGGCCTTTTGTTATCAAAATCAAAGTAATTTATTTTAAAATAACTTCCTTCAAGTTAGATTAAAATATGGATTTACGGTATTGATTTTCTTATGAAAATAAATTATTAATATGTTTCCCCGTCGGAAAGGAAATATTAATTTTTTATTAGCTTTTGAGAATTGGTGACAGTTTTTATACTCAATCTAAAATTAATAATATTTTTCCCTGGCGGAAAGGTAATATTATATGATTTTAGAAATGCTAAATATAATAAACAATTATTTATATTTAGGCACGAGGTTGTCTAATGGAATATAAATAATGGGATTTTCCCGCCAATTGTAATAATGACTTTCCCCGTCGGAAATGAGTTATTGACGTATTAGTTGTTTGATTATTCATGCAATGCGGCCTAGATTATTTACATGCATGATTTAAATTGAATTCACTAGGACATGTTTATATAAATGTATGTATTTTACAGATTGAAAATGTCTAACTCATTCAATCTACTTGCATCTATCCTAAAAGAGAACAAGTTAAATGGACCTAATTACATTGACTGGAAAAGGAACTTAGAAATTGTGCTCACCTATGATGGGTACAAGTTTGTGTTTAATAGTCCAAGACCTAATATTCCAACAAATGATGATTCAGATGAGGTGCGTGAGAATTTCAATCGGTGGGTTAAAGCTAATGAGATGGCTCGATGCTACATTTTGGCATCTATGTCTAATATGCTTTAGAGCCAAAATCTTCATTACCTCACTACAAGTGATATCATGCTTAACCTTAAAGAGATGTTTGGCGAAATTGGCAAGACTGCTCGACAACAGGCTATGTTCAACTTAATGACCACTAAGATGGCCCAAGGAACCCTAGTTAGGGATCATGTTTTGAAAATGATTGGTTTTTTAAATGAAATGAAGGTTTCTGGGGCTGACTTAGATGGCGAATCTCAAGTGAACATGATTCTTGCCTTGTTGTCTGACTCATTCAACACTTTTAAGTTGAATTATAACATGAACAAGCTTGACTACACTTTGGCTGAGCTTATGAATGAGTTACAGGCAGCTGAGGGTATAATCAAAGAAAAGAGCAGTGTTAATCTCACCCAGGTTGGGTCTTTTACTTTTAGGCCCAATAGGAGGGGTAAGAAGGTTAAGAAGGAACCTAAGGTGCCTGGATCAAACAAGGGAATCATCAAAGGAAAATGAAAGAAGGTTATTCCAGAAGGTTCCAAGGAAAAATGCTTCCTTTGTGGATAACTAGGACACTAGAAGAAGAGTTGTCCAAAGAAACTTGCGCAGGGCAAAGACAAAGGTATATTTGTCATTGAGGCATGTATTGTGGTTGGATCTACAGAAACCTAATGTATAGATTCGGGATCCACTAATCATGTATGCAATTCATTGCAGGGGTTTCAGGAAACTAGAAGGCTTAGTGAAGGGGAAATATATTTGCATCTCGGATCGTAAGCTAGAGTTGCTACTCGTTCAGTAGGAGTTGTTATCTTGCATTTCAATAATGGTAAGAGTTTAGTTTTATATGATTGTAACGCCTCGCGTTTTCCTTCTATTTTCTGGAATTCTTTTCCAATAGTTAACGTTTTGTGACGTCACTTATTCACGACGTCTTGCGTATTCTTGGTAAGTGTAAATTTTTTGCGTTTATGCTTTAGACTTAGTGGGACGACTTCGTGGTATTTTGTTTCCAGCTTCGTGGATTTGAGTGTCACCAACGACTACGTAGGTTCGTGCAACATTTCTCGTTAGAGCTTTGACAATCGTGTTGCGTTCCCTAAAGTGTTACCTTAGTTTGTTGTAGATGTTCGGTGTAACACTTATGTGAATTGTTTGCTATATTTTCCTTTTATAAATAATAGGAATAGTTAGAAACAATTTCGGAAAAGAAATGACCAAGGGGTAAATGAGTATTTTCATATTTAGAGCACTTAGTGAAAAGTATAGAGATTTGACTAAGTGTTGGGGAATGAATGGCATAGTGGTAATTAGAAAGGATGACAAGGGTTAGAAGGGTATTTAAGAGGCTTGATGACACTCTTGTAATTAACCCTAAGTTGGAAGGTTATTGGTAATTTCCCACTTTTGGGTGTAGTCTCATTCCCAGCCCTTGATTTCATTCTCCCATCTTTGTTCTAGACCCTTGGATCATAAGACCTTGTTTTGTTGGCACTTAAATGTAAGAATCCATTATTCTTGATCTTTCATTTGGCAAGACTTCATGTCAACCATTGGATGGTTTATTCATTTCCATCGCCTTATTTTAAACCCTTGGATGTTAAGACCTTGTTTGGCAAATTAATGGGTTTTGTGAGTGGTGTATTAAGTCATTCATTGCAAGACTTGTTTATAGCCCTTGGATTCATTTCCTTTTTCCCCACATTTGTTTGGGACCCTTGGATTGTGAGAGGGGTGAGTGGAGGATCTTTACACATATATGGGTGTGTTAGTCTTTCATTGCAAGACTTCAACTCTTTCTCTCCATTTTCTCTCATCTTCTCCCTCTTGTTTCTTCTCCACTTAGGGGTTGATTTGATCACCCTAAGTTGGGAGTTTGGTATGGCCATCAACATGGAAGATGTTCATGGTGCTCATGTCTTTGGTTTGAGCCAAGGATTGGTAAGTGTTCTTCCTTCCTTGTGTATTTTCCATTCAAACCCTAGTTTAGGGTTTCTTGTTAAACCATTTGATGATTCTTGTTTCCCTCTTGTGTTGGAGTTGGATTCATGGTTAAGAGGCTATGATGAAGCTTTCCACCGGTTTGCTCCTTGGATTTCGGTTGGGGAAGAGATAGGGTTTCATAGGCCTTGCCTAATGGTTGTGCTTGCTCTTCAAGAGGTAGGGGAAAAACTTCTTAACTAACTCATCTTTTGATTGTGTAGGTATGGGAATTGAATTCTAGGATTCCTAGACTTAGATGAAATTGTTAAGTGTATCCTTGAAATGTGAAGTTAGGGTTTGAGCATGTTTATATAGATTACCCTTGTGTATGGAGTAATTGGTAATGATATTGCTAGGAATATGATGCATGCTAGTTGAGTGGTTATTTTTGAGAATTTCCGTAGTAAAGTGTGTTTGTATGCCTATATATATGTGGATATGTATGTGGGAATTGAGGTGTATATCTATAAGTGTGAGTATACATATAGGATTTCGGGTGTTAGTAGTGTAACCTTGATAGCGTAAGTAGGCTAGCTACCTTGGTTAGTGTATTGTGATGTGGAACTTAGAGTGTTGTTCGAGTTTCCCCATTCTTCTGAACTTTGAGGTTTTATATTGAACATTGAACTTATGCATGACAATGACTTAATGTGTTCATTAAATATTTTAATTAATATAAAAGCATGTTAAATGGAAGGTAAAGTTATCTCTTGTGAATAAAAGGGTATTTTGATGATTTAGAACATTATTTGTGTATAATAATGTATCCTTTTGAGATAAATGTTTTAATTGAGATAAAAGCATGTTTATTGAATGAAAAATTATTATCTTTGTGTATTAAAGGATAACATGATGATTTGAGATTGTTAATGTGCATAAGAAAGCATACTTGTTGACATTCGTGTTGACATTTTGGGAATGTTGATAATAAATATGATGTGATACATATTTATGTTGATGCAAGGGTCATTGATGACATAGTGCATGTGTACACCTTTTGTATTGAGAACTCAATTGGTGTTGGGCTACGCCCGGTTGTGTAACCTTGGGTGAGTAGTTTTGGGTTGAATCATTGCAACAACTGGCCAGGAGGTGTCCCCCACCTACGAAACTAAAAAGCTGAAATTTGTTGATATAGGTTTGGGTCATCCCAACCTCAAAGTCGCAGGTCGTCTCGTGCATTCGGTATACGAATTTTTAGTCACGGGTCGACTCGTGCAACCGCCTTCCTTGTTGAAAATGAGAAGTGTCAAAATCATTTGGGAAGAATTGGTGCAGTACTCTTTTCTCATTGTAAATGGATAAACTGTGTATTCGTTAACCTGTGTTGGGCAAAATGTGTTTCATGAGGTTTGTTCCATAAGGTGTGTGGTCATGTGTATACCACGGGTGGTGTTGAGTCATATTGCATTTGCGTAGCATTTATGTGATTCCCTTTGACATGTA
Source organism: Cornus suecica (assembly GCA_963922005.1). Taxonomy (NCBI): domain Eukaryota; kingdom Viridiplantae; phylum Streptophyta; class Magnoliopsida; order Cornales; family Cornaceae; genus Cornus; species Cornus suecica. The sequence goes on along the minus strand of OY998246.1, from coordinate 27,654,392 downwards.
TATCATGATATTATTCAATGTGATTGAGGAACATGTTTAATGTGAATTTTGCGATATAATTCATATGTTATTAAAATGCTCAAGTGTAATTGAATAATGTGACAATATGATTTATATGCTGGTTTTGAAGTATAAAACGAGATGAATATTTATACTTGTTGTTATGTGCTTATATACCTTAGAGGGGTGATATGAGTTGGTTTAAGGACTTTATTGTGATAAGTAAAGTTGGTTATGACTATTGAATTAATTATGAGATAAAGCCTTGAGAAGGCGGGTGATGGTTTTGTGGTTTAGTTAGCGTTGGCGTAGCAACGTGGCATCAATAGTGATTTTGATGTTTGGCTTATGATAGACGAGGTCATGAGTGAACCGAGTCGATTGTGTATTGATGGTAAATTGATTTTGTTAGAAACCTAAGTGATGTGGTTTCGAATGTGAAATTGAGGTTTAAAAGAATCGGAAGAGGTTCTTGATTTGAAACTAGTTGGTTCTGTGGCAACGACCACTAGGTTCCTTTAGCGATCTTAAGGATAGGAATGTCATTGAAATTGTGGACATTCTTGAGTAAGTCGTTGTGGAGTTTAGAGATTTGGATGACGAACTAGGTACGGTTGGGTTAGAGTTAATGCCTTTGCATATGGTCACTTGCCTTCCCTTTGAGTTGCCTTTGCATATGGTCACTTGCCTTCCCTTTGAGTTGCCTGTGCATATGGTCACTTACCTTCCTTTTGAGTTGCCTTTTTACCTCGGTTCTTCATTTCCTTGTTTCATTTGAGCATCTCTAAATTCACTTTTGTTTTTCCGTTGGTGTTCGGTTTATTTCCCGAAAACGGATTTTTCATGAGACTTGCATTTGAGTCTATTCGGTCTTTAATTGAAAAATCCGTTTTCGCCTACCCCATGATGCCGATAAAAACTTTGAATTTTGAAATGGTTTTAAAATCAAAAAATAAAAGATTTTGACTTTTGAAAGTCGGTGGTGTACGAAACGAAGACCGGGGGCAAGACGATTAGTTTTACAGATTTTTAATAAAATGTTTTTGATAAAACTAAATCGAGATAAATTGAGATGTTCTCATTTATAAAGTTCCTAAATGAGTTGAGGACCTTGTTTGATGATTCCTAAGGCTTTGAAGCTGTTTGGAAGTCATTTTTGGGTTTTTATAGTAGAGATAGTCGACTGGCCCTTCAAGGCAGTCGACTGGCTAAGTGAGCATCTTCCCATCCAAAAATCTCTACCCATTCCATTTGACTGGCTCATTTTGTATTGCCAGTCGACTGGCTTTGTAACCCAGTTGACTGGGTGGTCCTGTTTAGCCTTGTTTTGTACCTATTTTACTATTTCGCTCATATCTCGAGCTACGGGTGTCGGATGGATGTGGTATTTAGCTTTTGGGAAAGAGGACTTAAATATATTGATGTTAGGATTTTGAATCACTTCATTTGAGTAATTTTGAGGCCGTAATGGTCAGTTGAATGTGACGGTATGTTTTAAACTTTGGCATGCCGTGACGACAGATTTTCAAAATGTCGTAGTTTACTCCCCGAACCTTGGAATTTGGTTCCGTTTGTTCCTATGACTTATTTTAGGTCCAAAACTTGTCTTTATACTTTGAAATTACTATTTGATCCCTTAAATGACCATTTTACCCTTGAGTGAACACGAGTGTTTAAATGGTCCGATTAAGGTGTCGTTTGATTTGTTCCGCTTCTATTTCGATCCCAAGGGATCTTGTTGACGTCTTGTAGGCATGAAATGAAATTTTTACCCTTGTATGGGTATTTGACCACTATAGGTCATTTGTTTTCATTCCTTTCACTTCCTTTTAGTTTTCGGCAATCTTTGTGACTTTCCTTAGGTTGAAGTGACTGTTTTAACCTTGTGTTGGGTTTACGGATGTCGGTATTAATAGGTGAGGTGATTGATAGTATGAGTTTGATACTAATTTGAGGTTTTGGGAGCTTTGTATGCTCGTGATTGAGGAAGTGTGATTGTTATCTTTCTGGAGTGTTGCTCCCGTGATTTGGTGATAGTGTTGTGTTGATTGTCAGTGTGGGATTGGAGTTATGAGTCGTAGTGATCTATGAGGGGGTCTATACTATGTATCTTATAGTGGTTGTATATCTATATATGTATATATACGTGCATATATATATATAGGTGTGAATTATTACATGTTGTTATGATATAGTTTCATTACGTGCTAGTTGCCCTATTTGTTGATGCATGGTAGAGGACTAGGGGGATGTGTTACTGAGGTCTCTTATTGGCGTGAGTGCCATGTGGGACATTTGATTGACCTAGGGTAGATGCATGTACACGGGTTGGTTCGCACTCGATTTGAACGATCGTAGGATGTGATAGTTACGATTCATTTCTCCTACGAGGCTCAATGAGCTCACCCCGGCGTGGGATAGAGGTATAGTGTTGAAATAACACTTGAGTGACATAGAGGTAAATAGAGTGGATGACTTTGGTTAAATGGGAAAGATAAGTTTAATGACATTTTGTAATTCACCACAAGTTGAAGGATTTTTGGTCTTTTCTCACTTTAATATGTTGTCATATTCTTGACCATTAGATCTCATTTACTATCTTTAATCTTAACCATTGGATGTTAAGGCTTTGTTTGGAAAATTAATGGGTTTTGTGTGTGGTTTAAGTCTTTATTTGTAAGACTTAATGTAAACCCTTGGATTCATTTATATTTTACCCACATTTGTTTTGGACCCTTGGATTGGTTTAGAGATAGTGGAAAATCTTTACAAATTCTCTTAAGTCTTCCATTTGAAGACTTAATCACATATTTGTTATATCCATTTTCTCTCATCTTACTCTTGCTTATTCTCCACTTTTGGTTGGATTTGATCACCATAAGCTTGGAGTTTGATGTTGTCTTGAACATGAAAGTTGTTCATGGTGTTCTCCTCTTCGATTTAAGCCAGGGATTGGTAAGTATTCTACCCTTTTTGTGAGTTTATACTTAAAACTTTATTTTTGGTTTTTCATGATGAACCACCTTTGATTCTTGGTTTCATCTTGTTGTGAGTCTTAACTCATTGTTAGGAGACTATGGTGAAGTTTTCCACCAATCAGTTTCTTTGATGTTGGTGTTGGGTTGGAGCTAGGGTTTCAAGGAGTTCACTTTATGGATTGCTTTGTTCTTCACTTGAGGTAGGGGAAAACTTTTTAACTAGCTCATCTTATGATTGTGTGGGTATGAGAATTTAATTCTAGGATTCCTAAACTTAGGTGAAATTGTTAAGTGTATCTTTGGAATTGTGAATTAAGGTTTGAACATGTTTATGTGAAATAAACCTTGTGTATGGAGTACTTGTAATGATATTGAATATGATTATGAAGCATGCTAGTTATGTGGTTATTCTTGACATTTTCCATATTTACTTGTATGCCAATATATGTGTATATGTATGTAGGTATAGTTGTGTATATGTTTAAGTGTATTATACATATGTGTATGTGGGTGGTAGGGATGTAGCCTTGGAATGAGATTATGCTAGCTCCTTTGCTTAGTACCCTTTAGGGATTTTGGGAAATGATATTATGGTTGATATGTAATTTATGTTAAACTTTCTTGAATTGAATTAAGAGCATGTTTATATGAATGTAATTGTTTTACTTGTGAATTAAAGGATAACTTGATGAATTGGAATATTTCTTGTGCATGAGAATATATCCTTGTGATTTAAATGCTTTAATTGAGATATAAACATGTTAAATGAATGAAAATGTTATCTTTGTGAAATAAAATAAAAATTTGATGAATTGGAGCATGAATGTTGCATGAGAAGGCATCCTTGTTAATTATGGCTTTAAATGAGATTTGAAAGCATGTTGAATGGTGAAAAACATTCATGTTGGAATTTTAGGAATGTTATTTATAAATATGATGAAATACATATTTATGTTGTTGCATTGCCCATTGAGACATATTGCATATGGGTTCACCTTTTGTAGAGAGAATTCAATTGGTGTGGTCTACGTCCGTTTGTGTATTGCACGTGAGTAGACTTATTTTGGATCGTCATAACAACTGGCCAGGGGGTGCTTCTTGCTCCTATGGAACTAATCTTCCGAGAAACTGAGATAATAGGGGGACGACTTGTCTAAATCCTATTGCACGACCGCGTCGTGTTTGACGTCTTCCTTGTTAAAAGTGTAAGTGTCAAAAGCACTTGGGAAAAACGGTATAATAAATCTACCTTCCTTCATGAGATTGTATCCTCAAAAGTGAATGGTTAGATAATGATCCTGTTAACCCTTGGAGTTAGGGTGTGTGTAGTTGTGTGTGTACCCTGAGGTGTGTGAGTCACATTGCATTTGAGTTGCTTATATGTGATTTATGTTAACATGTGGATCATGATATTATCCTATGTGGTTGAGGAACATGTTTAATGTGAATTTCAAAATATATAATTCACATGTTAATAAAATGCTCAAGTGAAATTGGAGGATGTGAAAATATGATTTGCAAGCTTTGTTTAAAGTATAATGTGAAATAAATGCTTATACTTGTTGATATGTGCTTATATACCTTAGGGTGGTGATATGAGTTGTTTTAATGACTACTTGTGATAAGTAAAGTCGGTAGTAGACTACGGAGTTGAATGTGAGTTAAGACCTTTGAAAAGACGGGTGATAGTTTGTGATCTTGGTTGATTGTGTAGTGATGACCATTGGATCTTATTACAAACCTAAGTGAGGTGGTTTCCAATGAAAAATTGAGGTTTGAAAGAGTCGGAAGAGGTTTTGATTTGGAACTAGTTGGTTATGTGGCAACGACCACTAGGTTTCCTTTAGCGATCTTAAGGATAAAAGTGTCATTGGAGTTGTGGACATTCTTGAATAAGTCGTTATGGAGTTTAGAGATTTGGATGTCAAATTATGTATGGTTGGGTTAGAGTTAGTGTCTTTACGTATAATCACTTGCCTTTCCCTTCGAGTTGCCTTTTTACTTCGGTTCGTCATTTTCTTGCTCCATTAAGCGTCTCTAAATTCAGTTTGATTTTTTTGTTGGTGTTTCGGTTTATTTTTTCAAAAACGGATTTTTCATAAGACTTGTATTTAAGTATATTCGGTCTTTAAGTGAAAAACCATTTTCGCTAATCTCGTGACCCGACTAAAATTTTGGGCTTGAGAAAATGATTTTAAGTCATTTGAAAAGATTTTGGCTCTTAAAAAATCAGTAGTATGCTAAAACGGAGATCGGAGGCAAAACGGTCATCTTTTCACAAATTCTTGCGTACCGCGCGACAGTTTTCAAAAATTCATATCTTCTTCTCCGTATATCGGATCGAGGTGAAATTTTTTTTGTTAGAAAGCTAACATATTGAATTTGGTTTTAAGATTTTGAAAAGATAGTTTTTCGAAACTTCATTTTCAGCAAAAAGTTAGGGTTTTTGGGGTTTGCTACTATTCACTGTAGCATTTCCACACCTATACACCCTGCGCGCTTAACATTTTTCAAAAATTCATATCTCCTTATCCGTATATCGGATAAAGGCGATTTTTGTGCCGTTGGAACGCTGATATCTTGAAATTATGTTTAGGATTTTGAATCATTCGAGTTAACGTATTCTTGAGTGATTTATGTTCGTTTGAAGATGACAGGATATTCTAAACTTTTACATATCGCGGTCTTTCTTTAGAAATTTATATTTTTCGACTCATTAACTCAAATTCAATTCCGTTTCTTTATATGGGCTTATTAAAGTCTCATTTATCACATATATGTTCAGTTTTTGGTTTGAGGACAAAATGCCTCAGTTTTTTCGCCCGGACTCGTATTTTATCTTAATTTTCTGTTTTGGGTCGGCGTTGTCCGACACCGTTTTCAAAAATTCATATCTCTCGCGTCAGGGCCTTGAATTCGGTTTCGTTTATTTTTATGGTTTAAACTATGTCAAAATAGGTGGGGTAATATTTGAAAGTACATTTTTGCCCTTGAAATGACTATTTTACCCTTGGGCAAACATGTGACCTTTGAGTGGTCGGTGTGATGGGTTATTCAATCCCTTTAACTTCCTTCTGATGTTAGGTAACCTTTGTGAATTTTATTAGGTTAAAGTGACTATTTTACCCCTATGTTGGGTTTACGAATGTCTGGTGATGACATGTGAGGTGATTATTGGTATGATTTGAGACTGAATTGAGGTTTTGGAGCTCGGTATGCTCGTGATCTATGAAGTATGATTGTTATCATTCCTAGAGTGTTATGAATAGGAGTGTTGCTGCCGTGATTTGGTGATACTTGTTGTGTGGATTGTTAGTGTGGGATGTCAGGCACGAGTCGTAGTGATCTATGAGGTGGTTTGTACTGCAAGACTTATATTGGTTGTATATTTTCTATATATATATATATAGGTGTGCGTTATTATATATTATTGTGCTATGGCTTCATTACGTGCTAGTTGCCCTATTTATTGATGCATGGTAGGGAACTAGGGGGATGTGTTTTCGGGGTCTCGTATTGGCGTGAATGTCATGTGGGACATTTGACTGACCTATGGTAGATGCATGCACACAGGTTGGTTTTCACTCGACTTGAACAGTCGTAGGATGTGATAGTTACGATTCCTTTCTCCTACGGGGCTTCGATGAGCTCACCCCCAAATGTCAGCTTGTAGGAAAGGTTTTGGCTACGGACAACATTGGGTGCAACAACACTTTATTTTTTTTCCTCTTTACGGGATGGCTCATGGCACGGATGTTGTTGCGGGATTTAGGACATTCGTACGTAGAGTTGTTCCTTTTGTTTTCCTTTATTTGTCCTCTGTATTGGGTCTGTTGTTGTATTTTCTTGGGAGCCAGTCTGTTGGCATATCCCTTCATTGTATTCGGTATTAGTGCATCGTTGTATAGATGTATTATTTCGGCACCTCAATGTTCCTTATGTATCATTTGGTTTAGTTTCTGCTTAGTTTTGTATGGAATTATTATGATTAATAATATTCCATTCGGTTTTATGGTTATTTAGGATCTTAATTGGTGGCTCTTTGTATGGATCATACCCCGGATTTCTCGGATGTCCCGGTTCGGGAGTCTTTGAAATTTAGGGGCATGACAATTTGGTTGAAGAAATTTCTCACTGATTTAGAAGTGGTACAACATGCAAGATCACCAATGGTCCTTCATTGTGACAACAGTGCAACAATTGCTTAAACCAAGGACCCCGGGAATCATAAAGGTAGTAAACATATTGAGAGGAAGTTTCATATAATTAGGGATTTTGAGCAACACGGTGATATACTTGTGGGCAAGATCATTTCAAAGAACAATCTTGTAGATGAATTTACGAAGGCACTGCCAATCAAGGTTTTTGATCGTCATTTGAATAACATGGGAGTTAGATGCGAAACAAATTAGCTATGAGGGCAAGTAGGAGATTGATGGTTTTGTATGCCTTGTCATATCAATTTTTGTTAGAAATTGTGATTGACAGTTATTCATTTCGGGTTCTTAATAAATTAAACGATTTATATTTATAATTGGTGAATTCTATGTATTGGATGATTCGGTATTTGAATCAAGGTTGCCACTTGACTATTTATGTATTTTGTATTTACATGGAGGGTTCATGTATGGAATAAACAAAATCAAGTATTATATTATCATAAATTGTTCATTTACGGTGATAAAGGATGAACTCTTTATTAATGAAGAAATGAATTGGATCATGGATAAGTCGAGCTTATTGTGAGAGCCATCGGAACAATTGTTCCTTATTAGTATCATGTTGAATAACTCTTAAGCATGAGAGATATATAAACTCTTGTATTAATTAATAGTTACCTTGATTTATTCGGTAGACCCTAGGGTCTAATACCCGATACTTTGGGTAATTATTAATTAATAGCTTGAAAATATATTCTCAATAGTTGCATCAATGCTAAAACATTTATTTTGATTTGATTATTTTGATCATGAGAAAAATTCGGAGGACTCCATGTCTTTTCTAATAAAATTATTTTTATATATATTTATTTATTTATTAAATATATTATTTTCTAAATGATTTGTGTGATTAAAGGATAATCAAATATTCAAAATAAATGTATTAATTAAGCGGTCGGATTGATGACATTTATTTATCCGATAGCCAATTAAGTATAGAGGGGTTATTACGTAAATTGACTTAGCGGTTAACTATTTTCAGATTGGAGTTCAACTATTTTTATTTAGTGGAATTAAAAATAGTTAATGGGTTAATTGAATTGGGCCAATAGAGATTGACCGGGTCAATTATTAACCCATTGGAGCCAAAACGAATATGTGCCCTGTAACATCCCGCGTTATTTTACCTTTTACTGAAATTCTTTCCAATTTAATTTTGGTTATGATGTCACTTGTTCATAACGCATTGTTTATTCTTGGTGTTTTGCGTGTAAATTTTTCACGTTTACATTTAAAGTCGACTGAACGACTTTACGATTTCTCCCTGGCGACTTCGTGGACTTCTTATATCGACTACGTGGTTTCATTTCAATGTTTAACGTTTGATGCTTCGACTGGGCGACGACACATTTTGTTGTCTGATGTTTAATGTTTCGGCTCGGTTTTTCGGTTGTTGGGTTTTACACCCCGGATTAATTATTTCAGGTGGTATTATTTATTTGACGTTCCATGGACTAACGGGTGCACGTGTTATTAATTGGAGGCTCCAGATATAATTTTGGGATTTATTGGATATATATATTATTAATGGGGAAATATATATGTATGTGGGTGTTTATATCTATATCTATAAATATATATATATGATATATAGATGTATAGATATATGTATATTTGTTGAGAGAAAGAGCTACGTTTCTTCTTTTCTTTCACGCAGCTGCATCATTTTCGTCTCCTTCATGGATTGACGAGAGAGATAGAGAGAAATACTTGGAGGGAGAGAATTCAGGCTGAGACTAGAGGGGGATCGCAACAGTGTCGCACGAGCAGGTGTGTATTGCCGGCAGGGTGGGCCGACGATGGCGGCGGCGTGGCTAGGTGATGGCATCGACGATCAGGCTGTGGCGGCGTCGCATGATGGCAGTGGTATCACGCAGAAAGGAGTGGCGTCGAACAACCCAATTTGGGCGCGACAAAGTTGGGAATTTTGGCCGGCCAGTTCGGCCACTTTTCGGTGTTGGTTTGCTTTAAAATTTTAGGGATTCAATCGTATTTCCATTGTGTACGACCTACTAAAAATTGGGCTTGATTCGTTGAGAAATTCAACGGGAAATCGAAGAAATATATACGAATTTCATTTTGGTTTTTCCCTGATTTGTTCAATTCCGTTTATCTATTGCTAATGGGCTTCGTATATATCGTATAGGTCGTCGAGGCGGACGTTCTGGTATACTCAAAATTTTATTCGGACAAATTTGGTTGGCGGACCCCATATTCGGGGGTCGACACTGTTCACTGTGGGTCTCATTTCGGCCAAAAATGATATTTGGGTAGAATTGAGCACACGACTTTGGCGACGTGTCGGTGTATCCGATTCGGTTGCGGACGTGATGGTTTAACGTGTGGTATGGATTTTGAAGTGGGAAAAATATTCTCATTTTCATATCATTTGTTGTTATTTGGGTGTGCGAGCTATTATTTTAATTTAAATATATTTATTTGTGAATATCAAATATGTCTATCGGCGGCCTAGAAGTGAAGTGGATTGTAGAAATTAATTTGAGAAATTAAATGAAGATTATTTTCCTGCAAAATTTAAAACCTATTGGAACTGAATGAGAATAATAGCTTAATAACTCTTGAGATTTAAAGCGGGTTAGTAAAATTTGTAAAATGTTGGACGTGAACTTAGAACATTATTCTAGTTCCCTTTAGAATTGTGGATTATTGCTTTAATTAAATTAAAAACATGATAAAAGAAATAAAAATATTATCCTTGTGAATTAAAGGACAATTTGATGACTTGAACATGAATTGTGTATGAAAATGTATCCTAGGGATTTAAATGCTTTTATTGTAATTTTAAAGCATGTTAAAGGAATTATGATATTCATGTTGGCATTTTGAGAATATTATTCATAAATATGATGCATTACATATTTATGTTGATGCATGGTTTAGTTGAGGCCCTTGATGCATATTGAGTACACCGTGTCGTGTTGAGTGCATAGTTATTGATTTAAGCTAGTCGTGTAACCATGTATGAGTGGACTTAAGTTGCGAGTCGTCTCATGCATTTATTCTTCAAATCTCTTAATTCGCGGGTCGTCTCGTGCATTCGATCTTTAGACCTCAAAGTCGTGAGTCGTCTCATGCATTCTATCTTCAGATCTCTTAAGTCGCAGATCATCTCATGCATTCGACCTTTAGACCTCAAAGTCGCGAGTCATCTCGTGCATTCTATCTTCAGATCTCTTAAGTCGTGGGTCGTCTCGTGCATTCGATCTTTAGACCTCAAAGTCACAGGTCATCTTGTGCATTCTATCTTTAGATCTTTTAAGTCGTGGGTCATCTCGTGCATTCGATCTTTAGTGTTGAAAGTGATAGAGAGAAAAATCACTTGGGATGAATCGGTGTGGTACTTTACATTCCTACGTGAGTTAGGAGTGAATGGTAGAGATTCTGGATCCGTTGACCTTTAGAGTAGGGTGTGTGGTCGTGTGTGTACCACGGGTGGTGTTGAGTCACATTGCATTCATGTTGCATTTATGTGATTCTATTTGACATGTAGATCATGATAGTATGATAGGTGGATTTTGGAGCAGGTTTATTATATGATATTATTACCTGTGGATTTTGGAGCATATTGATTATGAATATTGCGAAATGAATTCATATTTTTATTAATGCTCAACTGAAAGTGGTTACGTGAAAACATGATTTAAATGCAGTAATTGTTAAAGTATAATGGAATTAAATTCTTATACTTGTTATTATGTACTTTTATGCCTTTGGAGGGTTAAGTATATTGGTGTAGTGACCTCTTTGGATAATTGAGGTTAGTAATGGACTATAGAGTCGATTTTGAGTTAAGGCCTTTGAAAATGCGAGTGATGGTTTTGTGATCGTGGTTGGTTATGTGACCTCTTAGGAGAGTTGAGGTCAGTGGTGAATTTTTGTATCAACTGTGAGTTGAGGCCTTAGAGAAGGCGGGTGATAGTTTTGTGGTCTTAGTTGGTTACGTAATACTGACCAAATAGATGTTTCTTCACACTTAGAATATTGCATAATTTATCATACTTTTGAGGTTTTAAGTTTGGTTAGACGAGGTTATGATTGAACCTGTCTGGTCGTGTGGCAATGGTATCTTGGTTCTGTTAGTGATCTAAAGAGTTGGTATCCAATGTGAATTTAAGGTTTGAATAAATTGAAAGATGTATTGATTGAAACTAGTTAGTTCCTTGGTAGCGGTCACTAGTTTCCTTTTTTCATGATCTTAAGGGATTGATGCATTTTTACTAAGTACTCGAGGTACTACAACTCTACACTTTGTTTCGTGTGCTTAGCTTATTCTCCTAAGAATTTATTTCACTCTCATTTGTATACTAGTATATGTTTTTGACTTATATGTCACTCCTTGAGCCGTTGGTTACGGCGTGGTGTCGAATCTTTTCCTTGTGTTGTCATTTGATTTCATGGGGTTGGAAACGGATGGTTGAGTTTTGTGGATCCAATGTGTTGCTCTTCCTTCATTGTCCTCTTGGACATTATAGGAATCATTGAGTTGTTATTTTTGGTTGGTTTAAGAGTGTGTTCTCTCGGTATGATTGTTTTATACATTCTTTCATTTTGAGTTTAGGGTATGAGGCTTGTTGTTGAGTTCACACACCTAGTGTTGCCTTTTCTCTTATTTTAGTTTCCTGGTCCAGGTGTTTTCCCTAAACACTTGTGGCATTCTTAACCTTGACATTGTTGTCTCGGTTATCCGTTGGTTATCATTGGGAATTCTTTTCCCTTACTTTATTTCTTGACCTTATGTGGTTGTTCGTGAGAGTAGTGTTCATGTACTCTCCATGATTTGATCGGTTAGCTTTCCTTATTCATAGCGAGAGTGTTATTGATTTGTTGATCATATTGGAGATAGTATTATGAGATTCATATGGTGATATGATTGGGGTGATTCAGTCCTTGAGAGGTAGATCTTCTCTAGGAATGGGATGATGGTTCTTATATATATATATATTGATGACGATTGTGTTAGTACGCAAGGACGTCAGTGCTTTCCCTCCTGTGTTCTCGGGGAGTGGGTGATGAGCCTTCCTTGGTACTAGTTGTGGATTTTGTTTCCTTTGGATATTAGAGGTAAGTGTGATTCCCTTTGTTTGGATCTTCTGGTTAGCATTTTGAGTGCTTGATGATATGTTAGATTGGACTTGGGAGTACTAGTCTTAATTGTATATTATGGGACTCATGTTGTGTACTTATATAATTATATGTATATATCCCCTATATACTTATGTACATTAGTATATGGGTGTGTGCCTTGTGATTTTGGGGTCGGGATTAGTTATGTGTTACGTATCTTACTGGATGGTTTAGCATTACCTAAATAGTTAGAGGATGTGGTAGTTAGGATTTCGTTTTTCCCACTGAGCTTCTTTGCTCACAGGGTGTTTCATACCCCTAGTATTCTATGCCAGTTTGCAGGAAATGTTTCGGCTACGGACAACATGCGGTGCAGCGACACCTTTCTTTTGTTTTCCTCGTTATAGGTTTTGGGAGTTGCACAGGGTGATGCGGTTGCGGTTGCAACGTTGTGGATTGGGGACGATAATTAGCTACTATCTGGTTATTCATTCAGTTTCCTTATCCATGTTGTATGGGATGGCCATGTATTCCTCTTGGGAGCCAGTCTGTCGGCATATCCCTTTTGGTGTATCTTTTATTTCCTGTATTTATTATTTCAGGATGTAATTGTATCTATTCGGTATTGTCATGTGCATTTCTGTATTCTTATTCGAGCATTGTTCCTCTGTTGATTAGAGGGTTGTGTAGGGGTAGCTGTGTTTTCTTTTCACTACCTCGACCCTAGTAGGATTGACGAATGTTGGGCTATGAGAAATTGATATTATAACACTTGTTATTGGCAGGTTATTATGTTGTGGTTATGTTTCCAGGATGTTCCATTTACAAACAGAACTCTGTCGGATTTTTGTTGGATTCCACTGTTTTATTGCTTTCATTCATTGGGTATGGAATATACCACTTTTATCATTATTTCATATATTTTAATGATTAATGATATCTTAGTTGCTCGCTCATTGTATGGATCACACCCCGGAGTCCTCGGATGTCCTGGTTTGGGAGTCTTAGGATTTTAGGGGTGTGACAGGCCCAATGAATCCTCACCCCTAGCCCAATAGTAATTATATAAGCTGAAATTCAAACTAGAAGAAATTTAATATGATATATATATATATATATATCGACAGTTAAAATTTGAATTCATAATTCAAATTTTGAAACTGTGATATTACATATGATACGGTTGTATCAAATATAGGTAATATATCTATATATACATACAATTACGTATGTGGGTTTGTAATATCCAAATATCATATTATTTTGATTTCTTCAGTTTTCTCTGTTCACACAAACAGAGAGCTTGGGTGTTAATCACACGGGCCATAGGGGTGATTTCAGAAGGCAGAGTTGATAGTACGGGAACACTGAGCAGAATCTATTGAAGACGGTGTTTTTTGAGATCTTTGTTCAAAGTCTCTGAGGTATATATATATATATATATATATATATATATATATATATATATATATATATATATATATATTATATATGAATATTCAAGATAGATCTTTATACGCAAACATATAACCTCTGTAAATATACACGCTTCCGATAAATTTTAAAAACTGCTCATTTTCCAATAATTAAGACATAATTTCACTAAACAATATAGCTCATCCTCCTCAAATATTTAGAAGCACGTTACATGTTATTTTTGCAACCAAAAAGGGCATAAAGCTAATGCATGCTCTCTTAGAAAGAAGAAGGTGGTGACTAAAATGATTTGGGTTCCAAAAGGAACCATTGCATGTCTCACTAACCCTAGTGGACCCAAGGTGAATTTGGTACCAAAAACTGGCACTTAACCATTCTATGTAGGTATGCTTGAAGTCAAGCACTAAAGAAAACTGGTTCCTCGATAGCGGTTGTTCAAGGCATATGACGGGAGACAAGTCAGAGTTCACCTCTCTTTAAGCTTATGAAGGAGGAAATGTCACCTTCGGAGATAACTCAAAGGGCAAGATTGTTGGAATTAGTGCTATTAGTATATCCCCTTATCTTTATATAGATAATTTCCTTCTTATTAATGGTTTAAAGCATAATCTCTTTAACATTAGTCAATTATGTGATAAAGGTTATGACGTTATTTTTAGGTTAAATGGATGAATAGTTGAGAAGGATGAAACACAATTATTCAATGCAAAACGAAATAGAAATTTATATACTATGTTGTTTTATGAATTGCATGAACAAGATGTAAAGTGTTTTGTCATGTCTAGCGATAGTAGTTGGTTATGGCATAGACGGTTAGGACATGCTAGTATGAACCTCTTTCACTGCTTGTCTCGAAAGGACTTAGTAAAAGGCCTCCCAAGGACTAAGTTTGCCAAGGATAAGGTATGTAGTGCTTGTCCAGCGGGCAAGCAAGTAAATCTTTGTTCAAAAGAAAGAAAGATATTACCACATCTAAACCTCTAGAGCTACTCCACATGGACTTTTTTTGGCCCAGAAAGGATAGCTAATATCGGTGGAAAGTTTTATGTGTTTTTCATAGTTAATGACTTTTCTAGGTACACTTGGGTTCATTTTCTTGCTCATAAAAACGAAACTCATTCCATTCTTGATAATTTTTATAGAAAAATTCAAAATAAAAAGGATTTGAAAATCAAGAAAAATAAAAAGTGATAGGGGTGGAGAATTTGAGAACCAAGACTCAGAGAAATTATTTGATGAACTTGGTTTATCCTATGATCTCTCGGCTTCTAAAACTCCTCAACAAAATGGTGTTATTTAAAGAAATAATAGATCATTTCAAGAAATGGGTAGGACAATGCTAAATGAACACTACCTTTCCTGGAGTCTTTGGGCCGATGCGGTTAATACCACTTGCCATGTGTTAAATAGAGTTATTTTCTGGATGAAGTTAGAAAAGACACCTTATGAACTATGGAATGGAAGAAAACCCAACATTGAATATTTTAAGGTGTTTTTTGCGCTTAATTACAAAGATAACTTAGGAAAATTTGACTCCAAATCGGATGCAGGAATTTTCTTAGATTTTGCCTCTAGAAGTAAAGCCTTTAGAGTCTATAACAAGAGGACCCTAACCATGGTGAGTCAATTCACGTTGTATTTGATGAGTCACCACCATCATTGACCTTTAGGATTAACTTAGATGATGATGAAGTTGTAGGAACTGAGAACGAGTTAAATGATCTCAATATCTCCAACTCATCAAATGAACCTCCAAAAAAGATGGAAGTCGAGGATCAACCCAATGATGACTTGACTAGTTCATTTCCAAAATCATGGAGGATTATAAACAATCATCCAATTGACCAAGTTATAGGTAATCCATCTAAAGGGGTTGTCACTTGTTCTCAACTTAGAGACTTGTGTAATTACATGACCTTTGTGTCTCAAATTGAGCCCAAGAATATTCTTAAAGCTTAATGCAATGACTCTTGGATTGTTGCCATACAAGAGGAACTAAATCAATTTGAACGTAATCAACTTTGGCATTTAGTTCCCAAGGATCAAACTATAATATGTACAAAATGGGTTTTTCGAAACAAAAATGATGAAAATGGAATGATTATTTAAAATAAAGAAAACTTAGTAGCTCAAAGGGTATAATAAAGAGGAATGCATTGACTATGAGGAGACTTTCGCACCCATAGCTAGATTAGAAACAATTAGAATGCTTCTTGCATTTGCATCATCTAGAAACTTCACTCATCAAATGGATGTCAAAAGTGCATTTTTAAATGGTGTCATAGAAGAAGAAATGTTTGTCAAACAACCACCTGGTTTTGAAACTTTTTCCAAATCATGTTTACAAATTGACTAAAGCCTTGTACGGTTTGAAATAAACACCTACAGCTTGGAGCTTGGTACAAAATGCTTAGTGGTTTCTTACTTGAAAACGGCTTTGTAAGCGGAAAAATTAATAACACATTTTTTTACCAAAACCATTAAAAGTAATTTACTGTTTATCTAAATATATGTCAATGACATCATATTTGGATCAATCAATGAATCGCTTAATATATTTTTGCCACAAGTATGCAAAAATAATTTAAAATGAGTATGGTGGGTGAGTTGAACTTCTTCCAAGGATTGAAAATAAAGCAAAGTTTGGATGGTATTTTTGTTTGTCAATCCAAGTACATAAGAGATTTGCTAAAGCGATTTGGTATAGAGGATGTCAAACATGGAAAAACTCCAATGAGTACCACTACTAAGCTAGATAAAGAAGTAAATGGTAAATGTTTTTATATCACTAAGGATAGAGGCATGATTGGTAGTTTGCTTTATCTTATCGCTAGTAGAACGAACATAATGTTTAGTGTGTATTTATGTGATCGTTTTCAATATTGTCCTAAGGAATCTCATTTATGTGTCGTTAAACGTATATTTTGTTATCTTTGTGGCACACCTAATTTAGGACTTTGGTATTCACGTGACACCTCACTTGATCTTATTAGTTATTCTGCTGGCGACTTTGCCGAAAGAGAACAAGTGGCGCATGCCACTTTCTAGGACACTCACTGGTCCCATGGTCTAGCAAAAAGCAAAATTTCATTGCTTTGTCTACCACCGAAGTCGAATATATTGTGACCAGTAGTAGTTGTGCTCAAACATTTTATATTAAGCAACAATTGTTTGATTATGGTATTACTTTCAATCATGTGCCTATTAAATTTGATAACACAAGTGCTATTTGTATTTTTAAAAATCCTATTCAATACTCACACGCACAAAGCATATAGAAATCAAGCATTACTTTTTGCGTGATCATGTTTCAAAAAGCAACGTTAAATCAATTTTTGTCAATACAAATGATCAATTGGCCAATATATTTACGAAACCTCTTCAAGAAGATATTTTTCAAAAATTTGTAGAGAAATTGGAATGGCTATGGAAAATGAGGTTTTAAAGTAATTTTTGTTTTTCTTATGATTATTTGTTGGTTTAATTTATTTGTCTTTGAACATTCTATATGTATATGTCTTTATTTTATCTTGCAATGTCCTATTGCTGCATATTAATTTTTGTCACTCTTTTATTATTTATATTCTTTTATTCTATTCTTTTATTATTATTTTGTATTTATGTGTAAATGCCAAAAATATCAGGCCAACTCATACCAGTTTGTAGCTGCAACATCTTAAAGCCCATTCAGTACAAGCCCGACCCATTAAGAGAAGAATTCTAGAATTTATTTGGGTCTGAGTTAGAATTCAAATTAAATAGGAATTAATTAAGATAAAAAAGGATGATTGTAAATCCCAATAATTAAGGGATAAGATTATTATTTAAATGGGCCAAAAATCCCATCAACTTCTTGTATAAAAATGGCCTTAGAGCCTTTATAATATACATTCGAGTGTTTGAGCAAAAAATAGCACTTGCACTTTGACGTCGTATGTGGGAAACATATGTGTTTATGTGATCTAACCCACATATCTTTATTTTTCCTCTCTGCTAATATATACATATATATCATCTCTATCAATATATGTTTATATATATATATATATCAAATATTCATGATATATATTTTTTTACTACATTCTAGTATAGATAGGATAGATAGGTGGAAGAAGTTGTTAGTACCAATTTACCAGAGGCACAGAGATAAATATACACACATATATGTATAACATATATATATTGTGTTATGATATATATTGTGTATATAGACACACATATATGGGACTATAGATATATATAAATAGAGGTGGATTTGAGCCTCAAAACTGATAACAAAATTAGCCAAGCCCGAGTGTCTGCCAAGCAATGGGGCCGACTTAAGCCAAGTTTGTTCAAGCACACATGAAAAAGGCAACGATTCATCATGGTGGCGACGTCTCTTCACAACCGTTCACCATCATGGCTCCCATACGTACACAGGCGATGAAGGACCAGGTCCAGTCAAACCAATTGATAGATGAGTATTTTTTACTTTTTATTATAACAAAATTATAGTATTATAAATTATTCTAGTTAAAAGGCCGATTGCTAATTTAATTGAGGCCGTCTCAAGAAAATTATTTACAAAATAGAAGTATAACGTGTTCTACGTGTATACTTCAAATATAAACAAAATCAAAGTGGCAAATCACTATTGAGTGCCAATTGCTAATATAAAAAAATGGCAAGCGGCACAGAAAAACCAATCGCTAAAAACTCAAAGCAAAAGACATGAAGAAAGATAATTATCAAAATTAAAACGAGAGGCACGAAGAAAGTTAGTCGCCAAGAACAAAGCAATCAAAATATTTAAGTGCAAGAAACTTGCTAGAGTAGGCAAAAAAGAAAAAAGAAAAATTTAAATGCAAGAAATTGTGAATATAGGGGTCGAAGCCCAAAAGTGGGTCTAAGAACTTTTTGATTGAAAATTTGAAAATTTTGAATGCAGAAAAATATTCGTATGTATTTGAGCACGTGGAATTATAAGAGAGCCTTAACAGAAAGAAAAAGATAGGACAGTTCACATTCAAATCTAACCCATATGTACCAAGATGGGTCAGATCTTAAGAGGTCAGTGTAAGGGCTAAAAATATCAGGCCCACTCATACCAATTTATAGCTGCAGCATCTTAAAGCCCATTTAGTGCAAGCCCGACCCATTAAGAGAAGAATTCTAGAATTTCTTTGGGTCCAAGTCAGAATCCCAATTAAATAAGGATTGATTGAGACAAAAAAGGATGATTGTAAATCCCAATAATTAAGGGATATGATTATTATTCAGATGGGCCAAAAAGCCCATCAACTTCTTATATAAATATGACATTTGAGCCTTAATAATATACATTCGAGTGTTTGAGCAAAAAATAACATTTACATTATGCTATTCTTAATTTTAGTTATAATGATCAACTTCATTTTTATTCTTTATTATTATTATTTTATTAATTTTATCAATTGACTGACTTATATGTCATTAAAACCTCAAAACCCATTGTCTGCCTTAGCTAACTGACCTTTCTTGGAAGTCGACTGACTGATTAGCATCAGTCTACTGAAATTTGAGTTTTCAGCCTGCTGGCCATCTACATCAGCTAACTGATAAGGGAATCTAATTCCAAGAATATTCCCTCATCAACCGACTGATGGACCATGGTCAGTTGATTGACGCTCTTATTTTAGTAGACATATATCAGTTTCTAGACCTCTGCAACTCCTCATCTTAATCTTCATCCATCACCCCTTTCCATATTTCCACATTCTTCCCCTCATCTAGCCACGTTCATCCACTCAAATCCTCCTATTCATCCCCTATTTTCCCTTTAACCCTTATTTACACACACATTCTTCTCCATCTTCTTCATCCCTCCCTCTCTCTCTATAACCTATACATACACATATCTATATCTCTCAAACCCGTCACCATGTTCGATCTCCTCCTCATACTTGCCTTTCTCATGGCTCCTAAGGTTTCTACGGGCTCTACCAAGAGGAAGAGATCATGTTCTTCGAGTGGTGGCTCCTTAAATCTACCTCCTCCCCCTCCTCTAGTTGCTCCATTAGTTGAGGATGAAAGGGATGAGTCCGCTCCCATGAGTCTCAATGTGCTCTTCCCGAATCCTTTGGACCGTGCCGAGTACAAAAAGCTTTTCCACAATCGCACCATTTGCAAATCCAGAACCGTCAAGAACTCCACTTGCTAAGAGATGAAGCTTTGACTCTTTTATCTATTTCAAGAAATTTGTTGGGGCTTCTTTATATCCTTGGATCTCCCTTGTTATCCACGACTCATCAAATCCTTTTACACCACTCTTGATGAAGACAAGCGCCACCAAACCCTCATCACTCATGTTACTGGTATCAATATCTCTTTCACCGACGATGACATTAGTAGTTGGTTTGGGCTTAACCAAGTTTGTCAAACTCTTTACCAACAATATGAATGTTACTAATGATCGGATTTCGAACCATCGAATGCCATCAAAGTCATCTGTGTCAACCCGGATAGTGTAACGCCCCGCATTTTCCTTTCTCTTTTTTGGAATTCTTTTCCAAGTGTTAACATTTTGTGACGTCACTTATTCATGACGTCTTGTGTATTCTCGGTACGTGTAATTTTTTTGCGTTTGAGTTTCGAAATTTTGCGGAACGACTTCGTGAATTTTCGTTTCTGGTTTTGTGATTTATTGTTCGTTGGTGACTACGTGGGTTCATGCAACATTTTCTTGTTGGAGCTTTGGCAATCATATTGCATTCCCGAATGTGTTACCCTAGTTTAGTGTAGATGTTCCAGTGTAACATATTTAACGAGTGCATTTTGATAGATGTAATTACATGAATTGTTTGTTATATTTTCATTTTGTAATTAATGAAAATTGTTAAAAATGATTTCGGGAAATAAATGACCGAAGGGTAAATGAGTATTTTCCTATTTAGAGCACTTAGTGAAAGGTGTAGAGATTTGGTTAAGTGTTGGGGGATGGATGGCATGTTGGTAATTAGAGAGGATGACAAAGGGTAAAAGGGTAATTAAGAGGCATGATGATACTCTTGTAATTAACCCTAAGTTGAGAGGTTATTGGTAATTTCTCACTTTTGGGTGTTGTCTCATTCCTAGCCATTGATATTATTCTCCCATCTTTGTTCTAGACCCTTGGATCATAGGGCCTTGTTTGGTTGGCACTTAAATACAAGAATCCATTATTTTTGGTATTTCATTTGGCCAGACTTTATGTCAACCCTTGGATGGTTAATTCATTTATATTGCCTTATTCTAAACCCTTGTTCGGCAAATTAATGGGTTTTGTGAGTGGTGTGTTTAGTCTTCCATTGCAAGACTACTTGTGACCCTTGTATTAAGTTTTCATTTCCTATCTTGAAGCTTGGCCATTGGATGGTGAGAGGTGTGAGTGGAGAATCTCTACACATTAAAAGTCTTTCAATGCAAGTCTTCATCATTTCCTCTCCATTTTCTCTTCTTTTCTCCCTCTTGGTTCTTCTTCACTTAGAGGTGAATTTGATCACCCTAAGTTGGGAGTTTGGTGTGGTCATCAACATAGAAGTTGTTCATGGTGCTCTTGTCTTTGGTTTGAGCCAATGATTAGTAAGTGTTCTTCCTTCCTTGTATATTTTTCATTCAAACCCTAGTTTAGGGTTTCTTATTAAACCACTTGATAATTCTTATTCCCTCTTGTGTTGGAGTTGGATTCATGGTTAGGAGGCTATGGTGAATCTTTCCACCGGATTGCTCCTTTGATTCGGTGTTGGGTGAGAGCTAGGATTTCTTGGCCTTGTTTAGTGGTTTGTGTTGCTTTTCAAGAGGTAGGGTAAAACTTCTTAAGTAGCCATTCTATAATTGTGTGGTTGTAAGTTTGATTCTAGGATTCCTAAACTTTGATGAATTTGCTAAGTGTATCCTTAAAATGTGAAGTTAGGGTTTGAGCATGCTTATGTGGATTAACCATGTGTATAGAGTACTTAGTAATGAAATTGCTAGGATTATGATGCAGCTAATTGGGTGGATATTCTTGATAATTCCCATATTGAATTATGCTTGTATACATATATATATATATATATATATGTATATGTATGTGGGTATAGTTATGTATATGTGTAAGTGTAATTATACATATGTGTATGTGGATGGTAGGGATGTAGCCTTGGAGTGAGATTAGGCTAGCTCCTTTGGTTAGTACCTTTGAGGTATTTTGGGAAGTGAGGTTATGCTTGATTTGTGATTTGTGATAAACTTGTTTGAATTGAACTAAGAACATGTTTAAAAGGATGAAAATGTTATCCTTGTGAATTAAAAGACAACTTGATGAATGGGAAAATTTCTTGTGCATGAGAATGTATCATTGGGATTTAAAAGCTTTAATTGAGAATTGAGTATGTTAAATGAATGCAAATGTTATCCTTGTGTAAAAGGAAAGCTTGATGATTTGGAGCATGAATGTTGCATGAAAAGGCATTCTTGTTGATTATTTTTTTAAATGAAATTTAAAAGCATGTTGAATGGTGAAAAACATTCATGTTGACATTGTGGGAATGTTGTTTATAAATATGATGAAATACATATTTATGTTGGTGCATGGGTATTTTGAGACATATTGCATATGGTGTTCACCTTTGGGTATTGAGAATTCAATTGGTGTTGGGCTACGCCCAGTCGTTTAACCATGGGTGAGTAGTCTTGTATCGAATTGTCGTAACAACTGGCCAGGAGGTGTCCCCCACCTACAAAACTAAAAAGCCAAAAATTATTGATATAGGTTGGGTCTTCCCATCCTCAAAGTCTTGGGTCATCTCGTGCATTCACTATATAAATATTTAGTCACGGGTCGTCTCGTGCAACTGCCTTCCTTGTTGAAAGTGAGGTGTTAAAATCACTTGGGAAGAATCGGTGTGGTACTCTTGCTCAGTGTAAATGGGTGGAGTGCGTATTTGTTAACCTATGTTGGGCAAGGGGTGTATCATGAGGTGTGTGAGTCACATTGCATTTGAGATTGCTAATATGTGATTTATGTTGACATGTGTATCACGATATTACTCTATGTGGTTGAGGAGCATGTTTAATGTGAATTTTGATGTATACAATTCATATGTTGTTAAAATGCTCAAGTGAAATGGAAGGATGTGAAAATATGTTTTGCATGCCTTGTTTAAAGTATAAACTGAGATAAATGCTTATACTTGTTGTTATGTGCTTATATACCTTAGGGGGGTGATATGAGTTGGTTTAAAAACTTTCTTGTGATAAGTAAAGTCGGTTGTGGCTATTGAGTTGAATGTGGGTTGAAGCCTTGAGAAGGCGGTTGATGGTTTTGTGGTATAATTAGCATTGGTGTAGCAACATGTCGTCAATTGTGCTATTGATGTTTTGGTCATGATAGGCGAGGTTATGAGAAAACCGAGTCGATTGGGTATTGATAGCCCTATGACATTGTTAGAAACCTAAGTGAGGTGGTTTCGAATGTAAGATTGAGGTTGAAAGAATCGGAAGGGGTTCTTGGTTGAAACTAGTTGGTTCTGTGGCAACGGCCACTAGGATTCCTTTAGCTATCTTAAGGATTGGAATGTCATCAAAGATGTGATCATTCATGGTTAAGTCGTTATAGGATTTATGAGTTTGAATGTGGAGCGAAGTGTGGTTGGGTTAGAGTTAGTGCCTTGTGTATAGTCACTTGCCCTTTCTTTCGAGTTGCTTTTGAACTTCGGTTCCTCATTCATTTTCTCCATTTGAGCATCTACAAAAACGCTTTGGTCTTTCTGTTGGTTTCGGTTTGTTTTCCCGAAAACGGATTTTTCATAAGACTTGCATTTGAGTCTATTTGGTCTTTAAGTAAAAAAACTCGTTTTTGCCTACCCCTGTGATGCCAACTAAAACTTTGAGTTTTGAAATGGTTGTAAATTCATTTTTATAAAAATACTTAGACCTTTGAAAGTCGGCAGTGTACAAAACGGAGACCGGGGGCAAGACGGAAAATTTTATAAGCTTCTAACGAATCACTTTTATTCAAAGTTTACGCTTTACGTGTTTCCCGATATTTCGGTGAATATTTTTGAAATCCGCAAATGAAAAACTCATTTTTCAAATATTTGTAATTTTTCGGCACTGATGGCGCAAAGAATGGAGTCCGTATGAAAAATTGGTACATTTTCACCTTTAGAGGGTCCTGAATTTGGTACGCATTTGGGCGCCAGGTCAAGTGCAGAGTCGTCCGACGGTTGATTTTCAAAAATTCATTTTTCCCACCTCGTAATTCAGATTGAGGTCCCGTTTGTTTCTATGGCTTTTTCTATGTAAAGTTTTGAGATAAAATTTAAAATAATTTATTTTCACTTGAAATAACTGTTTTACCCTTGGTGAAAGTGAGGTATTTCAGCTTTTCGTTTTTGTCGGCGTTGTCCGATACCATTTTCAAAAATGCATATCTCTCGATTTGTGGCTTTGATTTAGGTCCCGTTTGTTTCTAGGGTCTGTCCTATGTTCAAATATTTGATATAAAATTTAAAATCATTTATTTACATTTGAAATGACTGTTTTACCCTTTGTGAAAGAGGGGTACTTTAATTTTCTGTTTGGGTCGGCGTTGTCCGATGACTTTTCAAAAATTAATATCTCTTGCGTCAGGGCTTTGAATTCGGTTCTGTTTGTTTCTATGGTTCAACCTATGTCCAAATAGGTGGGGTAATCCTTTAAAGTACATTTTTACCCTTGAAATGACCATTTTACCCTTGGGCGAACATGTGACCTTTCAGTGGTCAGTGTGATGGATTATTCAATCCTTTTCATTTCCTTTTGGTTTTTGGAAACCTTTGTGACTTACCTTAGGTTGAAGTGACTGATTTACCCCTGTGTTAGGTTTACGGATGTCGGTAGTGACATGTGAGGTGATTGATAGTATGTATTGATACTAATTTGAGGTTTTGGAGCTCAGTATGCTCGTGATATAATAAGTATGAGAGTTATTCTTCCTGAAGTTTTATGATAGGAGTGTTGCATTATGTTTTGGTGATAGATGTTGTATTGATTGTCAATGTAGGACTAGCGAGTACAAGTCGTAGTGATCTATAAAGTGGTCTGTACTACGGGGCTTGTATTGGTTGTTTATTTTCTATATATATATACGTGTATATATATATGTGTGTGTATTATTATATGTTATTGTGCTATGGCTTCATTACGTGCTATTTTCCCTATTTGTTGATTATTCCCTCTTTTTTTTTCCTTTACTTGTCCCCTATATTGGGACTGTTGTTGTATGTCTGTTGGCATGTCCCTTCCTTGTATTCGGTATCAGTGCATCATTGTATAGATATATTCTTTTAGCACCTCAATGTGACTTGTGTATTATTTGGTTTAGTTTATGCTTGGTTTTGTATGAAATTATTGTCATTAATAATATTCCATTCAGTTTATGGTTGTCTAGGAACTTAATTGGTCGCTCTTTATATGGATCATACCCCGGATTCCTCGAATGTCCCAATTCGGGAGTCTTTGGAATTTAGGGGCGTGACAGATAGGATCTTGCCGACCTCCCATCTTGACTCCAAAGACCTCACTCCCGAAGCTTGTTTGGTTCACAATGTGGTGGCTTATACCATATTGCCCAAATATGAAGGACAATATGGAAGACGAAGGTTTGCCTCCGTCTTTGAAGCCTATATTGTTTTCTGCATTCCACCGTGCATCCTCCTAACCATGCCTACATCCTTCGTAATCATATGATGATTTACAAGTAGAAGTCTGATACGAACCTGTTCTACCCCATCCCAATCACCCATATCCTTCACAGGTTTCAAGTGTCGGTTAAAAATGAAAAGATGATCGATAGAGAGTATTTCGGCGGACAAGACTCTTCTTAACCCAATGAAGATAGGTGTTGACAAGGACGGTGTCCTATTTAACAAGAAACATTCACCTCCTCCTCCAAGCCATGTCCAAGCCTTTTCCTCCCAATCTCAACCACCTACTAGTGACCCCTCTCCGGATGCTCTTCTGGTTGTCCCTGTTGGTTATTCTGTTTCCTTCTCCGATCCTTAAACTGACCTCCTTAGCAAAATTCTGGTTAAGCAAAATGAAGAAGTCCTTAAGTGCAATGAGGAAGCAATTTTACGCACCGATAAGAAAAATGATGACTTCACGGATGACTTTAGCCAGTATATCTCCGTTCTCTCCTTCTCCATTGACGAGCTTCGTTCCGTGCTCCCTCCTTTTGATAGTGATAAAGGGGGATAATGATTGGTGTTGCAGGATGGGTTTGCCTTGTGGTCATGGTCGTTTTGGGGTTTAATTAGTTATATATATATATATATATATATATTTTGTGTCTGATGTCCGCCCAGGGGTGATAAAAATAGTGGTTAAGAATGACCCCTTAGGACTGCATAGGTTTTACCTATCGTAAGCGCACGAGTCAAATTATAGTATATACAACTAGCTTGTGAAAGGGAATGTCGAACCCACAAAGACTTGGTTTATTCACTTTAGCAATTGCAATGTATTGAATTATGGTTGAAAAAGTTATTTGATTTGTTTTGAGAATTATAGCTAAATTAACTAAAACAGAATTTAAATTGAGAGTTTGATCAAGAGAGAGAGAAAATCAGGGTTTTCATTGCTTCACCACTAACCGCATAACATAGTTCTCTATTTGCTCAATTACAAGAGGGCAATCCATAACTATAAATCAGGCCGTACCATAAATAGTCGAATAAGACCCCAAAAAGGATACCGTCAACCGGATTCGCTACAACCCATCTCCGGACAGAGTGTAACTAATGCATGTTATTTACTTTACGCTAATATACTCTTATTTCATGAAATTAAACAAAAGCATGTCTATATTACCTCGCCGAGGCATGGCCTGTGTAAACCTATGGTTTCAAGTGTTAAGCATCATTGTGTAGAAAATCATTAATTAAGCATCTGAGTTCCAGCCCATAGTGAATAATCATGATTGAGTATGAAAATATATTCATTCAATCTAAGACAATAATTTAGAAAATATAAGATCTTATGTCAAGAATAAAAATGGTCACTCATCTACAACAATCATTACGGTATGGTCACAACTTTCCCTCATTACAATTGAAAACAAATTAAAAACTATATTATTTGGCTAGGGTTTTGCTTAAAAACCCTAGATACCGCGTTAGTTGATCATGGCTGATGGAGACTGCATCTTTGATGTAGAACCGCTCACCATTCTCTTCCTCTCCGAATCTCTAGATCTTGTATGGCTTCTCTCTTTGTTAAGATATGAATCTCCAAAGGCTGCTCTGAAAATTATACGTGCATCCAAGCTCTCAAAATCTTTAATAAACTTTGGTATTTATAGACAATAGCCGAGGGAAACCCTCAGGGCCTATTTGGTTGGTGGTCTTGTCTTGGATTTTCTGGTCTTGTCTTGCATTTTTTAGACCAGACCATATTTGGTAAGGTTGGTCTCAAAAATGTAAGATAAGACCACCAAGACCAAAACCCCCAAAAATCCCATTTTCCAAAACCAATAAAATATTGGTTTTTATTGGTCTTATCATTACTTACACCACCACTACCACCATCGGCGCCACCATCACCTCCCACCACCACTACCACCACCCACTATTGTCGCCGCCCCCACTGCCACCGCCACCACCACCACCACCACCCGCGCCACCACCACCACCACTCGTGCCACCACCACCACCACCACAGCCGCCGCCACTGCCACCGGCGCCACATTAATTTTAATATGACGGTATATATGTGTGTGTATATATATATTCAATAAAATTTGAAACTAGACCAAACCGCTTACCAAATAGAGTTTTAGATCAGTGACCAGACAAAACTAGACTAGACCAGACTAGACCAAACCAGACCACTTTCCAAATAGGCCATAAGGTTACCCTTTTTTATCATTTCACACCCAACTGAGTAAAACCCTATAATCTGGTATATATATATATATATATATATATATATCACGTGTATCAAGGTGTAGAAGTCACAGCCGCCTCAAAGGAATTCAAGTTGGGGTCAAATTTGACATTTCAGCACTTAACCATGCAGACCCCCCTACGCTTGAAGGGTAGGTCAAAAACATAAAGCGTAGGTCAAACGTCAAAACAACACTTTCTAGCCACTTTTAACTATTGGAAGCGTTGACCAAGCATAACAAAATTCATGAAAATCATTTTTCTTGCAAATTGTGTCGGTAGAACCCCCTCGACTCCATTAGAATGATTTTTGCAGTTGCGGCTCCAAAAAATGTCATTTTAGCCCTTCAGGAGCCATTTTTCTCTTAAAAACACCTATTTTACTCTCCGATTGGATAGATACAAGCACTTCTCTAGTTAATCCACCAAAGTTAGCTCATTATCTTCATTAAGCTCTTGAAACACGCTTAAACACACAAACGACATAAAAATACCAAATAATGGAATGTAAGGACATAACATTAGTAAGATAGGAGCCTAAAATGGACAATATTTGGCACCTATTAGTGTCTATGTTTATTTCATCCAACACATGGTTGTATTTTGTGAACTCAATATGATTGAATGAAATGAAAATGACATTTTGTTTAATTTATCCTTGTGCTATTTTTAGTATGTGTGTGGTTGTGAATGTCTATAAATGCTTACTTTATCTTAGTTGAAAAATGCATGAAGATACGGGGAACAAATTGTTTCATTTATTTTGCAGAAACTGAGGGAGAGTGTTAACCAACGCTACCCTATTGAGGCAAATGCGCAATGTTTTCTCATCATCAAAAAGGGGGAGATTGTTGGCCTAAGGATTTTTCCTAGAACAAACATATCCATTTTGATGATAACAAGCCGTTAGGACGTGTTTAGTAATAATATCAAAATCAAGTTTAATGTTTCAGGCTAACATAAAACGGACTCAAAAATGAACGCTAACACAAATGGAAGGACAAAAAGGTCAATTCATGACAAAAGATCTTAAAGATGAAGAACCAAGACTTAGGGTAGATAGGTTGGTGAGTGAATTATATAAAAGGTTTTATGCTTCAATTTCACAACCTATAAGCTCAAGGGTTACAAATGGAACTGTAAAAAGAATGCTTTAAAACTGAAAATTAGGCTGTAAGTCGACTGATGTGCTTCATTACTCGATTGTTATATAAGTCAGTCGACTAACAATTATTTGTCAGCCGACTGAGGGGTCCAGTGTGTTTGGTCACGTTTGAAGCTTATTTATCAGGCGATTGACGGTATAAGTCAGTTGACTGATGGTTCTTGGTCAATCGAATAAGGGACCCAGTGCATGAGTTTTGCATATTTTCAGAGGTATTTATCAGCGAACTGATGGTGAGTTTTTCAGTTGACTGATAGAGGAAGTCAACTTGCTGATGGGTTGGCATCAGTCGATTGACATAGTAATGTCAGCCGATTGATAGGCAACAGTCAATCGACTGACGCGTAGTTTTAGCCGACTGATAGCTTTAAAAACGGCTAGTTTAGAACATTTAATGCCTTCAACCACCACCACTCTCAGCTCACTCTCCTAAAGTATGTCTCACTCTCAACACTTTTGACCTAAGTATATCTATGATGGTATAGAGCTTTTGTAAGACATCATCTGTATCTCTATTTGTTCTCTTGTATAAAAAGTTCATTACTCTCTCAACCTCCATTATTCTTGTAACAAAAGCTTGAGCATTGAAAGTTTCTTTTCTCTCATTCAATTCTAATCATTATGAGAAGCTAGATAGAAAATATCTTGTGATTGTTCTCCTAAAATCTACTCTTATTTATTGTCAAGAGAATTTAGATCTTGAGTGAACCAAACACATCACTAAAATACTTGAGTTTATACTTTGTGTATCTTTCATAAAACGTAAGGGTTTTTAGTGTTTATTGAGTGATACTCTTTGTTGATCAAAGATTTGTGATCATTGGGTGAGTGAAGCCCTTGATCTTCAAGAGGGGGTTTGTAACACCCCAAAATCCACATAACCTCCCGTACTGGAGTCTAGGATCATTGGAGCGCTACCCGGTCTAATCTAACAAAAATCGGGTAGAGGTCCGTCTATACGAGAGCCCTCTGGTGGATAACGTCCACTCCAAACACACCCTGTTTATACATAATTACATTAATACAATAGACATCATGTCCACAATGATAACAAGGGACCGGGATCAACGACACGTCACGTCGCTACCCATCCGAGCCCCACAATATATCAACAGTCTAATAATATAAATACAATGCCGATGAAAAATAAAGTACATGCCAGCCCAACGATAGATACAGACCACCACACCTGTAGATGCCAAAATAATAAATACAATAATCCGAAAAGGCAAAGTAAAGGTAAACTAGCCCTAAACGATAAAATCTAACAGTGTGGGTCCAAACATGCCAACAACATCACAACAACAACATCCAACCTTGTTTGGCTCATAACCTAAAATATATAAACGTGAGGGGAATGAGCTCAACGCCCTATTACACAACATACACGAAGCCCGTTAGCTAGAGATTAACGAAGCAGAGTAAATCTGAGAAAAACCGAAAAAATTTGCTTACCAAAAAATCTTGAATTCCCACCAAACCGTTCAATGAAAATGTCCCAAAATCGGATATGACGTGTATAAGGTGATCACCCGTCACTCCTCTGTAAGGCATGCGAAACGGAGTCCGAATCAACACTGAACCGGTGCCACAAATCCCAGTTGAACCTGCTGCCAAAAAGGCTGCCCAATCGCCCTCCGCCACTCACAGTTGGGCCACCACCACCTGCAACCACCAGTCATCGTCGTCGTCACCGCGCCGCCCCTCTTCAGCGAACTTCCCATCCATTTCAGTCGATCTTTCCCTCTCTCTTCCCGGTTTCACTCCTTTTTCTCTACATCGACTTTCTCTCTCTCTGCCGCGACAAGGAGGAAGAATGATAAGTTGCATCAGATCGGGGAGAGAGAGAGTGGGTCATATGTGTGTGTCATGGTATGTGTGTCATATACATATATAACATTATATTATATGTTTATAACCTTTTCATATATATACATATTTATTAATTTCATTTAATTAACTTAAATAATAATAAAAAAATTACAAAACATTACAGGGTTGTCCTCTTGATTATGTGACAAGCTTGTGAGCTTGTGTGTAAAGGTTTGCTCTTCGACCTTCAAGGAGAAGCCACAATGAAAGGAATGGAAATTCTCAAGGGGAATCTTGAGCCAAGAAGTAGGAGCAACCGAATCTCGTAAAAAGTGCGGTCTCATCTTTCTAACTTTATCTCTTTAACTTGATCTCTTGCATGCTCTATTTATCTTTTTGGTATTCAACTTGCTAGTTAATTACTTTGTGTAGTTAATCACTTCATATTATTTGATGTTTGTCTAGAGGGGGTAAAAATAATTATTAAAAACAACCTTTTATGACAGCGTTAGGTTTTACCCTACGCAAGTGCACGTATCAATTGTAGAATAACAATGGCTTGAGTAAGGGATATCGATCCCATAGAGACTAATATTGTTCACTTTAATAATTCAAAAACAATGAGTTATATTTCTGAAAAGTTGTTTGTTTTGGTGGTCGAAGACCAAATTATCTAAATTAACTAAATTATTCTAAAAATCAAAGTAAATTGGTTTGTGATTCAAGAGAGAAAAACTACAGTTTTCATTATTCCACTACTAACAACATAATGTAGTTCTATCAATGTAACAATTGCAAGAGGGCGATCCATAAACTGTGAATCAAGTCATACCGCAAATAGCTAAATATGACCCCAAAAAGGATTACTATCATTCAGATTACAACAACCCATCTCATGACTGACCTGATTAGTGCATGCCAATTAAATTACTCTAATTTATTCCTAATGCATGAAAATAAACTAAAGCATGTCTATCTCAAATTGCCAAGGCATGACCTATGACAACCTAAGGTTTCAAGTTTTATTACCACCATTGTGTAGAAAACCATAAATTAAGCATCCGAGTTCCAGCTCATAGTGAATAATCATGGTTGTGTAAAATACTATATTCATTTCATCTAAGACAAGAATTTAGAACAAATATAGAATTTTGTCTCAAGAATAAAACGATATCTTATCTACTACAATCATCATAGTATGGTCAACAGTTTCCATTCGTTACAATTGAAAACAATTAAGAACTACATTACTTGGCTAGGGTTTTGCTAGAAAACCCTACATACCGAGTTAGTTGGCCATGGTAGAAGGTGACTACATCGTTGATGTAGAAATGCCCTCCATGGTCTTCTTCTCCAGATCTCTAGGTCTGAATATGACTTATCTTCTTCAAAGATATATAACTTCAGAGGCTGCTCTGAAGTTGAATGTGTGTAAAGCTCTAAACACCAACCCCCCCCCCCCCCCCAAATTTGATATAAAGCTCTGTATTTATAGACAAACTGAGGGAAATCCTAATGGCTACCCTTTTTGGTAATTTCACACAAAACCTAATTAAAACCCTAAATTCTGATATATATATATATATATGTGTGTGTGTGTGTGTGTGTGTGTGTGTGTATTTACACATGCATTGAGGTGAGAAGTTGCAGCCGCATCATAGAATCAAAACGGGGGTAGAACGGATAAAATAACCAAAATTGTAGAATTACAGCCGTCACTACCCTTTAAGCGTAGACTACCTATGGTTTAAGCGTAGGTCAAGTGTAGGCCTATGGTTTGAGCATAGAAATGTGTTTTTTGGCTACTTTTTATTCTGAAAGAGTAGGCTTAGGCATAGGTATTTTCATGAAAACCACTTTTCTTCGCAACTGCACCAAAATGATCGTCTTGAATCCACGATACTTTTTGCTTGAAGTAACAGCTTCGAGAAATGTAATTTTTGCCCTCCGGGAGCCATTTTGTCTCGAAATACCTCTTTAACTCTCCTCTTAAGTAGAAATAAACGTGAACTTGGTTAATTCACTGAAATCAGCTCTATTTCTTCATTAAGCTCCTGAAACATGCTTAAACATACAAACGACATAAAAATACCAAATAATATAATGAAAAGATGTAACAAATGCAAGATAGTGACTTAAAATGGATAATATTGAGCACCTATCATTATTCAACTATTTAAGTTTTAATGCATGCTCATTGGTTGACACATATTGTTTAGATCAAATTTCTTTAAAAATGGTTATATTTTTCTTAAAACCCTATTCGCCCCCCTATAGAGTATCAAAGAACTTTGCGTGATATTTATATAGTATTATGGAATTTCTCGTTTCGTAAAGTCCTGAATTTTTTTTATTATAATTATATTATTATTAAGTAATTTATATGGGTAATATATATATATAATTCTCTTATATAATATATATGTATATAAAACACACGCACACACATAGAGTCTCAAACTCACGCACCCAAAAACTACGACTTCAGTCATTCTTCTTCTTCTTCTCTAGTTCGTCTGCCATCTTCTTCTCCTTCTTCGACAATTGCATAAAAATAGAGAGATGGAGATCGAGAGAGGTTGTTGGTAGGTGATGCGACCAAGAGAGAGGGTTACCGGTAGGGTGACGCTGGTCGCCGGGAGTCTCAGGCCGCTGGTGTGGCGCAGGTCTGAGATCTGACGTCAAAGAGAGGCGCAATTAGGGGCTGGTACGGTAGATCGGGGAAAAGGGTAGTTCGGCCAGAATTTTGCGATGCCCGTTTGACCACCGGTGCTTCGTTTGGCATAATTTTCAGAGGGTGGATGGGTCTTGGTGGCATATGCGACATATCTGAAATTAGGACAATTTTGTTGAACAGTTTGGCGTAGATCGCGTTTCGAAAGGTTAGTTGACTTTTCATCTTTTTGTCAATTTGGTCATCAAAACGTTTGTAGATTTTTAACAATCTTTTAGTATTTTATTCTAGGCATTGTGGTGGTCGTTTAGGCATGTTACGGAGTCGGATCGGACTAGTGGTGTGAAAAGGTTATTTTACGAGTTTGCGGTCCGGAAGGCGGTGTTGTCCTGTTGACGTTATTGTGCATGCTACTAGAGGTAGAGAAGTCATTGTTTTATTTCTTGAGTTCACACACTGTGGGACGCGTAAAATTATAGTTGCTTTAATTGGAAATTTCGGCGAGGTGGAAATATATTTTAATGTATTTAAATTGAAATGGGATTAAAACACTATGATTAAATGATTAATTGAAAAATAAATAAATAAATTATATTAATTGATAAAATAAAGAAATAAATTAATAAGGATTATTGAGAGTTTGACGTGTTTCGTGCTTATGTAATTTATTAAAGCATGTTGCGTATTTAAGAAATTGATTATATTATTTGAAAGGTGAATAAATAATAAGTTGGTATTATTGAAAACTAATGATAAGATGACGTGTTACGTTCCTATGTGATTTTTACCTGAGCATGCCATGTGTGTATTAAATTAAATTGATTATGAATATCATGCTTGTATGCCTAGGGTGTTAGCGATAACATGATATTATTATTATAAGTCATATTTATCTCACGAGCATGTAGTCGGTGGGAGACTAGAGAGCATGATTGCATCGAACACCGGACGTCGGGATACGACCATCCTGGTGTAGGGTTTCCGAGTTACGGAGATTTCGCCTATTCCTAGGATTTTTGGGTTACGGACATCTTAGATGAGTCACGTACGCAGTTGGTCATACAGAATGTGACTGCATGGTAGCATAGACAGCTACGCCTGGGATTTGGTTTTCGCGTAGCATTAGTGATTCCGGGGTACGGAAATGCCCACTTGTTCCTAGGACTCCGGGTTACGGACATCCTAAATGAGTCATGTACGCAGTTGGTCGTACATGATGACTACAGGGTAGCAGAGAGAGCTACGCCTGAGACTCATGTCTAAAAATATAGGTAGACATGGACATGCATCACATTCTCACATCATTTCATGATATCAGTTAGTTGAGACATTTGTATATATATAAACTTGCTCTACAATTCTCTGACTTTTGTAATAGCTGGACTGATGAGTATTCAGTGTGTCGAGTTGTGGATCTCACGGGTAAGTAGACTAAGACAAGATGTATATTTTATCTTTGTTCCAAGATGGGATCCAATTTTGGTTTTAGGAAGAGCCAGTTAGTCTCGCTAGTTAGGGCAGAGACTGAGGGCGTTTCCCTGCTGAGTATTGTAAGCTCATTCTCTTTATGTTTATTATTTTCAGGTTATGTGACCAGACAGGGTCAGATGTAGTTGTTGTGATATTGTTGGCATGTTGGTACCTACTGATACATTTTATTGTTTAGGTCATGTTTAGGGCAAAATTGTATTTACCTTGCCCTTTTTTATTAATGTATTATTATTTTGGCACCTACGGGTGTAGTGGTCTATATCTATTGCCAGGTTGGCACGTGTTTCATTTGGGTTGGGTATTATCATGTATATTTAGGTAGTGAGTTGGGTATGGGGCTTTGAGGGGTGGTGGTGTTACTGTGTCGTCGATCCCGGTCCCTTGTTATCATTGTGAACATGATGTCTATTGAGTTAGTGTCATGTATGTATATACAGGGTGATTTTGGAGTGAACCTTATCCAGCTGAGGGTTCCCGTAAATACGGAACTCTGCCCGATTTTTGTTAGATTTCCAGGTGGCGCTCCAGTGATCCTAGACTCTAGTACTGGAGGTCTTTTGGATTTTGGGGCATTACAACATGGTATCAAAGCAATGTTCTCTAACCTTGGGACGTTTGGTTAGGGTCGATCTCGTGTTTGGTTATTGGACTTCTGCTGTTTCATACGTTATGTGTTGAGACTCTAATATGAGTTGGCTTGGCTTTTCATTTCCCTGTTTTCCTATGTGTTAGGTGTTTTAAGCTATGACCGTTGTCTGAATTTTCCTCTTGTTGTAGTTATATTTGGGTACACCATCATGGTGGGTTTTTCCTGGAGGGTGCGAGGTCTGCACTAGTGGCTCCATTTGATGGTGGGCAGGGTAACCGAAGGTTAAATGTTTTGACGATAGTGTTGGTTCTCGGTTTAGGCCTTTTAGACCTTTGTTGGTCTTTTGTGTTTCCCCTTTTAGGGATGTTGTTACTTGACACGCCCTATTGATGTCTTGGTTCCTTTTGGGCTAGTAACAAGTTATGACCATTTCTTTGGTCGGGATTTCATGTTTGGCTTCCATTATTTTGCATGTTGTATGTTAGACATTGTAGCATAGACCGATGGGAGATTGTTGTCTAGCTACGTGTTATATGTCTTATGTCATTGTTATATCTAACATTTTCATTTGGAGAATGTGGCATCTACGTTGGTTTCCTTGATTGAGGGTGGACAGGATGCTCATAGCTCGAGAGTCGACAACAGGCAGATGGCCCGGACCCTCGAGGCGATGGTGGATGTGTTGGGTCCGCCTGTTATGTAGGACTTAGGTTCTTCCTTTGGGAAGGTCTTGGTGTCCTTTTTGTGGGAGCTTGGGCACGATGAGCCTGTGTGTGACGTGACTAGATGTCATCGATGTTTGACCAACTAAGGAAGGAGGTCGATGGTCTGCATCTGTTGTGGTTTCCAGAGTCATATCTCCAAGGATTGTCCCTTATCCAAGGATTTTGTCCGTGATGTGTGTGTGTATACCCGGTGCTATCATTTAGGGCATATCAGGACTCAGTGTCCTTGGTCGCAGCCTGCTCGGGTCGGGTGGAGATGGTGTTCTAGTTGGTGTTATCGTTGTAGCCAGTTAGCTCGCATCCGGAGAGGGTGTGCTCCAAGGGTTAGTGTTCTTGCATCGGGTGGGGCTAGTTCTTCACAGGGAACTGCACAGTTTTCTATAGCCTAGTCTAGTCATGAGGATTTTCTCCCACTTGTACCTTGTCAGTCCGTTCGAGGCCTTCCTGTGCATTTTCCTGTGGATCTTACTCGATAGCCTTCCTTTCAGGAGTCTGGACAGCAGAGTCATGATGTTTTTAGGCCGTACTAATTTGGCCACTCTAGCTGAGGATTTAGTGTACTTCTATGATGTGAGTTAGTACTCTTTACCTTTGGTTTTAATGTACGTTGGTTTAACGTTGATGTATCTGCTTAGCTTACTTACGTGTTATTCATTTTTTTTGCTATTGAGGGGTGGTTTACCCTTTGGTAATGCTAAGTGCGTTATAGTAGTTGTGGTTTGGTGGGTTGTTACTTACTGGTTTGTCCTAGTGTCATCTAGGGTGTGGACTAATTCTTTTCTTATGGGAGATCGTGAAACGCTAAAGGGGTTAGTGGTCGTGCATGGGACTGACGCGCATTGGTTACGGTTCAGGGAATAACGGGTTGTTTACGTTCTCCCTTTTTTTCTTTTAGAGGCACATGTTAGTTTTTCTAACTGTCTTGTTATTGTCTTCACGGATTGTGACGGTGCAATAAATGGTACCCTAGAGAGCAATAATATTAGTTGTGGGCAGTTAGAACGATGCCTGCCTTTTTCTTCTTGCGTGACTCATAAAGTCGCGTGTAGCCTAGCCTCTTAAGTGCTAGAATTTTTACTAGTATAAAAGCAGGTGGGTTGGTGGTTACGCCGAGGTTTATCGATGATAGGGTTAGTCATAGTGACTCATTGTGGAGTACCTTGGAACTTTAAGTCTTAGTGGTATGTTCTCACGGTGTGTGAGCTAAGACCATGAGATTTAGCCTTGAGTGTCCCGTTGTTAGAAGTTATAGAGTAAGCTGGCAAGTTATGTGCCTTATCCATTGTGATGTCAATCCCGAGAATGAGGAGTTAGAGTGTAAGACCGTAAAGGTGAGGGTATACTAGTTCATTTAAGGATGGACTATGGAGTCGCAGAACGAGTAACCTAGTCATCATAGTATGTTTGTTAGTTTTGGGTTGAGTAGTTAGTGATCCATTG
Organism: Cornus suecica; assembly: GCA_963922005.1. Taxonomy (NCBI): domain Eukaryota; kingdom Viridiplantae; phylum Streptophyta; class Magnoliopsida; order Cornales; family Cornaceae; genus Cornus; species Cornus suecica. The sequence continues at coordinate 27,616,869 of OY998246.1, read as the reverse complement.
AGATGTTAGGTCACCATGTGGATGAAGGCCATAGTGTCTAGTGAAGTGTGTCATTTAGGTTAGGAATGGTTCCCTGACTAGGGAGTGTGAGTCGAAGGCCCAGCTTTTGCCATAGGCCGAGGTATGAAACTGTGGGCTCAAGCTGGAACGGCGAGGACTCTTTCAGCTGTGAGGCGTGAGACTTTTGGGTATAGATAGTACATTCCTCCTAGGTATGGTCTATGGACTCTAGTCATTGTTGAACTCATTTCTTTATCGGAGAGACGGTAGACCGAGGTGTGATGGTCTCCTTTAAGAGTTAAGTGTATTGTAGTAGTTTTGCTACCACGACTAGTTTGTGGACTCGCGGTTTGATATGGTTACCCTTGGGACAGCGAGTCGTATTCGATGTATGATGGTAGTCTGATTCAACAAGGTGGGAGCTTATAATCTTAGAATCTAGCAAGAGGTTGTTTTTGTATTTAAAGTTATGGGTTCGAAGTTATGCTTCTAGCTAACCTTCGAGGTTGTAATCGTAGAATAGAGTTAGAGTTGTGTCGTTTCTCCTTGTGGTGCGTGTAGATATCACAAGCTTAGGTTTTGTTCCTTGGTATGTGTCTTGTGTTGAGGGAAAGCGTCGTGTTCCCTTTTACGGATGGGAGTTGTGTGTTTTAGACAGGTTATTGTCTGCTCCACTGGTTGAGTTTTCGCGGGCTTAGTGCTTGGCGCTGATGACTTAGTTCGTTCCTCCTTCTGTAAATGTTTAGCTATAAAGGTTGACCATTGTGGTTCTTCCTTTATGAGATTGTGGCCGTATAATATTGTCTCGCATGCAGGTTAGGGTACGAGGTGCATACTCAAGTCTCATTGGCATGTGTGCCAGAGTGTGTTAGCGGGTCTGGACTTAGTTAGTTGTTTGCACAGTGAGGTGTTAGCACATTATGTTGAGTCGAGGAACGAGGCAGTGGAATCTTCTTGTTGAGCACGTTTCTGTTCGGTTCCTTTTCCTTTTCCTTCTTTCCAGGCAGGGAATCGGTTTCAGACAGTGGGTGCGCGATGGCAGTTTTAAGGAGCCAACTTTTCCTCTTGAGTTGTCCTGCTTTTCTGCGTATCTGTGTTTCAAATTTTGTATCTTTGACGAGCATCATATCAGCCGAGTGTGTAACGTTGTTGTATTCCTTTGGACCTTGGGCTATTGCGTTACGTATATGTTTATCAAGTTATTTCTATTATGGCTTGTTGCCACCCTTTGGTTTTAGTTCACCTAAGAGGGTACGGGGCTTCAGTTTTGGGAAGTCTTTAAAGCATCGGGAAATGATAATTATATTAATGACTAGTTATGGTACATGACTAACAGGTGGACTACGCGGATCATAGAAGTCGTCCTTTAGCCTTCAAGGTGGGCAACCTCGTGTTTTTGAGGGTCTCTCCGAGAGAAAGAGAGTTTGTACGGTTTGGGGAGGAAAGACAAGTTATCCCTATATCCAGTTATCTGTTGTATCTCTGGATTGGATTAGGGAGGTGACTTACCAGTTAGTTTTGCCTCGAGTGTTAGCCATTGTCCATAGTGTATTTCTTTCTATTTTTTTTATGCTACGGAGGTATCTATTAGATCCTTAGCAAGTTCTGCAGTGGGTCGGTATCGACGTGTCCGAGGATATGTTGTACGAGGGGTGACCTGTATGGATCCTGGATACACGTGATCAGATACTACGGGGTATGATCTTCTTCTATTCAATGTTCTCTTATACTATTGGCATGTCGATGAGGTGACTCAAGAGTGAGGGAGTTGATAGTTCAGGTAGGATTTGTTCACTGTTTCAGGTGCTTTGTGATTTCGAGGATGAAATCTCTTAAGGCGGGAAAGTTGTAAAGTCCTGAATTTGTTTTCTTTATTTATCTTTATATATATTTGATAATTATATTATTATTAAGTATTATATATGGGTAATATATATATAATTCTATTATATAGTATATATGTATATAGAACACAAGCACACACACAGAGTCTTAAACTCACGCGCCCAAAAACCACGAATTCAGCCGTTCTTCTTCTTATCTAGTTTATCTATCATTTTCTTCTCCTTCTTCGACAATTGCACAGAGAGAGATGGAGACCGATAGAGATAGAGAGGTCGATGGTGGGTGATGCGACCAAGAAAGGAGGTTGCCGGTAGGGCAACACTAGTCGCCGAGAGACTCAGACCGCCGGCGCGGTGCAGATTTAAAATCTGACATCAGAGAGAGACGCGACTGGGGGCTGGTGCAGCAGATCGGGGAGAAGGGTAGTTCGGCCAGAATTTTGCGATGCATGTTCGGCGACCACTAGTGCTCTGTTTGGCATAATTTTCAGAGAGTGGCTGGGTCTTGGTGGTGTATGCGACATATCCAAAATTGGGACAATTTTATTGAACGGTTTGGCGTAGATCGCGTTTTGAAAGGTGAGTTACCTTTTCGTCTTTTTTCTCAATTTGGTCATCAAAACGTTTGTACATTTTAACCATCTTTCAGTATGTTATTCTAGGCATTGTGGTGGTCGTTTGGGCGTGTCGCGGAGTCGGATCGAACTAGTGGTGCAAAAATGCTATTTTGCGGGGTTGCGGTCCGGAAGGCGGTGCTGGCTTGTTGATGTTTTTGTGCATGCTACTAGAGGTAGAGAAACCGTTGTTTTATTTCTTCAGTTCACTCACTGTGGGACGTGTGAAATTATAGTTACTTTAATTGGAAATTTCGGCGGGGTGGAAATATATTTTAATGTATTTAAATTGAAATGGGTTGAAAATACTATAATTAAATGATTAATTGAAAAATAAATAAATAAATTATATTAATTGTTAAAATAAAGAAATAAATTAAATAAGGATTATTAAGAGTTTGACGTATTTCGTGCTTATGTGATTTATTAAAGCATGTTGCGTACTTAAGAAATTGATTATATTATTTGAAATGTGAATAAATAATAAGTTGTATTATTGGAAACTAATGATAAGATGACGTGTTACGTTCCTATGTGATTTTTACCCGAGCATGCCATGTGTGTATTAAATTAAAGTGATTATGAAGATCATGCCTGTATGCCTACGGTGTTAGCAATAACATGATATTATTGTTATAAGTCATATTTATCTCACGAGAATGTAGTCGGTGGGAGACTAGAGAGCATGATTGCATCAAACACCGGACGTCGGGATACAACCATCCTGGTGTAGGGATTCCGAGGTACGAAGATTCCGCCTGTTCCTAGGATTCTAGGTTATGGCCATCTTAGATGAGTTACGTACGCAGTTGGTCATATAGGATGTGACTGCAGGGTAACAGAGAGAGCTACGCCAGGGATTTGGTTTTCGCATTGCGTTAGGGATTCCGGGTTACGGACATCTTAAATGAGTCACATACGTAGTTGGTCATACAGGATGACTACAGGATAGTAGAGAGAGCTACCCCTGAGACTCGTGTCTGGAAATATAGGTAGACATGGACATGCATCATATTCTCACATCATTTTATGATATCAGTTAGTTGAGACGTTTATATATATATAAACTTGTTCTACGATTCTCTGACTTTTGTTATAGCTGGATTGATGTGTATTCAATGTGTCGAGTTGTGGATCTGACGGGTACGTTGACCGAGATGATATGTATATTTTATCTTTGTTCTAGGATGGGATCCAGTTTTTGTTTTGGGAAGAGCCAGTTAGTCTCACTAGTTAGGACGGAGTTAGAGGGTGTTTCCCTACTGAGCATTGTGAGCTCATTCCCCTTATGTTTACTATTTTTCAGGTTATGTGACCGGACAGGGTCATATGTAGTTGTTGTGATGTTATTGACATGTTGGGACCTACTGATACATTTTATTGATTAGGTCATGTTTAGGGCAAAATTGTATTTACCTTTCCCTTTTAGATTAATGTATTATTCTTTTGGCACCTACATGTGTAGTTGTCTGTATCTATTACTAGGTTGGCACGTGCTTCATTTGAGTTGGGTATTATCATGTATATTTAGACTATGGGTTGGGTGTGGGGCTTTGATGGGTGGCGGCGTTACTGTGTCGTCAATCTCGATCCCTTGTTATCATTGTGGATAGGATATCTATTAAGTTAGTGTCATGTATGTATATACATAGTGATTTTGGAGTGGACCTTATCCATCGGAGGGTTCCCATATAGACGGAACTCTGCCCGATTTTCGTTAGATTTCTAAGTGGCTCTCCAATGATCCTAGACTCCAGTACGGGAGGTCTAATGGATTTTGGGGAGTTACACGTTTTGAGTTATATTATACAAATTTTTTATTCTACATTAAGGTAAGCGACAAATGTATATTTTGTAACAATAATTCCTCATAAATTTTAGATTAATTGTGTTGTGCGACCATTCTTGTCAGAACTCTTTATTCTGTAAGAATATAATAATAGTCATAGAACTCTTTATTTTATAAGAATATTATAATAGTCATAATACATTATAATTTTTCAAACTATATGTCTATTACAATTCCATTATGTTTAAACCACTTCTTTTATTTTAATATTGTATTCTATTGAACATTTCAGTTATATTTATTTTAAATTGAATTACATATAGTTTATGTCACTCAATTCACCCTTCTAATTAATTTTTTTTTCAAAATTTTATATTACGTATCAAAGTTTTTCGTTGTCTCTCTTAGTTTCTCTACTAACATAATTTTATTTTGGTTAAAAAAAATATTCCTTCTGTCCCATATTAAAGTCCAATATCTTAACTTTAGTTGTCCCACAGTTTCAAATTCCGATAAAATATAAATTTTCACTTTCTTTAACTACCCTTCTTCCACTAGTTAAGCATCAGACCTCACTAACTTTTGTCTTTTCTAAAGTTACAAGGAATTGGGTTCCTAAGGTGGTGAATACCAAACCTAAAACCCAATGGATCCTGGTGACAAAAGGCCATAGTTCAAAGGGTAGGAAGTCTGTTCTTGAGGAGTGTGGGCCTCGTGAGGATGTTTGCCAAATCACAAACCTTGCCCATCCACTTCCTGCGCCTCAGATATCTGGGATGGATCATTCCACTCCAAAAGGCCTTTCTAGTGAACACTCTATTGACCCTGGCTTGCTTCTTTAACCCGTGTCATCTGGGATTATTCTGTCATCTCCCTTACCATTAAATCCACCTTTTCATTATTTCCCCCTTAACCATGGCTCTTCATCTGCCCAGTCATCTAATAGGGTTTTGATTAGTCTGAGCAGGTTGTTATGGTTACTGAACCAAGGGTGGAAAAAGGTAACAAAAAGAGGTTATCTCCAAGGGAAAGAAAGAAGTTGAAGAAGAATGCTAGTAAGGCTACCAAAGCAGCTAGTAAAAATGATAAGTAGGAGTATCAGAGGTTTTTTGAGGACATCCAACCCCCCCCCCCCCCCCCCCCCCCCCCCCCCTCCAAAAAATAAAAATCTCAATGATGTTTGGAACTTGGAATGTTAGAGGTATGACTAACCCTTCAAGGCATTGTGAAGTTAGAAGATTCATGATGGAATACAAGCTGGATTTTGTGAGTTTTATTGAAACAAAAATAAGATTGTTACATCAGAGTAATGTGTATAGCTCTATATCTCAGTGGCCTCTCATTTCTAATATAGAGCATGCTCCCCTGGGTAGAATTTGGGTTCTTTGGGATCTAAATAAGGTGAAAATGGATTGCATAATGATGTCTAATCAATTTATTCATTGCACAATGAACTATATGGACACTGGTAGAAATTTTTTTATGACTTTTATCTATGGGCTTAGTTCAAATGAAGGGAGAAGAATGCTATGGAATGATTTAACCAGTCTTGTACCCAATTGTGAGGATGAACCATGGATACTTATAGGAGATTTTAATGCTGTGAGGTGGCCAAATGAAAGGTATAGGGCAGTGACCAATGGAATCAGGGCATGAATGATCTTAATGAGATGTTGATTAACAATGGCTTGAATGACTTAGGGTACACTGGGCATCTTTATTCATGATCTAACAAAGTAGTGAACAGTGGCTTTATTGCAAATAATCTTGATAGAGTGGTGGTTAATTCTTCTTGGTTGTCTACCTATCCCAACTCAAGTGCCATCTTTAAACCCCCTCCCCCCCCCCCCTGTTCTGACCACTGCCCTATGGTGGTTAATCTTGGAATTGAAATTAGACCAAGGAAGTGCCCTTTCAAGTTTTTTAACTATTGGAGTGAACACCCTGAGTTTTACAACATTGTAGAAGAAGTGTGGAACACAAATATTGAAGGCATTCCTATGTACAAAATTACTGAAAAACTCAAAATTTTGAAGTAGAAACTTAAGAAGCTCAACCACAAAGATTTCAGTGACTTATCTAGGAGGGTGTTGATTGCCAGAGAAAGCCTGTCAGCTTGCCAGAAGGCTATTGATGATGATCCAAGTAATGATGAGCTAAGAATTCAGGAGAAACATCTCACTTTGGCCTATTCTAGTCTCAGTTGTATGGAAGAGCAATTTGTCCACCAAAAAGCTAGAATCACATGGCTTGCTCTCGGGGACCAAAACACAAGCTACTTCCACAAAAGCATTCAGAATAGGGTGAATAGAAAAAAAAATTCTTAGTGTAAAGAAGCCTGATGGGATGGTTGCTACAGAGTCTAATGAGGTTACAGATTGTTTTACTTCCTATTTCTAGTCTTTTCTAGGGAGCAATCCACATTGCTACCCAGGTAAGGATTTTCTATCTAAGTTTATTACCAAAACTATGGATAATGATTATGTTGATAGCCTAACCTCAATTCCTACTGACATGGACATTAAAAATTGTTTGTTCTCTATCAAGTCCAATAAGTCCCCTGGACCTGATGGATTCAACTCTTATTTTTTCAAAAAAACATGGTACGTAGTTGGAAATGAGGTGGTTAGAGTTGTCAAAAAAAATTTTGAAAATAGTATGTTGCTTAGGCAAGTTAACACTACTATTATTGTCTTAATTCCCAAATTCCCAAATCCTGAATCCCCAAGTGATTATAGGCCTATCCTGTTGCAATGTCATTTATAAAATTATTTCTAAAATTCTTCCTGAGAAGCTTAAGCCAGTCCTCCCTAACCTCATTGACAAGGCTCAAAATGCCTTTGTTAAAGGTAGGAGGATAGGGGACAATCTTATTTTAGCTCAGGAACTGGTTAGAGGGTATCATAAGGAACTTGTTTCCCCTAAATTCACTTTTAAGGTGGGACCTACAAAAAGCTTATGATAGCTTAATTGGCAATTTCTTTTGGATGCCATGTCCATTATTGGTTTTCCCCATTTATTCATCTCTTGGGTTAAAACTTGCATCTTCACTCCTTCCTTCTCAGTCTCAATTAATGGAGAGTTATGTGGTTTCTTTCAAAGTGTCAAAGGACTTAAAGAAGGTGACCCAATTTCCCCTTATCTTTTTGTTCTAGCTATGGATGTGTTCTCCCAAATCACAAATGTTTTAACTTCTTCAAACATTATTTTTGGGTATCACTGGAGATGCAAAGCCTTTAGATTATCTCATTTGACATGTGTTGATGATATTTTGGTCTTCTTTAAGGGGGATATTGGTTCTACCACTATTGTTAAATTTGCTCTTGATACATTTTCCTTACTCTCTTGACTGGTTCCAAATCCATTTAAATGCCAATTATTCTCAAGAGGTGTTTAGAATAGTGTTAGAGATGAAATTTGTGAGCTTCTTAATGTTGTCCATGGTGTCCTTCCTATTAAGTATCTAGGTCTTTCATTTATCACAACAAAGCTCTCAGCAACTGATTGTAAAAGTTTGACTGACTCGATGCTTTCCAAAGTTTCAAATTGGACAACAAGAAATTTGTCATTTGCAAGTAGACTTCAATTAATCCAGTCCACCTTGACAAGCATGCATACTTATTGGACAAATCTAATGGTGCTACCAAGCATGATCTATAAGCAGATTAATAGTGTCCTTCAAAACTTTCTATGGAGTGGACCATCAATGACCAAGATGGGAGCAAAGGTTAAATGGGATCAAGTGTGTAAGTCAAAGAAAGCAGGAGGATTAGGGATTCAAATAATCAAGAATTGGAATAAAGCATCTATCATTAGACACATCTGGTTGTTGAAGTCTAATGGTACATCTAGCATTTAGAAGGAATGGGTTCAGACTAACCTAATAAAAAATCAGAATTTTTGGAGATAAAGATTCCTCAGGATTGCTCATGATTTTGGAGGAAGTTGCTTCAACATAGAGATATGGCCCAACCTCTTCTCAAACATAAAGTTTCAAATGGTTAAGCTACAAAGATCTATTATGACAATTGGTTTCCTTGTGGGCCTTTGTTCAAGGAAATTCCAAACTCAACTCAAAGGCATAGATGGTTGCTCAACATAAATGCAAATGTCTGAACTCTTATTGTTAATGGTGGGTGGGCTTGGCCTAGGTATCTTAAAAACCTCATTTCACCTCATTATGACTTAATCTCTTTGTTAGTCACTAATTAACCCTAGAGGGGGGGGGGGGTGAATAGGGTGTTCAAAAATATTTCTAACTCTTTCGAAAGTAGAACAAGTTATAACAATTATTCAATTACTTCAATAGTCAAGTGAAAGATTCAATTGAATTGATCTAATAAAAATTATCACAAGACTAATTATAGCATACAAGATATTGAGGTAAATATAGCATGCAAAATAATGAAGTAAAGAGAAAGAGATAGAGAGATTGACACCGTGATTTTTACGAGGTTCGGTAACTCCTAGTCCTCGGCTCAAGAACCCCTTCTTGAGACTTTTTTCGATCCTTTCACTATGGCCCTTCCTTCACAGGTGGAATGACAAACCTTTACAACACAAGCTTCACAAGCTTGTCTCTCAATCAAAAGAACAATCCTCTCTTGAAAAAATCGTTGGACTTCACTTGTCCGAGATCACAAATTCATATATAATCAATTGTATCACTCAAGAACAAAAACATTCAAAAACCCAAAGGTTTTTATGGAAGACAAATCAATATAAGCTCAAGTGTTTTTTGTGATTTATCAATAGCTCTAGATATGTATTCTCAAAGGATATAATCAATGAACAATATTTGGAGAATAAGAAGAGATACTAGAGTTTTTTATTTTCAAAGATTTTGCAGAAAATCAGATTTTTGCTTGCTTCCTTTCAATAGCTTTTTCAGAAAAAATATGAAGATGAAGACTTGTTTCTCTCTTGTACAATCTCTTGTTTTGCAAATACACATCTCATTCATTATATATGGAGGCTTTAGGGTTTTGAGAATGAATATCATATTGACAAGAGACAAGAGCCGTTTGAAAAGCTTTAGACATGTTGCTCAAAAGAAGGAAAATGTTTCTGTCAAAACTGCAGAATAATGGAGCTTTTAGTCGACTACATCAAGGTCTTTAGTCGACTACATGGTCTCTCTTAGTCGGCTACTTGGTGCTCTCTAGTCGACTCGATGATGCTTTAGTCGACTACTTGAGGGCTTTAGTCGACTCAATGAATTGATGAAAAACTTGTTAACCTTCGGCATGGTTTAGTCGACTACTTGAGATGGTCTAGTCGACTAAATGATGGTTTAGTCGACCACATGGTTCTTTTAGTCGACTACAACCCAATTGATTTAAAACATTAACTTTCGTCATGGTTCAGTCGACTACATGGAGTCTTCTAGTCGACTATGGCTTCAAAGAACACTTGTTTTAAATCATTTTTTATTTCATTTGAGTTCGGTTCATTTAATACTTGAGCTTATAAGATATTATCAACACATAAAATACCTTGTTACAATGATCGCTCCCCGACCTATCTATCCCGAGTCTTGAGTCTTCGACTTTCGCCTTTTTTGTTGAATATTTGATTTTCCGTTTTCGTGCTTCAATTTCTTTCTTGCCTTTTTGCTTTTAATGCAAGCTTTCTTTCCGATCATGTTTTCCGAGTTATTCACCTGTCTTTTGTTGAAAACATAAACTAGATATTTCATTAGTATCAAACACTCTTTAATGGTTTGTTATCATCAATTTTGGTATTGTTTGCCGAAATTAAATTTCAAAGCCAACACTCTTTACCAAACCCTAACCCTTTTGCCCCTGACTCTATTCAATGGTCCCCTTCCCCCTCTAAATCATTTACTGTAAAGCATACTCTGAAGGCTTTCTTTCCTCATACCATTTCTGTCCAGTGGCATAGACTTGTGTGGTCCAAAAATCAAATCCCTAAGCACTCCTTCTGTTTGTGGTTAGTTATACAATAGAAACTACTCACTAAGGACAAGCCTTTCTTTTTACTCTCAATGTAGCCTAACTGTTGTGTTCTTTGCTACAAAAATGTTGAATCTCACAACCATTTATTTAAAGAATGTGCATTTTCGAAAAGAATTTGGGAGGAGCTACAACATAAATGTGGTTTCTACACAAATACAAGCACATGGGATAATTTTATTAGATGGGCAGCAAGTATTTGGAGAAATAATATGGAGATAAGTCGTATTCTTGTGTGGAAATTAGTGTTGTCAAGCTATGTGTACCATGTATGGTAAGAGCGAAATCAAAATGAAAGGTACTCACCTCCGAACCAGGTTCTCCAACCCATTACAAGCTCTATTAGATTTAGACTATTTTCAGTGAAGATTAGCCAATGACCGCTGGCTGAAACGATTGCGAATGATTGGGATCTTCCTTCCTCCTTCTATGATCCTGCAACCCCTAATCCTTTCTTTAATTTCAAACTCCATAGAAGCTATGTTATCAACCCCCGACCGATTGCAAGCCATCACAATTCAAATGCCCAAGCCCAAATCTATCCATGCCAAGTGCCTCCTGTTACATCTGGGAACCAGACCCATCTTCCTCCCATGCCTTTGCCAAATCCCGAACCGCCCATACCACCCTGAGAATTTGAGGTGAGGTGTTGATGCAGCTGTTGATCAGCCATGTATGTAGGTATGAGTTGGGATAGATTTTGAGGGTTTTCCCTCATTTGTTCTTTCTCTCCTGATGTTGACCCGTTTTGAGGTTTTGGTTTTGCCCAAATTTCGTGTTTTAGTGGGGTGAATTTGTGCTCCTGGTTTCTTTAATTATGGGTGTGTTGTATCTGGGCTACAAATGGGCCTTATCTTGTATAGTTTTGTTTTGGGTAATAATATTTTATTTAACGAAAAAAAAAATATTTAAAATTACTTAATACCAATACAATAAAATACACTCTTAAAATGTCAAAAAGTCTAACTAGGACTATTATTTTCGGACAGAGGGAGAGAGAGTTGTAATACAATCTATGTAGATGAAGAAATTATAACTAACAAATCATTGTGTTATAATTTTTAAAAATTGACTTCTAATAAAAAGGAAAAATAAATCAAAATGAAGAAACACATAAAAAATATTGAGTAAGACAGAAATACACACTAATTAAAAATTTAATTACCAAAATCTAAAATCAATCCAAAGTAGAAAAAAAATCAATGATTTTTTATATGAGTGGTATTTAGGGGGAAAAATTGATATATGTTTATTTATCAGTTTATTTTGTGGAGGGTTTCAAAGTTAATTAGAAAATTTTGTCTATGAAAATCACAGATGATTTTGGAACGGCTAAATGATTAATTTAGAGAGACTATTTTGCACCACTTTTTTTCATGCAAAATAAATCAATAAATAAAAGAAGACAATAAAAATATCAAATAAAATCCACCACCCTAACACTAGCATGCACGGTATGATCCGAACTCATTTATCTCCGACCCCTATTACATTTTTGTAACATTAATTACTTTCTTACTTTATCCATTCACACCTCACCTAGCTGTTACCAAAAAGTTATGCATTAACTCAAATGATCCCATTTCATTTTGTCAGTCGGACCTAGTACCAGCGTATAGTGCGGGCTATACATGTATCTAGATGGAGAACTTCTTTTGGTGTTTTTCTTATTTATTTATATATAGAAAAAAATTAAGATCGATAAATTTTTATATAATATCTAATCAATATAGAGAGAAATTAGATATTAGATCATTTTTTAATTCTAATGTAGGACTTTGCATTATGTCTCAATTTAGTAAAAGGTTAGCTTTAGATAGCAAATTAGCAATGCCTTTTAGGAGTTGCTCTAGGCTATATCATTAAACTAATATTACAGTTTCAAACCTATTGTTCATATTAATAAGTAATATGTTCATATTTGATTATTATTTTTTATGCTTAACCATTTTCTTAACATGATCAAATGTTTAAAATGTTAAAATTTTCCTACGATGTTTTTAGGATGACTTTCATTTTTTAATCACTTTTGTGTCTGAAAATTATGTATTGATAATTTGAGCTACTATATACTTATGTGCAGGATTTTAATATTATCACTCAATGTTTTGGATCTAACAAGTCCTAATAAGAGGATAGTAGACAAATATGTCTCATAAGTCATCAGGTAGTTAATTTTTTTCTACTATTCACCACCTTATACGTTCTTTAGAATGACACGTCTGTTTTAGGATTTAGAATGTGATGTTTGTTTCTCCCATTAGATATATTATTAGATATAATCTTCAATATATTTCTATGTTTTTTCCCTTGAAATTGTAATGGTAGCTCAAGTCATAAAATAAAATGCTTCAGCTACTAATGTCTACGTCTCAATGATCTTATTTCTCTTTTCTTAATTCCTAGGTTGGCTTTTTGGGAAGAGGAAAAAACTTACAAGAATGAGTTGAGTCGGAAAAAACTATGTATATTTTTTTTGGGCAATTTTCTCTTGTTAGTTAATGATATATATGATATTTATCACGTATTTAAAACTGTCTTAAGAATACAAAGGTTAATTTGTAATCCTTGCTTGAAATGTTTTTATTCAAACTCTTTATGAATCTCAAGTACCATCTATAATATGCAACTATAATTATTTTGTTGTAAGGATCAAGGAAATTTGAGATGGTGATTATTGTTATTAGAATATATTCCCATCTAGATAGACTAGGCCCAACCTACTTTGTATTTTCTTGTTTTTCACTCTCCTATCTAATTTATATTGACTTGTCCCCCACACCATGTTGACTTGTTCTCCACACCTTCTTCTCTCTATATATAGGTGTCGGCTCTATTGTAAAGGTATACAATTCAACAATACGTTCTTCATCTTTATTCTCTTTTATATTCTCTCTGTTAACATGGTATTAGAGTCATTATGATCATTATGATCTCACCATCATCATCATCATCATTCAGAGTCTCTGCATTCTTGTCTTTATCTAATACTCCTTCTCTATCTATCAAACAACCCTCATACCATATCTCACAATTGTCCACCATTGCATCATCAATATATATCCATCACCAAGATCACCACTATTAATTTCATCTTCTCCAATCCAACATTTCCACCTATCACTCACCTCTCCTCAATTACAGAAATCTATTAACCCAAAGATAGAGACAAAGCAATTGACCAAATCAAGTCCTCAATCCGATTATTGATTACACCTTCAATCGCACTTATGCGATCAATAATCAATCACCACCTCTTTCCGATCAGTCGTACCTCTTCCTCGATCGATCGCCACCTTTTCCCCTATCGATCGCTATCTTTTTCCCGATCGATCGCACCATTTTCCCGATCGATCGCACTTTCAATTCTGCACCGCACCTTCTCTGTCCTATTTTTTATTTAGCAATTTAGAATCCACCTTTCAAAGCTGACCTAGACCGAGTCCAATTTTCCATTACTATAGAACGTTTCGAAGTCTTTCACCCCATCTCCACCATTCTCAATGGCCCTAATTACACCCTTTGGGCTCAATCCATGACCAGTTTTCTCAAAGGTTGCAAACTTTGGCGACTTATTACTGGAGATGTTACCACACCATGCCAAGAATCTACTCTGAAACTAATGACAAGTTTGTGGAACGCTTAGACGACTGGGATAACAAAAATGGTCAAATGCTCACCTGGTTTCATAACACTTCACTTCCCTCAATCCATCAACAGTTTGGTCGTTTCAATACTGCTAAAGAAGTTTGGAATTTTCTCAAGAGTCGATACACCACCACAGATCTTGCTCATCAATATCAAATTCTCGCCAATCTCCATATTAAAAATCAATAAATAGGTCAATCAATTAATGATTTTGTGTCAGAAGTCTATACCATTTGGGATCAACTTGCGCTCTCATATCCAATTTGGGATTCTCCTTCTGATGCCGAAAAAATCATCGCATATCAGACCAATAATGTGTCATAACACTTTTGATGGCTCTTCATGATCATTTCGAATCAGTCCGAGCCTTTCTTTTACACAGATGTCCTTTACCCTCACTAGATAGTGTCATTACCGAACTTCTCTCTAAAGAAATCCTACTTGGAACCAGCCTGTTCATTATGCCAAACAAGGTGAATCATCTTCTTAGCAGACATGTTCCTACTGCCATCAAAACACTCATGTTCTTCTGAATTGCCCCACTCAAGTTTGCAAACACTGTTGCAGGAAAGGGCCTAGTCACTTTCAGAATGATTGTTTCAAGAATCCCTACAAGTAGTCTCACACAAACTCATCTCGCGATGCTCCAGCCAAACAATTCTAGTCATCTAAGTCTATCACTGCTGCCATTGTAGAGGAATCTTGTCCTTTAGAAGGTGTCAATTCATTTGTATCCACAAATTAACTTGTTACTATACTCAAACAGGTTTTATCCCCTTCTGGTAATGTTATATTTGTCACCACATGTAATTCTTGGTTCTTTGATTCTGGATGTTGCAATCATATAACTGCCGACTCTTCCATTTTCCTGTCCAAAAATATTATTCCTCACACATCATCCATTAACACTGCTGATGGATCTCAATTACACGTTAGTCATATAGGTCATGTATCCACCTCAAATCTTTCACTTCCTACCGCTTTCCATAATCCAAAATTGACTATCAATCTTATCTATGTTGGTCAGTTATGTGATCCTGGACTAAAAATCATTTTTTCCTCTTCTAGTAGTCATGTGCATGATCCACAGGCTAGACAGATCATTGGGATAGGCCGTAGGGTTGGAAGCATAATACCTCTGTTTCTACAGTCACTGCTACATCATCTTCTTCTCCTTTCACCTTATGGTATTGTCGTTTAGGACATGTGTCTGTTGATAGACTTTACTCTTTAGTGTCAACTAGTCAACTCGAAAATGTCAAAGCTGATACTATTTTTTGTCTATCTTGTCAATTAGGAAAATAACCAACATTACCCTTTAAAAAAAGTATTTCTAGATCATCTGCTCCTTTTGATCTTATGCACTCTGATGTTTGGGATCCTTCACCTCATAACATAATGGGGAAATCCAAATATTTTATTATTTTCGTAGATTATTACACTTATTTCACTTAGATATTTTTCATGAAAACACGTTTAGAATTACCTCAGATATATTAATATATTGCCCATATGATTCAAACTCAATTTTCACGCCCCATAAAAGTTTTTCTTGCTGACAATGTCATGAAATATAAAGAAACAAATTTTTTAAAGCTCCTTCGCCAATAGGGAACTGTGTCTCAATCCTCTTGTCCCAACACATCTTAAAAAAATGGTCGTGCTAACCATAAACATTGTCATATTTTAGATATTGTTTGTACTATTCTGATTGATAGTTCTTGTCCTGAACATTTTTGGGGGAAGCTGTTCTCACTGTTGTTTACACTATAAACCACATTCCCATGCAAAACATTGATAACTAAACCCCTTATGAATGATTGTATGGTACATCTCCTAACTACAATCTTCTTAAGGTCTTTGGTTGTGTCTGTTTTGTCTTATATCAACCACATGAGCATTCCAAACTTGAGCCTCGATCTCATCTTTATTATTTCTTGGGATATGGGATTGAACATAAAAGGTATAAGTGTTAGAATCCTATTTCTAATGTCTTCATATCTCTCGTCATGTCATCTTTTGATAATATAAAATGTTCTCTTCTCTTTCCAAAATTAATATATCACCATCTTCTACTGCTCCATTTTTAACTGATTTTACCGTTAATCTTTTTCCATTAGATTCTAACATTGAACCAATCACTGAACCTGATATATCCATAATCGCGTCAGATACTACCTCTCTAAACACTGAACCTTATGCACCAGCTCCTAAGCTCTTAACTATGGTTTATCCTAATGAGACTACCTTATCTGTTGATCCTGTCACTAAACTCTCCACTCACGACATTGTTGTTTCACCTTCTTCTATCACTACTCGTCAATCTACTCGGGTAAAAGAACTTCCACATCATCTTCGTGATTATCATTATTACTCCACTATATTCTCTCATCATGAACCGTCATCCTATAAAGAGGCAAGTTCTAATCCTCATTGGCAGCAAGCTGTGACTGAGGAATTACAGGCTCTAGACAAATCTCAGACATGGGACTTAGTTACTCATCCACCGGGGAAGACTGCAGTTGCTTGTAAATAGGTCTACAAAATTAAAACTCGATCTGATGGCTCAGTAGAATGATATAAAACCAGACTTGTTGCTAAAGGTCTTACCCAGGAGTATGGTATTGATTATGAAGAGACTTTTGCTCCTGTAGCTCGTCTTACATTAGTGCGCAACTTACTTGCAATTTATGTTGTCCGAAAATGTTATTTAAGATGGACATCAAAAATGCATTTCTTAATGGTGATCTCATAGAAGAAATTTACATGAAACCACCACTAAGGATTACTCACTCTCCATCTCAAGTCTGCAAACTTTGGAAAGCTTTATATGGTCTTAAACAAACTCCTCGTGCATGGTTTGCAAAATTTAACTCCACTATGAGGAAATTTGGATTCATCTCCAATGCATTTGATTCAGGGCTCTTTATTCGCAAGATATATGTTGGTCTCATATTATTACTTCTCTATATTGATAATATGATAATTATTGGGGATGACATCATTGGTATTTCTGATCTCAAGAAATTTCTCAGTCTTCACATTGAAATGAAAGATCTCGAACGTCTCAATTACTTCTTGAGTCTTGAAGTTTTCTCTGATTCTGTTGGTTACTATCTCTCTCAGGCCAAATATGCTTCTGAAATTCTTGCTCGAGCTAGTATCACCGGCTGCAAAACGACACTGATTTCTTTGAAAACTAATCTCAAGCTCACTCCTCTTGATGGTGCTCCTCTCAGTAATGCCATGTTGTATAGACAATTAGTTAGCAGTCTTATCTATCTCACTGTCACTCATCTATATATTGCCTATGTAGTTCATTTAGTTAACCAGTTTATGTCTGTTCCACGGACTACTCATTATACTGTTGTCCTTCGTATTCTCCACTACCTAAAAGACACTTTATTTCACGAGCTTCATTTTTCCTCTACATCGTTTCTTGAGTTACAGGCTTACTCTGATACTAACTGCGCAGATGATCCTACTGATTATCGTTCTACTACTAATTATTATTTCTTTTTTGGGGATTCTCTCATCTCATGGTGTAGCAAAAAATAATCTGTCACTTCTAGATCTACCTTTGAGATTGAATATCGTGTTCTTGCTGACATGATAGGTGCTCAATATTGGTCATTTTTTGCCCCTATCTTTCATTTGTTATGTCGTTACATTCCGTCACTTGGTATTTTTATCCCGTTTGTGTGTATAAGCATGTTTCAGGAGCTTAATGAAGAAACAGAGTTAATCTCGGTGAATTAACTGAGTCCGTGTTCATTTCTATCTCAAGAAAGGAATCAAGAGGTGTGTTAGAGCAAAGAATAGTTATTAGAGGGTAAAATGATCATTTCCCGACATCGTTATCTCACCGAAGGGCAAAAATATCATTTTCAGACATTATTACTTCACCTAAAAGCATCGGGAGTCAAAGGCAACCAGTCTAGCTCAAATATGAAAAAAACGAGTTTACAGAAAAATATGCATAATACCCTATGTCGTTAAAGAGAAAAAGAGGAAGATTAGACCTGAGCTATGCTTTGGTTTGGATCCTATGCCCTAGACCTACGCCCAAGCATAGGTCAGGAGCGTAGGTCCCACCTTGTGGCCACGTGATCCCTTTACGTGCAGAAATTATTTCGGAGTTGTTTCAGAATTTTCCAATTTTGTCCCTGCTTCGATATTTTAAGTGATCGGTGATTCCAGACCTCTACAACAGGCTTATACACATATTTACATCAGATTTTAGAGACATTATTCATGTATTATGAAATTACAAAAAAGGGCAACCATTAGGGTTTCCCTCACTTGTCTATAAATATGAGAGGGTTAAGTTTAAAGAGGTGGGTTATTTTGGGGTTCTGATTTTCACACACGTTCATTCATAAAGTTCTCACGTTCAAAGTTCAGACTTACTTCCATTGAAGAAAACCACCATTGACATCCTAGAGATCCGAAGAAGAAGATTATGGAGAGCGTTTCTACACCGATAATGCAGACTCTCTCCGCCATGATCAACTAACTCGGTATCTAGGGTTTTCTCACAAAACCCTAGCGAAATAATGTAGTTCTAAATTTATATTCAATTGTAGAGAGGGGAAACTGTGACTATACTGTGATGATTGTGTTAAATGAGAGACCGTTTTTATTCGTGATACAAGTTTATATATTTGAATTGATTCTTGTCTTAGAATTTTCGAATATATTTATCTTACACAATCACAATTATTCACTATGGGTTAGAACTCAGATGTTTAATCTGTGATTTTCTACACAATGGTGGTCATAAAACTCGAAACCCTAGGTTGACACAGGTCATGCCCTGACAAACTGATATAGACATGTTTTAGTTTATTTTCATACTTTAATTTACTTTTCTGCATTTACTTTTTGTTAGTAGTTGGCATGCACTAATCAGTTTAGTCTTGAGATGGGTTGTCGTTATCCGGTTGAGAGTAATCCTTTTTGGGGTCAAACTGCTGGCGTGGTGCGACTTGATTCACAGTCAATGGATCGCCATCATGCAATTAATATATAATCTTAACTATATTATGCGGTTGGTGGTGGAGTGAGAAAACCCTAGTTTTATCTCTCTAAATCCAACCATTATTCATTATTGTTTTCTGTTTTATTTTCATTAGTATTAGATATTTCACAAAAACAAACTCTTTTCAGAAAAATATAATTCAGTGTTTTTAGACTATTGAAGTGAACAATCCTCGTCTCTGAGGGATCGATATTCCACTACTCAAGCAAAATTGTCTACAATTGATCTGTGCGCTTGCAGAAGGGTAAAACCTAAAGTGTTGTTAAAGTGTCATTTTTAACCACATATTTTGCACACACCTGACGTCCACCATGACACTACACAAGAACTCTGGCTTCGATGGCTTCTTGCAGATATGGGGGCTCCTCAAACTCTTTCTACCAATATTGGTTGTGATAGTCAAAGTGTCATTCAGATTGCTCACAATAATGTTTTTCATAAACACACAAAACACATTGAAATTGATTTTCATTTTATTCGCCAACGTGTACATACCGGTACTGTTCATCTTCTATATATCTTATCTCAAGATCAACCCGCTGATATTTTCACCAAAGTTCATCCACTAGGACGATTTCAGGAATTGGTTTCAAAACTCAAGTTGGTATCTAATATGCCACCTTGAGTTTGAGGGGGTGTTAGAATATATTAGGGCTTAGTCCCATTTAGATAGACTAGGCCCAACCCACTTTGTATTTTTTTGTTCTTCACTCTCCTACCTAATTTGTATTGACTTGACCCTCACACTATGTTGACTTGTTCTCTAGACCTTCTCCTTTATATATAGGTGTCAACTCTATTATAAAGAGATATAATTCAATAATATGTTCTTCATCTTTATTCTCTGCTATATTCTATCTGTTAACAATTGCATTTATGTTTCCACCTTTCATGAGTATAACATACCTAATATGTGATGTGTGCTAGCACGACAACAACAATTGGTATTAGGGACACAAATTTTAGCAATAAAATAAAAACAATAAAATTTGAATTTGTTGGTTAATCTATCGGTTTTTGCAATAAACATGATTTTTTTTTTGGGCTAAAGTGTAAATTTTTCAAGGAATCACTTGTTTGTCACAAATGATAGACTATTGTCTGCAATTACCTTTATCTGTTCATATGATCTTACCGCACTTGTTTATGGAAGTATAATTTATTTGTTCTCCACTTTTATGATTTGCATGATAAAGACAGTTTGTTCTTTCTTCTTTCTGTGGGATTGATTGGTCTAGCTGCTGAAATTAACCTTTATTGATCTATAGGCTTTAATAAAAGCTCTAGCTATATGCATAAACTATATGTTTAAATAAAAAGGAACTAATATGTTTGGGGAGACGATTTGTACAATGATGGGAATGACCAAAATCAAGGGATGAATACATTTCATTACTGTTTTGCTGTTTAATGTTGTTTTGTTTAACGTTTTGAGTAAGTATGTTTTTTCCAAATATCAATGTGTTATTGAAAAAATTCTAAGCATAGAATCTATTGACTCATTATCGTGGACTGAATTGGTAGGGTAATAGGTTTGAGCTATCATGGGAAGTAGGATGAGAGATCCAATATAAGCGTCACAGGAGTAGTCATTATTGTCTTGAGGATTTTTTTCAAGGTTAATGATGCCGTTTTGATGTTAACAACTCATTTCGTGTGTTTAGTACTAATGAAAAAATTGAGTTTAGTGTTCAGTTAAGCAAGAAACAAACTCAGGATTGAAAAGCAAGAGATTAACAAGGAAGGGCAAAAATATTTTTTCATTCCAAAGAGCTTGAAGAATGAAGAATCAAGACTTGGAGTAGATAGGACAGTGTGTGAATTGTACTAAAATGTAATTTATGTTTGTTCACACGGTCTAAGCTAAAGTGTCTAAAAATCAAACCAAAACATGGATTAAAATATTTAAAATATTTTTTGAATAAAAAGGCTAGCAATCAATTGATGGTCTAGCTGTAGTCGACTGAAAGCAGACAAGAGCTCAAAGTGTTTTGGTATAAGCATTTGTAGTCGACCGATGAGTTTTTGACGACCGACTAAAACCAAACTAGAGTTCTGAGGTTTTTGAGAAATCATTGTGCAACCGACTTATAGTTTTGCTGTAGTCGATTGAACTAAAGTGAAAGTTTGAGGTTTTAGAGAAACCATTGAGCAGCCGACTTATGGTCATGTTGGAACCGACTGAACCAAAGTGAAACTTTGAGGTTTTAGAGAAAACGTTGAGCAACCAACTTATGGTCATGCTGCAGCCGATTGAAACCAAGTGAAAGCTTTGAGGTTCTGAGAAACTAGTTTGCAACCGACTAATGGCTATGATATAGCCGACTGATGTAAGACGAGAGTTTTTATGGTTTGTGAGAAATCAATGGGCAGCCGACTGATTGTTGTATTGCTGCCGAATGCTGAGTATCATCAGTCGGCTGATGAGAGTTTTGCAGGCGACTGCTTTAGCAGTCAAACAACTAGTAAGGTGCATTAATAGCTTTGAACCACCACCAACTACCACCATTCTCACTCTCACTCTCCCTAATCAAACCCTAGCTATAAATAAAACATATTAAGGGTTTTGAAGATACAAGTTTTATGTGCATAGAAAGAAAAACCTATAATCAAAATCTCTTTTCATCTCTCTTCATTTACTCTCATTCATTGCAAGAAGTAGCCATTAAACGCTATGAGTTTGAGCTAGAAAGCTTGTGAGATCAACAACATTTATTGTGTGACATTTATTGTAGATCATTAAGTGATTTTATTCTCTCTTGTGTCAATCATTGGGTAAAACCATCTTATGAGAGATTTGATCCATTTAAACACATCACTAAACACTTGATCTTAAACATTATGTTCATTCATAAAACCTTAAAGGGTTTTGAGAGTTTTTTAGTGATATCTTTTATCTTGAAAAAGATTTGCGGTCTAGGGTGAGTGAACCCTAGATTTCAAAGGGAGGCTTGTTCATATGGTTGTGTGAGAAGCTAGTTAGCTTCTTTGTAAAGGATTGTTCTCCACCTTAAAGGATAAGCCTTAGTGAAAAGCTTTGCGAAGTCTCAAGGGCAGTCTTGAGCCGAGGAGTAGGAACTACCGAACCTCGTAAAAATATCATGGTGTTGATAGTTTGAGTCTTATATCTCTATCTCTTTATATTGCTAATCATTGATTAAATATTTATTGTGCTTGCTTCAATAATTGTTTATTGATTTTATTATACAACTCATTAGCATAATAAGACTTGTGATTTTTTAGATTAGCATTATTTTCGAAAAAGAGTTAGAATATCTTTTAAAACCCTATTCACCCCATGGTACTTTAGTGACTTACAGACATGTATATTTTTCCCATGTAAAATCATTTTCATGCAAGCATGTTGTGCGTAATGTCACCGCTGCCTGAGGATTGATAGAATATTCAAATGCGTGAAAGTCGGCGCATGTAACGGGAGTAAAATATATAGATACGAAGTTGCTGAAAAATGTACTGGCAGACAAATCTCATATATTACGGGGAGATTTTTACGACAATGCTCTCGATGAATGTACCAGTGGATAAATCTTATAAATTACGGGGAGATGTTGACCATATCACTCTTGGTGGATGTACCGGTGGGAAGATCTTTACCACTGATCACAGATACGAAGTCGCCAGTGGATGTACGGGTCATAGATACGAAGTCGTTGACATATGTATAGATGGAAAATTTTTATATACCACTAGGAGATTTTGACCACAGCACTCTTAGCAGATGTAACAATGAAAAGATCTTTATGAAGTCGACGGGGAAATGTTGACCACGGGCTGGGAGTGCTCCAGAAGATGTACTACAGTGGCACCCACAAGGTTAAATTAATGGTGCTCACAGTTGATGCGACGTGAGGTGTATATAAATATGTGGTTAAAAACGACACCTTAACGATTTTAGGTTTTACCCTACGCAAGCTCACGTATCAATTGTAGAATAGCAAATGGCATGAGTAAGGGATATCGATCCCACAGAGACTGAGATTGTTCACTTTGATAATTCAAAAACACTGAATTATATTTTTTGAAAATTGTTTATTTCGGTAGTCAAAGACCAAATTATCTATTTTAACTAAAATTATCTAGAAAGCAAATTAAATTGGTTGTGATTCAGATGAGAGAAAAAACTAGGGTTTTCATCACTCCACCACTAACCGCATAATATAGTTCCTCACTGTATCAATTGTACGAGGGAGATCCATAACTGTGAATCAGGTCGTACCACAAATAGCTAAGTACGACCCCAAAAAGGAGTACTATCAACCGGATCGCGACAACTCGTCTCATGACTGACTTAACTAGTACATGTCAATTATAGTACTCTAATCTACTCATACTACATGAAAATAAACTAAAGAATGTAAATATTAAATCGTCAAGGCACAACATGTGTCAACCTAGGGTTTCAAGTTTCATTACCACCATTGTGTAGAAAATCATAATTAAGCATTCGAGTTTCTGCTCATATTGAATAATCATAGTTGTGCAAAATAATATATTCATTCCGTCTAAGACAAGAATTTAGAACAAACATATAATTTTATATTGCAAATCAGTACGGTCTCTTAACTACTACAATCATCACAGTATGGTCAACAGTTTTCCCTCATTACAATTGAAAACAATGAAAGAACTACATTACTTGGCTAGGATTTTGCTAGAAAACCCAAGATACCGAGTTAGTTAGCCATGGAAGACGGTGACTACATCGTTGATGTAGAAACGCTCTCCATGGTCTTCTTTTCCGGATCTCTAGGTTTGAATATGGCTCTCAACAGCAGCAAGTCTAAATGAATGAACCTCTTTGAATGATCGTCTCACCAAAACCAACCTTATGAATCTCCTTGCTTCTGATATATAATCGTGTATATATAGACAATGGTATAGAGAGGCCCTTTTTAGTCTTTTCACTCTAAAAATCATGCAAACCCTAACTTCTCATATATATAAGTGTATATACATGTATATAGAGGTCTGGAGTTGTAGTCACGTCTTCCAATTGAGCCAGGGGTGAAACAGGAAAAATTCACAAAAAACCACCAAAAGTTGTCGCACCTACGCTTCAAGCATAGCAGACATACGCTTTAAGCGTAGGTCCCAAGCGTACCTCCAGGCGTATAAATGTGATTTTCAGCCACTTTTTGAAACTGAAAGCGTAGGTATTTAGTGAAAAATTATTTTTCTCCGTGAATGCACCAAAATGACTGTATTGAACCCATGATACTTTTTGCTGAAGATAACAGCTTCTGGAAATGCCGTTTTTGCCCTCCATGAGCCATTTTTGTCTCGGACTGCCTCTTTGACTCTCCTCTTGGATAGAAATAACTTACTTTTCAGTTAATTCACCGAAGTTGGCTCAATTTCTTCATTTAACTCCTGAAACATGCAAACGCAATAAAAAATACCAAATAATAGAATGAAAGAACGTAACAATAGTGAGTTAAGGGGTCAAAATATCTAATATTTGACACCTATCAACCATGGATGGATATAGATGACATGCAGAACAACTTGTATATCATGGTAAAGTTAATCTAGTTGGCATTTGATGTGTGACCGGGGTGATAATGTATTAATTTTCCGTTATACTGCAGTAAAATATGTTAGCTTACGTTTTCCCTTTACTATCATTATCTCGTTTTTTTTTCTAACACATTTTAGTTTCTTATTTTTTTTCCTAAATGATTACATATTTTAGTTTCATTACTTTAGTTTTCATTTTACACATTTTGCTTTTTTTAAATAGTGAAAATTTATTACTATTACTACAACAATCTTAAACCACTGTCGCTTCTAGAAATGGGGGCGAAACCTCACTGAAACGGACACATACATTTTGGTAAGTTGATGTTTTGTGTGGTCAATATTTTGATTAATGTGCTTAAATTTTAACTATTCAAGTGTGACATCTTGTCAACTATGTTTTTATAGATTTCTAGTAGACGTGTCATCTTCACAAGTGGGGTTTATAACATAGCAATGAATGTTACAGTTGCTCAGCTACTGAATGGTCTCCCTCCTGCCCCCGCTAGTCAAACGATTCAAAGCATTGCTGTTCCGCAAGTGAAGTACCCAGACACTTCTTGCTCTACAAGCGAACAATATTGATCAAGAGAGGCACAAGCCAACGATCCAGTGACACTTCCTGTAATACCCCATTATTTTAAAGAAAAAATAGTAAATTGGATATATTTTACTTAATAAATTTATTATTTAATATTATTATAATTTAATTAAGAATAATAAATAAATTTAGAATGGACCATTTATTTGGGCTTATAAATCCAACGGGTCACTATTTTAATTGATGATGGTCTGTTATTTATTTTGGGCCCATAAGAGTTATTTAAGGATAACCTAATATAAAGTTAGGGTATTATTCCTACTACGTATATTTTTATCAGAAAAGCGATAGAAAGAGATGAAGCACTTGCATTGGAAGAAAGCGAGAGGGATTGAACAATGTGATGCAGGGGGATCCGAGTCAGACGATGCCGAGCTGTCAGATTGCTCATTGATGGCGCTGGATTACCTGGAGCGGGAGGATCAGCGCAAGGATGGCAAGAAATCGTGATCTAGCCTAATTTGGGGCAGTTTCCGTGCACGTGTCGGTTTTTTGGCCATAACTGGAGCTACAAGTGTCGGATTCGCTCCCGTGACCCCAATTCGGAAAGCTAATCTCGGCGCGGACGTCGTGACCACCCAGCTACGCTCGGTGCACATCATTTCGAGCCCCAAATCCGCTGTTTTCCTTTTCAAATATTTATTTTTAGTTAATTTTTGTTATTTATGGTAATATTTTATTTATCAATTAGGAGATGATTCTGAACCCGATTTTGGCCAGATTTTTGGCAATCTTTTTATTTTTTTCCGTATTTTGTTTTGGTAGGACTTTTAGGGTTTTGCTATTTTTGGCAAAAATCCCATTAGGGTTCGATTTTCAGCTATTTAACCCGGCTTGTGGGTTGTTTTTTATTCATTCTTGATTATAAACAATTTTATTAAATTCCAGAGTGTTCTCTGAATTTTGGGTCGAAATTCTCTTGTTTTTCCTTCGCAAAGTACCTATTGCACTAGCCTGCAGAATAATCTCTATTCTGTCCGGCGTCACAATGGAGCAACGACCAGCGAGTTTGTGCGGGATCTTGCTCTATAATCAGGAAAATAATATTGTTATTCTCTTTCCCTTTGAACTTATAATTGTAACATATTTATATCCCCCGCTTATTTTTTTATACACGTGTATATATATATACACATTTTTGAATGTATATATATATATGTATTTGTATATGATTGTGTTCTTATATATGTATATATACGATATTGAGATATTTATGTATGAACGTGTATAATGTGCGTATTATATTCGGATTTGATTTTGTGTTTATATGGTTGCATGTGTATAATTCGTTTATGAAACGCCAAATTGTTTATGTGTATATGTCAGATTGTTTGTTTATATGTATGTGTCTATTTGGTTTGTATGGATGTGTAATTTAGACATGTATGATGAGGTGATGATACGAAAACGTAATCGGTTGTAAAATTAGGTTATAACATAATAATAATGTATTTGTAACATTAGGTAATAACCTACTAATAATGTTACCACATAAACAACAGCCCTCACATACGTGCATAATTCTAGGAATATAATTTATAACAGATTATAACATTAGGGAATAACTATCACAGAACCAACGTCCCTCACATTTTGTAACATTAGGGAATAAACTAATGTTACCACACATATGATAGATGTTCAATATTGGTCATTTTTTACCCCTATCTTGCGTTTGTTACGTCTTTACATTCCATTACTTGGTATTTTTATCTCGTTTGTGTGTGTAAGCATGTTTCAAGAGCTTATGAAGAAACAGAGCTAATTTCGGTGAATTAACTGAGTCCGTGTTCATTTATATCTTGAGAAAGGAATCTAGAGATGTGCCAAAGCAAAAAAGAGCTACCGGAGGGTAAAATGGTTATTTCCCGACATCATTATCTCACCGGAAGGGCAAAAATGTCATTTTCAGACATTATTATTTCACCGAAAAGCATCGAGAGTCAAAGGCGACCATTTAGACGAGTTTTTAAGCAAAAGATGCATCATACCCTACGTCGTCAGAGAGAAAAAGAGGCAAATTGGACCTGAGCTACGCTTTGGTTTGGACCCTACGCCCTAGACCTACGCCCAAGCATAAGTCAGGAGCGTAGGTCCCGCCGTAAGTCAGAATTTTCAAGTTTTATCCCTGCTTCGATATTTTAAATGATCGGTGATACCAGACCTCTACATATAGGCTTATCCACATAATTACGTAAGATTTTATAGAGATTATTCATGTATTATGAAATTAAAGAAAAACTTACAGAAAAGGGCAACCATTGGGGTTTCCCTCACTTGTCTATAAATATGAGAGGGTTAGGTTTAGAGAGGGAGTTGGTTTTCGGAGGCAAGTTCTGATTTTCACGTTCATTCATAGAGTTCTTCCATTGAAGAGAACCATCATTAAAGACCTAGATATCCGGAGAAATTTATAAGTTTATAAGTTCTGATTTATTCGTGATATAAGTTTATATATTTGAATTGATTCTTGTCTTAGACTTTTTGACTAAATTTATCTTACACAATCACAATTATTAACTATGGGCTCGAACTCGGATGTTTAATCTGTGATTTTCTACACAATGGTGGTCATAAAACTCAAAACCCTAGGTTGACACAAGTCATGCCCTAACAAACTGATATAGACATGCTTTAGTTTATTTTCATGC
Organism: Cornus suecica; assembly: GCA_963922005.1. Classification (NCBI taxonomy): domain Eukaryota; kingdom Viridiplantae; phylum Streptophyta; class Magnoliopsida; order Cornales; family Cornaceae; genus Cornus; species Cornus suecica. The sequence continues at coordinate 27,589,168 of OY998246.1, read as the reverse complement.
TTTAATTTAATGCTTTAATTTACTTTCCTGTTAGTAGTTGGCATGCACTAATCAGTGTAGTCTTGAGATGGCTTATCGCGATTCGGTTGAGAGTAATCTTTTTTGGGGTCAAATTGTTGGCGCGGTGCGACCTGATTCACACTCAATGGATCGCCCTCATGCAATTGAAATAGAATTTGGACTATATTATGCGGTTAGTGGTGGAGTGAGGAAACCCTAGTTTTCTTTCTCTCTGAATTACAACCAGTATTTATTATTGCTTTTTATTTTATTTTCATTATTATTAGATCATTCACAAAATCAAACTATTTTCTAAAAACTATAATTCAGTGTTTTTAAACTATTGAAGTGAACAATCCTCGTCTCTGTGGGATCGATATTCCCCTACTCAAGCAAAACTATCTACAATTGATCTGTGCGTTTGCAGAAGGGTAAAACCAAAAGTGTCGTTAAGGTATCATTTTTAACCACATATTTTGCACTCACCTGACGCCCACCAAGTTTTTGGCGCCGTTGCCGGGGACTTGACATTGATCAATAGCTTTAATACTTTATTTGTATTATGTTATTGTAGATTATATCTAAAGTTGGAATTCGTTTGTTTTTGCGAGGTGTTCTGAGAAGCATAAGGGGATTTGACGGAGCATTGAAAGTTGCGTCGTTGGACCTCTTGTGAGTTTTAGTTTATCTTAATTATCCACATAATTTTTAGTTTTATTTTTGTTAATAGTTAGAAGAGTTTGAAAGTAGTTAATTTTATTTTCTGAAAAAAATATATTCCGATTTTTGCAAATGAGGTGAGGTTTTTGAGTGGAAAAGAGCCTTTAAACAAGTGAGCTCAGTCAATTTTTGGCCGAAAAACGTCGTTTAGGACCTCAAAACTGCAATTTTGTGATTATTAACAAAAGAAATTCGAAAAAAAACTTTTTGTGAGCTCAGTGTATGACCGATAGATTGACCCGTTCTAATCCAAGTACAGCGTTAGTTGTTTACGACCCTGAGATCGAAAAAACTCTAAGTCGTTTACGTTGAGATATTGAAGAGCGTCATCGTCGGACAGAAAAAAGCGCGATGGGTGACCAAAGAGTGAATCAACAGAGGGCACCACAGACATCGCTTAAAGGATACTATGTGCCGGAGGCATATGATTTCTATGTAGATTTCCCATAAGAAGAAGGCGCGAAGCACTTCGAGATCAAGTCAAGCATCATTAATATGCTTCCAAAATTTTCTGGCATTAGGATAGAGGACTCATACCAGCATATAAATGATTTCTTAGAGGTTGCATCTACAGTTAGGTTTGGGGGTTTGACTAAAAATGATTTGCGAGTGCGTATATTTCCTTGGTCATTGAGAGACAAAACTAAAAGATGGTACATCAAATTAGCTAAGGCGATTAAAATTGATTGGGAAGCCCTTCAGAGAGAATTTATAGAAAAACACTATCCCATAGGAAAGACCTTAGAAGCACAAGATGCAATAAAAAGTTTTAGAGAATTGCCTGGTAAGCAGTTTCATGATGCTTGGGAGAGATATAGTGAAATCTTGTATAAGTGTCCCCACTATAGGTTCACTAAAAATGATGTGGCTAAGAATTTTTACATGGGAGTTGGAGAGGAACATAAGACTTTGATAGATGTGTCAACACAAGGTCAATTTACCCTGAAGCAGGCAAAAGAACTTTTAGACTTGTTTGACAATATCAGTGATAATGTAATCCAATATGAATCTGATTTGAGGTATAGGGGAGGTTTTGACAAGAGATCTGAAAAAACATATGAGGTGAATCATGATGATGTAAGAGATTCAGTGGCGTTGTTAGGAGAGAAAGTAGACAAGCTTCTCAAGCAAAATCATTCACCTAGGAGAGAAGTCTCAGAGGTAGAAGTCAAGTATTCCCAAAATGAGTATCAGGACATAATGGCCGATGATGCCAACGCATCGTGGAACTATTCAAATAATGCTCCTTTCATAAATTCATACACTTCCAATGCCAGAAATCACCCATTCTTATCCTATACATCCACAAATATGGAAAACCAACCAGAAAGGGTCCCACAAGGACAATCATCCAACAGTCAACCAAGGTTAATTTAGGAACAACAATCATATCCACAACCAAGGTTCCAACAGAGTCAGCAATCTTTCAAATCTCAGCCAAGAATAATGACTCAAAATTCTCAATCAAATTACTAACCCAGAGAGTCATCCAATAATTCTCAGGCTCTCCAGTCATTCAATAATAATTAAGTTGTCCAGTCATATAACTACTAGACCCAGCCTCAAGGAAACCAAAACCAAGGATTCAATCTAAATCAAGCTTACCCTCCATATCCTCAAAACCATTTCCAACATCAACATCCAACTCAAAATTCACTATCAAGACCACCTGACTTTGAAGAGATGATGAGTACCCTGAGGGAGCTTAAAAATCAATCTAATAATTCTCAGACGACCATCCAAACACTGAACTCTCATTCCCAATCCCTTGTTCAAATGGAAGCCCGAATGGTATAATTAACGGATGTTATGGATAAGATAGTGAGAATATTACCTAGTCAACCAGTGGTGAACCCAAAACCGCAACAAGTACTAAAGCTTGGATCCTTTGTTGAGACTCGTCATGAGACAGTCCAAGCAGTCACAATTTTGAGAAATGGAAGATAAGTGGATAGTAAGGCTGAGGAGCAGTATGAGGATATGCTGAAGAAGCAAAAGTTCAAAGAAAGGTAGAAGAATAAGCTCAGAAGAAAGAGGCTGAGAAAGCTCAGAAAGATCAACCTCGAGTGAAAGAAGATGAAGAACCAGAAAGGGCACCATATGAGGGAGTAGCACCTTACCCTCAACGTCTCCGAGAGTCGATTTCATATAAATAGCATAAGGAGAAGGACATGTTGGATCCATATAGGCAAGTAGAGATCAATAAACCTCTTCTACACATTGTTGACCAAATTCCACCCTATGCCAAATTTTTGAAGGATCTCTGTACTCAAAAGCATAAAAACAGAACTAAGGTCCCAATAAAGATTTTGTTAACTGAACAAGTGAGTTCGATCTTTACTGAGTGATACTCCACCTAAGAGGAAAGATCCCGGTGCTCCCATTATTTCTTGTGTCATTAGTGACCAGAAGATTGGTAGAACTCTTCTTGATCTGGGTACGAGTGTTAATTTATTACCTTAATCGGTCTATCAGCAGCTAGGGTTAGAAGATTTCAAAACTACCTCGGTGGTGCTTCAATTGGCAGACAGATCAACTAAACAACCGAGAAGAATTTTGGAGGATGTCATAGTGTAAGTGGGTAAGTTCTACTATCCTGTAGACTTTGTAGTATTAGATAAGGAACCTGACCATAGATCGAGGAGACATATCCCAAAATAAATGCATAATTAGTGGAATAGTATTATTCCAATATTACATCCCCTAATCAAAAATTTTCATTTCAAAATTACAAAACAAAAACATCTTTGGGACGCTGGTCGATACGGCTACTAAGTCACTTATATCTCAAAACAAAAAATAATCACATCCGGCTTGCAATCCTAATGGCATGTCGAGTCGTTGACATATAATCTACATTAGATATAAATAAATAAAAACTTTAGCATTTGTCAATGAAACAAAAGGATAGTGTTAAAAATAAGAATCAATTAACCAATTTGTAGAAGAAAATGGAAAAGTACAAAAAAAATGGACTGTTAAATTTTTTGAAAACTTGATAAAATTGACAGTGTGAATTGGACAGTGGCATTAGATGGAAAAGTACAAATTTAAAACTGCAATGGCATTAGATGGATAGTGGCAAAAAATTGGACAGGTAAATTGTAGTGGCAAAAATTGGACAGTGGCGAAAAATAGTATTGTCGACTTACCTTTTCACCTCCAAGCCATGCAATTATCCTCCAAAAGATTAAGTCATTTCACTTACACCTAAGGCTGCAAATGAACTGAGTCATTCGTGAATACTCTCGTGCTTGGCTCGTTAAGAGTTCGGCTCGTGCTCGTTCATTTAGTAAATAAACCGAGCCCGAACATAATTTTTAAGCTCGTTAGTAAACGAGCCGAGCTTGAAAAATACTAAGCTCGGCTCGCCAAGCTCGTCTAAGTTAAATAGTAAAATTCTCTCATATCCAACAAAAGAAATTGTTTTAATTAAACAAATTGTGAAGAGTGTTGTGAAAAGATTATAGGACTTGTGCGGCCCTACCATAAAAATCATTAATAAAAATTTGTACTAGTGAAAATATATTAAAAAAAGACATGCAACAACTCAATCCAAGCGGTTATTGGCAAGAGTAATACATGTTGCAACTGAAACAAATCGTTCGTGAGGAAGCTCGGGCTCGACTCGCTGAATCTGGCATACGGCTCGGGCTCGTTCGTTAAGCAAATGAGTCGAGCTTGAACATATTTTTGGGCTCGTTTAGTAAATGAACCGAGCTTGAACATTGCAAAGCTCGGCTCGGTTTGTTTGCAGCCCTACTTGCATCTGAATAGAAATAGTATAATCAAATAAAATAGATTTATCAAAGATCAAATTTAAAAAAAAATAATGACAGTTAATTACCACATTCAAGTGCTGCAATTTCATCCATGTTCTCTTCCACTTGAATTGGAAGTGTTGAAGAACACAACCAATCTTGAGCACAAAGCAAGCATTCTACAAATTTGGGAGTAAGTGAACTATGAAATTGATCAAGAACACGACCTCTCGTACTAAAAGCAGATTCGGGAGCAACAGTAGAGACAGGAATGGCTAACACATCCCTTACAACTTGCGAAAGAACCCTATATCTCACACCGTTTATCTTCCACCAATTCAAAACATTAAATTTTGGACTATGTTTCTCACATGATTCCTCTAAAAATTTATCCACTTCTAATTTACTTCCATCATTTTCTTCTTGTTCCATATGCCTTTCAAACTCTAGTAGTGATGCAAACTCACTAGATTTACCCGATTGTTCATCATCAAGCTCTATAATCTGAATTTGAGTTTATGATGAACCAACCACCTCAACATTTTCATACTCATCAAAAAGACGTCTCAACGTCTCCACTATCTTTTGAATGAGTATATTCACCTTATCAACACTATAAATTTTGTCTAAACAAAATTTTACATACTTCAATTTACAACGAGGATCTAACACAACTGCAACATATACAAGTATATTCAACTTCTCAATATTTCCCCAATACTTATCAAATTTAGTTCTCATTTTCTTGCCATAGAACATAAAGACGGATCAGAACTTTTTGCCCATTCAATTAAGCTACTTCGAATGCCACAAATTTTATGAAAGAATATATTAGAAGTGACATACAAAGAACCCGACATTCGAACAGTGGCATAATAAAAAGTTTGCAAGATTTTAGTAAAATACTGAGCATTATCCCAGTCAACAATAGTAAGTAGTCCATTGAATTCCCCTTCCTCAATATCACGAAGTTCTTATATAAAATTCTCATCATCATCTCCTAGTCTCTTAAATGCTTTCTCAAACTTTAATGCGGCCTCTAGCATTAAATAAGTAGAGTTCCATCTAGTTGTAACATCCAATGACAAAAACTTTTACTTGTTATCTTTACTTTTTCCGCACATGCCTTGAAAGATTGCTCTCTTTGTGGGGAACTCTTAACATATTTCACAACTCTACGAATTCGAATGATTGGATTTTTTTAATTCAATTAATCCATCTCTCATAACCAAATTTAAGATATGAGCACAACACCATACATGAAAAAACTCACCACCTAACATGGGCACAACACCATTGTTAGAGAGTCTTCTCTTCAAATGTCCAATAGCAACATCATTAGAACTTGCATTATCTACGGTAAGAGTGCCTAGTTTCTCTATCCTCCATTCAATCAAACAATCTTCCACAACTCGAGCAATTGACTCACCTTTGTGACTAGAAATTGTACGAAAGTTTATAATTCTTTTGTGCAATTTCCAATCACTATCGATAAAGTGAGCAGTAAGTCACATGTACGATTAATTCTGTAGTGAAGTCCAACAATCTATAGTGAGACATATTCTTTTTTTTGGTTTTAATAAAATATTTTTCAAATTCTTTTTCTCCCTAAGATATATGTCATAACAATCCCTTGCCACTGTAGTGCGGGACACATGATTAAATTCAGGCTGCAAAACACTACAAAAGGCTCGAAAACCTTCATGCTCTATAAACCTAAAAGGTAGCTCATCAATAATTACCATTCTATTATAGGCTTCTCTACAAAAAAATTGGTTGAAACTCCAAACACCTAGGCTACTACTATCATCTTGTGTTCCCGATTGAAAGGATAATATCTTTTGTTTCTTGTCTTTATTTTCTGGGAACTTCGGACATGTCTTAATATACTTTCTTAAAACACTAGTCCCAATTGCACTTTACCACTTGAATACTGTTTAACAATAATTACATTTAGCCCCTGTTGCTTTCCCATTATTGAAAATCTTAATAAAATGTTTCCACACTAGATAACGACCTTGTCACGCCCCTAAAATTCCCGAAACTCCAACCCGGAGAATCAGTGAATTTCCAAGGGGTGACGTTAGTCAAACGACCACTAGAGTCAATAATAACAAGGAAATACATGGAATAACAAAGACTCCCGAACCGGGACATCCGAAGAATCCGGGGTGTGATCCATACAATGAGAGACCAACTAAGATACCATTAATCATTAAAACATATGAAATAATTATGAAAATGATATATTCCATACTCAATTGAATGGTAGAAATAAAACAGCGGAATCCAACAAAAATCAGGCAAAATTCCGTTTGTAAATGGAACATCCCGGAAACACAACCACAACAAAATAACATGCCAATAATAATTCGATAATAATAATGGCTCACAGCCCAACATTCATCAATCCTACTAGGGCCGAGGTAGGGGAAAGAAACCACTACATCTACACAACCCCTCTAAAATCAACAAAGCCCCTAATGCTCAAATGAAATTACAAATAAAGTCACATGGCGATGCCGAAATGGTATAATGGCATCCCGAAACCATAAACTAAATGATGTGGGAAAATGAACTAAATGATGAAAGAGACTGTAGCTAACCATCGTCCCCAATCGAGTCGTGCTGCAACTGTAACCGCATCACCCTGCGCAACTCCAAAACCTGTAACGAAGAAAATAAAAGAAAGGTGTCGTTGCACCGCATGCTGTCTGTAGCCAACACATTTCTTGCAAGCTGGTGTAAACCACCTGGGGAAATCATAACCGTTACATCCTCTGACCGTTCAAGTAGTACTAACCAATATGTGTGCATGCATCTACCCTAGGTCAGTCCATCATCCCATATGGCACTCACGACAATGCAATAACCCAAATAACCCCACATAACTCAAGGAAGCACAATATGTCACAGAGCATAGAATACAATGCTAACGACAAAACTATATCACGTGGCAAACGCATACCTATATATACATATACATATGTATATATATATAACAAATGAGTATAAGACACATAGTACGAATACACAAGAGAACACTACGCCTCATACCTATCAATCCAAGGCCGGTAGTCTACACTACTCGTATAAATGTACACTAAGTACACGACACCCAAGTCCAAACTAACAAATCACCAAGTGCTCACAATGCTAACCAGAGAATCCAACTAGGGAGAATCATACTCGCCTCTATTATCCACATGAATATAAATTCATAAATAATACCAAGGAATGCTCACAACCCACTCCCCATGAACACAGGAAGGAAAACACTCACATCATTGCGTACTAACACAATCATCATCAATATATATATATATATTCACAATATATATATAAGAACCATCATCCCATTCCTAGAGGAAATATACACCTAAAGGACTGAATCACCTCAATCATATCACCATATGAATCTCATAATACTATCTCCAATACGATCAATAAATCACCAACGCTCTCACTATGGAAACGGAAAGCTAACCGATCAACTCACGGAGAGTACATAAACATTACTCTCATGAACAACCACCTAAGGGTCAAGAAACAATGCAAGGGAAAAGAGATCCCAATGCTAACCAACGGATAACCGAGACAACAATGTCGAGGTTAAGAACACCATAACTGTTTAGGGAAAACACTCGGACAAAGAAACCAAAAGAAGAGAAAAGGCAACATTACGTGTCTGCACCAGACAATAAGCCTCATACCCGAGACTTAGAAATGATCGTAAGTAAGGGTGAAGCAAGAAAACACCTTTCAAAACACTACAGCCCGAGATCTTCAGAAAGAAGCCTCGAAATCTCAGAATCTTGAGAATTACAAAAATAGATTTTCTTTAAAAACTCATACAGTGAAAATGACCGTCTTGGCCCCGGTCTCCGTCAGTCGCCATCACTGACCTTTAGAAGTTAAAAATCTTTTTAAAGAAGATCCTAAGATCACTTTTTAAAGTACGAAAACATCTCGTGGCTACGGGGGTAGGCGAAAATGAGTTTTTCCTTTTTAAATACGAATGGGTTTATTTTCAAAACTTGAAAAACTTCGTTTCCGAAAGATAGCCAAATAAGAGTGACTACAACTTCAAGGATTCCTATAATGTCCAAGAGGACAATGAAGGTAGAGTAATGCATTGGACTCACAGAACACAACCATCCATTTCTAACTCCACGAAATCAAATGACGGCACGAGGAAGAGGTTCGACACCACGCCGTAACTGACAGCTCAAGGAATGACATATAAGTGAAAAATCACATACTAGTGTACGAAACACAGTAAAAGGAATACTTAGGAGAATGAACTAAGCACGAGGAACAATGCTACAAAACTACAGTACCTCAAGTGTTTAATAAAATCACTTAGACCTCTTCAGATCATAAAAAGGGAAAACTAGTGGCCAATATTACAGAACTAACTAGTTTCAATCAATACATCTTCTGATTCATTCAAACCTCAAATTCACTTTTGCTACTAACTTTCTAGATTATTAACGGAATCAAGAGACCATTACCACACCCCCAGATAGGTTCAATCATAACCTTGTCTAACCAACTCAAAGCCTCAAAAGTACAATAGAGGATACGTTCCTCAAAGTGTAAAAGAAACATCTATTTGGTCAGTACTACGCAACCAACCAAAATCATAAGACTATCACCCGCCTTCTCAAAGGCCTCAACTTACAATAAACTCTATAGTCCATCACTAACCTCCACTATCCAAGAGGTCACTACATGAATATACTTAAACCCCTCAAAGGGCATAAAAGTAAATAATCACAACTATAAGAATTTACATTTCATTATAATTTAATAATTATTGCATGTAATCATATTTTCATGTTATCCATTTTTAGTTGAGCATTTTATGAAAATATAAATTTATTTCTGAACATTCATAATCAACATGCTCCATAATTCACAAGTAATAATATCACATCATAAACCTACTCCAAATTCACATGCAATAATATCATGATCAACGTGTCAAATAGAATCACATAAATGCTACACAAATACAATGTGACTCACACACCTCCTGATACACGTAGCGCCCCAAAACAGGTTAACGGATACATACTATGTCCATATACTTTTGAGGATACAAGCTCATCAAGTAATGTGGAGTACCACATCGACTCTTCCCAAGTGATTTTTCTCTCTATCACTTCAACAAGGAAGACAGTTGCACGAGAGCCCCGATTGTAACTCCGTGCGCCAAGACTATCACTGTAACACCCCATTTCATTTTCCATTTATTCTGAATTATTCCCGATTTATTTTCGGTGATGACGTCACTTGTTCATGACGTCATGGTTCTTCTGTGTATTTTACGAGTAAATTTTTCGCGTTTATGTCTTGATACGACGGGATGACGCGACTATTGACTTGTTGACTACTTCGTGGATTGTCGTTGGCGATTACGAGAATTAACGGCGAGTTTAATGTTTCGAACTGGTGAAACGTTGACGTGAGTTCAGGATTCGACAACACGATTATATGATTTCTCTTCGTTGACTTCGTAGAATTCTGTAGCTATTACATGGCTGGACGTGACGATAGTATTTCGAACCTAGTGAAACGCTTACGTGTGTTCTTATTATCGACTACGTGATTGAGTTGTGGCGATTGACAGCTGGGTTATCGACTAAATGAGTTTGTTTCGACGCTTGACATTTAGGGTTTCGACTCAGTGATTTGAGTTCGGTAGTTAGTGCTTTAGGGGTTCGACGTTTTTGTTTCCCCGGTTATGGGGTTAGTACGTGCCTTGTTTAGCTGACGTGCTTAGGAGTATTGATAGTCATTTCGCTCGTTTTATTTATGTTTGTATATACGTGTTCTGTGTATTGATGTGCCTTAGTTGTATGACTTACGTGCTTATGTGTATTAGTATTATCTTGTTTGTTCTTCATGTGTATACGTACGTAATAAGTGTTAATGCGATTTTGTTTAAACCTATAGCGTTTAGTACTTCGACTTGACGACACGTTGGGTTTGTTCGATATTTATGGTTTTTGATTCGATTGGGTTAGTGACGACTCCGATGACCAGGTAGTTGAGTCTCGTACCCGGAGCGTTTATTTCGACTTGTATTATTTCTCGACTATTTGTAGAGTTTACGAGAACGTGTAGTATAAACCGCTAGGCGATTAGTGATTTAGTTTGGTTTTTTATAAATATTTATATCCGACTATATAACCGAATTATTCATTTCGGATTATATTAATTATTCGGAGTTCGATGGGGCTTTCGGTGATTTAATTGGTGGATGATTTTCGTGCCCCGGAGTTTTTATTTGGGCCTATATTATTTATTCGGAGTCCGGTGAATTTGATGGGCTCACGTATAATTATTTGAGTGTCCCCGGTATATTTTACGGGACTTATTTTATTTATATGAATTTAATTATGATTAAATATATATGGGTTTCATACATTAGATTATTTATTTTAGTTATAAATATTTATTTGGAGTTTCGTTTATTTTTCGGGCAAGTGTTATATTAATGGGGGATTCCCAATATATTTTCGGGATTTAGTATACATGTTATTAATTGAGAGAATATGTATATCTGGATATATATATATATATATATATATAACTAATGAAAATACATATATGTATTATCGGTATATTTGAGAGGAGAATTCGTGAACCTTCTACACAATCAGATTCCACATTTATGCTTATACACACGTATATGAGTCATACATTTTCAGATATATGTATATGTTCTGTAATCACAAACACCCACATGACAGAGCACCGTTTCTCTTCTCCTTCATTGAGCGACTTCGCCCATTTTTTTTCTGGTTCATCATCGATTGACGACTACAGCTCCTTCGCCATGTTGTCGATCGTTTGAGAGAAGGAGAGACCAGAGAGAGAGACGATCGGGAGAGAGAGGGAATTGAAGTTCGGTGGCTGGGTCGTAGCTTGAGTCGTGACCTGGCTGGGTTTTTTTCGAAGAGGGGAATCGCGTGAGGAATTGAAGAGAGCTTCAACCTGGTGGTAAGTCGCCGGCCTGAAGGACGGCTACGGCCAGAGGCAACGGCCACGGCTAGGAGCAGCGGCGCCCTAGTGCAGAGGGTATCGCACCCTGGTGCGAAGTTGGTTGCTGCTGATAGGGTCGCCTTCGACCTGGGGTTTCAATTAGTAGCTAATTTCGCCGGAGTTGGGGATGATGCCGGAGTTGGTAGTGACGGCTAGCAGTGGAGCAGCTCATTGGTAGTGACGATGAACAGTAGCGAGTCGGACTGAGTCGGGCTGACTCAGTGGCGATTTGGGCTGTGTTTGGGCTGATTTTCGGAGGATAACTCGGCCTCGGTACCGTGTACGATATATCCGAAATTGGAGCGAAACCGTTGAGCGGTTCGCCGAAAATTTCAGATTTTCGGTATGGTTTTCGATTTCGATTTTTGTAGATTTGTTCCGAATTAATTATTGATTGCTAATGAATTTTAATTATATTGAATAGGGCGGTAAGGCGGTCGTTTCGACATACTAAAAAAATAATAATTTTCGAACGACTTTGGGCGGCGAGCACTATTCGCGGCACAGCGGGACCGTTTGTAAGCGTATTTAATTATGTGGGGAATTTTATATATATTTATATATATATATATATTTATCTAGCACTCACTAATAGTGCGTAGAAAATGCTAAGTAGTCTCGTTGTATGTTTATAAATAATAAAAGCATGAAATTAAATTCCTAGTGGTAGACGAATATCTAGGAATTTTATAGAATTTGCGGAGTACCCGTAAATGTATTAAAGGAGAATGAAATTGGAAATTCTTGCGGAAATTAAATAAATTAATTCCCTGAGAATTTTTAAGAAACTAAATCCTACTAAATTTGGATTAAATTAGGTGGTTTAGTACCCCCGGACTTGAAGTAGGATTTTATAGAATTTTGTGTAAAATTAGAACCTGTGATTAGCTCTCGGATTTTATGTAACTGATATTAAAGTATAGTGGGAGCGGGGCAGATTTGATATTGAGGGACGTAGGGCCGTTTAATAAATATTTCATCTTTTATTTATATTTTATTGAAATTTGAAATAAGATAGGGGTATTCACGAGGATGAGGGATGTATAGCGTGATTTTAGTTCCCTAGTTGGTTTTCTCGGAAATCATTAATAAATTAAATTGTGAATTAAATTGTCTAATTTCCCATGAGGTGGGCTCTATTAGTCGATGATTATTGGGACTTAAACTAAAAGCATGCTAGAATATAAAATCTATAAAGATGGGGTAATTGAGAACCCGATTATTTCTGTGATAAAATGGAAATTGATTTACTGTATATTTGAAATTGTGAAGCATAATTGATATGAGATTGATTGGCTTTGATGTCGTGTTATTGAGCACATTTGATTCATATGGAGGCATTTGACATTCATACAGCACCATGTTATATATATATGTTGTTTCGGTGCATGTTTCATGCCTCATTTATATCACGTGCATGTCTGGATTGTTTGGAATGTCGTAACAACTGGCCAGGGGTGGTCTAGCACCAGGGAGCTAGTAACTCTCAACTCTCTAGACATTTGGGGGTGAGGGCTTGGGCCTCACTTGCCGGTTTTCCGCGCGGTCGTGGTATCCGCACTTTCTTTGGCGACGCCCACCCTTCATGTTGTGGGTTTATTACCCCAACAGTGAACGGTTTGGGATTCCTGGATATTAGTGGCTAGGGCTGCATTGGAGTTGCATTGTCATGGCATTTACATCCATATTGGACATTTATTGGATATGTGTTTGCCTGTTCTTATTGATTATCGATATTGAGTATGTGATGTTGGAGTAGTAATTAAATATCCGTATTATTCTCTTTGGCGCTAAGGCGCGGTGTTTGTAATTAATATTTTAACTGTGGTTAAAATATAATGAATATTTAAAGATTTAAAATTGTAAAGAAAGAAAGAAAGTTTGACGATAATTAAAAACCTGGATTAGTGGAGCCACGGTTGGCATGTGTTCCAGGTGATTACGTGGATATATATATATGAAAAGGGTTTTAATAATTAGTTATTTTCCCCTTGAGTTGGAGTTGAGTTGAGTTGGCTAGACGTATATTGAGACTTGGTTGTGGTTGTGCCTTTGGCCACATAGGCCTTTGTGATTGGTGATTAGTGTTATCACTGGAGGATTGTTAGACCACTTCGGTAGTGGGGAGAGTTGTTCAGGTTAAAGGTCGGGTAAGACTCGTAGTCTGACCTTGTTTCTCTTAGCTTGTGTATATTGAGCTTGTCGCTCACCCTTCCACTTTAAAAGTGTTTCGAGTATTAAATGGCTTTTAGCTGTGTGCCTCGAAAATCTCATTTCCTATATGTCTTGATAAAGTTAGTGAACTCTGGACATGGTTTGTCCTGTTCTTGATACTTGAGGTCAATTCTGAGATCTAGAGATGTTTTTAGAGTTTGATTATTTCAGATTCCTCCTAGTTGTTCCAAGGAACACTTGACTCCCGGTGTTGGTTTGGTAACCCTTGAGAATTTGTTTATAAGTTCCTATATTAAGTTGAAGGTCTTAGAACCCTTGAGGATTTGTTGAATGTGACTTTGAGGTGATGTTCGGTGGAACTATAGTAGTTCATTTCCCCTGTGTTATTGTTCCTTGGGTTTTAACCCGAACCTGTGTTTCTACGGTATCATTCCTTAAAGTAAGAATTATGATCATTCGTGTTTGTCTGTGGATCTTCTCGGGTAAGAGAAGTGAGATTAAGTTAAGCACACATAGTGCGATTCCTAGTGTTTGGTTGGGTTAGGAGGCATTGGAACCAAATATGATTTGACCGGGCCCTAACTTTTTCTTAAAAACCGGTTGAATCCTTTGGGGTTCAACATTTTTCTTTAAAAACCCGAGGGCCATGGCATCTCTTTGGGACTAAATGACTCCAGTAACCCTTTCTTGCGCCTCGATAGGCGGTATGAGTTAGAGGTGACCTTGTTGATCTGTACCCTTTTAGTGCCTCGATAGGCAGTGTGAGTTAGAGATAGTTCGGTTGGTTACCGAATCCGATGTGGAGATAGGACCTTCCCTTTTTAGGTTTCTTCGAGTGAACGGGTTGGTTCACTGGTTGTTGTACGTAGAAGAATGGTTATTCCCTTTCGATAGTCCTAAGGAGGGACCTATATATACCTCCTAGGAACCTTGAGTAGCGTGCTAGGTGCACGGACTGATAGATAGCTAGTTTTGGTTGTATCTCTAGATGAGAGTGTGTATTCGACTGGGTGCCTTCCTACACCAGGTGTTAGGATTAGCTGTTACGGGACTTATATATATATGTGTGTGTGTGTGTGTATATATATGATGATTTGATATGCATATATACGAGTGGTAGATATATCTTATGAGTTGTTCTGTTTTACGACTTTTGAGTAGTTTCGAGATTAGTTGAGAGGTTATTGTTGGGTATCTCGGATTAGCGGGGGTGCCACGGTAGACGATAACTTGACCTAGGAGAGATGCATGCACACGGGATGGTTAGCATTTTCTAGACGGCTATGAGTGTGATGTTTTGATATTACGGTGAGCGCGTGGTTTTTTTTGCTCACCCCCCACACACAACATTTTCAGGTTTGCAGGTGGACGCAGCACGGCGCGTACGGCGGCGATGGTACGGGGGATTTGGGACGGTAGATTTATTTTTCCTTCCGTAATCATATTTATTACTCTTTTATTCTCTTGGGAGCCAGGTTGTTGGCAGATTCCCTTATGTTGTATATTCAGTTCATGTATTTATTGTTTTGGGGTGCCATTGTATATGTTCGGCACTACCATTTAATTTTATGTATTCTTATTTGAGCTTGGTGGCTCAGTCGGTAGTTGTTGTTTTGGGGTGCCTTTATACCTTTTCGGCATCACCATTTGATTTTCTTTATAATTTCATTTGAGCATTTGGGGCTCTATTGATTTCTAGAAGGGTTTCGGAGAGGTATTGGTGTTCTTTTCCACTACCTCGGCCCTAGTAGGTTTCTGGAATGTTGGGCTACGTGCCGTTGCTTTTATTCTTGTTATTCTGGGCAGGTTGTGCTATTGTGTTGAATTTGAGTTGTCCGGATGTTCCAATTACAAACGGAATTCTGTCGGATTTTCGTTAGAATTCCTTTACTGAGTTTCTTTCCCTCAGGTGACATGGAATACTTCATTTCCATTCCCATTCCATGTATTTCGATGTTATCGTTGAATTTGGTTGTCATTTTCTATGACGTCATACCTCGGGATTCGCTGATTCTCCCGATTGGAGTCTCAGGAATAACGGGGCGTGACAATCACAGTCAAGAATATGAGCCTGTAACGTCCCGTTAATTTTCCTAAAATTATGAGTGAATTTTTCGGGATTAATTTTTTTATTATTTTATTTAATTATAAAAGATAGTGTTAAATGTTTTCCTATATGCCGTATGTGTTAGATTTAAAGTTTGGAAAATTTTAGAAATTGGATTTTATTTTATTTTAAAGTTTTCGCTATCTGACAACCTGGGAACCTAAAAAAAAATGTGTAGTGGAAATAGGTCCTCGGAGTGTTGGATTTTGAAACCGAAAGTTGCGTTCACTTCGTTATACCAAATGAGGAATTTAGAAATTAGTTTCGTGATTTTTTTGAGCTTACGATTAATCGTGGGGATTAATTTAAAGTTTAAGGGTTATGTGAAGACTTAAAAAAAAATATTCCAAGTGTTTATCCTACTAAAAATTAGCTATAAGAGCATGGCAAATTGGTAAATTAGTTTGAGACCACATGGGCATCTTAGGAAGACATTGAACATTGTTGGATATTTACTAGAACATGCTAGAAATGGTGTGTTGTCACAATCTTAGCCTACCTCATTTTCCAAGCTCCATTCCTAGCCATCGGATCAAGAGAATTCAATACACACATATATATAATTGATGGGGCTGTATTTCCAGAATTCTCCACTTTTATTTCACACCAAACAAAGCCTCAATTTTCCCCTTTCTCTACCAATTCGGCAGACCCTCTTCTCACTCTCTCTTCCACTTAAAATTTTGGAAATTCTTCATTTTGGTTGAGAATTTGAAGAAGGTTTCAATTACATATTTGTTCCTCATGTTCTAATACTTCTATTGACTCCAAGATTGTAAGTAATCTCTTTCTTCTATGAGTTTTCTTTCCAAAATTCTCATAAACTTCTTTATTTGCAAATCTTGTGATTTATTTTGAATTATTGCTTTTCTTTTCTTGAAGATCTTGACAAGAGGACCTAGTGAACTCCTCTTTGCATCAACCCACTTTTGGAAGCTTCAATTGGTAAGTTGATTTGCTTTTGAGTTATTTTCCTTTTAAGAACCCTAACTTGTATAATTTGAGAATTTGATTTACAATCTTTGAGAATAAATTCCTTTGCTATTAAAATCCATATTGATTGCCATAATTATGGACAAGTTTCTTTCTCTTGGAAATTTAGTATGTTTGTTGATAAATTTCCATGAAAGTTCCCTGGTAAATTGTTTTTTTTCCTCTATTGATTATTCACTTTCAAATCCTAACTATTGCTTCTCGAAATTTATTCATAAATCTTGTAAATTGGATTTCTATTCTTGAAGGAGCCTCTTTGTGAGCCCTCTTAATTTGATTCTTAAACTTTGGAATTCATTCTCTAAAATGTGTTCAAATTATTGCTTAGGAACATACTTGTAATTAATGTTTCTCTTGCATATTCCTAATATTATAGTTGAAACTCTATTCTCCAAGATTTTGTTATTTGACCTTTGATTCCTTTTGAAGTCCTATATTGTTGGTTTATGGAAATCTCCATACATATTTAGCACCTTAATTTCATTCTTGTAAATTCGTGCTAAGAAGATTATTCTTAATTTGATTCTTTACTAGTTTGATTGATGAGGATTTCTTGAAAGTCCTTGTGCCATTTTGGGCTTAAACCTATTTTAAACCTCAACTTTGTGTTCATAAACCTCCAGAAATGAACTTGGTTCCTAGTTTTGATAGTTCTGGGCAAATATTTATCCTTGATGCTCATTCTTGCTCATTTGTTCATATTTGGTAGCTTTGGTCGACTCTTGGGAATTGGTACATTTTTTTGGAGCTTCCTTGGTAAATTCATGTTAGAAAATTTATTCTTTCCAATTATTGGTGTCTTGATAGCTTTGGAGAAATCATAGAGACTTGGTGCGCCTTTTGGAAACTTTTTGGAAAAAGCTTTTGGAATTCCGCTGCTTGCCCTCGCTTATTGGCTTCGTTTGGCTTGGACTTGAGGTAGGGGTTGACGCTCCATTTTATTTCCCGGTCACGTGGGTGTGTGTGTCTTTGTGTGTATATTTATACATACTAGTTGAGTCATGATCTAGAAACTTGCTCTAGGTCCCCTTTTAAATGCTTGATTTATGATACATTGCTTGGTATATACTTGTGGGAATAATTAGTGATCTTTAATTGAAAAATAAGATTTATACTTATGAATATGGAAGCATGATGCATATTTGAATGAAATGTAATAGTATATGCATTTAAATGTTGATATCATTTTCATGTTGCATTCATTGACCTTGTGGTTTTGATACTGTTTGGATAGTCGGAACAACTGGCCAGTCGATTTCTCGTGACCGGTGGAGCTAGTATCTCCCGCAAAATGAGAGGTGGGAGAGGACTATGTCCAAACCCGTGGTTGTTCCAATCGGGCTTGTGGTCCCCGAGTTCTTTAAGAATGGCGACATTTGATATCCGTGTTCCTTAGTGATAGGGTTGTGCATTAGTTTCACATTTCATCCTATCACTTGCATTGATATTTATTGTTGTTTATTTCCGGATATCTTGTATGTTGATTATTTGTTGAGCATGTGGGGTTGTTTGTGCGTATGACGGGGTCCCGGGTTAGCACACGTGCCATGTGGGACAATTGGACCGACCTAGGTTTAGTAGCATGCACACGGGTTGGGTGTGTACCACTCGGACGGCCGAGATTGAAGTGGGGAAGCATCTCCTACTGAGCTAGTTGAAGCTCACCCCTTATTTACCATTTTCAGATCTTGACATTGGAAATGATGGACTTTAGGAGGTCCGGGTTGGCGACGGAAGCATTAAGTTCTCTTTTGTGTATTTTGAACGCTTAGTGTATTTCTAGCCCAAAGTACGATATATTTTATATACTTTTGTATCTAATATGAACAAGGGCATGTATATATTATTTTGGCGGGCTAGGGTGTTAGCCTTAATTACAAAAAAACTGTATATTTTGGAGATTCGATAAAACTTTGTGTTTATTTAACTAAAGAATGTAGTTTCTTTAAATATTTATGTTTTACGAGTTTTTGAGTGTGTGTTTTAAATTTTCAAAGTGAAAGATGATATTGAGAATCGAATTTGTCTATTAGGTGCGTTTGAAGTCGAAACTATGATTTTTTTTCAAACTTTTCAAACATATTCTTGCGAAAGTCTTAAAGAAAACAACGTTTTTCGCTCACCCCCAGGCCCCACTTAGTATTATTGAAATCCGAAGGCATAGAAATCATTTTTCTACTGTTTGTGAAATTTTGGGACCGGAGGTGTCGAAAACGATGGCCATTAGCAAAAATTGAAAGTTTTGAGTAAACTGTGAATATTGAATTCCAGTGGCTAAAAACACTGTTCACGGAAATTTTCAAATTTTTCAGTTTTTCGTCCCAATTTTGAAAATTCATATCTTCCACCTCGTTGGCTCAAGTTAAGTTACATTTGATCCTACTACCTCTCCTATGTCGGGTTTAGATAGGCGAACTTGAAAATGAACCGTTTGCCCCTGAAATGACTATTTTACCCTTGGACAAACATGGGGTGTCGGAATGGTCTGTTTAAAGTACCATTTCGTTCTTTTTAAATTGTTTTCGAGTCGTGGGCGACTTTGATGATATTTATTAAATATAAAATTACTATTTTACTCCTAACATGGGGTTAGAAATATGTTTTTCATAACAAGTGGGCTAAGGAACAATTTATTATGAACTTTAATTATTTGTTTTGGCGTCGCTTGTTGCTATTCGGAGACCTTGTTTGGCTTAACGGATGGCGGGGCGTGACAGAGCGTTTCTTACGACTCTTAAACCCGTTTCACTTTTTGGCTTTTTAGTTCATAGGGGTGAACCCCTCCTGGCTAGTTGTTGCGACGATCCGACACAAGATTACCCACACATGATTATACACGACACCCAATACTAGTTAACGGATACATACTCATCTGAAACAAAACCGCCCACACATGATACACACGGCACCCAATACTGGTTAACGAATACATACTCATCCAAAATAAAACCACCCACACATGATACACACGACCCGTATAGACCAACACCCATGTACTCAACACGATACAGTGTACTCAATATGCATACAAGGCCTCAATAAAAATCATGCCTCAACATAAATATGTAATACATCATATTTATGAAAATATTCTCCAACATGCTTTTAAATCACTAAAGCAATAATCCATGAGAATATCACTTTTATTTATTTTAACATGTTTTTATTTCAATTAAAGCATTTAAATCACAAGGATACAATTTCATTCCTTTAAACATGCTTTTTAATTCACTTAAAGCAATTATCAACAAAAATAGGGGAACTATAATAACGTTCTAAGTTCACGAATCTTCACGTCACATAAATCACCAAAATCATAT
Source organism: Cornus suecica (assembly GCA_963922005.1). Classification (NCBI taxonomy): domain Eukaryota; kingdom Viridiplantae; phylum Streptophyta; class Magnoliopsida; order Cornales; family Cornaceae; genus Cornus; species Cornus suecica. The sequence continues at coordinate 27,569,039 of OY998246.1, read as the reverse complement.
ACACGGTTTCACTAATCATATAACATGAAACCGTACACAACTACACCTATCCGTGTCTCTAAACTACGTCTAGCGCTACTAATTCTAATCACCTAGATGGAACTAGTCTAATCCCCTATCCATGGTCACAACACAACCCCTATATATAGATATATATATTTTACTCGTGTATATATATATATAAAAACCCATAAGCATGTTAATTAATCCTAAATAGGATTTCTAATTCATTTTGTATAATTAGCATGCTCAAATAAATATCACATAAAAGCCTAGAGTTATCTGTACTGATAATGAATTTTTCCCCTACCTCTTGACGTGTGTTTACGAACTAACCATCGCGCCCACGACTGAGCCAGATATACCGACACGTCGCCCAAGATGCACGCTCAAATCTGCCCCAAAACACTTTTTGCACGAAATGGGCCCACTGTGAACAGTGTCGGCGCCCTAAAATGGGGGCCACCGACCAAAGTCGTCCGAATACTATTTTGAATATATCAAAACATCCGCCTCGATGACCTACACGATTTATACAAAGCCTAGTAGCAATAGGTTAATAAATATGGACAAATCTAAAATAACTCAAACAAAATTTCAAACCTATAAACGCAATTTCCCGATAAATCGCTCAACAAAAAATTACGAAATTGTTACACATCGTACCTGACATCAAGACGAAGCTACCCTCTGAAAATCGCAGCCATCCGAGGTCAGGAAGATAGCCAAACAAATTTGTGAAGTTTCTGGCCAAAAATGGCTTTTTCATCGTCACGCGTTACGCGACTGCTGCAGCCGCCCAACCCCTTGGGCGACCATCTCGTCGCTGCCTCTGCAACTCCAACCGTCGCCAACTCCGTTGACCTCCAGGTCGCTCCTCCACCAATCTCAGTCGCAGTTTTCCCTCTCTGCAACTTTCCATTCTTTCTCCCTCTTTCTTTCATTCTCTAGCGGCGATGGAGAAGAAGAGGGTGGTCGATGTTGTGGAAGGTGGACGAGAAGGTTGTCGATCGGCCATGGAGAAAGAAAAAGGTTGGTCGGCTGAGGTGGAAGAGAAGAAGATGAGGGTTTGTCGCATCCAACATATATACATACATATACATATATTTTCTCTCCATATATATATTTAAATAAAATTAAATATATACATACCCAATAAATATCCACACATATATATAATTTTAATTTATAATATATACGTGTACAATAAATTCCTAAAATATACCGGGAACCTCAAAATAAAATCACGCGAACCCGAAATAATAACGGAACGCCCAATAGACAATATAAACTGGTATAAATAATCCGGGGTATAAAACTCAATCATCGAAATGCCTATCAAGTCCGATCAATTAAAATATGTCGTTACCCAGCCGAAGTACTAAACACAATTGTCGAAACAAAATCGCGTAATCGACAATAGAAAGTCCACAAAGTCGCCGAGGAGAAATCGTAAAGTCGTCCAGTTGCCTTTAAACAAAAACAGAAAAAAATTACACGTGAATTACCAGGAATAACCAGAACGTCATAAACAAATGACATCATAACTTAAATTAAATCGAAAAGAATTTTAGTAAAAAGAAAAATAACACGGGGTGTTACAGACCATTTGGTTTAGGAGTGGTTACCTGGTCCTCTTCAAAATCAGAAGAAGTTATAGGTGTTATAATGTGTTCTTTAGGAAGCTTACTTTAAGCAACCAATTCTCTGCCACTTGGTTCACCTGTCGTCCAAATATTTGAAAAAAAAATAAACTTATTTAGCATGACTTGACATGTAAAAAAAATTGGACAGTGACAAAAAATTATATAAACTTATATATGAAATGTGATATGTCACAACACAACATGACTTGTAAATTGTCCAAAGGATGATAATTTAGCATCACAAATTGGATACTAATGTATACACCAAAGGACTAATTTAGCAAACTGCAGTGACAAAAATTGGACAGTGGCAAAAAATTAATCCTATACTAGTAACAGTGGCAAAAAATTAATCTTATACTAACAGTGGCAAAAAATTGTATAAACTTATATATGAAATTGGATATGTCACAACACAACATGACTTGTCGAAAGAGGTAATGGCACTTCAACAAGTAAAGACTAATGACTTGTAATTTTTTATATTTTTTATTTGTTTTCCAATGTTTTATACTAACAGTTTCCCTAAATTCCAAAATATGAAATCCGTAACAAAAATTCTAGATTAATTTGAAATCTATAAATTCGAGATTAATTTTTTATTATAACAAAAATCCCAAAATATGAAATCTTATAACAAAAAATTCAAAATAATAAGATTAAATTCATCAAAATCCCAAAATTTAATTCCAATAAGATTTTTTGGGTTTATTACTTTGATTGAATAAAATGATGAATCCGACGAGGCCATAGCTGATTTGAAACTCATGAAGAAAAATAGAAAGAGAAAGAAAGAGAAATACCAAACCGAGTCGCCGATCTGAGATGAGAGCTCCGAGAGGCGATGGATGGAAGCTTAGCTAGGGCATGAACCGTGAGACAAGACGATGATGAGAGTCTGAGAGAGAGGGGGGAAAGAAAACAGCGTGTGAGAGAGAGGGGGAAAAGAAAACAGTGTGTGTGAGAGAGGTAGATCTAAGGCAAACTTCAAGAGACTGAGTGAGTGGAGGAGCGGCGTGAAATCTTAAGCTTATATATATAGTGTGTGTATATATATATATTAAACCTTAAGTTAAATTTATTATTAAAGAACCATATATATATATTATATTATAAAAATCGGTTCCGTTCCTGAAATTATTTTTGATTTATTTTCTGTTATGACGTCACTTATTCATGATGTCGTGGTTATTCTTGGTATTTTACGTATCAATTTTTCGCGTTTACGTTTAAACTCGACTGAATAATGCGGTGATGTCTCCTTGATGACTTCGTGGAGCTTCTTTTGACGATTAAATGGCTTAACGGTAACGTTTAGTGTTTCGGACATGGCGAGACATTTACATGGTTTCGTTTTAACTTTTGACGTTTGGTGCTTTGGCTGACCGGTGATGCATTTTGTTTGTCCGACGCTTTTGTTTCTCTTGCAATTGGATTGTTACGTGTTTTGTTTTGCTTTCATGCTCAAGTATGTTTGTATTTCCTTTGTTTATTTTCTTTGTATTTGTATGTACGTGACAGTGTTTTGTGACTTATTTGATAGCTGATTATGTTTTGATGTTCTTAGGAGTTTCGGTGGGGCCGAGACATACTAGTGGACCCAATGGTCGGGTTGAGGCCCGGAAGAATTTATTTTTGTTTTAGATATTTTATTTCATCATCTTATATGTGGGATTAGTCATAGAAATCATTTTTGGAAATCTTTGATGTTATGGGGTAAATTAGTAATTTCAAGGTCTTGGAAAGTTAGTGGACCTTTGGGCATTGTAGTAAATGAAATGAAAGACCAAGGGCTTGTTAGGCTTGAATTAATTCTCAAGCCCATTGGAATTAATTGTGGGCACATATATGTATCTAGTTGTGGGCTTGGTCTTGATAGGTGTTTAGATTATTAGATCACTTAAGCCCACATTTTCTTTCACATATATATATATATTAGACACATAGATATATGGGTGATATATATATATATATTAGACACATAGATATATGGGTGATATATATTAAACAAGAAAGACATGAAATAGAACCAAAGAGAAAAAGGACAACTCACACCACATAGGCCACGTTCAGCCGGGTCAAAGGAGAGTAGGAGATAATTGATTTCTTCATCTACCTACACATCACTTATACAACCTTAATTAATTAAAGAAGGGAAATGAAATGGAAATTGCTTTGGACCCAATAATGGAATAACTTGAGCCCATTCGGCTAGGCATTTTCCTTGGCAACTCATGCACAATTATTTCATTATTTTTATACCACACACATATATATGTTCGTGGTTCTTATTTACACAAACACAAGGAAAATCAAGAGAGCACAGAGAGTGAGCTGAGAATGAGGGTTCTCGGTTGGGGAAGAAGAGGGGGAGAGAGGTTGAGGTGCTTGGCTCTAATCGGCACTGGTTTCTCATATTTTCATCTACCCAACGACAATTCTTAGCTAACCCCGGGTGCTCTCTTGCATTGTTATACTCCATTTGGTTGAATTTTTGGTGGGTTTTCTCACTTTAAGATTTTCATTGTTTCTCTTATTTTAAGCTAGCAATTGTTCTTGGATCCTAACGGTTCTTAATTATGTTATGTAGTCGACCATGGGGAGTATTTTAATTGGTTCGGTTTCGCAATCGGGTCATTAGGTGGATCTCTTGCTTATTCTTTACTTTGCACTTGGAATTGAGGTGGGATTTATATATATATATATATCTAACTCTCACTCTTGGTGCGTAGAGAATTTAAACATTTTCGATGTTGTGTGTTTATGTGTATATGATAGCATGTGTTTAAGTTCCTAGTTATAGACGGGACTTAGGAATTTTTATGAACTCGATGAAACACCTATAGGTGGATTAAATGAAACGGGAAATGAAAATTCCCTTAAGTAATTAGATAAATAATATTTTTGAGAAATTAAAACCTACTTGATTTGGATTAAAAATAGGCGGTCTAGTACCCCTTGAAATTTAAAGTAGGTTAGTGAAGTTGTGAAAATTGGACTTGAACTTAGACGTGTTATTAGGTCCCATTTGGCTTGTGTTTTACTAAAATTAAAACATGTTAGGGGAGGCTTGAAACTGAGGGATGTGAAAACTTAGGCGTTGTTCTACTTCCCTTTTATTTTCTCGTAAATTATAAAAAAGTGAAATTTTGAACTAGATGTCCCTGAAGTGGACTTATTCGAGATTGGTTATGAAAATTTAATTATAAGCATGCTAATACGTAAAAATTTGCCAGAATTGGGTAATTGGGAACCTGTATAACTTCGGGATGGATTTGTCATGGTTTATTGTTTTAATTCAATTAGAAAGCATGTTTTGTATGAGAAACATTAAAATTTGTGCTATATCATTGAACATTGGGTCCATGTAGAGGTATATTAGTATTTGTGTAGCATTGTGTGCATATATTGTTTTGATGTGAGTTGCATGCCTCCTTTGTATCATTTATATCTATGGACCGTTTGGATAGTCGCAACAACTGGCCAAAGGGTGTTCTCGCGACCCAGGGAGCTAGTATCTCCCGAATCAGAGAGTCAGGGGAGGACTTGTCCAAACCCGTGGTTTTGTAGACTATGGTGACCCCCCCCCCCCCCCCCCCCCAAAAAAAAAGTGATCGGATTGGGATTCCTTGTTATCTATTTGACTCTCATATAAATAGGGTTGCACTTGGGTTGCATTAACACTGTCACGAGCATTGACATTGCATTAGTAATCACATTGAGTATTCATTGCCTTATGGTTAACTGTTAATATTTCATGTTGTAACTACTTGTTGATTTTGTGCATGTTGGACTTGTGATGATATTTGTAAATCCCTTGTAAATGATAAAAAGTACCCAATGTGAACGAAGACTTAAAGACTTAAAATTGGGAAGTAAAAAGTGGAACGATAATAAGAACCAGGGTTAATGGAGCCATGATTGGCAAGTATTCTTGGTGGTTATGTGAAACTAAGCAGAAAGAGGCCTTAGTGCATAACTATTCTCCTTTGAGTTGGGTTTCTAGTTGAGTTGGTCTACGCCTTACTAGGCTTAGTTGAGTTTGTGACTTTCGGCCATATCGGCCTTCGCAGTTGGTGGCTAGTATTACCGTAGGGCAATTGGCGTACCCCTCCGGTTGTGTAGGGAGTTGTTCAATTTAAGGGTCGGTTCAAGCTCGTCAGTTTGGTTTTCTTTCTTCCGATTCCTGTATTATGAGTTTGTCGCTCTTCCTTTCACTTTGAAAATGTTTTGAGAAATAAATGGTCTTTAACTTGTATATCTTAAAATCTCGGTTATGGTTTGGATCTTTGGGACCAAACTAAGGCTCTCTCAATGTTTTGAAAACTTAAAGCTTTCGGGTTTTATAAATCTATGTTTTTTATTTACCCGGGTCCCGCCAACTGTTTTTGAAAACCCTAAGTTGAAAACTTGTTTTATAAAATATGATTTGAACTCTTGGGACAGGGAGTATCGAAAGCAACCTAGTTTTGAAAAGTGTCAATAGATTCTATTTTAAGAACATTCTGGTAAACTCAGTGAGTACAAGGTACTGTTTATCCTTGTTCTTGAGATCTCGAGGTTATTTTCGGGATCTCGGTATCGTTGGAGTTCGAGAACTCCAGGTTTTTCCTAGTTTGGTGATGGGATTCTTTTTTGTGCCCGTTTTAGGTTGGGTATTCTTTTAGGGTTTTTCATAAACTTTTATATTTAATATTTAAGGTCTTAGGACCAGTTTTAAAACAAGTTTAAAAAGTGATTTTAAAAATGGTTTTCAGTATGAATTCGTGTTGATGTCCTTTTTCCTCGTTGTCATTATTCCTTGGCTTTTAGCCCGGACTTTGGATTTTAAGGTTTCAGCCTTTGGGCGGACCTTATATTCACTTATGTTGTTATTGTCCTTGTTATATTCTCGGGTAAGAGACGTGATGCTGAATTGCACACACATAGTACGATTCCTAGTACTTTGGGTGGGTTCGGAGATGTTGGAACCAAACAGATTTGACCGGGTCTTAAAAAAGTTTCTTAAAAACCGATTGAATCCTTCAGGGTTCAGCATTTTTCTTTAAAAACCCGAGGGCCTCGACATCCGTTTGGGACTAAATGACTTCGGTACCCCTTTCATGTGCCTCAGTATACATTATGAATTGGAGATTGTCTTGTGATTGTCGAATATAATCTAGTGATAAAGTTTTTCCACTTATGTTACTTTCAAAGACTAGATAGTAGTAGTGTGTCTATACCATGTGACTACTAGTTAGTTTTATAAGCTCTTTTTATTATAGGAGGCCTTGGAGAAAAGATTCTTTAAGTGAAATGATTATTTCACTAGTTATGGGGGATAAAAAGACAAGATTGAGGTTAGAAATTGGGAGAGTAAGACTCTCTAGGGATGATTTGATAGCGGTGTTGTGTATGAGTTGTGATTTAATTGTGGGTGTGATTATAGTTATTCCCTTCTAGAAATCCTAAGGAGTGACTCATTTACCTCATATGAGCTTTGAATGGCGTGCTTAGTGCACGGTGTGATGGGTAGTTAATTCTTATAGTATCTCTAGACGAAAATGCGTATTATACTATTTGTATATACGCCCATGTGGGTAGGATTAGTTATTTACGGGGTTTTATGAATATATATGTTGATTTGACCTGGGTATATATGTTGGTGATATTTCTGTTGATTTGTGCTCTATTGTGATTCTTGAGTATGTTTGAGGTTATTTTGGGGTCTCGGTTTGGCATGGGTGCAAGGTGAGACAACGGACCGACCTAGGATAGATGCATGCACACGGGATGGTTAACATTTCCTAGACGGCTAAGGGCGTGTTGTTATAGATATTTTTGGTGAGCATCGTTGTTGCTCACCCCCACACAGGTTACAGGACTGCAGGTGGATGTAGCACGGGACATACGGTGGCGACGATACGGGTGATTTGGGACGCTTTTGTTTAGATTCGTTCCTTTTATCTGTAGATATTATTTATATATGTTTCTCCTCCTTTTGTTATTCAGAGGCTAGTGTTGCAGTTTAGGAGCCAACCTGTTAGCATATCTCCTTTTGTTGAATCTTTTATTTCATGTATTTATTATTTCGGGGTGCCATTGTGTCTTTTCGGCACTGCCATGTGATTTTATTTGTATTTGTATTCGAGCATTATGGCTCTGTAAGTTTTAGAGGGGTTGTGTAGAGGTAACAGTGGTTTTCTTTCCACTATCTTGACCTTAGTAGGTTTCTGGAATGTTGGGTTGTGTGTCATTATCATTATTGAATTTGTTATAGGCAGGTTATTCGGTTTTGTTGTGGTTGTGTATCCATATGTTCTATTTACAAACGGAATTTTGCTGGATTTTCGTTAGAATCCACTATTGAGTTTCTATCACTCAAGCGTGCCTGGAATACTTTATTCTCATTCTTGTTCCATGTATTTCCTTGTTATTATTGATTATAATAGTCGTTTTCCCTAACGTCATACCTCGGGATTTGTTGATTATCTGGATAGGAGTTTTAGGAATAACGGGGCGTGACATTACATTTCCTCTGCCACAAGGGAATGAGCTAGAGGTACCTCTAGGAGTGAACGAAAAGGCATTCACCTTAAATCTGCAGTGGAATTTACTCATGCTACTATGGCAGTGAACTACATCGAGTAACTTGATCACAATCTTAAGGAACGCGTGGAAGTTCAAGATCAATATAATAAATAACCTACTGGCGGATAAAATTTGTATTTATGTCCATAGTATAATGTTTTTGTGCCTTGAAAGTATGATGTTCTTTCTCTTGTTAACATTACACAAAATTTCAATACAGTAATCTGCTGATATGTCTAAGCACCACAACCTCCCTAATATGTAGTTAAGTGATGAATATTGGTTTAGATCATATTATGCAGTTGTGCATGTTCTTTTACTTAGTATTCTGGTTTAAGTTACTTCATGCAAGAGATCAACAAAACCTCCTCAGCGCAAGAGTTTCCAACATAAGACTCTCAGCTATTGCATTGCTATTCACATTTTGGGGCATGAATGCTAATTTTTCACGATTTCTTCTAGTTGGATTAGTGATCGGTGGTTATAGAGATGTTGATTCGATTCCATGTGTGTTTGATTTATTGGTGCAAATTGCACCCAAGTTGAGAATGATTGGTGTGACTTTTGATGTTTGTGAATAGATATATTTGTGATTTTTTGTGTCATTACTTACACAACAAATTTATTAGCATATGGAAAATGTTTTCCCTTTTCAAGTTTGATGCCTCTATCGCGAATTCTGCTCTTGTTCAGTTATGGAGGCTACTAAACCCATGATGCTCTTTATTGGTTTTCAAGGCTTATGGTTGGTTGCTACGGCATACTCTGTTGTTCTTGGTTTTCATCTTCAGTGGACGCTCCTTTCTGCTGCTATTAAGCTTCGTAGACTCTCTTATCATTTAGAACTATCATGTTGTTTAGTATGGGAAGCTATTGCTACTGGTGTATTGCTGAGATACAAGGTTCTTTCTCTGATTTTGATTATGCTGATAAGGCATTCTGGGATTTTGGAATGGAGAGTTTTATCGTTGGTTTGAGGTAAGTATTTTGTAGACTTTTGGTCTTTTTTTTTTATAAAATTTTTCCTTACCATTCAAAAAATAAATAAAAATTTATTAGCACATAATCACAAATAGACTTCACCCAAGTGCATAACAAAGGATTTGATATACACCACTAGTGAAATCAATAAATATGCATTATTAATGATCATGCCATTGCTTTTGCATTATGATGTTTGATTATAACTGTTAGTTCTCTGATACATTGGCCCGAAGTAGTAGTTGTGTATACAAGTAGTGTTGCAAAGAGTGTGAGTGAGAAAGAAGACAAGGCTTCAATCCCATAGTTGAGGTTTAAAATGTATTTTAAGGATAATTTAAGGATTCCATGCTTCGAAGATAAAAATGATAGTTGCACTGAATTGTTAGACATGATTGACACAACAAATACATATCAATCGGATGACTTATTGTGGGGTAGCAATTCGGTGTAAATAATATTTTTTTATATAAATTACTAATTTCTTTGACGTAAAAGAGATATAATAAAGTAATTTGATAATTTATATAGTATATGATAGTTTATCTTAAGTATAGGGGTTATATGATTGTTATAAATCCATTAAATTTAGGATTAATTATAGGTAGATCCCCTTGAGATATACCAAATAATATATAGATCCCCTGTCGTTTGGTAGATTACAGCTAAACTCCCTCAAGTTTATAAGTTGTAACAAATACCCATACCGGCGTGGTCAAACTCGATCAATGCTGATGTCATCACTTTTTTATATGTGAAATATCTTAAATACCCCCGAGTAGATACAAAGGACACGTGAAAAGACAAAAATCCCCTCATTTTAAGTTTATAATAGGACCAAGATTACCTTTGTAAATAAGTAATTGACAAAGTAATAATTTTTAAATCTTTTAAATGAAATACATGCATAAGTAAAGTTATAATTTCACATTATTAGTCATCGGAAATATACGTCGATCGACTTGAGGGAGTCTAGCTGTAATTTACCAAATGATAGGGAATCTACCTGTTGTTTGACATATCTTGATGGGGTCTAACTGTAATTAACCCGTTACCTGTTATTTGACATATCTCGAGGGGGTCTAGCTATAATTAACCCGATACCTGTTATTTGACATATCTTGATGGGGTCTAGCTATAATTAATTCAATTTTGAATTAATTATAATTAGATCCCCTTGAGATATGTCAAATAATAAGTAGATCCTGTCGCTTAAGTTTTCAAAAGTTTATCACATTTTTATTTACATGTTTGAGTTTCTGAGCAACTTGACTCCAATATTTGAAATTTTGTATCCTTGTAAACACAATGAAGGAGTCTTTCACAATAAGTAGCAACTCCAAACATAAAAGCTTTTCACAGCGTGGACCTCCAATACTTGTTTTAGAAGTTTCTTTTATTTAATATTTTTAATATATAAATATATATATATATATATATAGATTTAGTATTGCCCTCCTATTTTTTTATATTTTCTGTGTATTGGATAAGTTCATTTAACATTTGTCCAAGGATGTTATCTTAAAAAAAATTATTGGTTACTACATAATAAATATTAGGTGATATTTCAAAATTAATTAGGACAAGAAATGTTTATCATGTGAGTGATACCAGTAGACCTGTCAATGAATCGGATTCAGATCGGATCAGTTAAATCCAAATCCAATTTGTTAAGAAATCGGATTATCGGATTCGGATCCTAATCGGGTTATCAGATTTTATTTTCAATCCAAATCCGATTAATATCGGATTCGGATCATAATCGGATTATTGACAGGTCTATTGATAAGGATGACAAAAACTCCCGATCCGCGATCCGAATCCGATAATTCGACGGATTTTCACTTAGTTAATTCATATTCGAATTTCTTCATTATAAAATATCTGATTCGAATATCTAATTAAAAAAATACAAAAATACAAAAATCAATAAATACTGAAACACTAAATTATTCACACTTTTAATAATTGTATTTATGATCAATCATTATTAATAAATAATAAAATAATTAACAACTAACATTTATATACATGTACAATATTAAATATATACACATAAAAATATCAAATATATATTTTTATATATATAAATATTTTTTATATCGGATTGGGTTATTATCGGATCGGATGACATAAATCCAAATCCAATTTGTTAAGAAATCGGATTATCGGATTCGAATCCTAATCGGGTTATCGGATTTTATTTTCAATCCATATCCGGCTAATCGGAACGGATTTGAATCGGATTCGGATCAAAATTCGATCCATTGACAGGTCTAGATACCAGTAAATGGGTTTTGGATTTGTGGTAAGTGGTGGCTAAATGTGAATATTTTAAATTTAAAAATAAAAAATATTTTAAAAAAAAATCAGTAAAATCTTAATGCTAAGGGCCCGTTTGAAAAGTGGTCTGGTCTGGTTTTGTCTGACTATATTGGTCTTCATTAGTCTTGACTGATTTTGTTTGGTCTTGTGTGGGCCAGCGGGGCCCACCATGAATTATATATATATATAGAAAGAGAGAGTAAATAATATTGGTCAACGGGGCCCACCATGAATTATATATATAGATATAGAAGGGTAATTTGCACTAACACCACCTGAGGTTTGGTTTTGCTTGCCATGACACCCCAAATGACCAAAATACCCTTCATAAAATTCGAAAATATTAAGGATAATGTGAAATGACTTTTATGCCCCAACCCCAAATATATAAAATTTTGAAAAACATATATATAAATTCGAAAAAATATATAAAATTCAAAAAAATGTATAAAATTCGAAAACAAATATTTAAAATTTGAAACAAATATATAAAATTAGAATAAAATATATAAATTTCGAAAAATATATATAAATTTCAAAAAATATATATAAAATCAAAAAAATATATAAAATTCAAAAATATATATATAAATTGAAAAATATTTAAATTCGAATATATATATTTCAAAAAATATATATAAAATTCAAAATATATATATTTTCAAAAACAAAATTCAAAACATTATATAATTTCGAAAAACATATATAAATTTAAAAATATATATAAAATTTGAAATATATATATAAATCAAAAATATATATATAAAATTTGAAAAATATATAAATTCGAATATATATATTTAAAAAAAAATTTCAAAAAATATATATTTTCAAAAACAAAATCCAAAAAATTATATAATTTCGAAAAACATATATAAATTTCAAAAAATATATAAAATTTGAAATATATATATATAATTCGAATATATATATATATATATATAATTTGAAAAATATATAAATTCGAAAATATATATATATTTTTAAATGATTATATGTTTTTCGAAATTATATAATTTTTTGAATTTTGTTTTTGAAAATATATATTTTTTGAATATTTTTTTTAAAATATATATATATTCGAATTTATATAATTTTCAAATTATATATATATATATATATATATTTCGAATTTATATGTTTTTGAAAATATATATATAGATGTAAACCTGAGGGGGTGTTAGTGCAAATTATCTTATATAGAAAAAAAAGAAAGTAAAGAATAGTGGCCAGCGGGGTCCACCCTTCATTATATATATACATATATAGAAAGAGAGAAGATGATGTGTAGTGGAATGCGGGACCCACTTAGGAAAAATATTTGGTCTTAAATTGTAAAGCCAAAATCCATTTGATCCTTAAAAGAAAACAAAAACAAGACAAGACTAAACCAACTTAAAAATCAAACAAGTCCTAAATATTTCAACTTTTAAAATAGAAAAAATAAATATATATATATATAAATTCAGTGGATTCGCTGCCCCCACTGGGCCATACAAATTTATCACGGTACCCAATATCTTTAAGTTGAAATTTAATCAAATCCGACGTGGCTGCCATCCCTATTCAGAATTTCCTATGTGCGCCAGCAGGAAAAGAAAAAAGACAAAAAAAGGAAAACCATCTCACTGACTTCATCTTTCGTCTCTCTCCTCAGTTTTGTAAAAAGAAAAGTGACTCAAATACGCATCTCCGGTGACATTTGAAAATTCAAGGGTTGATGATGTCAGAGAGCCTAGGGTGCGTGATCGTGGCCGTCGACGGCAGCGAAGAGAGCATGAACGCCCTGAGATGGTCTCTCCAAAACCTTAAGCTTCGATCTCCCCAATCCGATTCCAACGCCGCCTTCGTCATCCTCCACGTCCAATCGCCGCCCTCCATCGCCGTCGGCCTCAGTCCCGGCGCTGTTCCCTTTGGGGGTCCCAGTTAAGTGTCTCAGTCTTCACCTATACATACATATATATATGTGTGTGTATGTATACATATATATGAAATGAATTGATTGATTACTGAGAGTTTGAATTGATGAACAAAAAAAGGTGATTTGGAAGTCCCTGCTTTCACTGCGGCGATTGTGGCGCATCAGAAACGAATCACTGAGGCAATCATAGCTCACGCTTTGCAAATTTGCTCCGATAAGAATGTTAGACATTACTCTCCCTTGTTCTTTTTCTCTCTCTCTATATATATATATTCATTTATATATTTTTGGTCAAAATAGACCGACTCACCTCCTTAGGTTTGAATCAATTACAAAGGGGTGACTATGATTCGTAATTATTTCACTGACAATTTCAAAATACAGCTTTAGTATATTGAGTAAAGGGTATTTTTATCAATGACACATTGAGTTTGTAAACAAAATTTCACTAACCGGTCTAACGGTAAGATAATGAGAGGGTGTTAATGAGATCATGCGTCGACCTAGACAGTATTAAGTGTAATAAATGGCAAATATAGCCTCCAAGAGTATAACATCAGGGAGCTCGATGCATTTTAGTGTATATATTTTATATATAAACATATAAACGAATTTAATTGATGAAAGCAATTTGTTTGTTTTGATACACTGTCTTTATGTTGTGGATCCCCATATTTCAAAGTCAGATGGGTGTTTTAAGTTGGAAGTGTTGCTACATTTTATTTTTTCTATTTTTGGCTTAAATTGTTGAAAAGCTCTGCCATATGAAAAATGTGCAAGAATCGCCCTTTATTAAGTAGGTGCATATTTATTTCAAATTACCCTTTATAACGAAAATATATTGCTTCAAGAACATTTTGAAGTATATCATTCTTTAAATTGTGAAAATTAGTATTTTTGTTCAATTTGAAAAATATAGGTTCCTTATTTTTTATAGGTGCGAATTGTGGGAAAACACTAAGGATATTTTCTCAAGGTTTTCTTCTTTTGCGCATTCCGTAAATAATAGGTTTTATGTCTTTTTCATTTTAACACCCCCATTTTTCTTATTTTTAATGGTAGAGAATCAATTGTTTTATTAGGTGAATGTCAAAACACAAGTGGTTGTTGGGGATGCAAAGGACAAGATATGTGAGGTTGTTGAGGAATTGCATGCTGATTTGCTGGTGATGGGGTCTCGTGCTTTTGGTCCTATAAAAAGGTACTCAATGTTCGAAGTTGGAAGTGTTTTTATTGTATTTAGGTTATATTATGGAGTTATCCAGTGAAGATAAGAGAGTTCAATTGTATATTGATAGCGATTGAGTATCCTAATACAATAACATATGCTTTACTCATGCAAACTCCGGCAAATCAATTAGCTGTTAGCGCATAGAGATTGGTGATATCAACTTGCTTGCAGCTCTTTAGATGGATGTGTACTTAATTTACTAAACCTTTCAACTCATTGTAATTATCTATTTATTTTTTAACTTCTAATTTTGGGTATTTTTCCATTTTGATCATTTGTAATGAAACTGACTATCCACCTCCATACCATGATAGTGTCTATGCTTTATCTGTTCTCCCTTGTCCTTTAGTAATGTGGTGGAATTTGTACTTTCTGAAAGACATGTAGTAGAGTTTTCTGAGCAAAAAGGAACCTTGACATACATGTGGCTTACTGCTTCTTCTAAATTCTGAAGCATGTTAATTGAAAGCGCGAGTGCTGATTTAACTGTGTAATCTATTTCCTTTTAATTTTGGCATTTTCTAAACTTGTTGGCTTACGCCCTTGTCAGACTGAGCTACTAATAGAACTGATCTGAAACGTAGATTTTCTTTTATCTTAAAAAATATTCTTCATAATCTCTGTAAAATATGATTGAACGTTTTAATATGCTTTATTTGGGACATGAATTTCGATTATTTCTTGTATTTAAACAGGATGTTTTTGGGAAGTGTAAGCAACTATTGCTCAAACCATGCACAATGCCCAGTCATGATAGTTAAGGGTACGTCTTGCAAGGCATCATAGGTAAGTATCTTTGTACTCTTTCTTGAGAAACAAGACTAATGTTGCCTTTGTTTTGACAGATCTTGTCTCTTTTCAATGTCGTTTAGAGATTTAATATTCTATATCTTGATCATTGCTGATATCCATCGGCGAGGCATATTGTGCTCTTTTGAGTCCCAATGCTACTTTTATTTTTAATTTTTGCTTTCTGACCCTACAATTTATACATGTTTATTTACATGATCTACTGTGGTGATAGTTCTATGGTAATCTATACACTAAAAACACACATCTCCTAGAAATAGCTTGCGACGGAAAAGTGAGAGAATATAATACATGTCGCCAACTCCATTCATTTGGAACTAAGTAGATGATGATGACGAAAGAACACTTGTATGAATATATTAGACAACACTCACACTTAGATGTGAGTCATCGGTCTCTGTGGCTGATGCTGGCTACTTAGCCTGATGCTTGGTGATGAGGATGTTGAATTGATGTAAAGGAGATTGCATCCCGTGGTCATTCCTCAGATATTTATTGCCTCAAGTATTTTAATGTCATCTAAAAAGACCGAAAATGGGGTCTTTGATGTATAAGGTAGGCTTGGCCCTCTGTTTAGAGTCAGCTCCCACTCGTGAGGGGCTTGGCTAAATCTGTCTTAGCTCAGTTCACAACGGCTAGGGTCGGCTAATACAACGAGGTTCCAGATTTCAATTAGGTGAAAAAAAAATGAAATACAGGTCAAAGGAGAAGTTTCCGTCTCTTGCTCATATACAATCAAACAGGGAAGTAGGCATTTTTCTGTAGTTATTGTTATTTTTGATAACTATCATATAATGAGTAATGACTACAAAACCAAAAATAATGATCACACCAATAAGATTTAATTTAATTTCTTATAAACCTTTCATTAGTACCTATTTGGTGACGATTCTAAGTTTTGATCCTTGTGATCTAATTGGAGGATATCAGATAAATAAAGAACAAAATAAAAAGGGCCCTTACCTAGTGTCATTCTTTGTTAATGGAGGTATTGGACCAAACATTTAATATTAATTACGCGTAGTAGTCCGAGTTTTTACTAGTGAGCCAAGGCCCTTAACCCAAACAGGAAAAACTAAAAAACAAATATGCACAAAGGCATGACAAAAAGGAAAGAAAAGAATAACATGGGGGAAAACTTCATTCAAGTTTTTTACGTTTGCACATTTTGAGATTATCATTTGGGTAAGTTACAATTATATCAGGTTTGACAAAGGATACAAGGATAGACCATTCGTTTATTACTTTGATATCCCCTAAAATTATTTTCCTGCTGCTGGAAAGTGTATTTAATTTAAAAATCAATAAAGTCATTATGTTGTAGTATAAGATAATCAGACTTACCCTAAAAACCAAACTTTGCAGCACACACCACCCTTTTTAATGACAAGGCCAAGTAGGCTAACAATTAGTGTAATTTTACTAAATTACCATAGAACAACAATAAAACTAACGTATTGAAGATCTACCGCCAACTGTAGTGTTGCCGAAGACACTTTACTGTACTTGTACCTGTGTGGCGTATGTCTTCTTAAGCCGGGGTCAGTCAACCATCATCCGAAGCAAGAAGGACTTAAATGTCAATCTGGATTAGAGGGACTAGAGATCTGGAGGAAGCCTATTTGAGGAGAAAGCTCTCTTTTTCGAGCATTGTACCCTAGTTCATGCTTCATATTGAGAGGAGTGATATATTTTTTGTTTTGTTCATCAGATCCAATATCTTTTGCAAATTCTTTCTTTTTTTATCTTTTATTTTTTCTACTGTGGAATTCAATGCTTTGTAAATAAAAGATAAATCTATGAAGATCCTGGTTTGAGTGGTATTAATGTGCAATATGTTTTTGGAGCACGTGGAATTGGATTTAAAGATCATATAACCCGGGGGGGGGGGGGGGGGGGAGGCTGGCTTAGTCATGAAAGATATTGATTGTGCTAGCAAATGGCTGAAATAGTTTACCGGGGGGGTGGGTGGGGGGGAGGCTGGCTTAGTCATGAAAGATATTGATTGTGCTAGCAAATGGCTGAAATAGTTTACCAACTTAAGGCTGCCTTAGTGATGAAGGAAGGTAATTTATTGGCCGAGTGTGTTGGCACTTTGAAATGGCTGAGAGGGTGTTGTGTGCACCAAAGTGAGGGTGTTATATGCGCCTATTTAATATCTCTTTATCTTTAATGATAAAGTGAAATATATTCTCTATGTGAATGTAGGTCATGTTTAGGCCGAACCACGTTAAATATCATGTGTTGTTTGTATTGTTTTGTTGTTTGTGTTTTGGATCTCCACATGTTGTTTCTTATTTGCTTCCACTGTATCAAAGAAAGCAAAATTGGTTCCTTATGAAAGGGATTGCATTTCTTACAAACTGGTATCATAACTTAAGGGTTGCGTGAGTAGCGCATGAGTACGCGATGGTAAGGATGAGTGTTGGAGAGACTATGCGAGAAGGTGGCATGAGGTGCTGCCAAGGAGGAACCCTATTCAGTGGGCGAGTGGAATGTGAAACTACTTAAGGAAGCGATGGAAAGTCACACTAGCAGGAGACTAGGTAAGTCAGGACTCGGGAGGAGTCGTTCGAGGCATAAGGCACAATCACAAAATTATCACGCTCAAGAGGAGTTATGATCTTTATCCAAAAGATTATGGTTGTTCTTTGTCTGCCATAACTAATAAAGATTTGCCTTGTCAAAGTCGAAGATTGATTGTGAAAAGTATATCAGAGCCAAACAATTCATGTTTGGTTGTTATATGGTGGAGATCCAAGAATACGAAAGAAAGAAAGAAAAGAAAAATGAAAAAGAAAAAAAAGGAATTGGTGATGTTGAATCGAGGTGCAGAGATTTCAAGTGAATGTGGAGAATTTTTGCCCTGATGGAGATTTGTCAGAATGGGGCAAAAATCTATTGGTTCTATGATGTGTGTGGAAGTAATTAATGTGAGGATGTGGTTGTTCCTTGTGAAATGAAGATTGAAGGAAAATTAAGACTTAAGGAAACATAAGACTTCAAGGAAATGACAAGGTTAAGACATCCGAAATAGTTGACCATTTTAAAAGCATAGTGATTGTGCTAGCAAAGGGCTGAAATAGTTGACCAACTTAAGGTTGCCTTAGTGATGAAGGAAGGTAATGTATAGAGTGTGTTGGCACTTTGAATTGGGTGTACTTCATGCTGAAGGAAACTTGCTATTGACTTGAGTGTGTTGGCTCATTAAAAGGCTTGTGAAGGCAGCTATCACTTCTCTATATATACATATCTCACATAGAGGGAGGGAGGGAGGGGGGGAGGTGTTGTGTGGACTAAAGTGAGGGTGTTGTGTGCATTTATGTAATATCTCTTCTCTTCTCTTTAATGAGCCAACACACTTCAGCCAATAGCAAGCTTCTTGCATCATGAAGTACTATCAGTTCAAAGTGCCAACACACTTGGCCAAAAAATTACCTTTCTTCATCACTAAGGTAGTCTTTAGTTGGTCAACTATTTCTACTCTTTGCTAGCACAATCAGTAACCTTTCATGACTAAGCAGCCTTTAAATTGATCAATTATTTCGGCTGTCTTAGCCTTGTCTTTCCATTAAGTCTTAAGTTTCCTTCAATCTCCATTGCACAAGGAAAGACCACCTCCTCACATTAATTACTTCCGCACGCATCATAAGACCGATAGATATCGAATATTCTAACAATATAACTAATGGAGATTCTAAAACACAACAGTGAAGGAGTTAAAGAAGGAAGAAGGAAAGGAGGGGAAACACTTGGACATATTGAAGTACGTCTAATGAACATAGGAGATAAGTGTTCCACCATCTCTTAGCTCAAGTTGGGTCCTTTTATAGCACTCCGTGATACCACGGTCATTGTGGTGATTTTATGGGCACAATAATGTTGATGGCTCGAGGTTATTGTGATACCACGGTCTGTTTGAGCCTCGAGGAAGGATTAATATCAACATGTATGGGGCAGAGCCATTATAAAGCTCAAAGTGAGGTTATTCTTCTAACATGTCGACATTGTTATGAAAGAATGAAGACTTCCTGAGCATTTCTAAGGCAATATAGGAGTAGCAATAGAGCTGTATATGAACTGAGCCGAGCCGAGCTTTGGGCTGTTCATGCTCAACTCATTCATTTAAAAGCTTTGTTTTGGCTTGGCTCGTGCTCGTGACGAGCTCTAAATTTATCGATCAGTCTCGGACTCGTCATGAACCTGAAAAACTCGGGCTTGTCTCGAGCTCGGCTCGTTTAAGAAAAAAATAATAATCAATATATAAAATTGGTCCAAGCTCGTCAGGCTCGTTTACTAGCATTAGATTTTTATTATAAATTTTCAATCATTTGCAATAAAATAAAATATTAAAGCAATATTTAAAATATTATTAGGCAAAAAACTCAATTTGAATGTGTAATTCGAACTAATACGAGCTTTATAAGGGCCTATTTTCACGATCTCAAACGAACCTGTTAGTGGAGGCGTGTGGCCTCTTGGGCCACAAGTGTGTAGTAAGCTCAATAGGGCCCATAAAGTCTCTTCTCTTGTGTAACCTAATTTACCATTATAAATTAGGAGTCTCTCTACCTTGAGAGGTTACGACTTATTCTAAACAACATGGTATCAAAGTCAGATATCGAAGTTTGAGAAACTCTCTCCTCACAAAACCCCAACCATAATCACCATTCTCCATCCTTAACCCTAATCTAAACGAAACGGTAACCCAAGTATTTTTTTTATAATTCTTCCTGCTATTGTGTGTTTAGGGTTTCAATTCCCAATAGTTCAGTTCATGTCTTGATGGGTCATTGATTGAAACGGTATCTGGATATATATAGGGGTGCGTATCCCCCTCTTTGTTGTGACTCTTGGGGAAGTTGTGTTTCCCTCTTTGTTATTGTTTTGCCGGATACTTCCTGCCCTAGTTGATTGTGATTATGGGATTATGGGTGACTCTTCGATATCGAGTGGGCTTGTTGAGCCCAAACTTATGATCTCAGAGATTTTTTCATCGAGTTCCAAACTTACTGAGCGTCGTTTGGACGGTATAAATTTTCAAAGTTGGCGTAAGCTGGTTTAATCGCTATTCGGGGTATGGGTAAAGAGGAATATTTTAGCGATGACTCCCCTAATCCTCAAAGTGATCCTACAGGCGCTAAGATCTGGTTACGTGATAATGCCCGCCTATTTAATCAATTGATAAACTCTATGGAGTCTCAGGTGGCTGATTTGGTGACCTATTATGATACGGTCAAGGAGCTATAGCAGTATCTCAATGTCTTATAATCGGGTAAGGATAATATGAATCGTATTTATGAGATATATCAGTCATTCTTTCGTTCAGAGCAGCAGACGACTCATATCAGTGACTATTTCGCCTCTTTCAAGAAGATTTATGAATAATTCAATGTCTTGATGCCTCTTACTATAGATATTCATGAAATGCGTCGGCAGCGGGAACAATTAGCTATATTAACATTTCTCGGTGGCCTTCGACCGGAATATGAGTCTGCTCGTTCTCAGATCTTAGCTAGTCGGGAAACTTCTCTTACGGAGGCATATTCTCGAGCACTTCGTTTTATTCGTTTGATTTCTGGATCAAGTGATATTGGTGAGAGTACTGCTTTGGCAAGCAAAACGCAGACTGGAGGTCATGGTAGAGGTCGTGGTGGAGGCCGTGGTGGTCGCAGTTCTAACAACAAGTTTACTTGTTTTCATTGTGGTGTTGTTGGCTATACTCGTGATAAGTGTTGGAAGCTACATGGGAAACCATGGTCTGCCAATGTCTGTTCTAGTGAAGAATCAACAATGCAGAATCCTGGATTTGCTCTATCAGATGATACGTTTATTTACCTTTCTGCTGCAGAATATTCTCGCCTGCTAGCAAAAGGCCCCTCCATCTATCGCTTTAGTTCACTTAGACCCTTCTACAACATATGTTTCAACATCTTCTCGGACATGGATTGTTGATTCTGGTGCTACTGACCATGTGACTGGAACAACAGGTATTTTGCGAGATTATTCTCCCACATCCTCTCGTCCAGATGTACGTGTTACTGATGGTTCTTATATACTAGTTCAGGGGATTGGGACGACATCACCCATCTCCAATATTACTTTATCATCTGTGTTACATTTACCTGCACTTTCATTCAATTTACTATATGTTAGTGCCCTTACTAGACAACTGAATTGTCGTGTTGTTTTTTTTTTTGTGCTTCTTGTGAATTTCAGGATTTGTTGACGAACAAGACTATTGGTAGGGGTCGTCGCTCTTCAGGAGGGCTCTACGTGCTGGATGAAGAACCAACTTTCATGGCTTGTTCCAGTCTCTCCTATACACCTCTTGATCTTCATTATCGACTTGGTCATCCTACTCTCTCAAGCCTGAAGCGTTTGTGTCCTGGAATTCAGTCTTTGTCTGAATTATTTCGCGAGTCTTGTCAGTTTGCTAAACACCATAGAGTGTCATATGTGTCCAGGGTTAATAAACGAGCATGTGCTCATTTCGAGTTAGTCCATTCTGATGTCTGGGGACCTTGTCCAGTCTAGTCCAAGTCTAGTTTTCGGTATTTTGATACCTTTGTTGATGATTTTTCACGGATGACATAGTTATATTTAATAAAATCTCGTTCCGAAATATTTTCTATCTTTTGTGCTTTCTATGCTGAAATCAAGAATCAATTTTCTGTTTCTGTTCGTACCCTACGTAGTGATAATGCTCGTGAGTACTTTTTTTTTATAAGTAAGTTTTTCAATAAATAAAAGCACCTAAATGGGGAGTGTGTACCATCTACAAAAAACCCCTTAAGGGCCAAGAGATCCCAAAAACTCTATCTTCTCATCTATATATTTACAGTTACGACCCTCCACCCAACAAAACAAGCTCGAAATAAAAGAATCTTTGATCACTCCCGAGGGGGACTCCACGCCCTTAAAACAACGCCTATTGCGTTCCAACCAAATGCACCACCAAAGGTAAAGGGGAACCGCCCTCCAAAAAAGCCGTGCGTGAGCAGAAATTGGCACATTCCTCCAATACACCAAAACATCGCGATCCGAAAAAGGCATCACCCACTGAAAACCGAAAAGACAAAAAAGAAGGCACCGACAATCATAAGCAATTGGGCAATGCAAAAGAAGGTGATCAATAAATTCTCCATCCTTTTTGCATAAAAAACATCAATTGACTAAAAACATGCCCCGTTGTCTCAAGATGTCCAATGTGAGAATGCGACCCCAAACCACCGACCACGTGAAGAAAGCGACCTTGAGAGGAGCCCTTGATTGCCAGACCTCTTTCCAAAGAAAAGACACTTCCGCCCCTGGGGAAAGGCAACCAAAATAAGAAGAAACCGAAAAGCACCAAGATGAAGTCGGCCTCCAATCAAAGAGTCCGATCCACAACCAACGGTCTGAGAATACACGAGCTTCAGCAGCTCAGATACCTCTTTCAACTCCCAGTCCTGAAAGTTCCGCACAAAGCTGACATCCCACACTAGCTTCCCGATATCAAGGTGATAACAATTAGCCACTGAAGCGTGACAATCCCGAGCGATCCTAAACAGCTGAGGGAAGGAACAAGCGAGAGAGCCCACCCCACACCACCAATCCGTCCAAAAATCAACACAACATGCATCACCTGCCCTAAAACTGATAAAAGGAGTGAAGAAGTCCCATCCCTGTCTAATATCCTTCCAAACCCCCACACCTCGACGACCTCAAACCTCATCTGAAGACCAACCACCTCTAGCCTCCCCATAACGGCATACAATCACCCTCCTTCACAGACGGTTCCTCTCGGTTCCAAAGCGCCACAACCACTTGCCCAAAAGGGCCTTATTGAACGGCAACAGACGACGGATTCCCAGACCTCTATCCTGAATAGGTCGACACACCGCCTCCCATCGCACCAAAGGGATAGAACGACTCTCCCTACATCTGCCCCACAAAAACTGCATGTGCATCCTCTCAATCCGTTGTGCCACACCATGAGGGATCTGATAAAGAGATAACATATACGTAGGAAAATTTGACAACGTGCTCTTAACCAAGGTGAGTTTACCACCCTTGGAAAGATACTGCCGCTTCCATCCCACCAATTGCCTCTCAACACTCTCTATCACAGGATCCCAACAAGCCTGTCTCTGCCAGACGACCCTACAGGCAAACCCAAGTACACCGAAGGTAGCTGATCAGCTCGGCACCCAAGCGCAGTGGCCAAAACCGGCACATTGACAACGTCACCCACCAGAAATAGAGAACTCTTGCTAGTGTTAATCTTCAAACCAGAAACAGCCTGAAAACATATCAGAATACACTACATATACCGTAACTGAGCCTCATTCGCATCACAAAACACAAGTGTATCATTGGCAAAAACCAAATGTGAGTACTTTTATTCTCCCCTTGTGTCATTTATGACTCAGCATGGTATTATTCACCAATCCTCATGTCCGGATACCCCCCAACAGAATGGTGTTGCTGAACGAAAGAATAGACATTTGATAGAAGTTGCTCGAGCTCTTATGTTTCAGATACAGGTTCCAAAGATGTTTTGGGGTGAGGCAGAATTAACAGCTACAATCTAATTAACCGGATGCCCTCATCGGTTCTTCAGGGGGAGATTCCTCACCGGGTCTTATTCCCTAAGGACCATCTTTACCCTCTCCCTCTGCATATATTTGGTTGCATCTGTTATGTTCGTGATATAAGGCCTCATGTTACCAAACTAGATCCGAAATCTCTACAGTGCATCTTTCTTGGTTATTCTCGTACATAGAAAGGGTATTGGTGCTTTTCACCAAAGTTGAGGCGGTTTCTTGTGTCTACTGATGTAGTTTTCCACGAGTCCTCTCCCTTCTCCTCCTCTGTGTCGTTCGTTGACCCGCCTTTGTCTCCATCTCTTGATCACTTTATGGTGTATGACTTGATTCGGGTCACTTCTGTCCCGTCCGCTCCTCCCCTCTAGACATATGTCCGTGGACCGTGTCGGGTGTTTGGTTCTTCTCTCGTAGATGCTCCTAAGCCGGCTCCTGCTACATTTGGTCTCCCGTTTTCAGATCCTCCCACACCTGCTTCAGATTCAGACTTGGACGTTCCTATTGCTCTTCGGAAGAGTAAATGTGGTTGTGCCAATTATCTTGTTTTTGCTATTGTTTCTTATGCAGGTGTCTCATAGTTATTGCAAGCCTTTATCTCTGCTCTAGATTCTATATTTGTTCATCGATATCTCTCATAGGCTATTTCTTCTCTAGCCTGGTTGATTGCTATGAAAGAGGAGATGTCTACTCTTGAGTCTAATCAGACATGGGATTTGGTTCCTTTGTTTTTTGGCAAGAAACCTATTGGGGTGCAAGTGGGTACATGCCACTAAGATGAATCCAAGTGGGATTGTTGCTCGTCTCAAGGCTCGTTTAGTTGCTAAAGGTTATGCTCAAACTTATGGTGTTGATTACACCGATACATTCTCGCCTGTTGCTAAATTGGCTTTTATTCGTCTTCTTATTTCTCTTGCTGCTACTTCTGATTGACCATTACATCAGCTGGATATCAAGAATGCCTTCCTCCATAGTGATCTTTAGGAGGAAGTCTATTTGGAGCAACCTCCCGGGTTTGTTGCTCAGGGGGAGTCTGGGCTTGTTTGTCGTCTGAAAAAATCTCTTTATGGCTCGAAACAGTCTCCACAGGCTTGGTTTGGGCGCTTTAGCAAAGTTGTATTGGAATTTGGTCTTCAGAGAGCGGACAAAGATTATTCTATCTTTTATCGCCATTCCACTATAGGTAACATCTTTTTGGTTGTCTATGGGGATGATAATGTCATTACAGGGAACGTTGATACAGGTATTTCTTCGCTGAAAATATTTCTCCAGAGTTGGTTCCAAACTAAAGATCTAGGCCATCTGCGCTATTTCTTGGGTATTGAGGTGGCTAGATGCAAACGTGGGATATATCTTTGCCAGCGAAAATATGCTCTGGATCTTCTACAGGTTACAGGAATGATGAATGTTAAACCAAGCGATCCTCCAATGACTCTAGGGATCAAGTTATCTATGGAGGATAGTGATGAGTTCCATGAACCAAATCGGTATCGACGTCTAGTAGGGAAACTCAATTACCTTGCGGTGACTCGTCCAAATATTGTTTTCTTTGTGAGTGTGGTGAGTCAATTCATGTCTAATCATCGGACTTCACATTGGGATGCTGTGACGTATATTTTGAGATATATTAAAGGAACCCCGAGTCGTGGATTACTCTACAATAATCATGGTTATATGCAGGTTGGGGGGTTCTCCGATGCTGATTGGACATGATCTCCTTGTGATAGGAAATTCACCTTTGGATACTGTGTATTTGTAGGTGGTAATCTGGTGTTATGGAAAAGTAAGAAGCAAAATGTAGTGGCCCGTTCAAGTGTTGAATCAGAGTATCGAACACTAGCGCATGTGACTAGTGATGTGACTTATTTGCGTCAACTATTACGCGAAATTGGTTATCCTTCTTCAGAGCCTTTTCAGTTGTGGTGTAATAATCAAATAGCAATACATATTGCGACCAATCCCATATTTCATGAGCGCACTAAACATAGTGAGGTGGACTGACACTTTATCAGAGAAAAGCTACAACATGGAGATATTTTATTGAATCATGTGAAAACTGGGGATCAACTTGCTGATGTATTTACTAAATCTCTTCCAGGAACCAGAGTTGAAAATATTTGTAACAAGCTGAGTATGATTAATATTTATGCTCCAGCTTGAGGGGGAGTGTTAGTGTAGGCGTGTGGCCTCTTGGGCCACATGTGTGTAGTAAGTTCAATAAGGCCTAATAGGATTTCTTCTCTTGTGTAACCTAATTTACCATTATAAATTAAGAGCTCTCTACCTTGAGAGGCTACGACTTATTCTAAACAATAGAACCTATACGAGTTCATGTTCATGAACATATACGAGCCGTGCCCACCATTACTCAAGCTCGGTTCGTTTGTTAAAAGAGCCTGAAAATCGAGATCAAGTTCGACTTGTTTGCTTAACGAACGAGTCCGAACCGAGCCCGAGTTGTTCATGAACAACTCGGTTCATTTGTAGCCCTAAGTCTTGCCAAAGTGGCTTCGATATATGCAAAGTTAAGAGCTGTGGTGTTACATAGTCCCGCGTCTTGTGATTCTAGGCATTCGTCCCTCCTTATAGCTGCTCTTTGACATTGAGCAGCGAGGGAAAGAATAGTTTCTTTGGATTTGGGCAACACCCATCTTTTTCTCGTCTTGTGTATAGGTAACATTACACCAATCTATATGGTGTATATCTCTAAAGTAATAATCGTGAATATACTTTGACATGCTTAGCAATCATTAGAAACTAAATAGAGAATTCTGGTAAGTTTTGAAGTGGGTTGGATCCCCAGGGTATGGCTGATATAATTCTGATTTGATAATCAGACTTGTAAAATTTCCTTTTGAATTAAAATTCAATAATTATTTATCCACATATTCCATAGGCAACCCCAAGTAAGTGGATAAAAGCTTGGTGGTGGTGGTGGTGGTGGTGGTGGTGGTTATTGTATTTAATATATATTCCAGTAATCTCATCTGAACTGAATCACCGATTACTTGAAATTAAATAATATAGAAGTTCCAAAACAACATTATATCAAATTAAATAATATAAAAGTTTCAAATCTTTTTACTAGCAATTTTAGCTCGAAGAGAAGAAAACTACAGTAACAAATGCTCATAAGAGTACATATATATATATATATATATATATATATTTATAATAGACTACAACAAACTCTCCAATGAACTTGCTTATTACATTATATATATAGGCTCGCTCCCTCTTTTCCCAAGAATCTTATCAAAATGCTGATAAAAGCAGAGACAATACACATAACATACATTACAGAAATATGCTCCTCAGTAGATAATATGATTGGATCTTGAATGACTATACGTACCCTAGTTCAAATTTGATCTCTTCATAATCAGGTCAGTATTAAATGCTTTCAACCTATTGATCGTATTAGGTCATAGTTTCTTACAATCCAGCTAAACAAGTTGGATTAGGATCTTGGTTGAATCCATTAACATGCCTAGTCTTGGGTAGGCCCCCGTAGGTTCGACTTCTTTTCGCCACTTGCTGTCTCCACATTTGGACGCTGCCATATGTATTTTTCTGAACTTAATGAATGTCATCGGCCTATGAACGCTACCAATGCTCTAATTTTGACCGGGCGTTGACCGATTTTGACTTTATGTCAAACCTTTGACCGTAGGATGCCCAGGTGACACAAACATTGTCAATTTTGACCAGAAAAAATATTTTGTGAAAAAATGACTTTTTATTTATTAAAATTGGTCATGGAATATAAATTTGCACATGTGGGCTCCAGTTCGGGACCGGACGGTCCAGGCCTACTCAACCATTCAAAATTCATTGGTTGTCACAATCCTCTGTCCAGTCATTCCCAGCTGGAAACAACGTTTCGAACATGATCGGACGGTCGGATTTTCCCAAAATTACAAAAATGCCCTTTTTAGATATAAAGTGCCAAGGGAATGGGAGCGGACCGCAATTAGGAGACAAAGTGCCTTCGACGTTTCGAATTGAATGGCGAAATCAGAATTCCGGTCCGACTTATTCAAATGTGACAATTTAAAACGACCATTTTACCCCTAAGCCCGGGAATAGTCCCAAACTTAGAAATGGTAGTGTCTTATATGCTTTTTTGAGCTTATGACATGCTAGGAATACATCGGTGAAGTCCGATTGGCGATCCTACGATTAGATCAAAATGGTGTCCTAGGGGCCATATCCCCTATGTGGGGAATCGGGACCCCTGGAACAAGGGAACGAACAACTAATATATGTGACGTAGGAAACTACCGAGTCACATGCGAAAATAGTAGAGAAAATGATTACAGTTTAAAGAAAATTACCCAAACCGGCTAACCGTTGATCAGACAACATGAAAGTGTGCGATGGTGCATCAGGGAGCATTCCCTATGGTTAAAAAATAGAATAAACATTGGAAAAGACGGATTGTCGATCGTACGGTTAGATTGTGAGATATCGCAAAATCAAATTAAGCGATTTTCCTTTCAACTATGGCCATAGGGGCACTGGGGACCTCTCCGTGTGCAATTCCGGCGATCAGAACAAAATTGGGCGTCTACATTCACCAAATATCAAGCGGTGTTGACTGCTTCAGCCCAAAATTCTTTAGACAACCCAACATGGAAAAGCATGTAACGCACCCTTTCCGAAAGAGTGTTGTTTACGCGCTATGCTATACCGTTTTGTTGTGGAGTCATCTTAAGTGTATGGTGTCTGACAATACTTTCTACATAATTCATCAAATTCTCCTGAACAAAACTCTAAACTATTATCGGTTTCAAGACACTTGATCCTCTTCTCTGTTTGCCTTTCAATCACAGAATTCCATTGCTTAAACTTAAGAAACGCTTCACTTTTGTGTTTCAAGGTATATATCCAGACTTTCCTTGAAAAGTCGTCAATGAAAATCAGCATATACCGAGAACCACCAAGAGAGGGAAGCTTTGAGGGACCCCAAACATCTGAATATAAGTAATCCATAGTGCCCCTGGTTCTGTGAACAATTGTGTACTGAACACGAGTCTTTTCTGCTTGCCAAAAACACAATACTCGCAAAAGTCCAGCTTCCCTGTCTTTCATCCACAAAGAAAACCCTGTTTGCTCAATTTTTTCAAACCCATATATCACTCATATGCCCTAAACGCATATGCCACAAATGAGTAGTCTCTGATCTGAATCAACTGATGAAGAAGGTACTGAAGCAACACCTGTCACAGTACTACCTGCAGAAAATAAAGCCCATTTCTTTTATTTTCCTTTATCATAATTAGAGCACCTTTCGTGTCTCTCAAAACTCCATCTTCAGCTGAAAACTTACAACCTTTAGAATCAAGAGTACCAACTACCGAGAAATCAAATTGTTTTTAAAATCTGGAACATGTCGAATGCTAGTCAAAGCCCTGAAATACCACCATGCATCTTAATGGGAATTGTGCCTATGCCAACAGTCTTACGAGGCATGTTATTGCCCATTAAGACACCACCATTGATGGATTGATAAGTGGCAAACAAATCATCCATGTTGGGACACATATAATAGAAACGACTGGAATCCAGAATCCATTCACCATTAGAGTGACAATAACTAAGAGTAACTGAGTGGGCATTTTCACCAAGTTGCCACGTTGCACAAGGCTTTGTCGAAGTCCGCACGCCTTGTTTGATGAACAGTCTTGACTAGTGTAGATGAGACTATACAACCAGTTGCACATAGATGTACTACATCGAACAAATCCAATCATCATGCTCCTTTAATCTAAATCATCTTCCTTCCTCATTCTAGAAAAGCTAGAACTTTGTGGCTAATGATACTGCTACTGAAGCAGCCAAGAATCCTTACTTTGATTTCACTGCTTATTACTAAAATTTTATCAACAGGTCCTTGTTTGGATACTGTGTTTCCCTTTTTTTATACCTAATTATTAACGCTATTATTGGATTTAGAGTAAAATTACAGACCTCCCCTAGTTTTGGTCCATGTACCCTCAGATGAAAGATATGCAATTTTTTGCCTTGTGTCTCCTTGAGATTTGAATTCTTTCCCAAAGACCTCCCTTCCGGACAAAAGTTACTGCTTTTTTTTTTCAGAAAAATAATTAAAGTAACTAAAATGTCCCTCAACTAAGTATAAAAGACCATATTTTTTTTATTGTTTTATGAAAAAGCAATAAAATCATGGTTCTCTAGCCTAACTACCCCTCTATATGTTTTAATGGGAGCACAGAATTTGAATCCAAATGAACTCAAATGCAGTTGCAAATAGGTTTGTCATACATGCATGTGTGTGTGTGTGTTTACACATACATACACAATAAATAGACGTCTCGAATTAGTTGTGCATTGAAGACCCATTTCTTAATATCATCTGTTTCAGCATGCCCACGTTATATGGTATACAAGAGAGAGAGAGACAAACTGATTCAGTTCTCCATTCAAAATCAATTTCATTTACATTCTTTCCCTTCACAGAGACAAGACTCGTAGCCTGTTTTTCAAAATTGTAATAAACCCAGAATAGAGAGAGAGCGAGAGTGAAAATACAAAAAAAAACAGACCTCTTCTTGAGTTTGGTTGCTAGATCATTGTCCAAACTAAATTAAACCCATATGCAGAAACACAAAAACACGAGGAAAAAAGACATGTATATACCAATATCCTCTTTACCCTCAAGCTTATATATATATGTATACATATATATACGTATACATATATTTAGCTTTTTAACCTTCACCCAAGAGAATCCTAATACATATATCTATATATATAGGGGTGTGTATATATATACATCTGCTCATTGCATCTCAAAATACACCAATTTGTAGCAACACCATCTATACTGAGAAATCACCAATTACAGAGCCTAATCGAAGCACCATCGCCAATTGCAGAGCCTAATCAAATCTTTTCTTAAAGGCAAGAGTTCCATTACCAATACATTCTGGGTCATCTCTCGGTCTGATTAATCGGTGGAACCACCAACCTACGACTACTCTGGTGGCTCACCTGTGTTTCCTCTTCAGTTATTCTTCTAATAGTAATTTTCTTTGGTTTGGGATTTGGGTTTGTATTATTTTATGATTATCTTGCTTGATTGTTAAGGCTGATTCTCTTTTCATCCATGTAAGCAATTGTATAACTGGAGGGGGTAGTGTTTTTGATGGGTGGTGGTATGATGACAGAGGTATAGGAGGTGGAGAGGAGAAAGAGCCCAGGTACAAAAATTAAAAAAAAATTGGCAAAATGTTCATTGATTATAGGCCTATATTTTAATGTATTTTTTTTTAAACAATCTAATAAAAAGGATAAATTAGTAAAATCACTTCATAAAGTAACCGAAATAATCAGAAGGGGCTCATTGTAAAAAAATTGCAAAAGTTTCATCTGATTGTATTTAGACCAAACCTTAGGGGAGGTCATTGTACTCTACCCTTAAATTTACTGTCAAGACCTACATGTAGTTTATATGTATATGGATCATGTAAGAGCCCTAAATGGCTATCAAATTTAATGAAGTAGAGCAAGTTGCCATCATTAGAACATATTCCTTTTGCTGCTTTTTGTACAATCCGGCTTTTTGTAAGAGCCCTAGTTGAATATGCTGCTTTTTGTACAATCTGGCTCTTCTGTACTTGATCCTTGACTTGTGAACTGCATTCGTCGAAGTTGCCATCATTAGAACATATTCCTTTTGCAGCATCAGTAGTTCTCAGGGACATGTTTGTGTATGATGTTTAACACGATGTAAATCACAATGTAGTGATGGGACGCTTCGTGGTGAGTTGCTGATACTGCTCAGTTGAGTTGTGGTCCTCTAGAGTCATTTCACTTGAGGAAACTCATAACCAGCTATGTCGCTTCCAAGTTCTATCACTCTCGTATCACTTGCAAGCAGGCTTTTGCTGAAAATTTGTGGATAACTTCAGTTGTGCAATGTTGTACTCTGATAATATAATTATTCTGTGGAGTAAATTGGTTGGTTCTGGTTGCGGGTTTTGTTTTTCAGACTCTCGTTTCTCATTGTGCTTTATATTGTATATATCCAGAATAAGCCTAGATGATCATCAAGTTTGGATTGTTTCAAGCAAGTTGGGGTTTTATTTGATTATCTTTAGCCAAGTCTCGGGTTTCAGTTGTGCATGTACCTGCAAATCTATTGATCTCCAAAGAGAACTTAAACGTTTTTCCATATCATGTTTGGGGTGGGAATTTGAGCAAGCGTCACTCTGGATATTTGAATATTCTATTTTTGTTCTCTGAGTTGACACTATTAAGGAAAAAAATTCATGAAAAAATTTAATGTTTTTTTTTTATTATCTGATTTGCTCAACTGATGAATCATTAGCGAGAATGTGGATCTAAAGGGTTGAGTAAAGTGGATGAGTTGTGATTGTGATGCACCCATTTTTTTTGTAAACATACTACAAATAGTAACTCCATTTTGAACAATTTGAAAATCATCGTTAGTATTATGAAGTTACATATAAATCCACCATAAATAATCTACAAAGATCACATTCTCTGCAACTTATTATTGATAGATTATTATCTGATTTGATGATCATCTGCCAGTACTTGGTGAAACCATGTTGTGTTTCTTCATTATTTTAGGAGAAATAGTAACTTATGTTACCAAAAGCCTTGTAGCATGATGGTATTACTTTTTTTCTCCAAATGGGAGGTTAGGGTTTCGAGACCCATGGGACTCATGTGTGGGTGTGTGCGTTTCTTACTATTCAAAACCAAAAAATGTAAAGTTTTCTTTTTTTGGTCTTGTATGCTTTATGCTTCTCAATCTGTGGCACATCTACACATTCACTGGAGTTAGAAGTTTATAAGTTGATTCTGTGACAGTGCTTGATATGAATATATATAACTCTGTCACAATGGTTGATATTCATATCAACAACTCTGTAAAAAAAAATTTGTTATGCTTAATTTCCTTGGTTAGATACTTGGATCTATATGGTAAAGCAACTTGGGTGGATCAATCCAAACCTAAGGTGTTCTTTTCTGGCTAAAATTTGGGTTGGGTATGCTTGGAAATATCCATGGGTCGAGTTATCGAGCAGCCAAACCCAACTTGAATGAGCCAAATTGACTACAACCTGAACTGCATATTTGGTAAGTATCGAGTATGAGGTTCGCTTTGACTGAAATCTGGAACCAACGTGTTGATGCAGACGATATAATAGCCATAGCCTAGTTTGATGAAATTTAGTATTTAGGCCTTATTTGGCATAATTTTTGTTTCTGGCTTTTCACTGAAAAAAAAAAATAGAAGTAAAAGTTGTTTTGAGAATTTGATATTCCCAATTTTTTTAAAACACTTTTCCAAGACCAAGAAGTTCTTCTAAAATTTTTGTCAAACACCATTCAAAACAATTTTTCCCTAGAGAAAGTCAAAAAGAAACGTTTGAAAAACTAATCCAAACACATCTTTCTCACATTGGCCAACTGCCTAGACGTGGAGCCCCATGTTAGAGCTCCACGTAGTGGCTGCTACTGTGTACCAAAACGATCATGTTTCGGTGCACAGGACGTGCACAAATCCGTTTTTTGGACAGGAGGGGATCTGGCTTACAGATGGGGACGGACTCGGATCATAAGATCTGTACGTATTGATTAGTTTTCTGGTGTAATAGAACAAAATTGAAGCCAACTTAGATGTCACATTATCTCCATCCATGGGAGGAGAACAAAAGTCCCAAGATTTTCTTATCTGATGATGGTGGTCCATATAGAGTGGTGAGAACAGTTGTATTTGCAAGTCATGTGCACAACTGCAGTTTTTATTTTTTTAAAATATATATATATATATATACTATACTTTTAAAAGTGCAAAGAGTTTCCAAACTTATTTTTAAATTATAAATTATATTTTAATTGTAATATAGTTATAATTAAACTCTATTTCTAATTTTAATTATTTTATTTTAATTGTAATGGATAGTTTTAAATTTATCTCACTTACAATTCTACTTTGGTTAAAACACTTTTCAATCCAATTTTAAATAGTGAATCTCAATTAATAATCCTAATCCTAATATTTATCATCTATATTATAATTATCGTGAAATTTTAAAAACTAAAAAATAAATAAACCTTCTTAACATAAGAAAGAGTTTGTGCGCATTTATATTGGAGTAAACTATTATTTAATTAACATAGAACTGTTATTATTTTATTTGAGTATGTGAGTTTTGGACTCTCCTATTACAATTCAGAAAATGAGCCTTTAGATAAGTAGGTCAACCACTATCACCGGTTGGGTTGTAAATAAATCGAGTTGTTCGTGAGTAGGCTCGGGCTCGACTCGTTAAAAACCCGACTCATGTTTTATTCGTTTAGTAAACGAACTGAGCCCGAACACAATTTTTAGATTCATTTACTAAACGAGTCAAGTTTGAACATTACTAAGCTCGACTCGTCAAGCTCGTGAATTGGCTTTGTCTAAGTTAAATAGTAAATTATTTCATTTCGACAAAAGAAAGTGTTCAAATCGTGAAGAGTGTTGTGAAAAGATTATAGGACTTGTGGGACCATATCATAAAAATCATTCATAAAAATTTGTACTAGTGAAAATATGTTAAAAAAAGATATGCAACAACTCAATCCAGGCGGTTATTGGCAAGAGTAATATATGTTGCAACTGAAACGAGTCATTCGTGAAAAAGCTCGGGTTCGATTCGTTGAATCTGATGTTCGGCTCGGGTTCGTTCGTTAAGCAAATGAGTTGAGTTTGAACACATTTTCTAGGCTCGTTTAATAAATGAACCAAACTTGAACATTCCAAAGCTCGGCTCGGGTCGGTTTGTTTGCAGCCCTAATCACCTTCCTCATTTCCTGGTATCAATCAAATAGGTAGCTCATTTAATCGAAAAGAACTATTTTTAATTGGATTAAAATTATTTGTCAGATAATTAAGTACAATTGGATAATTATCTTATAAAGTTTAAATATAATTAGGTTTTATTTTTATTAAAATATTAAATAATTATATATATATATATATATATTTAAAAGGTAAGAAACTCACAAACACTGCCTCCCTGAGATTTGAAGTCTTGACCTCCCATTTGGGAATAAGGGCAAGTATCGCTTAGCCATTATATTTATTTAAATACTGAATAATTTACGAGTTTTAGCCCTATTTTTTAATTTTAAAGTATTATTTAATTCTAAATATAATTATAGTTAAATTTCATTTCTACAAATTAACTCTATCTCTACTATTTTAAAATTATCTATTTTAAGCTTGTGTTATACTTTTAACTCTATAATTCCAGATTCAATTACTCCTATTATGAAAGTCCTATTTGTTGGTATTTTATCTTAAATAAAAGTCCTATTTAAGAATGAATAGACTGGGGGCGAAGGAAACCGTGGAAAAATAAACGTGTCGTTGAAGCACAGGAGCAAGTAAGAAAAAAAAATTCTGTACTTTTTTTCATGTACGAAATTAACCTATTCGGTATTGACGTATTAATACTACTCCTGTAGTTAATATTACTATATTAAAGATTGATTGTAATATAATGATGCATGCATACAAGAAGTGAAGAAGACACTTCATAATATTTGAGTGCGAAAATTAATTTAATTTTTTATGTAAATGAGATTTAGTCGATAACACTCACTTTTTTTTGGGGGTCTACAAGCAGATTTTTTCTTTTTCTTATGCTTTGCTCAAAATAGAACCTTTCTTGATTTTATTCTTCTTGTGTCAGATTTAGTTTATGAAAAAAGAAAATGATTTGATTCTATTCTTTTTCCCTTATCAACTCAATGTAGATTTAGTTTATGAATCTTTGTTATATACCTTCTTTTTTTTTCCCTCTATTTCTTTTTTGATTTATGATGTAATAATTTGACTTTTTCTTTCCTTTACCTTACAACTCTTTTAACTATATTTGTGTGAATTTGAGGGGTTTATTTATTTTTATTTTTGGATGATTAAATTTATTTATTTAGTGTAAGCTGTATATCTATATGTATCAATTTGAGTTTGAGGAATTGATTTCACAATATAATTTTATACTCTTTTATTATTTTTTATTATACATATTTTTATTATTCTTTTTCTTTTTGATTATACATATTTTATTATTCATTTTTTAAAAAATTTATATTCTTTTATTCTATATTTGATTGTTGATATGCTTCAGGGTTTGGATATGTTTAGAGTTTACTTTAAAATTTATATTATTTTATTATTTTCAAATAACTACTATTTTGAAATTCTTTTATCCTTTTTGATGTTGTATATTCTTTTATTCTTTTTTGTTTATGATACTTTTCAGGGTTTAGATATATTTATGGTTTGCTTTTAAATCAACTATATATTAAAATTTATATTAATTTGAGTTTGAGAAAATTTTCATTTTTTATATATTTTAATATATTTGTACGGTTTATTCATTTCTTTTGTTTTAATAACTATGCATTGAGGAAAAAATATATATATTTATTTTCTTGTGTCTTCCCCTTCTTTATTTCTTATCATTCAATAGTATAAAATGATCTCCAAAGTTTCATTTTTCGCATTCTCTTTATTCAATTATATCTAAGTGTATATATAAATTTATAAGTACATACTATATCAAATTCTCTATTCAACTCAATTTTTGTTTTCTCTCAAATATACCACATATAGAGATCCACAATTATTAATTTGTTGTTTTTGTTACTTTTAGTTTTTCAATTACAGTTTTATACTCTTGTCGCATTTAGTTATCATTTACTTCAATTTTTTTCTTTAGCCGAATTATTATGATTTCAAGGTATTTATTTTATTTTATTTTTGATATATTAATACAATTTTTATATTGTGTTTAATTGTGGTGTGATTAAAAATTATTATATTAATATTAGAAGTCTTATAACAATAAAGTACAACCCTATATATATAATCTTACATCCCTCCTTGTTTTTTTAAGACCCTACAATTCTCAAGCCCCTCCCTCTCTCTCTCTGCCCCATTTTAATTCTTCTATTATATTTTAAATTTTATATAGGCAAAAGTGCATAATACCCCCTGTGTGTTTGGTTCAGTTACAAAATACCCCATGCGTTATTTTTTGTCCCAAATTACTATCATGTGATTTCAAAAGTTGCAAAACACCACATTTGGTTATGTTTTATACAAAAATATTGACCATTTTGCCCCCATTGTCTTGTAATAATCAATTTTTAGTATTTTATTTACTTACTTTTTCTCTTATAAAATAATATAATTAACAATTTAAAACTTCACACACATATATTTATTTATAGGGATGTTCAAAACCGGTTTGGTTCCTTAAAAATAGAAATCGAAACCGAACCAAAACCAGGAACCAGAATTTCGGTTCCGGTTCCAATTAGTATTATCATTTTTTAAAAAAAAATTAAAAAACACCAAATATCAAAAGATAATATAATTTTATATATGTTAATATTTTGGTTTGTAGACATAATGAGGAAAAAATGAGAGAAAGAAAGGAGGAGGAGAGTTAAGATTTAGTGACATCCGTAATTCAATATAATGTTACTTATAATTTAATAAATTTATATATATATATATATATATATTTGGTAGCTATTCACGAAATTATTTTGGTAGCTTTTTTTTGTAACTTTAAATAGCTTTCCATGAATTATATATTTTTTTTCACAAATTAAATATAGAAATATATATAGAATCATATTATCTTTGATATTTTGAGTTTTTAAATGATAGTACGAATCGGAATCGGAATCGAAATTTTGGTTCCGGTTCGGTTCGGTTCGGTTCCGATTCCTATTTTTAAGGAACCGAACCAGTTTTGAACACCTATATAAATAAATATGTGTGTAAAGTTTTGAATTATTAATTAGGGAAAATATCACATACCTCCCTTGAGGTTTAGTGATATTACACACGATACCCCTACTGTTTCCAAATCGAGCAGATACCTCCCTTCAGGTTAGCTTCGATATCACTTTCACCCCCTCCGTCCAAAGTCAAGTATGTCAACTCTGATTTCATGTGTGATTTTACCTAATTGCCCTTCATATTATATTATAATTTTATGGTTAATTTCAATAAACCCCCCTAAACTATTGAATTTCATATTGCCCCTCACCCTAATGGGTAAATTACAGTTTCACCCCCTAAAATTTGAAAAAATATTTAAAATTTAAAAATATATATAAAATTTGAAGTATATATAATTTGAAAATATATATATATATAATTTGAATATATATAAATAAAATTCGAAAAAATATATAAAATTTTGAAAATATATATAAATTTTGAAAATATATATAAATTTTGAAAAAAATATAAATTACGAAAAACATATATAAATTTCAAAAAATATATATATATTTGAAATAAATATATAAAATTAGAAAACATATATTATAAAAAGAAGTATTCAGGATTTGATAGACTTCTCACCCTTTGCATAACAAACATTGAAATTTGAATAAAGTATAAATTAACACATTCTTGTAATGTAGCCTCTACAAATATATGCATGTTTGAACTTGCAAAATCAATATTATTTTTGATCTTCAAAGTGAGTAAGTACATTTCCGAATTATATATATATTTAAAAAAATTATATATATTTTTTAATATTATATATTTATTTCGAAATTTATATATGTTTTTCGAAATTTATACATTTTTTCAAAATTTATATACATTTTTTCGGAATTATATATATATAATTCGAAAAAATATATAAAATTCCGAAAAATGTATAAATTTTGAAAAAAATATATAAATTTCAAAATATATATCTAATTCGAAATAAATATATAAAATTAAAAAATATATATAAAATTCGGAAAAAATATATAAATTTGAAACGAGTTTATTCTTTTCTTCATATTTTCAAATGGGTTTCTTCTTTTCTTCATAATCTCAATTCGGAAATGTACTTACTCACTTTGAAGATAAAAAATAATATTGATTTTGCAAGTTCAAACATGCATATATTTGTAGAGGCTACATTACAGGAAGGTGTTAATTTATACTTTATTCAAATTCCAATGTTTGTTGTGCAGAGGGTGAGAAATCTATCAAATCCTAAGTACTTCTTTTTCTAATATAATTTTTCTAATTTTATATATTTATTTCAAATATATATATATATTTTGAAATTTAGGTAGGTTTTTCAAATTTTATATTTTTTTTCCATTTTTTATATATTTTTTCAAATTTTATTTATATATTTTCAAATTATATATATATTTTTAATTATATATATTTCAAATTTTATATATTTTTTAAAATTTTAAATATTTTTTCAAATATTAGGAGGTGAAACTGTAATTTACCCATTAGGGTGGGGGCAATATGAAATTCAATAGTTTAGGGGGGGTTTATTGAAATTAATCATAAAATTATAATATAATATAAAGGGCAATTAGGTAAAATCATACATGAAATCAGAGTTGACCGGCTTGACTTTGGACGAAGGGGGTGAAAATGATACATGAGCTAACCTGGAGGGAGGTATCTACTCGATTTGGAAACAGTAGGGGTACCGCGTGTAATATTACTAAACCTGAGGGGAAGTATGTGATATTTTCCCTATTAATTATATTATTAAAAAAGTAAACAAAATACTAAAAATGAGTTATTACAAGACAAGAGGAATGACAAAATGATCAATATTTTTGTGTAAAACATAACCAATGAGGGTATTTTGCAACTTTTAAAAAGTACAGAGTAGTGATTTTGAGATAAGCAAAGCACAAAGATGTATTTTGCAACTTTTGAAAATCACATGGTAGTTATTTGGGGCAATAAATAACACATGAGAGTATTTTGCAACTGAACCAAAACAAATGGGGTATTATGCACTTTTGCCTTTTATAGATGTTGTATTTATTATATTTATGTTGTTCAATAATTGTATTTATGTTCTTCCATTGTAATATGACTTTTTTCTAGGATAATTATATCAGTTAAGTTACTATTTTTTTTTCATTTTTTATTTTATTATAATTCAGTATGTGTTTATTAGCTTCGATATATATCTTGATAGGTATTGTAGTTTGATCAAACTTACTATATTTTTTTTAATACCTGAATTTATATGAATTTCCTTACCATACTATTTCAATAAAGTTTTATTAACCATTATTCTTAATGTGTCATTTTATTTAATATTTATATTTTGAGTATTTGTGATATGGTTAATTTTATTTTGTAATTGTACTAATATTCTTTTTTATGTAGATTTTAAATTACGTGGAAAGCGCATTTTTTTTACTAGTATATATAAATGGGTAAATTAATTTATATTGTTTGGACTTATTATAATTTGACCCCTCTAATTTGGATAATTACTATTACCTTCCTTACTGTTCATACTTTAGTTTCACTTTTATCCCTCCTGCAAATGTCTGGCACAGTCAACGCCAATCAGCGTTGACGTCATCTCATTTTTAGCGGTGAAATGACTATATTGCTGACGGTTGATGATTTGATAATATTTGTCGTTGCTTCACCAAACTCCAGTCAACAAAATTTATAATACCTACAAATACTTTACTTAAAATAGTATAGCAATAAGTATGGTCGAACCACTCTCAACTTGGAACTCGTTTTAAGACTAGGATCCAAAACTTTAATTTTCGAGATTAAAAAGAAATTACTTAAAACAATTCTTGAATTTTTTAATAGTAAACTAAAATAACTAGATAATTATCAAATGATGGAAGAAATCTCAAGGGAAGAAAATCCACCACCCGGGTCTATATAAATAATATTATATATTTCTATTGCAAAATTCTCCTCCAACCTATTAAACATAAACATAGATATTGGTAGGCATTCCCCGTATTTCCATTAATTGGTAATCACGGAAAATCCTCCCTCTAATGTTTTGGTTTAAAAATAAATAAATATAAATAGTGGTAGGCATTCCCCGTATTTCCATTGATTGGTAATCACGGAGAATCCTTCCTCTATTTTCAACCTCTATTGTAGGTTTTGTTACTTGAAAGAATTAATTCGGGAAGAGAATTAAACAATAAGAAATAAAATAAAATTATGTATATCTTACCCAAGGTGGCTTCATCATTCCCTTGAGAAGATGTTTAAGCTAGCATAATGATATAGAAATAAAACATGATGATAGAAGAAATTTTCATTAACTAAGAAAAAGATTACAACAAAATAAAAACTTGATACAAAACTAAATTCTCTCTACAATTTCTCACTCTCTACCATCTAACTCCATACAATTTCCAACTACTCTCCTATTTATAGAGAAAATTGGAATAAAATGACATCTTGTAAATTGAAGTTAGATCTACTTTTCTTTTCTTTTTCTTTGAATATTGATGCTTTCCAAGTCATTTTCTTCTTTCTTCATGTGCATTATATTCTTCATCTTCCATCCATGTGCATTCATTTATCACTTTAATACATTTTCTTCATCTTTTCCAATTCATACCTATAAGAAATAAAAATAAATATATAAGAACATTTATACACTAAAATGGTAAATTAAAGATTTACTTTTGACATAAAAATTAGTAATTTTGTGGACTTATCAATTGCCCCTCAGTTCTTGTAAATACATTTTTGTCCTTCCCAAAAATAAAAGAAAATAATATCGATAAAATTGTAAATTCCTTTCGTCGGCCAATAGAATTAAACGCCATGATTATTTAGGAGAGAAAACTGTAAATATCCAAAATAGATGGGTCAAACTCTAATGTGTTTAAACAGGAGGGGATGAAATTGTAATTTATCTTATATTAATATATTATGAGATTGAACAGTAGGACTCGTGAGTGCAGTGGGACACTACCATATCATTGAGAAGAGTTGACAGGGAAAACTTTTTGTCTTTGTTTTCAGCCCTTTTCTTGTTTTCCTTTTTCCCAATGCTCGTCTCTTTCATTAACTGTTGAAGGAAGTACTGTGATGCTGTGTTTGGGTGCCATTTCTTTCACAATTGTATGATACCTTTGTATGTGTTGGGTCGAACCAATGTTCAAATGCAAACACACACACACAATGAACACCAAATATATAGTGGTTCCCCAAAATATGGGTACGTCCACTTTGAGAGGCTTCACTATCTTCGGTTT
This sequence comes from Cornus suecica, assembly GCA_963922005.1. Classification (NCBI taxonomy): domain Eukaryota; kingdom Viridiplantae; phylum Streptophyta; class Magnoliopsida; order Cornales; family Cornaceae; genus Cornus; species Cornus suecica. The sequence goes on along the minus strand of OY998246.1, from coordinate 27,526,874 downwards.
AAACACAAACCGGGTATAAGGGAGGATACAAGTGTTTATCGACTCTACCTCACAACTCTCTTTAACCTCACAGACTATATTCTCTATGGCTTTTCTCTCTGTATATCTTTACACTCTCTGTTTTACATTTGGCTCTTGTCTTGTAGTTTCACACACCATATACATGCTATATATATACAATACATATCATGTACAGATAAACACCACTTGCACAGGCGTGGGTTGAGAAGTCTTCAAGCGCATGGGCGGCGCAACCTTGCTTGACTCTTGGTGAAGTTGGTTTGTTTCTATACGGCTATGGTTGGTGGCAGCTTTGGCATTTTCCTCTTCATGTGGATGGTTGATGGTGATGCTGTTGGAGACCATGCTTGAGGCAGCTTTGACCACACAGGTATGGAACTAACAATTCTCCCCCTTCCATACCAATTAGAGGAGAACGTCTTCAACTGATCTCCCCCTCAGTGCAAATTTGGAGCTGGTGTTAAACCAGCTTCTTCTTTGCAAACTTCTAACTTTTCTCTGGACAGGCTCTTGGTCATCATATATGATCCATTATCATCTGTGTGAATCTTCTCTAGCTGTAGAAGTTTATCTTCGAGCACGTCACGGATCCAGTGATATCTGACGTCGATGTGCTTGGACCTTGAGTGGAAGGTGGAATTTTTGCTAAGATGAATAACACTCTGACTGTCACAGTATATGACATACTTTTCCTGCTCTTGTCCCAGTTCTTGAAGAAATTTCTTTATCCACAAGAGCTCTTTGCATCCTTCTATTACTACAATGTATTCAGCTTCTGTGGTGGATAAGGCAACACACTTTTGTAATCGGGATTGCCATGAAACTGCTCCCCCTGCAAAAGTGATTAGATACCCTGATGTGGATTTTATGGAGTCACTGTCTCCGGCCATGTCTGCATCTGTGCAACCTTCCAATAAAGGTTTACCACTACCAAAGTATAAACAAATATTGGTAGTTCCTCTAAGATACCTGAGGATCCATTTTACTGCTGCCCAATGGTCCTTTCCAGGATTTGACAGATACCGACTGACAACTCCAACTGCATGAGCAATATCAGGCCTCGTGCATACCATGGCGTACATCAAACTGCCAGCTGCTGAAGCATAAGGCACTTTCTTCATTTATGCTTTTTCTGTCTCACTTGAAGGACACTGCTTCATATTCAACTTGAAGTGGCTTGCAAGTGGAGCACTGACTGGTTTTGCTTTGCTCATGTTGAACCTTTCAAGAACTTTGCCGATATACCTTTCTTGAGATAACCAGAGCTTGTGTTTCATTCTGTCTCGAGAGATCTGCATTCCCAAGATTTGTTTTGCCGGTCCCAACTTCTTCATAGCAAATGACTTGCTTAGCTCCTTCTTCAATTTGTTGATCTTGCTGCTGTCATGGCCAACGATCAACATATCATCGACATATAGCAAGAGGATGATAAAATCTCCATCAGGAAATTTCTTGACAAATACACAATGATCTGCAGTGGTTCTGTTGTACCCATTCTGGTCCATGAATGAATCAAACTTTTTGTACCACTGTCTTGGTGCTTGTTTGAGCCCATAGAGATTATTCTTCAATCTGCACACAAGATTTTCTTTTCCTCTGGTTCTGAATCCTTCAGGTTGCTCCATGTAGATTTCTTCATCCAGATCACCTTGTAAAAATGCAGTCTTTACATCCAGTTGTTCGATCTCTAGGTTCAAGCTGGCTGCCAAGCCAAGAACAACTCGGATGGAGGACATTTTCACTACAGGTGAAAATATTTCTTCAAAATAAATGCCCTTCTTCTGACCGAATCCCTTCACAACCAATCTTGCCTTGTACCTTGGTTGTGGATTATTTTCTTCAGACTTCAGTTTGAATACCCATTTGTTCCTGAGAGCTTTCCTTCCCTGCGGTAACTTGACCAAGTCATATGTGTGGTTCTCATGCAGCGATTTCATCTCTTCTTGCATGGCTTTCATCCACTCCGCATTTTTACTGTCTTCAACAGCTTCCTGATACCTCTCTGGTTCTCCCCCGTCACTAAGCATCACGTACTCTGCGGAGGAATATTTGCGGTTCGGTTGTCGCTCTCTGGAAGATCTCCTTGTTTGAGGATCAACCGGATTTTCTTCTGTAACTGGTTCTGGTTCTGCATCATCATCAGCTGGATCTCCTTGAATAGCTCCCCCATCATTTTCTGCTCTCGGTGAGGGAACCGGGTCTAGATTAGCTGGTAACTCTTCAGGTGGATCTGATTTCTTCTATTTTTCAAGATCTTCAATGGTGTGATCTTCGAAAAATATCACATCTCTGCTTCTGATGACCTTCTTGTTGATAGGATCCCAGAGTCTGTGACCAAACTCTTCATGGGCATATCCCAGGAAGATGCACTGTTTGGCCTTTCCGTCAAGCTTGGATCTTTCATCTCTGGGAATGTGGACAAATGCTCTACAACCAAACACCTTCAAGTGTTTGTAGGAAACATCTTTCCCTCTCCATACTTTCTCTGGAACATCACAGTTTAATGGAACGGAGGGAGATAGGTTGATTAAGTCAACCGCTATTCTCATTGCTTCACCCCAGAAAGGAGTTGACAACTTGGCATTAGATAACATGCACCTGATCCTTTCGCAGATGGTTCTGTTCATTCTTTCTGCAAGGCCGTTATGTTGAGGAGTTTTTGGCACTGATTTTTCGAGTCTGATGCCGAAGCGTCTGCAATACTCCTCGAATGGTCCTCTGTACTCGCCACTATTGTCTGCACGTACACATTTCAGCCTTTTTCCAGTTTCTCTTTCAACCTTTACATGAAACTCCTTGAACACTTCCAGCACCTGGTCATTAGTTTTCAAGGCAAAGGTCCATAATTTCCTGGAATGATCATCAATGAATGTGACAAAATAGAGGGCACCTCCATGAGTTCTGGTTTGCATGGTGCAAACATCCGTGTGTACGAGATCTAGAATGTTTGGTCTTCTAGATGGAGGGGAACTGCGGAATCCAACTCTGTGTTGTTTCCCCATGATGCAGTCGACACAGGTATGTAATGGAGTACCTTTCATTCCAGGTAAGAGTTCTTTTCTGGCAAGGACCTTGAGTCATTTCTCACTCATATGACTGAGTCTTTTGTGCCATAACTCGGTGGGGATTTCTTTCTCCATCGTATTCACCTCGACTCTGCACAATTTTGCTTGCGTTGTGTAGAGTGAGCTGGTCTTCTTTCCTCTGGCCACCACAAGATTGCATTTGGTGAGCTTCCACTTGCCATCACTAAAATGACTGTTGTAGCCTTCATCATCGAGCTTGCCGGTGGAGATCAGGTTGAGACGAATATCTGGAACATGTCTCACATCTTTGAGGAGTAGTTTGCATCCATTGTTGCTTTCCAAAAGAATATCACCTCTGCCGGTAATTTTGGATGCTCCTTGGTTTCCCATCTTCATAAGTCCGAAGTCACCACTGGTGTAGGATGTGAACATATCCTTTCTCGAAGTGATGTGACAGGAAGCACCTGAGTCAATAACCCAGGTAGAATCTTCGGATGTGAAGTTGACACACTCATCATCTTGAACGATGACGAGCCCTTCTCCGGCTGTTGCTGCTGCTTCTGAGGTACTTTCTTCACCTCTATTTCTGGTCTGTTGTCCAGACTGTTCGGCTTTAAGCTTCCTGCATTCTCTGATAAAATGGCCTGGCTTCCCGCAGTGATGACAGGTTTTGTCTCTTCTGAAAGTAGACTTTGATCGCCCACGATGCTGTGGCTGATTGCGATGGTTTCTGCTTTTGCTTCTACCGCGCCATTCTTTTCTTTCTCGTCTTTCAGTGACAAGAGCTTCTGACTCCGGATGATATCCTTCTTCCTTTCTTCTTGCTTCCTCGTTCAGCATTCTGTCTTTCGCCATTTCCATATTAATAATTCCATCTGGAGCTGAGTTGCTTACAGAGACAACTAGCGTATCCCAGCTTTTCGGAAGGGAGTGTAATAGGAATACTGCCTGCATCTCATCTTCTATAGTCATTTTCATCGAGTTGAATTGATCCAACAGCCCCTGGAATTCGCTCATGTGTTCTGACACACTTTTGCCGTCTTTGTATTTAAGATTCACCATACGGCTCAAAAGATTTACCTTGTTCTGAGATGTCTTCCGTGCGTACATCTTCTCCAATTTTTGCCAAAGAGCATAAGCATCATTGTCGTTGGCAAAATTTTGGTAAATGCTTTTGTCGATCCATTGTCTGATTTGGGCGGCATATTTTCGGTTGAGTATCGTCCAGTCTACATCGGTCATGTCCTTCGGTTTGCCATCAGGTGCATCGTCGGTCCTTTTGATCGGCTTCCACAGATCTTTAATATACAAAAGATCCTCCATCTTTGACTTCCACAACGAATAGTTGGCTGCGGTCAATCTGATCATCGTTACGGATCCTGAATCTTCCATCGAAACGGAATTTTTAAGCCCTCCTGGCTTGTTTGATATATTCGGAGTGGAATCACGCAAAATGGAGTGTACCGTTGCGTTCAGAACGGTCAAAAACCTTAAGATCGCCTCTGACTGAGCTCAATTCCGACTTTGGATGAGTCCGGAATGGTCAAAACAACGTCGAGAGGCAAAACTATAATTTTGCAAAGTTGGTGATGACGTGGTAGTAGCATAGGGTGACACGTGGCAGTACACGTGGCAAGGTGTCAGTGGTGACACGTGGCAGGTGACGTGGCAAGCTGGTTGGTTGACACGTGGCAGGACACGTGGCAGTGTCTGAGGATGAGATATGGCACTACTTACGTCAGCAGTGACGTGTCAGGGACGATGACGTCATGGATGACGTGTCAGCGCGTGAGGCGTGTGGGTGAGCGTGGTCTTCACGCGCGGCGCTGCTTGGAGGCGCGTCGGGCGCGTGGTGAGCGTGGGCCTCACGTGCGCTGGAGGTAGACGACGCGTGAGGCGCGTGACACCGAGGATGCTGACGCGCCGGTCTTCAGACGGCGCGTGGCGGCGCGTTCGGCGACGGTTGCGGCGGCGGTTGACGGGAAATTGTTCCTTGGGTGATGGGTCGTCCGAAAAACAGGGGTGGTGTGGTGATTTGATCACTAGACTGGTTCGAAATAGAGCTTGAATTTTCGGCTCTGTTGAGCTTTAATGGCTCTGATACCACTTTGTTGGGTCGAACCAAGGTTCAAATGCAAACACACACACACAATGAACACCAAATATATAGTGGTTCCCCAAAATATGGGTACGTCCACTTTGAGAGGCTTCACTATCTTCGGTTTAAACACAAACCGGGTATAAGGGAGGATACAAGTGTTTATCGACTCTACCTCACAACTCTCTTTAACCTCACAGACTATATTCTCTGTGGCTTTTCTCTCTGTATATCTTTACACTCTCTGTTTTACATTTGGCTCTTGTCTTGTAGTTTCACACACCATATACATGCTATATATATACAATACATATCATGTACAGACAAACACCACTTGCACAGGCGTGGGTTGAGAAGTCTTCAAGCGCATGGGCGGCGCAGCCTTGCTTGACTCTTGGTGAAGTTGGTTTGTTTCTATACGGCTATGGTTGGTGGCAGCTTTGGCATTTTCCTCTGCATGTGGATGGTTGATGATGATGCTGTTGGAGACCATGCTTGAGGCAGCTTTGACCACACAGGTATGGAACTAACAGTATGATACCTCATGATTCTTGCTCATGGCACAAGGCTGCCCTCTATTGAATTTTCATAATCTTTTGTCAGCGTTGTGGTTTGTACAAAAAAAAAATTCACCATTACAATTGACCCTGAGTGTCAATGGAAATTACCGTAACTTAAATAATCTACAAACAAAATACGTGGACGTGGTGTTGAATACTGTGAAAGTGGAAACAAAAGTCAATTATTGTCGATGATAATGACACAAATATTATTTTATTAATTCTTCTTATATTAAAGTTGCTTTTTATTTCCTTATTATATTATAATATGGATCCATTTAGATACATCCACTTAGATTTATATCATAATTAGAATTTCTACCACATTCTAATTACATATTTTTTCTTGACTTATTATTCATTCATTCTCTTTTATTCATATATGTTATATGCTATACTATACAAAACATAATAGAGCCCTTATTATATTTCAATTATTGAGTTTATTCATAACTGACAAAACTTGTTGTTGTACACTTTTATTGGCAATAATTCAATCAGATTTTGTAGCCATTTAACATAAATTATTATCAATTTCGTCATTTAACATAAATTATTATCTGACAGAAATTAAAGTAATGTTATTGCAAGCGAATTGGATGATTTATACATATAAATAATAAAATAAGGGATAATACTTGCCTCTTATTCCGAGTGAAGGATGTTTCTTCCTTTCATTGATGTGATTCAATAAAGATTAATTTTAATAAATTCCCTTGTGATTTTAAAAAAGATTGCTTTATCCTCTCTTATACATAAAACCTCTATGCATTTATTAAATTGTATTAGTTTGTCCCATTTTTTATAATTTTGGAGCAAAATATTCCTGGAATTTAATAAAAAATGATTTAAAATTAAAAAAAAAAACATATAAATTTCAAAACATATATATAAAATTCGAAAAAAACATATAAAATTAGAAGAAATTTTTTTTCATAAAAATATATATATAATTCGTAAAAATATATAAAATAATATATAAAATTCAAAAAAACATATAAAATATGAAAATAAAAAAAATATAAATTTGTAAAAATGATTTAAAATTCGAAAAAATAATTTAATGATTTAAAATACCCCTGGAATTTAATAAAAATTGATTTAAAATTCAAAAAAACATATAAAATTCAAAAAAAATATAAATTAAAAAAAAACATATAAAATTAGAAAAATATTTATAAACAATTCTTAAAAATATATATAAAATTCGAAATTTATATATTCTTACTTGTATTCTCTTATAACCTTAATATATTCTCTTGTTTTTACATCTTCTTACTTGTTTTTTCAAATTTTATATGTTTTTTTGAATTTTATATATTGTTTTATGAATTTTATATATTTTTACGAATTTTACATATATTTTTAAGAATTTTATATATATATATGAATTATATATATATTTCTAATTTTCTATGTTTTTTCAAATTTATATATATATTTCTAATTTTATATATATTTTTTGAATTTTATATATTGTTTCGACTTTGATATATTTTTTTCAAATTTTATTTATTGTTTTGAATTTTAAATGTTTTTTTTCGAATTTTATATATATATTTTCAAAATTTATATATATTTTTAAGAATTTTATATATTTTTTTCAATTTTTATATGTTTTTTTTAATTTTAAATTAATTTTTATTAAATCTTAAGGATATTTTGGTGCAAAATTATAAAAAAATAAATAAACTGATATAATTTGATAAATGTAAAAAGTTTTCTGCGTAAAAGGATGACAAAGTAATTTTTTTTGAAATCCCATTGCTTACTGAAATTAACCTTTCAATAAATTTTGGATGTGTGGCTGATTTTTTTTATATTATATATATATATATATGAAATATGGATATAAAAAGTCATATGGATGTGTTGAAAGGTGGGTCCGGGTTATTCTCATTCTCGTGACCGACCGCATCCCGTGACCGAGCCGCGTAATTACAAAAAGTCCAGTTGCTTTCCCTCCCATTTTAGTTGTACTCCAGAGCTGAATGATATTCACGAGCAATGTTATCCACTTTTCCGTCACCAAAATACCCCTATGATCAATTAATTACACTCTTATGATCACCAACATTGTTTTTGCATTATTGCTCAAGAGTACCTTATTATTCGCTGAGGACAATAATATAAATTTGTGTGTTTGAAATGTGAACATAAACTTGTGTAAATTCAAAATTTATAAACTAAAGTCATTTCAAACACAAAATATAGTGTATTCGAAAAATATAATACCTGGTTTCTTTCAAGAAGAAATGTCCTTTCTCCTAATGTGCTTTAATATAGTTTAGACAAGTGTTTAAAATGATTTTAAAAAAAGAATTAAGGTCAATCTTTCTTTATACATGAATTTTATGTTCATCTTTTTTTACTTTAAAATATATATTTTTTAATAATCGTAATATTCGAACCAATTTACGTACACCTCAATTAAAATATTGAATTACATGGGTGCATATCAATTACATTTGTTAGGTACCTACCTTTGTTGGTGTTAATGCTCTCATTAATGTAACCAAATCCAAATGTCCAAAGTGGCATTTTTGTGGTTTTTTTGGCAATAAAGAGGTCATAGTTTATAAACTCTTAAAATTCAACATTCTTTTGGGCACAAATGAGCTTTGCTGGTCTGAAGAATCTGAACTCTCTTATTTTGTTCTCTCTCTCCAATGAACTGATCATAAGCTTTGTCATTTACTCCATCTATATTTTGTCACTATAGTACCACAACAATTATTTTGCGGCCATTTCTCATCAACTTGTGTGACCCATTCAATGCCACCCACTACGGAATAATGTCCCATATCCCCAATAATTTCATCCATTGACAAACTATATCATATAATAAACAAATTTTGATCATAATCTAGTTCAATAAAATTAATTACATGAGTATTTTAGTAATTTCACACTTCTTAGCTTCTATATATAGTCCCCTCTATCTCTATCTCTCACTCAAACATACCCCATTCTACACTTCAGTGGGCTGTGTTTGAGTCAAGCCCAGTTGATAAGTACTAGTCATGGACTTGCTTATTTTTTCATTCCTCTTCTCTCTTTTGTTTGCAAACACTATAGCTTTTGAGCCGTGCGATTCTTCTACTTCCAAATCCGACGGCTCTGTTCTCTCGGTCATCCACGTCTATGGTAAATGCTCGCCCTTCACCGCACCCAAGCCGGCCTCCTCATGGGTCAACACAGTTCTAAACATGGCTTCCAAGGACCCGGAAAGGGTCACCTACTTGTCGAGCCTTGTGGCCCAAAAGCCAACGAAGGTCCCAATTGCCTCGGGCCAGCAAGTCCTAAACATGGGGAACTACCTGGTCCGGGTCAAAATTGGGACCCCGGGTCAGCTCATGTTCATGGTGTTGGACACCAGCAATGACAATGCATGGGTCCCGTGTAGCGGGTGCACCGGGTGTTCGTCCACTGTGTTTGCGCCCAATACTTCCTCGACTTACGGGGCGATGGATTGCTCCATACCCGAGTGCACCCAGGTCCGTGGACTCTCATGCCCGGCTACCGGGTCAAGCACGTGCTTTTTTAATCAATCCTATGGTGGAGATTCATCATTCTCAGCTACTTTGTCACGTGATTCACTGGGATTAGATAAAGACGTTATTCCTAATTATTCTTTCGGGTGCATGAATGCAGTTTCCGGTAAGGCAATTCCGCCCCAAGGGTTATTGGGTATGGGCCGTGGACCCATGTCATTACTTTCTCAATCCGGGTCACTTTACTCGGGCGTGTTCTCGTACTGTTTACCCAGTTTCAAATCATACTACTTTTCAGGCTCATTAAAACTCGGACCCATAGGTCAACCCAAGAACATCAAAACCACCCCGCTTTTAAAAAACCCGCGCCGCCCATCATTGTACTACGTTAACCTAACCGCGGTTAGCGTTGGTCGGGTCCATGTCCCGATAGCCCCCGAACTCCTAGCGTTCGACCAGACCACAGGAGCCGGGACCATAATAGATTCGGGTACGGTCATAACCCGGTTCGTACCACCCATCTACGAATCCATCCGGGACGAGTTCCGAAAACAAGTGAAAGGGCCATTTTCGTCATTGGGTGCATTCGATACATGTTTTGCCGCCACAAATGAAGATGTAGCACCTGCAGTGACATTCCATTTCACGGGGATGGACTTGGTGTTGCCGATGGAGAACAGCTTGATACACAGCAGTTCGGGCTCGTTGGCGTGTTTGGCGATGGGGGCGATGCCGGTGAGCTCGGTGTTGAATGTGATAGCAAATTTGCAGCAGCAGAACCTCAGGGTTATGTTTGATGTAGCAAACTCTAGGGTAGGGATTGCCCGTGAACTTTGTAACTAGATTTTGTGTTGCTATATCTATGTATCTTTTTTTGTGGTAAATGTGGAATATTTGAAGGGTTTTGTTTGTCTTCATGAAAATTGGGTGGTGCAACTAATAAATTAATGGTCTTGCATGTGAAAAATTGTGGGGTAAATTTAGTTATGAAAATGGCAATGATATGATATGATATGATATATATATATATATATATATATATATATATATATATATATATATATATATATGTGTGTGTGTGTGTGTTATCAACTTCTCTTTTGTCCAAGTTAAGCTAATTTACACTTGGGATTGATATATTTGGACATCTATTATTGGAACTTACAATACAAAAGGACTCCCCCATAGGTTTTTATGCACATGGATGGGCCTCTAATGAATTTAAAACTAAGGTTACATTTGGTTGCTCGGTTTTAGAATTATATTGGAATTGGATTGCAATTGAAATTTTTGGTCCGTTTGATTGCTCGGATATGTAATTGAATTAGAATTAAAATATTATGGTGATGCAATTCTAAATACATTGTTTGGATGTATCTTGGAATTCAAGTGTAATTGGAATTCAATCCCAAACCCAACCCAACACAATTTGAACGTAAAAATCATAACTTTAAAATTAAATTAGATAAATATATATACAGTAAACTTTATATATTGACCGTTAGATATGATTCTTAAATTTTAAATGATAATTCCTTTATTTATGTCAATCACATCTAATGGTCAATATGAAAAGTGAGTATGTTTATCTTGCTCATTGAGGAACAAGAAAATATTTTCGTATATATACATATCTATACTACTTATAAATGTACGAAGATTTTTTATTATTTCATACCATTTTTTCACATATTTTAAATCAAAAATAAAATAAAAAGTGAATAGGTGTTAATGAAAAGTGATGTATGTGTTAACTAAATAGATGTAAATGAAAAGTAACATTTCAAATCATATCTCTCCCTCTCTATCCATATATAGAGATCATATGTCTCACTCTCTATCCATATATAGAGATTACATACGTGGCTTTGTCGATTTATGTTAATTCAATTGTTAGTGAACATAGGTGCCTTTTCGATTTATATGTATTTAATTGAGTTGTAACTTTCTATCTTTGAATGACTTTTGCCAAAGACAGATCTCTTACTTCATACTTTTTTATATCACCAATAAGCATACAACCAGAATTCCTACCTTAAAAATCTATCTATTATATTTAAGTTTTATTTATTTATAAAATGACTTATAATTATATGTGCATCGCACATGCTCATTACTAGTAGATATAAATATACAAGTCTAAGTATGAAATATATACGTGTGTATGTATGTGTGTATATGCATGTGTATGTGTGTATATATATGTATGTATGCGAATGTGTATATATGTGTGAATTTATATATATGTGTTTATGTGTATATATCATATATGTGTGTGTGCGTGACTATATATTTGTGTGTATGTGTATTCATATTTGTATATACTAGCATATACGACGTGCGATGCATGTCATTTTACACATGTGATTGTTGAGTGTAGATTATATGAAATCTAATTTTTAAAAAAATATATATAAAATGTTTACGTTAATTTGTCATGTGCAAAACACTATTGATAAGGAGAAAAATACATTTCTAATGCAAAAAAGAACAATATATTTCGGATGCAATAAATTTTTTGGAATATAATCAAGTACTTGAAGGACTCAGTTGTATGTTGAACTCTACTTCAAAACAAACTACATCAACATGATTATTACATCTCTATGAGCATCAATAATTTACAGCAATAAAAAATTCTCTAAACCAAGTATTTCTCAATGCGAGTGTACCATAACACCTACGTATACCCAAGTTTTCATGATTCTCCTTGTGCAATCAATTAAAATTATTTAAATTTCTTTACCTCGATTGACGATTATTCCAAAATGGCTATTCTATTTTCTACCATTATACCATTTTGTTCAAAAGATAAATATGAGCCAAAAAAGAGTTGGAAAAAAAGAGGAGAAATAATGGTTGACATTAAAAGAAAAATTTTCTTACCTCAAATTTGAGTTCTTCTATTAATGTTGAAGACCTAACCATGAAGAAATTATAGGAAGACATTGAGAAGCAATTTTTAAATATATAGAAGTGATTATAACTTGAGAAAATGAAAGGTTATAAAATTATTAATATTTAATTACGTGTTTAACAAAAAAGTACATGATTTTTTATCATGAAAGTTATATTTGTAACCGTTAAGAGAATTGAAAAAGGTGCAAGGAGATAATTTTTTATAGGACTATTGAAGTTCTTGTTGTAGGTTGTATTCAATCTTTTGTATAAAAAACTAATGAGTGGAATATTAATTGATCATAAATAGTAAGATAATTTGACCTATTTTAAATAATAACAAATAATAAAAGAAAACATTAGTATAATACAATAAGCATTTATAATATAATAATGGATGGTGATGCGGTCAAACTAGGGTTAAAAGTACTGATTAAGAATAGACATTTGCAATGACTTAGTTTTACCTATTGCAAGTGCACGAATCGTATTGTAATACATATCGGCTTGAGAAGGGTTATCGAACTTAAGGGACTAAGTCGTATTATGAACTCTTGTAAAGTAATACTCTTGAATTACTATAAAAGTATGATTTGTTGTTCGTGATTTATTAACTAATTAACTAATAAAACAAGTAAAGATAGATTAAGATAAGAACAGTAAAGAGAAAAACTAGGGTTTTCATGTTCCACCACTAACCGCATAATGTAGCTATCTACTTGATCAATTGTAAGAGGGTGATCCATCACCCGTGAATCAGATTATACCGCAAATAGTCGAATATATTCCCCAAAGAGATACCGTTAACCGGATTCGCTATAACTCATATCCGAACAGACTGTGATTAGTGCATGCAATCTAATTTACTCTAATCTACTCCTACAACATGAAATTAAACTAAAACATGTCTATATCACCTCACCGAGGCATACCCGTGTAAACCTAGGATTTTGGGTGTTAAACACCATTGTGTAGAAAATCACGATATGTTAGATAAGACCAGATTAATATGATTGATTGAGATAATACATTCATTCAATCTAAGACAAGAGTAGAATAAATATAAAACCCCTTATATTAAATAACTATGGTCTCTCATCTACATAATCATCACGGGTGTGGTCTTCAGTTTCCCCTCGTTACAATTGAAACAAATAAATAAACTACATTACTTGGCTAGGGTTTTACTAGAAAACCCTAGATACCGGTTTAGTTTCTCATGGTGGGGGAGATCAGTATCGTTGATGTAGAAACGCTCTCCATGATATTCTGCTCCGGATCTTTAGGTCTTGAATGATTCCCTTCTTCAAAACATGTAAATCTCCAGATATAGCTCTGAAAATTATGTATTTAGAAGCTCTCTACATCTGTCCAGACCTTGGTATTTATAGGCAAAAATATGAAGAGTTCCTAGTTCAACTATACTCACGTCCTTTTCCAACTAGGATTCCTCTTTGTAAACTCCTCTTGCAATTAGGAGTGAATTTACCCAACTTTGGTAAAAATATGCATTATACCGATTCTAGATTGTCTTGGAGTACACACAAAGTCAACCCGGGTCAAAATGGATCAATTCGGGTCAAACTGGGATTTCTGGCCTAATGTGCAGTTTTTAGCTTTTTCTTGCAGACATGTTTCACTCTTTTGATCATAACTCGAGCTACACAACTCCTATTGAGGCGTACTATTTTTGTTGGAAAGCTAACTTTAAGATCTTGAGTTTAAACTCAATAATCACTCAATTTGGACATTTTTTGACCAAGTTATGGCCGGTTGAAGTTGACTGAAATTTTGTTCATTGGACTTACGCCAAGGCGTACCCATATGCGTTGGTAGGCGTACCAAAAATTCAAAATCAACTTTTTACATTTTTCACCATTTTCGGACACTATTTGTTTATAGAACACGTATATCCAAGTATATGACTTGTATAATGTCCGTTTTACCCTCCGGAATGCATTTTTGACTTGAAAACTCCACTTATCTTCTCTTTTGAGTGGTAACAAACACAACCTTGGTTAATTCACCAAAGTTAGCTTGTTTTCTTCGTTGAGTTCCTGAAACACACTTAGACATGCAAATCGGATAATAATATCAAGTAATGGAATGATAAGACTTAACAATACGGAGTTAGGGGCCTAGAATGGACAACATTCGACAACTATCACACCCCAAACTTAAATATTGCTAGTCTCTTAGCAATATACTCATGGGAAAACTTTGAAAACACCTTCTGATGATTCTCTACGCTACTCCTTTGTTTTCGTGAGGGTCGACAATTGCACTTAGCATGTGCAACAAGCCTTTTAAACCCCTAGGCAATGCCTAGTGGACAAGTGAAGACTCGTGAGGGTTAGTTATACCACCCACAACTTCTTCATCCTTCATTCTCACACATTCATGCATTCACATACTTATCAATCAAGTCATGTTATAATATACAAGATAACAAAGACACAAGTATTCCCACTCACTACCGAATAACAACTATCTCAAGTCAATGTTGAGAATGATCCTCACTAGAGAAAACAACTTCGTTAATCTCTACTCTCAATCCGGACAACCTTCCGTGTTTAAGTGAACTTTCCCTAGTCTACTTTTCATATCTTTTCATTGTTTTTTTCTCTTCCTTTTAAGAACTTTCTAGTGGTTTTTAGCAGACGTTAAGCCAATTACTCCCAAGCTAGACAATTTTAGGGCATTAGGTGATAAAGCACCCCTCGGGCTTAACAATCTAAACAATATAGGCTCGACTTTTAAGGAGTTTCCACTATTTAACTTTTTTTTTCTTTTTCATAGTGTTCAAATTTTTTCCGACTCAATACTCAAAGATCAACTAATTTAATAGTAGGGATCATGTGCATGTGTTATAGGTCAAAATCGTCCTTCTCGATTTCGATTTCACTAATTCATTTACTCATGTAAAATCACATTACTTCACTAACTCAATATAATCATTACTCTCATGAGAGAGAATATCGCATCACACACTAATCATACATCATAAACACATATTCAACCAACTTGTAATGCAAAACATTCATGCATGAAAACAAAGAATTTCCCAAAAATTATCATTTTTTCTAATTTTTTCATTTTTTATTCATTCCTTATCATAACTATACCGTCCCCCCAAACTTGAATGAAACCATCTCCTCATGGTTCTTACTTACACACATGAGAAATAATATAGTTACCCTTGAAGAACAATTCCAGAATTTCAATTCTGTATGCTCGTACTTGTGTCCAACGATTCTTCTGTCGATGAATAAGGATGTTAAACACCATTGTATATAGAATCATGATATGCTAGAGAACATCAGATAAACATGATTGATTGAGATAATGCATTCATTCAATCTAAGACAAGAGTAGACAAATATAAAACCCCTTTATATTAAACAACTATGGTCTCTCATCTACACAATCATCACGAGTGTGGTCTTCAGTTTTCCCTCGTTACAATTAAAACAAATAAATAAACTACACTACTTGGCTAGAGTTTTGCTAGAAAATCCTAGATAGCGGTTTAGTTGCTCATGTTGGGGGAGATCAGCATCGTTGATGTAAAAATGCCCTCCATGATCTTCTGCTCCGGGTCTCTAGGTATTGAATGATTCCCTTCTTCAAAACATGTAAATCTCCAGAGATAGTGCTCTGAAAATTATGTATTTAGAAGCTCTCTACATCTGTCCAGACCTTGGTATTTATAGGCAAAAAAGAGTTCCTAGTTCAACTATACTCACGTCCTTTTCCAACTAAGATTCCTCTTTGTGTACTCCTTTTGGAATTAGGAGTGAATCTATCCAACTTTGGTGAAAATATGCATTATACACGTTCTAGGATGTCTTGGAGTGCACACAAAGTTAACCGGGTCAAAACGGATCAATTCGGGTCAAACTGGGATTTCTGGCCGAATCTGTAGTTTTCAGCTTTTTTGTGCAGACACGTCTTACTCTTTTGATAATAACTCGGGCTACACAATTCCGATTGAGGCGTACTTGATGATACCATAATATTCGATATTCTGGACATTAATTAAACCTTTGTTAGTCTCTTTATTTTATTAATAAGATATTTTTATCCAAATTGCATGTTTAAGCACGTTTCATGGCCTTAACGTAAATTTGAGTTAATTTCGGGTTTTTAGTAAATATGTCTAAACTGGAATGACATTGAGAATATGAAAACACTCAGTTAAGAATAAAGTATAAGTCATGGAAGCAGAGTACAAGCAGCTGAAGCACAAAATCGCAGAATAAATAAATATCTAAATTCAGGGACCATCGATCGATCGGTGGACTCTTCTATCGATCGGTAGCACCGACATTCGAATACATGCGAAATCACACTAACGAAATTCTAACTCATTGTGCAAGTGTATTGAATGGCAGATTGGTACATTCACAACTTTTACTTGGTCCTTACACAAAATATTCTTGGAGTGCAAGCAAAGACATGCCATGATTACACCAACTTTTGTCTATGTGAAGACTTCATGAAGAATATATATCCTTTATTTTGATCTTCGATCTCTCAATAAGGAGATATACAAAATACAAAGTCTCTATCTAGAGAGGCTCATCTCAAGAACTCAAGAACCAACTAACCAATCATGAAGATGATTGCTACATCAGTGATGTAGTCTTCTCCCTCCATGAGTGGTTAGTCAGTATCTAGGGTTTCCAACGAAACCCTAGTTGAGTAATGTAGAACTTTAATTTATTTTATTGCAAAGAGGGGAAGCTAAAGATCACTTATATGATGATTATGTAGTGAGAGACCGAATGTATAACCTAAATAATATTCTTTGTTAATTCTCTTTTTATCTTAGATTGAATTAATAATTAATCTTGAACAACTATGTTTTATTGCTAGGGGATGGAACCCCGAAGATTTAATAATGGTTTCTACATAATGATTCTTAATTGGCATGATAAAGTCTTAGGTTTACACAGTCCATACTAAGAAAAGATTATATAGACATGCTTTGAATTTCATGTTTTAGGAGTAGTTATAGAATAGATGCATGCACTAGTCATACTTTAATCGAAGATTGATTGTAGCAAATCAGACCGATTGCATCTCTTTGGGGATTAGGTAACTGCTTGTAGCATTACTAATCTGATTCATATAAGATGCATCTCCCTTTTGCAATAATAAGATTAAAGGACTTTATTACAAGACTAGTAGTGGAGTTGAATCAAAACCCTAGACTTGTTTATTTTGATTTAAAACAAAAAAAAACCTTTTATTTATTTTATGTTTAGTATTTTATAAAACCAACGAATCAAAACATCATTTATAATATAATTCAATTTTCTACTTTACGATTATTTGGAATACAACTTTGATCTCCGTGGTTTGATACCCAACTATGCTATATACTACTCACGTACTTGCCTCTGAGAGGTAAAATTATATTGTGTTAATTCTTTATTTTAAACACTTTTATTTTCACACGACTTGAACTAATCACAAGATTTTGGCGCTGTTGCCTGGGATCAAACGGATATTTCAGATTATTGTATTAAAGTTCTTTAAATTATTGTATTAATTTTAGTTTATTTTTTCTTATTTTTTTTATTTTCTACAGATATTTAGCCATTGCCGAAACTGCAATTTTCCAGAAAATTCAAGAATTTCAACCACAAATCGAGCGACAACGTCAGTGATCGATCGGTAAATTGGCCGATCATTCGGTAAGTTTTCTGATCGATCAAAACTTATTTCCATCGTTCGGGCTGACTGGTGATCGATCGGAACAACTTCTGTTTGTGCGAAAACAAAAATAAACAGAAAGCACACAATTGATTTGTATCATATACATAGTATCATAAAATATATATATAAAAAAATATAATAAAGTTTTAACTTTTCATAAAAGAAAAAGAATAGAAATTTACTATTAGATAATCTAGAAAAAGAATATATATATAAAATAAATATTTACTGATTTAAATAATCTTATTAAATCAGAACTATTATAATTTATCTAAACAAATATATAATTGTTGCATTCTTCAATTATTATATTTGATGGTTTTATTAAATATTATTATTTAACTATTTATGCTTGGACGTCATTCAATTAATAATCTCTTGAAACATTTGACCCTGAAATTGATCGAGCGTACTAAATAAATAGAAGAAAGAATTTAATTAATTTAAATAATATAAACATAGGTGATAATGCAGTAGTGGCTCCGCCCGCAATTTTTAAAGATTTCTATACTCCTCAAGAATATACTTCCCTGTTAGAAATCGCAATATCAGTTGGGGCGGACCAATATGAAATTAAACCCTCTATAATTAATATGTTGTCTAAGTTTTGTGGGCATGCTCAAGAAGACCCTTATCATCACATAGATGAATTCTTAAAGATCTGTTCTACTATACGCATGAGAGGATGTACTGATGATGATTTTAAAATTAGATTATTCTCTCATTCCTTAAAAGATAAAACACAAATCTGGTACGATACAAGTAGTTGGAAGAAGCTCCAAAAAGAGTTTTTACACAAATTTTTCCCAGTAGGAAAAACTCACGAGACCCGTAGATATATCTTAATGTTCTCGCAAATACCCAGTGAGTAGTTCTATGAGACTTGGGAGCGATTTAATGAAATTATGCGAAAATGCCCTTATCACGGATTCCCTAATTGCGAGTTAGTTCGTAGTTTCTATATAGGATCAGGAGAGGGCCATTAAAATACAATCGATGCAGCCTATGGAGGAACCTTTACACAAAAACTCGTAGACTTTTTATGGGATCTTTATAAGAATCTCAGTGAAGATTCACGACAGAATATATCTGACATTAGAGCTCCATGAATCCTAAAAAAATGGATAATGCATTTGAAATAAGTCAGATGTATGAAGTAACATCGAAAGTGGATAAGCTAAATAAAAATTTTGACCAATTAATGAGAAACACTTACGTGAATCCCATACCTTAAGAAGTATGTTCGGTGTGTGCCAGTCCTTCACATTATGTTAATAACTGTTCCCAAATACAACATGAGCCTACGTATATCACTGAGAATGTTAATGCTACCTTTACTAATCCCAAAAATGACCCATTTTTGAATAACTATAATCCGGGTTGACGTAATCATCCTAATTTCTCTTATAAAACTCAGAATAATACATTCAACCAAAATCCTAATGAACAATCCAACCAATTCCGACCATTTAACCAAAATCCTAATCAACAATCAAATTAATTTCGTTTCTTTAATCAAAATCCTAATCAACCACCTTTTAGAAATCCCAAAAATACACCACCTAAGTTTGAACAAGAAATTAGGAGTGCATTGAACAAGTTTAAAAATGCTACACAACTCCTACATACACATTCCCAATCTATCTCTAAACTTGAAACCCAAATTGGGCAGATAGCTAATTCTATGAATAGAGAGAAGAAGGGAAATTGCTAAGTCAACCAATAATAAACCCGAAAGAGCAGCATATGATTGATCATATTGTTCCTGTGGGTGAGCCAACCATAGAAACTGTTCAATCAATAACTACACTTCGAAGTGGTAAAATCATAGACAATAAGGTTGAAGAACAATTCGAGGAAATGACGAAAAAGCAAAATGATAAAGAATAAATAAATCAAAATGATAAAGAAGAAATAAAGCTAATGGATAAAGAAGAAATAAATATGGAAATAGAAAAAGAATTAGTTCCTGAAAAGAAACAAGAACCTGTTATAGAAAGACAGAGTTCGACACCACAAAAAAAGTAGGAGAGACAAGTTATGAACCAAAAATGCCATTCCCACAACGCTTACAAGATCTTGTTCCTTACAAAAAACAAGGAGAAAAGATTCAAGAGATGTTTGAAACTTTCCAACAAGTGATGATTAATCTTGTTCTCCTTACAGCGATTAAACAAATTCCTGCTTATTCCAAATTCTTAAAAGATTTATGTACGCATAAGAGGAAAAACCGAACTCATAATGCAAAGAAAATACTATTAACTAATCATGTGAGTTCTATAATAACAAGCACTACGCCTCCAAAATATAAGGATCCTGGAGCACCAACTATTTCCTGTATAATAGGAGATCAAGAAATTGAAAAAGCTCTCCTTGATTTAGGGGCTAGTGTAAATTTACTGCCTTACTCAGTTTATCATCAGTTGGGGTTAGGAGAATTATCTCCAACATCGATTATTTTCCAACTTGCTGATAGATCCACTAAATAATCATGAGGTATAATAGAGGATGTTATTGTTCAAATGGATCAGTTCTACTTTCCCCTTGATTTCATTATTTTAGATACTGAACCTGTCTATGATCCTACTCGGTAAACACCGATAATCCTAGGCCGACCATTTTTAATAACTACTAATGCATGTATAAACTATAGAACTGGGGCTATGGATTTATTATTTGGAAATATGAAGGTTCAGAAAAATATATTTGATCCAACTATTAGTTAGTTAGTAATAGAGAGTGCTTTGTAGTAAATGCTCTTGATAAGTCGATACTAGGATTAATACCTCAACCGATAGATAAACTGGTTGACAATTTCTTAGTATGTCAACTAGACACGTTGCAAGAAATACAATTACCGGTATAAAACAAGGTAACAACTAAACTTGCATCAGAAGTTATTTTAGATATCCTGATAGATTATTATATAGAAGAAGTAAGGAAACAACTGTAAAAACACTTTTGAGTATTGTTTATTTATGGCATGTTCTAGACAATAATCATGTTGAGTGTTAGATAGGTCAGTTTGGTTTCAACGACATTTACAAGCTTTGACAAATGCAAAATCAAGCATTGAAGTAGTGAAGAATAGAAGTGAAGTGCATAAGTGAGTGTATTGAGGAAAAATATCTCTCGGAGGGCAAAAATGATATTTTCTCAAGCCATCACTTCAAGTAAAAAGTATCACTTCAAGACGGTCGTTTTGGCGCAGTTGTGGAGAAAAGTGGTTTCCATGAAAATACCTATGCCTATAGAAGCAAAAAGTGCCTAGAAAGTGAAAATCTACGCCTGACCCCTACGCCTGAGGCGTAGATGCAGTAGGGTGATTTTAAAATGGTAAATTTCTATTGTTGCCCTAATTTGTTCATGGATACGACTCCTACACACAATATACATCAGAGATTAGGGTTTTGCTGAGTTGGATGTGAAATTACAAGAAATGACAATTTAGGGTTTCCTTCAGCTATGGTCTATAAATACCAAAGGTCTTCTACAGATGTGGGAGAGCCTTTGAGCCATTGAGAGATCTCTGCAAGTTTTCTACAGATTCATATTCTTCTACAGAGATAAAGATAGAGAAAGAAAATTATTGAGTGATTCTATATCTTCTACTTCTCTCTTGAGTTAGGGTTTGTTCAATTGTGCTTCTACATCGATGATCTTATGCACAATTAAATGACCTAGATTTTGGAAAAATCAACACATCACCTTGTGCAACGTGGTTGCTTAGATCTGTTTGAGAAACAGAGTCATCTGAGTGCGGAGATCGGAGCAGGAGGCTTTGTGGTGATTTGATCCGTTGAGAAGTGGAGTCGTCAGAGTATGGAGTGGAGCTAGAGCTTCGTGGAGCGCGAGTGAATCTATACTTTCAGACGTCGAGTGAAGAATAACAAATTACATCGGTTGTAAGTACTATTTTCATAGAGTCTGTACAAATTCTCTGATTCATAGTGCATCGATACCCGAGCGTATCCGTGGTTTTTACTTGGAGTCTTTCCAAGGTTTTCCACATAAAAATATCGTGTGTCTCTATTACTTTATTTTTTGCACTTAGATTATTCTTTGAATGATTTATCTTGATAGAGAATTGGATTAAAATTGAATTTTCCGCAATTATTATTAATTTGTTAATTAATCCACAAAAAGCCTATTCCCCCCCCCCCCCCCCCCTCCAGGCTATTTTCATTGATCATTTAGGTAATTTAACCAACGTTCAGTAGAACAAGGAAAAAATGATAAAAATTTAATGGTTAGTCCTAAAAAAACTTTACCAAATTTACCCTTACGAAAGACCGAAAATAACTTCCTGGCTCATCATAAACTAAAATGCGAATGTATCTTCTTTGGAGATGAGTATTTAGAATTAGCAATAGAAAAAAGCATGAAGAACTTAAGAAACGAAGATTAGAAAATCTATTGCAATTTGCTTCATTGGTCACATACCCCGACTAAGTTTCGGAATTCTACCAGAATATATATATGAAAGACCCTGAGATGAGCAGAGTATTACACACGAAAGTACAAGGGCATGAAATAGAAATATCCCCTGACACCATTGCAAAAGCATGGCGTATTCCTAGTAAGGTACCCTCAAACTTGGAAGAAAAGTTTGTGAAAATATTTACTCCCGTTCTTACGACCCGTGGAATGGCTAGGAAAATTTGTGGCAATAATGACACAAAATTAGTAATGGGAGGGATCAAAAAAGCCAAAATTCGACCTGAACTATGGTTTTTAGATAGTATTATTACGAGACAGGTTGGTCTTATGTTTGGCAATATACGAGGGTCGTCACTTATTGAAACGCGTTATTATTTTGATCAAGGATATTGGGTTTCGATCCCATATATTATTTACGATCATATAAAGACGTTTTGGGAAGTTATGATATACTGTGAACTTCATTTCGACCAAAAATGGAAAATTCCATTCCCATTCTTAGTACATGTTCTCATAAAAGATCAGTTAGGATCGAAGTTCAAAATTCCATCTGAAATGAGAATTTTTTTCATAAAAGAATATGATCGAAGTTCGAAATTCCATCTGGAAGTTATTCGATACCTTAAGCTACGATGAAATGAGACGGTGGTGGAAGTTTCAGTTACGATTAATTAAACAAAATAGAAATTGTGTTAAGGAAAATAAGAAAAGACTAAAATACTATTATAATATACAAGGAAAGACCGAATCTATCAAGTTGATAGATTTCACAAACGATCCTGGCTGAGTGCAAAATAAATGTCGTGCCATCGACATTAAATAATGGCTTCGGTCTGAAAAATACCTAATATTTCGGCCAAGTGTAGTAATTAGGAATTTTCTTACATTTTATGTTCTATTAATTTCTCCTATATTATCTATACTTAAAAATATATAAAATATAATATATATATATTGTATACAAAATTAATTTTCTAAATTCTCCTACATAGGTATCTACATATATATATATATACTAGTACAATTATATATTTATTTCTAGAAATAATTTTTTTTTCTTCAATTCAACAAAATTAATTTTAACTTTCTTCTAAATAAGTTTGGGGCAAAGATAATATATTTGATGAATTTTCTAGTATAATAAATATATATATATATATAAAGAAGAAAAAAAAACAAAATAATAAAAGTAATTCAACTAAAAAAAAATATACAATAAAATAAATATAATAAAATCAAGTCATCGATCGATCGGTAGTAGGGCTATCGATCGGTAGGATGGTATATCAAATATTTTCATTTTGTTCGGGAATATACAGATTTATGTCTTTTTTAGACCATTCTGGTCAAAATCCTGGTCTAAGTTATGAAAATTTTCATATGACAGGTTTGGAAAAGATTGGTATTTTCCTCTTTGAGGTTTTAGATGATTAGAATATTATTCCATAATATGTATTGTCTTTATAGTCAAGTTATAAACTTTCCTTTATGATTATTTCCTAGTGTTAGGAAAATTTTGATTTTTCTTATAAATACATCCTTTTGGCCTTTGGTTTTTCATCTCTCAAGTAACCCTAGCAATACTATTCATACACACCATGGGATTCATAACTTCTTCTTCTAGAACTCCTCATTCTTTTCGCTCCATAAAGTTTAAATATGATTGTGTTTTCTTTCATGATGCATACATTGAGCCCGCTATTGAGCATTGTGCACAAATGTTTCGAAAAAGGCAGTTAGATGCAATTTTTTCACCTGCCAATCAACTTATTTTTCCTCCTCTAGTATACGATTTCTATCATAATTTGGAATTTGAAGATCATAGTGGAACTAGAATGATGATTACCACGATCAAACCCAATTGTGTTATCAAACTATCACCCTCCTCCATTGCTCAAGCTTGGAAATTGCCTCTGATCCCAACAGGAGTAGAAAAACAACATTTCCCTTCACCACCTCCTTCATTTATAGCTATGGTTATAGACATATGTGGTAGGTTTAGGGCAGGGCCGTCTTAATGAAATTGGAGGCCTTGGGCGAAAAGTATAAAATGTGAAATTGGAGGCTTTAGGAAAAAAATATAAAAGGAATTTTTGGTATATTATATATTATTTTTAGTAACACTTATTTAAAAACCATCCTTCTAATTTTTTGAGATCCAAAATTACTAATCATATTCTTGTATTCAAGTGTTGATAAAATTTCTTTTTCAACAGATAAAAGTGAAGAATTCTGATATGATGAGAGTGAGAATGAGAATGAGAATGAGGGAGAAAATAAAAAGAGAAACCCTAGCCACCCATGCCTTTTTCATTTTGCCCAAAAGTTTCAAATATAAAATCATTTTGTAAAATATATGCGTACTAAAAGTCTAATTTATATGGAGGCCCATTCTATTTAGGCCCATTCCAAATTTTTTTAGTTTACAACATTATAAGAAGACCCATTCTAAAACTTTATTTTTTGCAACATTATAAGGAGACCCATTCTAAAATTTTATTTTTTACAACATTATAAAGAGCCCCATTCTAAAAGTTTAATTTTTACAACGTTATATGAAAGCTTATTTTAAAAAGGAAATATATATAATATATTAAAAAAATTATATATATATATATATAAGGCCCCTAAAATTTTGGGGTCTTCCTCTTGGGCGGGGCCTTAGGCGGTTTTCTAAATCGTTTTACTATCAAGACGACCATGGTTTAGGGTCAAGCCTAAAGTTCTTACTATCCCGAGGGTTAAATTTGCTCCATGTTATTGGGTGGCTATTGATATGTTGGGTCGTCAACTCTGTCCGGAGATGCCTAAAGACAAGTGTGACATTACACTTGTAAAGATAATTTATCATCTTCGATATAATTATTGGATCTCTGTACTTGATATTATTTATGATAGCATTATGGCACACTGACGTACTATTGTTAAAGGACATGCGGCTGGGTATCTAAAATTATCATATCCTTGTCTAATTGGAGCGCTAATTCATGATCAACTTGGTGAAACAGTTACTTCCAATATGTCACCAAGTATCTGGTATCCGAAGGAGTATGATTTGTGAAAATTTCTTGATAATATTAAACAGAAAGATATGGATCGATAGGGCGAACATATATCCACGTGTCATGAAAAACAATGTGGCTAGAAGTTGAGAGCTAATTTTATTAAAAAGGGGTGAAATAATTTTTGCTTTTTTTTTACTCAAACTTTTGTTATTGTAAATTTCAAGTTTTAGAACTAGGTCATTTTTATTTTATGCAATTTTTATTTTCATTGTAGGCCTTTGGCCGAGCTATCTTTAATTTTTGTTATCAATAAAATCCCATTCCCTCATATTTATTGTCTATTTTTATTATTTTACTATGATCTTGGTTTTTTTTTTTTTGAATGGTAAAATGATTTTATAAAAAAAGCCCAAGGGCCACAAAATACTTAGGGGCATACCCTTAGGAATGCAAATGTTTATATGAAAGCCAAAGAGCCACCAAAGAAAACAAAACTTATCTCTAAAGGCAAGTTGAAAAGCAATCCTATTGCAAAACAATATTCCTAACCATAGAAGGGAAAACCCCATAGTGCAAACCATGAATGCATTTGGGAGAAGCATAAACTCTAGAATGAAGAACCATATTCAACTAAGCACCCTCGCCCTGTATCAGAAGTTGTTCTTGCAAGAGGTAAAATTTCGCAAGCAAACACTGCTCCAAAGCAAACACAACAAGCCTCCATCGACTCAATCTATAAGACTACTGTTCCATCTCACCAAGCAAAGGCATAACATAGATCATAGGACCCAATCTCAAAAAGCAATAGTCATAAACCAGCAAAGACCTGTACCAAATAACAAACCACTTGGCCGAACTAATAAGATCAACCATTGTAAAACCCCAGAATCCAGAGAACATCAAATAGATATAAGTGAAAAAGGTAAGTCTCATTGTTGAAGCAGAGCTGGAGTGTCAACAGAAGCCTTAAAAGATAGAGAAAACAATGTAAATCTTACTATTTGCACTATCTTGGAGTATATGGTATCCAAAGAACAGAAAGTCTCATTTAAAATTCTCCTATTTCTCTCCATCCAAATTTCATAGATAGTAACTGAGAATGCTAATTTATTAATAGTGCACTTCAAAGACTGGCTATTTAAGGTGTAAATGGACCAATCCATCATGTCATCCTAAGTTCCATCAGGCCATTCCATCAAATCCTTTAATTGAACTTTCTGCCATAGTCTTTTAGTGAAACCACATTGAAAAAATAAATGATCCCTATCTTCCATGCACAACCCACAAAAGATACAATTGGCATTAGTAACCAAACCAATAGTCATCAAAAAGTACAAGGTATTCAACCTATTTAAATGAACCATCCATAAGAGAAATGAGTGTTTGGGCACATGGTACTTAAACCATATAGCTTTGAACCAATGAACTTGAGGAGCCTGATATCTTACAGAGTTCCAAGCAGAAGAAATAGAAAATTTCTCTCCTGTGGGAGACCAAATAATTCTATCATTTCTGGTAAGATCAAAATGAAGATGAGCAGGAAAGTTT
The DNA here is from genome assembly GCA_963922005.1 of Cornus suecica. Classification (NCBI taxonomy): domain Eukaryota; kingdom Viridiplantae; phylum Streptophyta; class Magnoliopsida; order Cornales; family Cornaceae; genus Cornus; species Cornus suecica. The sequence continues at coordinate 27,500,060 of OY998246.1, read as the reverse complement.
GCCTTGAAATCTAACCATTCTTAAGAATTCAAGGTAGGAAAATGCCAACCAGTTGAGCTTAAGAGCCTACTAACTGAAGCATTAAGACCAAACCCAGAATCTCTTATCATGAAGGTACTAAACATAGTATCTAATGTGCCAGAAGGATGCCACCTATCAAACCATAAAGATATATTTCTACCATTGCCAATAGTATATTGAATCAGATGCTTAAAAATTGGTCTCAATTGAAGAACCTTCTCCCAAGTCCAAGAGCACTGAGTAGGAATTGGGAGAGCCCAAAAAATCCTACCTCTAATGAGATGATATTGCACCCAACATGACCAAAGAGAAGAGGTATCAAACTGAATTACAGACCATAAATGCTTAACCATAGTAGCTATATTCCATTCCTTAAGATATTTAACACCCAACCCCCCTTCTTTGAAAGGAAGACAAACTTGAGACCAAGCCACCTTACAACCCCCTTTACATATTTTAAAACCAGTCCATAAGAACTGTCTAAGGAGAGAAATGAGTTCTTTAAGAACAGTCTTAGGAAGAATAAATGTGGATGACCAATACACTTGAGTTACAAATAAGACAACCTTCACCAATTGAAGTCTACCAACATATGATAGATACTTACTAGTCCAGTTTGAGATTCTTGAAGAGAGCTTAGCAACCAACACATCACAGTCTTGTTTCCTCAGCTTGGAAGATAGTAATGGAACACCGAAATAAGTAATTGGCAAAACTCCAAGCTGAAATCCCATCCTATCTTGAATTTGATGAAGTAGAGGCCCAGGAATACCAACATGAAAGATGACACTCTTAGGAATGTTTGGGAGTAATCCAGAAATATTACCAAAATCAGTTAATGCCTTCATAAGATGATCAACATACTGCAAATCCCCAGAGGAGAATAAAAGAAGATCATCAGCAAAAAGTAAGCTAGAAATCTATTGATTTTTACATTTCCAATGACTGGTGAAGCTATCCTGTAAAGTCTCTCTTCTTAGCATATCAGTGAGTATCTCCATAGCAATCACAAAGAGCTATGGTGATAAGGGATCACCTTGCCTGATGCCTCTAGAACTTGCAAAATATCCTGCTAAACTTCCATTGATATTTACTGAAAACATAGTTGAGCCAATGCATGACATAATGAGCTTGATCATATGTGGATAAAAGTTAAATGCCTTCATAGCAGCCTCAAGGAAAGCCCATGACATTGTATCAAATGCCTTAGTAAGATCTACTTTCATTGCTAATCCTGGATCACCATCATCCCTATGATAATTCCTCAAAATTTCTTGAGTAAGCAAAATATTGTGAGATATATTCCTACCAGAAATGAAAGCACCTTGATTGGAGCTAATACAAAATGGAAGACAAACCTTCAATATGTTTGCAATGACCTTAGATAGACATTTGTAGATAGTGTTGCAAAGAGAAATAGGCCTATAATCATAAACAAGATTAGGATTGTCCACCATAGGCACCAATGTAATAATGGTAGCATTGATCTCCTTAAGCATGTATCGTGAATGGAAGAAAGCTTTAACAACTTTAATGATGTCAGCACCAACAATGTAGAGAGGTTGAGTACTGACTTCAACACACACACGAGTAAAATTGATACATTCTTATTTCTCAGTAGGTGAATCAATGTAGAGAAGTTTGCCTAAAGCACTAGCAAGCCAACCTAAACCATATTCATCCCAACATTCCATAGGAACATCAAGAAGATTTGCCCATAATGGAATAGTCGAAATAGTATCCTTATGCAAAGAGAGACCAACATGCCATTTTTTTTAAGATTAGAAAGTTATTAGCAAAGTGCCAAGGTCCATTCTCAAGAACAACATCACAATCATGCTCATTGGCAAATTTAAAGAAATAAAATCCTTTATCCATACCATATACCTTATGCAAACTAGCATTTTGCCAAAGCTTAGAAGCAATAGAATTGACAACAGTGTATGATAACTTCTTATCAAGAAAATACCCAACCAAATAAGACTTCCATTTTTGTGCTCTAGCCTCCGTGACAGATGCAGGAGGGAAAACAACAATCCTATTATTTTCCATAGATGGTGGATGATAAGTAAGCTTCATTTTAGGAGAATCAATTGGTCTCACAAAATTTGCCCATGTGGTTTTTGTGGCTTGGTTGACCACCTGAGTTGCAGGCATTGGAGGTGGCACCATCACTTGAGTCGATTATGGTGGTTGTGTGCCTTTAGCAGGCCCCCGACTCTTACCATTGTCAGATGCTAATGCTTGAACTACACCTTGCAGTTCACATAATAACTTTGTAAAATATGTTGAAGCCGCTATGAAACCATAACTAAATAATCAATCTTTGAACAAGACGAACAAGAAATAGATCAAGAGGAACAAAAAAGAAAATAAAGATCAAAAGAGAAGAAAGAAAGAAACCGTAGCAGCAAAACCTTTGAATAAAAGCATAGAAACCTTAGCAATAAATGCACGCATACATGTAGAGAAAGAAAACAATGAAGAGTAAACCCTAGAAGGGAAAACCCTAAACCACAGAGCCATCATCATCTCCAAACCCTAGATCTCTCTTAATCTCCATGAAATTGCCATTTTCTCCAAAGCTTTTGACATGTATATTAACCTATTTCTGAGGGGTGGTTTGCGGTAGGATGACCTTATCTAATTTTAATGTTTATGCACGTATATGATCTTGGTCTTGGTCTTGGCTAGACTGCAGATTATGGAATACACCAAGTTTGGGGGAGGTTTCCACTACATTCTTAAATCTTGTTGGACTTGCTCGCCCCTGTATACCTCAACAAAAGAATGGAAGCTTTAAAGCTGGTTGCTAGTGGTAGTAGCGTGCTAGCGCGTATTTGACTAAGCTTTGTAGCTTCAGAATGTTTCAGTTTATGCTCCTACCTATTATCTGGATATACCAAGAAAGATGTACGGTATAATCTTCTTCTAAAGTCCCTTGGATCCCTCTTCATCTTTGGATTCCTATCTAATGTTCTGGGACGTAATCCTGGATGTAAGAATAAAATAAATGTTCTATTCCTATGTTTTAATGTTTATTATAATCATGAGAACATGGTTTGATTCAAGTTTGGGGGTGGGGGGTTAGACTAATGTGGACACAAATTATGAGGAATTTTAACAATTATTATGAAATATAAAAAAACTACAATTGCTACTGGTGGCTACTGTTGAAATTCACAGAAAATAGTCACCGATCGATCGGTCTACCTATCGATCGATCGACGAATTTTGTTTTTTTATATATATGCATATATTAAATAAATAATATATTTAACTATTACTATAATATTAATATATATACAAGAATAAATAATATATTATATTATATTTCTATTAAATCTTTATTTAAGCATATTTGTGATTAAACTTGTGAGTTAATTAGGAAAATGAGACTAGTCTGTAAAATTAGATGTATGTGATTTTTTATGCTTATCTAAATAATGATTAAGTTAGAAAAGTGAAGAGATGTGGTTTTCCATAGGTGAGTAAACTGGTGAAATTGAAACTGTAAAAGACAATCTTGACTTATAAACACATGGACATGATCTTTATAGTTTCATTTATGATCATATAAGGTATTATTTATATATATATTGGAAATACAAAGAAAGATATATGTAAACATTCTCCCTCTAAATAATAACACTCGCATATAAAAGAGTGGAGGATGGAGTATCAAAAAAATGAGTGGAAAAAGCAGAATAGGAGAAGAAAGTCTTCTCCAAGAAATAGAAAGGTATATAAAAATATATATATTATGAGTGGAAAAAGAAAAAAGATTGAGGAAAACCCTCTCTAAAGAAAAACCAAAAGAAAAAGAAAAGAAAAAAATACATAAGAGATATACTATAAATGAGAAAAAATGTGCTATAGAAAAAGTTCACAAAAGACGGAAGATTGTTGGCTCTAGAAGTAGAAATTAGCTAAGTTTAACCATTAGTGGAGACCACTCTTAACATTGATCTGAATTGCTTATTGTTTTACGTAAGTAGGATTTATTTGCTTGCATTTATTTTACTAATTATATCATCTCTTGATTAATGAATGAGAATAGTCATGAATATGGGCAAATAAAGATTATAAAGAAGTTGTGGGTGGTCTATTTAACCCTCACAAAACTTCACTCGTCCACTAAGATTTTTCCTAGGGGTTTAAAATACTTGTTACATGTGCTAAGTGTAATTTTTCCCCCTCATGAAATGAAGAGATTAGTTTAAATATACTTAATTAATTTTTATTTATTTATTTTTCATGTTGTCTTTTTATTTCTTTATTGCTAAGGGACTAACAATATTTAAGTTTAGGGGCTTGATGAGACCAGAGTATTCGATATTCTAGGCATTAATTAAACCATAGTTAGTATCTTTATTTTATTAATAATATATTTTTATCCGAGTTACGTGTTTAAGCATGTTTTAGGGCCTTAACGCAAATTTGAGTTAATTTCAGGTTTTTAGCAAATATGCCTAAACCGAAATGACATTGAGAAGATGAAAGCACTCAGTTTAGAATAAAGTACAAGTCATGGAAGCAGAGTACAAGCAACTGAAGCACAAAATTGAAAAATAAATAAATACCTAAATTTAGGGACCACCGATCGATCGGTAGCACCGACATTCGAATACATGCGAAAACACACTGACAAAATTCCGACTCCTTGTGCAAGCGTATTGAATGGCAGATTGGTCCATCCACAACTTTTACTTGGTCCTCACACCTAATCTTCTTGGAGTGCAGACAAAGACATGCAATGACTACACCAACTTTTGTCTATAAATATGTGAAGCCTTCATGATGAAAATATATCCTTTATTTTGATCTTCCATGTCTCAATAGGGAGGTATACAGAATACAAAGTATCTCTCTAGAGAGGCTCCTCTTAAGAACTCAAGAACCAACTAACAAATCATGAAGATGATTACTACATCAGTGATGCAGTCTTTTTCCTCCAATGAAACCGTAGTCGAGTAATGTAGAACTTTAATTTATTTTATTGCAAAGAGGGAAAACTAAAGAGCACTTATATGATGATTATGTAGTGAGAGACTGAACGTATAACCTAAATAAGATTATTTGTTAATTATCTTCTTGTCTTAGATTGAATTAATAATTAATTTTGAACAACTATGTTTTATTGCTTGGGGCTGGAACCCTGAAGATTTAGTAATGATTTTTACATAATGGTTCTTAATTGGCACGATAAAGTCTTAGGTTTATATAGTTCATACTAAGAAAAGATGATATAGACAAGTTTTTAATTTCATGTTTTAGGAGTAGTTGTAGTATAGATGTATGCACTAGTCATACTTTAATTGAAGATGGATTGTAACGAATCGGACCGATTGCATCTCTTTGAGGATTAGGCAACTGCTTGTAGCATTACTAATCTAATTCATATAAGTTGTATCTTTCTCTTTCAATAATAAGATTAAAGGACTATATTACAAGACTAGTGGTTGAGTTGGATCAAAACCCTAGACTTGTTTATCTTGATTTAAAACCAAAACAAAAATATTTGGGTTATTCCCACCGACACCCCCTCAAAGAGACCATAATCCCACACGGACCCCCTCGATATTGAGTATTCCCACACAGACCCCCTCTGACAGACGACCGTTAGTTTTATTGATGTTTTTATTGTGAAATTACTAATTTGCCCTTCGATATATATTTTAAAAAAGGGTAAATTGCAGTAGCACCCCCTAAGGTTTCACTTATTACATTATAGTAATATATAAAGTATGAAATTACTCATATGCCCAAAATATATATATATATTACGAAAATATATAAATATATATTACGAAAAAATATATAAATTATAAATTTCAAAAATAATATATAAAATTCAAAATATATATATAAAATCTGAAAATTGCAAAAAAACATATTTTTAAATATAATATTAAAAATATATATAAATTTCGAAATTATTTTTTTTTGAAAAAAACATATTAAATTTCGAAAATAAATATAAAAATCGCAAAAAACATAATAATAAAAAATATATATAAATTTTGATTTTTTTTTTAAAAACATATTAAATTCAAGACAAATATATAAAATTAAAAACAAAACATATAAAATTCAAATAATATATATTAAATTTCAAAAGTAATTTTAAAATTCGTAAAAAACATAAAATATTATAAATTTTGAAAATAAATATAAAATTCAAAATATATATATATTAAATTTAAAAAAAATACTGAATTCTAAATTAAATATAAAATTAAAAAAATTTAAAATTTATTTAATATTCTCTCTCTCTCTCTCTCTCTCACACACACACACACACACACACACACTGCACAACACACACACACGCACACACCTCTGCACAACACACACACACACTGCCGCACAAATATATATATATATATACAGACACACACATATATATATATATAGATCTATACATATATAGACACACATATATATATATATATATAGATCTATATATATATATATTACCCGTATATATAGTATATATATATACGGGTATATATAGCATCATATATATATATGTATATATGGGTATGCAATATATACAATTCCAATCTTCATTCTCTCTCCCAATTTCCCACTTCCAATCTCTCTCTATATATAAATTAGGGCTAGGGTTTTAGGATACCCAAATTGAAGAAGAAGAAGGATATGTAGGTCATTTTATATCATTTTGAGGGCAAAATAGACAATTCACAGGGTGGTTAACGGCACAATTTAACGGCGTGGAGACGGAGGGGGTCTTTGTGGGACAAAATTCAATTTTGAGGGGGTCTGAGTGGGAATAGTGAATATCGAGGGGGTCTATGTGGGATTAGGATATCTTTGAGGGGGTGTCAGTGGTATTTACCCAAAATATTTTATTTATTTTATGTTTAGTAGTTTATAAAACCAACGAATCAAAACATCATTTATAATATAATTCAATTTTCTACTTTACGATTATTTGGAATACAACTTTGATCTCCGTGGTTTGATATACACTCTTATCCAACTAAACTATATACTACTTGCGTACTTGTGACTGAGAAGTAAAACTAGATCGTGTTAATTATTTATTTTAAACACTTTCATTTTCACACGCCTTGAACCGATCACTACTTTTTTTGTTGTTGGAAAGATGATTTCAAGCTCTTGAGTTTAGACTCAAGAATCACTCAATTTGGACATGTTTTGACTGAGTTATAGCCATTTGAATTTGGCTGAAATTTTCTTCACTGGACCTACACGTAGGCATAGGTAGGCGTACCCATATGCGTAGGTAGGCGTAAAAACTCACTTTCCAACTAGTTTTTAGCTGCTGTATGCGTAGGTAGGCGTACTAAAAACCCAAAAATTGACTTTTAAAAATCTTCACCATTTTCGGATACCGTTTGCTTCTAGAACACGTATATCCAAGTATATGAATTATATAATGTCCATTTTACCCTCCGGAATGCATTTTTGATAACCTCCGCTTCTCTTCTCTTTTTGAGTGGTAACAAACACAACATTGGTTAATTCACCAAAGTTAGCTCGTTTCCTTCGTTAAGCTCCTAAAATACACTTAGACATGCAAACCGGATAAAAATACCAAGTAATAGAATAATTAGACTTAACAATACCGAGTTAGGGGCCTAGAATGGACATGTAACGCCCCGCGTTTCCTTTCTCCGTTCTAAAATTCTTTTCCAAGTGATAACGTGTTGTGACGTCACTTATTCATGACGTCTTGTGTAATCTCGGTATGTGTAAATTTTTTGCGTTTAAGCTTCGGATTTAGCGGGATGACTTCGTGAAATTTTGTTTCCGGCTTCGTGATTTATTGTTCATTGGCGACTACATGGGTTCGTTGCAACGTTTTCTCATTGGAGCTTTGGCAATCGTATTGCGTTCCCGAATGTATTACTTTATTTTATTTTTGACATTCCAGTGTAACACTTATTTGATTTTATGCTTGTTGTGCTTAGCATATTTAATGGGTGTTTCTTGATAGGTGTAAATACGTGCATTATTTATTGTATTTTCATTTTGTAATTAATGAAAATAGTTAAAAACGATTTCGGGAAAGAAATGACTGAAGGGTAAATTTGTATTTTCATATTAAGAGCACTTAATGGAAAGTGTAAATATTTGGCTAAGTGTTGGGTTATAAATGACATAGTGGTAAATAGAGAGGATGACAAGGGGTAAAAGGATAATTAAGAGGCATGATGACACTCTTGTAATTAACCCTAAGTTAAGAAGAAATTGGTCATTTTCCACTTTTATGTGGAAAATGACCATTAGATCTCATCTCCTATCTTTAATCTCAACCATTGTATGTTAAGGCCTTGTTTGACAAATTAATGAGTTTTGTGTGTAGTGTATCTAGTCTTTCATTGCAAGACTACTTTGTGGCCCTTGGATTATGCCTTCATTTGCTACTTTTAATCTTAGCCATTGGATTGTGAGAGGTGTGAGTGGAGGATCTTTACACATCACAAGTCTTTCATTGCAAGACTTCATTATTTCTCTCCATTTTCTCTTCTCTTTTCCCTCTTGCTTCTTCTCCACTTATGGGTTGATTTTATCACCCTAAGTTTGGAGTTTGATGTGGCCTTCAACATGAAATTTGATCATGGTGTTCTTGTCTTCAGTTTGAGCGAAGGATTTGTAAATGTTTTTACCTCCTTATGTGTTTTCCTTTCAAACCCTAGTTTTGGGTTTTCTTGTCAAACCACTTCATGATTCTTATTCTCCTCTTGTATTGGATCTTGATTCATTGTTAGGGGACTATGGTAAAGCTTTCCACCGAATTTCTCCTTTGATTTCGGTGTTGGGTGAGATCTAGGATTCTTTTGTCTTGTTTAGTGGTTTTACTTTGCTCTTCATGGAGGTAGGGGAAAGCTTCTTAACTAGCTCATCTTGTGATTGTGTAGGTGTGAATTTAATTATAGGGTTCCTAACCTTAGATGTAATTGCTAAATGTATCCTTGAAAATGTGATGTTAGGGTTTGTACATGTTTAGGTAATTTAACCCTTGTGTATGGAGTACTTGGTGATGATATTAATAGGACTATGATACATGCTAGTTGGGTGGTTGTTCTTGAGATTTCCAATATTAAAGTATGCTAGTATGCCTATATATGTGTATATGTATGTGGGTGTAGTTGTGTATGTGTGTAAGTGTAATTATACATATGTGTAAGTAGGTGTTAGAGATGTAGCCTTGGTAGTGAGATTAGGCTAGCTCATTTGTTAACACATTTGAGGATATACTATGTGATCGGTGTAACGCGACATTTCAACTTAGAACGACTATCTAGTTTCCATTTTGTGAATGATATTTACTATTTTGGGAATTGATGTTATTTTTGAGATGTGATTTGTGGGAAACTTGCTTTAATTGAACTAAGAGCATGTTTAAAAGAATGGAGTTGCATCCTTGTTGATAATTGCTTTAATTGAGATAAAATCATGTTAAATGAATGAAAATGTTAACCTTATGAAATAAAAAGACAACTTGATGATTGGGAACATTAATGGTGCATGAGAAAGCAACCTTGTTAATTATTGCTTTAATGAGATTTAAAAGTATGTTGAATGATTAATGGCATTTGTGTGGGCATTTTGGGAATGTTTTTCATAAATATGATGAGATACATATTTGTGTTGGTGCATAGGTCTTTTGAGACATAGTGCATATGGTGTTCACCTTTTGTATTGAGAATTCAATTGGTGTTGGGCTACGCCCGGTCATGTAACCATGGGTGAGTAGTCTTGTGTCAGATCGTCGTAACAACTGGCCAGGGAGTGTTCCCAACATATGAAACTAGTGTGTTCGAGAATCGGGTATAGGGTGAGTCGTATCATTCTCAAAGTCGCGGGTCATCTCGTGCATTTGATATATGAATCTTTCATCACGGGTCGTCTCGTGCAATCGTTCTTCCTTGTTGAAAGTGAGAAGTGTCAAAATCACTTGTGAAGAATCAGTGCGGTACTCTTTCTCATTGTAAATGGGTGGAATGTGTATCCGTTAACCTGTGTTGGGCAAAGTGTGTATCATGAGGTGTGTGAGTCATATTGCATTTGAGTTGCTATTATGTGATTATCTCTATATGTGGATCATGATATTATTCAATGTGGTTGAGGAACATGTTTAATGTGGATTTTGATATTTAATTCATATGTTATTAAAATGCTCAAGTGAAATTGGATAATGTGAGAATATAATTTACATGCTTTGTTTTCAAGTATAATTTGAAATGATGCTTATACTTGTTGATATGTGCTTATATGCCTTAGGGTGGTGATATAAGTTAGTTTGGTGACTTTTTTTTGATAAGTTAAAGTCGGTGATGGATCATAGAGTTGATTATGAGCTGAGGCTTTTGGGAAGGTGGGTGATAGTTTTGTGATCTTTGTTGGTTGTGTATAAATGACTTTTAGTGATTCTTGCACACTTTGAGAGATGTATCACTTATTGTGCCTTAAGGTTTTGAGTTGACTAGATGAGGCTATGATTGAACTTATTCATTTGCATGACAATGGTCTCTTGATTCCGTTAAAAATTTAAGAGAGGTGATATTGCATGTGATTTGAGGTTTTGAATGGATTGGAAGTGGTATTAATTGAATCTAGATGGTTCCGTGGCGACGACCACTAGGTTCCCTTTAGCAATCTTAAGGATTGGAGTGTACTTGAAGTTGTGGTCAATCTTGATTAAGTCGTTATGGAGTTTATGGAATTGGAAGTAGACCTAAGTGTGGTTGGATTGGGGTCAGTGTCCTTCTATAGAGTCACTTGCCTTTTTCCTTTGAGGTACCATTTACTTCGGTTCTTCATTTCCTTGCTTCATTGAGCGTGTCTAAATTCGATTTGATTTTTCTGTTGGTGTTTCAGTTGTTTCCCCGAAAACGGATTTTTCATAAGACTTATATTTAAGTCCATTTGGTGTTTAAGTGAAAAACCCATTTTCGCTCACTCCCGTGACCCGACTAAAATTTTTAGTTTTGAAATGGTTTTGAGCTGTTTTGAAAAGGTCTTGACATTTTAAAAGTTGAGGTTATATTAAAACGGAGACCGGGGGCAAGACGGATAATTTTACGGAACTTTAGGGAATCACTTTTGTACAAAGTGTTCATTTTACGTGTTCCCGCGGTTTCGGTGATTATTTTTGTGATCCGTGAATGAAAAACTCACTTTTCAAATATTTGTGATTTTTCGGGACCAACGACGCGAAAAACGGAGTCATTGCAAAATATGAAATTTCACATGTTTTGAAACTTCTTGAAAAACCAGTGGGTCAGCTTCCAAACACTTAGAAATTTTTTCAGGATTTTCGAAAATTTCAGTGCAGGGCTGTTGCAGTGGAATACAAAGTCCGATTTTCAAAAATTCTTTTCTCCCACTCCGCAACTCTGAATTGAGCCCCGTTTGTTCATATGGCTTTTCCTATGTGCAAATTCTTGAGATAAAATTTGAAATAATTTATTTTTACTTGAAATGACTATTTTACCCTCGGTGAAATTGGGGTACTTTAACTTTCTGTTTTGATCGGCGTTGTCCGATACCGTTTTAAAAAATGCACATCTCTCCCCTCGTGGCTTTGATTTAGGTTCCATTTGTTTCTATGGCCTATCCTATGTCCAAATATTTGATGCAAAATTTGAAATAATTTATTTGGACTTGAAATGATTGTTTTACCCTTGGTAAAAGAAGGGTACTTTAACTTTCTGTTTGGGTCGGCGTTGTCCGATGCCATTTTAAAAACTTTATATCTCTCGCGTCGTGGCCTTGAATTCAGTTCCATTTATTTATATGGTTTGAAATATGTACAAATAGGTGGGGTAAATTTTGAAAGTACATTTTTGCCCTTGAAATGACAATTTTACCATTGGGCGAACATGTGACCTCAAGTGGTCGGTTTGATGGGTTGTTTAATCCCTTTCACTTCCTTTTTGTTTTCGGCAACCTTTGTGACTTACCTTAGGTTGAATTGATTATTTCACCTCTGTATTGGGTGTACAGATGGTAGGGAGTGACATGTGAGGTGATTAATAGTATGGTTTGATACTGATTGGAGGTTTTGGAACTCGGTATGCTCGTGATCTAGGAAGTGTGATTGTTATCATTCCTAAAGTGTTATGAATATGAGTGTTTCTCCCCTATTTTGGTGATAGGTGTTGTGTGGCTTGTCAGTGTTGGACTGACGGGTACGAGTCACAGTGATCCCTTAGGTGGTTTGTACTATGTGGCTTGTATTGGATGTATGTCTCTCTCTCTCTATATACATACATATATATATATAGGGGTGCGTTTATTATATGTTGTTATGTTATGGTTTCACTACTTGCTAGTTACCCTATTTGTTGATGCATGATAGGGGACTAGAGGGATGTGTTTTCGGGGTCTCGTATTGACGTGAGTGCCATGTGGGATGTTTGACCGACCTAGGGTAGATGTATGTACACGGGTTTATTTGCACTATAATTAGACGATCGGAGGATTTGACAATTACGATTCCTTTTTCCTACGAGGCTTTGATGATCTCACCCCGACGATTTTTTGGCCTGGTGTCCAAAACACCAGTTTGCAGGAATTGTTTCAGCTACGGGCTGCTTGGGGTGTGATAGGTGTCAAATATTAGTCATTTTGACCCCTTAATTCACTATTGTTACGTTCTTTCATTCCATTATTTGGTATTTTTATTGCATTTGCGTGTTAAGACATGTTTCAGGAGCTTAATGAAGAAATAGAGCTAACTTCGATGAATTAACTGAAGAGTATGTTCTTTCTATCCAAGAGGAGAGTCAAAGAGGCAGTCCGAGAAGAAAAATGGCTCTCGGAGGGCAAAAATGTCATTTTCAGAAGCCGTCATCTTCAACAAAAAGTATCGTGGGTTCGATATGGACGTTTTGGTGCATTTACAGAGAAAAGTGATTTTCCACAAAATACCTATGCTTTTGCCTACGCTTCCAGTTTCAAAAAGTGGTTGGAAATCACATTTCTATACTTGGACCTACGCTTGAAGCATAGGAACCCTACGCTTGAAGCGTAGGTGTGACAACGTTTTGGTGAGTTTTTGTGGATTTTTCCTGTTTAACCCTCAGCTTAATTGGAAGATGTGTCTACAACTTCAGACCTCTGTATACATGTATATACACTTATATATATGAGAAGTTAGGGTTTACATGAGTTTTAGTGTAAAAAGACTGAAAATGGCCTCTCTACGCCATTGCCTATATATACAAGACCATAGATTATAGTAGGTATGTTGAGTTGGAGAATTCATACATGAGTTTTTGGAGGATATTCATTCATTCATACTTGCTACTGTTGAAAGGCATTTACAAACCTAGAGATCCGAAGTAGAAGACTATGAAGAGTGTTTCTACATCAACGATGTAGTCACCATCTTACATGGCCAACTAACTCGGTATCTAGGGTTTTCCAGCAAAACCCTAGCCAAGTAATATAGTTCTTTCTTTGTTTTTAATTGTGAAGAGGGGAAACTGTTGACCATACTGTGATGATCGTAGTAGTTAATAGACCATACTAATTTACAATATAAAAGTATATGTTTATTCTAAATTCTTGTCTTAGATGGAATGAATATATAATTTTGCACAATTATGATGGGCTGGAACTCGGATGCTTAATCATGATTTTCTACACAATGGTAGTAATGAAACTTGAAACCCTAGGTTGACACAGGCCATGCCTTGGCAATTTAATATAGACATGATTTAGTTTATTTTCATGTAGTAGGAGTATATTAGAGTAATATAATTAGCATGTACTAGTTAGATCAGTCATGAGACGGGTTGTCATGATCTGGTTGATGGTACTCCTTTTTGGGGTCGTATTTAGCTATTTGCGATATGACCTGATTCACAGTTATGGATCACCCTTTTACAATTGATACATTGATGAACTATATTATGCGGTTAGTGGTGGAGTGATGAAAACCCTAGTTTTCTCTCTCATCTGAATCACAACCAATTTAATTTGTTTTCTAGATAATTTTAGTTAAAGTAGATAATTTGGTCTTTGACCACCCAAAACAAACAATTTTCAGAAATATAATTCTGTGTTTTTGAATTGCTAAAGTGAATAATCTCAGTCTTTGTGGGATCGATATCCCTTACTCAAGCCGCTTTATTATTCTACAATTGATACGTGCACTTGCGTAGGGTAAAACCTAGAGTTGTTAAGGTGTTATTTTTAACCACATATTTTTGCACACCTGACGTCGCATCAATTTTTTGGCACCGTTGCCTGGGACTAAGCATTGTTCAATAGCTTTAGTAATTTATTTGCATTGCGTTATTGTAGCTGTAGCTAAAGTGCGATTTTTGTGTGATTGACATGTACTCTAAAGAGCGTAAAAGGGAAAAGTGGAACTTCTAAAGTTGCGTCTGGAACCTTTTTGAGTTTTAGTTACCTAGATTTTTGCATATTAATTATTGCTTTATTTTATGTAATTTAGAAGTAGTTAATTTATATTATATTTTATTTCATAAATTAATAATAATAAATTTCGAAAAAAATATAGTTGTTTAAGTAGCGTATGACCGATAGACCGAGCCATTCTAATTTAAGCACCGCATTAGTCGAGTACGATCCTGAGATCTAAAAGACTCTCTGTCGTTTACGTCGATCTATTGAAGAGCGTGATCATTAGCAAGAAGAAGCAATGGTCGACCGAGGATCCTACCAACAAAGGGCACGAGAGACATCACTGAAAGGATATTACGCGCCCGGTGCGTACGATTTCTATGTTGATTTTCCGGAGGAAGAAGGAGTGAAACACTACGAGATTAAGACAAGCATGATCAATATGCTTCCAAATTTTTCAGGCCTTAGGATAGATGACCCATACCAACACATCGATGAATTCCTAGAGGTAGCCTCTACTGTTAGGTTTGACAATTTGTCCAAAAATGACTTGCGAGTGAGATTATTCTCTTGGTCATTGAAAGAGAGAGCTAAGAAATGGTATATCAAATTAGAAAAATAAATTAAAATTGATTGGAAAGCCCTTAAGAGAGAATTCATAGAAAAACATTATCCCATAGGAAAGACCTCAGAAGCACAAGATGCAATCAAAAACTTTAGGCAGTTACCTGGTGAGCATTTTCATGATGCATGGGAAATGTATAGTGAAATTCTGTATAAGTGTCCCCATCATAGGTTTTCTGATCAAGATATTGCTAAAAATTTCTACATGGGACTTGGAGAGGTGCATAAAAATTCTGTATAAGATATTGCGGCCACACAAGGTCAATTTATCTTGAGACCAGCGAAAGAACTTTTGGAGATATTTGATAATATTAGTGAAAATACAATCCAATATCAATTTGAGTTGAGGTATAGAGGTGGACAACAGGATAGGAGATCTAAAAATCTTATATTGTGGAGCATGATGATGTGAGAGATACCATGGCATTGTTTGGAGATAAATTAGAAAGAATTGAAAATTGTATGCAACGAAGTCATTCCCCTCCTAGAGAGACGTTTGAAGTTGAAGCTGAGTATTCCCCACACGAGTGTTAGGATATAATGGTCGCGGATGCTAACGCATCATGGAACTATTCCAATAATGCTCCTTTCACCAATTCATACACCTCCAATGCCAGAAACAACCTACTCATGTCTTACAAATCTACCAATGTATAGAATCCACCACCAAAATTTCAATAAGGGCAATCATACAATCAACAACCAAGGTTCACAGATAGACAACAGTCATACAACCAACAACCAACAACCAAGGTTTATTGAAAGACATCAATCATACAACCAACAATTGAGGTTTCAATAAAGTCAAGAATCATTTGACTCCCAACCAACAATCATGGCCAAAACTTATTAGTCCAACTACCAACCAAGAACATCTAATAATTCCCAAGCCTTCCAACCATTCAATAACAACCAAGTTTTATAGCCTTCCAATAATTCTCAAGCTCTACAACTATTCAATAATTCCCAAGAGCTTCAGCCATTCAATAATAATTAGGCTGTACAACCCTATAACTACCAAGCCTAGCCACCAAGAAGCCAAACTCCTCCACCCGGTTTCCAGACTAATCGGCTAGAGCATGTCATAATGGACATTCGTAACAAGCTAGGCATTCATACTCAATCTTTAGCACAATTGTACATGCAAGTTGGCCAAATGGCTAATGAGAGGAATGTGAGAGAGCCAGGAAAAATGCCAAGTCTGCCAATAGTCAACCCTAAGCCACAACAAGCTTTGGAGCTTGGATATTTTGCTAATAATCCTCATGATTCGATTCAAGCCATCACGACTCTAAAAAGTGGGAAGAAAGTGGAAAGTCGAGTTGAAGCAGAGCATGAGGAAATGTTGCAAAGAAGAAAGGAGGCAGAACAAGAACAAATGAAGGAAGCTGAAGAAAAACAGAGGAAATAAGTTGAAAGGAAAGAGGCTGAAAGAGTGCAAAAATACCAACCATCAGTAGGAGACGATGTCGATCATACACTACATGAGGAGCCATATAGGGTAAGTTATAAGGAGGCAACGCCATTTCCTCAACATCTCAGAGTGTCGGCCAAGTACGAAAAGATGAAAGAATTTGATATGTTGGCTACATTATGACAAATCAAGATCAATTTACCTCTCTTAGATGTAATCGCCCAAATACCACCTTATGCTAAGTTTTTCAAGAATCTTTGCACTCAGAAGCTGAAAAGCAGAGGAAAGAATCCAACAAAAATACTCTTGACTGGGCAAGTGAGTTCATTGCTTTTAAATGATATTCCACCTAAGAGGAAAGATCCTGGTGCTCCCACTATTCCATGTGTCATCGGTGACTAGGAAATTGGTAGAGTTCTTCTTGATCTGGGTACGAGTATTAACTTGCTTCCTTATTCAGTCTACCAACAGCTAGGGTTAGGTGAGCTGAGCCCCACTAAGGTCGTACTTCAATTTGCTGATCGATCAATCAAACAGGCAAGAAGAGTGCTTCAAGATGTCATTGTTTAAGTAGGCAAGTTTTATTTTCCGGTTGACTTTGTAGTCCTGAATACAGAACCTGTCCCTGAATCGAAGAAGCACATTCCAGTAATACTTGGGAGACCATTCTTAGCTACGATAAATGCATGCATCAATTTCAGAATCGGAACCATGGATCTGACATTTGGAAATATGAAGGTCAGGATGAATGTGTTTGAAGGAAGCCACCAATTGCCTGAATCTGGGGCATGTTTTCAGATTAATGAGTGCGATGAGTTGGATGACATCATAGCAAATTTTACAACTCAAATCTTGGAGAAGAACGAGCTGGGGTCCTTTATGACTAAAGAATAGTCAGATGAGGAAGTAGCTGATTGGGAGTCATAGTTAAAGTTGCAAAATGAAGAGCTGGATGCAATGGAGACTGTATTATACACTCAACCCTGGCGGGGGCCAGTTGAACCACTCCCAATAGTCTCAAATATTCCACCAATTCCATCTCTAACTACTTCTCCTACCTTGGAACTCAATGAATTGTCTGAAAAACTGAAATATGTTTTCTTAGGACCCGATAAGACTCTTCCTGTGATTATATCTTCAAAATTGACAAAAAAATAGGAATTGAGTCTAGTTAAAGTTCTAAGTGAGAACAAAGAGGAAATATGATGGAGTGTTGCTGATTTGGAAGGCATAAACCCCTAGATTTGCATGCATCGCATACATCTTGAGGAGGATGCAAAGCCATCAAGGGAAATGAAAAGAAGGCTAAATCCAAATATGAAAGAGGTGGTGATGAAAGAAGTAGTGAAATTGCTGGATGCGGGTATTATTTACCCCACTTCTGATAGCACATGGGTAAGTCCAACGCAGGTGGTGCCAAAGAAGTTGGGCATCACAGTGGTGCCAAACTCAAAAGGTGAGCTTATTCCACAACGCATGACCACAGGGTGACGTGAGTGTATTGATTATAGAAAGCTCAATCTGAACACCAGGAAATGATCACTTTTCGTTACCATTTATTGATTAAATCCTAGAGAGGTTAGCCAGACAGAGCTATTACTACTTCTTGGATGGGTATTCCGGCTACAATCAGGTGTCAATTGACCTTGTTGACCAGAAGAAAACCACTTTTACTTGTCCGTGTGACACATTTGCTTATAGACGAATGTTGTTTGGGTTATGTAATGCGCCAACAACATTCCAACGGTGTATGATGTCTATCTTCTCTGATATGGTGGAGAAATTTCTTTAGGTATTCATGGATAATTTTTCAGTTTTTAGGGAAACCTTTGAAGATTTTTTGAAACACCTAGAAATGGTACTTAGGAGATGCACAATGACGAATCTGATCCTAAGTTGGGAAAATAGTCATTTCATGGTTCAAGAGGGGATAATATTGGGCCATATTGTATCAAAGCGAGGGATAGAGGTCGATAAAGCAAAAGTTGAATTAATTTCAAAACTACCTCCTCCCATATCTGTTAAGCAGATATGCTCTTTTCTGGGCCATGCCGGGTTTTACTAAAGGTTTATTAAAGATTTCAGCAAAATCGCCCGGCTGCTATGCAACTTATTGGCTAAGGACTCGACTTTCATCTTTAACGAATAGTGACTTCATGCCTTTGAGGAGCTGTGTGGTCAACTATCATCAACCCTGACTGGACTCTGCCATTTGAGCTCATGTGCGATGCTTCTGACTATGCCATAGGAGTCGTGTTAGGTCAGAGAAAAGATAAGCTGCCATATGCCATTTATTATGCCAGTAGGACTATGAATAAAGCTCAGATGAACTACACAACTATCGACAAGGAGTTGCTAGCAGTTGTCTTCACCTTGGATAAATTCTGATCATATTTATTAGGCACCAAGGTTTCCGCTCTGAGGCATTTATTGATGAAGAAAAACTCTAAGCCCCGACTAATTTAGTGGATTCTGTTGCTATAAGAATTCAACCTGGAAATCAAAGATAAAAAGGGTTCAGATAATGTTATTTCAGATCATTTGTCAAGGATTATTGTCGAATCCATTAAGGAAATTAGTCCTGTTAAGGATTCTTTCCCATATGAACATCTGTTCAGTGTGGCCGTGGTGGAACAAATTCCGTGGTATGCTGACATTGTCAATTATAAAGCCACAGGTCAAATCCCAAAAGGATGGTATAAAAATGAGAAAGACCGATTCTTCAGCCAAGTCAAATTTTATATCTGGGATAATCCATGTTTGTACAAGTATTGCTCTGATCAAATTATCAGAAAATGCATCCCTGAGAGTGAGGTGCAAAACATACTAACATTTTATCACACGGTGGAGTGTGGAGGGCATTTTGGAGCTCAGAAGACAACACATAAGGTGTTGCAGAGTGGATTTTACTGGCCTTCCATATTCAAAAATGCTTTCGAGTTTTGCAGGACATGTTTGTGATGTCCAAAGCTTGGATCCATATCTCGAAAAGACATGATGCCTTTAACCCCGATTCTGATTGTAGAATTATTTGATGTATGGGGTATTGATTTCATGGGACCATTTTCGAAAGCAGATAAGAAGGAGTATATACTTGTGGGGGTTGATTATGTTTTGAAATGGGTTGAAGTGATAGCCACCAAACGTGCTGACCATGACGTGGTGGAAGAATTTGTAAAATTGAACATTTTGTCACGATTTGGAATACCAAGAATTCTGATCAGTGATGGTGGAAGCCATTTTGACAACCAGTTTCATTCCACGCTTTATGAAAAGTATGGTGTCACTCATAGAATTGCTATGCCATATCACCCCCAATCACAAGGTCAAGTGGAGGTTTCTAATAGGGAGATTAAAATCATTTTGGAAAAAACTGTGCGTCCGGATTTGAAGGTTTGGCCTCGAAGGCTAAATGATGCACTTTAGGTGTACAAAACTGCGTTTAAGATACGAATTGGTATGTCGCTATATCGTCTTGTGTATGGTAAAGTGTGCCATCTCCCTGTAGAGCTAGAACATCGAGTATATTGGGTTGTTCAAAGATTGAATTTTGATATAAAGAAAGTCGGTGCGCAGCGGAAACTTTAACTGCAGGAGCTTGAGTTAAGAAATGATGCATATGAAAATTCTCGGATTTATAAGGCTCGAACAAAAATATTCCATGATAAGCACATTAGAAAGAAAGTTTTTGAGCCCGACCAAAAAGGCTGGTTATTTAATTCGAGACTCAAGCTATTTCCTGGCAAGCTCCAATCAAGATGGGATGGGCCATACAAGATTACGAAGGTTTTCCCTCATGGAGCAGTGGAGCTCGATGATCTTGACATTGGAAAGAAGTTTGTAGTGAATGGACAGAGATTGAAGCATTATATAGAGGTTCGATCAGTTGAGTGTGTGGAGGAAACGATCAATCTAACTGAACCACCACCTGAGCTGGATAAGCTTGATCCGGAATATTGAGAAGCAGCAGTGTCATGCCAACGACGTTAAACATTGGTACTAGGTAAAGAAGAATACCTTTGAAACCTAGTTTGTATGTGTAGACAATAATTTAGTAATTTCAGTATTTCAGATTGTGTCAGTAAAATCGAGTGGCGAGCCCATCATCATTTAAGTATGGAGTGTCAATGAAGCCTAGGAAGCATTTAGGAAGTGTGGAGTTTCATATGGGATGAGACGATGAAGAAAAGAGAAAAAGTATTTTTTTTGGGCCAGGGAGCTACGCTTGAAGTGTAGCTGCGGGCCTGTTATAAACAGGTCCGTCGTCAGTTCCCCTCCCATTCTCCATTCAAACTCTTTTCTCTCTCTCAATTCTCCACCATTCTTCAAGAGGTTTGATCGTACCGTTTAACCATCCGATTCCTCATTATTCTTTTGTAGCGGATCGTTGAATTAGTTGGTGATTTGTCCGGATTCGCGTAAAGAACTCGAAAAGTCTCCGAAACTCAATTTTTGGAAATCCATCATTTTTCTCGATTCGGTGTGTTTTTTTTCATTATTTTGATTTCTCAGGACTTATTTAACTATTCTAAACTAGTATTGACGAACAAGCCCGATCAAAATCGTGTTTTGATCCATTTTAAAAAAGTTGAGTTTTTTTACTTCGAAATCGGATTAAATATCGAATTTTTGGGATAAAGGTTTGTTTAATCATTGTATTGGATATATTTAGATATAGTTTGAGTTTGATTCGGTGTTTGGTTCATTATCGCTTATTTTTCGAAACTTCCCTATTGTAGGCATGACACGGACCAAGGTGTCGGCGAGGCGAGTGGCTCAGGTCGCCTTTGCGGCTGATCCACCAGTGTGACAGAGGTCTAGATCATCATCTCCTGCACCATCCCCTAATCACTGCCGTAGCACATGCGTCAGGAGGCCGCAGTATATTGACTAGGCATCCTCATCTTGCTCGTCTGTTGAGGCAGAAGTGCAGAGAGTTCCACACAGGGACACAACATCCTATTGCCACATGGTCGCTTAGTGGTTGAGCTAGTTGCACCACGGGCACCATCATTGCCACTTATTCCAGAGTAGCAGACTGAGGAGATGGAGAAGGATATAAAGGGTGATGCCATTAAGTAGGAGGAGGACGCCGCTCAGGGCGATGATCGAGCAGATGAGAGGGTATCGGAGCTACCAGTGGAGGGTGACCCCAGAGTTTTGACTATATATTTACTTGTTCCTCGGACTACATCGATAGAGGATTGTTTAGACCGGGCGATCCAGAAGGGATATCAGCAGGAGCGGACATACTTATTGTAGATATTCGAGGATTTACAGCCAGTACCTGCCTAGATGATTGGCCAATTGAGGGCTCGACATCTACTTTCTATTCTTACCCTGGCTACCCCTTACATTTGTGAGGATATGATCCAGGAGTTTTGGCTGCATATGCGCTATTTCAGTAGAGGGTTGAGACTATAGACAGTGGTCCAAGGTACAGAGATCGAGATTACTCCCCAGACTATTGCTGAGGCATGGGGTATTCTAGACGAGTGTCAACCCAAGCTAGCTGCTGTGTTCCCACCTATGCCCAAGATATTCTCATATATTTTTGAATTGGTTATACTTCAGACTGCTGGGCAGTGGGTCATTGATCATCGGAACTGCACGAAGAAGGCAAAATATCATCCTATGCTATGGTTCTGGGATGTGATAGTTCGATCTCAGATTAGATTATTTCGCACAACCACATGACCATGTGCTATATGCCATTTCTGGCCATCCACTATGCATTCGAGTTCAGGCGGTGGATTTCTATCCCACGTATTTTTTGGGAGGGCCTATATACACATTATATTTATCTGCGCAAGGAGGCCAAGGTTGGTCAGCGTCTATTTTATATTTGATTCCCATGTTTGGTGATGAAGATTATGTTGGATGCTAGGATCGAGATGGATGCGGGTGAGCGGAACAGATATAGAGAGGGTACTCCGTATGCTAGAGGGATGTGGACTGGTGTCTGGACCTGGTTGCATGCAGATGATTTTATGCGATGCCAACCAGTGTTCGGCATATTACTAGGTGCACAGGCCCAGAAGCAGGCTACTGATGTTGGTCAGGCTGATGCCGGTATGGCTTAGGAGGCTGAGGTTGCTGATGATGTGGAGATGCCACAGATGTCGGCTGCTGAGGAGGAGGTTGTGTTGCTATAGGTACCTGCGGGTGGTACAATTACTCTGTCTCAGGCACAGTTCGATGCTCTAATTTCACGGATGCAGGGGATGGAGCGGACTTTGGCAGATGAGAGACAGGCCCGACGAAGAGATCAGAGGTGGTTATTTCATTGGTTTGACTGTATGAGTTAGCATATGGGTTTGTAGATTCCACCTACACCACCGCCCTCTAATGATGAGTTTTAGCTTAGTTTTAATTAGGTTTTTGTTTTATTTTAATTTTTAGAGATAAATTATTGAGCGGATAGTTTCGTATAGGGCTTGATGTGACTGCTTGAATGATTATCTTCTAAAATGTTTTTGATATTTTCATAGTGTATAAAATTGAAGTTTTGCTGATCAATCATATTGAGTTAGATATATCCCTTGATTTTTACGCATTTTTTACATGTGCTGATAGTTTGAATTCTTTCAATAATTTAAAATGCACTATGCGGACATTTGTGCGTTTAAGTTTGGGGGTGTATATGTGTTGGATTGATGAGTGTATTTAAAAGAAAAAAAAATTCAGCCCAACCTACGCTTGGAGCGTAGATACGCTTGAAGCGTATGCTATCCTACTCTTGAAGCGTAGGGTACATCGAGGTGAGTTTTGAAAGTTTGCAAATTTAACCCATTTGAGGGGTGTTTTGGCCTAGTTTATACTACTACATCCATCTATAAATACATCTATAGAGTAGACACAATTCACAATTCTCAAGGAGTGAGCATTATAATATATATTCTTCTTCTGCTGTTCTCCTATTCTGTCTATCTTAAGGGGGGTTAGTATAGATAATGCTAATGAATATTATTCTGACCTGAAGGAATTCATAGAAGGTACGAAACTATAAGTGGATATGAAGAGCACGAATGAATGAGCTACGAGTCGGAATGGAAACCGAACTACACCAAAATCATTTATGCAGTATATGTTGCAATTTGAAGAGATGTTTCATCCGGAGAGGATGAAACGAGTATTAATTGCACCGGGAACGAAAATCCTTAAAGAAAGAGGATTGAAAAGTTTAGAAAAATTGGCGGATGAAAAGGTGTATCTTGGTTTGATTAGAAAATTCTATGAAAATATGATAATTTTGGGACCGCTAGGATTTTAGGTTATGAAGGCCAAAGTGACTCAGTGGAGTGCTCCTATTGTGATTGGAAGAAAGAGTATTGTCGATGCATGGAATATACTAATCGGTACTTTGGCAAACTTAAAAGGAATATTAAAGGAACATTCTATAGTACGGCCACATATGGATGAGGAGATGGTTCGGGAATTGTGTGTAGTACAGATCCAAGAGATAGGACGTGTGATAATTGGTGGTTGAAGTCTGATCTACTTTATTTGGATTCTGTCATTGCGGCTCAACTTCGAACCAATAATCGGACTAGTACGAGAGATCACACTATGCTTAGAACTTTGTTTGCCCTAAGTCATAGGTATGAAGTATGTGTTCTAACATTGATTATGGCCGAGATGTCGATTGCCCGAGCAATTGTGAGTAGAGAATAGGCGGGTGCCGATAGATTTGAATATTATCTTCCATACCCGTTTTTATTATCGAAGATCATTGCTGAGCAGTTGGGGGTTAGGATGAAAGAGTTGGATGAGATGTGGTGGAAATGATGAAAATATATCTGGAGGAAGATTTGGAAAAGTTGAAAGAGATTGCAGACTGACAGATATGGTTGAAAGTGTCGTGCTAAGTGTTGAAGAAGAGGAGGAAGATTAGGGTTTAGATTTAGGTTTAGGATTTTGGTTTATGTTTTATTTTGTTTTTAGGAACGGTAGACCCTTAAGACCACATCTTTGTTTATTTTATCTCATTTTAGGATTATAGGTCCTTAAGGGCAAATCAGTTTTTTTATTATTATTATGTTTGCTCTAAAAAAAAATCTTTGAATCTTTGATTCCTTGAAAACATGTGTTGATCTCTGGATGTTTATGATGAAATTTATTTTCCCTTTCTATGATTGGGTATTTGTGCTTTGTTGATGATATCTACAGGTGATCCAAATCAAGTTTAGGGGTGTGGATTCATGCTTTACTTAGGAATCCAGGATTGAGCTTCAAGGGTAACTATATATGTTCTCCTATATTATTGTTGACCATGAGGACATGGTCTGATTTAAGTTTGGGGTTAAAGGTATATAATTACAAGGAATGAAAATTTTCAAAAAAATTGAAATTTTAAAATTTTGGAGCAGTTCTTTATTTTGACGCATGAATGCTTTGGATTACAGTTTGATTGAGTTTTTGTATATGATGCAAGAATAGTATGTAATGTGATATTCCCATTCATGAGAGTAATGATTATATCAAGTTAGTGAAGTGATGTGGTTTTACATGGGTAAGTGAATGAGTGAAATTGAAATTAAGAAAGATGACTTTGACCTATAAGCATAAACACACATTCATTATGAGAAATATGTTGATTTTTTACTATGTAGTTGAAAAATAATTTTGCCACAATAAAAGGGGAGATGGGGAGTTTTTTATGGTTGAAATAAAGTAAAAAAAATATATATATTTTCAAAAAAAAATGCAAGAAACAGTTCTTCAATCTGAGTAACCGGGCCTTGGTATCACCAATATCACTGTTCGCATTTAAAGAGGAGAAGACTGATGAGCATAAATCTCATGGAAGAAGCTTGGGGCCAGTTGGTCGGGACTAAAAATCCCCGCTAGAAAGTCCGGAGCTTGGAAAGACAAAAAGGGATGAAAAGTGGAAAGAAGGAATGATATGTTTTTTTATTTAAAAAGGGTAAAGTTTGATCAATGAAGTAAGAGAAGAGAAACTGAAATATCATAGTTGAGTGTTCATAAAATCACGGAAGGTTGTCTTGATTTTAAGTAGAAAGTAGCGAAATCATTCATTTTAATGGGAACCATTCATGACACGAAGCTTGATATAATTGTTGTTCGGTAGTAAGTGGGAGTATTTGCATCCATGCTGTCTTTTGCATTGTATCATGACTTAATTGAATTTGTGTGTGAACTCATGACTGCGTGATTATAGAGAACTGAAATGTTTGTAGGTATCATCACTAGAAATCTTCATGAGACTTCACTCGTCCACTAGGGGAAACCTAGGGGTTTAAAAGGCTTGTTACACATGCTAGGTGTAATCGTTGACCATCACGAAAGCAAGGGATTATGTTAGATTAGTTAGAATAGTTAGAGTAGTTAGATTAAGAAGATCATCACAAGAAAAATTCCCTGAGTTTATTCCTAAAGGACTAGCAATATGTAAGTTTGGGGGTGGATATGTGTCAAATATTAGTCATTTTGACCCCTTAACTCACTATTGTTACGTTCTTTCATTCCATTATTTGGTATTTTTATTGCATTTGCGTGTTAAGACATGTTTCAGGAGCTTAATAAAGAAATGGAGCTAACTTCGGTGAATTAACTGAAGAGTATGTTCTTTCTATCCAAGAGGAGAATAAAAAAGGCAGTCCAAGACAAAAATGGCTTCCGGAGGGCAAAAACGTTATTTTCAAAAGCCGTCATCTTTAGCAAAAAATATCGTGGGTTCGAGATGAACGTTTTGGTGCATTTACGGAGAAAAGTGATTTTCCACAAAATACCTACTCTTTTGCCTACGCTTCCTGTTTCAAAAGTGGCTGGAAATCACATTTCTATGCTTAGACGTACGCTTGGGACCTACGCTCGAAGCGTAGGCCCCATACACTTGAAGCATAGGTGCGATAACTTTTTGGTGATTTTTTGTGGATTTTTCTTGTTTCACCCCCGGCTTGATTGGAAGACATGCCTACGACTCCAGACCTCTGTATACATGTATATACACATATATATATGAGAAGTTAGGGTTTAAATGAGTTTTAGTGTTAAAAGACTGAAAAGGGCCTCTCTATGCCTTTGCCTATATATACAAGACCATAAATCAGAGTAGGTATGTTGAGTTCGAGAATTCATACGTGAGTTTTTGGAAGTGTTCATTCATTCATACTTGCTAATGTTGAGAGCCATTTTCAAACCTAGAGATCTGAAGAAGAAGATTATGGAGAACGTTTCTACATCAACGATGTAGTCACCATCTTCTATGGTCAACTAACTCGGTATCTAGGGTTTTCTAGTAAAACCCTAGCAAAGTAATGTAGTTCTTTCATTGTTTTTAATTGTAAAGAGGGGAAACTATTGACCATACTGTGATGATTGTAGTAGTTAAGAGACCGTACTGATTTTTAATATAAAAGTATATGTTTATTCTAAATTCTTGTCTTAGATGGAATGAATATATAGTTTTGCACAATTATGATTACTCATTATGGGCTGGAATTCAGGTGCTTAATCATTGTTTTCTATACAATGGTAGTAATGAAACTTGAAACCCTAGGTTGACACAGGCCATGCCTTGGCGATTTAATATAGACATGCTTTAGTTTATTTTCATACAGTAGGAGTAGATTAGAGTAATATAATTGGCATGTACTAGTTAGATCTGTTATGAGATGGATTGTCGCGATCCGGTTGATGGTTCTCCTTTTTGGGGTCGTATTTAGTTATTTGCGAGACGACCTGATTCACATTTATGGATCGCCCTCTTACAATTGATACATTGATGAACTATATTATGCGGTTACTGGTGGAGTGATGAAAACCCTAGTTTTCTCTCTCATCTGAATCACAACCAATTTAATTTATTTTTTAGATAATTTTAGTTAAAATAGATAATTTGGTCTTTGACCACCCAAAACAAACAATTTTCATAAATATAATTCTGTGTTTTTGAATTGCTAAAGTGAACGGTCTCAGTCTCTGTGGGATTGATATCCCTTACTCAAGTCGTTTGCTATTCTATAATTGATACGTGTGCTTGCGTTAGGTAAAACATAAAGTCGTTAAGGTGTTATTTTTAACCACATATTTTTGCACACCTAACGTTGCATCAGGGTGCAACGGCACTTTCATATGTTTACGAGTTGTAGGTATCATGTTCTTCTTGCTGGATGGCTTGTGGCACAGATGTTGTTACGGGATTTGGGACGTCTTTACGTAGGGTTGCTTTCTTTTTGTTTTCCTTTACTTGTCCCCTGTATTGGGACTGTTGTTGTATTTCTTGGGAGCCAATCTGTTGGCATATCCCTTCGTCTTATTTGGCATCATTGCATCGTTGTAGAGATATATTCTTTCGGCACCTTAATGTGCATTGTGTATCATTTGGTTTTAGCTTCCGCTTAGTTGTGTATGGAATTATTGTTATTAATAATATTTCATTAGTTTTATTGTTATTTATGATCCTAGTTGGTCGCTCTTTGTATGGATCACACCCCGAATTTCTCGGATGTCCTTGTTTGGGAGTCTTTGGAATTTAGGGGCGTGACATGACAAAATTCGGCACCTATCAGATGGCATTCAATGTGTATTAAATGATATTTTAGATTGCACTGAATTTAGAATTGTTTGATTCTTGAATTAGAATTTTGACTGTATTTTGTAAATTTAATAACCAATTAAAATTATATGCGGAATATTTAATTTTAATTAAAATAAATAGTTCATTAATTTTTTTTTCTTATGCTAATAATATTTATCAAAGATAAAATAGTTTTTAATTAAAAATATATCTTTAATAAAAAATAATGAATTATAATATTAAATTTTTATTAAAAATATTTTTCTTTTAATAAAAATAATTAATTTTCACTAAAAAGAGTTTTAGGATAAAACAAATTATTAATGTCCAATAAACAATATTATGATACGTATAATATGATAGTTACACAAAAGTGTGAGTCAATTTATTTTAGCAAGATAATATAAAATGCACAGTTAACTCACCGATCAATCGCGTATTACCACCGATAAATCACTAGTGTGCCAATTAGGGTTCGTGTTTATTTGTCATTTATACCATCGATCGATCACTTATGCCACCGGTCAATTGCGTATCCCACCGATGGATCACGTGTGCCACCGATCAATCACATGTGCCACCGATCGATCGCGTATCCCACCGATCGATCACACCACCAAATGATCATTTGCTTAGTACGAATCTACTACTATTGAACGATCAATTAATCCCCCGATCGTTCGAAAAATTCTGAACGCGAATTCTGGGAATAGTGTGCAGATTTCAATTGGGTTATTATTGTACCACACAATTTAAACCTCTTCACAATTAATATAAATAAAACAATAATATAATAACATAATTAAAGGTAGTAAAATAACGCACAAATGTTTTACGTGGAAAACCTTGGAAAAAGCTCCAAGTAAAAATCACGGATACGCTCTGGTATTGATGCACTATGAATTAAGAGTTATACAGACTATATGAAGATGGGACTTACAATAGCTCCGGATTTTCTGTTCTACCCTCGACGTCTGAAAGTTGTTGATTCACTCGCGCTACCACGAAGCCTCCTGCTCCGATCTTCGTACTCTGACGGCTCCGCTTCTCACGAATCAAAGCACACAGTGCAAAAGATGGTGTATAGATTTTTCAATATCTAGGTCATCCAATTGTGCATAAAGATCTTCGGTGTAGAAGATTAATTGGAGAAACCCCAAAAACTAGAGAGAACTAGAAGGTGAATAATCAATAAATATTTTTCTCTTTGTCTCTCTCTCTGTCTGTAGAAAGATATATTATGTGAAAGAATTGTAGATCTCTCAAAGCTTGTCTTCTCTTCTCAATATCTACCCATATTTATAGAGAAAGAAGTCTTTAATTATGGAATAGTAATCTTCAATTATGGAATAATATTTCTTTGTTTGCACTCCAAAAAGTACTGGTGTGAGGACCAAGTAATAGCTCTGAATAGACCAATCTATCCCTCAATATGCTTGAACAAGGAGTGAGAATTCTGCCGTTAAATTTTTGCACGAATTCCAATGCCGGCGCTGCCGATCGATCGAAGATTCCACCGATCGTTCGGTGGTTCCTGAATTTTATGCTCCAAAATACCTAATATACCCAACATGGTTATTGACTAGACATGCCAATATAAAAATATTCTTACAAAACATAAGTTCTAACTTATATATATATTTGTATGCTTAATTGAAATTGGTTACGGAGATGGAAAGAAACTTGAGAATGTTCTTTTACAAATTGGGTATGGATATTGGAAGAAAAAACACTATTATTACTTTGTCTTTTGAAATGCCCATTAAAGTTCTCCCCAAGTGTTTCCTATTTCTTTACTCTTTGTTTTTTGAGATGCCCATTAAAGTTACAACAATTCAATAATATGAATATTAATTAAATCTTTTGTGATTTTCAAAAAATAAAAAATTGAAAATATTCCTAGGGGCTCGGCCTTTTAGAAAAGTATATAGATATGCATCTATGAGTATATATATATGCGTATATATATATATATATATGTGGGTATATATTTTTATATATATATGTGTGTATATAAATGCATATATATATTGGTGTATGTATAGATATGAATGTATGTTTGTGGTTGTAAAAGTTTGTTG
Source organism: Cornus suecica (assembly GCA_963922005.1). Classification (NCBI taxonomy): domain Eukaryota; kingdom Viridiplantae; phylum Streptophyta; class Magnoliopsida; order Cornales; family Cornaceae; genus Cornus; species Cornus suecica. The sequence continues at coordinate 27,470,005 of OY998246.1, read as the reverse complement.
TTAGAGAGAGAATATTTACTGGGTCAAGGTATGAAGAATATGCAGTATTGGAAATCACAACTTTTCTTGTGAAATTTAAGTTGTGGAATTGGTGTCCTTGGAATTACATTCCAATTCGAATTCCAATTCCAAGGTATTTTATTACATCCAAACAATAAATTTTGAATCTTTGCTAAATGGTTGATAAGGCTTCGGTTTGCTGGGTGTGGGCTGATTTGTTGTTGCTGCTAAGGGTTATGTTGTGCTGGTTTGTGTTTGTGGTTCTTCAGTTGAATGATGCTAAGGTATTGGTTATATTGGGGGAGCTGTGTTTTAGTTGGAGAAGATTAAGGTATGGGCGGGGCCTGAATGAGTTTACTTATTTCTCTGATCTTTTATACCATTCTGTGTGAGCTAGGATGTGGTTGCTTGAGAAAATATGTTGCTGGTTTGATTTAAAATTGTTAATGCTTTTGGTAGTGATGCTTCTATTGGTGTGTGGGTGGCTTTTAGTCACTGATGCTGCTAATGTGTTAATGTTATTGGGATTGCTTTCCTAGAGATGGTGCAGATCATGGAATTGGGAAGAGCTTGTCATGGTGCATTACTGGCAGTTCTGTAGAGAGAGCTTATATAGCTATGTTTTTCTAGTTAATGGCATGAGAGCTAAGTGTATGCGTTTTCATTGTTTAGATTATGCTTGGTTTGTATTTTTATGGTGGATTTATGGTTTCCACATTGTTGAGTGTGTGTTCCTGGGGTATGCCCTAGAGTAATTGTATGGCTTCTGTGGCCTCTTTGATTTTTATATAACAACTGATCTTTTCAAAAAAAAAAGAAACAATAAATTTTGAATTGGAGCCCCCAATTCCATGATCCCAAACGAACTTTTATGGTATTTCAATTCCAAATGTGCAATGTAACACCCCGTATTATTTTCCTTTTTCCTGAAATTATTTCTGATTTAATTTTGGTTATGACGTCACTTGTTCATGACGTCCTGGTTATCCTTGGTATTTCGCGTGTAAATTTTTTGCGTTTAGTTTTAAAGTCGACTGGACGACACTACGCGAATTCTTGTTGTCGATTACACGGTTTCGTTTCGATGTTTAACATTAGTGCTTCGATTGGGTGGCGACACGTTTTATTGGATTGGGCTTGTTAGGTGTTCCGACGTTTGGGTTCCTACCCCGGTGTATTATTTCATACTATTTTAGTTATTTGGCATCCCGTGGACTTACGGGTTCACGCAATATTATTTGGAGGCTCCCGATATTTATTGGGATTTATTGTATATATATATATTTAATTGTAATTATATATATATTGTTTTAGGGTTAGTTTGTAATTGCGGATAATAAGAGGGTCACTTTTGCGATTAAGCATATATATGTATATGCGTATGTAAAGATATCAGAGAGAGGACGACTCTCTTCTTCTCCTTCTTCTAGACGCCAACTCCTCCTCCCTCTCTTCTCTTCACACAACGACACATTGCTTCATCTCCTTCTTCATCGCCGATCATGGAGAGAGAGAGAGCTGGAGGTCGCGCCTGATGGGTCGTCGGTCGGAGACGACGCGACGATAGTCCTGGGGTGGCGATGACGCAACCTGGGTCACCGGGACTAAAGGCAAGGCGACGACGAGCAGGGGGGAGGGCCGTAGCTGGCGGGTCTGGTTCATGAGGAGGGTTGGGCGCAGTTAGGTGGCGCAGTTCGCGCGAGCAAAGGTGTTCGGCCGAACTTCGGCCGGCAGTTTGGTCAGCTTTCTGACCTCGGTTTGGGCTGATTTTCGGAGGATAGCTTCATATCGATGGTAGGTATGTCATACTAAAATTTCATAATTTTTCGTCGAACGGTTTGTCTGGAAATTGAGTTTATAGATTATAATTTTTGTTTGGGTTATTTTAGATTTACCCAAATTGATTAACCTATTGCTAATGGGCTTCATATATATCGTATAGGATGTCGAGGTGGACGTTTTGGTATACTCGAAATATTATTCGGATGACTTTGATCGGCGGGCTCCATATACGGGCGCCGGTACTATTCACGGTTGGCCGTTTCCAGCTATTCTGTAAGCATAAATTAAGGTGAGAAATTTTATTCTCACTTCCGTATCGTTTACGTGGTTTGGGTGTGAAAACCCGTATTTATTTTAATATAGATATATTAAATTGGTAATTTAAATATCTATAATTGGGTTAGAATCGAGGCAGGACTTAGAAATTAATTTGATAAATTAATTAAATTATTTTCCTGCGAAATTAAATAAATTCCTATTTGAATTGAAAAAGAATAGGTGGCTTAGTTGCTTTTTTAATGTGTTAGGGAATATGTGAACGGGAGGGACGTGAAAACGTAGACGTTATGTTAGGTTCCCCTCATGATACGTGGATTATTGCTTTTAGGGAATTAACAACATGTTTAAATGAATGAACTTGTATACTTATGAATTAAAGCATAATTTGACGAATTGTAAGCATGATTATGTGATATAATTGTTTGTCGTGATTTATTGTTTTATTGTTTTAAAAGCATGTGAAAGAGATTATAAGATCCATGTGGTAGCATGTTGATATTTTCATAAATATGATGTATTACATATTTATGTTGTGGCCCGGGATGCATATCGAGAACATCGTGTAGTGTCAAATCATGATGTTGGTATATGCGGGTTGTATAATCATGTGTGAATGTCTTTGTGTTGGATCGTCACAACAACTGGCCAGGAGATATCATGCCTACGGAACTAATAAGCCGGCAAATGTGAGTTAGGAGTCCAGGGAGAGGCTCATGTTCTTGACTTTTGTAGTCATGGAGCATGGAGGCAAGTTGGGCTCTCGTGCAACCGCCTTCCTTGTTGAAAGTGAAAGAGAGAAAAATCACTTGGGAAGAGTCAGTGTGGTACTCTACATTACTTGATGAGCTTGTATCCTCAAAAGTAATTGGATAGAGTATGTATCCGTTAACCTATTTTGGACAAAGTGTGTTTCATGAGGTTTGTGCCATGAGGTTTATGAGTCACATTGTTTTGCATAGCATTATGTGATTTTATTTGACATGTATATGTGATATTATTGCATGTGATGTTGGAGCAGGTGTATATGTGCTATTATTACCTGTGGATTTTGGAGCATGTTAATTATGTATTTTATTAAGATGCTCAACTAAAAGTGAATAATGTGAAAACATGAATTAAATGCAGTAATTGTTCAGGTATAATGAAATGTATATTTTTATACTTGTGATTATATACTTTGTGCCCTTGGGGGAGGCTAAGTATATAGGCGTAGTGACCTCCGTAGTTAGCTGAGTTTAGTGATGGACTCCATGGTTGATTTTTGAGTTGATGCCTTAGAGAAGGCGGGGTTAATAGTTTTGTGATTGTGATTAGTTGTGTGACCTCTTCGAAGATTTGAGGTCAGGGATTGATTTTAGTATCAATTGAGATTTAAGGCCTTAGAGAAGGTAGGTGATGAGATTGTGAACTTAGTGGATGTTGTTATATAGGTCTTTAGGTGCCTTTCATATTTTGAGGAATAGGTTATCAACTGTATTTGAGATTTTGATTGGGTTAGAAGAGGTTATAGTTGAGGTGATTTTATTTAAGTGCTTGGGGGTACTGTAGAGTTGTTTCTCATGCTTAGTTCATTCTCCTAAGCATTCCTTGTATTGTGTTTTGTACTTTGGTACGTGATCGTTGACTTATAGGTCACTTCTTGAGTCATCGATTACGGCGTGGTGCCGAACCTCTTCCTTGTGTTATCATTTGATTTCGTGGGGTTGGAAATGGATAGCTATGTTCCATGAAGCCAATGTAGTACTCTTCCTTCCTAGTCCTCTTGGATATTATAGGAGTCCTTGGAGTTGTAGTCACTCTAATCTGGCTGTCTGTCGGAAACGGAGTTTTTTCAAGTTTTGAAAACAAACTCATTGTATTTTAACGAAAAACCCCGTTTTCGCCTACTCCCGTAGCCAGGACAGGCGAACAACGGAGAACGGGGGCAAGACGGTCATTTTTATTGTGTGAATTTTTAAAGAAAACCTATTCTATAGAAATTCTGAGGTTACGAGACTTCTTTCTCAAGAATCTCTACTTGTAGTATTTTGAAAGGTGGTTCTTGCTTCACCTTTACTTCGGATCATTTCTAAGTCTCGGGTTTGAGGCTTGTTGTTGTTCAGTTCACACATATAGTGTTGCCTTTCACTTCTTCTTGGTTGTTGATGTCACCACCTAGGTGATTTGAGTTGTTACACGTATTAGGGGCATGGATGCCGAGTGGATTGGTTTCTTTTGTCCAGGTGTTTTCACTAAACACTTGGGGTGTTCTTAACCTTGACGTTGTTGTCTCGGTTATCTGTTGGTTTAGTATTGGGACTTCTTTTCCCTTGCTTTGGTTTCCTTGTTCGAGTGTTTTCACTAAACACTTGTGGTGTTCTTAACCTTGACGTTGTTGTCTCGGTTATTCGTTGGTTTAGCATTGGGACTTCTTTTCCCTTGCTTTAGTTCGTTGACTCTTATGTGGTTGTCATAAGAGTAGTGTTCAAGTATTCTCCGAGATTCGACCGTTTAGCATTCCTTATCTATAGTGAGAGTATTGGTGATTTATTAACCTTGTTGGAGATGGTATTTTGAGATTTTCGTATGGTGATATGATAAGGTGATTCCATCCTTGAGGTATAGATTTTCTCTAGGAATGAGATGATGTTTCTTATATATATATATATAGATAGATGACGATTGTGTTAGTACGTAAGGACGTGAGTGCTTTTCCTCATGTGTTCTCGGGGAGTGAGTTATGAGTATTCCTTGGTGCTAGTGGTGAATTTTGATCCTTGTGGATATTAGAGGCGAGTGTGTTTTCCCTCTATTTAGATTCTTTGGTTAACGTTGTGAGCGCTTGATGATTTGTTAGATTGGACCTGATTGTCATGTACCTAGTGCATGTTGGTGAGAGTAGTATAGACTACTAGTATCGGTACTTGGAGTACGAGTCTTAGTTGTACCTTATAGACTCATGTTGTGTACTTATATATATATACATATATATATATATTCCTGATATGTATACTTATGTACGGTAGTATACGAGTACGTGCTTTGGGTTTGTGTAGTTGGGATTTGTGGGTTATGTATCTTATTATACGAGTACGTGCCTTTGGTAGTTAGGATATCATTTTTCCCACTGAGCTTATTTGCACACAGGGGTATTTCATTGCCTAGTATTCCCACGTCAGGTTGCAGGAAATGTTGCGGCATTGGACAGCATGTGGTGCAACGATAGTTTTCTTTGTTTTCCTTATTACAGGTTTTGGAGTTGCGCAGGGTGATGCGGTTACGGATGTAGCACAACTGGTTTGGGGACGATAGTTATTTGCTGTCAGTTTCTTTACCCATTTTGTATGGGATTGTCATATATTTCTTTTTGGGAGCCAGTCTGTTGCCATATCCCTATTGGTGTATCTTTTTTTCCTGTATTTATTATTTCAGGATGTTATTGTTTCTATTCTGCACTACCATGTGTTTTTCTGTATTCTTATTCGAGGATTTATGGCTCTGTTGATTATAGAGAGTTGTGTAGGGGTAGCGGTGTTTCTTTCCACTGTCTCGGTCCTAGTATGATTGATGAATGTTGGGCATGTGATCCATAGATATTATCGAACTGTTATTGGCAGGTTATTATGTTGTGGTTGGGTGTCCGGATGTTCCAGTTACAAACGGAACTCTGCTGGATTTTCGTTAGATTCCGCTGCTTTGTTCTATCATTCATTTGGGTATGAAATATACCATTTTTATCATTATTCCATACGTTTTCATGGTTAATGATATCTTAGTTGGTAGTTTGTATTAAGGATCACATCTTGGATTCCTTGGATGTCCCAGTTCGGGAGTTTTAGTGATGTGTCAGTTTTGTATCAGAGGATACTATTGAGTTTCTAGTATCCGATTAGGCATGGAGTATATTTTTCATTGTTATTCCATGTATTTCCTTGTTATTGTTGACTCTAGTGGTCGTATGAATTACGTCACCCCTTGGAAATTTGCTGATTCTCCGGGTTAGAGTTTCGTGAATTTTAGGGGCGTGACAACATGGTATCAGAGCGTGACATTTTTACCCTTTTGTGGGTGTTTGATGAGTGAAGGTCATTGTTCTCGTTTCTTTTTACTTCCGCATTCACTCCCTTAGCTCTTAGGCTTGGGTTTCAGAGTCCTAAGAAATTTGGGGTGTGACATGCAATCTCAAAATAACTGTTGGAATGTCCATGTTTTCATAGCCAGGGCCCGGTCTTAATGTCCATATTTTCAAATAATTTGGGCTTTGGTCCGATAGGTCTGGATAAATTTCCATATGGACTATGGAGATAAGCATTGCTTATGTTACTTGAATAGATTGGATCATTTAGGCACCTGTCTAAATTGTATTGAACCACATTAATAGGGAGGACGAATCTCATAGGTGAGGACCCAAATATTATCCTTTATATTGGCTCGCTGTTTTCAATTCCAACACTCGTTAAATGTTGTGAGTTGTGACTGTGTGTGAAAACTAGTTTAATGGAGATTCGTAGACTGACAAGAGTTTGATTATTCGAAATGGGCTTTAAAAGCATTTTTACCAATTACATAGGTAGTTTTGTAGCTTGATGGCTTTGGGCCTCAATTGCCCAACAATGGAGACCCAACTTTAAGGCAGTCGAATAAAAGGCCTAAAGTTTTCTTGGTCTTTTCTTTTCCAATTTTTTTGTCATTTTTTTTTAATTTTGAACTGATACCCTGTTGACACCCCATTTTGACACCTACGTGGCAGTGGGTCCCAAAGACAAATTCTTTGATAAGGTGGATCAATTGGTGATATGGTTGTTATATTTCAAAAGGATAAGCATGCTACAAATAAGAAGTCTTTAAATTGAAAGGATAAACATGCAACAAAAAGATGTGTTATTTGAATTTGAACAAATTGTTTATTTATTACAACTAACCATAGATATGGGAACCATTTGATTTGAGGACTACTAGAAGATAAGGGCAAGAGAGAGTCTACATTTGCAAGATTTCTCAAAGATAGAATTAAAGGAAGAAAGTGTTGTAATTTGAATCCAATTATTGTTCATCTTGAGTTCAAATTTAGATAGGGTAGTTGTTTTTACATTATTTTAGGAAAGTTGTTATTTCCATTCTCTATAAATAATGGCATTTATTCAACTGTGCAAAAGGTCGAGCACCAATCAAACAAATCAATTTATCTTTCAAAGTCTTTATTTCAGTTCCTTGTCATTTCAATTTCCAGTTTATTCTTCATTCCTTGTTATTTCAATTCCAGTTTAATTTCATTGCCTTGTCATTTCAATTTCTCAGCCTTCCTTTATTTTATTCAGTTCACAAAATCTTCTTTAAATTCCAAGTTCTTCATTTGTTCTAAATTCATCACTTTACAATCAAGCATGTCTTTTGTTAGTGTTGAATGCATGTTTTTCATTGTTTCACTTCCAATAATTGCAAGTCCTCTTTATTGAGGCAAGAAAAGAATCCGAAATGAGAGTTCCATGTTATCCATCTCACGTGCGCTTGTATAAGTCAAAATAAAGAAGACTATCTTTGCTTTCTAACCCTTTAAAACTTAGGTCAAAATTCCTAGCACGCCCACACATAAATCATAATCGGCTGACCTAGCCGATTTAGAAGGAAACATACCCTAAATTAATTGTTAAAGAATAATGAACACTTTTCCTCTATTCCTTGTACATCTTAAAACACAAAGCTAGTCCCATTTTCAAATAACGATCTCAATTTTAGTTTTACTCTTTCGTGAAATTATATGAGATTAATGTAACACAAAGGGCGCGCTTGCATGCGTCAAGATACTTTCAGAATTATGACATTGGTGTTTGACTTATTCATTTGTTAATGGTTGATGAGGAAGTCAAATGGGTAAATTACTCTGATCTCCCCTGAGGTTTTGCATAATTACTTTCAAATTAAAGTTTGTGTAAATTTACACTAATTATTTTGTGCATTTACTAAAGTACACATAACTTCAGTGTTTTAAACTGAGTAATTTATGTTAAAATAACCTAACCAATTTGCATGGGAAAAGATGAATATGTTTTAAGTGGTGTCAAATGAGAGGTATTTTAATAGTTGAAATGATAGGAGGTCATTAGACATGCAAATCATAAATTACTTCAGCTTGAAACACTTAAGTTAAAGGTACTTTACAATATGCACAAAAATGTTAATTCTTACAAGGGAGGTCAGAGTAAATTTATACAAACTTTAATCTGAGAGTAATTATGTGAAAGGGAGGTCAGAGTAATTTATCCCAAATTATTTAAAACTCAAAACTTGTTGAGATGCGAAGAGACAATTATAACATTTTTTGGGGATGAATAATTGCAAGAAATTTTGTTGAGAACAAAATCTCACAAAAAAAACAAAAAAAAAAAAGAAATTTACGTGTGTCGGTAAAATATTTCTTGTATCCATAGATCCCACTACAAACTTCATTAATAATGATGGATGTTTTATAAGTAGAGTACTCACACAAACCCTCACAAACTCTAGAGATATTATCATAATATGAAATAAAGTAAGAGGACTTAAATACTTCGGATATCTAATGGAATAAAAGATGATTCTTTCTTTGATAAATAGAGATATATACCTGGGGTTACCCCTCTCCTCTGCTAGGTTGAAGGCAAATGAATGTAGAAGCATTATTGATAGAATTACAAGTAGAATCTCGAGTTGGACTGCAAAATTTCTATCTTATGCAAGGAGATTACATCTTATAAAGGTCATTCTTCTCAACATCCATTTATTCTGGAGTTCTCACATAATTCTCCCAATTCAGGTTTTCAAGGACATCAACTATGTTCTCAGAAGAATTTTGTGGTTAGGAAAGGATATGAGACATAATGGTGCACTGGTTAACTAGTACAACACTTGCAAACCAAAAGAATTTGGGGGTCTAGGTCTTCCCAACATTGATCAACACCAATAAAGTGGCATGTTTGAAGCATATTTGGCATCTTTTTAGTGATGATAGGCAATCTCTATGATATGACTGGGTGCATGATAATTTGATTAAGAACAAGAGCTTTTGGAGTATCAAACCTTCTGCTTTGAGTTCATGGAACTGGAGAAAATTGTTAAAGATTAGGGGTTTGGCCAAGCCCTTTATCAAGCACAAGGTTGTGAATGGCAAGAGAATTTTAATGTGGCATGATTACTGGTTGCCAAAGAGTAGGGGTGTTCATGGAACCGAATCGGAACCAAACCGAAACCGGTCGGATCCAGACTGAACCGAACCAGAACCAGGGTGTTCAGTTATGGTCCCGGTTCCAAAAATCAAAGGCCAAAATTTTTGGTTCGGTTCCGGTTCTTACCTCTTTGGAACCGAACCGAACTGGTTTTTTTATATAAATATTTATTTTTATTAGTGTTATATTCTTACTTATATATATATATATATATATATTATATTTAAAAGTATAAGTTATAATTTGATATGAGTTAGTTAATATTATTTCAATATGTAATACAGTATATCATGATAGTCTTTTCACTCACAGTGTAGTGTATACTATTTATTGTAGAACAATAATTTCAATTTGTGTACAGATGTGTAATCTATTACTGTAACGATATTTTTTTTCTTCTACTTAAATATCTTATTATGGACCAGAGAGCTTATAGGAAAACGTTAATGAAAATTTTTTATTTTTTGAAAGGTGTTTAGCACATTGACGTCACAAAAATATACATACCAAGTTGGGTTTATTTGGATATATAGCAATACTTTGATCTAAGGTGTTCAATTATATTTTTTTTGTTTCATTATTAGATGCAAGTGTAACTTTAGGTTTGTAGAATTAAATATTTGAAATACTCTATTTAATTTAGTTTATAATTATATTATCTTTTGATATTTAGTATTTTTTTAAAAAAATAGAAGGAACCGGAACCGGAACCGAACCAATTTTGAACACCCCTACTGTAAGTGATAATTTTGCTCACACCAAGAATGAATCTTATTGAGGCTTCAATGGCCAAATTTATACATCATGCTCAAGGATTTTTCTCCTATTTTGTAGGATCATGCCCCTAATTCTATGGAATCATGACCCACTTAGTTGGTAACCACCCATTATCTATCGTTAGTGGGTTGTTACTTCCTATCCTTCAAGCAGTGGAATGGTGGTGATGGACTCAACCTATTACATGAGTTTTAAATCGTGGGCCAATTAATTACACATTCATATACGGGCCTAGCCAATCTTGGGCTTCACAAACGGGCTTGGGCTTGTCAATTTTTGCTATTTACATTGACCTCATTTGGATTTGGCATATGGGTTCGTGGGCTTGACCCGAATGCAATTGAATTGATGGGTTGCTTACAGTTGTACTCGATGATGTCAGCGTCATTATTGCGAAAAGGCGTGTGCTCTTTGAATTTTGAAAAAATGGCTGCCAATTCCTCTTTCTCCGTGTTTAAGGCATTGGGAACTGTTGTGCCTCCTCAGTCATTTAATGGTGGCGGTTGATATGTCTGTATGTATATAAGCCCTCTTTTGGCTTCATTTTTTATTCCTACTTTTGCATTTCTTGATTATAACCTTAAGTGATCATCTTTAAATCTTTGTCGTTCTCTGTATTTTGGTTGTCGGAGTTCTTCAACCTTTTCACCGGGATCTTCTGTGTAAGTGGTTGATTTCTCATCATGTCTGGTAGTAATACTTCAGTTTTGATCGAGGGGGTGATTCCTCGAGAATATGGAGGATCTGATGCTCCGAGCCCTCCTTATGTAAACCCCTCTTCTTCATCTTCACCTTCTTCTTCCTCCCCCTATTGAGTCGCCCGAATCCATCTAGTCTAGGAATTTCGGTGCTAGGCGTTAATGAGGGACCTTCTGCTTTTGAAATGCCTGAAAGGATAGTTGTTCCTGTTGTTCTACCAGTAGGGGTTTCTATTCTTGTCTCTTCTGTAGGGGTAGATGCATCTGATGTCCCTCATATGAGGATCTCCACCGGATCCGTCCCGTTTACGGCCGAACCCCTTAAAGCTCATAAGAGGAAGGCTGTAAATATCAAGAGCTTGACGAGGGATTGCAAGATCCCTAAGGAGGTGATCTTGGAAGAGTATGATCCTTCTTATGATTTTAGGAAGTGAGATGGAGTGGCTCCAAATGAGGTGATGATGTCTACTCTTCATATTAAAGTGATTCGGTTCCCTCTTCATCATTTATTTCACTTTATTTTCTTTACCCTAGGAATTGCCCCTCTTTAGGTCAACCCAAACTTCATAAGGATAATATCTATGTTGATACTGATAAATAGGGTTAAGAATCTAAGACTGGGTCTGACGGATCTGCTACTATGCTATAAGATTGTAGATCTGAAGGATTCTGAGGGGAGATACAATTTCTACCCTTTTAAGGGTCGGTCCATCTGTAACGGAACAGAAAAGATAGAGAAGTATTGGAAAGAAAAGATGGTTCTGGTAAAGGGGGCCTAGTTTTACCCTCACTCTCAGGAATGGCCTATCCCCAAAGTTTTTGGGCGTCTTACCCTCCTTCCATTTTTTTTGTATAAGGAGACATGCCTCTGCCCTTGGTGTGATCAACTCAGAGCAGACTTTGTATATAATTTTTTAGGTTTTGATGATAGGGAGATAGTGGCTCGAGATGTAGAGGCTCGTTTTTCTTTGCTGAAGTCTAAATTCTGGTCGGATTGTAAAACATGCACTGACGTGCTTACTCCTGCCAATTTGCTGGGTATATCAAGGTTGGGCGCTAGCTTCAAAATAATGATGAATCCAATCAGGCCTATAATCGAGGATGATGATGATGAAGTAGAAGAAGTGGTTGTGCTACCTATGGGGAATGAATAGGTGGCCCCAACTTCTGAACCTCAAGTTGTGACAGTTGCAGTGGCGGGTGATACGTCTGGGTCTGCGCTTGTGCAAACCACAATCCCGGACCTACTCAAATTTTATTATGCCCGAACCTGACCCGTGGTCGAAGACAGACCCGTAAAAAAAAGGAAAAGTAAGATCAAGGACAAGAGCCCAGTGTCCTATGACCAGGCTGCACCCAGTATTACTTCGATGGGTGCGATGATGGCCCGGGGTAAGGATCTCTGAACACCTGAGAAGCTTGAGGCCCAAAGGGAAACCAATCCAGATGACATTGTTGGTAGGACCCCTGGCCTTATAATGGGGGTAAGTGCTTGCTTGACTTCAAATTGTGTTCTTCCTTTTATTTTGTTTACTGATCTATTTTGCCTTCAATCTTTTCAGGCTCTCTTTAGTGCAAATGCCCTGTGCTTAATTCATAAGGATGATGTTAAGGAGATCAACCACCTCAAGACTGACCTGGCTAAGAGGGATGAGAGAGAAAAAGACCTGAAGGCTCAGCTGGGGGAGCTTCATTCTCGGGTTGTTGAGTTGGAGGGTGAACTCGCTTAGACGAAGGAGTTGAATGTTAAAATATCTAGTGGGACGGACAAGGTAGCTTCTGACCATGAAGCCCTTCAGCATCAGTTTGGCATTTCTCAGTCCACTCTGGAGATGTGCAAAAAAGGTGGTACTGATATGCATGAACACTACGCAAAGCTGAACCGGATCATGGCTGGGGAATTCTGGCGAAAGGGTTTTACTGTGGGTGTGAAAGATTCGGCAAAAAGGCAGTTCAAGGACCCTGATGCCATGGATGCTTTCTTAGGGGTCAAGAAGCCTAACGCCAGTCATAAAGCTAGTCATGCTCAAAATCTCTTCACTGAATTTATCAAGGGATATCTTTCTGCTGACCCTCTCAACCCTGATGTGGAATTCTTCCCTCTGACCCAACATGTCGACTCGTTCGGGAAGGACTTCAGCGGTCCAAGCCAGACTTAGGCTTTTACTATTTTTTTTTTTTCATGTTTGATGAATATTGTAATTTTTTATTGTGCCCTTCGTGCAATTTTGTAATATCTAAATGACAGCAATGGTTTTAACTGTCAATACATCCCTATGTTATTTTATTATTTAAGAAATATTTTTCGTTTTGTTCCTTTGGTAGTGTGAATCAGGCTATTTACCTCTGTTATCTCATCATTTAGGAAATAATTTTCGTTTTGTTCATCTGGCAGTGCGAATCAGGCCATTTACCTCTGTCATTTCAACACTTAGGAAATATTTTTTATTTTGTTCATCTGGCAGTGTGAATCAGGTCATTTGCCTCTGTCATTTCAACACTTAGGAAATATTTTTCATTTTGTTCCTCTAGCAGTGCGAATAAGGCCATTTGCCTATACCATTTCAACACTTAGGATATATTTTTCATTTTGTTCCTTTGGCAGTGTGAATCAGACTATTTACCTCTTTCATCTCATCATTTAGGAAATAATTTTCATTTTGTTCCTCTGGCAGTGCGAATCAGGCCATTTACCTCTGTCATTTCAACACTTAGGAAATATTTTTTATTTTGTTCCTCTGGCGGTGTGAATCAGGCTATTTGCCTATCTCATTTCAATACTCAGGAAATATTTTTCATTTTATTCCTCTTTCAATATGGTTAGGTTATTGTGCCTATGTTGATCCCATTCTTGGGATTTTATTCGATTTTTGCTCTTCCGACTCATTATAAAATGAAGGATGATGATTTTTTATTATGATGAAAAAATTATAAAATAGCCTATTAGATTGTTATTCTGGCTGATCTGGCTCAGCCAGAATATCAAACTTGGAATTTAAAACACAAAAATAAAGCTAGGCTTGAGTACCTCTGCCTATTTATTTTATTCAGAAAAATGAGATGGGCTTGTTAAGGATAATACCTCTTCAGTCGTGAGGCATTCTGTGAATTGGGTTCCATATGGCCATCATTATGCCTGAGTCGGTAAGCCCCGCGTCCTATGAATTCGATGACTGTGTATGGTCCTTCCCAATTCTCCCTGAGTTTACCGACTAATCCGATTTTCTTTCTTAGAACCATATCGTCAACCTGGAATTCACGCCTTCTGACTTTCTTGCTGAAGGCATTCCTAACCCTCTGATGGTAGGCTGCCAATCTGATAGCGGTTTGGTCTCGTTTCCCTTCGAGTAGATCCAGCCCATCAACAAGTTGTTGGGTGTTCAGCTCTTCTTGATACAGCTCCGTTCTGGCAGTCAATACCATTTGCTTTGTTGGAATGACTGTCTCTGTTCCATAATCCATCGAGAATGGTATTTCCCCTGTGGGGAGTCTTGATGTGGTTCTGTAGGACCAAAGTACCTCTGGAAGTTTATCTGGCCACGCGCCCTTAAGATCTTCTAGCTTCTTTTTCAGGGTATTCAGTTTTTAATTTTGCTCCAAGAATGAATCTTATTGAGACTTCAATGGCTAAATTTATACATCATGCTTATGGATGTTTCTCCTATTATGTAGGATCATGCCCCTAATTCTATGGAATCATGACCCACTTAGTTGGTAACCACCCACTATCTATCGTTAGTGGGTTGTTACTTCCTATCCTTCAAGCAGTGGAATGGTGTTGATGGGCTCAACCTATTACATGGGTTTTAAATCGTGGGCCAATTAATTACACATTCATATACAGGCCTAGCCAATCCCGGGTTTCACAAACGGGCTTGGGCTTGTCAATTTTTGCTATTTACACCTACCAAAGAGTACTCTCGATTCTTTCATTGAGAATTTTTACAAAAATTTACTCTTTGGTTGTGTATATATATTTTACAGGAAATGGTCTTAATGCTGGAAATCGAGATCAAATTTTAATTGAATTTTCACAAAAAATTTACTATTTGATTGTGTGTGTATATATATAAAATATATATAAGTGTATAGATTTTGGGGATTTTGAGTTCTTGTAAATCTAACTAAAAATTGATTTGGAAATTTTCAAGAATGTTAATGTTTGATTTGTAAATATATATATGTATATATATTTATGACCCGACCCGCTTGTGATCCTATAAAGCGGGTTGAGAATGGGTAAGTGACCCGTTCTTGATCCGCCCGTTATCAACCCAATTCAAACCCGCCCGTTTGCCACTTCTAATATATAGTTACATAATATACAGTAATTTAAATTAAGCAAAAATGAAACAATTGTCATCACCCGTTTGGCTGAAATTATACTGAGAAAATTGTATAACCCATATTAAAGTGTGAAATATAAAAGTTATTGTATTACTATTACGTGATATATATACAAAAATGGTATGCTTTCTGAGTAGCGATTGTTCAGACTACGTAATTAGAAAATCATACAGTGAAAAAAGAGTTCGGACTATATATAGACGTACAAGATCGTACAATATTTTCTCCAATGACCCGAATAAACTCATTTTCATTTGACTTGAGACTCATCCAATAGGTAATGTCTCACATGACTCATTTGACACGAACCTAAATTTCATTGGCTTGAGACCTCATCTAATAGCTTATACCTTCTCACCTTATTCCTGAAGACTTTTGTGATCCCATTCCCACCATTTGATATCTCCTCTGACTTGGTCCTCCTCACTCTCTCCTCCACCCCACCACCACCACCAGTGACCCTTTTCCGGGCTGCCGACAATGGCGATTTTTCCGGTGACTTAATTTGTTTCTTGATGGGGCCGTTGAGTTGCAACTGCAAAGTCCCTCTTGGACCCTTTAGCCCTCCATGATTGCCACTCCCAATACTCTTCTTCTTGCTCTTCATCATATCATCATCTTCACTAATATTGTTGCTACTCCTAAATGATGATGATGGTGGTGAATTACTTGAATTTTGTGTTTTTTCTACTGTATCATCCTTCTGACTCAGACACCAATTGCAAACTCTGTATGACTCAGCTTTGGGATACAAGTTGCTACAATATCTGTAAAATGGAGCCCTTAATTTCATGATATCTATAGTTTTGTGAATATAAAAAATACCCATATGAAAATAAAAATAGAAACAAGAGAAATTTATTGATTTACATTGATTTCATCATTAAAACTTACCCATACAAAAATAAAAATGAAACCAAGAGAAATTGTTGTGGTTGTTCCACATCAGTTATTGATTTCCATTGATTTGAATCATTCTAACTTATGAACAATTAATATAATAAAGAAATAAATATAAGAATGTTTAGTATATGTATTGGTAAATTAATTACCTGTGTTGAGATCTGAATTTGCAGAGTTTGCACTTGAAAAGCTCAGAAGAGACACCATAATCTCCACACATGCAACACTCAAGACTTGGTTGTGATGGTGCAGATCCTCCTTTGCATGTTGTCATCATCTTTGCACCATGAAAGAGAGGGAGAGAGTGGGTATACGGGTATTGGTTATATATATCTGTTTGTTTATATCTGTAGGCAAAAGTGCAAATACCCCCAACTATTATTAAGTGACCAAAATATTCACCTGTACTATAAAAGTGAAGTGAGCAAATAAATTCATTATGTTCTCAAAATTGAATAAGTTGGCCCTGAACCCACTTTTTCAATGTCAAATTACAATTGTATCAATATATTAATCATTTGTAAAATATAAAAATAGGGATTAATTTCATTCACACCCCTGAGGTTTGTTTTATCTTAAATTAGACCCCTCAAATTTGAAAACTTTATTTACACCTCTTATTTTTTCAAATCCACGTCATTTACACCACATAATTCCATTTAATACATAAACTACCCTCAATGGTGAGATAGGTGATGTTTGGAAACAATGATTGAATTTCTTTACTACCCTCAAATTTTATTATCTCTATCCAATATTTTCCCACTTTTATCATTATTATCTAGTTATATAAATAATTATATATATATATTTACTATAAACGAATTTATTTTTTGACCTATGTGATGAGACCAGAATATTATATATTTTGGGCGTTAATTAACCATTTATTAGTTTCTTTATTTTATTAATATGATGTTTTTATCCGACTTGTGTGTTTAAGCATGGTTCAGTACCTTAACGCGAATTTGAGTTAATTTCGGGTTTTTAGCAAATATGCATAATCCGGAATGACATTTAGAAGATGAAAGCACTCAGTTCAAAGTAAAGTACAAGTTAGGAAAGCAAAGTACAAGCAGCCAAAGCACGAAATTGCAGAATAAATAAATATCTAAATTCAGGGACCACCGATCAATCGGCGAACTCTCCGATCGATCAGCAACACCGACATTCGAATACGTGCGAAAACACACTGACGAAATTCTGAATCATTATGCAAGCATGTTGAAGGATAGATTGGTCCATTCACAACTTTTACTTGGTCCTCATACCAAGTCTATTTGGAGTGCAAACAAAGACATGTCATGATTACACTAACTTTTGTCAATAAATATGTGAAGACTTCATGAAGAGAAGATATCTTTGATCTTTGATCTTTAATCTTTTAATAGAGAGATATATACAGAATATAAAGTCTCTCTCTAGAGAGGCTCTTCTCAAGAACCAACTAACTGTAAGAACACTTTTGAGTATTGTTTATTTATGACATATTCTATACAATAACCATGTTGAGTGTTAGATAGGTCATTTTGGTTTCAACAACATATACAAGCTTCGATAAAAGCAAAATCAAGCATTGAAGTAGTGAAGAATACAAGTGAAGAGTAAAAGTGAGTAAAAATGTCTCCCGGAGGGTGAAAACGGTATTTTCCAAAACTGTCATTTCAAGCAAAAAGTCTCGTGGAATCAAGATGGTTATTTTGGCACAATAGCGGAGAAAAGTGATTTGCATGAAGAAACCAATGCTAAAACCTATGCCTACAGGAGCAAAAAGTGGTCAGAAAGTGGAATTTTACGCTCAGGACTAAGCTTAAGGCGTAACTGTGGCAGGAAAAAATAATCCCTGTTGCAATGTCGATTCTGCCCTGGTTTTTATTATATAATGTGTCTACGACTCTCACACCTCAAAGTACGTGCAAAACACAGTTTATTCATCAAAGAGTAGGGCTTGAATTGATTGATGGTGAAATTACTAAAAAGGGCAAACTTAGAGTTTGCTTCATCATTGTCTATAAATACCAAGGTCAACAAGAGAGGAGGATAGAGTTTTTGAGGGAGATCTATGCAGTATTATATCGTTCATATTCTTCTACAGAGATAGAGATAGTAAGAGAAAATATAATTGAGTGATTATTCTAGTTCTCTCTTGTTTTGAAGTTGATTTTATCGTGTTTCTACATCGACGATCTTATGCACGATTGAATGACCTAGATTCTGAAAAATATACACACCACTAATTGTAACTTGGTTGCTTTATCCGTTTTGAGAAACGGAGTCGTCTGATTACGGAGATCAGAGCAGGAGACTTCGTGGTTATTTAATCTGTTGAGAAGCAGAGCCATCAGAGTACAAAGATCACAGCGAGAGCTTCGTGGAGCGCGAGTGGATCTAGACTTTCAGACTTCGAGTGAAGAACAAAAAATTACAGCAGTTGTAAGTTATGTTTTCATAGTCTGTACAATTTCTCTGATTCATAGGGCATCAATACCCGAGTGTATCTGTGATTTTTACTTGGAGTCTTTCCAAGGTTTTCTACGTAAAAAATCTCTATGTCTTCTCATGATTTATTTTCTGCACTTATATTCATATTTGCTTGTTTTATTATGATTGATTAAAATTGAATTTACGTTAGATAATTTTAATTGATCATAAAATCGAGCGAAAGCCTATTAACCCCCTCTAGGCTAGTTTTATTAATTATTTAGGTAATTTTAATTGGTATCAGAGTGTGGTTGCCCCAATTTATGTTAACGACCTAGGGTTAGATTCTGAGCTTATACGATGGAGCTACCTCATGAAGGAGGTTCCGTATCTAGGTCCCCCTAGTTTGATGGCTCTGATTACATGTATTAGAAAGCGAGGATGAGAGCGTTTTTAAAGGCATTAGATGAGAGAGATTGGTTGGCCGTTGATGTAGGATATTCACCTCCTACTATGATAGATGCAACGACAAATCAATCAAAACCAAAACCATCGAGTGAGTGGACTGCTGCTGAGACAAACAATGCAAATTGGAAGTCCAAAGCATTGAATGTTTTATACAATGCTGTGAGTGCGAGTGAATTTAAGAGAATTGTTACATGTGAAATTGCTAAAGAATCGTGGGATATTCTCCAAGTGACTCATGAAGGAACTTCAAAGGTCAAACAATCAAAACTTCAAATTTTGAAATCCCAATTTGAACAGCTGAAGATGGAAGGTGATGAAGTCTATACTGATTTTGAGGCTAAACTAACTAATATTGTCATAGGTTGCCACAATTTAGGTGAACCCATTCTTCATACAACCATAGTGAAGAAACTTCTTAGCTCTTTACCTGAATGTTTTCGATCTAAGATTACTGTCATCTCAGAGGTCATGAGTCTTAAATAAATTAAAGTTGAAGAATTGGCTGGGAACTTAAAATCCTATGAAAGGGAGATGTTCAAAAATCCCCATAAGAAGGCTAGTGGCACAAAAAAGAAGAGTATAGCTTTTAAAACCACTAGGGAGGATCGTGTTGAATTTGATGGAGAAAGTGAGTTGAGTCTGAATGATATTGCTATGTTTGCTAAGAGGTTGAACAAATTTGTTAAGGCTAAGGACAAAATTTGGAGATAGGTTGGGTGAGTCTAGAAATAGAAATAAGACTCAAACTCGAAAAGACATGTCTGATCTTAAAAAGAAAAAATCTCAATATTTTTAGTATTAAGGATATAGTGATGTGACACTTTGAAAAAAACCAAAGGTTTAGTTGTTACATGGGATGTAGAATCTGATAATGGATCAGCTAGTGATGTGACAGACTCAGAGGTTGGTGATGATTATGAGAACTTCACCATGTTTGCTGCACAAAGTAAAGAGGTTAGAAAAGTTGCAACAAGTTGGGCGATGTCTGAAGAGGACGATTCTGAGTGTGATGAAGATTGTGATGACACGCTTCAAGAGTCTTATAACAAATTACTTGGTAAGACCACACAACTTTGCAAAAATCACATGAAACTGTTGACTAATAGTCTTAATATGGACAAAGAATTGAATTCTTTAAAAGACAAATTAGTAAATAGTTCTCAAACTCTAAATCTCCTACAGACTCAAAAGGCCAAATTGTCTAAGGAATTGAATAAGTATGAACAAGAAAGGACTCAGGCTTTGAAGTTAATAGATGGTCTTAAGAAGGAATTAGTTGAGAAATCTGCCAATATTGGAAATTTGGAAAAGGAATTGAAGGATGCTAACTCAACTATTCATAAATTGTTTAGTGGAACTCTTAAGCTAATCATATGTTGAATATAAGAAAATCTGCAGGAAATACAAAGGGACTGGGTTTTGATGGAGTTCGCATAATTCGAATGTTGTTTCAAAAACCACATTTGTAAAATCTTCCCATGTACCATCTAGTTCTTCTCAAGGAAATTCGAGTTGGAATCCTAATGCTCAATCCAATGTAAGAAGAATTGTTCAAAGAAAGCCTTTCTTTACCTTTAGATATACTAGGAGGTCGACCGATGAAGTTCAAAGGTTTGTTCCTGTATGTCACCACTGTGGTGTCAGATGTCACATTCGACTGAGGTGTTCAAAGCTAAGAGGGAAGACTTTACGATCGATGAAGGAACCAAGTACTCAACATGGAGATTGCATTCAAGATCAAATTAGAGTGTTGAGTGAAGAGATGAATAATTTTTCAAAAATAGAAAATAGAGCTCCAATGATGAAGAAGGCATGGGTAAGAAAATATGAGCTACACTGTTTTGTAGTTCATACTACACTTAGAGCATGCAATTCTAGCTCTTGGTATCTGGATAGTGGATGTTCGAGGCATATAACTAGAGATAAGTTATTGCTTGGATTTCTCGAGGAGTGTCATGGTGGGATAGTCACTTTTGGTGATGGAGAAAAGTCGAAGGTTCTAGGAGAAGGTACGGTTGTGACTTCTGGTCTGCCTAAACTAGAAGATGTGCTTTATGTTGAGGGTCTTAAAGCAAATTTGCTGAGTATAAGCCACATATGTGATAATAATCATAATGTCAATTTCTCTCCTGATAAGTGTTCGATCATTGACTATTCTGGGAATTGCGTAATGGAAGGTACGTGTTCGTCTGATAGTTGTTATTGCATTATTCCTGATTCTCAAATATCTTACAATAGAGTTAAACTTGATGAAGTTGAAATTTGGCATCAGTGAATATGACATGTTAATTTTCAAGATTTAACAAAAATCACCAAGAGTGAAATTGTCAAAGGTGTCCCTAAGCTTGGTTTTGGAAAAAGGATTGTGTGGAATATGTCAGAAGAGTAAACAAGTTCAATGTCATCATAGGAAGATAAATAGCATTCGTACTTCCAGACTTTTAGAGATGTTGTATATTGACTTTGTTATGGTGGATGATTACTCTAGATTTACATGGGTTGGATTTTTTAGTGAAAGTCTGATGCTGCTAAAAAATTTAGAAAAATTTGTTTGAAAATTTAGACTGAGAAAAGTTATCCCATTACTAGAGTGAGGAGTGATCATGGAAAGGAGTTTGAAAATTCAGGGATTGATACTTTTTGTGATGATAGAGGAATAAAGCATGAATTTTCAGCATCACATACTCTGCAACAAAATGGAGTGGTTGAGAGGAAGAATAGAGTTCTTCAGGAGATGGCTAAAATATGTTGCATGAAAGGAAGGTTCCTAGGTATTTTTGGGCTGAGGCGATGAACACAGCTTATTACATCTTAAATAGAGTCTATCTTAGGCCTGGCACCTTAAAGACTTCTTATGAACTGTGGAATGACAAGAAACTAAATGTGAAATATTTCAAGGTTTTTGATTCAAAATGTTATATTCTTAGTGATCGTGAGCATATTGGGAAATTCGAGTCTAAGAGTGATGAAAGAATATTTCTTGGGTATTCGTTGAAGAGTCGGGCATATAGGATTTTTAACCTTAGAACTTATACGATGATGGAATCTGGTAATGTAGTGGTTGATGATTCATGTGTTGATAAGCTTTCAACGTCTGTTGATGAGGAAGATAGTGAGCCGTTATTTTTGCTAGGAAATGATTCTTCAAATGTTGATAAAGAGGACAATATTGTACATGATGATAATCCTGGTCCTAATGAATCACTTGATCAAACTTGTGATGTTCAGGCTACTCCTTCTAAAGAACCATCTGCAAGGGTAAAATTATATCATCATTTGGATAATGTCATAGGATCTATTAATCAGATGATGGTGACCCGAAGAAAGGCTAGGAATGAAGTCTCGTATGCATGTTATACATCTTCCTTGGAACCTAAAAATGTTAAAGAAGTTCTTCAAGATAGTGAGTGGATAAATGCTATGCAAGAAGAACTTTAGTTGTTTGTTAATAATGATGTGTGGTATCTTTTACCTAGACCGAAAGAGATAAATGTGATTGGTACCAAGTGGATATTCAAGAATAAAAAAGATGAAAATGGTACAGTTGTTAGGTAATCTTCATGAGGAGGTATACGTGGAGCAGCCCAAAGGATTTGAAGATCCTCATTGTCCTGGTCATGTTTACAAGCTTAAAAAGGATCTGTATGGGTTAAAGCAAGCTCCTAAAGCTTGACATGAAAGATTGACCGACTACCTATTGGGAACAGGTTTTATTCGAGGGGGAGTGGACAAAACACTATTTATTCAGAAAATTGAGAGTGATATAGTTGTTGTTCAAATATATGTTGATGATATTGTGTTTGGTTTCACTTATGATAAACTTGCTCATTATTTTGGAGATCAAATGACACATGAATTTGAGATGAGCATGATTGGTGAATTGAACTTCTTTCTTGGGCTTCAGATTAGACAGTTGAGTGATGGGATTTTCATTTCCCAAACTCGTTATGCTTTGCAATTAGTGAAGAATTTTAATTTGGAAAAGGCTAAGGATGATCGTACTCCCATGAGTACTAGTGTCAAATTTTGCATAGATACTAAAGGCAAAGATGTCGATCTTACACTTTATAGGAGTATGATTGGGAGTTTGTTATACTTGATTGTCAATCGACCTGACATAGTTTTTAGTGTTGGTTTGTGTGCACGTTATCAGGCAAGTCCTAATGAGTCTCATATTATTGCAGTGAAAAGGATTATGATGTATGTTAAAGGGACGGTGAATTATGGATTGTGGTATCCATCAGGTATTAACACCTGATGTGATTGGGCTGGTAATATTGATGATAGAAAAAGTACTAGTGGAGGGTTTTTTTATATTGGTAGTTGCTTGGTATAGCAAGAAGCAAAATTGTATTTCTCTTTCCATTGCCGAGGCTGAGTATATAACAATTGGTAGTTGTTGTACTCAAGTGTTGTGGATGAGACAAATGTTGCAGGATTATAGTTTTTCTCAAGGCGCGATGACTGTGTTTTGTGATAACACGAGTGCGATAAATATTTCTAAAAATCATGTTCAACACTCTAGAATTAAGCATATAGATATTCGACATCATTTTATTCGAGATCTTGTTGAAGATGGTATAGTGTCTCTAGAGTTTATATCCACATATTCTCAGTTGGCAGGTAGTTTTACAAAACCATTAGATTTTCAAAAGCATGTTAGTCTTAGGAAATCTATTGGTATACTTTCTTTAGAATAGATATCGTATTATTTATCATTGTAGGAACACATTGCATTATTTTACTAGAATTGATAGATAATCATGCATTTGTATAATATTTATTCATGCATGCATTTAAAAATAAAAAAGAATAAAAAGAAATTTGTTTTTTGGAATAATGAGCTTGGCAAGACTACAAACAATTGTCATATTTTACTCTATTCTCATATTTACTTGTCTAATTATGCATATGGAAGTAGAGGTATCAGCCTGACTTAAGATTTTGAATGTTTACTTGGCATGATTATTTTATGCTGAAAAATCTTAGTCTTAGGTGCATGTTTTACTTCGGAGATAATCTTAATGCTTGCTGAAACTATTAATTTGTTCATTTAACCCGAAGTGATATGAAGGTTCTTGAGATATGATAGATTGATCTATGCTTTTAAATACCTTTTGCATGCTTATGAATGTTGTGATAATGTTGAAAATATGAAAGAATGAGATGTTTAAAATATAGAAATGCAATAAGTAGTTCTTCGATCTGAGTAACCAGACCTCTTGCCTCAGTAAGCATTGAGAGTTCGCGTAAAAAGGGGAGAAGACTAATGAGCACATATCCCAAGGAAGAAGCTCGGGCCCAGTTGATCGGGACTAACAATCCTTGCTGGAAAGTCCAGAGCTTAGAAAGACAAACAGGGATAAGGTGAAAATTTTGAAAAGAATATATTGTGTGTCAAAGAGAAAGTAGAATGTTGTATTCTTTTATCAAGTAATAAGGTTCAAGTTAATGATTAGACTTCTAGTTTGGATATTGGACTATATTAACATCATGGTTGGTGAGGAGATTATCAGAATTAGTGTGTATTGTTTTCATCTTCCCTTAGTGCTTGCACGTAAGAATTTATATATATATATTTGCAAAACTTGACTTGTGCATTCTTAAGTCTACAAGGTATGTGTGTTGATTTTCTTCACTACCGTGTGTATAATGGCTGAGTTAGATCTGAGAATATGATGTGTTAATGATTAGCTTGTTGTTTCTACTACCTTGTTCACATATTTAAAAATACAAAAATATTTTTGTTTTGTTTTTGTCTTATTTTATTCATGATATTTTGCATTCATGCATTTAGTATTATGGTCATGCATTCTCGAGAATCTAGATATAATCTTATAAAGTAGTTTATCATCATATTTAGTGTTTGGTCTTAGATTCTCTAGTGTCTCCTCTGTTATCTTTTTCCTATGTTTTGATTGATACATCTTTTCTTGTCATTTCATTGACAAAAAGGGGGACGTGTATTTAGTAAGGGGGAAAGATTGTTCGGTTTAGAGAATGAGAAGTTTTGAGTAAGGGGGAGTAATGATTTTAAGGGGAGAAGGAGTGTGTGTTTTATGATATTTATGCTTACATGGATATTGTGTTTTTCTTATGATCATTTTATATTTGTTTTCCACACTTGCGTTAAATGGTTTATTGAGTGTTGTGGTTATAGGATTGGTAGACTGTTATGAAAGCAAGGTGACAATTTATATCTATATTTGTTGGTGTGTGTTCATAGGTATAGATGTTATGTTGTTATTTGTGAGACTATATTGTAAAACATTGTTTTGTCTCAGAAATGGAAAGGGGGAGATTGTAAGAACACTTTTGAGTATTGTTTATTTATGGCATGTTCTAGACAATAACCATGTTGTGTGCTAGATAGGTCATTTTGGTTTCAACGAGATCTACAAGTTTCGACAAAAGTAAACTCATGCATTGATGTAATAAATAATACAAGTGAAATGCAAAAGTGAACGTGGTGAGTAAAAATGTCTCCCGGAGGGCAAAAATGATATTTTCCAAAGCCGTCACTTCAAGCAAAAAGTCTCGTGGAATCAAGATAGTCATTTTGGCACAGTTGCCGAGAAAAGTGGTTTTCATAAAGAAGCCTATGCTCAAGCCTACGCCTATAGGAACAAAAAGTGACTAAAAAGTGGAATTTTACGCTCAAGCTACGCTCATGCCTACGCTTAAGGCGTAGTTGCGGCAGGAAAAAATAATCCATGTTGCAATGTTGATTATGCCCTATTTTTTATTCTATAATGTGTCTACGACTCTCATACCTCAAAGTACGTGCAAAATACCTATTATTCATCGAGAGTAGTGTTTGAATTGATTGATGGTGAAATTACTAAAAAGGGAAAACTTAGGATTTGAGGCTAGGGTTTTTGAGATAGATCTTTGCAGTATTTTATCATTCATATTATTTTACAGAGATAGAGATAGTGAGAGAGAATATCATTGAGTGATTATTCTAGTTCTTTCTTGTTTTGAAGTTGATTATATTGTGCTTCTACATCGATGATCTTATGCACTATTGAATGACCTATATTTTGAAAAATCTACACATCACTGATTGCAACTTGGTTGCTTTAATCCGTTTTGAGAAGCGCAGCCATCTAAGTACGGAGACCGGAGCAGGAGGCTTCGTGGTTATTTGATCTGTTGAGAAGCATAGCCGTCAAAGTATGGAGATCGGAGCAAGAGCTTCGTAGAGCACGAGTGAATCTAGACTTTCAGACTGTCACGCCCCGAATTCCTAGGACTCCGAAACCCGAGCCTAAGAGCTAAGGGAGTGATTGCGGAAGTAAAAAGAAACGAGAACCAAAAGACATTCAGTCATCAAACACCCATAAAGGGTTGCAATGAATGCCCAGATACCATGCTGTCACGCCCCTAAAGGGTGACGCAAGCCAAGCGACTACTAGAGTCAACAATAACAAAGGAAATACATGGAATAACAATGAAAACTATACTCCATGCCAAATAGGATACTAGAACTCAAAAGTATCCTCAGATACCAACAGACACGCTCCTAAATCCCTAAGACTCCCGAACTGGGATATCCAAGGAATCCAGAATGTGATCCTTAATATGAATGACCAACTAAGACATCATTAACCAAGAAAACACGTGGGTTAATGATAGAAATGGTATATTCCATACCCAAATGACTAATAAAACTAAGCAGCGGAATCTAACGAAAATCCGGCAGAGTTCCGTTTGTAAATGGAACATCCGGACAACCAAACACAACACAATAACCTGCCCAAAGCAATTCAATAATCACAATGGCTTCCAAGCCCCACATTCATCAATCCTACTAGGGCCGAGGTAGTGGAAAGAAACCAAAACCCCTCCAAACCCTCTAATATCAACAGAGCCACAAATGCTCGAATAAGAATACAGAAAAGCGTCAACTGTACAGAATAAATACAATACATCCTGAAAGAATAAATACAGGAAAGTAAAGAATACATCAATAGGGATATGCCAACAGACTGGCTCCCAAAAGAGATACATGATAATCCCATAACAATGGGTAAAGAAGCTGACAGAAGAATACTACCGTCCCCAAACCCAGTCGTGCTGCAACCGTAACCGCATCACCCAACGCAACTCCAAACCTGTAACAAGGAAACAAAAGGAAGCTGTCGTTGCACTGCATCCTGCTCATAGCCGTATATTTCCTGCAACCTGGCGTGGAATACCAGGGGGCGAATGAAATTCCCCTGTGAGCAAATAAGCTCAGTGGGAAAAGATATCCTAACTACCACATCCTCTGATAGTTTAGGTAAAGCTAAACCGTCTAATAAGATATAAATATAGCCCAACTAGTCCCATCCACGCAAACCCAAGTCACACGCTCATATACTATCGTAAACGAGTATACATAAGTATATAGGGAATATATATATATATATATCTACACGTATATATATATATATAAATACACAACATGAGTCTCTAAAACTCGTACTCCAAGTACCCAACACCAGTAGTCTACACTACTCTCACCAACGTACACTAGGTACACGACACTAATGTCAATTCTAACCAATCATCCAGCGCTCACAACGCTAACCAGAAAATCTAAACAGAGGGGAAACACACTCACCTCTAATATCCACAGGGATCAAAATCCACCACTAGTACCAGGGGATACTCATAACTCACTCCCCGATAACACAGGAGGAAAAGTGCTCACGTCCTTGCGTACTAACACAATCATCATCTATATATATATATATATATTGTAAATGTACAATATATATATATATGTATAAAACAAACCTCATCATATTCCTAGAGAAAATCTACCTCTCAGGGCTAGATCACCTTAATCATATCACCATGTCATAAATCATATCGACCTCATAATACTATCATCAATAGGGTCAATCACATCACTAACACTCTCACTATAGGCGGGGAAAACCACCCAATCAAATCACTGGACTACACGGACTCAACTCACCAGAACGACCACCTCAGGGTCACCAAAGCAAAGCGAAGGAAAAGACTTCCCAATGCTAAACCAACAGATAACCGAGACAACAATGGCAAGGTTAAAACACCACAAGTGTTTAAGGAGAACACCTGGACAAGGAACCCAATCCACTCGGTATCCATGCCCATAACATGTGGAATAACTCGAATCACCTAAGTGGTGACGTCAAAAGCCAAGAAGAAAGGAAGGGCAACACTATATGTGTGCACTGAACAACACCAAGCCTCATACCCGAGACTTAGAAATGATAGGAAGCAAAGGTGAAACAATGGAACACCTTTCAAAACTCTACAGGATGAGATATTGAGAAAGAAGTCCCGAAATCTCAGAATCCCAAGAAAAGTAATAAAATAGTTTTCTTTTAAGAAACCACATAGTAAAAATGACCGTCTTGCCCCCGGTCTCCGTCAGTTGCCATCACCGGCTTTTATAAGTTGAAAATCTTTTCAAGGAAGATCCTAAGATCAGTTTATAAGTATTAAAACTTTTCATTTTACGGGGGTAGGCGAAAACGGGTTTTTCCTTTTAAATATAAAGAGTTTGTTTCAAGGTTTAGAAAACACCGTTTTCGAAATGACAGCCACGTAAGAATGAACAACTCCACGGATTCCTATAATGCCCAAAAGGACAGTAAAGGAAGAACAACACGTTGGACTCACGGAAGACAACCATCCGTTTCCAACTCCACCAAATCAAATGATACCACGAGGAAGAGGTTCGGCACCACGCCGTAACCAAGGAATCTAGGAATGACATACAAGTCAACGACCACGTACTAGTGTACAAAACGCCGTACAAGGAATGCTTAGGGGAATGAACTAAGCACAAGAACCGAGACTGTCAAGCTACGGTACCTCGAGTACTAAATAAAGTCACTCAACCGTAACCTCTTCTCACCAATCAAACTCTCAACTACAGTTGATAACTCATTCCTCAAAAGTGAAAGACACCTAAAGGTCCATACTACAAAGCACAATCTCATCACCCGCCTTCTCGAAGGCCTCAATCACAATTGACACTACGTCAATCACTGACCTCAATCTCTAAAGATATCACACAACTAACTACAACCACAAAACAATTAACAGTCCTCTCTAAGGCCACAAATCAAAATCAACTCCACAATCCACCACTAGCCTCAACTACTCACAGAGATTACTACGTCAATACACTTAACCTCCCTCAAGGGCATAAAAGCATATAACACAAGTATAAAGATTATATGTTTCATTTATACTATAATGATTTCCTCATTTAAAGTCTTATTTCACATTATTCATTTTCATCTGAGCATTTATAAAATATGAATTTAATTCGCAATATTCATAACTAGCATGCTCCAACATCACATGTAATATAGCACATATACATGTCAAATGAGATCACATAAACAGTGTGCAGTGTAATGTGACTCAACACCCCACGTGATACACACACAAAATCACACCCTTCCCAAGGGTAACGGATACAAACTCTGTCCACTCATCATAGTGTAGAGTTACCACACCGACCTTTCCCAAGTGATTTTTCTCTCTATCACTTCAACAGGGAAGGCGGTTGTACGAGAGCCCAACTTGCAACTCCGTACGCCATGACTACCCTTGAGTCAAGAACACGAGCCTCTACCTGGACTCCTAACTCACATTTGTCGGCTTTTTAGTTCCGTAGGCGTGATACCTCCTGGCCAGTTGTTGTGATGATCCGACACAAACGTCTACTCATAAACCACACGAAATGAAGTAGACCACACCAAATGAACTCTCTCTGTCAATGGTGAAACCGTGCACTACACGCACCAACACCCATGTGCTCACACGACATGGTGTACAATCAAATCACATCTCAACATAAATATATCATGCATCATATTTATGTAATTATCCACATGATAATATCAACAAAAATTCTCAAATCTCTTTACATGCTTTTAAAAATATATTAAAGCATTTAGATCACATGAAAATAATTTCATATACCATTCATATTCTCCAAAAATATATTTTCTTTAATTCTTTAGAAAATATCTCATTTTCAATTAATATGCCTTTTTAAAATAATTTAAACAATTATTTCACGTATTCCAAAAAGAACCTAGCACATCATCTAAGCTTTACGAATCTCTACTATCCCATTTAAATTCATAAGGGTTTTCTAAGCCGTCTATTCTTATTTAATTTAAATAAGAATATAATTAATCACATAGGAAATAATTTAATTAATTTTCTTAAATTAATTCCTAAGTCCAATTCCGATTCTAAACAAATTATAGATATTTAAATTAACGATTTAAATCATCTATATTAAATTAAAATAGGGTTTTACACCCCTAAACTATTTCAATAATGCCGAGTGAGAAATATAATTTCCCACCTAATTTATACGTTACCGAACAGTCCAAACAGCACAATACCGGCGCCCGAACACGAAGCCCGCCGACCAAATTCGTCCGATAATTATTTCGAATATATCGAAATGTCCGTCTCGACAACCTATACGATATATACGAAGCCCATTAATATTTGGTTAATTAATTGGGTTAAATCTAAAATACCCCAAACGGAAACTATAACCTATAATTGCGATTTCCGGACAAATCGTTAATCCTAAAATCATGAAATTAATATATATCGAATACCATGTATATACGGAGCTACTCACCGAAAATCGGCTCAAACCGATCACCGGAAGGTCGCCGAAAAATTGGCCGAAGCCCAACCGGACACGTCCCTGCTCACGCGCGTCTCTGCACTGGCCGTCCCTTGCGCCACCACCGACGCCGCCCTGCGCCGCCGTGCGCGACCACCACCTGCTAGCCTCGCCGACCACCGCGAACCGCCGCCGTCCACAGCCCTGCTCCAGCCGCAGCTCTCACAGTCCGGCGACTCTGCGTGTTGCCGCCCGCTAGCGACCACCCTTTCAGCCGACTCTCTTGCCGGCGATCATGGAGGTAGAGAGGTGCTGCCGCATCAGCCGTGCATGAAGAGAGGAGAAGAGGTGGTTCCGTCGTGGAGAAGGAGGAAAGAAGTGGTCATTCAGCAGTAGTGTAGGAGAAGATGCACGTATACATATACATATATCATATTTATTTAATATATATATATATATCCTAAAATTGAATTTTGTACAACCTAATTGTCAATAGGCTCATGTGACATGCCATGTGACCAAAAGAAATAAATGTGACAATAGCTTCCCAAATTACAATACTAGCCCTCTATTTATCTATAATTACGAAATAACCCCCAAAACTATATATATATAATTACAATTAAATATATATATATACGATAAATCCCAATAAATACCGGGAACGTCCAAACATAATCTCGTAAGTCCAAAATAATAACGGGACGCCCAATAAAATATATCGGGGTAGAAACCCAAACGTCGGAACACTTAAACAAGCCCGACCAATTAAAATGTGTCGTCATCCAATTGAAACGCTAATCATTAAACGTCGAATAAACTAACGTCGAAACGAGACCGTGTAATCGATAACGATAATTCGCGTAGTCGTCCAGGAAAAAACGTAAAGTCATCCAGTCGACTTTTAAAACTAAACGCGAAAAATTTACAGGTACCCAATACCAAGAATAAACAATACGTCAATAACAAGTGACGTCATTATCGAAATTAAATTAAATATAATTTCAGGAAAAAGGAAAATAACACGGGGTGTTACACAGACGTCGAGTGAAGAATAACAAATTACAGCGGTTGTAAGTTCTATTTTCATAAAGTCTTTACAATTTCTTTGATTCATAATGCATAGATACCCGAGTGTATCTGTGATTGTTACTTGGAGTCTTTCCAAGGTTTTCCACGTAAAAATATCTGTGTCTTCTCATGATTTATTTTATGCACTTATATTCATAATTGTTTGTTTTATCTAATTAGAAAATTAGGGTTTGTGATTGATTAAAATTGAATTTCCGCTAGATAATTTTAATTGATCGTAAAATTGACTGAAAGCTTATTCACC
Organism: Cornus suecica; assembly: GCA_963922005.1. NCBI lineage: Eukaryota > Viridiplantae > Streptophyta > Magnoliopsida > Cornales > Cornaceae > Cornus > Cornus suecica. The sequence continues at coordinate 27,438,166 of OY998246.1, read as the reverse complement.
CCCCCCCCCCCCCCCCCCCCCCCCTCTAAGGTAGTTTCATTAATCGTCTAGGTAATTTCACTAACCAATCATGAAGATGATTGCTACATCAGTGATGCAGTCTTCTCCCTCCATGAGCGGCTAGTCGGTATCTAGGGTTTCCAAAGAAACCGTAGTCGAGTAATGTAGAACTTTAATTTATTTTATTATAAAGAGGGGAGGCTAAAGAGAACTTATATGATGATTATGTAATGATAGATCGAACGTATAACCTAAATAAGATTCTTTGTTAATTCTCTTCTTGTCTTAGATTGAATTAATAATTAATCTTGAACAACTATATTTTATTACTAGGGGTTGGAACCCCGAAAATTTAATAATGGTTTCTATATAATGGTTCTTAATTGGCATGATAAAGTCTTAGGTTTTCAAAGTTCATGATAAAGAAGATGGTTATTAGCATGCTTTTAATTTCATGTTTTAGGAGTAGTTGTAGTATAGATGCATGCAACAATCATACTAATCGAAGATGTATTGTAGTGAATCGGACCGATTGCATCTCTTTGGGGATTAGGAAACTACTTGTAGCATTGCTAATCTAATTCATATAAGATGTATCTTTCTCTTACAATAATAATATTAAAATACTATATTACAAAACTAGTGGTAGAGTTGGATCAAAACCCTAGACTTGTTTATCTTGATTTAAAACCAAAACAAAAACCTTTCATTTAGTTTATGTTTAGCAGTTTATAAAACCATCCAATCAAAACAACGTTTATAATATAATTCAATTTTCTACTTTACGATTATTTGAAATACGACTTTGATCTCTGTGGTTCGAAACCCTCTCTATCCAACTATACTATATACTACTCACGTACTTGCGACTGAGATGTAAAACTAGATCTTGTTACTTCTTCATTTTAAACACTTTTATTTTAACACGACTTGAACCGATCACAAGTTTTTGGCACCGTTGTCGGGGAACGAACGGATATTTCAGATTATTATATTGAAGTTCTTTGAATTATTGTATTAATTTCAGTTTATTTTTACTTATTTTCTTTTTTTTTCCTGCAGATATTCAGTCACTGCCAAAACTAAAGTTTTCCAGAAAATTTACGAATTACAGCCACCGATCGAGCAGCAACATCAACGATCGATCGGTAAATTGGCCGATCTTTCGGTAAGTTCTCTGATCGATCGAAACTTATTTCGATTGTTCGGGCTAACTGGTGATCGATCGGAACAACATATGTTCCTGCGAAAACAAAAAGAAATAGAAAGCATACAATTGATTTGCATCTTTTACACAATATCAGAAAAAAAAAATTTAAAATTAAAAATTTATCTTTTCTTAAAAGAAAAGGAATATAAATTTACTATTTGATAATCATAAAATATATATATAAATAAATATTTACTGATTTAAATAATATAATTAAATCAGAAATATCATAATTTATCTAAACAAATATATAATTGTTGCATTCTTCAATTATTATATTTGATTATTTTATTAAATATTATTATTTAACTGTTTATGTTTGGACGTCGTTCAATTAATAGTCCCATTGAAACATTTGATCCTGAAATTGATCGAACGTACCAAATAAATAGAAGAAAGAATTTAAGTAATTTAAATAATATAAACATCGGTGATAATGCAGTAGTGGCTCCGCCCGCAGTTTTTAAAGATTTTTATACTCCTTAAGAATATACTTCCCCGTTAGAAATCGGGATACTAATTGGGGCGAACCAATATGAAATTAAACCTGTTATAATTAATATGTTGTCTAAGTTTAATGGGCATGCTCAAGAAGACCCTTATCATCACATAGATGAATTCTTAGAGGTTTGTTCTACTATACGTATGAGAGGATGTACTGATGATGATTTTAAAATTATATTATTCTCTCATTCCTTAAAAGATAAAGCGAAAATCTGGTACCGTACAATACCGGTTGATATTAAAAGTAGTTGGAAGAAGTTCCAAAAAGAGATTTTACACAAATTCTTCCCAGTAGGAAAAATTCACGAGACCCGTAGAGCTATCTTGATGTTTTCACAAATACCCGGTGAGAAGTTCTATGAGACTTGGGAGCGATTTAATGAAATTTTGCAAAAATATCCTCATCACGGATTCCTTAGTCACCATTTAGTTCATAGTTTCTATATAGGACTAGGACAGGGCCATAAAAATACATTCGAAGCAGCCTGTAGAGGAACCTTTACTCAAAAACCCATAGACTTTTTATAGGATCTTTTTAAGAATCTCAGTGAAGATTCACGACAGAATATGTCTGACATTAGAGTTCCACGAACTATCCTTTCTAGTCCTAAAAGAACGGATAATGCATTTGAAATAAGTCAGATGTATGAAGTAACATTGAAAGTGACTGAACTAAATAAAAAGTTTGACGAATTAATGAGAAATAGTTACGTGAATCCCACACGTTAAGAAGTTTGATCAGTATGTGCCAGTACTTCATATTATGCTAATAATTGTTCCCAAATACAATAAGAACCTGACTATATCACTGAGGATGTTAAAACCACATTTACCAATCCCAATAATGATCCATTTTCAAATAGTTAAAATCCGGGTTGGCGTAATCATCCTAATTTCTCGTATAAATCTTAAAATAATACATTCAACCAAAATCCTAATCAACAATCCAACCAATTTCGACCATTTCACCAAAATCCTAATCAATAATCAAATCAATTTCGTTCCTTTAATCAAAATTCTAATCAGCCACCTTTTAGAAATCCTAACAATATACCACCTATGATACCACCTGGGTTTGAACAAGAAATCAGGATTGTATTAAACGAGTTTAAAAATGTTACGCAACTCCTACATACACATTCCCAATCTATCTCTAAACTTGAAACCTAAATCGGGCAGATAGCTAATTCCATGAATAGAAGAGAAGAAGAGAAATTACTAAGTCAACTAATAATAAACCCTAAAGGGTAGCATATGATTGAGCATATAGTTATTATGGGAGAACCAGCCATAGAAACTGTTCAAGCAATAACTACACTTCGAAATGGTAAAATCATAGACAATAAGGCTGAAGAACAATTCGAGGAAAGGACAAAAAGCAAAATTAAAAAAGAAGAAATAAATCTGGAAATAGAAAAAAATTAGTTCCTGAAAAGAAACAAGAACATGTTATAGAGAAATAGAGTTCGACACCACAAAGAGAAGCAGGAGAAACGAGTTATGAACCAAAAGCGTCGTTCCCACAACGCTTACAAGATCACGTTCCTTACAAAAAATAAGGAGAAAAGATTCAAGAGATGTTTGAAACTTTCCAACAAGTGAAGATTAATCTTCCTCTCCTTACAACGATTAAACAAATTCCAGCTTATTCCAAATTCTTAACAGATTTATGTACCCATAAGACGAAAATCTGAACTCATAATGCTAAGAAAATACTATTAACTAATCATGTGATTTATATAATATCAAACACTACACCTCCAAAATAAAAGGATCCTGAAGCACCAACTATCACCTGTATAATAGGAGATCAAGAAATTGAAAAAGTTTGAAATTACCTAGACGATTAATGAAACTAGCCTATAGGGGGGGTTGAATAGGCTTTCAGTCGATTTTATGAAAAATTAAAATTATCTAGCAAAAATTCAATTTTAATCAACCACAAACCCTAATTCTTTAATCAGATAAATCAAGCAATTATGAATATAAGTGCATAAATTAAATCCTGAGAAGACACAGAGATTTTTTACGTGGAAAACCTTGGAAAGACTCCAAGTAAAAACCACGAATACACTCGAGTATCGATGCACTATGAATCAGAGAATTTGTACAGACTCTTATGAAAACAGAACTTACAACCGTTGTAATTTGTTGTTCTTCACTCGACGTCTGAAAGTCTATATCCACTCACGCTCCATGAAGCTCTCGCTCCAATCTCCGTACTCAGACAACTCTGTTTCTCAACAGATCAAATCACCATGAAACCCCCCGTTTCGATCTCCGCACTCAAACGACTCCGTTTCTCAAAACAGATCAGAGCAACCAAGTTGCAATTAGCAGTGTGTAGATTTTTCAGAATCTAGGTCATTCAATCATGCATAAGATCGTCGATGTAGAAGCACGATAGAATCAACTCCAAAACAAGAGAGAACTAGAAGAATTACTCAATGATATTGTCACGCCCCGTTATTCCTGAGACTCCAATCAGGAGAATCAGTGAATCCCGAGGTATGACATCACAGAAAATGACCAATAAAATCAACGATAACGAGAAAATACATGGAGTAAGAATGAAAATAAAGTATTCCATGCCACCTGAGTGATAAAAACTTAGTAATGAATTCAAACAAAAATCCGGCAGAGTTCCGTTTGTAAATGAAATATCCAGACAACCCAAAAACAACACAACAGAATAACCTGCCCATAACAACATAAATAGAATAAATGGCACGCAACCCAACATTTCAGAAACCTACTAGGGGTGAGGTAGTGGAAAAGAACACCGCTACCTCTACACAACCCCTCTAAAATCGCTAGAGCCCCAAATGCTCAAATGAAATTATAAAGAAAAATCAGATGGCGATGCCGAAAAAGTATAATGGCACCCCGAATAAACAAATACCCAAAATGAAATATACAACGAAAGGGAATATGCCAACAGATTAGCTCCCAAGAGAAATAAGAATACACCAAAATAAATACGGATAAATAGAACAAAACTAATGAAAAATGTCCCAATTCACCCGTACCATCGCCGCTAAATACGTCGTGCTGCATCCACCTGCAAACCTGCAACCTGTGTGGGGATGAGCACAACCTCGGGGACTCACCAAAAAATATCCCTAACAAACAATCCCCTAGTCTCCAGGAACCTCTAACCATCCTGTGTGCATGCATCTATCCTAGGTCAGTTAGTTGTCTCATCTGGCACCCACGCCAATCCGAGACCCCAAAACAACCCCACAGATAATCCAGATTATATCAAGATAACACAGAACAATAAAAAAATCACCAACCTATATACACAGGTCAAAACAACATAAATATAAACATGTACACAAGTAAAATCCCGTAAATAACTGATCATACCCGCATAGGCATACACAATAATCTAATACACACTATCGTCTATAAATACTACAATAACTAACTATCTATCACACTGTGCACCGAGCACACCACTCAAGGTTCCTAGGAGGTAAATATGTGACTCCTTAGGACTAACGAGAAAGAATAACCAGAATCACGCCCATAACTAAACCACAACGCCTACCCAGCATTGCTATCAAATCATTCCTAGAGAGTCTCGCTCTCACAATTCTAACCTCAAACTTGTCCTCTTATCCACAATAACCAATGAAATAATTCGTTCACTTAAAAGATCTTTTCTCTAAAGCCTCTTATAGTAAAGAGAATTTATAAAATCAACTAGTGGTCATATGGTAGGTTCACACTGCTACCATCTATTCCTCGAAAGTAACATAAGTGGAAGAACTCTGTCACTAGATCAGATTCGACAATCACATGTCAATCTCCAATTTTAAAATAATTAGGAGTGTAATAGAAGTTTTTTTTTTCTTTTTTGAAAGGTAAAGAATAATACTATTAAAATAGAAAGGCTAAAAAGCCATACATGAAGCACAGGGGCATACAATTAATGTAATCTATTTTATTTTATAAAGAGTAAAATATATATATTTTTTCTTCTATACATTTTTCAATACTTCTCCATTACTTTCTATTGTTATAATTTTAAATTCTTAATTAGATAAATGTCAATATGATTTTGGATGTTGTTACATTTTATATTAATTTCAAATAGAATTCGACAAGGCATCAATAATATGTAATAGATATAGTTTACTTAATTAATTTATTCACAAGTAATTTAATTATTTCTCTAAATTTTTAAATATAAATGCAAACTTTTTTTTATTTCATTTCATTTATAATCATATATACATTTTATCTTTTGTATACAATTTTCACTACTTTTATTTTTAAATTTTAATTCTTAATTATTGGTAGATAGATTTAATAATAGTTGTCATTATAATTTTGGATATTATTAAATTTTATACTAATTTCTCTATTATTCACTAGAATTTGCAATGATTTTTCATAGAGATATGACATAATTGAAAAATAATTTTACTCTACTTATATAGTTTTTATAATTTAAAAATATTTATATTTTTTTATTTCATTAAAAGGGAAACATTAAGTAATATTATTAAATTTTTGTAGTAAGATCTTGTAAACAATTATAACCTTTTATATTTACCTCTGTTACGTATCTTTTTCTTTTTTTTTTGTTTACATAAAGTGTTGTTATGTATATTTTCCGAGTCTTCATAACGATTGTAAACTATTTATTTTTCACATGAATTTTTTGGTTTAATCATTTTGTTCTTCAAATAATATATTCAATTTTGAGTATAATAGATAAATTAATTTATTAATCAAATTTATAATTTTATACTTACTAAATTGTAAATGACACATCCTCAACTTATATAAGTATGGGCTTTAAAATTCTATATAAACTTTTTTGTATAATATTTTAATTATGATTTTTTCTCACGTGCATTTTCATGTGACCTATATCTATTCTAAAAGTGTGAGGCCCCTTGGAATATTTTCAAACATTTGTGAATTTTTTAAAATAAAAATTGTATTATTTTGTATATTAATTACATGATATTATTTCATAATCAATGCCTTATAAAATGAAAAAAAAAATTGTATTCTTTTTTATATTAATTACATGGTATTATTTCGTAATCAATGCCTCATAAAATGAATCTTGATGATTATTAATTGTAAGCCAATAATTGAAATTGAAATTGAAACTATTCTAAAAGTGTGAGGTCCTTGGAATATTTTCATACATTTGTGATTTTTTTAAAATAAAAATTATACTATTTTGTATATTAATTACATGGTATTATTTCATAATCAATGCCTCATAAAATGAATCTTGATGATTATTAATTGTAAGACAATAATTGAAATTGAAATTGAAACTATTCTAAAAGTGTGAGGTCCTTGGAATATTTTCATACATTTGTGATTTTTTAAAAATAAAAATTATACTATTTTGTATATTAATTACATGGTATTATTTCATAATCAATGCCTCATAAAATGAATCTTGATGATTATTAATTATAAAACAATAATTTAATATAAAAATTAACAATATTGGAATATCAAATGGCATGTGTCTCTTGGAATTGCCCAAGTCTCCAGACGTTATAAAGAAAATAATTTTCTGCTCATATACATATAGTACTCTCTTACTTATTGAAAAATTTCGCTTTGATGCTCTAGGAAGTGGAGTTTCAATAATTGCTACCCAGGTATATATTTTAAATTAATTCAAGGCATCTCTAACCCTAGATGATCATACATTTCATAAGTATTTTTCCTTTATATTTGTTTTGTGTGCAACTAGAGCTTGTTTGTTGTGTACAAATTATATTCATGATTTATATAACTAATTGTTTCCCACTATTTATTCGATTTTATTTTTATTTTTTGCAATTCATGGCAGGCAGGTGCTCGCACAAGGTGTTTTTTGCTTCTTAATCAGCAAGGAAGGTATATATATATATATATAAATAAATAAAATGAAGGAAATGCGTGAGACATGCATCTAAACCTACCAATATGTATTTTCTCAAAGGGTCTTTACTCTCCATAGCAATTGACTTCATATATATATTTTAAAATCTTCTATTCATTATACGGACCTAAAGTAGCATAATTTTACATAGCGAACTGGTAATATTGATTATATTCACTATATATCTCTTTGTTTCATTCATGAGTTAAATTGTCAACATCTTGATGATATGTTTAAACACGCTTATTTAATTTAGATCATTTTCTCCGTTTTAGTTTGCCTTTTGTTTTAATTGATTTTACTATGAAAATGAACAATATTAGTATGAATAAGAGACTTAACAATAAATTTAGCCAAATGAGAGATAAATAATTATAAATAATAATATTACTAAAGTAAAAATAATAGTAGCCTTTACACTTAAACAAATAAAAAATTGTTTAATTAAATTTTTGTTACAATGGCTAAGAATAAATATAAAGGGCTTGATATTAAGTGCATATTTTTTTATTTTCATAATTTATTTTTATTTTTTTAAATTCGGATAATTTATAATTTTGAATTTAAAAAGTAATATTAATTTAAATGTTTTGTATAAACTTCAAATTCGACACCTTATTCTACTTGTATTATTACATTAAGAGTAATTAATTTAATATATATATTAATTTAAATTTATAATTTAATTTATTCCCTTTCCTACTTTTTCAAATAATTAATTCATTTGCCAAGATTTTTCATCACGTACTTTTTGCTAGTATATATATATATATATATATATATATATATATATTGACCAGTGGCAGAGCCATGATTTGAAGATAGTGGGGGCAAACTTAAAAAAAAAAATTACGCGATACAAATATATTTTTACTCAAAAATATTCGACAATAGATTATATTTATTATAAATATATAAATAGCTAAATTTTAATCAATTTATTTTTTAAAAAAATAAAATAAAAATCATTTTCTCCTATTCAATCATTACTTGAAAAAAATTATTCAAAATTTACTAATGAAGTTGAACTTGAAGATCAACGAAGGCAAGAAAAACAAATTGAAAACCCTATTTCAAAGAATAAAAATAATTTACTAGAGAATCTAAAATAAAAGTTTAAACGATTCATTTTCAACAATGATACTCAAGTAACCTGTAAGAGGAACTCATCTTCAATCTTATAACGATATTGTGTTTTACTAAATTCATCCTTAAAAAATTCCTGTTGGCCTTAAGATTTTAATCTAAGGGCAATTCCGTAATTTTGATAATAACAAATCATTAATGATGTATTTGTACTAATGGTTACAATGCGTATTTGTCCAAGCTTGTAAAAACAGGAAAATCATATATGGATCATGCGGTCAAAAAGATCATGGCGTTACCATTTAAAGCCACCGAGCAAAAGATTAAGTGCAAAGATGTTGAAGCTTAAAGACTATCAATTCTAAGAGGATCAACCACTACTTGAAGATTGGGGTAGATAGGTTGGTGAGTGTTTAAGATTAAATTGTCAAAGTAATTATTTGAATTATCTTTGAAGCTCTAGAAAATTGATTTAAACATGCATCATCTCACAAAACCATTTTTAAAGCTAAATTAAAATGTTTTTGAATACTAAGGTAACCTGACTCTACAAGTCAGATAGCCTAAGTTTTACAGAGGTTTCAAATCATTTCTTCAGAAAGTAAGGTAGCCTAACTTAATTAGTCAGGTGGCATGACATAAATAGTCAGGTGGCCTAACTCTCAAAGTTAGATAGCCTAACTTATCAAAAAAACAACACAAAATGAGCTTCCAACGGCTCTTGACTTTTGTGCTTCTTTTCTAACGTATTTGTCTCCTTTCAAACGGCTCTATATGACTTTTTGTCATATTTTATGCCAAAAGTGATGAAAGTGTTTACTATAAAGGGACTTAAAATTCTCTTTACAACTTACCTCTTGCAATCTCAATCATACACCTTCATATACATTTTTGTATCATCATTCACATATTTTCAAGTCTAGAGCTTCCATTTTTATTCAAATTCTTACTCTAGTCTTGTGAGCAAGAGAGTTACAATTGTACAAATCAATCTTTGAGATATATTTTATTGTACAAGATCATTGTATTCAAAGGATTGGTGTGACCCAATTTTAGGCTAAGAGAGGGTGTTCTCTTAGCAAGGAGAAGTGGTGTGCTTCTTGTGAAGGTTTTGCTCTCCACCCGTAAGGAGAAGCCATAGTGGATTTGGGAAGTCTCAAGAGAACCTTGAACCGAGGACGTAGGAATCAAGGGTATTCTGAACCTCGCTAAAATCGCTTGTCCAAGTATATATATTTCTCTCTCTACTCTTATTTTGATTTATATTGCTTTGTGTTTATATATTAAATCATCTAGCATTGCAATTACATTTATCAAATAAAAAATCGAATTAAATTCCATTGTTTAAGCTAAGACTCTATTCACCCCCCCCCCCCCCCCCATCGAGAGTCATTTATCGGGCAACAATTCCATTTTCGATAATTCAACTACTAGCTTGTTTAGCTCATCTACCACTCTAAAATGTATCAAAATCTATCAAATGGGTAATTTTAATAACTTGGACAGATTGTAATAAAATAATTAATAATTTTTACTTGAAAATTACTAAACATCTTGAAATAATATGGATGAATATATCCAAATTAAACAAATAAAAATAAAGTATGAGTCTTTTTGGTAAAGAAAATTAAGAGAAATATTAAAATTGAAATTCAATTAATCAATAACGTTATAATAAAAATAAATTATTAATAAAATCTTATCATATTTTATTTTTAATATAATCTTAGATTGCATCATTTTTATAATTAGGCCGACAGAGATACATCTTTTATTTTATTTATTTATTTTTATTTTGTAATAAATGGGCCACAAAATTTGGATCTTTTAAGCATTGTAGGGGGGGCAAATCATGCATATAATTTATTTTTTGCTTAAATATATATATAATAGGAAAAAAAATAAAAAAATTGACGGTACCCCTCCCTCCGCCCCTGATATTGACAGCTTATATAATTAACCAATTTTGACTTGACCTCCCCTTTCTGGTTTTTTTGTTATTAATGTTATTGATAATTAATTTATTAATTAATACTAAATTTTAAAAATAATGGGTATAGTGCACAAGATTTAGCATTTTAGACGCGAATTACCCCTAATCTATTTGTCGCATTCCAAAAGTGACTTTATATATGAAAATAAAATACTGTTGTTCACTGTATCAAAAATAGGGATAATTATGGTATAATTGCACGCAGTTCTACAAACGTTTCAATAACATCAGAAACCTTCCTTAACTACACTTGAATTGTAATATTTAACCGCTTTTGTTCAAAATCAACACCGGAAATTTACTTTATTGGTCAATAATGACATATTATGGATCAAACTCCTTATTTTACCCTTACTTTTGTATTCAAAATTACTAGAATACTCCAACTTTTTTTTACTAAATTGTCATCATATGTATACTATATAAAACCATTTGAGTGGTTGTTTATACCTACTCTATTTATCTTAAAATCACTCATTCTCTCTCTACAGACTCTTTCTCTCAAAATCACTCCTCTCTCTCTACAGATTGGCATTAGAGAGTGGATTTGTTTCAATTCACAGCTGCAACTACAACACTCTGCCTATACATGAAAATATACACGTAGACATAGAATAAAGCAAAGAGCAAACCCTACATATACATGAAAATATCATAATCATTTGATGATAGTATCATAATATTCAAATCTTCCACCTTTTTTTTTAATGTATTCTTATTATTTTTCAGGATTTGTGTAATCATTTGATAATAGTATTTCAGCTAACTAGTTTTCACTTCCTTGTGTGCACCAGTTCAAGCTCTTGAAACAATATCAAGCAAACTAAACATCAAATTCTGGAACATTAACCAAACCTTTTGCAGTGGGGGTAATGTTTTGAATGTGACCATCGACGATATTAGGAATCCTTGATTTGATATTGATTTAGGAATCCTTGATTGTAGACTAATTTTCCTTTTCCCTTGTATAGCTCCACTGATTATTCCATTTGTAATTACCCATATATTTTTCTTTGTAAGACTTTTCCTCCTTTTGTATATATATACGTACAAAGCAATGGGATAAAATATAACTTTTGCTCATTACAAATTCAAATGTTTCATGGTATCAGAGCGCTCTTATTGCGTATAGGTCATGCAATCCCGTCGACCATTTCTTCCTCCTTTGTTATCCTTCAAAGTTTTTTTTTTCTCTCTCTTTCGTTTGTTTTCACCATATTAAGGGGTTCTGCTGGGAATTAGAATACAAATGAGGCTATAGATGCAAACAATCCCTTTCATCTCCATCCTTCTGACAACCCAGGATCCATGTTCGTGTCTCAACCTCTGATTGGTAAAAATTACTCAACTTGGAGTAGGGTTATGCTTATGGCATTGAGTGCAAAGAACAAAGTCAGTTTCATTGATGGATCGATTAAGAATTCTGCTTCAACGGATTCAACCTACGGCCTTTGGGATCGCTACAACAACATGGTAAAATCTTGGATCCTCAATTCTTTATCTAAAGATTTAGCCAGCAGTGTTATTTATATAGATACAGCAACCGAAATTTGGTCAAATGTCAAAGAGTGTTTTTCTCAACTTAATGTTCCTCGCCTTTTCCAAATTGAGAGAGATATATCTCTCTAAGATAAGAACAACTATCTGTTGTTATCTATTATACACGTTTGAAAACTTTGTGGGATGAACTTGCAAATTTGCAATCTTTTCCCACGTGTACATGCTCAGCTAAAAAGGCACTAGCAGATTACCAATAACAACATCGTCTCATCCAATTCTTGATAGGCCTGAATGAATCATATTCTGCGGTGCGTGGCCAGATTCTACTTATGGATCCTCTCCCTTCTGTGAATCGGGCATATTCCCTCATTTTACAAAACGAAAGGCAAAGGAATATGGTTGCAACATGACATCCAAACATTGAAACCACTGCATTAGCTGTCCAACAACAAAATCAGATGGCAAAGATACAAAGTAATAAGAGCCCCAATTTCAAAAATGAGCGACCTACTTATTCTCATTGCAAGTGGGTTGGTCACACAATTGACAAGTGTTATAAACTTCATGGATATCCTCATGGGCATCGTCTTCGCAAGGAAATTTCTCAATTTGTTGTGAACCAAGTAGGGCAACAACCACCTTTCTATGATGGATCCACAAGCAATTCTAATGCATCCCCTTTCATTACAGACCAAGTCCAACAACTCCTTGCTCTTCTCAAACCTCAAGCCATAACAAATCAAGTAGGTAGTAACACTTTCAGTTCTCACCTCTCAGGTATTTGTTTAAACTCTTCTTTCTATAATGCCTTTTAGATATTAGATACCGGTACAACAATTAACATTGTCAGTTCAATTGCTCTTTTCTCTTCTATAACATCTACTTGTTCCACTACTATTAAACTTCCTGATGTTAGTCTTGCACCTATAACCCATATTGGTACTATCTCATTGTTTCCCTCTCTTACCCTTTATAATGTCCTTTGTGTGCCTTCATTTAAATTCAATCTTATCTCAGTTAGCAAACTCATCCGCTCTTCAAATTGTTCCCTCATTTCTTATTTTAATTCTTGTCTTGTCTAGGACCTTACCTCGAGGAAGATGATTGGCAAGGATGAAGAATAAAACGTGTTATATTAGTTTGATCTCAATGATGTGCAACTCAACATCTAATCCTTCAGCTGATATCTGGCATAGGTGTTTAGGACATTTATCTTCAAAAACTATGAATATATTGTCATCTTTTATTCCTGAAATAAATATTTTGGATATTAATCAATATCATGTTTGTCTTCTTTCTAAGCAAACACTCTTACCTTTTTCTTGTAGTTCCATTAATACTCATGCAATTTTTGATCTTATTCATTATAACATTTTGGGTCCCCATCATACAGAGTCTATTTATGGTGCTCGATACTTTCTAACCATTGTCGATGATTACAGTCGTGCGACTTGGGTCTATCTCATGTCCCATAAATCTAAAACTCATTCCTTTTGCAGTCTTTTATTAAGCTCATCACTAACCAATTTGATCAGAAAGTAAAGAAAAATCAATCCGACAGTGGAGAAGAGTTTTCTATGATTAGTTTCTTTCAAGAGAATGGAATTATTCATCAACCAGTTGTGTGGACACACCCCAACAAAATGGGGTTGTTGAACATAAACATCGACATCTTCTCAATGTTGCACGTGCTTTACAATTTCAAACACATCTTCCCATTCAATTTTGGGGTGATTGTATTCTCACTGCTGCATATTTTATTAATAGGACTCCATCATTCGTTCTATCTGGGAAAACTCCCTATGAAAGGCTTTTTTTCTGAACAATCCTCATATTCACACTTGAAAGTTTTTGGTTGCCTTTGTTATGCTTCTACTCATGCTTTGAAGAAGACCAAATTTGATCCACATGCCAAACATTGTGCATTTATTTGGTATCCATATGGTAAAAAAGGTTATAAACTTTATGATCTCGAAAATAATAGAACCTTTGTTTCAAGTGATCTTCAACATCTTATCTCGAAAATATTTTTCCCTTCTCTCATATGCCTTCAACATCTTCTCCTCGCTTAATCTTTCATTTGCCAACAACATATGTTATAGATTTTCCTCCATCAGATGCGCTAACACCATTTAATTCTCCATCATCACATGTGCTTCATCGTTCTGAGTGTCCACGGCAACAACCCATATACTTGCAAGATTTTCATTATGGTTCGGCTACCCTTTCCAAACAATCATCTGACTAGACTAACTGTCTTCCGGTAAGCACTTATCATCCCTTATATCATTATATCATATTCTTCTTTTTCTCCTATGCACTGTGCCTTTAATGTGTCCATTTCATCCTTGTCAGAACCTAAATCTTTTCAACAGGCTATCAAGATCCAAAATGGTATGATGTTATGGCTGCTGAAATTCATGCTCTTGAGGCAAATAAGACTTGGAGTTTCATTAAAATTCCTGTTGGAAAATATGCAATAGGTTACAAGTGGGTTTATAAGATAACATACAAGTCTGATGGTACGATTGAGCGCTACAAAGCTTGAGTCGTGGCGAAAGGATATAGCCAGCAAGAGGGACTTGATTTTCATAAGACCTTTGCTCTTGTTGCCAAATTAGTAATTGTTAAAGCTCTCTTGGCAGTTGTTTCCATTAGAAATTGACATCTTCATCACTTGGATGTCAATAATGCATTTATTCATGGTGACTTAAATGAAGATGTTTATATGCAGATTCCATCTAGTTTTTATCGAAAGGGGGGGACTCGAGTTTGCAAACTTCACAAGTCTCTATATGGGCTTAAATAAGCCTCTCGATAGTGGTTTGCTAAACTATCTAATGCTTTGATTGCTGCAGGATACCTTTTGTAACATCCCGTATTATTTTCCCTTTTTCCTGAAATTATTTCTGATTTAATTTCGGTTGTGACGTCACTCGTTCATGACGTCGTGGTTATTTTTGGTGTTTCACGTGTAAATTTTTTGCGTTTACGTCTAGATTCGACTGGACGACTTGACGATGATCTCCTCGATGACTTCGGCGATTTTATTTGGTGAAACATTCATGTGGGATTTAGTTGTCGTCTACGTGGTTTCATTTTGACGATTGGCGTTCGATGCTTTGACTAGGTGGCGACATGCTTTATTTGACCGATGTTTCAGGTTTCGACTCAGTTATTCGAGTTTGGCATTTAGTGCTTTAGGGGTTCGACGTTTTGTGTTCCCTTATGAGTGGATTAGTACGTGCCTCGTTTAGCTAGCGTGCTTAGGATCATTTACACTTCCTTTGCTCATTTTCTCTGTGTTTATATATACATTGTGATACCCCCAATTTTTGCACGTGAGTTGGCCAGGCTCACATACGAAGATCGGGAAATACCATGCAATTGATATACATAAACATATAATATAATAGAAAATTTGTGAAATAAAAAAAAATCATAGTGGAAGCAATACTAATGTCAAATCTTACGAAAGACTTTAAGATACAACCTGGAAATCTTGTTAAAGACGTACCCCTAAATAAAATTACATTTATTTATAACTATGCCTAAGTTACAACAGTTGTATAACCAATATACACTGTAAACCAAAAGTAGGAATGGAGTAGACGATCACGAACAAAACGAGATGACTTAAAACTTTAACCCGGTGGCTGAACTGTCCCAGACCTGAAATGATAACAACAAGGTGGTAAACCCACGATCAAGTCCACTACTACTACAACCCAATAGAGGACCGATAAAGCCAACATCTCTGAACAAAATAACATGGATAAATGGACCCTATGTAATAAGATTTATCTTTCACTTTTTATGAAACCTTTAGAACGTTCTTTTCTTTTCATAATCACATAAGAGATATATAAATATATCTTTTTATAATAAATTACCAATGCACCCATGCATAAACATATTTTATATGTATATCACATAATCGAATAGAAGATTTATAATTATACCTTTTGAGATAAATAACCAATGCACCCCATGGACAAACATATTTTATAATATGTATCCCATAATCGAATAAAAGATATTTACTTATACCTTTAAAATAAATAACAATGCATCCTATGCATAAACATATTTTATAATATGTATCACATAATTGAATAAAAGATATATAATTATACCTTTATAATAAATAATCAAGGCACCTATGTATCATCAATAACATATAAATGAATATATTAATATTTATTATTAATTTTTTATGCCAATAGACAACCCTTTCAAACCATACTTTTTAACCACGTACCCGATAATTCAATCATGTCGTGACAACTCAATCATGTCCCGTGGTACTCATGAGACTACATTTATTAGTCAGCCTCCTTGTGGTTCCTTAGGAATCCTCATTCCATAATTATTTAATTAAATAATAAGATTTACGAATTTATCAATTCATTTTAACCACGTACCCGATAATTCAATCATGTCGTGACAACTCAATCATGTCCGTGGTACTCATGAGAGTGCGTTTATTAGTCAGCCTCATTGTGGTTCCTTTGGAATCCTCATTCCATAATTATTTAAATTAAATACTATGATTTAAAAGTGCATCATATGCATCACTGAACATATAATAAGTAAGTATTTTATACCTCACTTCATACATATATCTTTATTAGCATAATAAAAGTAAACATCTCATACATCACTGCGCATCCCATGCTTCACATATGTACACAATCATAAATAATGATTTATAACAACATATTAAACCATTATATCCAATAATCAACAAATACAAACTTCCATAATATAATCATTGATAAACCATTCTAATGAATATATTTAACACCATTTTAACCTTCGCATATTTTATGATAGGTTAATATATAATAGGATCCGAAATCACAATGTGATTTATTTAAAGTTTAGGGATCCAAAATATATGTTTACCAAAGATATTGGGGTTAAACTATAATTACAGTACAGTACGGGGATACCAATGTAACTTCAGCAATGTTCGGGGACCAATCTGTAATTTTCGTAAAGTATAAGATTTATATTGTAATTAGTATAAACATAAGGGGTCAAACTATAATATAATTAGGGATCAAACTGTAATTACAATAACATTCAGGGGTAGATCCGTAGTTATAACAATATTCAAGGGTTTTAATATAATTTCAGTAAATTACACATGCTTACAGTGCGCTGACACTAGATCATTTTCAATTTAAATGGATGATTCTGATTGGTTAATAAAGAACTTATCGTGTATACATATGCACCAGATTATAACAAATAATTATAATTTGAATCAAGGGATATAATTAAATGTTCACCTAATCCTATGGTAAGGAAAATGATCGCACCGTAGTAACATACAACCATCCACACCAGATTTCAGCATACATATATAATTAAATCAAAGGCTAGGATTAAAGATCCACCAAATCCTATGGTTAGGAATGGTGAGTGTACCATAGTAAATTAAATTCGCCCACACTAGATTTCAGAATATATATAATTTCCGAAAATTGCCACAATAATTCTAAACAATTCCTAGAAAATTCAAGAAGCCTATTTAAATAATTTTAAATATTAATAAAGCTTCTTAACTAATATTTGATGCAAAATTCCATGATCATATATGTATTTTATAATTAAAATATAATTTAAAGATAATATGAAATATATCATAATAATCATTAAAAATTCATCTATCTATATATATATGCATTTATATACATGATAACACTTTTATATTTATTTTTATAGAAAATTAACTATGTATAAATAATATATATCTATTTATACATATTATTTCACAAAGGTCTTGGATTTATAAATTCAAATGGGCAAAATAGAGTTGTAACTTGTCTTAAATTATCCGGTTTGGATCTATTATCTTCAAGCCCAAATCCCACCAAAATCATCACCTCATTTCGAAGATCTCTCTCTATTCTCTCCAAGCACAGTTATGTGATTTCTCTCAATTCACCAAAAATGAAATTGTAACCCACTTATGAAATGCAAACATTGCTTTAATAATGCTAACAATTATATATATATATATATATATATATATATATATATATATAGTCCTTGTCCCCCACTTTCCAACTTTCATTATCTTTACACCACACTTCCCACCTTTTATCATTATTCCTTCTCCTTTTTCTCTTTTATTTTATATTTTCTAATCCATCAATTATATAAACATAACTACTCATATCATCAATATTAAACTACACACATACGTACACAACACATATATACATTTACACATATATGTACACACCTCAAATTTTCTAAATTACTCAACACCATTACTAAAATTACACAATACATTTACTAAATTGCACATCACAATTATAAATTGTACACATACATCCCTCATAAATACCAAATTAATTAAATGCATAAATTAGGGTTATTACATACATGCTTTGTTTGTTTGGTGTGCTTTGTTCTTCGTGTTTCTACGTGCCTCTATGTGTTGATGTGGTTTTACGTGCCTTACTTGTTTGACTTGTGTGCTGAGGGGTATTCACACTCCCTTGTTCATTTCTTCATGTTTATATGTATGTGACACGTAGTACTTGACCTATTTGTAGGACTTTTAGAGTTTCCTTGTTTTAGGAGCTTCGATGGATTTTGCACGTATCCGCTGTATGGGTTTTTACCCCGAGCTAGTTATATTAGTTATATTAATTATTGGGTGTCCCGTTTATATTTTTGGGTTTGTGTGATTTTATTTGGGGGTTCCTGGTACATTTTCGGGATATATTGTATATATATATTTAATTGGACATATATAATTGTTTCTTTTAAAATATATATAGAAATATATATATATATATATATGGTATATTGATATATGTATATGTAGAGGTGTGGGAGTCGGCTAGAGAGAGAGAGAAAAGCTAACCATCATCTTCATTATCCTTCTTCTTCACAAACGAAGACCAATACTTCTCCATCATCATCTTGCTGAGAAAGAGAGAGAGATAACTGGAGTTGGATGGTTGGTTCACAACTGAAATCGCGACCTCGTGGTGCTAGGTGTTGTCGGCGAGGAGTGGCGGCCCAGGTGACAGTTTGCAACGGCGGCTGGGTCCAGAGGAGGCGAGCCGGAGTTGGGTGTTGATCGCGGCTGGAGGGAGATGCGATTTGATGAGGGTTTCGACCTGGGTTGGAGGTCGCCAGCTCAGACAAAGGTTGGGCTAGGAGGTGCTGGTCGTAGCACAACGAAGGCGCATTGATGGTGGCGCGACAACTAATGGTTCAGCCACGTGAACAGTGACGAGTTTGGCCGGACTTCGCAACTCCAGATCGAGCTGGTCCGAGCTTCATGTGGTATGAAATTTGGATGGTATCTAGCCCTCGATGTCGTACATGATATACCCAAATTTGGTACGAAATCGTTGAACGATTTGCCGGAAAATATGATATTTAGGTACGATTTGCTCTGTTTCGTTAGGCTATTACTAACGTACTTTGACTATATTGAATAGGAAGCAAGGCGGTCATTTCAGTTCGAGCAGAAATATTTTTGGATAACTTTGGTCGGCGGGTCCCCATTTTCAGGCATCAACACTGTTCACGGTGGGCCCGTTTCGGGGCTGTTTTAGGAACGCTATTTGAGGTGAGATAATTTTTAAAAAATATATCTAACTCTCATACTCGTAGCATATGGAGCAATAGATTTTATTATTGTTTATTTATCGAGCATGTTTTAAATATTTAGGAAATTATGATTTTCCTGATATTGTGTATTTACGTGTATATGTGATAACATGTGATTTGTTCCTAGCTATAGACGGGTTTAGGAGTTTGTATTAACTCAAAATTGAAATGCCCCTAGGTGGACTAGAAATGAGGCGGGAGATAGTAATTCCCACGAGAAACTAGAATAATTAAAAACCTACTTAAATTGGGTTGATAATAGACGGTCTAGCACCCCTTTGAATTTAAAATAGGTTGTGGAATTGTGGGAATTGAAATTGAACTTAGATGTTATTCTAGTTCCCTTTTATTTTCTCATAAATTATAAGGAGCGATAAATTGCGAACTGGATGTCCCTGAGATAGGTTTGTTATAAATTGTAGTTTTAACTTAAATTATAAGCATGTCGATGTATTAAAATTGGCAAGAAATGTGTAATTGAGAAAATTGTTATATTGTGAACTTGTTGTGTAAAAAAGATTGTAAGACAAACATATATCATTTGAAAATGTTGTACATTGATATTGACTCACTGTTGAGGCATGATATGCATATTGTATACACCATGAGCATATTTGCATTGAGTGTGGTTTCATGTCTCATTCATTTACCTTTGGTGTGAGTGAGTCTTTCGGGTCATCGCAACAACTGGCCAGACGGTGTCTCGCTACCGGCGGACTAGTACTCTGGGGATCAGGGAGGCGTGTGAGGATGTGGTCCGAACACGGTATGTATTTCAGGAGTCAATAAATTTGTTGTGGTTGTGTTACTTCGGCAACATAATACCCGGATGTCCCTTGTTAGATAGGGTGCATTGGTATTGCATTGGCATTCACATTGATCATTCATTTGCCATATAATTACTTGTTGAGCTTCCATGCTATTATTGTTTGCTGATATCAAGTATGTTGGATCTGAATTTTATTAAAGATTTATATTATTCCCTTGAGCACTACTACGCAATTGTTGTGGTTGCGGTTATGTTATTGGATATAAATCCCTTGTAAACGATAGAAAATACTCAATGTGAATGAAGATTTAAAGGCTTTAAGTTGGAAAGTAAAAAGTGGAACAATAATAAGAACCAGGGTTAATGGAGCCACGATTGACAAATATTCTAGGTGGTTACGTGAAACTAAGTAGAAAGAGGCCTTAGTGTGTAACTTTTCCCCTTTGAGTTGTGTTTCTAGTTAAGCTGATCTATTCCTTACTGTGACTTAGTTGTGATTGTGACTTTTGGCCATATAGGCCTTAGTGGTTGGTGACTAGTGTTACTACGGGGTGATTAGTGTACCACTTCGGTTGTGTGGTGAGGTTAGTAAGTTAAAAGTCGGTCTAGGCTTGTTAGTTTAGTCTTCTCTATTTCGATTCCTATATTCTGAGCTTATCGCTCTTTCTCTCACTTTGAAAATGTTTTGGATAAGTAAACAATCTTTATCTCGTGTATCTTGAAATCTTGGTTACGGTTTGGATCTTAGGGACCAAACCAAGGTTCTCTCAAAGTTTTGAAAAATTAAAGCTTTTGAATATTTATAAAGCTATGTTTTTCACTTACCCCGGGGCCCGTAAACTATTTTTGAAAACCCTGTTAAAAACTTGTTTTATGAAATATGTTTGAATTTTTAGGACCGGGAGAATCAAAAGCAAATTCCTTTTTAAAGAAATGTTAGAAAATCCCATTTGAGAACTTTTTTGTGAAGTTAGTGAGTGCAGGGCACTGGTTGCCCCTGTTCTTGAGATCTCAAGGTTGTTTCCAAGATCTCGGCATCGTTAGAGTTCGAGAACTACAGGTTTCTCCTAGCTGTTCTGAGGTTCATTTGGATCCCGGTTTTGTTTGGGTTTTGAGGATTTTTCATAAATTTTTAAATTAATATTAAATGTTTTAGGACAAGTTTTGAAAGAGGTTTAAAAAGAGATTTTGAAATGGTTTTCGTTTGAACTATAGTTGGTCTTCCTCATTATCGTTATTCCTTGGGTTTTAGCCCGAACTTAGGATTTTAAGGCTTCAACCTTTGGGGCGGGCCTTATGTTCACTTATGTTGTTGATTTCCTTATAATACTCTTGAGTAAGAGACGCGAAGCTGATTTGCGCACACATAGTGCGATTCCTAGTACTTTGGTTGGGTTCGGAGACATTGGAACCAAATAAATTTGACCGGGTCCTAAATCGTTTTCATAAAAACTAGTTGAATCCTTCGAGGTTCAGCATTTTTCTTTAAAAACCCGAGGGCCTCGGTATCCGTTTGGGACTAAATGACTCCGGTACCTCTTTATTGTGCCTCGACAGGCTATGTGAATTGGAGATTGTGCTTGGTTGTTGAGTCTGATTTAGTGGTAGAGTTTTTCGACTTATATGACATTCGAGGATTAGATGGTAGCAGTGTGTATATACCATGTGACCACTAGTTAGTTTATAAGCCCTATTTGTTATAGGAGGCCTTGGAGAAATAATCCTTTAAGTGAACGGATTATTTCACTGGATATTGTGGATTAAATGACCGAATTGAGGTTAGAATTTGTGAGAGTGAGATTCTCTAGGGATGATTTGGTAACGATACAATATATAAGTGTATTTCAGTTAAGTTGTAGATGTAGTTGTGATTTTCACTTTCGGATAATCCTAAGGAATGACTTAATTACCTTCTAGGAACCTTGAACAGTGTGCTCGGTGCACGGTGTGATGGGTAGTTAGTTCTTATGGTACCTTAGGGAAACGGTGCGTATTGGAGTCTATATATATACGCGCGGATATGATTATTTATCTACAGGGTTACATGGATATACATATATATATATATATATATATCTTATATATATAGATATATATTTATTCGACGGTGCTTGTATGCCTTTATAGTATTGAGACTTGTGGGTTGATATATGTTTCATACTTTATGACTTCTGATGTGGCTTTGACTTATGATTTGGATTATTTATGGGGCTATTTTGGGGTCTCGGATTGGCATGGGTGCCAGGTGAGACAACTGACTCACCTAGGATAGTTGCATGCACGCGGGATGGTTAGAGGTTCCTAGCGGCTAGGGGTGTGTTTGTTAGGGATATTTGGTGAGCCGTGGTTTTTGCTCACCCCCACCCAGGTTGTAGGATTGCAGGTGGATGCAGCACGACATGGACAACATCGACGGTACAGGTGATTTGGGACGCTTTTATTTAAATTTTCTCCTTTTATCCGTATTTATTCTGATGTATTCTTATTTCTCTTGGGAGCTAGTTTGTTGGCCTATTCCCTTTTGATGTATCTTTTATTTCAGATATTTATTATTTCGGGGTGCCATTATACTTTTTCGGCATCGCCATGTGTCTTTCTTTATAATTTCATATGAGTATTTGGGGCTCTATCAGTTTTAGAGGGGTTGTGTAGAGGTAGCAGTGTTATTTTGCACTACCTCGGCCCTAGTAGGTTTTTGGAATGTTAGGCTGCGTGCTATTGAGTTTATTTCACTTGTTATGGACAGGTTATGCTGTTGCGTTGCTTTTGGGTTATCCAAATGTTCCATTTATAGACGGAACTCTGCCGGATTTTTGTTAGATTTCCTTATTAAATTTTTATCACTTAGGTGTACATGAAATACCTTATTTTCATTCTTATTCAATAAATTTTCTTGTTATTGATGATTCTAGTGGTCGTTTACACTAACGTCATACCTTGGGATTCGCTGATTCTCCGGATGGGAGTCTCAGGAATATCGGGCGTGACACATTCAGTCCAAGACATATTAGTCTCTTTTTACCAAGACTTCCAGTCATTCCTTCATTGCTCAGTTCGTTTATGTGGATGACATATTGGTCTATAGCAATGATCTTTCTATCATTTCACCTTTGAAGATGTATCTCCACGATTGCTTTGCCTTGAAAGATCTTGGTCCACTTAAATATTTCTTTGTCCTCGAAGTTTGCACGCTCCAAACATGGTATTTATCTTTCTCAACGGAAATATGCTTTTGATATTTTAGAGGATACCGATTTCCTTGGTTCTCGGCCTGCTAAAACACCAATGGAACCCAATCTCTGAATTACTTCCACTGATGGAGACCTTTTGCCTGATGTTTCCTTATACCGCCGACTCATTGGACGCCTTATTTATCACACTATCACCAGGTCAGATATTGTGTTTTGAGTTCAGTTTCATAGTCAATTTATGGCTAATCCCAGACAACCACATTTGGATGCTGCTCATAACTTGCTTCGGTACATTAAACAATCAATTGGTCAAGACATTTTTTTCCTCATCTAGTGCACTTCAACCTAATACCAACATTAATTTATAAGAGTACTATGTATCAACCTCTCAACGTCTTTTTCCCAATTTCATTATCGGTCAAATGGTAAAAATAAAATAAAGGAGGGAAAAAATGAGAGAGTCTCGGGCCATCAAGAGACACGATTGTGCTTGGGTTTGGATTCACCCAAATTGCATCCAAGTCCAACTTAAAGAACTTATGCTCTGAGATTTGATAATTTTTAGCGACATTGTACACCGACCAGCCAAAGACCCAAACTTTCGATTTTTTTTAACCGGTGAGTTGTATATATATTTGTTCATTTGATTAAATTTTCCTTTTCTTAGTTCTTGTAGAATCCGAACTCAGGATTGTTGGATTTAATGGATTACATGGATTTAATGGTGAAGAAACAGTTATTATTATATTTTGTGTGTCTATATTTATGTGTGTGTTCGTAGTCTACCAACTGTTTGATAAAATGTCTCACTATCTTCACCACCTTTCTTCACCCCGTTTGGTTGCTGTGAAAATTATGAACAAGAAGAAAGTTGAACCCTTTTTTCCGGATGTCTAAAGTTTAATTCTAGAACCTCAACAGAATTCAGCCCAATGTACAAAATTTTCTTTTGAACACCAATGTATCTAATGGTTTAGCTTTAGAACATGCACAATATGGATTCAGAATGGGTCTGGAAAAACTATTACTTGTGATACACAATTAATACTGAACCATAACTTTAGGTCATTTGTTTCTTGGTGGTTTCTTAATCCTTTTCTGCTTGATATGATATCTTTAATGCCTAATTTGATTTTATCATCGTCTCTTCACATGTTCTTATATCTTCTTATGCTCAATATGTTCTAGTTTAGCTCATCAACCACTAAATGGTTCTATTCATGTTGCAGATGTTGATTGTTTTCAGTGCTCAACTTGCACCAGTTAGTATTTTCCAACTGTAGCTATGCTCTCTATCAAGAAATTGAGCCATCAGGTGACTCCGTTATTTTCTTTGCTCACTCCTAGTAGATTCAGTATTGTGAGTGTTTTGAGATGCCAACTTCCTGTTTATCAGAGTTTTAAGCCTCTCTTTCGATTCTGTGGCTTTGCATTGACTAATTTAGATATTCAAATTAATCTCTTGGATTTTCACCATGAATATACCTATCCTGTACAATTTTTTTCAACTATGGCTAGTACTGTCCTGGTCCACACGTGAGACCCAGCTAAACTATGCATGGAACTAGAAGATGCGATTGATGAGCGTAGACATAGTGATGCGTGGAAGTTACAAGAACAACATATGCAAATGGATGGGTTTCCCAGAAAATCCATTGTGAATAGGTTATGCAAGTTTTGCGGAGAGACAAAACTTATCGTGGCTTAAGAAAGCTTATGGATTGGTGGAGCAAGCTATTGAGGAGAGTAAACAGAATATGTTAGAGAAAGAGACTCTGATTTATCCCGCTTTCACTCTTGCAAGATGTGGATTACATGTTCTTGCATCGACTTTGCTAAGGAAGTTGTTAACGATGGAACAATATCCCCCAAGACTGCTTGGTCTGCAATCTTGGCCCACATGTTGCGAACAACTTCTGTAGCTTATCTTGTTGTTGAGTTGGTTCTTGAGATAGGTTTCTTATTTCAAGATGACAGGGTGGACCACCGCGAAAAGATTAATGAACCTTTGATTGCTATGAAGCCTAATATAATACATTAACATTTCTTTGGCTGGTTGTCTTCTGTTTGGTACTACTAGGAAAGCAGATCAGCTCTTTGAGATGATGCCTCGTATCGGTGTTTAAGCCAACAAAACGTTATTGATCATCATGTCCCATATTTATGCGAGAAATGGACGAAGAGAAAAACTCAGGAAGCTTAAGAGACATATAGATGAAGCCCATAACCTTAGTGATATTCACTTTCGACAGTACTATAACTGCTTGCTTAAATGCCATTTGGACTTTGGGGATCTGGAATCTGCATCCCACATGGTTCTGGAAATGCTTCGGAAGGCAAAGGAAGCACAAAATTCTCTTGCTTCTGCTATACTCAGGTTTGAAGCTGTAGAAAAAGGCAAGGCTGGACCTTCTGGACAAAAGTTGAACGGTACAAAATCTGACGATTCAGAGAGTTCTGAATCACTTGGGTTGCCAATTTCTTATGATGAATTTTCTAGAGATCGAAAATTTTCAAAACTTGAATATGAGGCTAAAGACTTACTTGAGATGTCACTGGTTAAGTTGCAAAGTCAAGTCCAATTGATTACGACTGAACGTGGTATTCTCCGACCCACGAAAAGATTGTATGTAAAATTGGTCAAAGCTTTTCTGGAAGTTGGCAAGATAAAAGATTTGGCTAAATTTTTCATCAAAGTAGAGAGAGAAGATTCCCCAGTTTCTGCTGATAATTCTGTTTTGGTTCATGTAATTGATTCATGCATTTCACTTGGATGGTTAGATGAGGCACATTGTTAGCTACTAATTGACCCTAGAGGGGGTGGGGGTGAATAGGGTGTTCAAAAATCTATTTCAATCTTTTCGGATATTAAAACAAGTTATATCAAATGAACAACTACTTTAAGAAACAAGTAATTATTTCAATAATAAATTCAATTTAAGAAGTCTAGTAAATAATCACAAGGTTAATATAGCATGCACAATGTTGAAGTAAAGAGAAAGAGATAGAGAGATTGACACCGTGATTTTTACGAGGTTCGGTAACTCCTACTCCTTGGTTCAAGAATCCCTTCTTGAGACTTTTCCCGATCCCTTCACTATGGCCCTTCCTTCACAGGTGGAATGGCAAACCATTACAACACAAGCTTCACAAGCTTGTCTCTCAATCAAGAGAACAATCCTCTCTTGAAAAATCGTTGGACTTCACTTCTCCGATATCACAAAATTTGTATGTAATCAATTGTATCACTCAAGAACAAAAATACTCAAAAACCCTAAGGTTTTTATGGAAGATAAATCAAAATAAGCTCAAATGTTTTTGGTGATTTTTCAATAGCTCTAGATATGTATTCTCAAAGGATATAATCAATGAATAATATTTGGAGAATAAGAGGAGATTCGACTTTTGAAACTTCAAAGATTTTGCATAAAATCTGTATTTTGCTTCTTACCTTCAATGACTTTTCTCAAAGTGTGTATATTGAAGATGAAAGACTTGTTTTCCTCACTTGTACAACCACACACTACAAATACACATCTCATTCTTTATATATGGAGGCTTTAGGGTTTTGAGAATGAATATGATATTTGAAAAGAGACAAGAGCCGTTTCAAAAAGCTTTAGACAGTTTGCACAAATGATGGAAAAACGTTTCAGTCAAATTGCAGAATAATGAAGCTTTAGTTGACTACATGGTGGCCTTTAGTCGACTAGATGAAGCTTTAGTCGACTATTTCACATGCTTTAGTCGACTATACAATCTCTACAATTGATTCACAATTCATCATCTTGATTCTGTCGACTACATAGAGGGCTTTAGCCGACTACATGGAGGGAATTAGTCGACTAGAAGAAGTCTTAGTCGACTACTTGGTGGTCTTTAGTCGACTACATAAGGCTTTAGTCGACTGGATGGTGGTGCCTAGTCAACTACATGGAGGCTTTAATCGACTCAATGATGTGATGAAAAACTAGTTAATCATCGGCATGGTTTAGTCGACTACTTCAAGTAGTTTAGTCGACTAGGTGATGGTTTAGTCGACTACTTGGTGTACTTAATCGACTACAGCTCAATTTGATTTAAAACATTAACTTTTGTCATGGTTCAGTCGACTACATGGTAAGTCTTAGTCGACTATGGCTTCAAAGAACACTTGTTTTAAATCATTTTTCTTTCATTTTGAGTTCAGTTCATTTATTACTTGAGCTTATAAGATTTTATCAACGCATAAAATACCTTGTTACAATGATCGCACCCCGTCCTATCTACCCCGAGTCTTGAGTCTTCGACTTTCACCATTTCGTTGAATATTTGATCCTTTTCCATTTTCGTGCTTCAATTTATTTCTTGCTTTTTCACTTTTGTGCAAGCTTTCTTCTGAGCATGTTTTTGAGTAATTCACTTGTCTTTTGCTGAAAACATGAACTTGATTTTTCATTAGTATCAAACACTTTTTAATGGTTTGTTATCATCAATTTTGGTATTGTTTGCCGAAAATAAATTTCAAAGCCAATACACATGATATTCTTGATGAAATGCGTTTGAATGGTGGTTCTTCTATATATGTCTCGCTCCTAAAAGCATATTGTAAAGCAAACTGAGCAGGAGAAGTTACATCACTTCTACAGGATGTAAGCAAGGCTGGGATCCAGCTAGACTTAAGCTGTTATGAGGCATTAATCGAGTCCAAGGTGATCCAGAAAGATAACCAGGGGGCCCTCAGTCTTTTTAAAGGGATGAAAGAGGCAAAAATACCAAGAGCCTTTGAGATGTTGATCAAGGGATGTAGAGAGGGTGGTGAAGCAGGTTTTATGGCAAAGCTCTTGCAGGAGATCAAAGAAGGGCAGAGTGTGGATTGTGGAGTTCACGATTGGAATAACGTAATTCACTTCTTCAGCAAGAAGAGATTAATGCAAGATGTTGAGAAGGCTCTTAAGAAAATAATGAGTTTGGGGCATGCTCCAAATGCACAAACTTTCCACTCCATGGTCACCAGATATGCTGCTATTGGGGGAAAGTATATAGAGGTAGCGGAGCTTTGGGGTGAGATGAAGGTTCTTGCTTCTTCCAGTGGAATGAAGTTTCATCAAGAACTGCTGGATTTTGTACTTTATACATTCGCCAGGGGTGGGTTTTTTGCTCGAGCAAATGAAGTTGTGGAGATGATGGAGAGAGGTAAGATGTTCGTCGACAAGTACAAGTATCACACTCTTTTCTTGAAGTACTGTAAGATCCTATATTTTTATTTTCTATTTATCACTCTTTTAGCTTAGTAATGTCTAGTTAAATTTAATATTTCATTATTAGTCGATTAAGATTAAAGTTTTATATTTTATTTAAATGAAAACAAATATATTTATATATATATAAATTAAATAAGTTAGTTGCTAATGATAATTATTAATTACTAGAGAAGTGGGCGGAGAATGAATATAAGTGACAAATATATTTTATTTTCTTGCAATAGAATTATATATGAGTTACATGTATATACTAATAAAGTAGTAGTTTAATTTTGGGTTGAATATTACATGTATATCCATATATAGGTGTGTGTAGTGATGAATTTTCAGAATTTCAATTTGAGTTTTCAAGCACAATAGCACACATAGGGTGATACAGTCTCCAAAAGGGTTCCCTAAAGATTAAGGAATTTCTAGGGACACTGTCCTAGGGTAAAGGGACCCTAAAAGGATCGAAGACTTACGCATAGGGCACGGTTCTAGGGTGAAACAGTCTCTAAAAGGGTTCAAGATAGGAACTAACTTTGGGGCGTGGGGAAATTTAAGGAACCTTTTAGGTTTTGACAGGTTTGATATTATTGTTACTTTAGCTTTACTTGTAATGTAATGTGTTATGTAATTGTTTTCTATGTTATTTGCTACAAGTTAGTAACTATCCCCGTCCCTATTGGGCTTAGAACTCACCCCTTTGCATGTCCCTTTAAATGCAGGTCCTAGTGGATGCTATCTATAGCTGTGGCGTGACATTTTCTACTCATCTAACGATTAAACGTATTTGTTTAGGAGTAGAATGATTTTGTTGTATATTTTCCTGTATTTATCCACTTTTGTTTTGTAAACCTTTGAAGATGTAAAATACTATGTCCATAAAAGTGTTATGTAATATAATGTGTTTTGACATGAAAAGTATTGTTGAAATAGTATTTGGATGGCGTGTTGTGGATGGGTAGAACCTTTTGAAAATTTAGATTTGGAATATATATATTAGAATTGGAATGGATTTTAAATTCTAATATATATACATGATTTTATCACTTTCGGAAATGAATATTTAGGGGGCTTCTTGCCAAAGTTTTCAGTAAATGTGGTTTTTAAATTAAGTGATTTTTTTTCAAGAAATAGAGTGAATAAAATTAACAAGAAATAATTTTTTATTTAATCAAAATAAATCTATTTACTATTTTTTTGAAACCCTTAACCCCACAGATCACACCTCGGGTTTTGGGTCTTAAAATTCGGGGCGTGACAAGTACCATAAGACACTATACAAGGGCAAGGCTCCCAAGTTCCAGTCAGAAGCCCAATTTAGAAAGAGAGAATCAGCACTGACATTCAAAAAATGGGTAGGATTATAAGAAGTGAAAACTGGTTAGCTGAAATACTATCATCAAATGATTATGATATTTTCATGTACAGGTAGGGTTTGCTCTTTGCTTTAGTCTATATCTGAAAACAAGCATTACGTTTACTTTTGAAAATTGCACTTTTGCTACGATACTTATGGTAGAAGGGGCAAATGGCAGTTAGCTGTGTGCCTTGACTTGCTGTAGTTGCAAATTAAAGGAACTTTTCCCACCTCCTGGGCAAGACAAGATACCTTTAGCTAGGAGCCTTTTTTCCTTCTGCCCAGCTCCTATTATTTTGGAAGTTAATGCAAACAAGAAACTAAACGGACATTTTAATCATATCTACTTAGCTATCAACAAGTTGAAGGATTTATTCAGCCAATTAATCAATCACCACAATCTGCTGCAACTTTAAACCAGAAATAGAATGTTCTGTCCAATAAAAAATTTCATAGACCATTTAGATTTAACTAAGTTTGTAGACACCATTTGTACACCACACTCAACAATGCCAAAACCAGAACTCTTCCTTATAAATGTCATGGTCTGCACTACTATGCGAATGGTTTGGGAGCAAGAATTTCGAGTAGCATAGGACGATCTTAATAAACAGAAAAGATCCACATCACCATCCAATTGATGGTTTAGGACTTTTCTGGCGGTGATATAGCAGAACACTAGCACAACAACTTAAAAAATATTAC
Source organism: Cornus suecica (assembly GCA_963922005.1). NCBI lineage: Eukaryota > Viridiplantae > Streptophyta > Magnoliopsida > Cornales > Cornaceae > Cornus > Cornus suecica. The sequence goes on along the minus strand of OY998246.1, from coordinate 27,407,068 downwards.
AGTCCAACTACACTCCAAAGAGAAGGGTACAATCTTCTAAAGTGTATAGTAAAAAAATTTTAAAATCAAAAAATCTACAGGACAGAAAAAGGGCCGTACATGTTTGTAACGTGGCAGACGGTGGTGTTACAACTGCAAGTAACATTGCTAAGAATATCATCGTCTAAAACTTTTGAATTTGTAATGGGCAAAAGTTATATTTTAATCCATATAAAAGGAGGAAAAGTTTTACGAGGAAAAATATATGGGTAATTACAAATGGAATAATCAGTGGAGCTATACAAGGGAAAAGGAAAATTAGCCTCCAATCAAGGATTACTAGATCAATATCAAATCAAGGATTCCTAATACTTCTCCTCAAGTAAAAGTGTGGAGGTTACGAACACCCAACTTGTGAATTAAGTTAGGAAAAATAGTCGCTCCCAAAGCCTTAGTAAAAACATCAGCAAGTTGCTGCTTGGTATGAACATAAGCAGTACGAACTAAGACAACTTGAATTCTTTCATGAATCACATGACAATCAACTTCGATGTGCTTGGTGCATTAATGAAATACGGGATTCGCAGCAATGTGAAGAGCAACTTTGTTATCACAAAACATGTGGGCAGGTTGAGGATGGGAAACCTGTAGATCGTTGAGCAAGAAAATGAGCCATTGAATTTCATAAGAAGTTATCGCCATTGCATGGTATTCAGCTTCGGTGGAAGAGCGAGAAATCGTGTGTTGCTTTTTGAACTTCCATGAGATTGGAGAAGAACCCAACAATATACAATACCGACCCGTGTTTCTTAACTCCCTCAGCTACCCAACCAGTTTTTGATCCACATGTCTTAACCACTCACCCAATAACTCATTAATAGCGGGTGGATTGACGGGTTAGGTAAAAAATTATCGGTCCTATAATCCAACAAGTCTGAGTTCAGATTCTACAACAACTAAGAAAAGAAAAAACTAATCAAATGAACAAATATATATAGAACTCACCGGTTCATGGGTGTTCCGGGTGTTTATGGGTACCCACACCCAACCCATGACCAATCCACGTTTCTTAACTCCCTCAGCTACCCAACCCATTTTTGACCCGCGCGTCTTAACCACTCATCCAATAACTCATTAATAGAAGGCGGGTTGACGGGCTGGGTAAATAATTTCTGGCCCTATAATCTAACAATTCTGAGTTCAGATTCTACAAGAACTAAGAAAATAAAAAATTAATCAAATGAACAAATATATATACAACTCACTGGTTAAAAAAAAGTCAAAAGTTTGGGTCGTTGGCTGGTCGGTGTACAATGTCGCGAATCGTGGGTTCTTTAAGTTGGATCACATGTACATCGTTTTCAACTCGTATTTCTTAACTCCCTCAGCTACCCAACCCGTTTTTGACCCGCATGTCTTAACCACTCACCCAATAACTTATTAATAACGGGCGGGTTGACGGGTTGGGTAAAAAATTGCCGGCCTATAATCCAACAAGTCTGAGTTTAGATTCTACAAGAACTAAGAAAAGAAAAAAATTAATCAAATGAACAAATATATATACAACTTACCGGTTCATGGATACTCACACCCAACCTGAGACTGACCCACGTTTCTTAACTCCCTCCCAACTCGTTTTTGACCCGCATGCCTTAACCACTCACCCAATAACTCATTAATGGGGGGGGGGGGGGGGGGGGGGGGGGGCTGGATTAGGTAAAAAATTGCCAGCCCTATAATCCAACAAGTATGAGTTCAGATTCTACAATAACTAAGAAAAATAAAAATTAATCAAATGAACAATATATGTACAACTCACCGGTTAAAAAAATGTCAGAAGTTTGGGTCGTTGGCTGGTCGGTGTGCAATGTCGCTAAAATCGTCAATTCTCAGAGCATACAAATCCACTAATTTTTAGATGGGTGTTCATGGTTACCCACACCCAACCCGTGACTGACCCGCGTTTCTTAACTCCCTCAGCTACCCAACCCGTTTTTGACCCGTGTGTCTTAACCACTCACCCAATAATTCATTAATAGCGGGCGGGTTGACGGGTTGGGTAAAAAATTGCCGGTCATGTAATCTAAGAAGTCTGAGTTCAGATTCTACAAGAACTAAGAAAAGGAAAAATTAATCAAATGAACAAATATATATGCAACTCACCGGTTCAAAAAAAAGTCGGAAGTTTGGGTCGTTGGCTGGTTGGTGTACAATGTCGCTAAAAATAGTCAAATCTCAGAGCATGGGTTCTTTAAGTTGGTCTTGGATGCAATTTGGGTGAATCCAAACCCAAGGACAATCGTGTCTCTTGATGGCCCGAGACTCTCTCTTTTTGTCCGTCCTTTATTTTATTTTTACCATTTGACTGATAATGAAATTGGGAAAAAGACATTGAGAGGCTGAAATATATTACTCTTATAAAGTAATGTTGGTATGAACTAAGTGAAACTAACATAGAATTAGAGTGACAAAATAAATTCTTATAAATTAATGTTGGTATGAACTAAGTTAAACAAACATAGAATTAGAGTGGCAAAATAAAGTCAGCATAGATTAAAAGAATTGTATGATTTAAATTATGAACTAATGATACACAAAAGGAAAAAAGAAAATAAAGGCAACGCAACCCTTTCAACTACAAACTACTCTCTAACTAAATAAAACAAATTAACATAAATTTACAAGATTTTGGATCACATTAAATTTTCATTTTTTATTTTTTATTTAGAAAATAAAATAATGTCAGAAATTTCATATTGTCATGATAATTCGGCAACAGGAACGATATTTGCAACTCTTAAATAAATTAGAGATAATGTGGCATGAAGTTTATGTTGGCCACATATTGACTCCTGGGGGGGAATAGACTCAATGACAAACTTTGAGACTTTTTTGGTTTGACTTTATTTAGAGAAAGATAAGCATCACAAGACTCTAGTCAAACACTTAGTGGTTCATATAATCTCTTAAGTGACTTTCACATTTCATACTTGTAATCATGCATTAGTAATTTATACAATTGAATATATGCATCATTGATTCAAGTAAAGGTGAATTGTTTTATTAACCAAGTAAACAATTCGACCAAACATGTTGAAGCACTTATCTCATAATGATAATACATGCATTATGGATTCAAGTAGCATATGAAACAATTCAAGCACCAAGTGAATATGTTATTCAACTAAACTTCTAAAACACTTTCATCATATATAAACTTAATGTATAAAGTGTTATTTGTCATGAAAAATATATTTGTAGAGTTTTTACAAAGTGATTAAATATTAAGAGCACACATAAACCCTTAAAGAGAAGGTTGTGTCGAATATGCATTTTGTCAAACACTTGGTGTATATATGGAATTTCAATGCAATTGTTTGTGCAAGATGCATTTTATCAAACACTTGGTGAACACTTATATTATAGATAAATAAAAGAGTAGATAAGTTATAATCTACACCTTATCTAATCAAGTTCACAATTTAATTCACTTCAACTATGCATTTTCTAACCACTTCGTTAATACACAAACACAAGCAATTTCATAGCATTTATATATATAAGGCTCAAAATTATAAATGACAATTGCTTTTATGTTATGGTATGGTGAAGATACATTATATTCAAACACTTGGTGTGCAACTAGATTATGGCAAACTAATGAGCAAGTAGAGAATTTATAATCTAAGCTATAATCAAGTTCACATTGCAATTTACTACAACCAAGCATTTTCCCAATCCCCTCATGAATATTTAAGCACACACAATTTCCAAGCATTGATAAATAAAGCTCAAGATTGAAATGAAATTGCTTGTAAAGTAATGAGTTAAGGGATAGAGAAAATGCAAACCAAGACACCGAGTTTTTACATGGTTCAACCAAAGTTTTGGACTACATCCATACCTTGAGAAAACCTCTCAAGGATTCCACTATCGTGTTTTTCTTGCGGGTGAAAAACAAACCCTTACATTCTTCTTCTTCCAGGTGAAGAGCCAACCTTGCTCACTCTTGCGGTTAAAGAGCCAACTTTCGAACACTTGCTTCCTGGTGAAGAGCCGACCTTTGCTCACACTTGCGGGTGGAGAGCCAACCTAATCCTCTTTTTTTAAGGTAGAGAAAAACCTTTACAAAGCTTCAACAAGCCCATCCCATGCCAAGACAACTTCTTGGTCTTTCACTCACAAAGAATAAGAATGGAATTTGAGTGTACAACATTTTCTCTCAATAGATAGATATGGAAATTCAAAGCTCACTTCATCACATACTTAGAGTCATAAATGAAATAATCAAATGAAAAACTCAACTCAATAGGTGGAAGAATGAATCACAAGAAGATGATATGAGTGATGCACAATGATGTGATTCCTATATGAGAGTTTTCTACCCTAATATGAATTCAAAATGAAGCACAAATGGTAGATTTCAATACAACTCTTATCCCTCTCTTCTTCAACCCTCTTTTGGCTCATATATGACATATATATAGAGTAGGAAATAATTCTAGCCGTTTGGGGGTGTTTTGGGTAGTTTAGAAGAAGTTTGAATCAAAAAATAGTTGTTGGAAGTCGTTCCAGGCCGAGTCAGTCGACTGGCCTGCTTCGTCGGTTGATTGAAAAATGTCAAAAAAATTTCCCAAACGCCTCTGGTGGGTCCGGTTGACTGACCATTTAGTGTCGGTCGACTGATTCGGATCTGTTCTGTCCAGTTCCACTCTTTTAGTCATAACTCGAGTTCCGTAAGTCGGTTTGAGGAGTTCTTTAGCTTTTTGGAAAGCTTACTTCAAGATATTGATTTTAAGATTTTTAATATCTCCATTTAACCCATTTTTGAGTGATTTATAGTCGTTTGAATATGAAAATTCATTTCAATCTCTTAAACCACATAACGGTTTTTCAGGAAATCTTTTGGAATATTTCTGAAATGACTTAGAGATATTCCTAGGATGTCTTAGAGACTTATTAAGGTCCTTGAAATTCCTAAAAACAATATTGAGATTATAAAATAATATTTTCATTTAAATAAATTCTCAATATTTGACAAAAGCTTTTCATGATTGAAACAATTTTGTTCAAAGCTTTAATACATGCCTATAATCCATTTCAAGTTATATAAAATTAGTTTAGGTTCTAGGACAACCTCTTTGTTGAGTTCTTTCATAGCTTATGAAAGCTTGAACTAACTTAACTCTAGGAAAGACTACATATATGAATGTATCATCAATGATGTTCATAGTCTTATACTAATGGTTCAAGGACACATGAATGATGTAAATGATATGCATGGTCCTATATGCTAATTTGTTTAGAGTTGAGCTTTCAAATAAGTTATTTCAAAAATAACTTTACAGCTAATCTAGCACTCACCCAATACTATTTTACCCAATTCTTTGATCTTCAATTTCTTTAAGCTTTGGGTTGATGTCCCCATCCTTGTCTACAATGTATTTTGAGCTCTAAGCACCTTTTATTGATCTTCTCATGGATTCACTAACTCTCTTGAGTTTATCTTAAATCAACAATCTATTAAGCATAACTCAAGTAGACATTAAATTCACCACATTCAATGGTTTGTTATCATCAAAATGTCATGTTTACCCATGATGAAAATCTTTGGGTCAACAATTTGCATTTAGGATCAAACGCTTACCCACTTTGCTAAAAGCTATAGCTATGAGCAAGGGCACAACTATATTCCCTTATACTATGGTAGTGCAAAGCCCCACACTAAGTGGCGGGTGGACATGAGGGGTTGCACGTTTGTGCCAACGGGTTAGGCGGTCAAGCACCGATGCCATACAATAGCGAGTCCTTTAAGGAAGTTGCTGGAACCCATAATTCCAACAATCTCCCCCCTAACAACTACCCTGGGGGGACTCGAACCCGTGACCTCACTCTGATACCAATATTTAGGATCAAACGCTTACCCACTTTGCTAAAAGTTATAGCTATTATCAAGGGCGCAACTCTATTCCCTTATACTATTGTAGCACAAAGCCCTACACTAAGCGGCGGGTGGACATGAGGGGCTGCACATTTGTGCCAACGGGTTGGGCGATCAAGCACCGATGCCATACAACAGTGAGTCCCTTAAGGAAGTTGCTGGAACCCATAATTCCAACAGTTTAGACCCAACTTTCCATTTAATTAATATATTTGTGGGGAAAAAAGAAAGAAAGAAGTAAACACTAAACAAACATGAAACTTAATTAAGAGACCAACCATATCAAATCAAGTTCAACCCAACTAACTCTTGGCCCAGTTAAAAGCCCGAAAAATAAGAGAGAGTTGGGCACAATTACTCTCCATTGAATAACTAAATGAATATAAAGCATCCCCTTCCCTACACCTTTTTGAATTTTCCTCCACTCCAGCCTCTCTTATAAATATAGGTGTAACCTATTGTATTCTGTGTATCAGAGTGAGAGCCAGAATAGGCCGGCGCCAGAGAGTCAGATTAGGCCGGCGCTAGAGAGCCAAAATAGGCCGATTCCGGTATGAGTGAAACACCCAGTGCGAGTAAAGCACATGTGGTGCGCAGAGAATACACAGAAGATAGAGAGAGAAGAAGAGATACAGAATGCTATTTCTTGGTGTGAGTGAAACACCGGTGAGGGTGAGCAATACAATTATGAGTGAAACACTGTGTGAGTTGTTGATCTACTAATCATCATATTGTAATCCTCTCATTGATCGATAGTGGAACGATGCTCTCCGTGAACGTAGGCTGATTTGGCCGAACCACGTATATATCATTGTGTGTTCTAACTATTTGATTGTGTGTTTCTCGATAGTAGGGTTACGCTAACCCTAACAACAACCTCTATAAAAAAGCTAGTCCTCCCATCTAGTTGTAGCAAAAATGGGGTATCAAGTACTAGCCATGCAAGAAGAGGAAAAATTGAGAAAAGGGCCTTGGCTTGAGGAAGAACATGAGCTATTTATTGCCATTGTTTCCCTTCTAGGAGATAAAAAATGGGATTCCCTAGCAAAAGCATTAGGTAGGTATATCATTTCAATTTATCCAAATTATGAACCAAAATGTAAGTTAATTCGGATAATTTACAAATAGGGAACTTGAAGGGAGTTTTGTGGCAGTCGCCACCATCACTAAAAGGGATAAAAATTGTAGTTCATCTTTAGCATCGACTGCAATTTCTCACCTAAAGTCCTGACATTAGAAGTTTTTTAGGCTATACTAATAGCGGAAAATGTTGTTATACTCTAGACTTCCTAGAGACATATATAGTCTGCCACTAAATATTTTTCATTATAGAGACATTTATTTTTCCAGTGTAATTGAAGTTTATCACTAATTTGCAGGCTTGAAGAGTGTCAAAAATATAGAAACAAAACTATATTGTAGAGAGAAGAAGAGAGAATTTTCTTATTCCTCAAAGAGTGATTACAAGACATTTATAGTGCTCTCAAGGAAACAATATAAGAACAACCCAAATCCTGCCTCTAATAAAGGGATATCAAATCCCAGATCCTGCCCTTAATCAAGGAATATCAAATTCCTTGATTAAGGGAAAGTTGACTACAAGATATAATCAGTTAATTAAGGAAGGTTGACGAGTTGTCTTTCAACACTCTCCCTCAAGCTGGAGAGTAGATGTCAACAACTCCCCGCTTGCTGCAAATAGAATCCATGGCATACTTTGGAAGAACCTTTGTAAAGATAGGGAATCCGTAAGTTGAGGGTAGCCGCAAGATCAAAGATAGCTAGGTTGCGCAAATGGTTACGCGATAAGAATAAGGAATAGGTTGCGCGAGTGGTCGCGTGGCCAGAATAAGAGATAGGTTGCACGAATGGTCGTGCGGCCAGAATAAGAGAAAGGTTGCGCCAATGGTCGTGTGGCTAGAATAAGAGGTAGGTTGCGTGAATGGTCACGTGGCCAAAATAAGAGGTAGGTTGAATGGATTTTGGTGGTAAAATATAAATACCACCAAGAATATTATAATTAAATGTTGCTGCCGGGGATGGGAGATGAAGTACCATCTCCGGTAAAGACGACGATAAACAGAAGGAACTATCAAGAATCGGTACACTCTGATACCATGTCGAAAATATAGAAACAAAACTATATTGTAAAGAGAATAAGAGAGACTTTTCTTATTCTTCAAAGAGTGATTACAAGACATATTTATAGCGCTCTCAAGGAAACAATATAAAGACAACCCAAATTCTGCCTCTAATAAAGGGATATTAAATCCCAGATTCTTCCCTTAATCAAGGAATATCAAATTCCTTGATTAAGGGAAAGTTGACTACAAGATACAATCAGTTAATTAAGGAAGGTTGATGAGTTGTCTTTCAACAAAGAGGAGTGACAAGAGTTGTAGGTTGCCGTGGCTAAACCATCTTCGTCCCAATCTTAAGCATGGTCATATAAGTGCGGAAAAAGAGCAAATAATTATTCAACTTCACGAGCTATGTGGGGTACAAGTGAGTAATAACTAATTTCATATCTAGCTCAATTAACCTTCCCATCCTCGAGAATTAATTATTTACTCATTAGTATATAAAAGTTTTGTAGGTGGTCAAGAATTGCTCGTAGGTTGCCAGGAAGAACAGATAATGAGATCAAGAATTACTGGAGAAGTCATTTGAAAAAGAAAGAGCAAGTTCAAGAACAAGGTACATCTTCTTATTGCTAATGCTTTCTCTCTATTTTACTAATAACTGATGTTATATATATATATATATATATATATATATATTTACAGGAAACTTTGGAAGTGTCATGGACAATGTGAAACATGATCAATTGGCTTCATTCAAGGACAAAGAGGATATTATGGGAATTTTTGTTGAATCTTGGAATAATGAACTGGAGCTATCAAAGTTTGTATCAGTTAGTTCACCATACGAAACAAGGTTATCAGATTGGATGTCATGTTTGTCACAAGAACAAAGTGATAAGATGACACATCAAGAGGACTACTGCAGTTTCGATTCGTATCTGACGTGGACCTCTGAAGATAGCAATGCTAGTGTATGTGAATGTTCAAGTTACCTCTGGGACATAAATTAGTGTGAGCTTTGAGGCCATGAATAACACAACAAACTGTTTATACATAATTCTGTAAATGTAAATATTTATTCTGTTCATATATTAAAAAATGTACCTATCTGGTTTTTATCTTTTGCACTTCAATTTTTAATTACAATGTTACATCTATCACTAAATTCATGCAATGGGATTCATTGGATTTCTGTTTTTCACATTTCAACGACAAGGACTAAGGAATTGCACAAGCGTATAGCTACAGAAAAACCACTCATATGCTACAAGAAAAGCCAATTCGAAACATCAAATAAAGTTTAGAAAGAACAAGTCCTGCTTGTTATTTGAAACGTGATATTAATCAGAGAAAGAGGCAAATAAAATGGTAAAAGAAGTAAGAAGTTGTATACTGACGAGTTTTTGAGATTCTATGTGAAATGAAAATTCTATGTTCCAACTTCTATTGCATTCCATGATGCAGTGGGAGCTTCTCAGTAGAGCATCCCACATCAGGGTAAAAAATTCTATTGATATCCCAGCATAGTGTCACAGGTTGCGTGCTTCACTACCACATTCTCCCACCACTCAAAATCACAACGCTCTTGCCCTCATCACGGTCCGATTCAGAGACCTCTGAGTGTTTGGCGTGACACTGGATCAAGGTTTGGGCCTACTTTGATACCACTTGTCATGGGTTGGGGGCTTCACTAGCTATCCGACGTCAAAGCTTATGTTGTTAGGTGGATTAACACTATTCCATTTATATACAAGACTTTTCCCATCTACATCTGATGTGGGTAATTCATTATATATACAAATGTATATGAGTTTCTCCACAAGTATATGAAAAGGAACATTTAATCATTTAAATTTGTCTAGAAGCAATTGTCATGTATATGTTGTGTTGATGTGTTGCAAGTTGCACTTTTACATTGACATAATTTAGGGTATGAAGTTTCTATTTTCGTTCCAGTATTAAATTGCAGTTCAGTTAGGAAAGTTTGAATTATTGTCCACACATTGTAATCTTCATAGGTCATCAAGTTGGTCAAGTGTAGTCACAAAGAAGATAATGTTTTCCATTTAACAACTAGACTATATATAAAGAGGAATAAACAGAGTTGCATGAAATGAACTTACCCATGCTTTTTTTTTGTATGTCTGTAAGAAGATAATATATACCCTTAATCCTACCCCAATATAGTATTGTCATGTGATAAAATGTGATATCATCATAACCTACCAATATACATCATCTTCTATATATCCAGATGGATCTAAGACTAGTTCTGAAGTTTGTAAGAAAATACATGAATTACTTGTTGCTCACTGATGAAGGAGAACCTGAATGCTATGACGAAGCAAATCAGGAAGCAGATGCCAGCAAGTGGGAGCTTGCGATGAAATATGAGATGAAATTTCTTGTCTCCAACAAAACATGGGAGCTAACCGAGCTGCCGGTAGGAAAGAAATCTCTCTAAAACAAATGGGTGTATAGAATCAAAGAGGAACATGATGGTTTCAAAAGATACAAGGCAAGACCTGTAGTAAAAGACTTCCAGCAGAAGGAGGGGATCGACTACACCGACATCTTTTCCCAGGTTATAAAACTAAATACCATTCATTCAGTTCTTAACATTGTTGCAATAGAGGGTTTGTATCCAGAGCAGTTAGATGTCAAAATTGCTTTCCTCCATGGTGACCTAGATGAAGAGATCTATATGCAACAACCGGAAGGTTTCTCAGTCAGAGGGAAGGAGAAACTTGTGTGCAAGTTAGAAAAGAGATTGTATGGTTTAGAGCAAGCTTTGAGGCAATGGTACAAGAAATTTGATGGGTCTATGCTGAAACATAGCTATAACAATGCAACGCTGACCATTGTTGCTACTTCAAGAGGTTTAACACGAGTTACATCATCCTCCTACTTTATGTTGATGACATGTTAGTAGCTGAGTCAGATTTTAAGGAAATCAACAAGTTGAAGAAGGAGCTATGAAAAGAGTTTGAGATGAAGGACTTGGGCGTATCGAAGCAGATTCAAGTATAAAAATCAACAGGGCCAAGCAGAAGGGTATCTTGCAGTTGTCTCAAGCTGACTATGTCGAACGAACCCTAAGGTGGTTTAACATGAATAATGCTAAGCCAATTAACACACCACTTGCTAGTCACTTTCGACTATCCAAGGACCACTATCCTAAGACAGAAGGAGAAAAGAACATCATGAGCAATGTTCCTTACATGTTAGCTATTGGAAGTTTTATGTATGCAATGATTTATACGAGACTAGATATTACATATGCAGTAGGAGCAATCAAGAGATTCATTTCTAACCTAGGAAAGGCTCATTGAGAAGTAGTGAAGTGGATATTGAGATATCTATGAGGTATCACAAAGAGATGCATTTGTTTCAGAAAAGGAGCAGTGAAGCTTCATAGGTATGTAGATTCAGATTTCGCTGGTGAGATAGACCACATAAGAAGTACTATTGGCTACATCTTTACAGTAGGTACTACAATAGTCAGTTTTGTTTTGCAGATATAGAAGATTACAGCGTTATCTACTACAAATGCTGAGTACATAGCTGTGATAGAGGCTAGTAAAGAAATGATTTGGTTACAGGGTTTGTTGACAAAGTTGGGATTCAATCAGGAGAAAAATATTTCGTACAGTGACAGTCAGAGTGCGATAATCTGACAAAGAATTCAACATTTCATTGGAGGACCAAGCATATAGGACTTCGTTATCACTTCTTGAGGTCATTGTTAGATGGTGGGATGTTTACACTTGAGAAGATCTAGGGCAGCAAGAATCCAGCCAACAGGTTGACCAAAGCAGTGATAACAGAGAACTTCAATTGGTCTTTAAGCGTGAAGAGAAAGATGAGCACACCTTAATACACTGTTCACTGATGGAGTTGATGCAAAGTTCGCTAAATAAGAGATTGTTTTGATTGGTGGCTCATTTTCTTGGACGGAAAAATATTTTGGTCATTAAGTAATTCCTTGTTTGACTTGGAGTTTACAATCTTGAAGACTCCTTATTGGGATTGATTTTGTATACCAATCAGGGTTAGCTTGCTCACCACTCTGTCTCTCCTATATATATACATGTTTGATCTATTGTATTTAGAGAGGAAAAGTGTGAGGCGTTTGCGTGCAGATGACAAGAGTTCTCAGAGAGAATACAAATTAGTATTTTCTGAGTGTGAATGATACACATTGTGAGTGAAACACAGTGTGAGTTGTTCATTGTTGTAATCCTCTCAATTGATAGTGAATATTGATGCGCTCTGTAGAAGTAGGCTTAATTGGCCGAAACACGTATAAATCTATATGTCTTTTTATTCTGTGTGATTTTGTTTACAATTGTGTGTGTGTCTTCGAACATGAGGGTATGAAAACCCTAATAAACGAGCAATGAATGTTGTGATTGTGGTGGAAAGTAATGATGGTGGCGGTGACGGTCGAAGGTGGTGATAATGGCGATGGTGAGGTGTTGGTGGAAGGCAATGGAAGTGAAAATGGTGGTGGTGGAAGGTGGTGACGGTGGCGGTGGCAGTGGTGGAGGAATATGGTACGTGTGGAAGAGATGAAAGACGATGGCGACAATGGTAGTGGTTTGTTTACTAAAATGTGCAATGATTGTTTTGGTAAATTTGTGTTTTAAAACTATCACTTATAAAATGGATTGATTATTTTATAAGTTTAGTATTCCCTTCATCCCAATTTAGTTGTCTACTTTATTTGTCCTAAATTAATTGTCCAGTTTGGAATCTCAATACAATATTATCATATATACTTTTCCAAATTATCCCTTTTATTAACTTCAAAGAGGAATATGTATCACTAAAAAGTACAACTATACTACATTATCAAAGAGCAAAATAGGAAACACAAAATATCAATAATAAATTGAAAAATCAAATGTGGACAACTAAATTGGGACAAAGAGAATAATGAAATTGATTTTCATTTCATATCATCATTTTTATTTAAAATAACACACCAAATAAAGAAATACATAAAATGAGCATCGCTGTATACCAAACACAACATAACCCCCATAACATATATTCATAACCCCCTTCTATAGTACTATATAACATAACTATATATATAGTTACATAATATAGAGTATCATTCATAAATTACAGTAGTTTAAATTAAGAAAAAATGAAACAATTAATTGTCATTCCGTGTTTGGCTGAAATCACACTGACAAAATTATACAAACCATATTAAAGTGTGAAATAAAAAAGTTATTGTATTACCATTATATGATGTATACAATGATGGTATGCTTTACGAGTAGCAAGTGTTGAAACTAAATGTAATTACAAAGTCTTACAATGAAAAAAGAGTTCGGACTATAGAAGTACAAGATCATAGAATAATTTCTCCACTGACCTTAAGAAACTAATTTTCATTGGCTTGTGACTCATATGTCTCATATGACACTAAATTTAATTTCATTGGCTTGAGACCTCATCCAATAGCTTATACCTTCTCACCTTATTCCTAAAGACTTTTGTGATCCCATTCCCACCATTTGATATCTCCTCTGACTTGGTCCTCCTCAGTCTCTCCTCCAAACCACCACCACCACCACCACCACCAGTGACCCTTTTCCGGGCTGCCGCCAACGGCGATTTCTCCGGTGACCTAATTTGTTTCTTGATGGGGCTGTTGAGTTGCAACTGCAAAGTCCCTCTTTGACCCTTTAGCCCTCCATGATTGCTACTCCCGATACTCTTCTTCTTGCTCTTCATCATATGATCATCTTCACACATATTGTTACTACTCCTATATGATGACGATGGTGGTGAATTACATGAATTTTGTGTTTTTTCTACTGTATCATCCTTCTGACTCAGACACCAATTGCAAACTCTGTATGACTCAGCTTTGGGATACAAGTTGCTACAATATCTGTAAAATTGAATCCTTAATTTCATGTCTCTATAGTTTTGTGAATATAAAAAATACCCATATGAAAATAAAAATAGAAACAAGAGAAATTTATTGATTTACATTGATTTGATCATTAAAACTTACCCATAAAAAAATAAAAATGAAACCAAGAGAAAGTTATCGATTTGAATCATTACAACTTATGAACAATCGATATAATAAAGAAACAAATATAAGAATGGTTGGTATATGTATTGGTTAATCAATTACCTGTGTTGAGATCTGAATTTGCAGAGTTTGCACTTGAAAAGCTCAGAAGAGAGACCATAATCTCCACACATGCAACACTCGAGACTTGGTTGTGATGGTGCAGTTACTCCTTTGCTTGTTGTCATCATCTTTGCACCATGAAGAGGGGGAGAGAGTGGGTATACGGGTATTGGTTACACACATATATATATATATATATATATACGTTTAATATTTTGTGCACCACACAACAAAAAGACTAGGAAATGGTTATTAGACGGCGTTATATTGCGTACATATATAAGTATGAATCGTATGATACAAATTTGATAGTGTCCCATGTGGGATAAGTAGGTACTATAATAAAGTGATATATTAGTTGGCAGAAAATAATTTGTAAGTGTGTGGTGGGGTCTCATCAAAACATCCTTAATTAATTAATTCTTTCGAGAATTGTTTGTCAAAGTCATCATGAAATCTAAGAGAGAAAAATAGGTGGAAAAGCTTAACAAATAAATATTTAGGAAACTTTTTTTTATAGTAGAGTTTGCAAGTGGATACAGTAAAATAATTACTTTATGTGGCACAGTAGTAGTGTTTTTCATCTTAAATTAAGTAATTAACAAAGATGTTAATAATATATTTGAATCTAGACCAATGAAAACAGTCTAGAGGAGTGATGAATAGGTTTTTTGTGGATTTATTGACAAATTAAAATTAATTACGAAAAAATCAATTTTAATCCAATTCTCTAACAAGATAAATCATGCAAAAATTAATCTAAGTGCAAAAAATAAAATGATTGAGACTCACGATATTTTCACGTGGAAAATCTTGGAAAGACTCCAAATAAAAATCACGGATACGCTCGGGTATCGATGCACTATGAATCAAGCAATACACACACTCTATGAAGCTTTAGACATACAAATCACTCATGATCTGCCTTTCTCCACTCGACATTTGACGAACTTGAATCACTCGTGCTCCATGAAGCTCTCGTTCGGCTCCGTACTCTGACGGCTTTGCTTCTCAACAGATCAATGAACCACGAAACCTCTTGCTCCGATCTTCGCACTCAGACGGCTCCATTTCTCAAACGGATCTAAGCAACCACGTTGCAATATGTGATGGGTTGATTTTTCAACAACTAGGTCATTCAATTTTGTATAGAGATCGTCGATGTAGAAATACAGTTGAATAAACCCTAATCAAGAGAGAACTAAAATATATTGAATCACTCAATGATTTTCAATCCATATATATCTCTGTAGAAGAATATGAATGATAGAAAACAATAGAGATCTCTCCAAAAAGCTCAGTTTCCTCTGTTGTAGACCTTGGTATTTATAGACAAAGTCAAGGAAAAACCCTAACCTTTCCCTTTTCGTAATTTCACATCAAACCAAGTAAAACCATTTACTCTGATGTATATTATATGTATGGTACGAGTATCAAGATGTAAAATCGTAGCCGCCATAAAGGAGAACTAATCGGGGGCAAAATGGGAATTTTCTATCATTAAAATCGCTAGACCCCTACGCTTGGGGCGTAGGTCTGTTTATGCTGTGTGTGTTTCGGGCGTAGAAACAACACTTTCTAGCCATTTTTTGTTACTGTGGGCGTAGGTCAGGTGTATCAAAATACTTGGAATCAACTTTTCTTGATAATTGTGCCACGTGAACCCCCTTGATTCGCTTGTCATGATTCTTGAAGTTGCGACTCAAAAAAATGACGTTTCCACCTTCCAGAATGCAATTTTCACTCAAACTTGCTTCTTCTTCAATTCTCTTTTATTCTTCACTTCTTTAGGCTTCAAAAACAACCATCCTCACCCAAAAACACCAGCTTAAACCAGCATTATCAGCAAACCAAGGCAACCACATACACCAGCAAACTGCAGAGAAATTGAAAACTATTAAACCAACAAACATCAACCTCTTCTCATCCCTAGTAGCTTTCAACAACTCCAGAGCAAACCAAACCACCACCACGCACCACACAGCAAGCTCCACAACCATACACAAGCTAATCATAATCCTGCAACAGCCTTAGGCAACCCGCATGCCTCCACCAAGTCCCTATTCTGCACAGAGTCTTCAAAACAAAAAGGAAATACAGAATATAGAACACTATACTTCACCTTCCTCTGAATGTCAGTAGTAGTAGCAAATTCATTCTGAAAAAACTCTACGATTTTTGTCCATCCACACAGCATAAACCACAACACAGAACATCAATCTATTGATGAGAGAAACTAAGGAATCAGACTTAAACTGATCGATATACCACTGAAACAAGTCATCCCACGATCCTATAGGCCAAGCTCTCTTCCCCTTCAACTGTAAAGCCTGCCATATCTCGTTAGAGAAGCTACAATAAAAAAATAAGTGATCCCTATCTTCATTTCGAGCATGACAAAAACAACAAGTAACACTATCCACCAAGCCAATGGATAAAATAAATTGTAAAGTTCTTATTCTGTCTAAAACTACTAACCATAGCAAGAAGGAATGTTTAGGCACTGCATGCTTAAACCAAATAGCTCGAAACCAAGGTACCATACCCCTCCTCCTTCTAAGAACATCCCAAGTAGCCTTTATACTGAACATACCATTAAATGGAAACCACATTACCTTATCCTCAGAAGACCACCTAGGGTAGAACCCCATAGGAATTCTATCTTGCAACCAAGACATGAACTCAGGCACAAGTCATTGATCATTAGCAATAATATCACTCACTCTAGATACTGCTCCAAGCTCAGCTTGCTCAATAACCGAAGCAGAAACAACACCAGATAAAGGACATTCAAGCCAACTATCATGCCACAGAAATGTGTTCCTACCATTTCCCACCACATGATTTACATAGCTTCTAAACCTATCTCTCAACAACATCATCTTTTTACATGTCCAAGAAGCTTTTTGAGGAGTTTTCACTACCCATCAACTATCCCATCTACAAACATGAAATTGAATCCATCTAGCCCAAATAGAGTTAGTATTATGATGACAAATCTTCCAAAAGTGTTTCAATATTGCAGCCTCATTCAACACCACAACATCCTTAATACCCAACCCACATTCATTGAAAGGACAACAAACATCCTTCCAAGCAACTTTAGTTCCACCCTTGCCAAGCTTAGTACCAGTCTAGAGAAACTTCCTCATCAAACTATTAATATCATGTAAAATAGATTGAGGCAATATGAAAATAGAAGCCCAATACACCTGTACTAAAAACAACACTGACTTTATAAGCTGCATTCTAGCAACAAAAGACAACAGTTTAGAAGCCCAACTTTGCACCCTTGAAGTGATTCTATCTAGTAAAATAGTACAATCATGCCTTTTCAGCCCTGAAGAGATCAGAGGGACTGTGACACCCCCAAATTTTCATGCATAGGTTGGCCAGGCCCATACATAGAAAACTAGGAGCGTTAGTAATTGATAACATAAGCACAGAAGAGAAGACATAAAATAGAAATATAATAATAACAACAATAACAAAATAAGGATACAACTTATACATGAAGAAGACCACTCCCAATACATCCTTAAATAAAATAAGTCCCACACAGTACAATTTGGAAATCCCATAAACATGGACCCCTAGAAACACACTTATAAGAAATACAACATATGACATTTATCGGATCCTACCCTGGAGTGGAAGGAAACTATGATAGAACCGGACAGATAGATATGAAATCCTCAACCCTGCTGGTGAAACTGCCGAGGACCTGAAACAACAAAAATGTGGGTTAAACCCACGAGCAAGAACAACTCTACATGATCCCAAACAGAGTACCAAAATCCACCCCCTTTCCTAGTGACACCTAATCCCAAAATTATATTAAAAAAAATAATATATTTAACTATAACTATAGTCACTAATATACCACCATTTAATATAATTATGTTTATAAATTTCTTACATTAATATGATTTTTCCATACAACATCCAATCCATGCCGTACCATAACCACGTACCCGACAACTCACCCATGTCGTGACAACTCACCCATGTCCCGTGGTACTAGTTAGACTGCAGTAATAGTCAGCCTCCTTGTGGTTTCTTATAAATTTCCAAAACATAATCATTAATTTAAATCTTAGGATTTTACGAATTTAATAATTCGCTTGTAATATTTATTCGGGAACGTATAACAATTTATAAGGTCGAGTCTGGGGGGTCCAGGGGGGGCGGCGCGACCATTACCTGAGCGCCCCCCTGGCGGGGTCTGAGGCAGCGCCCCAGCGCCAAGGTATACGGTATTTTATACGGTCGAAACTATTCATTTATACGGTCGAAAATACGTAATCCAGTATAATTCGTGATACACATAATAACAATATAAATCAATGTCCAGAGTCTGATAACAAAGAAAATAGAGAAAAACAATTACATAAATATGCAATATTTTTCTAATAACAGTTTTGAAATCTTTGTCAACATTGAAACCTAAAATATTTATGTACTCAGATATTTATACTAAGTTCCAACCATATACACATCATCGGAATCATACCAACAAGACACATAACCACGAATCTATACATGTATAGCTACACATGGTAAAAACAGATTTGTACGTATAGCTAGATATAAACATAGTCTCATGCATATATCAATATATCACCACAAATCTCTATATATATACAAGATCTATACATATAATCATAGATCTGTACATATATGTATAACCAGAATATAAATCATCATATATATATATGAATATAAATATACTCTAACAAATTTGTACATATATGTCTATATAAGACTACTAATCTCTACCTATATACAAGATCTGTACATATGATCATGGATCTATACATATACATATAAACAGAATATATATCATCATATAAATAAACATGAATATGAACATACTATAACAGATCTATACATATATGCCTATATAGATCCACGAATCTCTACATGTATACAAGATCTATATATATACTTACGGATCTATACATATATGTATAAATAGAATATATAAGTCACATAAATAAACATGAATATGAATATACTCTAACAGATCTATACATATATGCCTATATACAAGATCTATATATATACCTACGGATCTATACATATATGTATAAACAGAATATATAAAAGTCATATATGAACATGATTTACACATACATATACATATATGAAAAATACTATCTAGCAGATTATAGATGCACAAAGTAAAGGCTACGAAATTTTAGTACAAAGAGGAAGAGTAGAACATATGTCTTGCCTGTAATGTAGAGCTGAATCCACCACAAGTACAAATCCAAACCAATTCTAAGCTCTCAACCTCTCAACCCTCACAATTTCGGGTATAATTGATGAAGAAGAAGAAGTAGTAGAATAAATGAGATGGGGGCTAGATCTGAAGTTAAGGATGCTTATATAGAAGATGTTAGGGTTAGGGAAATGTCCAAACTATCCTTGTATTATGCATAAATCACCAAACTGCCCAAACACTAATGACAACCTTGCCCCCCTTCAGATCACAAAATTTCATTATAACCTACTAGACTTAAAAAGACTAAGATAGCCTCATTCAATAATTTAAACACCCATTATGCCATCCAAAATAATTAAGGAAATAAATATCCATTAAATACGGGGTATTACAGGGACCCCAAGATATTTGACTGGAATTGTCCCAAGTTGAAACTGCAAATAAGATAAAATGGATGAAGTATGTGGCTTTTTCACCCCAGCCATGAAAATCATGCTCTTAGAAGAGTTGGGACATAAACCATACACACCACTAAACTCATCTAGAGCCTCTTTTAAACACTTCATAACTCTCATTTTACTAGCTGAAAACATTAAAAGATCATCAACAAATATCAAAGTAGTAATATTATGCTCCTTGCATCTTCAATGATAAACAAAATTCCCATTCTTAGTCTTCATGTTAACCATGCCAGTCAACACCTCCATTCCCATAACAAAAATATATGGAGACATAGGATCACCCTGTCTCATCCCTCTATTACTTGAAAAATACCCATGTAAGCAACCATTAATATTAATAGAAAAACTAGCAGAGGACATACATGTCATAACCCAACCCACCATCTTAGGATGAATTTTGAACGCTCTTAAGGTAGCATGCATAAAATCCCAAGACACTGTGTCATAAGCCTTTTTCAAATCCACTTTCAGAGCTACTTTTGCTGGATACTTGTTGCTATGATAACCCCTAAACAATTCTTGAGCCAACAAGATATTGTTAGCTATGTCCCTCCCAGCCACAAAAGCACCTTGATTCTGACTGATACATTGAGGCAACACATACTTTAATCTGTTAGCTATAATTTTTACAATACATTTATATAAAGTAGTACATACTGATATTGGCCTAAAATTAGCCACTAAGGTAGGATTATCCACTTTCGGAATAAGGGTTATAATTGTGGAATTAATTTCTTTCAGCAGCTTCCCTTTGTCAAAGAAATCCATAACAACCTTCTCTACCTCTTTGCCCACCACAACCCAAGAATGCTTGAAAAATCCATCACTCCCAGGGGCTTTATCATCTTTCAAAGACCAAAAGGTACTTCTAACCTCTTTAATAGTGACATGCCTCACCATATAGGCAACATTCCTCATTTGAAATAAGATTATGAATGTACTGGCACAAATCAGGAGTAGCGGGATCAGTAGGATTAGCTTTAAAGAACTCAACATAAAATTTAATAATCTCCTTAATCACCCCATCAACATCATTAATCCTAACACCCTCTCTATTCACAATAGAATGAATAACATTCCTACTTCTCCTAGCAGCTACAACCTTATGAAAGAAAAATGTATTCTTATCCCCAAGTTGCAACCATATTACTCTAGACTGTTGCCTATACATAGACTCCTCATCAGCAACCAATTTCAAATAAAAATCAAGACAACCTTTTTCCAGTTGCTTCACATAGTCATTGGAAGGATCTCTATCAATAATCTTCTAGCACTTCATCAAGCATTCCCTACATTCCTTCACCTGAGTTGACAAATTAGAATAACTTCTCTTATTCAAAACTTTAAAATCAGCCTTCACCAGTTTCAATTTCTAGACCACCTGATACATAGGAGTCCCTGAAATAATAGTGTCCCAAGACCTCTTCACAGTGTCCATGAATGAACAATATTTCACAAGATGATTATTAAACCTAAAAGGTTTACCCCTACTGATATCTTCACAACACACAAAGAATGATCATAAATGCCAAAAGGTTGAAAATAGCTTCAGAAGCACCAAACACATCATTCCATCTTCCATTCACCAAAGCTCTATCAAGCTTCCTATAATAGGTTCTATTTGTCCAAGTAAATTGCATCCCTGAATGTCTAAGATCAAACAAAGAGGCCTCCTCCAGACAAGTACCAAACTCCCTCATAAAAACATTCCATATCATAGAACCACCAAATCTTTCATGACTATACCTTACAACATTGAAATCCCCCATCACCAACATAAGCTCAGCTTGACAGTAATCAGCCCACCCTTTCAAATCACCCCACAGTCTCCTTCTAGGAACCACATCATTATGAGCATAAACACCACAAACTTTAAATAACTGAGTAGTAACCAAGTCAATCACTGAACACACTATCATTTGATCAAACCCCCAATTCATAGTGACACTCTATCTATTGGGATCCTAGCATAACCAAATCCCCCCCCCCCCCAAGAGACCACTGATCATTATTTACCATCATCCAACCTCTCCCAAAAGTCTTAAAAATCTTATCAATATTTAATAGGTGTCAAATATTAGACATTTTGACCCATTAACTCGCTATTGTTACATTTTTTCATTCCATTATTTGGTATTTTTATGTTGTTTACGTGTTAAAGCATGTTTCAGGAACTTAATGAAGAAATGAAGCTAACTTCGGTGAATTCACTAAAGAGTGTGTTCTTTCTATTCAAAGAGGAGAGTCAAAGAGGCAGTCCGAGACAAAAATTGCTCCCGGAGGGAAAAAAATGGCATTTTCAGGACCCGTCGTCTTCAGCAAAAAGTATCATGGGTTCAATGCGGTCATTTTGATGCATACACGGAGAAAAATGATTTTACATAAAATACCTACGTTTGTGCCTAGGATTTCAGTTTCAAAAAGTGGCTGGAAAACACAGTTTTACACTTGGAGGTACGCTTGGACCTATGCTTAAAGCGTATGCCAGCTACACTTGAAGCATATCTGCAGTAAGTTTTATGGTTTTTCAATGGCTTCTGTCTATTTTACTCCGGTTCAATTTGAAGATGTGTCTGTGACTCCAGACCTCTATATACATGTATATACACCTATATATATCAGAAGTTAAGGTTTGTATGAGGAGGAGAGTGAAAATACTGTAAATGACCTATCTATACCATTGCCTATATATACACGATCATATATCAGAGAAAAAAAGGACGTGGAGGGACATTCATTAACGTTCATTAGAGTTCATTAGAAGTTGTTCAGTTGTGAGTTCTAGAGGTTCATTCATTCAGACTTGCTGCTGTTGAGAGCCGTATTCAAACCTAAAGATCCAGAGAAGAAGACCATGGAGATCGTTTCTCCATCACCGATGCAGTCACCTTCCACTATGATCAACTAACTCGGTATCTAGGGTTTTCTAGCAAAACCCTAACCAAGTAATGTAGTTCTTTATTGTTTTTAATTATAATGAGGGGATACTATTGACCATACTGTGATGATTGTAGTAGTTAAGAGATCGTACTGATTTATAATATAAAATTATATGTTTATTCTAAATTCTTGTCTTAGATGGAATGAATGTATTATTTTTCACAACTATGATTATTCACTATGGGCTCGAACTCGGATGCTTAATTATGGTTTTCTACACAATGGTGGTAATGAAACTTGAGACCCTAGGTTGACACAGGCCATGCCTTGGCGATTTAATATAGTCATGCTTTAGTTTATTTTCATGCATTAGGAGTAGATTAGAGTAATGTAATTGGCATACACTAGTTAAGTCTATCATGAGATAGGTTCTCACAATCCGGTTGATGGTACTCTTTTTTTGGGGTCGTATTTAGCCATTTGCAGTATGACCTGATTCACAGTTATGGATCGCCCTATTACAATTGATACAGTGATGAACCATATTATACGGTTAGTGGTGGAGCGATGAAAATCATAGTTTTATCTCTCATCTGAATCACAACCAATTTAAGTTGCTTTCTAGATAATTTTAGTTTAAATAGATAATTTGGTCTTTGACCACCCAAACCAATCATTTTCAGATTATATAATTCAGTGTTTTTGAATTGCTAAAGTGAACAATCTTAGTCTCCGTGGGATCGATATCCCTTACTCAAGCCATTGCTATTTTACCATCAATATGTGCGCTTGCGTAGAGTAAAACCTAGTGTCATTAAAGTGTCATTTTTATACACATCAAGTTTTTGTCGTCGTTGCCGGTGACTGAGCATTGTTCAAATAGCTTTAGTAATTTATTTGCATTGCATTATTGTAGTTGTAACTAAAGTTAGATTTTTATATGATTGATGGTACTCTGAAGAACATAAAAGGGAAAAGTGGAGCTTCTAAAGTTGCGTCTAGAACTTTTGTGAGTTTTAGTGTTACCTTGATTTTTGCTTTTAATTCTAGCTTGATTTTCTGTTGATAGTTAAAGTAGCCTAGAAGTAGTTGATTTTAGATAATTTGTATTCCACAAAATTTCAAAAAATATATATATATATTATAGTTATTTGAGTAGTGTATGACCGATAGATTGACCTGTTCTAATTTTAGCACTGCGTTAGTCGAGTACGATCCTGAGATCGAAAAGACTCTCCGTCATTTACGTTGAACTATTGAAGAGCGACAACGTCAGTCGGAAAGAGAAGCGATGGCTGACCAAAGAGCCAACCCGTCAAGGCAATAGAGACATCACTGAAAGGACATTAAGCAACCGATGTGTACGACTCCTATGATGATTTTTTGGAAGAAGAAGGAATGAAGCACTTCAATATCAAGACAAGCGTGATTAATATGCTTCCAAAATTTTCAGGTCTTATAATAGAGGACCCATATTAGCACATCAATGATTTCCTAGAGGTAGGCTCTACTGTTAGGTATGACAATCTGTCCAAAAATGACTTGTGAGTGAGATTATTTCCTTGGTCATTGAAAGAGAGAGCTAAAAGATGGTACATCAAATTGGCAAAAGAAATTAAAATTGATTGGGAAACCCTTAAGAAGGAATTCATCAAAAAACATTATCCCATAAGAAAGACCTCTGAAGCACAAGATGCAATCAAAAGCTTTAGGCAGTTACCTGGTGAACATTTTCATGATGCTTGGGAGAGATATAATGAAATTTTGTATAAGTGTCCCCACCATAGGTTTTTTGAACAAGATATTTCTAAAAATTTCTACATAGGACTTAGAGAAGCGCATAAGACTTTGATAGATGCGGCTACACAAGGTCAGTTTATCTTGAAGCTAGCTAAAGAACTTTTGGAAATATTGGATAATATTAGTGAAAACACAATTCAATACCAATCTGAGTTTAGGGCTAGAGGTGGACAACAGTATAGGAGATCTGAGAAATCTTATGTTGTAGAGCATGATGATGTGAGGGATACCATGGCATTATTTGGAGAGAAATTAGAGAGAATTCAAAATTTTATGTAACGAAGTCATTCCCCTCCGAGAGAGACGTTTGAAGTAGAAGATGAGTACTCTCAAAATGAGTGACATGGGATAATGGTTGTTGATGCCAATGCATCATGGAACTATTCCAATAATGCTCCTTTCACCAATTCATACACCTCAAATACTAGAAATCATCCACTCTTGTCCTATAAATCTACACATGTGGATAATCCACCATCAAGGTCCAAACAGGGGCAATCATCTAATCAATAGCCAAGGTTCACAGACAAACAATAGTCATATAACCCACAACCAAGGTTCATTGAGAGACAACAATAATATAAACAACAACCAAGGTTCCAACAGAGTCAACAATTCGACTCACAACCAATAATTATGGCTAGAAATTCTCAGTCTAATTACCAACCCAAAACATCTAATAATTCCCAAGTGAAATTACATAGATGATCAATGAAAATAGCCTATAGGGGGGGTGAATAGGCTTTTTGTGAATTTATTGACAAATTAATAATAATTGTGGAAAAATCAATTTTAATCCAATTATCTATCAAGATAAATCATGCAAAGAATAATCTAAGTGCAGAAAATAAAGCAATAGAGACACACGATATTTTTACGTGGAAAACATTGAAAAAACTCCAAGTAAAAACCACGGATACACTCGGGTATCGATGCACTATGAATCAAAGAATTTGTACAGACTCTACGAAAATAGTACTTACAACCGATCTAATATGCTGTTCTTTACTCGACGTTTGAAAGTCTAGATTCACTCGCGCTCCACGAAGTTTCTCGCTCCGATCTTCGCACTCAGACGACTCCATTTCACAAATGGATCAATGCAACCAAGTTACAATTAGCGGTGTGTAGATTTTTCAGAATCTATATGATTTAATCGTGTATAAGATCATTGATGTAGAAACACGATAGAATAAACTCCAAAATAAGAGAGAACTAGAAAAATCACTTAATGATATTTTCTCTCTATATATATATCAATATCTTTGTAGAAGAATATGAACGATAAAATACTGTAGAGATCTCTCAAAGACGTGCCTCCTCTTGTTGTAGACTTGGGTATTTATTGACAAAGATGATCCAAACCCTAAGTTTTCCCTTTCTCATAATTTCATATCCAAACCCTATATTCTGGTGAATATAATGTATATAAAACGCACTTTGATGTATATAAGTCATGGTCATATCATAAAACCAACCCCCAAATAATTTGGACATTGCAGACAAAAATAGGGAAAAACTTGCCGCAACAACGCTTCAAGCGTAGCAGAGCCTAAGCTTCAAGCGTAGGTCCAAAGGTACCTCCAAGCCTAAAAATATATTTTCCAGCCACTTTTTGTAACTGAAAGCATTGTCTTAAGCATAGGTATTTTTGTCAAAACCACTTTTCTTCACACTTGCGCCAAAATGACCCTCTTGAACCCACAATACTTTTTTCTTGAACTGACGGCTTCGAAAAATGTCATTTTCGCCCTCCAGCAGACATTTTTCCTTAATATACTCACTTTCCTACTTTACTTATATTCTTCATTACTTCAATGCTTGATTTTGCCTTTGATGAAGCTTATCGATGTCATTAACACCAAACTGACCTATCTAACACTCAACATGGTTTTTGTCTAGAACAAGCCATACATAAATAATTACAATAAATGTTCTTACAATCTCGCCCTTGACATTTCTAAGACAAAACCATGTTTTATAATATAACCTCACAAATAACAACATAACATCTATACCTATGAACACACACCGACAAACAGAGATATAAACTCACGTTGCTTTCATGACGGTCTACCAATCCTGTGACCACAATACTGAACAAACTATTAAACGCAAGTGTGGAAAACAGATAAAAAATGATCAGAATAAAAACACAATACCCATGTAAGCATAATGATCATAAAATACACTCTTTCTATCCCTTACTCAATACTTCTCCCCCTTAAACCATTATTCCCCCTTACTCAATATTTCTCCCGCTTTTTGTCACTGAAATGACAAGAAACAATAAAAACAAATGAAACACATGAGAGAAACAAGGGAAAGCCTCAAGATAAAAACATAGGAAAAGTATCACAGATGAGACTTTAGAGAATCTAAGGCAAACACTAAATACTAAGATAAAGTATTCTAGAATATTATATCCAGATTTTCAAGTAACAAAAATCTCTACAATATATGATCTTAATACTAATGCATGAATGCAAAATGCAAAACAAAAATATTTTTGTTTTTAGAAACATGTGAACAGGGCAGTAGAGAAAATGAGTTAGTCATTAACATATCATATATGCATATTTGACTTAGCTATTATACACATGATAGTGAAGAAAATCAGCACACGTACCTTGTCGTAATAAGCAGTCACAAGACAAACTTTATATAGCATTTGCATATATGAAAAAAATATTCAAGTGCAAGCAAACAACTAAGATGAAAACAATACGTTCTAATTATAATAATCTTCTCAGTAATCTTTATGATACTTCAGTCTAAAAACTAAATTAGAAGTCAAATCATTAACTTAGACCTTATTGCTAAATAAAGAAAACATAATTTAATAATTTCAACCTTTTCACCATATCCCTTTTTGTCTTTCTAAGCTCCAGACTTTCCAGCGAGGACTTTTAGTCCTGACTAACTAGGCCCGAGCTTCTTTGATGGGATTTATGCTCATTAGTCTTCTCGCATTTTTACGCGAACACTCAATGCTTACTGAGGCAAGAGGCCTGGTTACTCAGATTGAAGAAATACTTTTTGCATTTATATATTTTAAATATCTCATTTTTTTCTCTTTTCAACATCACCACAACATTCATAAGCATGCAAAAGGTATTTAAAATCATAGATCAATCTAGCATAACTCATGAACCTACATATCACTTTGGATTAGATGAGAAAGACTAAAAGTTTCAACAAGTATTACAGTCATCTTCGAAGTAAAACAAGCACCCAAAATTTAATGAAATCTAAAAATAATACTTAAGCATGTCAAGTGAATAACTCATAACCTCAGGTCAGACTAACGACTTCAATTCTGATAAGCATAATAAGAAAAGTAAATATGAGAATAAAGTGAAATATGACAACCATTTGTACCCTTAGCCAAGCTCAACATGCTAATAATTTTTCTATTTAATTTTTTTTATTTATTTTTGTCATAATGATGCATGCATGTAAAACCCTAACAGTTACAAAACATGATGCATGCATAATAAAATAAAATAAAATAAACATGCAAATAATACAAAATGCATGATAATGTATCAATTCTAGGATAAAAAATAATGCAAGATATTCCAAGAATGATACATATGAAGACATCTATCCTAATGATAATATGCCACCATATTTTCTAAGATGCATATGCTTTTGAAAATCTAATGGTTTTGTAGAGATGTCTGTTGATTGAGAATCTGTTGATATATACTCGAGACTTTTCTCATAATTAGAGTCACGTGCTAGACATGCAGTATGAGCAACCAAACAATGCAATTCATCTTTTCTAACCCACATTTGTTTAATTTTTGGTGCTCTATTTGCTAGCCTAGTCAACCTCTTCACCTCTTCATTCAACACCCGAATTTGACTTTGAACATTGGGTCTTTTCTGAATTCTATGCTTCAGCTCAGATTTAAAAGTTTATCCTCTTAAATTTGAACATACGGGTCTAATGTGACATTTCACTCCATAGTGATGACATACTGGAATAAACCTTTGAAAAACATTATTTGAACCTTTATTGACTCTAGAGGTAAAATGAGGCTTACTCTCAACAGGTTTTCTGACATAAGATCTATCATTAAGATTCCTATCAGACTTACCTTGAGAAGAATTAGATGCTACTTGGGAAGCCTTAACAAAGACTGTTTTGGAAACAATGTCAGGATAACTCATCCCTTTGAACCCCAACCCTTTTGTATTTTCTGCTGACTTTCCTACACTCAATATGTGATCAAGTTTATTTGTTCCACTAGACCATCTATGAATAGTTGAGTTAACATCCTTTAAATCATATTCCAAACCTTCAATCCTTGTAGATTTCTCACTCAATTCTAATCTTAAAATGTTTAATTCCTCATTGAGACCATCTACTCTCTTCAAAGCCTGAGTCCTTTCTTGTTCAGATTTGGTCAACTCTTTTTTTAATGATTGTCTCTCCTTATCAACATTGTTGAATTGAACCAAAAATTTTAAGTACACTTTGCTAATCTGCATGGACTTTACATATAATTTATTGTATGCATCTTCATATGAATCCCCACGATCTTCATTATCCTCAGACTCATCATCCCCAGACATTGCCTAACTACTTCACCGACCTCCTTACTTTATGTAGCAAACATGGTGAAATTCTCAATCTCATCTCCTACCTTTGAATCACTAGCTGATCCATCACTCAAAGTAATAACCAAACCTTTTTTCGTTTTTGACTTATTAGCACACTCAGCAGCTATGTGACCGAACCCTTGACACTCAAAACATTGAGGTTTCTTATTTTTATGAACAAACTTGTCATTCCTATTTTGGATTTTTTTATTTTTAGAATCATGTGATTTATCTCCAAAATTTTGTTCTTTAATCAATTCTTGACCACAAAAAGATTTTAAGAACTTATGAAACTGCTTCATGATCATGTCAAACTGACTTGGTTTACTCTTACCCTCTTCATCCGACTCATTAGAACCCTCCTTAGTGATTTTCAAAACTATGTCCTTCGCTTTTGTGCTGCTTAAATTTTTAGAGGATTGAGCACACATCTCCATCTCATACGATTTCAAATTACCAGCCAACTCTTCAAGTTTAATTTCCTTGAAACTCAAGATTTTAGATATGACGGTAACCTTAGACCAAAAACATTCATACAAAGACCTAAAGATTTCCTTCACAATGGTCGTCTTGGAAATAGGCTCTCCTAGATTGTGACAACTAGTTACTATGTCAGTTAACCTAGCCTCAAAGTCACCAAAAACTTCATCCTCCTCCATCCTAAGCTGTTCAAATTTAGAATTTAGAATTTAGATTTTAAATTGTTTAACTTTTGAAGTTCCCTCATGAGTTACTTGGAGTATGTCCCAAGGTTCTTTAACAATCTCACATGTGGCTATTCTCTTAAACTCACTCGCAGTCACCGCATTATACAACGCATTCAAAGCTTTTGAATTCCAACTAGCACTATTTGTTACTGCAGTAGTCCACTCACTCAATGGTTTTACCCTAGATTCATTAGTAACAACATCTTTCACAGTGGGCGCTGAATATCCTACCTTTACGGCCAGCCAAGCTCTCTCATCTAGCGATTTCAAAAACGCTCTCATTCTCGCTTTCCAATATGTGTAATTTGACCCATCAAACAAAGGGGATCTAGATATGGAACCTCCTTCATGAGGCATCTCCATTGTCTAAGTTCACGATCTAACCCTAGGTAGTTAACCTAAATCGAGGCAACCACGCTCTGATACCAATTGAAATTACCTAGACAATCAATGAAAATAGTCTAAAGGGGGGCGGGGTGAATAGGTTTTTTGTGAATTTATTGACAAATTAATAATAATAATTACGAAAAAGTCAATTTTAATCCAATTATCTATCAAGATAAATCATGCAAAGAATAATCTAAGTGCAGAAAATAAAGCAATAGAGACACATGATATATTTTACGTGGAAAACCTTGAAAAAACTCCAAGTAAAAACCACGGATACACTCGGTATCGATGCACTATGAATCAGAGAATTTTTATAGACTTTATGAAAACAATACTTACAACCGATGTAATCTGCTGTTATTTACTCGACATTTGAAAGTCTAGATTCAATCGTGCTCGAGGAAGCTTCTCGCTCCGATCTCCGCACTCAGACTGCTCCATTTCACAAATGGATCAACGCAACCAAGTTGCAATCTGCGGTGTGTAAATTTTTCAGAATCTATATGATTCAATGTTGTATAAGATCGTCGATGTAGAAACACGATAGAATAAACTCCAAAACAAGAGAGAACTAGAAGAATCACTCAATGATATTTTCTCTCTCTATATCAATATCTCTGTAGAAGAATATGAATGATAAAATACTGCAGATATCTCTCAAATATGTGCCTCCTCTTGTTGTAGAGTTGGGTATTTATAGACAAAGATGATCAAAACCCTAAGTTTGTCCTTTCTCATAATTTCACATCCAAACCCTATATTCTGGTGAATATAATGTATATAGAACGCACTTTGATGTATATAAGTCGTGGTCATATCATAAAGTCAACCCCCGAACAATTTTGACATCGCAGACAAATATAGATAAAAACTTGATGCAACTATGCTTCAAGCGTAGCAGCGCCTACGCTTCAAGCATAGGTCCAAGCGTACCTCCAAGCGTAAAAATGTGTTTTCCAGCCACTTTTTGAAACTGAAAGCGTAGTTATTTTTGTCAAAACCACGTTTCTTCACAACTGCGCTAAAATGACCCTCTTGAACCCACAATACTTTTTGCTTGAAGTGATAACTTCGGAAAATGTCATTTTCACCCTCAAGGAGACATTTTTCCTCAATATACTCACTTTCATGCTTCACTTGTATTCTTCATTACTTCAATGCTTGATTCTGCATTTGATGAAGCTTATCGATGTCATTAACACCAAACTGACCTATCTAACACTCAACATGGTTATTGTCTAGAACACACCATACATAAACAATTACAATAAATGTTCTTACACCAAGCTCTCCAATCATTCAATAATTCCCAAGCTCTTCAGCCATTTAATAATTCCCAAGATCTTCAGCCATTCAATAATAATCAGGTTGGGTAATCATATAACTACCAAACCCAGCCGCAAAGAAGCCAAACTCCTCCACCCAGTTTCGAGAGTAGAAGGTTAGAGCAGGTCATACTGGACATTCATAAGAAGCTAGATATTCATACCCAATCATTGGCACAATTGCACATGCAAATGGGCCAAATGGCTAATGAGAAGAATGTAAGAGAACCAGGAAGATTACTTAGTCAGTCTGTCGCTAACCCAAGGCCACAACAAGCACTGGAGCTCAGATCATTTGTCAATGAACCTAATGAAACGATTCAAGCAATCACGACTCTTAGAAGTGGTAAGGAAGTGGAGAGTAGAGTTGAGGAGGAATGTGAAGAGAGGTTGCAGAAAAAAAGAAGCCTAACAAGCACAAAGGAAAGAAGCTGGAGAAGAGCAAAGAAATGAGGCTGAAAGAGTCTAGAAGGATCAACCATCAGTGGAAGACAATGACGATCAGACATTACTTGAAGACCCAGACATGGCAAGTTACGAGGAGGCAACGCCATTTCCCCGGCGTCTTAGAGAAACGGCCAAGTATGGGAAGCTGAAAGAATCTGAGATGTTGGAAACATTCTGAAAAATCAAGATTAATTTACCACTCTTATATGTAATTGCCCAGATACCGCCTTACGCTAAGTTTTTCAAGGATCTTTGCACCCAGAAGTGAAAGAGCAGAATGAATAATCCAACAAAAATACTCTTGACTGAGCAAGTGAGTTCATTGCTTTTAATCGATACTCCACCTAAGAGGAAAGATCTTGGTGCTCCCACTATTCCATATGTCATGGGTGACCATGAAATTAGTAGAGCTCTTCTTGATCTAGGTGCAAGTATTAACTTACTTCTTTATTCAGTCTACCAACAGCTAGGGTTGGGTGAGCTCAGTCCCACTGAGGTCGTACTTCAATTTACTAATCGATCAGTCAAACAGGCAAGAGAATTTCTTGAAGATGTCATTGTTCAAGTGGGCAAGTTTTATTTTCTGGTTGATTTTAGAGTCCGGGATACAGAACTTGTCCCTGACTCAAAGAAACACATTCCAGTGATATTAGGAAGACCATTCTTGGCCACGGCGAATGCATGCATTAACTGCAGAACCGGAGCCATATCTGACATTTGTAAATATGAAGGTTAGGATGAATGTGTTCGAAGGAAGCCACCAATTACCTGAATCAGGGGAATGTTTCCACATTAATGAGTGTGATGAACTAAATGATATCATAACAGATTTTGCAACTTAAATCCTGGAGAAGGATGAGCTAAAGTCATTTATGACTAGAGAATGGCCGGATGAGGAAGTGGCTGATTAGAAGCCATATTGGAAGCTGCAAAACAAAGAGCTGGATGAGATGGAGACTACTTTATACACTCAACCATGGTGGGAGCCGGTTGAACCACTTCCGATAGTTTCAAATACTCCACTAATTCCATCCTTAACTACTCCTCCTAACTTGGAACTCAAGGAACTGCCTGAAAAGCTGAAATATGTTTTCTTGGGACCCGATGAGACTCTTTCTGTGATTATCTCTTCAAAGCTGACAGGAAAACAGGAGTCGAGTCTGGTCGAAGTCTTGAGTGAGAACAAAGAGGCAATAGGATGGAGTGTTACTGACTTGAAGGGCATAGACCCCTCGATTTACATGCATCGTATACATCTTGAGGATATGCAAAACCATCGAGAGAAATGCAACGAAGGCTGAATCCAAATATGAAAGAGGTGGTGATGAAAGAAGTGGTAAAATTGCTAGACGCGAATATCATCTACCCTATTTTTTATAGCACATGGGTAAGTCCAACTCAGGTGGTACCGAAGAAGTAGTGCATCACAGTGGTGCCAAACTTAAAAAATGAGCCAATTCCACAATGGATGACCACAGGATGGCGTGTGTATATTGATTATAGGAAGCTTAACCTGAACAGCAGGAATGATCATTTCCCGTTGCCATTCATTGATCAGATCCTGGAAAGGTTAGCCGGGCAAAGCTACAACTGTTTTTTGGATGGATATTTCGGCTATAATCAAGTGATAATTGATCATGTTGATAAAGAGAAAACCACTTTTACTTGTCCGTATGACACTTTTGTGTATAAACGGATTCTTTCGATTTATGTAATATGCCAGCAACATTCCAAAGGTGTATGATGTATATCTTCTCTAACATACTAAATAAATTTCTTGAAGTGTTCATGGATGACTTCTCAGTTTTTGGGGAAACCTTTGAAGACTGTTTAAAACATCTAAAAGTAGTACTTAAGAGATGCAAGGAGACGAATCTAATCCTAAGTTGGGAAAAGAGCCATTTTATGGTTCAAGATGGGATAGTACTAGGCCATATTGTATCAAAGTCAGGGATAGAGGTAGATAAAGCAAAAGTTGAATTAATTTCAAAATTGCCTCCTCCCATATCTGTTAAGCAGATACGCTCTTTTCTGGGCCATGCTAGGTTTTACCGAAGGTTTATTAAAGATTTTAGCAAAATCGCCTACCGTTATGCAATTTATTACCTAAAGATGTGACCTTCGTCTTTGATGAAGAATGTCTTCATGCCTTTGAGGAGCTGCGTTCTCAATAGCCCTAATTATTCGTCCGCGAGATTGGTCTCTACCATTTGAGCTCATGTGTGATGCTTCTGACTATGCCATAGGAACTGTGTTGGGTCAGAGAAAAGATAAGCTGCCATATGCGATTTACTATTCTAAGATTCTGAATGAAGCTCAGATGAACTATACAACTACCGAGAAGGAGTTGCTGGCAGTTGTCTTCACCTTGGATAAATTCCGATCATATCTATTAGGTGCCAAGGTTATTGTTTACTCGGATAATGCCGCGTTGAGGCATTTGCTAACCAAGAATTACTCTAAACCCAGGCTAATCCGATCGATTTTGCTATTGCGAGAATTTGAGTTGGAAATCAAAGACAAGAAGGGTTCGAAAAATGTTGTTGTAGATCATTTCTCGAGGATTATAGTCTAGTCCACAAAGGAAACTAATCCTCTTAAAGATTCATTCCCGGATGAACACCTGTTCAATGTGGTTGTTGTGGAACAAACACCGTGGTATGCTAACATCGTCAATTATAAAACCACAATTCAAATTCCAAAAGGATGGTCCAAGAATAAAAGAGACCAATTCTTCAGCCAAGTGAAATTCTATATCTAAGATAATCCGTGGCTATACAAGTATTGTTCTAATCAGATTATCAAAAAATGCGTCCCTGAGAGTAAGGTATTGAGCGTACTGACACTTTGTCACACGCTGGAGTGTTAAGGGCATTTCGGAGCTCAGAAGATAGCTCACAAGGTGTTGCAAAGTGGATTTTACTGGCCTTCCATATTCAAATATGCTTTTGAATATTGTAAAGCATGCCTGTGATGTCAAAAATTGGGATCCATATCTAGATGAGACATGATGCCTCTAACCCCAATTCTGATTGTGGAATTGTTTGATATATAGGGTATTGATTTTATGGGACCATTTCTAAAAGCAGATAAGAAGGAGTACATACTTGTGGGGGTTGATTATGTGTCAAAGTGGGTAGAAGCTATAGCCACCAAACGTGCTGACCATGATGTGGTGGAAGAGTTTGTGAAATCGAACATTTTCTCAAGATTTGGTATACCACGAGTGTTGATTAGTGATGATGGAAGTCATTTTGACAATCAATTTCTTCATGTGTTATATAAGAAGTACGGTGTCACTCATAAAATTGGTACGCCTTATCACCCCCAATCATAAGGGAAAGTGGAGGTTTCAAATAGAGAGATTAAAAATATCTTGGAAAAAACTGTGTGTCCTGACTTAAAGGATTGAGCAAGAAGGCTAAATGATGCACTTTAGGTGTACAGGATTGCGTTTAAAACACCAATTGGTATGACACCATATAGACTGGTATATGGTAAAGCGTGTCATCTTCCTATAGAGCTGGAACACCGAGCGTACTGGGTTGTTCGAAGAATGAATTTTGATATAAAGAAAGTCGGTGCAGAGAATAAACTCTAACTTCAGGAGCTTGAGGAGTTGAGAAATGATGCATATGAAAACTCTTGGATTTATAAGGCTCGAACAAAAGTGTTTAATGATAAGTATATTAGAAATAAAGTCTTTGAGCCCGACCAGAAGGTTTGGCTGTTTAATTTGAGACTCAAGCTGTTTCCTGGTAAGCTCCAATCGAGATGGGATGGGCCATACAAGATTACAAAGGTTTTCCCCCATGGAGCCGTGGAGCTCGATGATCCTGACACTGGAAAGAAGTTTGTCATCAATGGGCAATGATTGAAACACTACATAGAAGTTCAACCAGCCGAGTGTGTGGTAGAAACAATTGATCTAACTGAACCACCACCCGAACTGGATAAACTTGATCCGGAGTATTGAGAGGCAGCAACGTCGCACCAACGATGTTAAATATTGGTACTAGGTGATTGAGAATAACTTTTGATCCTAGTTTGTATGTGTAGACGTTAATTTAGTCATTTATGTATTTAAGATCGAGTCTATAAAATCGAGTCGCGAAACCATCGTCATCTGAGTAGGAAGGGTAAATTAAGCCAATATTGTTTGGGCCGTGGGGACCTATGTTTCAAGCGTAGGCCCAGTTAAGCTTCAAGTGTAGCGATAACAGACCCGTCAGGCCATTCCCACCATTTTTATTTCAAACTCCTCTCTCTCCCTCATTTCTCCACCAATCTTCACACGGTTTATTTCTACCATTTATTCATCCGATTCCTCATTGTTCATTAACGACGGATCGACAAATTTATTGGTGAGTTATCCGGATTCACGTGAAGAACTCGAAAAGTCTCCAAATATCAATTTTGGGAAAATCATCGTTTCTCTCGATTTGGTGAGTTTTGTTCCATTATTTTGATTTCATATGACTTATTTAACTATTCTAAACTAGTATTGACGAATTATTCCGATCAAAATCGTGTTTTGATCCATTTTCCATAAAGTTGAGTTTTTCGACTTCGAAAACGACTTGAATATCAAACTTTTGGGATGAAGGCTTGTTTAAGCATCATATTGGGTTTATTTATATATAGTTTGAGTTTGATTCGGTGTCTGGAATAGTATCGCTCCCTTTTTAAAAATTCTATATTATAGGCATGGCTAGAGTGAAGGGTGCAACGATACGAGTGGTCGAGGTGGCCAGACCAGTAGAGTGTGATGCTCGGCAGAGGTGAAGATCATCGTCTCCCGATCGAGCACCTATTTTCCGTTGGAATACACGTGCCTCAAGACTATAGTATGTTAACTCGGCATCCTCATCTTCATCATATTTTGAGGCGGAGGTGCCCGAGTCCACCACACAGGGCAGTGATCTTCACCTGCCATATGGTAGGCTTACAGTAAGGCCAGTTTCCCCACGCGCACCATCACTGCCACCTGTGCCTGAGCTGAAGGCTGAGTAGATGGATGAGGATACCGAGAGTGATAGTGGTGCATAAGAGGATGATGCTGATCAGGGAGATGTTGCCGGTCATCCAGATGAGAGGATACCTGAGCCACCAGTAGAGGGTGACCCTGGTATTTTGACTACTTTTCTACCAGTCCCCCGGACAACATCGGTAGAGGATTTCCTATATCAGGCTATCCGGAAGAAATACCAGCAGGAGCGTACCTATTTGGTGGCCGTGTTTGAGAGGCTGCAGCTAGTACCTTCATGGATGATAAGCCGACTGAGGGCTTGCCGCTTACTACCTATTCTTGCCCCAACCACCCCACATATTTGTGAGGACATGATCCGGGAGTTTTGGCTACACATGTAGTATTACAGCAGGGGTACGAGACTACAGACAATGGTTCAAGGTATTGAGTTTGAGATTACACCTCAGTCTATTACTGTTGGATGGGGTATTCTTGACGAGTGTCCTCCTGAGTTAGCGGCCGAGTTCTCACCTATACTAGAGGCACTCCCATATATTGCCGACCTTGTTATACTTCATACTGTAATGGAGTGGGTTGATGGACAGAGGAACTGCACGAAGAAGTCGAACTATCACCTGAGGCTCTAATTTTGGGACGTGATAGTCTATTCACAAATTCTTCCGCACAGCCACGTGACTATGTGCTGTGCACCATTTCTAGCCCTCCACTATGCTTTTGAGTTCGAGCGGTGGATTTCTATTCCACATATTTTGTGAAGGGGTTTTTATGCGCATTACATCCACTTGCGTAAGGAGTCCAAAGTTTAGAAGCATTTATTCCAGGTCCGATTCCCGTGTTTAGTGATGAAGTTGATGTTTGATGTTGGGATCGAGATGGATGCGGGTGAGCCGAATCGATTCAGGAATCCGTCTCTGTATTCCAGATGGATGTGGATAGGTGTCTGAACCCAGTTACATGGGGATGATATTATGGCATAGAGACCGGGGTTTGTTCTATTACAAGGTAAGAAGCACATGCCGATGATGCCGATCAGGCTGATGCAGGTATGACTCAGGATGCTCATGCCACCGATGTCGATATTGCTATGCCGCAAATACCAGTAGTTGAGGAGGATG
The DNA here is from genome assembly GCA_963922005.1 of Cornus suecica. Taxonomy (NCBI): domain Eukaryota; kingdom Viridiplantae; phylum Streptophyta; class Magnoliopsida; order Cornales; family Cornaceae; genus Cornus; species Cornus suecica. The sequence goes on along the minus strand of OY998246.1, from coordinate 27,368,948 downwards.
TTATTATGCCACAGACGCCTGTGGGTGGTACCGTTACCTTGTCTCGGGCTCAGTTTGATGCTCTTATGGCATATATACAGGGGTTAGAGCAAAGGCTGGAGCAGAGATTTGATCATGAGAGACATGCAGTCGGCGAGATCATAGGCAGTTATGCCATAGGGTTGATGGCATGAGGCAGCATTTGGGCGTACATCTTACACCTACACCACCGACCTCGGATGATGGGGCTTAGTGTAGTCTTAGTTTAAGTTTTTGTTTTTTTGTACATTAAAGATAAATCGTAGAGCGGATAGAATTTTTGATAGGGTACTTCATGTGACCGCTTTCATGATCATTCTCTGTATGATTTTAATAGTTTCTTATTTTATGGAGTGGCAGTTGTGATGATCAGTTGTATCACGTTTGTTGTGTCCCCAGATTTTTTAAGCTTATATTCAGTGTGCTGATGTTTTGAATTCTTTGAAGTTTTAATCACATTATACGGACATTTGTGCTTTTAATTTTGGGGTGCATGTGTTTTATAAATATATGAATTGATCGAAAGGGGGCCATTAAAAAAAAATTCAAGCCAAGCCTACGCTTGAAGTATAGGATACTACGAGGGTGATTTTGAAAAATTACAAATTTGACCTATTTAAGAGGTGTTTTGGCCTGGTTTGTATATGTATTTGTATTAGGATTTGTTTAAAGTATTTTTAGGATTTTTTGTAGAATTTTTGTAGCAGTTTTAGAGTAATCCTAGTCAGACAAGGAAGTGGGATGGAAATACAAGTTGTAGTTGGATTATGAGTTGTTTCCACTTTCCTATTCAAACAAGGGTTTCAAATCCTTTTCCTCTTTGAGTCTTCTAAGTCCATTTATAAATACACTCATAAGGTAGACATAATTCACAATTCACAATAGTTGGGCAATACAATTAGATTTTCTCATTCTATTCTTTCTTCTTCTTCTTTTTTCTATCTTGGCAGTGTGATGATGGATGGTGATAATGAGAATTATTCTGACCCGAAGGAGTTCATAGAGGGGGAAGAATCGTATGTACAAGATGGAAGAGAAAAATAACCACACCGAGATCATTTCTCAAGTGCAGGTTGCAAATTGAAAAAGTATTTCGTCTAGAGAGGATGAACGGAGTATTAATTGCACCCGGAAGGAAAATCCTTAAGGAATGAGGATTGTGAAATTTAGAGCAACCGACGGGAGAAAAGGTGTATCCGGACTTGGTTTGAAAATTCAATGAAAATATGATTATTTTGGGACCGCTAGGATTTGAGGTTATGTCGGCAAAAGTAACTCAGTGGAGTGCTCCTATTGTGATTGGAAAAAGAAGTATTATCGATGCGTGGAATATACCAATTGGTAGTCCGACAAACTTAGAAGGAAGATTGATGGAGCATCCTCAGGTAGATTGATGGAGCATCCTCAGGTATGGCCACATACGGATGTGGAGATGGTGAAAGAATTGTGTGCTGTGTCAGATCCAGGTGATAAGACCTGTGACAATTGGTGGTTGAAGTTGGATCTACTTTATCTAGATTGTGTCATTTCGGCTCAAATTCGACCAAATAATCGGATTAGTGTAAGGGATCACACGATACTTAGAACATTGTAAGCCTTAACTCATAGGTATAAATGTGTATTCCGACAATGATAATGGCCGAGTTGTCGATTGCTCAAGCAATTGTGAGTAGACAGTGGGCAGGTGCAAATAAATTTAAACATTATCTTCCATACCCATTTTTGTTATCGAAGATCATTGCAAAGCAATTGGGTGATAGGATGAAGGAGCTGAATGAGATGCGGTGGACAATTATGAAGATATATCTGGAAGAAGACTTGGATAAATTAAAAGAGACAGCAGACTGTCAGATATGGTTAAAGAACACCGTGACTAGTGATAAGAAGAGGAGGATGATTGAGATTAGGGTTTAGTTTTAGTATTAGGATTTTTGGTTTTTGTTTTGTTTTGTTTTTAGGGATGGTAGACCCTTAAGGCTACATCTTTATTTTTATTTTATTTATTTTATAGGATTGTAGGCCCTTAAGGCCAAATCATGTTTTTTTTTTATATTATTATTTTCATTAGTTTTGAAAAATAATAAATAAAAAAGAGAGACTTTTTAATTCCTTGAAAAATTTGTGTGAGATTCTGGATATTTTTGAAATTTCTTTTTCCATTGTTATGATTATGGGTATTTTTGCTTTGTTGAATATATTTACAGGTGAAATAAATCAAGTTTGGGGGAGGGGATTCAGGCGTTGCTTTGGAATCCATAAGTGAAATTTAAGGGTAACTATATACATTCCCATGTATTCTTTTTGACCATAAGGACATGGTCTGATTTAAGTTTGGGGGTGAGGGTATATAATTACAAGGAATGAAAATTTTCGAAAAAAATTGAAATTTTAAAACATTTTGGACCAGTTATTTGTTTTCACACATAAATGTTTTGCATTAAAATTTGATTGAGTTCATTTTTATGATGTATGAGTAGTATATAATGTGATATTCTCACTCATGAAAGTAATGGTTAGATCGATTTAGTGAAGTGATGTGGTTTTACATGGGTAAGTGAATTAGTGAAATTAAAATCAAGTAGGACAACTTTGACCTATAAGCACAATCACAAATTCACTTTGGGAAAAATAGTTAATCTTTGGCTATTTAGTTGAAAAAATAATTTTGCCACAATAAAAGGGGAGAAGGGGAGATGATATGGTTGAAATGGAGAAATTTGAAAAAATTATTTTAAGAAAATAAAATGCAAAAAGTAGTTCCTCGATTTGAGTAACCGGGCCTTGGTATCACCAATATTATTGTTTGAATTTAAAGGGGAGAAGACTAATGAGAATAAATCCCACGGAAAAAGCTCAGGGCCAGTTGGTCGGGATTAAAAATCCTCCCTGGAAAGTCCGAAGCTTAGAAAGACAAAAAGGGATAAAAAGGGGAATGATGGAAAGATTGATTTTTATGAAAAACGGAATATTTTGATCAACAAAGTAGGAAGAAGAGAGATTGAAATACCATGGTAGAATGTGCACCAAAACACGGAAGGTTCTCTGGATTGGGAGTAGAAAGTAACGAATTCATTCACTTTTGTGGGAACAATTTATCACTCGAAACTCGAGATAATTATTGTTCGATAGTAAGTGGGAGTATTTACATCCTTATTATCTTTTGCATTATATCATGACTTAATTGAACTTGTGTCTGAGCTCATGACCGCGTGATTACAGATAATTGAGATGTTTGTAGGTAACATCGCTGGAAATCTTCACGAGACTTCACTCGTCCACTAAAGGTAACCTAGGGTTTTAAAAGGCTTGCTACACGTTCTAAGTGTAATCGTCGACCCTCATGAAAGTAAGGGATTAGGTTAGATTTTCTAGAATAGATAGAAAAGAAATCATCATAAGAAAGTTCCCTGAGTTTATTTCTAAGGGACTAGTAATATGTAAGTTTGGGGGTATGATCGGTGTCAAATATTAGACATATTGACCCATTACGTTCTTTCATTCCATTATTTGGTATTTTTATGTTATTTGCATGTTAAAGCATGTTTCAGGAACTTAATGAAGAAATGAAGCTAACTTCGGTGAATTAACTGAAGAGTGTGTTCTTTCTATTCAAAGAGGACAGTCAAAGAGGCAGTCCGAGACAAAAATGGCTCCCAAAGGGCAAAAACGGCATTTCCAGAAGCCGTCATTTTCAGCAAAATGTTTCGTGGGTTAAAGGCGGTCGTTTTGGTGCATGCACGGAGAAAATTGGTTTTCCATAAAATACATATGCTTGTGCCTACGCTTTCAGTTTCAAAAAGGTGGTTGGAAAACACATTTTTACTCTTGGAGGTACACTTGGACTTATGCTTGGAGGTACGCTTGGACCTACACTTGAAGCGTAGGCCAAGTACGCTTGAAGCATATCTGCGGCAAGTTTTGCAGTTTTTCAATGGTTTCTGTCTATTCTACCCCCGGTTCGATTTGAAGACGTGCATGTGACTCCAGACCTCTATATACATGTATATATACCTATATATATCAAAAGTTAGGGTTTGTATGAGGAGGAGAGTGAAAATACTTTAAAAGACCTCTCTGTACCATTCCCTACATATACACGATCATATATCAAAGAAAAAAAGGACGTGGAGGGACATTCATTGACGTTCATTAGAGGTTGTTCAGTCATGAGTTCTAGAGGTTCATTCATTCAGACTTGCTGCTGTTAAGAGCCGTATTCAAACCTAGAGATCCAGAGAAGAAGACCATGGGGATCGTTTCTACATCACCGATGCAGTCACCTTCCAACATGGCTAACTAACTCGGTATCTATGATTTTCTAGCAAAACCCTAGCCAAGTAATGTAGTTCTTTCATTGTTTTCAATTGTAACGAGGGGAAATGGTTAACCATACTATGATAATTGTAGTAGTTAAAAGATCGTACTGATTTGCAATATAAAATTATATGTTTGTTCTAAATTCGTATCTTAGATGGAATGGATGTAATATTTGCATAACTATGATTATTCATTATGGGCTGGAACTCGGATGCTTAATTATGATTTTTTGCACAATGGTGGTAATGAAACTTGAGATCCTAGGTTGGCATAGGCCATGCATTGGCGATTTAATATAGACATGCTTTAGTTTATTTTCATGCATTAGGAGTAGATTAGAATAATGTAATTTACATGCACTAGTTAAGTCAGTCATGAGATGGGTTATCGCAATTTGATTGATTGTACTCTTTTTTGGGGTCATATTTAGCTATTTGCAGTATGACCTGATTCACATTTATGGATCACCCTCTTACAATTGATACGGTGAGGAACTATATTATGCGATTAGTGGTGGATCGATGAAAACCCTAGTTTTCTCTCTCATCTAAATCACAACCAATTTAATTTGTTTTCTAGATAATTTTAGTTAAAATAGATAATTTTTTCTTTGACCACCTAAACAAATCATTTTCAGAAAATATAATTCAGTGTTTTTGAATTGCTAAAGTGAACAATCTTAGTCTCCGTGGTTTGATATCCCTTACTCAAACCATTGTTATTTTACAATCGATATGTGCGCTTGCGTAGGGTAAAACCTAGCGTTGTTAAGGTGTCATTTTTAACCACATATTTTTACACACCTGACGGCACATCAGTTTCCATAGGTTTAATCTTAGTTTCACAAGACAAAACAAAGCTAACTGATGATCCATTATAGTCTTCCTCATCTCATTTTGTTTCAGGGATTGATGCAAACCCCTAACATTCCACATTGCTACATTCATTGAAAACTTTTAGGATTACCTTTCCTAGCCCTCAACACCATTCCCTTAGAATTCCCACCTTTTTTTGCATTAGAAACTGTAGCCACAACCCCTTCTACAACCTGCGTCCCAACCTCTTGAATCTCAGACTCTGTAATAATACCATCAGCTTGCCCAGAATCTGTAATCCCTTCAATTACATTGGTAGTCATAGCTTCATCTCCATTGGCACCAGTACTATCCTCCACAACATTCTCATCTTCATCTCCATTAGCCCTAGTACTATCATCCACTGTATTCTCAACCACCATAACCTGATCCAAACAAGATCAGCCTGAGTATCATTCAATATGTCCTCAATTCCCTCATTTTGAAAAATAACAAAAGCATTAGCAATGAAATTTTCACCTACAAATTTATTTACTCCTTGATCAGAAGATCCATCAGTACTACCTGCAACCTCTTTCCCGTTACCATTTAACACCCCTTGAGCAGAAGATCCATCAGTACTATCTGCAACCTCTTTCTCGTTATCATTTAACACCCCTTGAGCAGCAACATGTTTACTTTTCTTGCCAACCACCATCCACTCTTGTTGCTTAGGCTTTTCCTGAATAAAAGTCTTGTTAACCACTTTTGAACACTTGGAAGAGGCATGCCCAAACACCTTACAGTGAATACACTTTTGAGGTAATCACTGGTACTCAACCCTCACCTGGAAACAAACACCATCATACAACTCCACATAAATTACCTTCAAGAACTCAGCTTCAACACCCATCTCAACACAAATTCTAGCAAAAGCGAATCTTTTCTTAGAGTCGGTTATAGTATCAACATATAGGGGAACCCTTAAAACACTAGCAATATCACCCAATGCCTCCCTATTCCATTACTATAAAGGTATGCCAAACAATTTCATCCAAACAGGAACTGTCTTAATCACATCCTTTTGTAGAAATAAACCAGGTCTCCATTTTTGCAATACAATGAAGTGATTAGCGAAATGCAAAGTATTATTCTCGATGATGTTGTCCCTTTGCATTGCAGAACTAAACTTAAATAAGAAATTTTTTTCATCCAAGCTCTGCACTCCACACAACCCTTCCTTGCACCACAAGGGTTTAACAATATATTCTACCGTAAAAAAAGTAGTCTTCTATCAATGAAGTATTCCACCAAACACTGATCCCAATCCCCACATTGTGCATCCGCTGGAGAAAGAATAACTCTATTAGGGTTTTCCTTGTTTGGTGAAGAATATCGCAATTTCATCTTCCCTGCTTCAACACTACTCTGCAAACGTTGAGCCCAAGTTTGAACCATAGAGGAGCCATCTTCACTAGCAAGTAACATCCCAGGAGGATTTACATACGTCACAGTATTTGTCAAAACCCCAGTTGTCGAACTAGGTTTTACAGTCGTATGTGCAGTACCCACAGTCATAGGTGAAACATCATTACCCTAGCTCAAAGATGTCGATAATGCTTGTTTCAGACTCCTCACTTGCTCCTACAACATCTGAACATCATTCCTCGGCGAATCAGAACCTTGTCCATCACCAACCATCAACTCCGAGGCCATCACAGAACCCTACAATGATTCCGAAAGAGCAAAGAAAAAAACCCAAGGAAAAACTAGGGTTTAGAAAGAAACACAAAAAAAACAACAGTAGTAAATGCAGCAATTAATGGTGAGAGTAAGTAGTGATTAGGACAAACCCTAAAAATAAATTCTAGGGTTAAAACCCTAAAAGAAACGCAGGCCCCGAGTACCTACAACCCCATCACCATACACCCTCAAGAAATCGCCATATAAAAAAAAAATGCATGAAAATGTATCAATTCTAGGATAAAAGATAATGCAATATTTTTCTAGCATGATACACATGAAAACATCTTATTCTAATGAAAACATACCACTAGATTTTCTAATATGCACATGCTTTTGAAAATCTAATGTTTTTGTAGAGATGTTTGTCAATTGAGAATCTATGGATATAAACTCAATACCTTTCTCAATATTAGAGTCATGCGCTTTACATGCAATATGAAAAATGAAACAATGTAGTTTATCTTTCCTAACCCACACTTGTTTAATTTTTGGTGCTCTATTTGCTAGCCTAGACAACCTTTTCACCTCTTCACTCGAAACCCGAATTTGATTTTCAACATTGGGTCATTTTCTATACTTCTACTCTAACTTCAAAGTTTCTCATCTTAACTTTGAACACGCGGTTTGAATGTAACCTTTCACTCCATAGTGATGACATACTGAGATAAACCTTTGAAAACCATTGATCAAACCCTTATTGAATCTAGAGGTAAATGAATACTTACTCTCAATTGGTTTTCTGACATAAGATTGAACATTAAAATTCCTATCAGAATTACCTTGAGAAGAACTAGATGCTATTTGGGAGGCCCTAACAAAGGTTATTTTGGAAACGATATTTGAATCACTCAATGTTCCTTTGAATCCCCACCCCTTTGTATTTCCTACAGATTTTCCCATACTCAACATATGATCAAGCTTAAGAGTTCCACTAGACCATTTATAGACAATTGATTTAGCATCCTTCAATTCATTTTCCAAACCCTCAATCCTTGTAGATTTCTCACTCAATTCAAATCTTAGAGTGCTTAATTCCTTATTAAAATCATCTATACTCTTCAAAACCTGATTCCTTTCTTTTTTAAACTCAATCAACTCTTCTCTTAAGGATTGTCTTTCCTTGTCAAAACCATTAAATTCAACTATATATTTTGAAAATAATTTGCTAAGATGTGTGGAATTTTCATAAAGTTTATTGCACACATCTTCATATGAATCTCCACGATCTTCATTATCCTCCGAATCCTAAACTCCAGACATTGCCCAACTTGCATCAATTTCCTCAACCTCCTCACTATGTGCTGCAAATGTGATAAAATCCTTATATTCATCATCCACGTTAGACTCAGCAGAGTCACTAGCTGTTCCATCATCCGATCCATCACTCCAAGTAACAACTAGACCTTTTTATCCTTTTGACTTATTAACGCACTCAGCAGCTATGTGATCGAATCTTTGACACTCAAAACATTGAGGTTTCTTCTTTTTAGGATCAATCTTGTCATTCCAATTTTGGACTTTTCTATTTTTAGAATCATATGATTTATCTCCAAATTTTTGTCATTTAATCAATTCTTGACCAAAAGAAGATTTTAAAAACTTATGAAACTGCTTCATGATCATGTCAATTTGTCTTGGTCTACTCTCACCCTCCTCATCAAACACACTAGGATCCTCCTTAGTGGTTTTAAAAGCTATGTTTTTCTCTTTTGTGCCGCTAAACTTCTTTGAGGATTGAGCACACATTTCCATCTCATATGATTTTAGGTTCCCTGCCAATTCTTCAAGTTTAATTTCTTTAAAACTCATGATTTCAGATATGACAATAACCTTAGACTGAAAATGTTCAGGGAAAGACCTAAGAATCTTCTTCACTATGGTAGTCTCGAAAATAGGCTCTCTTAGATTGTGACAACTCGTTACTATGTCAATTAATCTAGCCTCAAAGTCACCAAAAATATCACCCTCCATCCTAAGCTGCTCAAATTGTGAATTTAAAATTTAGAGTTTTGACAGTTTGACTTTTGAAGTCTCTTCATGAGTTACTTTGAGAATATCCCAAACTTCTTTTGCAATTTCACATGTAGCAATTCTCTTAAACTCAATCGCAATCACAACATTGTATAAAGAATTTAAAGCCTTGTAATTCTAACTAGTACTATTTGACTCAACAGTAGTCCACTTATTTGACAGTTTTACTCTATATTCATTAGTACTAGCGTCTTTCATAGTGGGAGGTGAGTATCCTACCTCTACGGCTAGCCAAGCTCTCTCATCTAACAATTTCAAAAACACTCTCATCCTCGCTTTCCAATATGTATAATTCGAGCCATCAAACAATGGGGACCTAGATATAGATCCTCCTTCACAAGTTAAAAGCCATTGTCTAAGTTCAGAATCTAATCCTAGGTAGTTAACCTAAAACGAGGCAACCAAGTTCTGATACCAATTGAAATTACCTAGACGACCAATGAAAACAACCTAGAGGGGGGGGGGGGGGGTGAATAGGCTTTTTGTAGATTTATTGATAAATTAAAATTAATTACGGAAAATTCAATTTTAATCCAATTCTCTAACAAGATAAATCATGTAAATATTAATATATTTATAAAAAATAAAGCGATAGAGACACACGATATTTTTACGTGGGAAACCTTGGAAACACTCAAAGTAAAAATCACGGATATACTCAGGTAACGATGCACTATGAATTAAGTAGTACATAGACTATATAAAGCTTTAGACTTACAAATCACTCTTGATCTACCTTTCTCCACTTGACGTCTAACGAACTTCAATCACTTACGCTCCACGAAGCTCTCGCTTCACTCCGTACTCTGATGGCTCCGCTTCTTAATGGATCAATGAACCACGAAGTATCCTGCTCTGATCTCTGCACTCAGAAGACTTCGTTTCTCTAACGAATCTAAGCAATCATATTGCAATATGTGGTGGGTTGATTTTTCAGCAACTAGGTCATTCAATTTTTCATAGAGATTGTCAATGTAGAAACACAATTGAATAAACCCTAATGAAGAGAGAACTAGAAGATATAGGATCACATAATGATTTTCTCTCTATATATATCTCTGTAGAAGAATATGAATGATAGAAAACTACAGATATCTCTCCATAAAGCTTAGCCTCCTCTATTGTAGACCTTGGTATTTATAAATAAAGTCAAGGAAAAACTCTAACCTTTCCCTTTTTCGTAATTTCACACTGAACCAAGTAAAACCCTATACTCTGATGTATATTATGTGTATGGCACGAGTATCAAGGTGTAAAATCGCAGCAGCCACAAAGGAGAACTAATCGGTGGCAAAACGGGAAATTTTTTATCATTAAAATTGCTAGACCCCTACGCCTGAGGCGTAGGCCTATTTATGTTGCGTGTGCTCCGGGCATAGAAACGACAGTTTCTAGCCTTTTTTTGTTGTTGTGGGCGTATGTCAGGTGTAACAAAATACTTTGAACCAATGTTTCTTGATAATTGTGGCACTTAAACCCCCTCGACTCGCTTGTCATGATTCTTGAAGTTGTGACTCAAAAAAATGACGTTTCCACCCTCCAGAATGCAATTTTCACTCAAACTTGCTTCTTCTTCAATTCTCTTGTATTCTTCACTTTTTTTGCTTGATTTGAATTTGACGAAGCTTGTCAATGCCTATTTAACCTAGCTGACTCAACAAATCACTCAACATGGTTATTGTTGATCGGTTCCAGACGTGTGAAAATAATAGTGTTAAAAATAAGAAATTAACACGATCTAGTTTTAACCTCTCAGTCGCAAGTATGCGAGTAGTATATAGTATAATTGGGTAGAGAGGGTATTGAACCACATAGATCAAAGTCGTATTTCAAATAATTATAATGTAGCAAATTGAATTATATTTATAAAAGTTGTTTCATTGGTTTGTTTGATTAAACTACTAAACATAAAATAAAATAAATATAATTGTTTTTGGTTTCACTCAAGACAAACAAGTTTTGGGTTGAATTCCAACTCCACCATTAGCCATATAATGTATTACTTTAATTGTATTATTGCAAGAGGGCGGTACAACTTATATGAATCAAACTAGTAGCGCTACAAGCAGTTGCCTAGTCCCAAAAAGGATGCAATCGATCCGTATTCGCTACAATCCATCTGAGATCAGTATGTCTGTTGTATGCATCTATACTACAACTACTCCTAAAACATGAAATTAAAAAACACACTAACAATCATCTTCTCTAAGCATGGACTGTGTAAACCTAAGACTTTATCATGCCAAGTAAGTCCCATTATGTAGAAACCGATATTAAATCACAGAGGTTCTTGTTCCCTTTGATAAAACATAGTTGTTCAAGATAAATCATTAATTCAATCTCAACTTAAGAATAGAATCAATAAATAAATATTATTTAGGTTATTTGTTTGGTCTCTCACTACATAATCATCATATAAGTGCCCTTCATTAGATTCCCCCCTTTGCAATAAAAATAAATAGAAGACTATATTACTCGGCTAGGGTTTCACTGGAAACCGTAGTTACCAACTAGCCGCTCATGGAAAGAGGAGACTCCGTTGTTGATGTAGCCGCCATTTTCATGATTGGATGGTTGATGCTTGAGTTCTTGAGGAAAGGAGCCTCTCTTAAAGAGAGAGGCTTTTTATGAACAATGATATTCTGAAATATATGAAAAGATATCAAAAGACGTATCAAAGATGTCTTCTCATCATGAAATCTACCTGTATTTATAGACAAAAGTTGGTGCAGAAATGACATGTTCTTTTCTTGCACTCCAAGAGAACTTAGGGACTAAGAAATGGCATTGAATGGACGATTCTACCCCTTGATATACTTGTAAACAAAGTCAGAATTCTGTAATATAGTTTCGCACAGATTCCAAGATAGCAATTTCCGAACGAACAAAGGCTCCGCCAATCGATTGATGGCTCCTGAATTTTATTATTTATTTAAATCCGCGAATTTCCTTGCTTCAGCCACTTGTACTCTACTTTACTGACTTGTACCTTGCTGATTTGAGTGCAAATATCTTCTAAGTGTGAATCAGACATATTTTCTAAAAACCCAGAATTAACTCATTTTTGCATTAAGGCCCTGAAAACATGCTTAACACACAACTCGGATAAAAATACCAAATTAATATAATAAAGAGACTAATAAGAGGTATATTAACGCCCAGAATATTAATTATTATGGTCTTATCAAGCCCCCAAACTTAAACATTGCTAGTCCCTTAGCAATAAAGAATAAAAAGAAATCATGAAGAATAATTAAATCTAAAAATAACAAATAACCCCTTTCTTTTGTGATGGTGAACGATTACACTTAACACGTGTAATAAGCCTTTGAAACCCCTAGGAAAAATCCTAGTGGACGAGTGAAGTCTCGTGAGGGTTAAATAGACTACCCACAACTTCTTTATAATATTTAATTTGCACAAATTCATGAATATTCTTGTTTATTAACTAGGAAATTATATAATATATAGAATAAATGCAAGCAAATAAATCTTACTTATACAAAATAATAATTATCTCATATTAGCATCAAGAATGGTTTCCACTAGTGACTAAACTTAGTTAATTTTTACTTCTAGAGCCAACAATCCTCCGTGTTCTGTGAACTTTCTCTATAGCACATTTACTCCCATTTGTAGTATATCAACATATAATTTATTTTTTTATTTTTTTGGGAGAGGGCTTTCCTCTATCTCTTTTTGCCTTTTCCTCTCATATATATTTTTTTCCTTTCTTTTCTTGGAGAAGGCTTTCTTCTCCTATTTGTTTTTTCCATTATCTTTTCTTTTTAGTACGCCATTCTCCACTTTTTCATTTTGAGTGTGTATTGAGGAGAATGTTTACGTACTTGTATATATATATTTTTTTCTTTTTCATTTTTTAGTATATATATATTTATTTTAGAGATAATACCTTATATGCTCATAAATGAAACTATAGAGATCATGTGCATGTGCTTATATGTCAAGATTGTCTTTTATATTTTCAATTTCACCAAATTTACTCACCTATGGAGAACCACATCTTTCCACCTTTCTATTTTAACTATTATTCAAAAAAGCAGCAAATAATCACATGCATCTATTTTCTAGACTAGTCTCATGTCCTAATTAACTCATAAATGTAATCAAGAATATGTTTAAATATAGATAAAAATAAAAATTTAGAATAATAAAAATTTATTTTACATAGATATATGTATTTATATAAGCTAGTAAGAAAAAATGCCAATTTGTTTTCATTTTTTCTATGTCGAACGATCGCATAAACGATCGATTGATCGGCATACGTTTTACACGATTTTAACAATAGCCACCAGAAGCTACTGCAGTTTTGTCTTTTTTCTTTAAAAAATTTGTATTCCTTATATTTATGTCTATACTATTTCACCCCCCCCCCCCCCCCCCCCCAAACTTGAATTGAACCATGTCCTTATGGTTATAATAAACATAAAAACATTAGGATAAAGCAATATTATCACTTAATTGAGAAATATTTCCGAATGGTGATGAAACCTCCCCCAAACTTGTTGTGTACCATAATCTGCATTATAATCAAGACTAAAACCAAGATCATAGTATATTTATTGCATTCAGACAAGGAATATAATTTTTATTAATGACATAAAATTAAAGATAGTTTGCCCAGAGGCCTACAAGGAATTAAAAATTGCAAGAAAATTAAAACAACCTAATTCTAGAACTTGAAATAATGCAAGAAAAAAACAAACTTATTCCATTCCTAGCAATAATCATCATTATAAATCATTCTCTTCTGCATAAAGAGAAATCATATACTCAGTCCACCTTCCTATTTCCTGTCCAGATGGATCATTCTCTTCAATTACCTTGAGAAATTTATATTCATCATACTCTTTAGGATGCCTCCAATTAGGTTTGATGTAAGGCCCATCTTCTCCCAACTGATCCTTAACCAATGCATAATCAAGAATGGATAAAGTAGCTTAATATTGTCAGGACTTACCCCCCCCCCCCCCCCCCCCCCCATTCTTAATCATATTCCAAGTTCTGTAATACTGTCAAAAATAATTTATGGAAAAGAGATCCAACACCCATTCTTAAGACAATAGACCAACTTCCTAAGTGTATAGTCACATATATCCTTTCACACATTTGGACAAACTTGTCTCCCCAATAAATTCAAAGTTAACCAAAAACAAGGATATACTTTAATCCTAGGAATAGTAAAAATTCCAGGCCCTACCATGAAACCATCACAAATATCTTGGACCATGATTGAAAAGAAGGATAAGGCTAAGGAAGATACCTTTCACCTCCCATCGGTTCATTAGGAATATTCCAAGCCCTCGCAATTGATGCAACTGACACTTGAATGATTTGATTATGGGCCTTCGTTTGCAAGTCACCATACAAACATCTATCAATATGATCTAGGTGATGATAGAAAGCATAAATTAGTGAAGGGTTCGTGGAACGTACAACCGAAACAAATAGTGAGGCAATGCCTCTTTCTTGAAATAGCTTCTTAGCTTTCTCAATGGTAGATTTCCTATACTCATCTTGAAAGAAATCACACTCATATTTAATTATGGTGGAAGTGAAAGTAGAAGATAAATAATTTATTGCCATGGCTGCTAGAGGGTTGTTGTAAGGGATGAAGAATCAATAACCCTTATAGTAGTATTTATAAGAAAAATCAATCTCTGCTATTACTAGAAAATGTTCAAAAAGGTAAATTTATAACTTAGATACCAAGTAAATATATATTATAGAGTAAATTTATAAAGATAAATAAAGTTAGAATGGAAAATATCAATCCTTCCCAAACATATTATTTCATAATTTTCGTAACTTGTACTAGGATTTTGATCATATTGGTCCCAAAAAGGCAAAAATCAATATTTCCCCAAAAATATAAAATTCTGCAAAATAGTAACCCGTCGATTGATCGCTACGATGCTCAATCGATCGGTGACTAATAATTTTTGTTTTAAATTAAAAAGACATAATAAATATATGACTAAATATATATATATATATATATATATAATATAGATTAAAATACTAAATTTAATTATACTTATAACTCCCTCCCCCAAACTTATTTAAAGAAAAGAGTAAATAAATATATATAATTCTAGATGTAATAAGAAATATATATATATAAATATATTATTTTTCTTTCAATACGCATAAAAAGAAAATGCAAAATTTTATATGAAAAACCGAAATTCCGAAGATATGCCTTTGATAATATAGTTCTTTTTAAATATAAAATAACACCGAAATGTAAATCATTTTCGGTAAAACAAAAATGGAAGACACGGGCGAAGATAGAAATTTCTATAATTACCACTCACTCTCGTGTTTTTTGCTCCTACCTACTGATCCCCTAACACGTCATCCTGAAGAGGTCTAGGCTGCACACCTCTAAGTATACGTATTTCCTCTATAAGTACCACCATCCTCTCTATGACAATAGCCAAATCAACTCTAAACCTATCCCACTCAGCCCTGGGAATAGTGATTGTATCTACAGTGGCTGGGTAACAGCTAACGTGGCGGCGCATGTAGCGGCCTGGGCTGCTATACGTTCTGTTCTACGAGGGATGAGGTAGGAGTAAAAAAATCAACTCTAAACCTATACGGCCTGGGCTGCTATACGTTCTGCTATACATTCTGCTCTATAATTACCGACAGTTTTGACATCCACTCGGACATCCACTGAAATATATGATAGAACTCCCGAACTAAATTAGGATAAGAAATAGATGAAGTAGGTTGTAAAATATTTTCTAGTCTTCGTTTCTTAAGCTCTGCTATAACTTTCTCGATTGCTAATTCTGAATGTTCATCCTCAAAGAAAATGCATTCATATTTTAAGGAATGATTCACAAGATCATTGTCTTTTGTAGGCTACGAATGTAATTTTGGTAAAGTAGGTTCTGGTTTCACGACTTCCTTCCTATTTGTTTCTTCTATTTCAGCTATGTGTTGATTTTGTACCATCTCAAAATAGAAATCTAAAACACTCAAGGACTCAGGTATAGGTTTATTTGTTACCTTGTAATCTCTTGGCAATTGTTTATCTTCCGATATATCTAGTTGATATGCTAGGTAATTTCTAGGCGGACTATCTACTAGTTGAGGTATCAGCTTTAGTAGTTTTTTATCACGTGTGTTAATCACAAAACATTCTCCATTATTATCTAACTGATAATCGGATTCAAAAATATTCTTCTGCACCTTCATGTTTCCAAAGGATAGATCCATAACCCCAGTTCTACAATTGATAGATGCATTAGCAGTTGGTAAGAAAGGTCTTCCTAGGATCGTACACAAGTTCGGTATCTAGAACGACGAAATCCACGGGAAAGTAGAATTTATCAATTTGAACAATAACATCCTCTACGATTCCTCTAGGTGTTTTAGTTAATCTATGAGCAAGTTGTAGAATAACAGGTGTGGGAGTTAAATCTCCTAAGCCTAGTTGCTGATAAACTGAGTAAGGTAGTAGATTAACACTAGCTCCTAAATCAAGAAGAGATTTTCCAATTTCTTGATCTCCTATTATACAGGAAATAGTTGGGGCTCCAGGATCTTTATATTTTGGTGGAGTAGTGTTTGATATTATTGAACTCACATGATTGATTAGTACTATTTTCTTAGTATTGTGAGTTCAATTCTTCCTTTTAAAAATTTAGCATAACCAGGAACTTGCTTAATACCATCAAGAAGATGAAGATTGATTTTCACTTGTTGGAAAGTTTCGAACATTTCTTGAATCTTTTCTCCTTGTTTACCATAAGGAACAAAATATCTTCAGCATTATGGAATATGTGCTTTTTGGTTCATAGCTTGTTTCTCCTGTTTCTTTGAGTGGTGTAGAATTATTCTATGTTTATTTAATAGGTTATTTTCCTTTAGAGATTAATTCATCAATCACAGGTTTTTTTTCCTTTTCTTTATTTATTTCTTCATTATTATTTTGTTTCTTCATCCTTTCTTAAAATTTATCTTGAACCTTATTATCTATGAATTTTCCACTTCTAAGAGTGGTTATTGATTGAATAGTTTCAATGGATGGTTCTTGATGTGACGCTGTCACGCCCCCAAAATTTTTGAAACCCCAACCTGGAGAATCAACGAATTTCCAAAGGGTGACGTCAGTCAAGTGACCACTAGAGTCAACAATAACAGGAAATACATGGAATAACAATGAAAAATATACTCCATGCCTAATCGAATGATATAAATTGACTAGTATATTCTGATACCATATTGACACGCCCCTAGATTCCTAAGACTCCTGAACCGGGATATCCAAGGAATCCAGGATGTGATCCTTTATATGAGTGACCAACTAAGATATCATTAACCATGAAAACGTATGGAATAATGATAAAAATGGTATATTCCATACCCAAATGAATGATAGAACAAAGCAGCGGAATCTAACGAAAATCTGGCAGAGTTCCGTTTGTAAATGGAACATTAGGACACACAACCACTACAAAATAACTTGCCAATAACAGTTCGATAATATTAATTGCTCACTGGCCCAACATTCATCAATCCTACTAGGGCCGAGGCAGTGGAAAGAAGCACCACTACCCCTACACAACCCTCTATAATCAATAGAGCCACAAATGCTCGAAAAAGAATACAGAAACGTACATGGCAGTGTAGAATAGATACAATGACATCCTAAAATAATAAATACATGAAATAAAAGATACACCAATAGGGATATGCCAACAGACTGGCTCCCAAGATAAATATATGACAATCCCACAAAACATAGGTAAAGAAACTGACAAAAGATAACTATCGTCCCCAAACCAGCCGCATTGTTACCATAACCGCGTCACCCAACGCAACTCCAAAACCTATAACAAGGAAAACAAAAGAAAACTGTCGTTGCACCGCATGCTGCCCGTAGCCGTAACATTTCCTGCAACCTGGCGTGGGAATACCAGGGGGCGATGAAATACCCCTATGAGCAAATAAGCTCAGTAGAAAAACGATATATTAACTACCACATCCTCTAACTGTTTAGGTAATGCTAAACTATCTAGCAAGATACATAGCCCAACAAATCCCAACTACACAACCACAAGGCACGTACCCATATACTACCGTAAATAAGTATACATATCGGGAATATATATATACATATATATAAATACAAAACATGAGTCAATAAGGTACGACTAAGACCCGTACTCCAAGTACCAATATCGATAGTCTACACTACTCTCACCAACGTACACTAGGTACATGACACCCAGGTCCAATCTAACAAATCATCAAGCGCTCACAACGCTAACCAAAAAATCCAAACATAAGGAAAACACACTCACCTCAAATATCCACATGGATCAAAATCCACCACTAGTACCAAGGAATACTCATAACTCACTCCCCGAGAATACAAGAGGAAAAACACTCACGTCTTTGCGTACTAACACAATCATCATCTATATATATATATGTACCATATATATATATATATATAACAAACCTCATCCCATTCCTAGAAAAAATCTACCTCTCAAGGACTGGATCACCTCAATCATATCTCTTCATCAATACCATAAATCACATCATCACATTAACCTCATAATACTATCATCAATGGGTCAATCAAATCACTAATGCTCTCACTATGGATAAGGAACGCTAAACGGTTGAATCTCGGAGAGTACCTGAACACTACTCTAATGACAACCACATAAGAGTCAAGGAACCTAAGCAAGGGAAAAGAAGTCCCAATTCTAAACGAATAGATAACCGAGATAACAACGTCAAGGTTAAGAACACCACAAGTGTTTAGGGAAAACACCCGAACAAGGAAACGAAAAGCGAATGGCCGAGAGTGAAAGTTATAAAACGATGAATCACAGGGATTCAATAGTTTTTAAGAAAAATGTTTTAAAACTCTTCTAACCCAATAAAATCACCTCAACCATAACCTCTTCTAACCCAATCAAAATCTTAAATACAATTGATAACCCATTCCTCAAAAGGTGAAAAGCACCTAAAGGCCTATACAAAAACATCCACTCAGTTCACAATCTCATCACCTGCCTTCTCGAAGGCCTCAAATCTCAATTGATACTAGAATCAATCCCTGACATCAAATCTCTAAAGAGGTCACAAAACTAACCACGATCACAAAACTATTACCCGCCTTCTCTAAGACATCAATTCAAAATAAACTCTACAGTCCATCACTAACCTCAACTATCCACAGAGGTCACTATGCCAATATACTTAACCTCCCCCAAGGGCACAAAAGTATATAATCACAAGTATAAAAATATACATTTCATTATACTTTAACAATTACCGCATTTAATTCATGTTTTCACATTATTCACTTTCAGTTGAGCATTTTAATAAAATATGAATTTATTTCGCAATATTCATAACTAACATGCTCCAAAAATCCATGGGTAATACTAGCACATAATAAACCTGCTCTAACATCACATGTAATAATATCACATATACATGTAAAATGAAATCACATAAATGTTATATAATGCAATGTGACTCAACACCACCCATGGTACACACACAAAAGGTCAACCGGATCATTCTCTACCATTCCTCTGAGGATATAGGCTCATTAAGGAAGGTATACTTATCGTACCGTTCTTCCCAAGTGTTTTTGACACTTCACACTTTAAACCAGGAAGACGTCCTCCACGACGCGGTCGTGCATATAGGATTTGCACAAGTCTTCCCCCTATTTCTCGATTTTTCAGAAGATTAGTTCCGCGAGATGCGAGAAACACCCCTAGGTCAGTTGTTACGACGATCCAAACACAAGTCTACTCACGCACCATACACAAACGGACGTAGACCACACCAATTGAATTCTCTCTACAAAAGGTGAACCCATGCATTACATGCACCAACACCCATGTACTCACACGACACGGTGTACTCAATATGCATATAGGCCTCAATAAAAATCATGCCTCAACATAAATATGTAATGCATCATATTTATGAAAATATCCACATGATACCAACATGAATCTCATAATCTCTTTAACATGCTTTTAAAATACAATAAAGGCATTTAAATCACAAGGAAACAAGTTCATGTACAATTCATGTTTTAAACAATATATTTCCTTTAATTCTCTAGGAAAAATATTTCCATTTCTCTTAACATGCTTTTAATGCAATTAAAGCAAATAATCCACCAAGGATAAGGAAAGTAAAATAACGTCTAAGTTCATGTCTAACTTCTACAAAATTTTCTAACCCATTTTAATTCTCAAGGGGTTACTAAGCCACCTATTATCTTTCAATTCAAATCGGAATTTATTTAATTTTGTAGGAAAATAATTTCATTAATTTCTCAAATTAATTCCTAAGTCCTACTTCGATTCTAACACAACCTTAGATATTTTAAATTCACAATTTAATATATCTAAATTAAAATAAATTATGTTTTCACATCCAAACCACGTTAATGATATGGAAGTGAGAATAAAATTTCCCACCTTAATTTACGCTTACAGAACAGCCCGAAACGGCCCACCGTGAACAGTGTCGGCGCTCGAATATGGGGTCCGCCGACCAAAGTCGCCCGAAAACTATTTCTAATATACCAAAACGTCGGCCTCGATAACCTATACGATATATATGAAGCCCATTAGCAATAGGTTAATCAATTTGGGTAAATCTAAAATAACCTAAACGAAAATTCTAACCTATAAACACGATTTTCCAACAAACCGTTCAACGAAAAAATACGAAATTTTAGTAAGATGTACCTAGCATCGATACGAAGTTACCCTCCAAAAATCGCAGTCATCCGACATCGGGAATTCGACCAAATTATCGGCCGAAGTTCGGTCGACCTCGTCCCTATTGCTCGTGTGGCGCGACTGTTGTAGCCGCCGACCCCTTACGCCACCACCTCGCCGACCTTGCGTCGCCTCCTCCAGCCCGTGAAGCCGCCGCCACCGCCGCCACTCTAGCCGACGACCAACCTTCACCTGGTCGCGCTCTTACGCGCCACCTCACCTCCAGCCCAACCTCTCTCTCTCTCTCTCTCCCTCTTTCTCTATCGATCGTCTGCCATGGAGAAGAAGGAGAAGCAGTGTGTCGCATGAAGAGAAGAGGAGGAAGAATGAAGTGATGCCCTAGGTCAACGTTCTCTCTATACACTGATATACATATGTGTATACATATATATCCAAATTACATAAGTAACCCTTCAATTATCCAAAATTATAGAATAACCACAAGAACTCCATGGGATGCCAAATAACTATAATAGTCTAAAATAAATACACCGGGGTAGGAACCCAAATGTCGGAACGCCTAACAAGCCCAATCCAATAAAACATGTCGTTGCCCAGTCGAAGCATTAATAGTTAAACGTCAAAACAAAACTGCGTAGTTGGTAATAAGAATTACATGAAGTCGTAAAAAAGAAACCGTAAAGTCATCCAGTCGAATTTAAACGTAAACGGAAAAAATTTACACGCGAAATACCAAGGATAACTAGAACGTCATGAACAAGTGATATCATAATCGAAATTAAATCAAAAATAATTTCAGAAAAAAGGTAAAATAACACGAAGTGTTACATGTCAAGTGTGCAAAAATATGTGGTTAAAAATAACACCTTAAAGACTCTAGGTTTTACCCTATGCAAACACACATCAATTATAGAATAACAAATGGCTTGAGTAAGAGATATCGATCCCACAGAGACTGAGATTATTCACTTTAGCAATTCAAAAATACTGAATTATATTTTCTGAGTATGGTTTGTTTAGGTGGTCAAATACCAAATTATCTATTTTAACTAAAATTATCTAGAAAGTAAATTAAATTGGTTGTGATAAAGATGAGAGAGAAAACTAGGGTTTTCATTACTCCACCACTAACTGCATAATATAGTTCCTCACTGTATCAATTGTACGAGGGTGATCCATAACTGTGAATCAGGTCATACCGCAAATACCTAAATACGACCCCAAAAAGGAGTACCATAAACCGGATTGCGATAACCGGTCTCATTACTAACCTAACTATTACATGTCAATTATATTACTCTAATCTACTTCTATTGCATGAACATAAAGTAAAGCATGTCTATATTAAGTCGTCAAGGCACGACCTGTGTCAAACTAGGGTTTCAAGTTTCATTACTACTACTGTGTAGAAAACCATAATTAAATATCCGAGTTCCTACTCATATCGAATAATCATAGTTGTGCAAAATAATACATTTATTCCATCTAAGACAAGATTTTAGAACAAACATATAATTTTATATTACAAATCAGTACAGTCTCTTAACTACTACAATCATCACAGTATGGTCAACAGTTTCTCCTCATTACAATTGAAAACAATGAAAGAACTACATTACTTGGCTAGGGTTTTTAGCAAAACCCTAGATACTGAGTTAGTTGGCCATGGTGGAAGGTGACTGCATCGATGATGTAGAAATGATTTCCATAGTCTTCTTCTCCGGATCTCTAGGTTTTGAATACTTTGAATGTATGAACGTGAACCTCCACAAGTGAACAACCCTAATGAACGTCTCCTCTAAAATTCATCTATCTGTCTCACATTGATATATGATCATCTATATATAGGCAATGGTTTAAAGAGGCCATTTTCAATCTTTTCACTCTCAACTTCATACAAACCCTAACTTCTTATATATATGTGTATATACATGTGTATAGAGGTCTGGAGTCGCAAATACGTCTTCCAATCGAACTAGGGGTGAAACATGCAAAATCCACCGAAAAACTTCAACTTCTTGCCGCACATATGCTTGAAGCGTAGGTCTCAAGGGTATTTCCAAGCGTAGAAATGTGATTTACAGCCACTTTTTGAAACTGAAAGCGTAGGCAAAAGCGTAGGTATTTTATGGAAAATCACTTTTCTCCATGAATGCACTGAAACGACCGTCTTGAGCCCACGATACTTTTTGCTGAAGACGACAGCTTCTAAAAATACCGTTTTTGCCTTCCGGCAGCCATTTTTGTCTCGGACTACCTCTATGACTCTCCTCTTGGATATAAAGAACACACTTTTCCGTTAATTCACCAAAGTTAGCTCGATTTCTTCATTAAGCTCCTGAAACATGCTTTAACACGCAAACAACATAAAAATACCAAATAATGGAATGAAATGACGTAACAATAGTGAGTTATAGGGTCAAAATGAATAATATTTGACACCCATCAGTTCTCCTACAGGAATTACATGCTCTATCATATGTTGCCCTTTAGGGTTTATTAATGGTTGACTTGGTAATTTCCTTCTTCCCTTTTATTAATAGAATTAGCTATTGCCCCAATTTGGGTTTCTAGTTTAGAAATAGATTGGGAATGTGTATGTAGGAGTTGTGTAGCATTTTTAAATTCTTTTAAGACACACCTGATTTCTTGTTCAAAATCAGGTGACCTCATAGGCTGTGTATTATTTGGTTTCTAAAGGGTGGTTGGTTAGAGTTTTGGTTAAATGGGCGAAATTAATTTTGTTGTTGTGTAGGGTTTTGGTTAAAGGGGTGGAATTGGTTAGATGGATGATTAGGACTTTGGTTAAAGGTATTATTTGAAGTCTTGTATGAGAAGTTAGGATGGTTTCGCCAATCTGGATTATAAGTATTTGTGAAGAAATCGTTATTCGGATTGGTGAAAGTAACGTTAACATCCTCAATGATAAACTTTGACTCTTGTTCTATATAAGGACAAGTATTAGCAAGGTGTGAAGGATTAACGCACATCGAGCAGACTTCTTGGATAGTATTGGCTTGAATATTTCTCATTAATAGATGAAACTTTTTATTTAGCTTATCTACTTTTGAGGTTACTTCGTTTATCTAACTAATTTCAAATGCATTATCCGTTCTTTTCGGATTAGACATGATAATTCGTGATGCTCTAATGTCCGACATATTTTGAGGGGAATCTTCACTGAGATTTTTGAAAAGATTCCATAGAAAGTCTATATGTTTCTGTGTAAAGGTACCTCCACAAGCTGCATCAACTGTATTTTTATGTCCTTCCTCTAGTCCTATATAGAAACTATGGACTAGCTCATGTGTTGGAAATCCGTGGTGAGGGCATTATCGTAATATTTCGTTAAATCGTTCCCAAGTTTCATAAAATTGTTCACTAGGTAACTATGTAAACATTAGAATAGTTCGTCTAGATTCATGAGGTTTTCCTACAGGGAATCATTTATGCAAAAATTCTTTTTGAAGCTTCTTCTAATCAGCTTTAATATCAGTTGGTATAATTCCGTACCATACTTTAGCTTTATCTTTTAGGGAATGACAGAATAATCGAGTTTTAAATTTATCATAAGTTTGTCCTCTCATACATATGGTAGAACAAACCTCTAAGAATTCATCTATATGTTGATAAGGGTCTTCATGAGCATTTCCATGAAATTTAGATAACATATTAATTATTGTTAGTTTAATTTCAAAATTTTCCGTTCCATCAGGTAGTGAGATTTCTAACGGTGACGTATAATCTTAAGGTGTATAGAAATCTTTAAAAACTGTTGCCGATGTCGCGACTGCGTTTTCACCCATGTTTAAATTATTTATATTATTTAAAAACTTATTTGTTTTAATTTATTCGGTATGTTCGATCAATTTCAAGGTCAAAAGCCTCAAGGGGACTATTCACTGAACGACATCCAAGCATAAACAAGCAATAATAATATTGATTATCTAAGTGTGTTTTAAGTTCATTGCGTGTAAAGTAGGCTGATTTCGGTGAATTAATTAGAATACCGACTCAAGACCATTCAAGAACGGGGGTCGAAGTGAAATGAAGCAAATGAGGACCGAGAGTAAGTTATAAATGAAATACAAGTGACATGGAGATGCACAAAGTGGACCTGAACTAAAAAATTGAGAAAAAAACTACACAACAAAAATAAAGAATTGTGAATGTTCACCCTACTAGAAGTATAAAAACTCTAGTAAATAAATTGCGAATGTTCGCAAATTTGCGAACATTCGCCTGTTCGAAAAACAATTGACGATCAATATAAATTGCGAATGTTCACAATTTACGAACTTTCGCCCATGGTCGGATCAGATGAGTATGGTGGGACCCAATCGACTTTTTGTGCATTCAAATAATTTCCAGGATGTATATAAGGCAACGTTTGATATATTTTGACCCCGAGAGAAACACGTCAATAGAAGGATTTAATGTCAATCAATCAAAAAGTTGACTACAACAATGACTCTACTTCTACAAATAAGAGTTTCACAAGAGTTTGAGGGCACTGCTCGGCAACAAAATATCACATGGGCAATACAGAAAGAAGGAGATAGAAGGGTAGCTTTGAAGAGGATTGTCGGCTGAGAGATTCACAAAGATCACCATTGTTCATCTCCCTCTTTTAATTCTCCTGATCATCTAATGTCGTTAGTTTTTATTTTCTTGTTTATTTCAATTATACTAGGGTAGGTTTTCTTTCTTGGATGAGGGTGATTTCAAAACCCTAGACATGATCATGTGAATTGATCAAGTCAATAATATATTTGATTTTCTCCAATTGAGATGATCATTGTTTATGTTCTTCTATGATTATTGGTTTATGTTTATTATATTGTTTTATTTGGGTGGCCAACTAGATGAAACCTTATGATAATCTAATGCTAGGATAGAATTCTTGATACGTAATTGTGTTGATATTCTTACCCTTAGTAGCAAATTGTGGTTAATAATTGCGGGATGCTTTTGTTCAATTGCATTGTGGGACATAACCTAGGTTAAATAATCGACGCTTGTTGAGTTTATTGTCACCGAATCATTTCTAATTGATTTGTTATCTAGTTTGTTTTGATTTTGTCTTCTCATTTTTTTATTTGTTTTTATTTATTTTTATTTTTTTTTAGTTTTTGGTTTGTCGAATGCATAAGACTCCGTACTTTATGAGATCCAAAGGCTTCTTCCCACCAGAGTTTGACATAGCGATACACACTGCTCTTCAATCGTCATCCGACTCAGAATCTAAAGACGAATAGATGGCTGCTAATAATAAAAACAGAACTCTCAAGGAATTGGCGGCTCCAAATTTAGATCAACAACCACTTTGCTTTGAGTATCCTGCCCTTGAGGTAGACTTTGAGCTAAAATCTGGACTAATCCATCTCCTGCCAAAATACCGTGGTCTTGCAGGAGAGGATCTGAAGGTATCTCTGAGGAGCAGATTAAACTGAGAGCCTTTCCCTTTTCTCTGGCAGACTTCGTAAAGGAATGGTTCTATTACCTTCATCCCGGTACGGTTGAAACATGGAATGAAATGATTAGACCATTCCTGGAAAAGTAGTTCCCTGCATCAAAAGCCACAACTTAGAAAAGAAATCTGCAGTATTCGGAAATTTAGTGGAGAGTCACTCTCTGAGTATTGGGAGCGCTTTAAAAGATTATGCTAGTTGCCCTCACCACCAAATTGGTGAGCAGCTTCTCATCCAATATTTATATGAAGGATTAATGACTATGGAGAGAAGCATGATCGATGTTGCTAGTGGGGGAGCTCTAGTAGATAAGACACCTGAAGCAGCAAGGATACTAATATCCAACATGACAGCAAATTCCCAGCAGTTTAGCATTTGCAACGAACCACCACCCATTAAGACAGTGAATGAGGTAAGTGCATCTACTCTTGAACAACAAATTGCTAACCTTACATCACTTGTGCAACAAATGGCCGTAGGAAATATACAGCAAGCTAAGACATGTGGGGTGTGTTACAATGTGGGGCATCCAACCGATATGTGCCCATCTTTGCAATACGGCAACATGGAGTAAGCTAATGCCATGGGTGGATTCCCTGGGCAACCGAGACAATGGTATGATCCTTTCTCCAACACCTATAATGAAGGATGAAAGGATCATCCTAACTTTAGATATGGGAACCAACCACAAGCCACTTCAAATGCCATACTTAATCGGCCACTGGGTTATCCTCAATAAAGAATGCAACAACCTTATCAAGCCAGACCACAATCAGCCCCATAAAATCAAGGTATGTTACTTGAGGATCTTGTAAAAGCTCTTGCTACTAATTCAGTGCAGTTTCAACAAGTTACAAGAACATTTCAACAAGAAACCCGAGCTAGTATTCAGAACTTGGTGACTTAAATAGGCCAATTGACCACAACTATGAGCCAGATGGAAGCTCAAGGCTCGGGTAAATTGCCATCTCAAATGGTGATAACTCGAAGGAAAATGCGAGTGCGGTGACACTACGAAAAGGAAAGCAAGCTGAAGCACCCACCACCTAGGAGGACGCCATTCCCTGCTCCACCAAGGCTGACCCTAACTCACCTCAGGTAAGTACCCCAAAACCATCTACTTCTTCTTTTATTACTCCACCATTTCCTAGCAGGTTCAAAAAGTCTAAAAAGAATGTGGAAGAAAGGGATATTCTGGAAACCTTCCGCAAGGTAGAGGTAAACATCCCCCTCCTTGATGTTATTAAGAAGGTGCCTCGATATGCTAAGTTCCTAAAACGAAAGCTAAAGGGGGATGAAAAGGTAAGTGTGGGGGAGAATGTTTCAGCCGTTCTTCAAAGGAAACTCCCTCCCAAGTGCAAAGATCCAGGCACATTTACAATCCCATGCACCATTGGAAACACCAGGTTTGAGAAATACATGTTAGATCTAGGAGCATCAATCAATGTCATGCCTTGTTCTATTTATGCTTCATTAAATCTGGGACCATTAAAAGAGACCGGTGTTATTATAGAAGTCGTTGATGGTTCTAACGTCTATCCTAAGGGAGTTGTTGAGGATGTTTTGGTGCATGTAAATGAATTGGTTTTCCCCGCAGATTTCTATGTTCTCGAGATGAAAGATGAGTCATCTCCCAACCCGACAACAATTCTTTTGGGGAGGCCATTCCTGAAGACATCCCGGACCAAGATCGATGTTCATGATGGCACACTCACTATGGATTTTGATGGCGAGATCATTTGGTTTAATATTTTCGATGCCATAAGGTAACCTAGTGACTTACATTCTATTTTTGCAGTTGACATAATTGATTCTTTGGTGCAACAACTTTTTTAGCTAATTGGCAAGGACGGATTGGAAGTTGCTTTCAGTGAACATCTAGAGTCAGACACTCCAAATGGGCTAAAGCTAGATGTATAAGTGACGGAGGACGTGGAGAATGTTGTGGAAGATTTGGAAACCTGCCCACTAGTGGGTGTCATGTGTGTGTAAAATATGTGGTTAAAAACAACACCTTAACGACATTTTAGGTTTTACCCTTCTGGAAGCACACAGATCAATTTTATATAGTTTTGCTTGAGTAGGGGAATATCGATCCCACAGAGATGAGGATTGTTCACTTCAATAGTCTAAAAACACTGAATTATATTTTTCCGAAAAGAGTTTGGTTTTGTGAATTATCTAATACTAAAGAAAATAAAACAGAAAGCAATAATAAATAATGGTTGTGATTCAGAAAGAGAGAAAACTAGGGTTTTCTCACTCCACCAATAACCGCATAATATAGTCCAAATTCTATTTCAATTTCATGAGGGCGATCCATTGACTGTGAATCAGATCGCACCGCACTAGCAGTTTGACTCCAAAAAGGATTACTCTCAACCGGATCGCGACAACCCATCTCAAGACTAAATTGATTAGTGCATGCCAACTACTAACAAAAATTAAATGTAGAAAAGTAAATTAAAGCAGTAAATTAAAGCATGAAAATAAACTAAAGCATGTATATCTCAGTTTGTCAGGGCATGGCCTGTGTCAACGAAGGGTTTCGAGTTTTATGACCACTATTGTGTAGAAAATCACAGATTAAACATCCCAAGTTCCAGCCCATAGTGAATAATTGTGATTGTGTAAGATAAATATATTCGAAAAGTCTAAGACAAGAATCAATTCAAATATATAAACTTGTATCACGAATAAAAAATGGTCTCTCATCTAACACAATCATCATAGCATAGTCCCAGTTTCCCCTCTCTCTAATTGAATATAAAATTAGAACTACATTACTTGGCTAGGGTTTTGCGAGAAAACCCTAGATACCGAGTTAGTTGGTCATGGTGGAGAGAGTCTGCATTGTCGGTGCAGAAACTCTTTCCATGGCCTTCTTTTTCGGATGTCTAGGTCTTCAATAGTGATTATCTTCAATGGAAGTAAGTCTGAACTTTGAATGTGAGAACTCTATGAATGAACATGCGTGAAAATCAGAACCAGAACTAGAACCTAACCCTCTCATACTTATAGACAAATGAGGGAAACCCTAATGGTTGCCCTTTTCTGTAATTTCATAATACATGAATAACATCTCTAAAATATTATGTAAATATATGTATAAGCCTGTATGTAGAGGTCTGGAATCACCGATCACTTAAAATATCAATGTAGGGTTAAAATTGGAAAATTCCGAAACAACTTCGAATCAACTTCTGCATGAAAATGGATCACATGGCCACAAGGTGGGACCTATGCTTGGGCGTAGGGTACCCCTTTGGCTAAAAAACCAAAGCGTAACTCAGGTCCAATCTGCCTTTTTTTCCCTCTGACGACGTAGGGTATAATGCATTTTTATGCTATAAAAACCGGTTTTTTAATATTCGAGATAAACTGGTCGCCTTTGACTCCCAATGCTTTTGGGTGAAGTAATAATGTCTGGAAATGACATTTTTTCCCTTCGATGAGATAACGATGTCGAAAAATAACTATTTTTCCCTCCGGTAGCTCTTCTTTGTTCTGACACATCTCTTGATTCCTTTCTCGAGATAGAAATGAACACGAACTCAGTTAATTCACCGAGATTAGCTCTATTTATTCATTAAACTCCTGAAACATGCTTACACACATAAACGGGATAAAAAAACCAAGTAACAGAATGTAAAGACATAACAAATGCAAGATAGGGACGAAAAATGACCAATATTGAGCACCTATCACCCACCATTACCAAAGAGGTATAATGTTTCTTTTCATGCTTTGCCTTTATCTAACGAGAAACTCCTACCTTCTGTGATGCAGGCACCTACATTGGAGCTTAAAGCGCTCCCGGGTCATTTTAAGTACGTGTACTTGGGTGAGAAGGATACATTGCTCATCATCATTGCAAACGACCTCACCAATCTTCAAGAGAAAAAACTTGTCAGGGTACTTAGAGAACACAAGACGGCAATTGGATGGACCATAGGCGATATCAAGGGAATTAACCCTGCCATGTGCATGCACCGGATCCTACTTGAAGAAGAATCAAAACCCACAAGAGAGGCTTAACACCGGCTGAACCCTCCTATGATGGAAGTTGTGAAAAAGGAGATACTAAAGCTCCTAGAGGTTGGGATCATTTATCCCATCTTTGATAGCAGGTGGGTGAGCCCGGTACAAGTAGTACCAAAAACGTTTGGAATCACGATGGTGAAGAACAAGGACAATGAGCTAGTCCCTACACGTGTCCAAACTGGGTGGCGAGTTTGCATTGATTGTTGGAAGCTCAATTCGGCAACTCGTAAGGACCACTTTCATTTGACATTCATTGATCAAATGCTTGAAAGGTTAGCCGGTCATTGTTACTATTATTTTCTTGATGGTTAGTATCTTTTCTGACTATGTAGAGAACATCATAGAGGTATTCATGGATAATTTTAGTGTTTATGGTGATTCTTTTGATAGATGTTTAGATAACCTTACAATTGTGCTTAAAAGATGCATGGAAACTAACCTTGTCTTGAATTGGGAAAAATGTCATTTTATGGTTGACCAAGGTATAGTTTTGGGACATGTAATTTCTTCTAGGGGAATAGAGGTTGATAAATCTAAGATATATCTTGTGTGTTCCTTACCACCTCCCACAAGTGTGCGGGAGGTCCATTCTTTTCTTGACCATACAGATTTCTATCACAGGTTTATTAAGGATTTCTCCAAGATAGCACTTCCCCTATGCAAATTGCTTTAAAAGGATGTGTCCTTTGATTTCAATAATGAATGCAAAAAGGCATTTGAGAAATTAAAAGGAGCCTTGACTTCCGCACTAGTAATCCAACCACCAAATTAGGACTTACCATTTGAGATCATGTGTGACGCCAGTGAGTACGTCGTGGGTGCAGTTTTAGTTCAGCGGGTTGATAGGGTCCCTCATGCCATATACTATACTTATCGAACCCTGAATGATGCCCAACTCAACTATTCCACCACTGAAAAAGAGCTTTTAGCCGTTATTTTTGCTTTAGATAAATTTCGCTCTTATTTGATTGGAACTAAAGTAACCGTTTTCTCTGATCATGCAACTCTTGGGTACTTTCTCACAAAGAAGGATGCTAAGCCATGCCTTATTCGATGGATACTCCTCTTGAAATAGTTCCACTTGGAGATTAAAGATAATAAAGGCTCCGAGAATTTGGTTGCGGATCATCTTAGCCGGCTTGTTCAAGAAGAAGATGCACTTCCGCTGCATGAAAATTTTTCGGATGAGCAACTACTAGCATTGGGCATGCAACCTCCTTGGTATGCAAACATTGTGAATTACCTAACTTCCAAGAGGTTTCCGAATGAGTTGACCAAGGCACAAAGGAACAAGATCAAAAGCGATGCCAAGTACTACATCTGGGATGATCCATATCTGTGGAAGCATTGCTCCAATCAAGTGATTGGAAGGTGCGTACCTGAAACCGAATTTCATTATATTCTCACTTTTTGTCACTCTTATGCTTGTGGAGGACACTTTGAACCCAAGAGGACCGCCCTTCAGGTACTTGATAGTGGTTTTCTATTGGCCTACGATCTTTAAAGATTCATACCTCTTATGCAAGTCATGTGATCGTTGTCAGAAGATAGGTAACTTAGGTGCCAGGAATCAAATGCCACAAGGTCCCATACTTATTATCGAGATTTTTCATGTTTGGGGCATTGATTTCATGGGACCTTTTTCCTTCCTCTTTTCGTAATGTTTATATCTTACTTACTATTGATTATGTTTCAAAGTGGGTGGAAGCAAAAATCACTAGAAATAATAATTCTAAGGTTGTTGTAGATTTTGTTAAGACTCATAACTTTGCAAGGTTTGGAACACCTAAGGCCATGATAAGCGATAGGGGTACACACTTTTACAACAGGTCAGTGGAAGCCCTACTCAAGTGGTACAACATTAGCCACAAGGTCTCCACAGCGTAACATCCACAAACTAATGGGAAAGCTGAGGTGTCAAATCAGGAAATAAAGACCATTCATGAAAAGACTGTCAATCCTAATATAAAAGATTGGAGTTTGCGACTCAATGACGCACTTTGGGCTTACAGGACAACATACAAGACACCCATTGGTATGTTAGCCTACCGGCTAGTCTATGCTAAGCCATGCCACCTTCCGGTGGAGTTAGAACACATAGCATGGTGAGCAGTGAAACAATACAATATGGAGATTGATATCGCAGGGGTTCAAAGAAAACTGCAACTGCAAGAACTAGAGGATATTAGGAATGATTCCTATGAGAGCTTGAGAATCTACAAGGAGAAAACCAAGGCTTTTCATGATAAGATGGTCCATAGGAAGAATTTCATTGTTGGACAGAAAGTTCTTCTATTCCACTCACGCCTTAAGTTATTTCCTGGTAACTTACGTTCTCGTTGGCTTGGACCTTTTGTTGTGACTAATCTTTTTCCTCATGGTGCAATTGAAATCCAGAATTTGAAAACGGGTAAGGAATTCAAGGTCAATGGACATCAGTTGAAGCCCTACTATGAGTCCTTTGTTGAGCAGGAAGTAGAGGATACACCACTCTACGATCCTAATTATGCTGATGAGTGATGGAGGGGTTGCGTCAGACTGAGGACAATAAACCAAGCGCTATTTGGGAGGCAACCCAACGAATGAATAAGAGATTTGGAGAGCTAGCCATACACAGATTTGATTTTTCTAACTCTCACTTGTTTTCTCTTTCCGATTTGTTATTTATTTGCTTTTTAAAACAAAAACAAAAAACACCATCCCCTTATTATGTGGGTTGATTTTATCTTTTTGATGATATGATTTCGGGAAGTTATATAGTTTTTGTATAATTTCCGAAATTCCATCCACTTGATATGATCTGTGGTATATGTGTTTCTTGAAGTTCTTAACAATATTGTATAATTGAAGTTTGGGGGAGCAAATGAGCATGACCACACAATTTCCAAAATTACGCGTCAAGACGGTAACTATTTTCTATCCTTGTTTTAATTTGTATACCATGAGAACATGGTTCGATTTAAGTTTAGGGGGATGGAATGGTTAGTAGTATATGATACATGTAATTAAGGTTTGGTATAAAAATTTGAAAACTTTGAAAAAAAAAATGAAATAATTTTGACAAATTCTTCATGCTCATTTATGATTAATTTGCATTGCAATTTTATTGAGTATATGTTTATGATGTATGAGTTGTATGCAATACAATATTCCCGCTCATGAGAGTAATTTTTAGATTGAATTAATGAAAGGATGTGGTCTAACATGGGTGAATGAATTACTGAACTTGAAACTGAAATGGATAATTTTGACCTATAACCACATGCACACTAACTCTATGATCAAATTGATTTGCTTTTAAGTATTCTATTGAAAAATGGTATGAAAAAAAAAAGATAAACAATGTTGCATAAGCTTGGGCCTAGTTGGTAGGGATTAAAAATCCTCGCTAGAAAGTTCAAAGCTTAATAAAAAAATGAAAAAATAATAGCTATGCAATAAGTAGTTTCGAACTGAGTAACCGGGCCTCCTACCACAAAGTAGTAGTGTTCGCGTAAAAAGGGGAGAATACTATTGAGTAAAAGTATAGTAAAAACTAATTTGAAAAAAAATAATAATAATAATGATAGAATATGTGAAAGGAATTAATTTACCATAGAGAGAATTCACTTGACATGGAAAATTGTCCGGATTGGGATTAGTATTAGCTAGTTTGTTTATACTAGTGGGGACCATTCTTAACATTTTGAGATAATTATTATTCGGTAGTGAGTGGGAATTATTGCATTCATATTTACTTGTGCATTGTATCATTGCTTGACTAATGAGATTGTAAACTCATTAATATATGAAAAATGAAGAACAAAAATAGTTGTGGGTAGTACAATTAACCCTCACGAGACTTCACTCTCCACTAAGGTGACCTAGAGGTTTAAAAGGCTTATTGCACATGCTAAGTGTAATCGTACACCTTGCGAAAGAAAAGGTTTAGGTAGCTTAGTTTAAATTTAATAAAGTCATTACATTTTGGTTTTTAGTTTTTCCTTTGAATGGATTGCTAAGGGACTAGCAATATTGAAGTTTGGGGGCTAGATAGGAGCCGAATGTTATACATTCTAGGCTATTAATACGGTATTGTTAGTCCATATATTTCACTATTTTGGTATTTTTACCCTGTTTGCTTGTCTAAGTGTGTTTTAGGTTCGTTGCATGTAAAGTGTGCTAATTTCGGTGAATTAACTAGAATATCGGGTCAAGACCATTCAAGAACCGGGCCGAAGTGAAATGAAGCAAAGGAGGACCACGAGTGAGTTATAAATGAAATACAAGTGACATGGAGATCCACAAAGTGGACCTGAACTGAAGAATTGAGAAAAGAACTACACAACAACAATAAAGAATTGTGATCGTTCGCCCTGCTAGAAGTACAAAAAATCCAGTGAATAAATTGCGAATGTTCGGAATATGCGAACGTTCACCCATGGTCGGATCACATGAGTATGGTGGGACCCAATCAACTTCTTGTGCATTCAAATAATTTCCAAGATGTATATAAGGCAACATTTGATATATTTTGACCCCGAGAGAAACACGTCAATACAAGGATTTAATGCCAATCAATCAACAAGTTGACTACAACAAGGACTCTACTTTTACAAATAGGAGTTTCACAAGAGTTTGAGGGCACTGCTCGGCAACAAAATATCACATGGACAATACAGAAAGAAGAAAAGAAAAGGGTGGCTTTGAAGAGGATTGTTGGCTGAGAGATTCGCAAAGATCACCATTGTTCATCTCCCTCTTTCAATTTTCTTGATCATCTAATGTCGTTAGTTTTTATTTTCTTGTATATTTCAATTATACTAGGCTAGGTTTTCTTTCTTGGATGAGGGTGATTTCAAAACCCTAGACATGATCATGTGAATTGATCCTATCAATAATATATTTGATTTTTTCCAATTAAGATTGTTTATGGTCCTTTATGATTATTGGTTTATGATTATTATATTGTTTTATTTGGGTGGCCAACTAGATGAAACCTTATGATAATCTAATGCTAGATTAGAATTCTTGATACGTAATTGTCTTGATATTCTTTCCCTTAGTAGCAAATTGTGGTTAATGGTTGCGGGAGGCTTTCGTTCAATTGTATTGTGGGACATAACCTAGGTTAAATAATCCACGCTTGTTGACTTTATTGCCATAGATCAACCTATCTTTCTCATTGTAATGCTTTCATTAGATTAAATCCTAGAGCGCTTGTCTTAGGGTTGTTTAATGGCAAGAGATTAGATAAGAGCGTTTGTCTTTATCTAGCAACAAATTAAAGAGGGATTGGGGTAGTGAGAACTTGTTTGCTATCTATGGTTGGTAGTCTCAATAGAAGATCGGTATATTATTATATTGATTTGCATGTCATGCTCTAATGGTGGCGAATGATCCTTAGTCAAAGTCTTCTTCATTATTGTCTTTAATCTTAGTTATTTATTGTGGTGGTTTATTTAATTTTAGTTCATCTTTTAAATTTCTTAGTTAAAATCTCAACAACCCCAGTTTACTTTTTCGCTAATTTAGGATTTACAGAGTCTTAGTTTTCGCATAGATAATAAATTAAATAGAATCATTCTCTGAGGGATCGATCGACCCTTAATACTGTTATACTCGTAAATATATTATTAGTAAGGTTTTAATTTGGTACGCTTAACGACACGCATAAAAATTTACAATACAATATTCCCTACGTCAGTTTAAAAAAATATTGGTTGATACGCATCAAGTTTTTTTTAAAGCAAATAGCCCCATCCCCCCCCCCCCCCCCCCCCCCCCCCCCCCCCACTTTAAAAAAACTCATCCTCGAGTTTAGTATGGCTCATATAGGAGTATGAATAATAATTCATAATAGTGATGACTTGATCGTAATTCTTCATACGCATGTATCTTCATAGTCCAATTCCAAATTACCACTCGTTGCAACGTATTTTTAATTCTCCTTGGTATCTCAAAATAAAAGAAATTATTTGAGATATCAAGTCTTTGAAGCTTGTGACAATTCTCGTTCTCATCCTTCAAATATGGATCAATGTAGTGATTGGTATTGATTGCAATATTCCCCAAGGAATAAAAAACAGATTGTATTTCATCACAACACAAATTAGTGTTGACCGCCGTCTCTTCTAATGTATCTTCTTCTTTTTCGAGCAAATCTTCAGTGATGTTTTTGACGTGAATATCCAAATTTAAATTAAAATTACCTAAACGATAGTGAAAACAGCCTAGAGGGGGGTGAATAGGTTTTTTATCGATTGTATGATCAATTAAAATTATTTAGCGGAAATTCAATTTTAATTAGTCACAAACTCTAATTTCCAATTTCATTCCAAACACAGATCTATCAAGCAAACATCAATATAGTGCAGAAAATAAAGCAAGAGACGACATAGAGAATTATACATGGAAAAACCAAGGAAACGTTCCAAGGAAAAAATCACGGGTACACTCAGGTACCGATGCACTATGAATCAACAATTACAAACTCTATGAGAGTTTATAGACTTACAATCACTCATGATATGCCTTCCTCTACTCGCGGTCTGAAACCCTTAAATCACTTGTACTTCATGAAGCACGCTTGCTCCGTCAGACACTATGAGAGACTCACAAATCACGTCTAATTTTCCTTTCTTTACTCGCGATCTAAAATCCTCGAATCGCTCCGTACTCGAACGGATCAAAACAACCTCGTTGCAATGGATGGTGTGATGATTTTTCAGCAATCACTCATCCAATCGTGCATAAAAAACTTTGATGTAAAAACACGTTGGAGAAACTCAACACAAGAGATAATACCAATATGTATGATCACTCCATAATCACCTCTCTATGTGTATCACTATGTAGAAGAATATAAACAGTAGAATATAGCAGTTCTCTCACCAAAAACCCTCTTGAAACATTATCGTAAAAAACCGTAGACTCTTCTCTTGTAGAACCTTGGTATTTATAGGCCAAGTCATTGAAAACCCTAACCTTAACATCTTATGTAATTTCACAATACCTTGATAAATCCTCTAAAATATGATGTAAATATGTGTATACGTTAATACATAGAGGTAGGGACCAAACTGGAAAAATCCGAAAGCACCCAAAAAAAAATCCTACGCAACAAGTAATCACGTGACCAAACATTGGGACCTACGCTTGGGCGTAGGTCTAGGGCGTAGTGTCCCTTCCCAACTCCAAAAATCAAACGTAGGTTAGAGCCATTCTGCCTCTTTTTGCCTCTGACAACGTAGGTATGTTGCATCTTTTGCAGTTTTTTCATATTTGAGCTAGACTAGTCATCTCGAACACCCGATACTTTTGGATGAAATCATAATGTCTGGAAATGACATTTTTACCCTCCGGTGAAGTGACGATTTATGGAAATGACGATTTTGCCCTTCGGTAGCTTTCTTTGCTTTGATACACTCCTTGACTTCTTTCTCGAGATAGAACCGAAGATACTAACAGTTTGATTTCAAATACACAAAGCTCTCAACATGGTTATTGTCTAGAACATGTCAAACACAAATAATACTATAAATGTTCTTACAATCTCCCCATTGGCATTTCTGAGACAAAACCATGTTTTACAATATAGCCTCACAAATAACAACATAACATTTATACCTATGAACACACACCGACAAACATAGATATAAGTTGTCACCTTGCTTTCATGATGGTCAACTAATCATGTAACCACAACACTGAACAAACCATTAAACGCAGGTGTGGAAAACAGATATAAAATGATTATAAGAAAATCATAACAACAATGCACACATAATGATCATCATTCTCCCCCTAAGAATAAACTCCCCCTTGCTAAATACTTCTCCCTCTGAATCA
Organism: Cornus suecica; assembly: GCA_963922005.1. Taxonomy (NCBI): domain Eukaryota; kingdom Viridiplantae; phylum Streptophyta; class Magnoliopsida; order Cornales; family Cornaceae; genus Cornus; species Cornus suecica. The sequence continues at coordinate 27,330,926 of OY998246.1, read as the reverse complement.
ATCAAACAATCTCAATCTCTCTCCCCCTCACTTAATACTTCTCCCCTTTTTTGTCACTTAAATGTCAAGCAAAGAGAGTATATGCCATAACAACAATGTAGAGAGATGCAAGGAAGTACTCAATGAAAAACACCAAGATATAGAACTCTTATCGGATCATATTCAAATTCTCAGGGTAATATAAATCTCTACTATGTATGACCTTACTACTAATGCATGAATGCAAAATGTCATGAATAAAAATAAAACAAAATATTTTTGTTTTTAGAAATCTGTGGGCAAGGCAGTAGAGACACAAAGCCAATCATTAACACATCATATTCTCATATTTAACTCGACCATTATACATATGGTATAGAAGAAAATCAGCACACATACCTTGTAAACTCAAGAATGCACAAGTCATGTTTTACAAATATATATATATATATATATGAAAATTCTCATGTGCAAGCACTAAGGTAAGATGAAAATAATACATACTAAAGCTGAAAATCTCCCCACCAACCGTTATGATAATTCAATCCAAGATCCAAACTAGAAAGCAAAAAAAAATAAAAGATATTTTTTTTGTCACACAATTTTCTCATTCTCATCTTTTCAACTTTTTCACAATATCCCTTTTTGTCTTCCTAAGCTCTGGACTTTCCAGCGAAGAGTTTTAGTCCCGACCAACTGGGCCCGAGCTTCTTCCATGGGATTTATGCTCATTAGTCTTCTCCCCTTTGTACATGAACACTCAATGCTTACTGAGGCAAGAGGCCCGGTTACTCATATTGAAGAACTACTTTTTGCATTTTTAATATTTTAAACATCTTTTTTTTTCAACATCACCACAACATTCATACACATGAAAAAAATATTTCATGCATAGACCAATCTAGCATAGCTCAGGAACCTTCATACTGCTTCGGGTTAAATATAAAAATTAATAGATTCGACAGGCATTATAATCATCACTGAAGTAACTAGCACCTACGATTAAAGTTTTGTAACATAAAATAATCATGCCAAGTGATCATCCAAAAATCTTAGGTTAGTCTGATACCTCTACTTCACATATGCATAATGAGACAAGTAAATGTGAAAATAGAGTATAATATGACAACTTTTGTACTCTGGCCAAGCTCAACAGTCTCAAAATAAAATGCATGCATGAATAGAAATAATATAAATGCATGATTACTTATCAATTCTAGAAAAATAATGCAATGTGCTCCTAGAATGATAGATAAGAAGATATCTATTCTAAATAAAACATACCAATAGATTTCCTAAGACTAACATGCTTTTCAAAATCTAATGGTTTTGTAAAGATATCTGTTAACTGAGAATCTGTGGATATGAACTCTAGAGACACTATACCATCCTCAACAAGATCACGAATGAAATGATGTCGAATATTTATATGCTTTGTCCTAGAGTGTTCAACAAGATTTTTAGAAATATTTATTGCACTCGTGTTATCACAGAACATAGTCATTGTACCTTGAGAAAAACCATAATCCTGCAACATCTGACGCATCCACAAAACCTGAGTACAATAACTACCAACTACTATATACTCAGCCTCAACAGTGGAAAGGGAAACACAATTTTGCTTCTTGTTATGCCAAACAACTAACCAATTTCCAACATAAAAATACCCTCCACTGGTACTTTTTCTATCATCAACATTACCAGCCAAATCAACATCAGAGAAAGATGTGATATCAGTATTAGTACCTGATGGATACCACAGTCCATAATTCACTATCCCTTTAACATACTTGATAATCCTTTTCACAACAGTAATATGAGACTCTTTAGGACTTGTCTAGTAACGTGCACACAAACCAACACTAAAAGCTATGTCAGGTCGACTGGCAGTCAAATACAACAAACTCCCAATCATACTACTATAAATTCTAGGATCGACATCATTGCCTTTAGTATCCAAGCTAAGCTTAGCACTTGTACTCAAAGGAGTGCGAGCATCCTTAGCCTTTTCCAAACCAAACTTCTTCACCAATTCCAAAGCATAACAAGTTTGAGAAACAAAAATCCCATCATTTAATCTCCTAACTTGAAGCCCTAGAAATAAGTTCAATTCACCAATCATGCTCATTTCAAATTCATGTTTCATTTGATCTCCAAAATAATGAGCAAACTTATCAGAAGTGGATCCAAACACAATATCATCAACATAGATTTGAGCAACAACTGTATCATTCTCAATTTTATGAATAAACAGTGTTTTATCCAATCCCCCTCTAGTAAAACCTATTCCCAACAGGTAATCAGTCAACCTTTCATGCCAAGCTCTAGGAGCTTGCTTTAGCCCATACAACGCCTTTTTCAGCCTGTAAACATAACCCGAACAATAAGGATTTTCAAATCCTTTGGGCTACTCCACATATATTTCCTCATGAAGAACACCATTCAAAAATGAACTCTTCACATCCATTTGATACAACTTGAATCCTTGATGACAAGCGATATCAAACAAAATCCGAATAGATTCAAGCCTAGCCACTGGAGCGAAAGTCTCATCAAAATCAATACCCTCCATCTGAGTATATCCTTGAGTAACAAGCCTAGCCTTATTCCTAACCACTGTACCATTTTCATCTTTTTTATTCTTGAAAATCCACTTGGTACCAATCATATTTATCTCTTTCGGTCTAGGCATAAGATACCATACATCATTCTTAACAAACTGCTGAAGTTCTTCTTGCATAGCATTTATTCACTCACTATGTTGAAGAGCTTATTTGACATTTTTAGGTTCCTAAGATGATATATAGCATGCATACGAAACCTCATTCTTAGCCATTCTCCGTGTCATCATCATCTGATCAACATAACCTATAACATTATCTAAAGGATGGTATAACTTTACCCTTGTAGATGGTTCCTTAGAAGGTGTAGGTTGAACATCACCAATTGAATCATGTGATTCTGCAGGAATTGAGGTATCATCACTAACCACATTGTCCACTTTTTCAACCTCAGAAGAATCATTATCCAATATAAAGAATGGCTCACCATCTTCTTCCTCAACAAACATTGGGGACTCATCAATACATGAGTCATCAACCACTACATTGGCAGATTCCATCATTGTTTGAGTTCTAAGGTTAAAAACCCTATATGCTCGACTAGTCAATGAATAACCCAAAAATATTCCTTCATCACTCTTAGACTTGAACTTTCCAATAGATTCACAATCTCTAAGAATATAACATTTTACCTTAAAAACTTTGAAATTATTTAGATTGCGTTTCTTGCTATTCCACAGTTCATGAGGAGTTTTTAAGGTGCCAGGCCTAAGATAAATTCTATTCGAGGTGTAACACACTGTGTTCACCGTCTCGGCCCAAAAATACCTAGGAACATTCCTACCCTGTAGAATAACATTGGCCATTTCCTGACTAACCCTATTCTTCCTCTCAACTACTCCATTTTGTTGAGTAGTTTTAGGTGCTGAAAATTCATGTTTTATACCTCTCTCTTCACAAAACACTTCAATTTCTGAATTTTCAAACTCCCTTCCATAATCACTCCTTACTCTAGAAATGGAACAATTCTTCTCAGTCTGAATTTTTAAACAAATTCTCTTAAAACGGGAGCTTCAGACTTTTCACTTAGAAATCCAACCCATGTAAATCTCGAATAATCATCCACCATGACAAAAATATACTTCTTTCCTCCTTTGCTCATGGTCCTAGTGGGACCCATTAAATCAATATGCAACAACTTTAAAGGTCTAGAAGTACCAATGACATTTATCATTTTGTGCTGACATCTAACTTGTTTACCCTTCTAACATGATCTACATACAACTCCTTTTGTATAACCAAGCTTAGGGAGTCCCTTAACAATTTCACTTTTAGTAATTTTTGTTAATTCACGAAAATTAACATGTCTCATCCGCTGATGCCAGATTTCAACTTCATCAAGTTTAACTCTATTGCATAATAATTTAGAATTAGGTACAATGCAATAGCAATTATCAGTTGAACGCATACCTTCCATTACGCAATTCCCAGAAGAGTCAATGATCGAACACTTATCAGGAGAAAATGTGACATTATGATTGTTATCACATATCTAACTTATGCTCAACAAATTTGCTTTAAGACCCTCAACATAAAGCATATCTTCTAGTTTAGGTAGACCAGGAACCACAATGGTACCTTTGCCTGGTACCTTTGACTTCTCTCCATCACCAAAAGTGACTATCCCACTATGACATTCCTCGAGAAATCCAAACAATGAATTATCTCCAGTCATATGCCTCGAACATCCACTATCCAAATACCAAGAAGTAGACTTGCGTGCTTTAAGTGCAGTATGAACTATAAGACAATGTAACTCACTTTTTCTCACCCAAGCCTTTTTTTATCTTCGAAGCTCCTTTTTGCCAATCTTGACAAATTTTTCATTTCTTCATTCAGCATTCGAATTTGATCTTGAACACGATCTCCATGTATAACTATTTGTTCCTTCACCAATTACAGAATCTTCCCTCTCAACTTCGAACACCTTGGTTGAATGTGACCACTGACACCAAAGTGATGACAAATAGGAACAAACCTCCAGACTCCATCAGTTGACTTCCTAGGATATCTAGGGGTAAGGAAATGCTTGTTTTCAACAGATTTTTTGACATAGGATTGAACCTTACGATTCCAATTTGAATTTCCTTTTGAAGAAATTGATGTTACTTGGGACGCTTTTACAAAGGTGATTTTTGCAGCAACATTCAAATTTTGCAATATTCCAACAAAAATTAGTCCCTTTGTATTTCGTGCGGACTTTCCTACACTCAACATATGATTAAGCTTAAGAGTTCCACTAGACCACTTCTGAACAGTTGAGTTAGCACCTATCAGCTCTTTTTTCAAATTTTCAATCTTAGTAGATTTCTCAACAAATTCCTTATTGAGACCATCTATTAACTTCAAAGCCTCAGTTTTTTCAAGTTCATACTTATTCAAATCCTTAATCTACTTAGCCTTTTGGGTCTATAGAAGATTTAGAGTATGAGACTATTGGCTAATTCGTCTTTTAAATAATACAGTTCTTTGTCCATGTTAAGACTTTTAGTCAACAGTTTCATGTGATTCTTGTGAAGTTGTGTGGTCTTATCAAGTAATTTATTATAAGACTCTTGAAGCGTTTCATCACATCATCACTCTCAGAACCTTCGGCTTCAGACATAGCCAAACTTGAAGCAACTTCATTAACCTCCTTGCTTTGTACAACAAACACAGTGAAATTCTCAAAATCATAACCTACTTCTGATTCTGTTGCATCACTAGCTGATCCATTGTCAGAGTCATCATCCCAACTGACAGCTAATCCTTTAGATTTCTTCAGAGTGTTTGCACACTCTGCAGCTATATGACCATATATTTGACATTCAAAACATTTGGGTTTCTTCTTTTTAGGATCAGACTCGTCATTCCTAATTTGAGTTTTATTTCTATTTCTAGAATCACCCAACTTATCCCCAAATTTTTTTCCCTGGCCATTATGTTTAGCCCTAACAAATTTGTTCAACCATTTAGCAAACATGACAATATCATTCAGACTCAACTCACTTTCTTCATCAAGTTCAACCTGATCCTTCCTAGTGGTTTTGAAAGCTATGCTCTTCTCTTTTGTGCCACTTGCCTTTTTAGGGGGTTTTTGAACATATCCATCTCATAAAATTTTAAATTTCCAGCCAATTCTTCAGCCTTAATTTCTTTAAGACTCATGACCTCTGAGATGACAGTTACCTTAGATAAAAAATGTTCACGAAGAGACCTAAGAATTTTATTTACTATGGTAGTCTCATGAATGGGCTTACCTAGGTTATGACAACCTGTTACAATATTAGTTAACCTAGCCTCAAAGTCTGTAAAGACCTCATCCTCCTCTATCTTCAGCTGTTCAAATTGAGAATTCAAAATTTGATGCTTTGATTATTTCACCTTCGAAGTTCCTTCATCAGTGACTTAGAGAATATACCAAGCTTCCTTAGCAATTACGTACGTAGCAATCCTCTTGAACTCACTCAGAGTTATAACATTATATAACGCCTTCGAGTTCCAATTTGCGCTATTCATCTCGGCAGCAGTCCACTCGCTCGACGGTTTTGTTGTTGATTTATTGGTCGCGTCGTCTTTCACAGTAGGAGGTGAATATCTTACTTCAATAGCATTTCACGCTATTTCATCTAAAGATTTTAAAAATGCTCTCATTCTCGCTTTCCAATATGTATAATTTGACCCATCAAACAAAGGGGATCTAGATATGGAACCTCTTTCACGAGGCATCTCCATCGTCTAAGTACATAATCAAACCCTAGGTAATTAACCTAAAAAGGGGCAACCATGCTCTAATACCAATTGAAATTACCTAGACAATAGTGAAATTAGCCTAGAGGGGGGTGAATAGGTTTTTTATCGATTGTATAATCAATTAAAATTATTTAGCAAAAATTCAATTTTAATTAGTCATAAACTCTAATTTCCAATTTTATTACAAAAACAGATCTATCAAACAAAAATCAATATAGTGCAGAAAATAAAGCAAGAGACGACATAGAGAATTATATATGAAAAAACCAAGGAAACGTTCCAAGGAAAAAATCACGGGTACACTCAGGTACCGATGCACTATGAATCAACAATTACAAACTCTATGAGAGTTTTAGACTTACAATCACTCATGATATGCCTTCCTCTACTCGCAGTCTGAAACGCTTGAATCACTCGTACTTCACGAAGCACGCTCGCTCCGTCAGACACTATGAGAGACTCACAAATCATGCCTGATTTTCCTTTCTCTACTCGCGGTCTAAAATCCTCGAATTGCTCCATACTCGAACGGATCAAAACAACCTCGTTGTAATGGATGATGTGATGATTTTTCAGCAATCACTCATCCAATCGTGCATATAGAACTTTGATGTAGAAGCACGATTGGAGAAACTCAACACAAGATAATACCAATATGTATGATCATTCCATAATCACCTATCTGTGTGTATCACTCTGTAGAAGAATGTGAACAATAGAATATAGCAGAGCTCTCACCAAAAACCCTCTTGAAAAATCATCGTAAAAAACCGTAGCCTCTTCTCTTGTAGAACCTTGGTGTTTATAGGCCACGTCATTGAAAAACCTAACCTTCCCTCTTATGTAATTTCACAATACCTTGATAATCCTCTCAAATATGATGTAAATATATGTATACGTCAATACATAGAGGTAGGAACTAAACTGGAAAAATTCGAAAGCACCCTAAAACAAATCCTGCGTAACAAGTAATCACGTGACCAAGCATTAAGACCTACGCTTGGGACCTATGCCTAGGCATAGGTCTAGGGCGTAGGCCTACTCTTGTGACCTACGCTTGGGCGTAGGGTCCCTTCCCAGCTCCAAAAACCAAAGCGTCGGTTAGAGCCATTCTGCCACTTTTTGCCTCTGACAACGTAGGTATATTGTATCTTTTGCAATTTTTTCATATCTGAGCTAGACTTTTTCATCTCGAACTCCCGATGCTTTTGGATGAACTCATAATGTTTGGAAATGACATAATTTCCCTTCGGTGAAGTGACGATTTCTGGAAATGATGATTTTGCCCTCCGGTAGCTTTCTTTGCTTTGACACACTCCTTGACTTCTTTCTCGAGATAGAACCGAACATACTAACAACTTGATTTCAAATACACAAAGCTCTCAACATGGTTATTGTCTAGAACATGCCAAACACAAATAATACTATAAATGTTCTTACATAAATTACTAATATCTTTTTTGAGTATCCCGATCGTTGGAGACACCTTACCATCTTCAACAACCAATTTATCATCACTGTCTTCTTCTTTGACTTCATTTTCAATCACAAGAACCAAACCAATATAATTTTGTTCACAACTCACTTTTTTAGTGGTATTAGTTGGTTGAACAAAATTATACGAATCAGCATGTATAAACCTTCCATATTTTTCAAACATAATTTGCTCATAATTCGGAAGAAGGAATTTAGCTTTCAATAATCTTTTCATCATGTACCACGATCTCACCAGTTGTTTTCCTTGTCTCCTCCGATTATTTTGCATTTGTGCCCACCAAGCCAAAGCGCATCCTTTGAATTTAAAAGCCACAAGAGGAACTTGCTTGTTTTCGGGTATGTCAAAATACTCAAAAACATTTTCAACTTCCTCCATCCAATCTAAAACATTTTCAATAATGAAACTGCCTTTAAAATTTAATAGATCAATTTTTTGATTAAACTCACTAACGTTTTCATCATCGGAATAATCGGCTAGAGGCCTATGTGGATGAACATGAACATAACTCATGTTCGGTTGGCTGCAAGGAACAACTTCAGCATGATCCCAACTTGAATCACGAACCTGGTTGCCATCAATCCTAGAATCAACAATTTGACTACATCGTAGATTAAATTGCCGTTCTTGAGTACATCTGGTTGTCCAATGGACATTCACTCTATGATCTTCGTCAACAAAGTGGTTGCTACAAAGACGAGCAATTAACATCAGATCAGGGTAAATCAAGGCTCTGATACCAACTGACGTAGCGGAAGCGAATAGGGGTTCAGCTAGAAACCAAAAAAAATAACTAAACTTACAGAGAATTCTTGCAGGGAATTCTATAATGATATTATTGAATGGATGAATAAGTTCTCTACGATTACATGGTATTTATAGACAAAGAAATCATAATGGGTCATGGGCTTAATCTTAGTGAACAAGAATACTTGTTTTAAAAGAAAACTAATAAATCGAGAAAATCCCATAATAATAGGAAACCTATTCCTAGAAGGAAACTAAAAGATATAGAATAAAAATCTAAATTATAAAAAATAAAAATCTAGAATTGAGATGTAGCCAATTGTCCAACATCAGAACTGACTTAGCGGAAGTGAATAGGGGTTCAGCTAGGAACCAAAAAAAATAACTAAGACATTGAAATTCTCAAAGTCAAGAAAAGAACTCGCAAAAACTTGAAAACAATTCTTGAATGATATTATTGAATGAATTAATTAATTCTCTACAATTACATGGTAATTATAGGCAAAGAAATCCTAATAAGTCATGGGCCTCCATGGGCCTAATCTTGGTGAACAAGAAAACTTATTTCAAAAGAAAATTAATAAATCTAGAAAATCTCATAATAATAGGTAAGCTAGTCCTAGAAGGGAACTAAAAGATAGAGAATAAAAGAAAATAAAAATTCTAATTAAAAGAAAATTCTAGAACTAAGATGTAGGCAACTGTCCTACATCAGACCCCTACACTTTAAAAATAACTCGTCATCGAGTTTAGTGTGGATCGTATAGGAGTATGAATAATAATTCATACCAGTGATGACTAGATCGTAATTCTTCATACGCATGTATCTTCATAGTCCAATTCCAGATTACCACTCGTTGCAACAGATTTTTAATTCTGTTTGGTATCTCAAAAATAATAGAATTTTTTTATGATATCAGGTCCTTCAAGCTCGTGACAATTCTCATCGTCCTCCTTCAAATATGGATCGACGTAGTTATTTGAATTGATTGCACTATGAAAGGAATAACAAACAAATCAAATTTCCTTAAAACATGAATTAGTGCTGATTATAGAGTCTTCTAATGGATCTTTTTTTTCTTCAAGCTCATCCTCACCATTACCATTATCCAAATCAGTGGTAATTGGCTTAAATTCTTCATGTGTGTCAATGTTAATACCGACATTGTTTCCTTCTACTGTATTAGGTTAAACAAAACAATTTTGCTCCTTAACATTTTCATGAGAATCAATTGTTACTTTCACAAAATAGTTATTGTTCTCCTTTGCAAACTCTTTTAGAAGAGAATTTTCTTCAATAAATTTTTGATATTTTTTGCACATAATTTGCTCATAATCCGGGGGAAGGAATTTACCAATCAACATCCGTTTCATCTTGTACCATGACCTCACCGGTTGCTTTCCTTGACTCCTCCGAGAATGTTGCATTTGTGTCCACCAAGCCGACGCACATCTTTTGAGTTGGAAAGCTACAAGAGAAACTTGTTTGTTTTCGGGTATATCGAAATACCCAAAAAATTCTTTAACCTCCGCAATCCAATCTAATACCTCTTCAATTATAAAACTTCCATGAAAAGTTAGTAAAACATGTTTTCTATGAAACTCACCATTGTTCTCTTCATTAGAATCCGCATAGGCCAGAGGCCTACATGGGTGAACAGGAACATAACTCATGTTCGGTTGGTTGCGCAAAACAACTCCAGCATGATCCCAACTTGAATCACGAACCTGGTTGCCATCAATCTTAGAATCAGCAATCTGACTACAACAAAGATCAAACCGTCGTTCTGGAATACGTTCGGTTGTCCAAAGGACCTTCACTCTACGATCTTCGTCAACAAAGTGGTTGCTACCAAGATGAGAAATTACCATCAGACCAGGGTAAATTAAGGCTCTGATACCAACTAACAGAGCGGATGTGAATAGGGGTTCAGCTAGGAACAAAAAAAAAATAACTAAGACTTTGAAATTCTCATAGTCAAGAAAAGAACTCGCAAAAACTTGTAGAAAATTCTTGAATCATATTATTGAATGAATGAATGAATGATTTCTCTACAATTGCATGGTATTTATAGGCAAAGAAATCCTAATGGGTCATGGGCCTCCATGGGCCTAATCTTGGTAAACAAGAAAACTTATTTTAAAACAAAATCTCATAATAATAGGTAAGCTAGTCCTATAACGGAACTAAAAGTTAGAGAATAAAAGAAAAATAAAAATTTTAATTAAAAGAAATTTCTAGAACTAAGATGTATGCAACTATCCTACAATAGACCCCTACACTTTAAAAACAACTCGTCCTCGAGTTTAGTCTGGATCGTATAGGAGTATGAATAATAATTCATACCAGTGATGACTTGATCGTAATTTTTCTTACGCATGTATCTTCATAGTCCAATTCCATATTACCACTCGTTGTAACAGATTTTTAATTCTCCTTGGTATCTCAAAATAATAGAATTTTTATATGATATCAAGTCCTTGAAACTTGTGACAGTTCTCATCGTCCTCCTTTAAATATGGATCGACTTTAGTTATTGGAATTGATTGCACTATGAAAGGAATAACAAAGAAATCGAATTTCCTCAAAACATGAATTAGTGTTGATGATCGACTCTTCTAATGGATCTTCTTTTTCTTCAAGCTCATCCTCACCATTACCATTATCCAAATCAGTGGTAATTTGCTTAAATTCTTCATGTGTGTCAATGTTAAGACCAACACTATCTCCTTTAACTGTATTAGGTGAAACAACATAATTTTGCTCCACAACAATTTCATGAGAATCAATTGTTGCTTTCAAAAAATAGTTATTGTTCACCTTTGCAGACACTTTTAGATGTGAATCTTCTTCAATAAATTTTTGATATTTTTTATACATAATTTGCTCATAATCTGGGGGAAGGAATTTAGCCTTCAACATCCATTTAATCTTGTACCATGACCTGACCGGCTGCTTTCCTTGACTCCTCCGATAATGTTGCATTTGTGCCCACCAAGCCGGAACACATCTTTTGAGTTGGAAAGCTACAAGAGAATATTGTTTGTTTTTGGGTCGATCGAAATACTCAAAAAATTCTTCAACCTCCGCAATCCAATCTAATACCTCTTCAATTATAAAACTTCCATGAAAAGTTAGTAAATCAAGTTTTCTATGAAACTCACCATTGTCCTCTTCATTGGAATCCACATAGGCTAGAGGTCTACGTGGGTGAACAGGAAGATAACTCATGTTCGATTCATTGCGCGAAACAACTCCAGCACGATCCCAACTTGAATCACGAACTTAGTTGCCATCAATCCTAGAATCAGCAATCTGACTGCAACGTAGATCAGACCGTCGTTTTTGAGTACTTCTGGTTGTCCAAGGGACCTTTACTCGACGATCTTCGTCAAGAAAGTGGTTGCTACCAAGATGAGAAATTAACATTAGACCAGGGTAAATCAAGGCTCTGATACCAACAGACGTAACGGAAGCGAATTGGGGTTCAACTAGGAACCAAAAAAAATAACTAAGACTTTGAAATTCTCAAAGTCAAGAAAAGAACTCGTAAAAACTTACAGAGAATTATTGAATGATATTATTGAATGAATGAATTAGTTCTCTACAATTACATGGTAATTATAGGCAAATAAATCCTAATGAGTCATGGGCCTCCATGGGCTTAATCTTGGTGAACAAGAAAACTTATTTTAAAAGAAAAATAATCAATCTAGAAAATCTCATAGTAATAGGAAAGCTAGTCCTAGAAGGAAACTAAAATATAGAGAATAAAAGAAAAATAAAAATTATTATTGTAAGAAAATTCTAGAACTAAGATGTATGCAACTATCTACACTTTAAAACCAACTCGTCCTCGAGTTTAGTCTAGATCATATGGGCTTATGAATAATAATTCATACCAGTGATGACTTGATCGTAATTCTTCATACGCATGTATCTTCATAGTCCAATTCCATATTACCATTCGTTGTAACAAATTTTTAATTCTGCTTGGTATCTCAAAATAATAGAATTTTTTTTAGATATCAAGTCATTGAAACTTGTGACAATTCTCATCGTCCTCCTTCAAATATGGATCAACGTAGTTATTGGAATTGATTGCACTATCAAAGGAATAACAAAGAAATCGAATTTCCTCAAAACATGAATTAGTGTTGACGATCGACTCTTCTAATGGATCTTCTTTTTCTTCAAGCTCATCCTCACCACTACCATTATCCAAATCAATGGTAATTGGTATAAATTCTCTATGTGTGTCAATGTTAATTCCAACACTATTTATTTCAACTACATTAGGTAAAACAATATAATTTTGCTCCATAACAATTTCATGCGGATCAATTGTTACTTTCACAAAATAGTTATTGTTCTCCTTTGCGAATTCTTTTAGAAGTGAATCTTCTTCAATAAAGTTTTGATATTTTTTGTACATAATTTGGTCATAATATGGTGGAAGGAATTTAGTCTTCAACATCCATTTCATCTTGTACGATGATCTCACCGGCTGCTTTCCTTGACTCTTTTGATAATGTTGCGTTTGTGCCCACCAAGCCGAAGCACACCTTTTTAGTTGGAAAGCTACAAGAGAAACTTGTTTGTTTTCGGGTATATCGAAATACTCGAAAAATTCTTCAACCTCCGCAATAGAATCTAATACCTCTTTAATTATAAAACTTCCATGAAAAGTTAGTAAAACAAGTTTTCTATGAAACTCACCATTGTCTTCTTCATTGGAATCCGCATAGGCTAGAGGACTACGTTGGTGAACAGGAACATAACTCATATTCGGTAGGGTAGGAGGAACAACTCCAGCATAATCCTAACTTGAATAACGAATCTGGTTGCCATCAATCCTAGAATCAGTAATCTAACTACAACGTAGATCAATCCGTCATTCTTGAGTACGTCTTGCTGTCCAAGGGACCTTCAGTCTGCGATCTTCGTCAACAAAGTGGTTGCTACCAAGACGAGAAATTAACATCAGACCAGGGTAAATCAAGGCTCTGATACTAACTGACGTAGCGGAAGCGAATAGGGGTTCCGCTAGGAACCAAAAAAAATAACTAAGACTTTGAAATTCTTAAAGTCAAGAAAGAACTAGCTAAAACATGCAGAGAATTCTTGAATGATATTATTGAATGAATGAATTAGATCTCTACAATTACATGGTATTTATAGGCAAAGAAATCCTAATGGGTCATGGGCCTCCATGGGCCTAATCTTGGTGAACAAGAAAACTTATTTTCAAAGAAAACTAATAAATCTAGAAAATCTGATAATAATAGGAAAGCTAGTCCTAGAAGGGAACTAAAAGATAGAGGATAAAAGAAAAATAAAAATTATAATTAAAAGAAAATTCTAGAACTAAGATGTAGGCAATTGTCGTACATCAGACCCCTAAACTTTAGAAACAACTCGTCATCAAGTTTAGTCTGGATCGTATAAGAGTATGAATAATAATTCATATCAGTGATGACTTGATCGTAATTCGTCATACGCATGTATCTTCATAGTCCCCGGCAACGGTGCCAAAATTTTATACGTGTCGTTAAACGTACCAAATTAAAACCTTACTAACATTATATTTACGAGTATAGCAGTAGTAAGGGTCGATCCCATAGAGAATGATTCTATTTAATTTATTATTTTTGCGGAAACTAAGACTCTGTCAATCCTAAATTGGCGAATAAGTAAACTGGGGTTGTTGAGATTTTAACTAAGAAATTTAAAAGATGAACTAAAATTAAATAAGCTAACACAAGAAATAAAAAACATTAAAGAACATAATGAAGAAGACTTGGACTAAGGATCATTTGCCACCATTAGAGCATGACATGCAAATCAATATCAATAATATACTGATCTTTTATTGAGACTATCAACCGTAGATAGCAGACAAGTGCTCCCTACCCCAATCCCTCTTTAATTTTTTGCTAGATAAAGACAAACGCTCTTATCTAATATCTTCCCATTAAACAACCCTAAGACAAGCACTCTTAGGATTTAATATAATGAAAGCATTACGATGAGAAAGATAGGTGGATCTATGGCAATAAACTCAAAAAGCGTGGATTATTTAACCTACGTTATGTCCCACAATACAATTAAACGAAAGCAACCCACAACCATTAACCACAATTTGCTACTAAAGGTGAGAATATCAAAACAATTACGTATCAAGAATTCTAACCTAGCATTAGATTATCATAAGGTTTCATCTAGTTGGCCACCCAAATAAAACAATATAATAATCATAAACCAATAATCATAGAAGACCATAAGCAATCTCAATTAGAGAAAATCTAATTTATTATTGATAGGATCAATTCACATGATCGTATCTAGATTTTTGCAATCACCCTCATCCAAGAAAGAAAACCTTGCCTAGCATAATTGAAATATACAAGAAAATAAAAAATAACAACATTAGATGATCAAGAAAATTGAAAGTGCGAGATGAACAATAGTGATCTTTGCGAATCTCTCAGCCGACAATCCTCTTCAAAGACACCCTTTTATCTTCTTCTTTCTGTATTGCCCATGTGATATTTTGTTGCCGAGCAGCGCCCTCAAACTCTTATGAAACTCCTATTTGTAGAAGTAGAGTCCTTGTTGTAGTCAACTTGTTGATTGATTGGCATTAAATCCTTCTATTGACGTGTTTCTCTCGGGGTCAAAATATATCAAATGTTGCCTTATATACATCATGGAAATTATTTGAATGCACAAGAAGTCGATTGGGTCCCACCATACTCATCTGATCCGACCATGGGTGAACGTTCGTAAATTGCGAACATTCACAATTTATACTGATCGTCAATTGTTTTCCCAACAGGCGAACATTCGCAATTTATTCACTGGAGTTTTTGTACTTATAGCAAGGCGGACGTTCACAATTCTTTATTGTTGTTGTGTAGTTATTTTCTCAATTCTTCAGTTCAGGTCCACTTTATGTATCTCCATGTAACTTGTATTTCATTTATAACTTACTCTCGATCCTCATTTGCTTTATTTCACTTCGGCCCCGGTTCTTGAATGGTCTTGAGCCGGTATTCTAATTAATTCACCAAAATTAGCCAACTTTACACGCAACGAACCTAAAACACACTTAGACAAGCAAACAAGGTAAAAATACCAAAATAGTGAAATATATGGACTAAAAATATCGTATTAATCGTCTAGAATGTATAACATTCGGCTCTTATCAAGCCCCCAAACTTCAATATTGCTAGTCCATAATCAATCTATTCAATGGAGAAACAAAAAACCAAAATGTAATGACTTTATTAAATCTAAACTAATCTACCTAAACCTTTTCTTTCGCAAGGTGTATGATTACACTTAGCATGTGCAATAAGCCTTTTAAATCCCTAGGTCACCCTAGTGGACGAGTGAAGTCTCGTGAGGGTTAATTGTACTACCCACAACTATTTTTGTTCTTCATTTTTCATATATTAATGAGTTTACAATCTCATTAATCAAGCAATGATACAATGCACAAGTAAATATGAATGCAATAATTCCCACTCACTACCGAATAATAATTATCTCAAAATGTCAAGAATGGTCCCCACTAGTATAAACAAACTAGCTAATATCTAATCCTAGTCCGGAAAATTTTCCGTGTCAAATGAATTCTCTCTATGATAAATTAATTCATTTCTCATATTAAATCATTATTTTTTTCAATTTTGTTTTCACTATACTTTTGCTCAATAGTATTCTCCCCTTTTTACGCGAACACTACTACTTTATGGTAGGAAGCCTGGTTACTCAATTCGAAACTATTTATTGCGTACCTATTATTTTTTCATTTTTTTAATAAGCTTTAAACTTTCTAGCGAGAATTTTTAATCCCAACCAACTAGGCCCGAGCTTATGCAGCATTTTTTCTCCTATTTTTCATACCATTTTTCAATAGAATACTTAAAAGAAAATCAATTTGATCATAGAGTTAGTGTGCATGTGGTTATAAGTCAAAATTATCCATTTCAGTTTCAAGTTCACTAATTCATTCACCCATGTTAGACCACATCCTTTCATTAATTCAATCTAAAAATTACTCTCATGAGCGGGAATATTGTATTGCAATAAAAATAATCCAATAAGCATTGCGTGAAATTTGTTTGATTGGTTTGTTTGATTAAACTCCTAAATATAAAATAAAATAAAGATAATTATTTTTAGTTTCACTCAAGATAAACAAGTCTAGGGTTGAATTCCAACTTCACCACTAGCCTTATAATGTATTCCTTTAATATATTATTGCGAAAGGTGGTACAACTTATATGAATCAGACTAGTAACGCTACAAGCAATTGCCTAGTCCCAAAAAAGGATGCAATCGGTCTGTATTCACTACAATCCATCTGCGAATAGTATGACTATTGTATGCATCTATACTACAACTACTCTTAAAATATGAAATTAAAAAGTATGCTAACAATCATCTTCTCTAAGCATGGACTGTGTAAACCTAAGACTTTATCATGCCAAATAAGTACCATTATGTAGAAACCGATATTAAATCACGGAGGTTCTTGCTCCGTTTGATAAAGCACAGTTGTTCAAGATAAATCATTAATTCAATCTCAGCTTAAGAATATAATCAATAAATAAATCTTATTTAGGTTATTTGTTTGGTCTCTCACTACACAATCATCATATAACTACCCTTTATCAAATTCTCCCATTTGTAATAAAAATAAATAAAAGACTACATTACTCGGCTAGGGTTTCACTAGAAACCCTAGATACCGACTAGCCACTCATGGAAAGAGGAGACTCTATTGTTGATGTAGCTGCCATCTTCATGATTGGATGGTTAGTGCTTGAGTTCTTGAGGAAGGGAGCCTCTCTAAAAGAAAGAGGATTTTTATGAACAATGATATTCTGAAACATATCAAAAGACATTTCAGAGATGTCTACTCTTCATGAAATCCACCTGTATTTATAGACAAAAGTTGGAGCAAAAATGACATGTTCCTTACTTGGACTCCAAGAGAACTTAGGGACTAAGAAATGGCATTGAATGGACGATTCTGCCCCTTGATATACATGTACACAAAGTCAGAATTATGCAATATAGTTTCGCACAGATTTCAAGACGGCGAATTTTGAACGATCAAAGGCTCCATCGATCGATCGGTGGCTCCTGAATTTTATTATTTATTTAATCCGCGAATTTCCTTGGTTCAGCCACTTATACTCTGCTTTACTGACATGTACCTTGCTGATTTGAGTGTGATAGGTGCTCAATATTGGTTATTTTTCGCCCCTTTTCTTGCGTTTGTTATGCCTTTACATTATGTTACTTGGTATTTTTATTCCGTTTGTGTGTGTAAGCATGTTTCAGGAGCTTAATGAAGAAACAGAGCTAATCTCGGCGAATTAACTGAGTTCGTGTTCATTTCTATCTCGATAAAGGAATCAAGAGGTGTGTTAGAGCAAAAAAAGAGCTACCGGAGGGTAAAATGGTCATTTCCCGACATTGTTATCTCACCGAAGGGTAAAAATGTCATTTCTAGACATTATTACTTCAAACAAAAGTATCAGGAGTCAAAGGCGACCAGTCTAGCTCAAATATGAAAAAACAAGTTTTTACGGCAAAAGATGCATCATACCCTACGTCGTCAGAGGGAAAAAGAGGCAGACTAGACCTGAGATACGCTTTGGTTTGTGAGCCAAAGGGGGACCCTACGCCCAAGCATAGGTCAGGGGAATAGGTCCCACCTTATGGCCATGTGATCCCTTTACGTGCAAAAGTTGTTTCAAAGTTTTCCAGTTTTGTCCCTACTTCGATATTTTAAGTGATCGGTGATTCCAGACCTCTACATACAGGCTTATACACATATTTACCTAAGATTTTAGAGACATTATTCATGTATTATGAAATTACAGAAAATGGCAACCATTAGGGTTTCCATCACTTGTTTATAATATATGAAAGGGTCAGGTTTAGAGAGGTGTTCTGATTTTCATTCATAGAGTTCTCACGTTCAAAGTTCAGACTTGCTTCCATTGAAGAAAATCACCATTGAAGACCTAGAGATCTAGAGAAGAAGATTATGGAGAGCGTTTCTACATCGACAATGCAGTCTCTCTCCGCCATGATCAACTAACTCGGTATCTAGGATTTTCTCGCAAAACCCTAGCCAAGTAATGTAGTTCTAGTTTTATATTAAATTGTAGAGAGGGGAAACTGTGACTATACTGAGATGATTGTGTTAGATGAGAGACCATTTTTATTCGTGATACAAGTTTATATATTTGAATTGATTCTTGTCTTAGACTTTTCGAATGTATTTATCTTACACAATCACAATTATTCACTATGGGCTGGAACTCGGATGCTTAATCTGTGATTTTTTACACAATGGTGGTCATAAAACTCGAAACCCTATGTTGACACAGGGCATGCCCTGACAAACTGATATAGGCATGCTTTAGTTTATTTTCATGCTTTAATTTACTTTTCTGCATTTAGTTTATGTTAGTAGTTGGCATGCACTAATCAATTTAGTCTTGAGATGGGTTGTCCCGATCCGGTTGAGAGTAATCTTTTTTAGGGTCAAACTGCTGGTGCGGTGTGACCTGATTCACAGTTAATGGATTGCCCTCATGCAATTAATATATAATCTGAACTATATTATGCGGTTAGTGGTGGAGTGAAGAAACCCTAGTTTTATCTTTCTATGAATGACAACCATTATTCATTATTACGTTCTATTTTATTTCCATTAGTATTAGATAATTCACAAAACCAAACTCTTTTCGGAAAAATATAATTCAGTGTTTTTAGACTATTGAAGTGAACAATCCTCGTCTCTATGTGATCGATATTCCCCTACTCAAGCAACACTATCTACAATTGATCTGTGCGCTTGTAGAAGGGTAAAACCAAAAGTGTCGTTAAGGTGTCATTTTTAACCACATATTTTGCACACACCTGACGCCCACCAAGTTTTTGGCGCCGTTGCTGGGGACTTAACATTGTTCAATAACTTTAGTTGTTTATTTTCATTGCGTTATTGTATTGTATCTAAAGTTGAAATTTGTGTGTTTTTGCGAGGTACTCTGAGAAGCATAAGGGGATTTGGTGGAGCAGTGAAAGTTGCGTCGTTGGACCTCTTGTATGTTTTAGTTTATCTTAATTTTGCACATAATTTTAGCTTTATTTCTGTTAATAGTTAGAAGAGTTTAGAAGTAGTTAATTTTATGTTCTGAAAAATAAATATTCCGATTTTTGAAAACGAGGTGAGGTTTTTGAGTGGAAAAGGGCCATTGAACAAGACTCACAGCTATGGAGTGAGCTCAATTGATTTTTGGCCGAAAAACGTCATTTAGGACCTCAAAACTTCGATTTTGTGATTCTAAAAAAAAAAAAAAAAACCTTTTCGTGAGCTCACTAGTGCGAATATCTTCTAAGTATTGCTCTGAATCAGACATATTTGTTAAAAACCCAGAATTAAATAATTTTTGCATTAAGGCCCTAAAAACATGCTTAACAACAACTCGAATAAAAATACTAAATTAATAGAATAAATAGTCTAACAAGAGGTATATTAACGCCTAGAATATCAACTATTCTGGTCTTATCAATTGTCTAGAACATATCATAATTAAACAATACACAAAAGTATTGTTCATTTAATATTGTACGAACACCTTCTTCTTTATTTATGAAAAACAAAGTGTTCTTACAATATTAAATGACCATAATTGAACTTTGTTTTCATAAAGAGAAAAAGAAAGTTACAATACCTTGGTAATACTACTCATTCTAATTATATAATATCATCACATGTTGTTAGTGATGGATTCAGAAAATTATTTGAGTGGGAAAATAATTTTTGTCCGAAATTTTAGAAGGGGTATATAATTAAGAAACTTAAAATTTATAAATTATGTGTAAAAGTTTATAAAATTTATAGCTATCATCGAACAACAAAAAAAATCTAGTCCCTTCATCAATCTGGGCATTATAAAAAATAATAATAACAACAATAATAATTTGCGTATATTTTAAATTATGATATATAAGATATAGTTAACTGGTATAATAGCACTTGCATAATTTTCGTGAGGAATAATGTCACAAACCAACAACTTGCATTTTGTGCAATTTGTGATCCAAGTATTTCATGGGTCTTATAAATGTTACTTTCAAAGATTCTGATTTTTGGGATAAGTATCAAAATATATATTGGGAATATTACATAATTGATTTTTTTGCAAAAAGCTATACCTGTGGGCAAATGGAAGACGATCATTGTGCTCCATAATTGTATGTTACATTCAGTGTTGCTCGTAATGAATTCAAACAATATTAATGTTGAATAATATAGCAATATCGATAACTTCCAACCATGATTTAATCTAATTCACAACACGACTTATAATGTTATGAATCCATTTTTTTATTTTATTTTCTTAGTTATCTACTTTTGTAACTATTAATTTATTTGTTTTTTTAGGAAATCACTAACTCATTTAACTGCTTTCAAATAAAGACGGGTTGTTGGTTGGTAAGCTAATGCAGTGCCACATGGAAGCCTTATCAATTCCATGTGGATGCTTAGGTGACTCATTGTAAGATGCAAAGATTTTTGAAAATACTCTACCATTTAAACTGTTTTTATTTATGTTTATTGGTATTTTGAGTCTTAATTATAAGTTTTTCTAGACAACATTGAATCTTGTGTTGAATATTGAAAAATTGTAACTCATTAATGAGTTGTGGAAGGTGAAAACTAATATCTATAGGTGCTGAAATTGTACGATTTGAATATTACATTTTTATATATAAAATTATAGAGGTTTGCTCTTATTTATGTTACTCTTTTCTTGGTTGTGACGTGTTCTCTATTTTGCTTTCTACCATTTTTCCACTCACATCATTTGGTATCAGAGCTTGCACTACTCTCTCAGGCCGACCAACATTGAGTTGTTTCATGTCTGTTAGGAGAGGTAGTGGAAGAAATGGTAATCATATGATGGAAGATTTGAAATATGAAAGAGATGATGAACTTCAAGCACTTCGAAGACAAGTTGAGCAACTTACTTTGCGGCTTGAATGCCAAGACGCTCGTGGAGCACGTGGTAGATCAAGTAATGAGTCCTCTAGGGACGACTGGCGAGTCAGATGAGAATATTTTTTACTAACATATGGAAGTGGAACCATTGTTGGGATGCTTCCATTGTGACTACAACAATGGGAAGATTGATTTACCGGAGTTACATGGTCATCTTCAACCCAAAGAGTTTCTTGATTGATTTAGTGCCATTGATAAATATTTTAACTACAAAGAAACATCCGATAATCAAAAGGTGAAATTTGTGACAACAAGGCTATACTTCACCATGGTGGGACAAAGTTCAAGAGATGCGAGTTCGGAAGAGAAGGCCTAAGATTACTTCTTGGGAGAAAATGAAGTCTAGGCTTAAGGCGAAATTTCTGGCTTTGGATTTTGCCCAAAGTTGTTTTCTCAATTTAAGAACCTTAGGCAAGTATCAAAGAGAGTGTTGGATTACACCGAAGAATTCTACAAATTCATGGCTCAGAATGATATTCAAGAGACCGAATAGCTATGGGGACACGGACATGGATACAACGATAAATTTTAAAAAAATTGGATGCAACACGCTTATGACATGTCTATTAAAAAACATAATTTTTTTTATATATACATATTATATTGAACAAATACTTCATTTCTCACTTAAACAATGAGAACCAAATAAATTTACAAACAAAAATAAACAAATGGGTTAAAGAAATTGTCTAACATGTTCAAAAATTTTCATTCCACTACCATTAGGGGTGTTGAAGTTCCCCAAGTGACCCATCAAATTAAAGGCTTCATAAGTCCTCTATTTCTCATGGAATCAACTGATCCACCGCATGTGTTGACCCTAGGTTTTTCACCATGGGTAAACATGACATTTTGATGATAACAAACCATTGAATGTGATGAATTTAATGTCTACTTGAGTTATGCTTAATAGATTGTTGATCCAAGATAAACTCAAGAGAGCTAGTGGATCCATGAGAAGATAAAACAAAGGTGCTTAGAGCTCAAAAGACATTGAAGACAAGGATGGAGACATCAACCCAAAAGCTTAAAGAAATTGAAGATCAAAGAAATAGTTGAAGTAGCCTTGGTTGAATGCTAGATTTAATGTAAATTAATTTTTGAAATAACTTACTTGAAAGCTCAACTCTTGACCATATAGCTTATAGGATCATGCATATCATTCATGAGTCTTTACTAAAGTTGAGTTAGTTCAACATTTCATAAGCTATGGAATAACTCAACAAATAGGGTGCCCTAGAACCATAAACTCAATTCATATCACTTGAAATGGTTCTAGATGCATGTTAAGGCTTTGAACGTAATTCTTTTTTAAGCATGAAAAGTCTTTGTCAAATATTAAGAATTTTATTTAAATTGGAAAATTATTTTATAATCTCAATATTGACTTTAGGAATTTCGAGGGCCTTAATAAGTATCTAAGACATCCTAGAAGTGTGTCTAAGTCATTTCGGAAAAATCCCAAAAGATTTCACAAAAAACCGTCAAGTGGGTTAAATGTTCGAAATGAAGTGTCACATTCAAACGACCATATCGCACTAAACTATGGGTTAAATGGAGTGATTAAAATTCCTAAAATCGAGATCTTGAAGTGCTCTTTCCAAAAAGCTAAAGAACGCCTCCATCCGAGTTACGGAACTTCAGTTATGACCAAAAGAGTGAACTGCGTCGAAACTGGGCTGAACAGCCTAGTCGACTGGGCCAAGAAGGTCGTCAACTGGCTAAGTTAGTAGCCTAAAAATAAAGTTCGGAATGATTTTTTGGAGACCCAGTCGACTGCCCCAAAGCACCCAGTCGACTGCCTAATCCTGGATTTGAATTCCAACGGCTAGTTTCGAATCCAAAGTTTTCCAAAACTTCCTAAAACACCCTCAAACGGCTATATTGTGTTCCTATGCTATATATATGCCATATATGAGACAAAAATGGGTAAGATAAGAGGGATAGAAGAGTATGGATGAAAATCTACCAATTTGGGCATAAATTGTTGAAATTTTTGTTGGGTAGAAATCTCTTCTATATGAATCACCACATGAGCATCATTCATATTTTGTCTTGTGATTCATTCTTCCACACATTGAGTTTGAGCTTTTCAATTGATTGTTTCATCTATAACTCTAAGTATGTGAGGAAGTGAGCCTTGAATTTCTATATCTATCTCTTGAGAGATATTGTTGTACCACTCAAATGTAAAATTCTTATTCTTTGTGAGTGAAAGTCCAAGAGGTTATCTTGGCATGAGAATGACTTGTTGAAGCTTTGTAAAGGTTTCTCTCAACCTTAAAAAGAGAGGATTTGGTTGGCTCTCCACCTGCAAGAGTGAGTAAGGTTGGCTCTTCACTCGGAAGAACTAGCATGTAAGGGTTTGCTATTCACCCGGAAGAATGAGGCATGTAAGGTTTTGCTTATCCCCGAAAGGAGAAGCATGATAGTGGAATCCTTGGGAGGTTTTCTCAAGGCATGGATGTAGACCAAAGATTTGGTTGAACCATGTAAAAATCTCGGTGTCTATGATGTGCATTTTCTCTAACCCTTATCTCTTTACATTAAAAACAATTGTCATTTTCAATCTTGAGCTTTATATATCAATGCTATGAAATTGTTTGTGTTTGTGTACTGATGAAGAGGTTAGGAAAATGAATAGTTGAAGTGAATTAATAGAACTTATCTTCATCACACCACAGCATAAATGCTTGGTTGAACCATACAAAATCTTGGTGTCTTGACTTGCATTTTCTCTATCCCTTAATATCTTTACGTTATAAGCAATTGTCATTTGCAATCTTGAACTTCATATTGATGTCATGCTATGAAATTGCTTGTGTTTGTGTATTAATGAAGAGGTTAGGAAAATGCATAGTTGAAGGAAATTGAATTGTGATTTTGGTTAAATATGTTGTAGATTATAAATTATCTACTTCCTTATTTATTTATAATCTAAGTGCATACCAAGTAGTTGCTAGAATTTATCTTCAACACACCTTAGCATAAAATGATTATATGTACCCCAAGTGTTTCACTAAATGCTTATTCAATATAAATTTCTATTTGAGAGTTTATGTTTAAACTCAATGTTTGATCATTTTTCATAAACTCTATAAGACGTTCTTCATGACAAAATGTATTTTTCATTATGTCTCTATAAATGAAGAAAGTGTTATTACATGTTTAATTGAATTGCATACTTGGGTGCATGGATTAATTCTCATTCTACTTGAATCGAACATGTATTTAATTGTGTAAATCACTATTGAATTATCACAAGTATGAAATGTGAATGTAACTTAAAAAGATTTTCTAAATCATTAAGTGTTTGACAAGAGCTTAATGAAGTGTAATTTTTATAAAATAAAGTCAAACAAAAAAAGTATCAAAGTTTGTCATTAACCCTATTTACCACCCCCCCCCCCCCCCCCCCTCTAGGTGTCAATATGTGGCCAACAACATGTTCTCAGCTTGTCCAATTTTAAAAAAATTGAAGACACGTTTTTTGGCATGTCGGACACGTATTTTTGGCGTATCTACATGTCCGACACGGGTACGACGATCCAAGACGAAATGTCTGTGCTTCATAGCCGAATAACAACTTGTTATATCCTGATGAGGTAGAAATAAATCGATTATGGAGGTCATCCTAATCACAACAACAACCCACTTACATGTTTCAAATGTGGTCGAGTTGTCCGCCCAAAAAGAGAAGTTGATGCACGTGTGGTCTCTGGTAATGAAGTGAATGATAATGAGGACCTTGTTGATTCAAATATGCCCATATGTGATGAACAATGGGAATCTGACCGTGAGGAGATTAAACCCAAAGAAGGTGAAAGTTTGGTGATCCAATGAATACTGGCTTCGATCTAAATCTTTAAGACTATTGCTAGTCTCATGGCAAGGTGTGTACAATTGTTATTGATGACGAGAGTTGTGAAAACATTGTATCACAAGAAATGGTGAACAAACTCAAACTCCAAACGGACCTTCATCCAAGGCCTTACTGAATTACTCCATTAAAGAAAGTGAATGAGGTAAAAATCTCTAAAATATGTCTTATTCTTTTTTCATGTGTAAAAACTATAATGATTAAGTTGGGTGTGATGTTATTTCAATGGATGTCATATAGTTTTAAGAAGACATTGCCAATATGATAGATGTGTTACGCATGAATGTCGTAAGAACGCGTATTCTTTTAGAATGGGTAAAATGAAAATTATTCTCTTGCCTAAGAAAGAGGAAATAAATTTCAAATATTTAAAAAAGGAGGGTAGTAGGTTTCTCACACTGTCCAAATATATGGAAGAAAGTAATACAAAAGGTGTCATTCATATTAGTTTTTAAACAAAAAGTGAAATCCAATGACGTGTCTACTATTGTTTTTGAGAATCTTCGTACAGGAAAAGAATCAGGTCCATTCTTTCTCTGACTGGACTTCCTTCCATTCACAGGTGGCGGATTGTGGTTGGTTGCACAATATTCAATTATCCACATCAGCTCATATACATATCTCAGTATATATGACATACTTATATACATATATCTGTATATATGACATACTTATATACATATATACGGAACTGTTTGGAAATACTACTTTGACTTCTGAAAAGTACACCATTTTGGCTCCAAATCACACCATTTTCGCTCCAAATCAAACACATCCTAAAATTGGAATGAAAACATGTCCTAATTGACCGAACAACTGTAGCAAGCTTCCATTTGAGAACTGTATTTCTTCTTCCCCTTGAGACCTCCATTGCGAACTGTATTTCTTCTTCCCCTTGAGAGCTCCATTCTGCAAACCACTGTGTCTTTCTTCTTCCCCTTGAGAGCTCCTTTCTATTCTAGCCCTAACCCTAGAAATCCCCAATTTATAACCTAACCCCTCACCCTAAAATTCACCAGAGGGAATCCGTAAAAACCCCCAATTTAAAGGTCAATTCATCAGTCGAAATGGTGGATAAGAGCAAGGATGTTGTCGGTGCATCGAAGAAATCACCCACGGGAAAATCTGGGTCTAAGACGAAGTTGAAAAAAGGCGGCAAAAAAGGAGTGAAGCAATCGGCGATAAACAAGCCATCATCTTCTTCTGGGGCCATCCCTCCTCCATCGTCCATAAATATTCCGGTGGAAAATTTGCTTAGACTTAGGTATGTCATCCTAAAATCCATGTTTGTTAATTTGGTATGTGATATGTTTGAATGTCGATTGTTCAAGCGGTTGAGTTTAGAGTTTTCAATTGAGGGTTACATTGTTGAGGTGTTTAAATTAGGGTTTCTTAGTTGAGTTTAGAGTTTTCAATGGGCATAGCCGTTGCAGTCCATAGACCTATGAGCTTGGAAAGTCTCCGGTAGTTTTGGGATTCGTTGAGGCAGCAAAATTGCAGAAACCATCTTCCCATCCCATTATTGTATTATGTTTAGTAGATGTATAACATGAAACACTTACCGAAACACACAGAGGAGATTTTTGTTCTCATTAGTTGGTGGCCAGGAGAAGTAGAATGGTGAAATTATCATAGATGAACACTCATGTTCGGATAGCATAAGGCATCAATAGTTAATATGTTTGGAGTTTTCAATTTAGGGTGGCATGAAACTTGTTAATTTATCCTTGATTATGTTGTGTCTCTTATCGGCCAAAAATAAATAATTTAGTAAATAAATAAAGGATAGAAAAGTGTACAAATAATTCATCTAAACATTCCTATCCAAAATCTCAGAAGACTAATTTGAATTTAAGCGAAAGAAACTAATATAAATATTCATAAGAACATAGTCCCAAGACAGAACATAACAATAAATTAACCTGAATGACGTACCGAGAATCGAACTTCAACTTAGTATTTGCATGTATAAAAGAAACATCCAGAAAAAACCTTATATAAACTATCCGAAGACCCATTTGAGGTTTAAGCATGAAAAATTAACAAAGTTCTATAATTTATGAAACTTGGGATAAGTTGTAAGATATAAAACAAAGAGTCCAAATTAAATAAACAAAAATCCAGTAATAACAAACTTCAACTCAGAAATTTGAGACTTAAAAGACTAATCTGAATATTCGTAAGTAAACTATCGAAACACCCATTTGAGATGTACACGAGGGTAAAAAATAAAGTCCAGTCCTTCTCAGACTGGACCTGTTTCCATTCACACATGGCGGCTTTTTATTGGCTCAAATTTCCTCCTTATCAATCAAGTCTACACAACAGCCTAGTGAATTATATATAATTCACTGTGTATACCATATACTTTAAACGGAACTGTTTTTATATACGGAACTGTAGAAAATTTGAGTTATAAAAAATTTAGCTCCAACACGTGCTGAATTTGTAATAGGGTCCAAAGTTTAGGTTTTTCAATTGAAAGTCAACACTGTAGCAATCACTTGTGCCTTCTTTCTCTCGAAGACTCCGTCTAAGTGTTGCTTGTTCCTTGAGATCTCCAAACTGAAATTGAACAGTGCAGCAATCACTTGTGCCTTCTTCCCCTTGAGAACTCCGTCTAAGTGTTGCTTCTTCCCTTTGAGACCAAACTGATTCATCAACCATCAAAACCTAACCCTAAAAAGCAAGCGAGCGAAACCCACAAATAATTCCCAATTTATTACTCCAAATGGTCGATAAGGGTAGAGGCAAGGATGTTGGCGTACGCGAAGGAAAAGCTTCGTCGAAGATGAAGCGGAAGAGAGCCACGAAAAACGATTAAACCGGCGAAAGAAAGACCATCATCTTCTTTTCGAAGGACCGTCCCTCCTCTTCCATTGTCCATCAATATTCCGGTGGAAAATTTGCATAAACTTAGTTATGTCATTTTTTACTCTGGGTTATTGTCAAGTGAAATGTAATTCAAAGTCTCTATTTAGAGTTTAGAGTTGTCAATTTAGGGTTGAGTTTAGAGTTTTCAATTTAGGGTTGCATATTAGAGGAATTTAATTTAGGGTTCGTTTTAGTTTTGCAATTTAAAAAGGATTTGAATTTGGGGTTTCAGTTTAAAGTGGTTTTATTTAGGGATTTATGGTGATTTTAGGGTCTATATTTGCAATTATATGTGCTAATTTAGGTGTTTTATTCCATGATTGATACGTATGTTACTATACTCCTGTAGTTGAAATCATGAATAGTTAATA
Source organism: Cornus suecica (assembly GCA_963922005.1). NCBI lineage: Eukaryota > Viridiplantae > Streptophyta > Magnoliopsida > Cornales > Cornaceae > Cornus > Cornus suecica. The sequence continues at coordinate 27,302,130 of OY998246.1, read as the reverse complement.
TGTTAGAGTTTTCAATTTAGGGTTGCATTTTAGAGGGTTTTAATTTAGGGTTGGTATCATATTTTTCCACATATTTAAACATATGTACAAATATCTATATGTTAATTGTTGCCCCAAATCAAAATAAGAGATAAATGTTTTGTTCCAAAGATTGTATAGGAACGTTTAGATCGATATTTCTAAACAAAGAAAAACAAAAAGTGAAAGTGAAATTATTCGGCAAATTATTTATTTCATCCTTAATCTTCAAATTATCAATTGTTGTAAATTTTGTATGTGCAATATCAGTGGGCATAAATTAACTTTGTAAGGAACAAATTATGTGCATTGTAGTCGAATATATACTCCAACCTTGCAACTCATAAGAAATATACATCTAGTGAAATGTGCCAAAGCAATTATAGAAAAGTGTTAAAAATAGTGTGTATAGTGTCTCATTGGTGGTGATGTTATGCAAATCATGTTTATATCAGTAGATCCCTACAAATATGCATGAGTAATCTTGTGAATGATAAGCACACTTGAAAGAGCATAAACGATGCATAATGAGGTAATGAGATGTGAAGAAAACAATCATGGCTAATTCGTACAAATAATTAATTATACTTCACCAAAGTATAATAACAATAAAAGTTATACAACATGATTCCTCAATCAAACAGTGGAAGCACAAATAAAGGTTATATTAAGAGAATATATCTCAAGGCCTTAAAATGAAAAAGTTGTCTACAAACCAACAAAAATTTTGGAGAGTTGTACTGTACAAAATATGAATTTCCTAAAACAAAGCGGATCTAGTGCAAATGATTAACCACTTCTCTGCCATGTTATGGTGGCAGGCATTTTGTTTAAGGAAACAAATTTAGAGGGAGTAAGCCTGCCTCTAGGTACTAAATCAGTCACACATGACATTGTCATCTTATGCACATACTTCTGGTGCGAATGAGCCCTTCGTAAGAAGCCCCTCAAGGAATAAGTCGTCGTCTTCATCTTTATAAGGGATTACATATTTCTCTAATACAGTCATCTTGAATAAAGTTGCCAAATTAGGCTCTTTTAGAAGATAATTCTTCCTTTCCAAAAAATCCAAAACTATTAGCCGTGGTTTAAGCCTATTTTGAACAGTAAGAAGAAGAATTTCCGGGTAATGAAGGAAAAATGAAATATGAAATTTAGGGTTGTCAAGCAAAAGTTGTGCTATGGCCTTAATTTTCCTCTATGATACGGCAAATGCTATCGGCACCCTCCTAAAAACCAACGAAATGTCATGTTCCGAAAACCACAAACTCTAAAAAAGCTCCAATTTTACCTCCCAAGTCTCTATTGTCATCGAACTAATAACCCGAATGGCATAAAGAAACATCTTAGATTTCCTGTCAAATCCCATCTCATCAACCCTTTTGACAAAGTTTTGAAGTTTTGTAGGTTTATTAAACAAACAACTTGTGAAATTGTAGACTTGTTTCTTTATTTGCAACAAACTAACACCACATGTCTTCAAAAATTCTACATTGGGTATCATAGTTTTCTCCAAATCAGTCTTCAAAAACCACCCAGATGACTTCAACATGTTACACACATCCGCATTCGATTTGAAAACAGTTTTCAATGCTAAAATCCACTGGTCAATCTGTTTATTTACGTTATTAGTGAGAATCCATGGGTGAGATGAAGCACTCTTCAATGCTAAAACAGTCTTCAGTGACACACATCCGCATTCAATTCAAAATTAACTAATTCTCTACTATAAAGTATGAGGTCAGAGTACCCTTAATTGAAAGTGTTCATGTCCTCTAGGCCCAGCCTCATATATTGGGTCGGGGATGCCTTTCATTATATTTGATCTTTTCTATTAACCTGTATATAAGAGGAGTTGGAATGAATTTTTAGAGAGCTTTGAATTTTTGAAAATTAACAGTTCATTGTGAACCAGGGATGAAGGTAAAGAAGAGAAGCGAACCGGGTTCCAACGGTCACACCTGAAACTCTTTATCAATACCGTTTCCCAGCTCTCCGTTGAGCAGCAAAAAATGGTCGACAATATTGGCTTTGGAAAGTTGTTGGAGCTCAATTGCAATGTGATTGGCAAAGAATTAACCATGTACTTGATTTCGAACTTCGACTGTAGAACAAACCGAGTTTTAGTTCCTCATGTCGGAGAGCTTCATGTCAATGGCTGTGAAGTGGCCAATGTATTTGGAGTACCCACTGGTTTACACAAAGTGCCTACGAAACAGCATTTTGAAAGGGCAGAGTGGATGGTGGCAGCCGGTCTTTACGAGGCTGATGGTTTGAAGATATCGAAGGTTGCTGAAAAAGTCACAAAGGAAGAAAACAACGAACAATTCAAGCGACTGTTTGTTGTATTGGCTTGTGCAGTTGTGTTAACACCAACGTGCCGTGATGATTATCACTTGTCCGTGTTGCCAGCTGTTATCGATGTCGAGGCCATTGCCACGTACAACTGGGCAAAATATGTTGCAGATGCGCTTGTGAAAGCTATAAGGCCTGGATCAGGGGGGCCGTTAAAGACTGCCTATCGTGGATGCTTGTTGTTCTTGCAGGTATTGTGCGTCATGTTTGATAATGTATGTTATCCACTGAATGTAAGAATTTTTAATAACTTTTTTTACCTTTACAACAACTTCTATACTATATGCGTTTTGAGTCTGTCCAATTTCATTACCCGCAAGGCAACATTCAAACCCTTGCCTATTGGACGGAGGACCTTGTACGCCGCAGAATTAAATGGGATGAGGGTATGGGCGCATATGGCACACACAAAGTAAGACATGACCTTTATATTTATGTTTTAGTTTTACAGTTTCTTCATAAATTTATGGTGTTTAATATGTCCATAGTTGATCCCGGTTGGTGCTGCTACTGCAAGCACCAATATCAGTCTGCCAACCATTGCTTCCAGTGGTCGTACGTCGACAAATAGCGAGAGAGCACGCAATGTGGCCACGGAGGACTCGGTGGACGTCGAAGCTGATGTAAGTTAATGCCTACGTATTTATCTTCCATTTTCTTTAGTATTTATGTTTCCTATGCTATTGCTTAAATTAGGGGCGGTTCTGTGAATATTTGCAGGAAGTAATTCATCGCATGAGGTATGTAGCTTCACAGATTCTAGCTACTGCCGATGAGTGCGCCAAAAAACTGAGAAGTAAAGCTTCAAAGCTTGAGAAACTAAAAAGCAAGAAGAGCAAGAAGAACAAGAAGAAGGGCGATGTAAGAACTGAGGTTAATGTTGTGGAGCGACCGAGAAGGAGGACGGCAGCCGTGGTGAGTGCCGAGGTTAGAGATATGTCCAAGGGCAAGGGCAAGTGTGTTGTTGAAGAAGTAAGGGAAGAAGCGGAAATAAAGTCCGACGATTCAGAAACAGAAGAAGAGGAAGAGTATAGAGATTCCCACTCTGAATCTGATTCTGATTCGGAAGAAAATGATCAAGAGGAAAAGTATAGAGAGGATGAAGAATTGCCAAGAGGAGAGGCTCTATCAGAGGATGAAGAAGCAGTGGAAGAAGAACAAAGCAGGGGAGAACACACACCCTTACAAGCAGACTCATATGAGGCCCAAGGGTCTGAAAATGTTGGAGCAGCTGTACTGGAATCAACTGTACAAGAAGATACAGCTGTACATGGAGGACAAATGACTGTAGGAGAAGGAAGAGGCAGCAAAGAAGTCGATGAGTCTGCAGGAAATCGAGAAACAGTAATGTCAACGAGGGTTGTGGCCAATATTGATGATGGGATAGGTGAACGATATACAGAAGGTGAAGGTGTAGTAGCAGAAGCCACTGATAGCTCTGATGATGATCGTCAACTTGCAGGCCTTGTGTATAGTTTGGCCAAAGAACACATTGGACATTCAATCCAAGAGGAATATCAAATGGTGGCATCTGAAGTTACTCCAGCGCCTAGGAAGGCGCGACGGGTATCCTTTTCATCAGCGAAGACAATCTCAGAAGGGGGCGGTAGTGGAAAAAGGAAGATGAGAGACTGTGAAAACGCGGGTAGGGGAAAAAGGAGCAAGAGGCCTGGATGTTACGCGTACTCGCCATGGATTCAAACTGTAGAGGAAGTAACCAATCGCTCCGATTACCAATTGGATCTTCTCCATTATGCCTTCATGGAATATGCCTCGATGGAAGGTTGCGATGAAAGGTGTGTGAGGAAACTGGTAACATTTTCTGTTTTTTTCTCTACATTGTAATACTACATTGTTGCCGACTAATAACCGTATTATTTTGTTTGTTATATCAGGGAGATTTTGGTAGAGTATGGAAACCAAACTTTGGAGCGCCGACACCTTCAGACTCTCTTTGGAAAACAATGGTTGGTTGACAATGTAAGTGAATGCGTACATTCCCAATGACTTTGATAGAAGGAAATACCAATTGATTAATAGGAAATTTGTCTTTGAAAAATGGAGTGATGCGAACACTAATTTAATTTACATGAAATTCATATGCAAAAATTATGTAACGGTTTCCATACCAATGATTTGTAAATCATAAAAATTTAAATTTAATTTACAATAATTTGGTTATTAATTCCTCGTCATCGCTCATTATTTCCTTGAACAATTCACATAGCATTTTTGACACTGATATTACACTCTTTAAATGCAAGTCAAATATTTGTGGGGATGGGCCATGATTACTTTAAATATTTTTTTGTAAATATACCACTCTCGGATTGAACACAGGTACTTAATGTATTTGCCGAGAAGCTGAACCAGAGGGAAAAAGGAGAAAGACGAGGGAAATACTATTTCAAATCCCAAGTCATTACGAAGATAGAAGCAATGGGCGGTTGCGGTAGGAAGAAAAAAACTCGCCCTTCGACAATGACTCCTGAAGAGCTGTTCACTTACTATAAGAGAGTCTCACCATGTCCGTACTTGGATAATGTGAAGGATGCCGAGCTGGTACATTATGATTCTTAATTGCCATGACTATTAAATATTTTATATTACTCATTCATCTCATTTTCTTATCTTTGCTTACCTTGCCTATTGTTTAAGATTTTTTTCCCAGCATGCGTAGATGGGCATTCGTTTCTATTAGTTCTTAACCAACGACGCAAATCAGTCGATTACCTTTGCTCGGGGGGAAAGCAATTCAGATACCGTCCGTTGATGAAAACACTAGTACCTTCGAACAAATTCTAACAGGTTTATTCTATATATAGGGTACAACCGTTATTATTTCTTGTCTCATGTAAAACAACCTCTTAGTGTGAGTTTGCGGGGTTTGTATTCGGAAAGGACTTCACCAACTACGTCTACACAAAGGTCCAAAACATACCCATATCAAAGGACGAGTAAGAGGCAACTGATTATTGTATTCCCCTTTGAGTTATATGGTTAAATAACTAAACTTTGACGATTCGTAATACACTCTTATGACCAGCTCCTCATGTGGTACCTTTGGGATGCAAAATATGGAGGCTTGGAACGGGCAATGCTTAGCTGGAGACTTGATCTCGGTGAGTTTTCAGAATTGTCCACATAAATCTATACCTTTCCATCACCCCTCTATTTATCGATCCTAACATCTTTATTTTTAATGAATACAGACCGATCCACTCTACTTGCGTTCGGAATTTCTGCTTAAATTGATGGACGACCCCAGCAACGAACAAATGGAATATTTAAGGACTAAGTTAAAGGGAATGTATTGATGGTAACCACAAACAATTATTTTTTCTGAGCTCACAAGCGGATGTAAAACTTTGGGGTACCTTGTTCTGTGACTGTAATGTGTAGTATTAATAGAATTTTTGTTGGCAACGTAATTTTACTCTTTAGCAAGTAATTTTCTTTCCCATTCCATATATGTTGGTTTAGGGTTTTCCTATATTTATTACAAACCGGATGCTATGTGAAGTCCGGTATAGAAAGCACAATGATGATATGATCTACTTTTTAAAGATCTGAGGCATTACCACAGTTGTAATAATTGCGACAATCGACCCGGTTGAAGTGTTGATATTGTAAAAATTATCAGCTGATCACTAGAATACACAATATTTGTTTCTTCCAAAGATAATGCCTTTGAAGCAGAAATTGTGAGAAAACAAAAAAATTACCCTTCAAAGTTTAAACATTTGAAGTTTCTGTAAAAAATTCAGACGTATAATTTTACATTCTGTTTGAATTTTTTTTTAGGGTTAAATATAGGTAAATGTTCCTAATGCAATGTTCGAAAGTCACAACTTATCTCTTATCAGAGGTTTCGTCCAACAATTACAATATATTGATGGTTTACATATGTGGGGGAAAACGGAATAACAATCTTGAAGATATTTTACTTAAAAATTTATTTGTCGCCCCGTTAACAGTCTTATATACCCTATTTCACACAGTTGACCTATATGTAAATTTTGTACGTGAGGGAAGGGTCGATGAAAGAGCCAACTACAACGCAAAATATATATATGTAAAACTGTTAATTGGCGGCCAGTTATATTGCACATCTAAATAGAAAAAGGGTTGCAAGTTTAGAGATTTCGGATGAGGAGTGAACATTGACGATTAATTCCAAGGAACAGTTTCAATTGGCGGAGATATCGACGTACAAGTCCTCCATAATCATCGGCACCTCTAACATTAGCTCATCTTTCTATTTCATCCCAGCGTGAACTTAATTATTTCTACTCATGGCTCAAATATTTGTGTTACAAAATCTTCAACATATTTCAATAGGCATTCTGAGTTAAAGCCTCCTTGCGGCTCCTCTGTACCTTCCTTCACACATTTGTCATCTATGTATGTTCGGTACTTGGGGGAAGGCTCGAGTATACACCCAACAACAATGCACATAAAATATATGTAACATTGCTCATTCGTATACACTTACATTGCACACAGAAATTGTACTAAATGGTTGCAGGTTTTAATATTTCCAAGGAATACTAAACTTTGACGATTGATTAATTCCCTCTTCACTCTGTCAATTGGTGGACGTATGGACGTACGGGTGCCTCTACAACCATCGGCACCTCTAACATTAGCTCATCTTTCTATTTCATCCCAGCGTGAAGTTAATAATTTCTACTCATGGCTCAAATATTTGTGTTACAAAATCTTCAACATATTTCAATAGGAATTCTGAGTTAAAGCCTCCTTGCGGCTCCTCTGTACCCTCCTTCACACATTTGTCCTCTATGTATATTCGAGACGTGGGGGAAGGCTCGAGTATACACCCAACGACAATGCACATAAAATATATGTAACATTGCTCATTCGTATACACTTACATTGCACACAGAAATTGTACTAAATGGTTGCAAGTTTTAATATTTCCAAGGAATACTAAACTTTGACGATTGATTAATTCCCTCTTCACTCTTTCAATTGGTGGAGGTATGGACGTATGGGTGCCTCTACAACCATCGGCACCTCAAACATTATCTCTTATTTCTATTTGCTCCAAGGGTGAACTTAATTATTTCTACTCATGGCTCAAATATTTGTGTTACAAAATCTTCATCATATTTCAATAGGAATTCTGAGTTAAAGCATCCTTGCGGCTCCTCTGTACCCTCCTTCACACATTTGTCCTCTATGTATATTCGATACGTGGGGGAAGGCTCGAGTATACACCCAACGACAATGCACATAAAATATATGTAACATTGCTCATTCGTATACACTTACATTGCACACATAAATTGTACTAAATGGTTGCAGGTTTTAATATTTTCAAGGAATCCTAAACTTTGATGATTGATTAATTCCCTCTTCACTCTTTCAATTGGTGGACGTATGGATGTACGGGTGCCTCTACAACCATCGGCACCTCAAACATTATGTCTTATTTCTATTTGCTCCAAGGGTGAACTTAAATATTTGTATTCATGGCTCACATATTTGTGTTACAAAATCGGCAACATATTTCAATAGCAATTCTCAGTTAAAGCCTCCTTGCCGCTCCTCTGTACCCTCCTTCACACATTTGTCCTCTATGTATATTCGGTACTTGGGGGAAGGCTCGAGTATACACCCAACGACAATGCACATAAAATATATGTAACATTGCTCATTCGTATACACTTACATTGCACACATAAATTGAATAATGGTTGCAAGTTTTAAGATTTATGATGATGAGGGGTCCTTTAAATACAATTAATCAATCACATGATATTACAATTAAATGACGTAACAACCACTTCCAAGCACATGATATTACTTAAGCATTTTCATTTACTCCTATATAAAACGCAGATCATTGCTCTTGTTATGAAGTTTTACTATGATATAGCCTTCTTCAATCTTTGTTCCGAAGTTATGGAAAGTTTAGTTGGGTCAAATTCCGGAGGTTCTTCCAGCATTCGCAAGCAAGTCCTACAACGCTCCGGGCTGCGAAGCCCAACACCTAGAAGCCGTGGTGGGATATCCATCAACATTCCTCCACAGGCGCCCATGCCTCCCCCTCCACCCTTGCCCTCCTACAATGACCTTGTACAACAGGTACAAGTACTTGGAAGGCAAGTCGCGGCAATTGAGGAGCGCAACCGGCAGCAGATGGCGGAGGTCCATATCCATTTCCAGCGGCTCAGTATGGAAGTGAGAGACATAGGAACACGTCTCAATTACATATATATATATTTGAGAAAATATACAAAGTTTGAAAATAATATAAAAATTAAAAAATAATATATAAAATTAAAAATAAAAAAAAAATCGAAATAATTTATAAAGTTTGGAATTTTTTTTTTTTAAATTCATATATTATTTTCAAATTTTGTTTTTCATATTTTATAAAAAATATCATACTTAATATAATTTTTAATTTTTTGTATTATTTTCCAAACATAAGACACACAGCTTGAATAAGACCAGAATGAAAATACACCTTTACGAAACAGACTTTCAGAACACCATGCATATGTCTGTAACTCATATTTGTCCCCACGTACCCAATACTTGTTATGAGATATTTAGAAATGTTATAAATTATCTATCAAGTGTAAATATTTTCGTAATTGTAATTTCAACTTAATCTTATTGCATGTATTTAAGTAAATCGAGATTAATCATAATTAATTATATATATATATATATTGTAATTAAAATAACTGTATAATAATTCAAAATTCTTTGTAAATATTGTGTAAAACAAAAAACTTGACTACAACGTACTTCAATTTTATAAATTTTTAAAAAACATAATTTTCAGGAAATAAAAATAAATCTCGAACAAAATGAAGATAATTCCGAATAAATATATATATGTATATATAAGAAATCTATTTTGGAAGGAAAAATATCTACATTTCGGAAAAGAACACATAGTTAGGAGAAATATATATATTTTTCCCGAAATATATAAATTATTTCCAACTTACATATAGTTGTTGAAATATATAAATTTTTTCCAAAACATATATTGTGGGAAAAATATGTATATTTCTCATGAGTAACTGTTAATTTACCGAATCTAATATTTTTCCGAAATATAAATATTTTTTCCCAAGTATACATTATTTTTTATATAGATATATGTATATATATTCTTAACTATTGCTAGTTTTATGAAATAAGGTGATTCGGTGGGAAAAAGGTTAATTCTGAAGCCATTTACCCTAAATAAATATAAATCAAATTTCGTCCACTGTAACATTATTTAATTATTCCCCGTCTAACATGTACTGCAGAGAAAATGAAAACCCGAAGAAGCAAGTTGAAACAAATGTAGTCGCAGAAACAAACTTGAGTGATTGATAACGGTAGAGTGTTGAGAATAATATATGGTCATAGATTCCTTAAAAAAATTTAATGAGATACGGTATTTCTACGCAATTATTTGAAGACTATCAATCGTTGTTATATACCCAGCTTCATAAAATTTTCATTGGAACCGCTCTAAGTGCACTTCCGTAGAATGTGGATGTCCCAAACCATGTGTACTAAATAAAACCCAATGTGTACTGAATAAATAGTTAATTCAAACCATACAGAGAAGTGAAGGTACAAATTTTATGAAAGTTTCAATCCTCCTAGCTCATGTTTCATGTGTGATTGAAATTTATTAAATCATTCAACTCATGGCTACCTAGGGACATGATAGTTTATAGTAAATTGTTACATTAGAACTGCTATATATTCATATATCTGGTGAATCAAACACTTATTCTAGCTATTTTTGTGCTCCCGGTTGTCATCCGCTGTGTGAATTATAATGGTGTCCGATAAATTGAAGTTTTACCACCGCAGGCCGTTGAGATTTAATGACCCTGGCTGAAAACAAATATGAACACATAGTATATGGGAGTGAATGTGGAAGTTAGTATATTGGAGGGAATTATGAACAGAAAATTAACGGATTGACGTTACTCACATGAATTTGGGTTGGGTTAATGATAATGGTGTCCGCGAAAATTGAAGTATTACCGCCAAATGTTTTTCAGATTAGGGGACCCTGGACGAAACAAATATCCACAGATATGATTGGGAGTCGATGTAGAAAATACTAGTATTTCGAAGGGGGCTGTGTACAGAAAATTATCGGCTTGAAATTACTTACATGATTTAGGGTTGTCGACCCCTCGAAAGAAGAGGGAGTGCTTAGAAGGCTCAATCCTAAAGCAGACTGTTGTTCATTGTAACAACACACAAAATTAAATATTTGGCACTATTAGTTTTTAAAAAATACAAGATAAATCATTTCAGTAGAGCAGCACGAGAAGCTTCATATAAAAACGTGAAGGAACATAAATAAGCAAACATGAAATGTAATGGTGGTAATACCTGATGCAGGTTGTTAACACCCATTGACTCATCAGTAAAAAGAATTGGAATGTTTGTGCCATTGGAGCCAGGGCTTCGAAACCCATGACCAAATAAATTGCTTTGAATTGACTTTGAATTGGACTGAGATTGGGTTTCCTGAACACAGCAGAGAGCTATAAAATTTTAAGGTCATAAAAATTTTATCGCTAACATAGTTGAAGAAGAAAATATTGCATATATGTAGAGCAAAGCATATGGTGAAAGAGACAGAAGGAAATACTACCTCTACTCCAACTGGTACGGCAATTGAGTGATCTGATAACAAAACAGCAACGCACGATGGAGGGGCTAAAGGGGCATGAACAGCAAGAGGGAAATTGGTTTCCATACGTTCATGTGATCTAACATGATTATCATTGACCTTAAAAGGAAAACAATGACGCAAATATGAGAAAACAAACGGTAAAATATTGTGCAAGTGATGGCACTAGAAATAATATGCAAATTGAAACCAATACATTATTGAAAAACACCTCTTGTCTCGTGGTTAAAGGAATTGATTCATCGATGGGAGCGTCCGATGGAGTAGGTGGAAGAGAGGGATGTCCATAGGCCATAAATTGTAAAAAGGGGTCAGATGAATACTCTGGATTCTCCGTAACCTAAAATGGGGAAGAAAATAAGCACAACATAATTACAGAGGTAAATATTTTGTACAAATATACATGAACCGAGATAATGCAAGCAATAAATATGAGGTCCGACATGCATAGAAGGAATATATAAGAATTACTTTGGTAAGTTCTGTGAACTCAGATGATGGTGAGTTGAAGCTGGATAAGAAATCTGAGGTGGCGGAAGCCATGTCAGGGCTTGATATCTGATGCAACAGGATTATATTTTAGCAAATAATAGATGTAATTACAAGAACTAAGCATGTTATACTAAACCCTGGATATAATTCCCAATTTCCGTAAATCCACATTCGCAAATTACCATTTGCAAAAGATATTTAAACGACAATGACAATTTCCTTCTACTAATACTCGACTTTATTGCAATTTCATGCAATAAGATCCGAATACATACCTTTGCTGCTACGGGCTGTTTTTTCTTCTTCATAACCTTCTCAATGGTAGGTATTAGCCTCTGTCTCTGCCCTTTAGTTCTGTCTTTGACAGCTATACCTTTTGCTTTAGCAACGGTGGAAGTATTGGCATGGGAATTCTCAGGCAAATTTTCGGATATGTTGACACCAACATTAGTGGGTGGAATGGCCAGTGGGTGGGTGTGGCGACGTAGAAGACTTTGCTCAGCAACTGTTTTCATCTTCAAAACCAAGGCCATAACAGTTTCGAAAGCTTCGGATGATACGTTGGCAATATTGGCTACTTCAATCATAGATCGATAAAGGATTTTATGCCTTCTTTGTTTCTCCAGTCTTTCATCGGTACAAACATCATTTCGAACCAGTTCTTGTAGGTTGCCCTCCTTTTCATTTTTGGTCCACCTTTTCAAAATGTAGCGTTGTGGAATTTTGTGCACTCTCAGAATATCTTTCATCACTTTGAGGGTATGCATGCACATAATACCCTCAGATTCAAATTTCATGCAAGAACACGTGAGGTGGTCATCCAACAGAGTTCTCGTAACCACATGTTTGGTTGGTTTATCAGATTGACCAACTTCATAAAGACAACACCCCTTTTCGTCATTGCGGAACACAGTGTCAATCTGAGCATTCATGCAAGCCTTCATGTATTCTGCCTCGACTCTGTCAAAAATTTTACTCATGTACACCTTTCCGGCTTCAGTCAGAAGCATGCATGGATTTGCTATGTTGGGAAGCTTTTGCAATAGCCCATACTCTGCTTCCAGATCTTTATAACGCTTGTCATACAGCAATGTATCAAAATGTTGGAAGAATTCGGGTAACGCATATTGCCGAGCAAGGTACTGTTTCAGCCTACCGTTGAAACTCTCGCTAACTTGAGTACTACGCATTGCGGCAGTCCATACACCCTTTACATATGCCTTTCCCCAAACATGCTTCAAATCATACATATTTGTAATCCATTTATTGTTCTGCAATCCAAACAATTTGACCATCACATCCCACTTCACATCAAACTCCTTCACATCTTCCACCCCAAACATTAAATGAGAAATTGTCCCCTTAACCGTAAATTTATCCACCTGTTTCGCACCCGCATGTTTGTGTACGTTTTGCATGAGGTCCCAACAACAGAGAAGGTGGGTGGTATGGGGCATGACCTGTGACAATGCCTTGGCCATTGCTACGTCTTGGTCGGTAAAAATGGTCTTTGGAGCTTTATCGCACATGAACCGCAAGAATGTAGCGAACAACCACGCAAAGGAATCCGCCGTCTCGTCGTACATCAATGCAGCACCAAAAACGGTTGTCTGACGGTGCTGATTTAAGCCAATGAACACAACAAACGGTCTATTACATTGTACAATCTTGTATGTGGTATCGAAGAACAAAACATCTCCAAAAGCAGCATAGTCGAATACCATCTTCGAATCTGCCCAGAAAATATTAGTTATCATGTCAGCAACATCGAGCTGGACAGCGTGCACAAAACTAGGATCAACAACAAGCTGTTTTTCAAAATAGTTCATAAGCCAACCAACTTCCCCGCTTTCCAGATCCTTCTGCCTCCTTGTCCTCAAATGATTTTGGACATCAACCCTGGAAAACCCCACACATTCTCTCCCACCCGATTGTCTGCACGATAATTCAAAAGATTGTCGTAAGGGTATACCACAATCAGTAGCCATCTCAACTTGACTGCTTGCACACTATTGATTTTCTGTTGAGAGGGCAACATGTGGGTCAAATTGCTCGGTATGAGATTGTGGTTGTGCTCTTCAATGAATTTATGGACCACATACTTCCCTAAACTAGAATCCCAGCTTATACCCATGCGTGCAAGGCAGTCCGTTCGTGTATCAGCTCTAAGACTCTTCTTCTTCCGTGCCTTGGAACTTCTTCTTACACCCTCCTTTGACCATACAAATAACCTTGAAGTCAGTTTCCTTTCAGATTGTGGCCCCTGATCTCCGGCCTTCCTACTAGGATTGCCCCACTCGCGACGGATACTAAATCCTATGTTGCCTCCGTAAGCATTGTACAAATCATATGCATGCTGCTCGGAATCAAAGCACATTCCGATGCATGGTTTACCATCCAGAAGATCAGCCCCATTTACTTGTTCAACGACATTAACCTGGCTGTTGATTTCTTCATCCATTATCCAACTCTTATCTCCCACAACAATACTCAACTAAATTAGGAGTTGCAACAATGAAATATATAACCGAATCATATTAGTTACAACTAAAAGTGCAATAAATTTTAACGTGTAATAAATATTGTCAAAGTATATTCAACAATGCGAAAGAAAGAGGCAAACAAGGAATATATGTAGCCGAAAGAAAATGTTAGAGGTACAAGATTCTTAATCTGAAGGCATGAAAAGCTTATGTTTATTTTTTCATCCATTAACCTCTATTTATCGACCACGAGCATCCATTTTTTCATCCAGGAATAATCAATTATAACCGTATTAGTTACAAATGGAGTACAAAAATCAATATCCGTATATTCTCAATATGTCAACATATATTGAACACTTTCGACACGTAATATAGGAGCAATATATATAATAAGAAAAAGAGGTAGATAAATGGGAGGTTATATAAAGGTAAACCATCGCTCTCTCGACGAAAGAAAAGCTTAATTTCAAATGTTATGGGTTCGTTTGATAGACGGAAGTATGATGGAAAGTAAAACTGGAAAATTTAACGAAAAGAAGACGAAAACTAACTTCCCAGCAAGTATTTCATTAGATTAAATGCAAACAAATGCAATGAACCAGTAAGAATTTAATTTTGTCTTCCATACCATAAAAGAGAAAACAAAATGATTATACATATGAAAAAATCCTTTAAATTACGCACTATATTATTCTGAATTTTTGTACAAAATCATTTTATTGAATGCTCAAGTAATACATTTAGTTGATTAATTTTTTCACATATATTTTGTAATCAAATATATCTCATAAGCATGTATAACTCATATAAATAATTTCCTCAAAACCAAGACAATAACAGGATAAAGGCTTTATATACATGATCAATTAATTAATTTCAGTCAATAATTTTTGCACATATAAACCCTAATCAAATAATATATGATATGTATGAGTTAAAAATATTTTACTAAAAACAAAGCGGATAACAGCTTTATATAAATTTTTAGATGAAAGAAACATGTAAATAAAGCCTCGAATTGCTAAAGATAAAATACAATATAACTAAAAAAATTCCGCCACTCAGATTATTATATGTTTGTTAATGTCGAAGAACCTAAAATCAAATAACATTCGTGGGTTAGGTTGTACATAATTCTAACGTCAATAACATTGTTTATAAGAATAATTTTTATCCATCTACAGCATAATGATGTATTAGTGTTCTTCACCTTCATGATGTTCTACAATTGAATGAATCCAAGACTATATAAACAAGTAACTAAGCTCAGAAGCATCACTTCATCTTCAAAATGGATCACTTTCAAGGAATGGTGAAACTATCGATGGTTTTATATGTAAAAAAATTTCGACATAATTTATTACATCACACTAACCAAACAAACCCTAAACTAACCAAAAAAACGTAAGAACACACAACATTTAACAAATTAAAATCAATAGGCAAAGAACATACAGATTTCACTATTGAATAATTAGATTGTGTAAAGTTATAATAGAAAATGAACAACTTCTGTAAATTATACGTGCAATGTTATAAGAATACATTTAATCCCTCTGTAATTTAATGAGATATACTCGTTTTCAACTTCATGATGTTATATAATTGAATGAATCTAAGATTATATAAATAAGTAACTAAGCTCACAACCGTAATTTCATTTTAAAAATGGATAACTTTCATGAAAGAGTCAAAATTTCATGCGTTTTATATGACAAAAATTATTGACAGTTTTAGGGGATCGCACAAACCAAACAAACTCTAAAGTAACCAAAAAAGATAAAAACCCACAACATTTAAGAAATCCAAATAAAATAACATAAATATTTCTTTTGAACGATTAGATTGTGTAAAGTTGTAATATAAAATGAACAAGTTCTATAAATTATACGTGCAATGTTATAAGTCATCGCTAATATTGATATTCAACACCAACCATAGGCATAACGATCCTCATCAACAATATTCATATTCAACAGCAACCATAGATACAAGGAACAAAAACCCACACTAATCGAACATATCAACATAGAAACACGTGAATCATTCGGCATGACGTATTTTTTGAATTGAATGAATCCAAGACTATATAAATTAGTAACTAAGCTCACAAGCATAACTTCATCTTAAATAATGGAAAACTTTCAAGGAAAAGTCAAAACAATTTGGGTTTTATATGTCAAAAAATTTATACAGCATTTAGGGGATCACGCTAACCAAACTCCACCTTAATAGAAAATGAACAACTTCTCTAAATTATACATGCATCGCTAATATTCATATTCAACACCCACCATAGGCAGAACGACGCTCACCAATAATAATCATGTTCAACAACAACCATACACAGAGAAAATAATAATCCACACAGATCAAACAAAATAAGACAAACACTTGAATCTTCAAGAAGGACGTATTTTATCAATTGAATGAATCCAAAACTATATAAAGAACTAACTAAGCTCAAAAGCATAACTTCATCTTCAAAATGGATCACTTTCAAGGAATGGTCAAATTATCGTTGGTTTTATATGTAAAAAAATTTTGACAAAATTTTTAACATCACACTAACCAAACAAACCCTAAAGTAACCAAACAACTTAAAAACACACAACATTTAACAAATTCAAATCAATAGGCAAATAACATACATATTTCACTATTGAAGAATTAGATTGTGTAAAGTTGTAACAGAAAATGAACAACTTCTGTAAATTATACGTGCAATGTTATAAGGCAGCGCTAATATTCATATTCAACACCAACTGCTCTGCAATAAATGAAAATCCATACTGATGAAACAACCTAAGACAAACACTTGAATCATAAGGCAGAACGTAAAACCTAAACCATATAAACCAAACGGATAACAGTACCTGGAATTGGGGATGTTCTATTCATTTTTATTTTTTATTTTTTATCACGGGTTGCGGATCGATTGCGAAGGTGGTACTTGTCAATGGCGACCAAGAATTCGCAGAGATTGAGATTGGGGATTTAAAATTTTAAAGTTGGAATCAAGAAGAGGTTTGGGAAGATGATGTGGCAGGATATAAAATAATAATAAAGAAGTGGACTGGTGATATTTGCACAGAAAAGAATGACATGCTTGAGTTACAAACTTATTATACATGATATTCAGGAGCATGTGATCATCAATTTAAAACAGAGGCATACCGATCGTGTGTTGCGGCTGGCTTTGGGTTCGGAGACTCGGTGACTTGAAGATTTCTGAAAGATAATGCACAGCAGGTGAAGCATATTACGGTGGAGGATGAAGAAAAACAGCAGAACCCAACTGGACAAAGTGGGAATTTTTCAAATGGGTATGGTGGAGAGAATCATACCTGACTGAATGCATATCCATTATTGATTTTCAGCATAAACCAATTGGGGAAAGTGACAACCATTTCACTAGAATGTCTCAAGAGTCCGAAAATGGGCATTATGAATCTCATCTGCAACTTTCATGAAGTTTGGATTTCATTGGATCTGATTCTTCCGGATTGGATTTTGGTTGAGAAAGTTTTTTCTTTATTTTTCAGAGATGTATATATATTTTTTTCCTCCTCTTCACTGTTGACCTAAATCTCAAATTTGGGGGATTTTTGAATTTTTCAGAAATTTTAAATTCAAACCGGGAATGGGTTTTGCACTTGTGGGTCTAAGTTGACTTTCACTATTTCATTATACGGATACTGTTCAATTATACGGATATAGAAATTATACAGAACAAGCTACACTTTGTGGGTCCCACCGCTGCTGACTGGGCTGACTGGTCCGTTCCAGTCAGAGAGTAACCTGACTGAATGCATATCCCTTCGTACATCCTTGACAAGAGTTCATTAAGAAGTGAGAAAGAATTTGGAAGAGAGTAATGACAAGTACCTAAAGGCGTTAATATTGATCCGCGAGCAAATTTTTTTAAAGAAGGCAATCTTGTAGGGGTTTATTTAAAGAAAGACAAATTTTCAACCTGGACTTGTAACAACTTAAGGCCCTGTTTGGTAGGTGGTTTGGTCTGGACTTGCGTTTTATGGGACCAGACCGTGTTTGGTAGCATTGGTCCCAAATTTTTGGTTAGACTAAGTAAGACCAAATCTGACCAAAATGGCCTCGTTTCAGACAAAAAAAAAATGTGGTTCCTGGTGGTCCCGTCTAGTCTTATTAATAAAATATATTTATAAATAATGAAAAATGAATAAATAATAATAAAAAATTAATAATAATAATAAAAAATTAAATAAAACATATTTTAAAAATAAAATATAAATAATAAATAATAAAAAAATGAAATAAATAATACCTAATAATAATAAATAAATGAATAAATAATAAAATATATTTATAAATAATTAAAAATGAATAATTAATAATATAAATAATAAATTAAATAAAACATAATAATAATAAAAAATGAATACAATAATAATAAATAAATATAATAATAAATAAATAATAATAATAAATTAATAAAATAAATAATAAATTACATAAAACATATTTAAAAATATAATTAAAATAATAAATAATAAACAAAATGAAATAAATAATAATAATAAAATATATAATAAAAAATAATAATTAGATATAATAATAAATAAATATAATAATGAATAAATACTTCATAATAATAATAACAAATGAGTATAATAATATTAAATTAATAAAATATATTTTTAAATAATTAAAAATGAATAAATAATTTATAAATAAAATGAATTAAATAATGAAATAATAATAAATAAATAGAATATATTTATAAATTAATATATAAATTAATAAATAATAATTTAATAATAAAAATAATAAAATATATTATAAAGTGAAGAAATAATAAATAAAGAAATAAATAATACATAAATAAATATTATAATAAATAATAAATAAATAGTAAGACCAAACCGCTTACCAAACAGACTTTTCCAGATCAGATTAGACCAAACCAGACCCGACCAGAAAAACCGCCTACCAAACATGACCTAAAGGAAAAGAAGTTTGGTCTATGGCGAATTCACAAGAAAATCAATGACAATGCCTAGAAGGTGGAACTTCCTTGATCCCAATATTCATACTCATCCTACTTTAATGTTCAAGACTTGTCGGAATATCAAAGAGAATCACTTGCAAACTCGTTGATGAGTTATTTGTCACCTGGGGAGGATGATACAGTGGCAACATGGCAGCACTGTCAACTCCATGTTGATGCTTAGGTGGCTTACTGTTAGATTCAAAAACTTTTGAAAATGATCTATATTCCCAACTACTATATATATATATATTGGTATTTTGAGTTTTGTAAGTCATGTTCTAGTCATCATTGAGTCTAGTATTGAATATTAAAAATTTGTAACTCATTAATATATTATTGAAGGTGAAGACTAATATTTATAGGTGCTGGGAATGTAAGATGAAATTCGAATTATTACATTTGCTAGATGAAATTATACAACTTTTCTCTTGTTTATTTTACTCTTTTATTGGTTGTGACTTATTTCAATATTTAATTTTCTGTCTTACCTCTTTTTCGCTGGCATCATAAGCCTTATCTTGTTTGCAACTACCTTGAGGGTTAAGAACTCTGATACATGTTGGGATGGCAATGGGGCGGGGCGGGGATCACATCCCCCATCCCCATCCCTGTTTAATTTTGTCATCCTCCATACTCGCTCCAAAATCGATTACAAAATGGGGAGGGGCGGGTTTTCATCATAAAGATAAAAAAAAATTCTTATGCAAATGAAAATAATATTTTAGCTTGTTAATTAAAACTTAGAAATTATCATTATTGTACAAGTATCAAAATAATACATACAATTTTTTACATAATTGAAATGAGATTAAGACAATAAGGTGAAGAAGTAATGAGATTAAGAATTGGTATTGAGTAAAATGAAAATATTAATGAGGGTAGGATTTTCTTGTGTGTATTTATATACAAGTGTGATATATATAAACTAATAAGGGTAAGTATGTAATCGGGGCGGTGCGATTGCACCCGCCCCGAAATCCTGCCAGATTTTTTTTTTCCTCCCCCATATCCGCCCAATTTATTTAATCGGATCCCCAAACCCGTTTTAATTGGGGCGGAGTGGGGCGGTTCCCCACTAGGAGGGGATTTTTCACCATGATACATAGTACAAACTCTTATCTAACTTGAAAACCTTACCCTTTTAACAACTCACACATGCAGGCAGTCGTGGATCTAGAACCTCCTCTCCCCCTGCACTTTTTTATCTATTATTGCCCAATCAAGTAATTTGACAATATAAGACGCATTATTGATAATGAAAACATCATGTAACGTGTTAGAGGGTGCCTATTTGTCTCACATCGGATAAAAATGAGAAACTGAATGGGGTTTAAATAGATGGATGTTAACCCTACCTATAGCTTAACCTTTTGGGTCAATTCGCGAAGCATCACCCATTACATAATGCAACCATGACATCACTTATAAAACTCAATTGCATCAATCATCCTATCAAATAGAGTTTTAATATTAGAGTTATCATCATAAAACCCTCAAATTTTTAACAATCATCAAATACCCCTATACCCCAACACCCCTATACCCCAACAAACCTCCGACACTTTCCAATTTAATCAATTACCTCCCATAAATTTTATCATTTCTCCAACTAAATATGCGCCAATTTTAATTTAAATATATACTTTTTCCAATTTAATACCTCCAACCTGCATTTCACGGCATGCTATTGTTTAATACCTCCAACCTTTTTTATTTATATATATTTTTTGTCTGGACATGTTTTTCCTTAAGAATTTAAGGTAGGTGCATGGCTCATTTGACAATGACGAAAACACAATCGATGACCATTAATTTATGGCTTCTATTTATTTTTCTTCACGCAAGAAAACCACTACCTTACACGTCTAAAGTTTTAGGTTGTCAAACACGGCAAACCCACATCACAGTCGTGTCACCACAGAGAAAAGACGAGAAACGTAAAGAAAAGAAAAAGTAGGATGATACCAAATTTGCCCAAAAACTGGTTATTGTCAAGTTTCACACTCACATCCAAACAGCGGATTACAAGTATAAAACAACCCACCATATTTAAACAACACAAATTAAATGAAGATTCGTCTAAACATCTTCAAAGTGTGTATATATACATAAGCATATATATATATATATATATATATTGACTACTAATACTAGTGGATGGCCACCCACTTTGGCCGGTCCTCCATTTGAGTTGTTTACACAAAATTAAATGTAGCCCATAGGGCCGACCATAATGCCAGTTTACACCACATATGGCAAACTGGGGCCAACCACATTCGAGAGTTTTGTAAAAAAAATATATTTCTTCTCAACCGAAGCGCTTGACATAACTTCATTTCAGCCATTTAAAGATCAGTACTGTAGAAAATTTACGAAAACTATACATGTGTGTTGGATGTGGTGATGATAGTGTATGCAGCAATTGTATGTATTGGGATATATATAGCTTTTATCAAAACATCTTCAACTATACACAAAATTTCCATAATTACAAACAAGAAGCTATGATGCTTTACAAACTATCCAGAAGAGAAAGAAGCTATTCACAATAATTGAGATGCTAAAAATAAACAAATATCATCTACAAAAATATAATAAAACAAGCAAGTTCTACAGTAAATCAAGAAACAGAATCAATTTCACGTATAACTTCCAATTTATTTACCAGAAATCTGTTTTCTTCCAGCTCTCAGACTCCAAACGGAAATTTACGCAGTCAATCAAATACCACCACCAACTTCAACAAGTTGCTAGCATGCTTCTCTATAATTTTCTACCACAATATAAAAAACCCTTTAATCCTCCGAAGTCCACAAGGAGCATCTGCCATTATGCAACGAGTATATAATCAAGTGATGAAATGTTTGCAACACTATGGTATGTACACCACCGCCTATTTGAGGTTTAAAAAAAAAAAAACTGCAAAAGGGTTTACTGTGTGGTGACTCAAGTCACTGACATCTGGACCTATACCTCAATTGTTTCGGTAAATTGCTCGGCATCCCACAAAAAAAAGAAAAAGAAAAAGAAAAATAACACTAATAGGTAATCGTTTAGATGATAACAGAATATTGGGAGATTTTCTTCCCCCCCTTGTTCCCTCTCTCTCCTCACTCGGTCTGAAATCAGTTTAGTATCGATGCATTCTTGCGCTACATCAAAAAGTACCAAAACATTTTGCTGAGAAGAAAGCAAATTATTGAACCTAACTCACAGTTTTGTCTAAACCCACTCGACATTTGAAATATGTTAATTATAGTTTGTGGGTGTCTTTGGGCTTGACCCAATATAAATCAGGCTCATATGATTTTGTGTTGCCCTAATATTTATATATATATATAGGACTGCTAACCAGAAAATTAGTAAGTCAATATTACACTAATTTCAACATGGTATCAGAGCCAGATACTGAAGTTTGAGAAATTCTCTTCTCACAAAACCCTAACCCTAATCACCATCTTTCTTCCATAACCCTAATCCACACAAACCCTAACCCTTGTTTTTTTTTTTGTGAAGGCAAATTCCGCTACGCAGCGCCCCGGTCTGTATTCGTAATTCCGATCATGAAACCCTAATTTCATAATGGGTCCTTGACTGAAAAGTTGTCTTTATATATATAGGGGTGCGGTTCCCCCTTGTTTATGTGATTAGGGGTGCGGTTCCCCCTTGTTTCGATTCGCAAGATCATCTCTGGATTTTTTTATCTAAGATTTTATTATGGCGGATTTGTCGTCTTCCGGCGGTAGGGCTGTTGAGAACAACAACAAGCCCATTATTTCTGAGATTGTTTCTGCCTCTACCAAGCTTACAGATCAATGTTTGGATGGATTTAATTTTCAGCATTGGAGAAAGATTATTCTTTTTGCTATTCGTGGTATGGATGAGGAAGATCATCTTACTGTTGAATTCCTGAACAAACAATCTGACCCTGCAGGTTATAAGATTTGGTTACGTGATGATGCACGGTTATATAACCAACTTATCAATTCAATGGAGCCAAAGGTAACCATGTTGGTTACCCACTGTGATTCAGTTAAAGAGTTGTGGGAGTATCTACAAATTCTATATTCTGGCCGAGATGATATGAATAGATTATATGATGTATGTCAGTCCCTATTCCACCGTGAGCAAATGGAAAGTATCAGTGATTATTTCGCTTCGTTCAAGAAAACATATGAAGAATTTAATATGTTGATGCAAATTACGTCAGATATTCATCAAATGCAGAAACAGAGAGAGCAGTTGGTTATTCTTGCGTTCCTGACTGGTTTAAAACCTGAATATGAATCGGCTCGGTCTCAGATTCCAGCGAGTCGCGAAACTTCACTTACAAAGGCATATTCTAGGGCTCAACGCTCTACTCGACAATCTTCAGGATTCAGTGATAATGGTGATAGGACTGCCCTAGCAAGTCAATCCGGAGGCAGTGCTGGGGGAAAATGAGGGGGCCGTGGGCAGTGTTGTCACGGGCGTGCCTAGGCGAGGTGAGGCGAGGCGAGGCGAGGGCTTAGCGCCTCGCCTGCAACTAGGCGAGGCCACCTTTGAAAGGCATCGCTTGGGCGCTCGCCTGGGGGCGCCTAGCACCTAGGCGTTGGTGAATGTTTTTAAATGTCTTATATTTGATATTTTTGTACTTCTACATTTTAATTTATTGGCTTTTAACTTTCTTAGCAATGTTTTATTAGTTTAAATGTCTTATATTTGTTATTTTTATTAAAAGTGATTTATTAATTTAATTGTGAAAATAATTTATTATTGAGCGCCTCGCTTCACTCAGGCGAGCGCCTCGCCTGGCGATTGGCGCCTAGGCGATAGGAGGCCTCTAGCGCCTAGGGAAGCCTCATGCCTTTAACAACTATGGCCGTGGGGGTCGAGGAGGACGTGGACCAGATGGTCGAGTTGTTTGTTTTCACTGTGGTGGCATTGGTCATATGCGTGACAGATGCTGGAAGTTACATGGTAAACCACCTAATCTTCGGTACGCAAATATGATATCCGGGACTGATCAGTTTACCCAGGATACTACTGCTGATGATGGTCGTGTGACTTTATCCGCTGAGGAGTACTCTCGTTTGTTATCTAATCAGACCTCTATATCTGCCACTATTGCTCAGACGGGTCCATCTACTGCTTGTCTTTCAGCTTCTCCTCGGGCATGGATTATTGATTCTGGAGCTTCAGACCATATGACTGGCACCACAGGTATATTGAGTGCATATTCTCCTACATCATCTCTTCCCGAGGTTCGGGTGGCTGACGGATCATATATTGCTGTTCGAGGGATTGGGAAAGGATCTCCTACACCTAGTTTACAATTGTCATCCGTTTTATATTTGCTTGATCTTCCTTTTAATTTGATTTATGTCAGTACACTAACCAAAGGACTTAATTGTTGTGTAATTTTCTATGGTGAATATTGTGAATTTTAAGATCGTTCGACGAAGAGGACGATTGGTAGGGGTCGTCGCACTTGAGGAGGACTCTACGTGCTAGATGAGGAACCAATATCCATGGCGTGTTCTGGTGTGTCATCCACTCCTTTCGACCTTCGTTGTCGCCTTGGTTATCCTGCTCTCCCCAGTTTCAAGCGTCTATATCCAGCTTTTCAGTCTTTACCAGAGTTGTTTTGTGAGTCGTGTCAGGTTGCGAAACATCATCGCGAATCATGTGTCTAGGATAAATAAACAAGCATGTGATCCATTTGATTTAGTTCATTCTGATGTTTGGGGTCCATGTCCAGTTCAGTCTAAGTCTGAGTTCCGTTATTTTGTTATATTTGTGGATGATTATTCCCGTGTTACTTGGTTATATCTAATAAAGCAACTTTCTGAGATTTTTTCTGTCTTTTGTGCTTTTTACAATGAAATTCGTAATCAGTTTTCTGTGTTTATTCGCACGTTGCGTAGTGACAACGCACGTGAATATTTTTCTTCTCCCTTTACATCATTTATGACCCAAGAGGGTATCATTCACCAGTCTTCATGTCCAGATACCCCCCAACAAAATAGAGTTGCTAAGCGTAAAAATCGACATATTATGGAAGTTGCTCGAGCACTTATGTTTCATATGAGAGTCCCAAAAATATTCTGGAGCGACGCAGTATTGACTGCAACATATTTGATCAATCGGATGCCATCGTCTGTTCTTAAGGGGGAGATTCCACACAAAGTATTATTTCCTAACCAGTCTATTCACTCTCTACCATTACGCATTTTTGGATGCACCTGTTATATTCGGGATATTCGACCTCAGATGACTAAACTTGATCCCAAGTCCTTACGGTGCATCGTTCTGGGATACTCACGTACTCAAAAGGGCTATCGGTGTTTCTCTCCTGAGTTGGGGCTGTACCTAGTGTCATCAGATGTAGTTTTTCATGAGTCTTCTTCCTTCTCGTCAAATCTTTTGTCCGCGGATCCACCTCCCATACCGCAAGTTGATGAGTTTTTGGTCTATGACTTGATTCGTGTCACATCTGTCCCCTCAGTTCTCTCAATTCAGCCTTTGTGTCCTCCCCTTCAGACATATGTCCGTGGACCACGTCAGGTGTTTGGTTCTACTCCCGTATCAGATACGGAGCCGCCCCCTGCTGCATCAAACTCTTCGTCCTCTGATCCTCTAGTGCCAGTTCAGACATCTGACGATGATTTGCCAATTGCTCTTCGGAAGGGTAAGCGCAGTTGTGTTAGTTATCATGTCTTTGCGACCCTCTCCTATGCTGGTGTTTCTTCATCATTACAGGCTTTCGTATCAGCTCTGGACTTTATTTCTGTGCCTCGAAATCTATCTGAGGCTCTCTCTTCTGTAGATTGGCGAGCAGCGATGCATGATGAAATGTTCGCCCTAGAGGCCAATCATACTTGGGACTTGGTGCCCCTCCCACGGGGCAAAAGACCTATTAATTGTAAATGGGTATATGTTGTTAAAACGAATCCAGATGGTTCTGTAGCTAGACTCAAGGCTCGCCTAGTGGCAAAAGGCTATACTAAGACTTATGGGGTGGATTATATTGATACTTTTTCTCCTGTGGCTAAATTTGCATCTGTACGCCTCATTATTTCTCTTGCAGCTACGTCTGGTTGGCCGCTCCATCAGTTAGATGTTAAGAATGCGTTCCTGTACCAAGAGGAAGTTTATTTGGAGCAACCACCTGGTTTTGTTGCTCAGGGGGAGTCTGGTCTTGTTTGTCGCCTGAAGAAGTCTCTATATGGTTTGAAACAATCCCCGCGCGCATGGTTTGGGCGCTTTAGTGAAGTTATTTTAGAGTTTGGTCTTAAGCGGGCAGCCAAAGATCACTCGGTCTTTTATCACCAGTCGGATGCAGGTAGCATTTTACTTGTTGTTTATGTTGATGACACTGGCAGCGATGGTGCAGGTATTTCTTCACTAAAAGCATTTCTGCAGACTCGGTTTTAGACAAAGGATCTTGGTTGTCTTCGTTATTTCTTGGGAGTTGAGACGGCCCGTTGGAAACGGGGAATATTTCTCTCTAAAAGAAAATATGTTTTAGATCTGTTACGTGACACGGGGATGATGAGTGCTAAACTATGTGATACTCCTATGGCTCCTAGAGTTAAATTATCTGGAGAAGATGGAGATGTGTTCTCTGATCCTGAGCGTTATAGACGTTTGGTTGGGAAACTTAATTATCTTGTAGTAACCCGTCCTAATATTGCCTTTCATATAAGTGTGGTCAGTCAGTTTATGGCAGCGCCTCGTGTTCCGCATTGGGATGCAGTGATTCATATTCTACGATATATTAAAGGTACTCCAGGTCGAGGATTATTGTATAATAACTATGGCCATATGCGGATTGAAGGGTTTTCGGATACTGATTGGGCAGGATCCCCGTGTGACAGGAAATCTACTACAGGTTACTGTGTGTTCGTTGGTGGTAATTTGATTTCCTGGAAAAGCAAGAAACAGAATGTAGTGGTTCGCTCCAGTGCTGAATCAGAGTATCGTGCATTGGCTCACTTAACTAGTGAGGTGATATATTTGCAACAACTTCTCGATGAGCTTGGTTAAAGTCCTCAGAACCGTCCCGGTTGTGGTGTGATAATCAATCAGCTATACATATTGCCTCTAATCCTGTTTTTCATGAAAGAACAAAGCATATTGAAGTGGATTGTCATTTTGTGCGCGATAAGCTACAAGGTGGACAGATCTCTTTGAAGCATGTGAAGACCAGTGATCAGCTAGCAGATGTGTTTACTAAATCTCTTATGGGCAATCGGGTTTCTTATATATGTAACAAGCTAGGCATGATTAATATCTATGCTCCAGCTTGAGGGGGAGTGTTAGTTATAGTGTGTGGGTGTCTTTGGGCTTGACCCAGTATGGGTCAGGCTCATATGATTTTGTGTACCCATATATGTGTTGCCCTAATATTTATATATATATATAGGACTGCTAACCAGAAAATTAGTAAGTCAATATTACACTAATTTCAACAAGATATTTGAATGATTGTTTTGCAAAAGCTGACACAAACCTCTTGAAAGGATTATTAGAAAAAAGAAAGAACTGTGTTACTATAATGATTCAGTTACTAGATCAAAAGCCACTCTTTTTCTACGATTGACTAGAGATGCTCAATCTTAATGGTTTAACCCATGTATGAACTGTGTGTTAATTGCTGTATATCATATTTTCCTAGAATTTTCCAGAGCTTTGTGTAAAGCACTGGTGTAGAACCTAGAACAGAATTCTTGGTCTCTGATTTCAGAAGCAGATAAACCTAAGAGATGGTCGGTCTCCTTAAAATGATTAAAAAAAAAAAAAAAAAACGGGTGTTAATTTTCCAGATAGGGAAAAGAATATCACTCACCTATGCGAACTATGATCAGATTAGCTCTGTGCGCATTCAAATGGATGCATGGTTCCTTCGCTAAACTCGTGCATTCGAAACCGCTCCAACAGCTCAAAGGGCCTGCACTCACATCAATAACAATCATTGGTGGGTAGTAATGCGATTAGTACAGCATGATGACGACGCATCATTTTATCTGCAGACTCGTACAACTCAACACAAAGTCTTGACTGCAGCTACTTGGGGAATGATTTATGAATCAACCTTGTGAGACACCATCACAATTCCAGGAGATATCATTCTAACCTACTACACAGTTTCTCTTTTCTTTTCCCTTTTCTAAAGACAAGTACAACCTACCAGGGTCTCGACCGTTGGACATATTATATTAGTAAGCTCTACATGACAACTAGGACAATCATACGTTGTCGTATATTATGTTAGGCAACCGAAAGCAACAAGCAAGCAACACGAGAGAATAATGTGGAAAAAATAAACATGAATTTTAAGATAGGTGAGGCAAACAGTTGGAAAGGTGTACTTTCAGGATAATTAAGTAACAGTAAGATAGGATAAAATAATTCAAAAGTGATTAACATGGTTTTGCCATGAGGTACTCCAATGAGTGGTACGACTCGTAGCACGACATGCGAAGTGAGTTGAAATAGCGAAAGGATATTCGCTGGCATATAATTTATGCGCATGTGGAAGTGCAACCAAAGAAGAGCCAAATGAAAAAAAGTAATTTGTGTTTACAGATCCAGAAATAAAGGCCTCGGGCTTTGACAATTTGAACTGTTTCTGTATGTGCACGTGTTCTAAATTTTCTGACACAAACATCAGAAGGCTAAAGATATAGAACCTTCATTGCAATAACAATTGTAATCACGAATATCGTGCACAGCAACATGCATGGCATCGTAATATCTCTGCAAAATCTAATATTCAATGAACTTACAGGATTGCTTCACGATTACGGCATAATTTGCGTTGATTGCTTTCCATAATATCCAATACATTTGCAGTCTCTGGTCCTGTAGATCCACCAGTGACAATGGATGGGACAGATGCACTTGGAGTCCAAATCTGAAACCATATATAACTGCGAGTTAACTCTTTACCCTTGATAACTGCATGCAACAATAAATCCCTTCACCACACTTAACCTTAATAGTGCTATCAAGTCCACTGGTCGCAACAACGCAATCATATGGATGGCACTGCACACAATTCACAACTGTAGAGAATAATGGATGAGACATTGACAATAAACAATGGAGACAGAACATTATTAGTATTCATTCAATATCATTAGGGCCAGGAAGGGAACATATTACCTGCTCTGTCTCCATGAAGCACTTTTATTAGTCTTCCAGTTTTTTTTTCCCATATAAACCATCTACCATCATCACTTCCACTAGCAATATATTCACCTGCAAATCAATAAAAATCAATCCATGACCAAACATTCCTGAGAAAAAAGTAACTTTAAACTATACTCCCGCCCAGGGGGCATCTGGGAGACATAAATCTCATGATAATAAATGGCAATCAATAAACGAAGCAACCATGACTATCTGTATGGTGGTAATGGACAGAATGTATAAGGATGTCACATCCGCCAAAAACATCATTATTTTAACTCGTCCTGCTATTTCACTTTCCAGAGTTAACACTCTTTCAACAGCACGATAAAAATAATGAATGCAGCTGCAAGGTCAAATGTGTGGCATTTGTTCTACCATTTCCTCTCTTTCCTTGAACTGCATTATACTTGCTTCTCATGACGACTATTGAATATGCCATAAGTATAAAAGATGTACGTCAGTATTACAAACAAACACAAAAAGATGTACCTCTTTGGCCAAGAAAACTAGCCTGCTTTATATCAGTCTCTACATTACAGTGACCAATGTATCTCTGCTTCATATCTATCACTGAGTCGGGCTGCAAGTATGAGCATACAAGTGTTTTTATGTATAGAAGAATTATTAAGTTGATTAAAAGAATAAAAAAACAAAAAATTGCTTTACATAAAAAGAACCACATCAACGTCAAGGATTTAGGAGACGCCAAAAATTGGTCAAAAAGAAAACACTTGTCCAAGAACCTTGATTAACTGATATTGTATGCACAAATTTTCCTTTCTGTGAAAATGCAGAATGACCAGATTTTTCAAAGGCTTCACCTCTATTTGTATTAACATGTAGAAAGCTGGATATAACATTACATGTTTCAAAGCAAAATCAAACCTGATAAATTGTTCTATCGTTTTGAGATGGAGATATAGATGATCCACAAGAGCCATTTGCACAACTCGCCTCAGTAGCTGAATCACCTCTTCTATGAATTCTCAAATTTAAACTCCCTTGAAGAATGTTGGATTCAACATCACGCCCTTCATCACCTGATATAGACGTTTCAAAATCCAACTCCAGCTCTTCATCATAATCAGAATCCTCCCTTTCAGACCTTGGACCATCTTGTGAAGCATCACTATTTGCCTCGGATCGGTATAGTATGTCACTCAATGATAATACTCTTCCAGATCGAGGTTCTGACATAGGCGTTCCTTCAGTTGCCTTTTTAACTTTCTCAGCTTCAGCTACAATGGAAGCATAAAGACAGAAGCACATATAATCTCCACTTTAAGGGACAGGTACTTGAAAATATAGAACATGAATAGAAATCGTCACATGTACAAGTCGATCTGAACACCAAATTGGGGTGCATCTGAAATCATGGCAATTGGCAAGTATACACGAGAAACCACTAAAATAAAATTTCACATCACCACATTACAAAACCATTCAAAAGATATCAATCCTCCAATTACCAACCCAAATGCATAATGGGGCAACATCCCAGACATGCCTAGTAATCATTGAAAAATGTCCACCCTCCCAGCACTTCAACAAGTATCAAACCAGTTTATGCAAAAATCCATGCCATATCAAAGACACCACACTACACTTAAAACTCATAGTGAAGTAAGAGGCGACTAACACTCTCCCTCGTCCTCTTGCATGTATGTATCACATGTTGCGAGGGACTTATCTGTTATTACTTATATAATGTGGGATGCCTTTTTAGTTTTTATTATTTCTGAAACTTATTAATATAGCGAGAATATAGTGGAAAGGTGAATACGATTCAATTCATTCTTTCACTCTTTCCCCAAATTTCACTCTGTTATGATGTGATGAAATTCTATTAGTCATGTGATGTGTGTGGTTGTGATTGGTGGTAAAATGCGGCCTTTGAATAGTCAAGAGAGCAAATACTTAATGCTTAAGGAATCTTGCAATTGGCTGGAGTGTGTTGGCTTAGAAAGGCGGCAAAGGAATGGCAACAATCTATTGGGTAAAATAGCTATTGATGACATGAAGTGATGAAACATCCAAGAAGTTTCCTATTCTGCTTAGTAGTTACTTAGCCTTGAACTTACATGCCGCCTTAGGACAACTTGGTCAACAAGCAATCTGTTGTCTCATTTAGCCTATAAACGCAAGTGCATGGTGATGAGAAAGACATAGAGAAGAGAAGAGAAGAGAGAAAGAGAGAGGAAAGAGAGGAGTGAAGGTGTTGTATGTGCCTATGTAATGTCTTCCTAGTAAAATATCTTCTCTCCGTGGACGTTAAGGCCGAACCACGTTAAATATCGTGTGTTGTTTGTAATATTGTGTTGCTTGTTAGTTGGATCTCCACATGTTGCTTGTAGTTTTCTTCCGCTATGTCAAATGAAAGGAAAGTGATTCTTTATGAAAGTGATTAATTTCTAACACTCTTTCTCTCCCTCTTCCTTCTCTTCCACTTCTTTTATACTCGATCTTATTTTGATTTTCTTCTCATTACAACATTGTATCAGACCATTGTGGCTAAACCGTAGGGCATGTGGTTGAAACCCCAGAGCAAGTTTGTGTAAACCCTGGTGGGTGTGAAGGGTTTTAAAGAGGTTCCTAGATGGGATTTGCTTGGAATAGAATACTGTTAATTCCATCCACAGCTTTTGCGGATCCAACTCTGTGCAGATTCCTAGGCTGATGAAAAGATTTTTTTTTTCTAGATGTTCACTTACGCAATTAGGGTTTTTTGGTGTTCCAGTGGTTCAATTAGTGGTTGTGTTCACGAGGTTTTCCTCTGCAACAACACATTTGTTCTCGGTCATTTCAGATTCTAGTGTGTCATGCCTTATCATATTATAAGGTTTTTGTGGTGATCGTATAGGTCTTTTTCTTTTATGCATATCAGAAGATAGAAATCTATAGTAGTTATTGTTTAGCTGGTAGAGAGGCGGTTCTATACACACGTTTGTTTGTTGACATGTTACTAAGGAGAGTGTACCCAAAAATTGTCTCGTGTGACACCAGTGGTAGGTGGTGGTAGTGATACCATCCCAGGCCTATGTACTACGACCATTTAAGTTGGATGAGTCCAACTATATGGAAGGGGTTGAATCTATGCTTGTATGCATGTCACCGGTCGTAGAATGCTCGACCATAACAATGCACCGATTATGTTGTGGTTGTTGCAGTTAATGCAACTACAAATCAATATAGTGATTTCTGTTTGTGAAAACAACTAAGGAGCAATGGAAGGTTGTGGAAAAGACATGGGCGTTTCTTGGTAATTTTGCAAAATTAAATGAGCTTCAACAAGAGATTGCAAGACCTAACTTTTGTTACATATTACTACCCTCTACTCGGTAAATGGGATGAGCTAGAACACTACCAAGACTATGTATCAATGTGTGTAGCTAATATTGAAGAATTTCGAGTTATGGTAGAAAGGTAGTCTGTATCCGAACTATGAGCATGCTACAGTATGAGTGTTAGATAAATCAAGACTATATATGCATCTATGTGATGTTATCCTATTATCTAATAGGTCTGCTCGTGCCACACAATATTGGAACAAATCTAACCCTTCAAAAGAGGAAAGCAAGATGCTAAGAGTAAGTTGATGTGTGACCACTATGGGCGTACACGCCATACCAAGGAATAATTCTACAAAGTCGTCATGCTTTAGAATCCGCTCTAATTTATGAGTCTATGCCAAAGCCTTTATTTATTTTATTTTTTGGGGGGGAAGGGGGGGGGGACCGCCAGACATGTTGCGGTGCTGAAACTATTTTTACTAGTCATGCCTACCCCGAGCCACAGAGTTTTTTTATCTGGGGTGAAGATGATGCTCTTCGACAACTGCTTGCTCAAAACGCATCCACTTTTGCCTCTAATTTTGCTTAGTCGGGCCTCCCTCATTTTGCACATCATGCTGCCAAATAATATGGTAGGCACTTTGGATTGATTCAAGCCATTGATCACATGACAGAGATGTCAT
Source organism: Cornus suecica (assembly GCA_963922005.1). Classification (NCBI taxonomy): domain Eukaryota; kingdom Viridiplantae; phylum Streptophyta; class Magnoliopsida; order Cornales; family Cornaceae; genus Cornus; species Cornus suecica. The sequence goes on along the minus strand of OY998246.1, from coordinate 27,268,900 downwards.
CAGAATTTTCTTCGTACAGTTTATGCTCTGATAGAGATGAAGTAAGAATAGTTAATGGCACATTCACCTCCATTGCGGGAAAAGGTGAGTAAGTACATGAAAGTTGAAGGTCTCTTTGGATCTCCAATTGCTATTAGACAAAGAAAGACGAGGGCTCTGGGTAAACAATTTCATTAATAAAGTATTTACTATTGTAGAATATTTACTTTCCGAAATCCTTTACTAATATTTTACAAATACAGTTGATTGGTGGTCTGCGTATGGTTCCAATTCTCCTGATTTACAAAAATTCGCTATTAAAGTGCTTAGTCTCACATGTAGCGCGTCCGGGTGTGAACGAAATTGGAGTGTCTTTGAACATGTAAGTTATTATCATTAGTAACTTATAATATAACATTAAAACTTTAGATGAAACAATTATATAATTGTGCTTATTCATTATTTGAATAAATGTAGCTTCATAGCAAGAAGAGGACCCGGTTGAATCAATCTCGATTGAATGACTTGGTTTTTATCTAGTATAATAGAGCACTAAAACGGCGATATGACATGCGTGACCAGATTGATCCCATCCTCTTAGATGACATAGATGATAACAATGAATGGTTGGTTGGAAGAATGGATGAAGATGTAAATGACGATGATGACTTGGTGTTTGAAGATGATTCATTGACATGGAGTGCAGTTGGTAGAGCTTTCGGGGTTGGAGAACCTAGCCACAACTTTAGACCAAGATTGGGTCCAAGAGCAACAAAGAGGACAACACCTTCATCATTATCTTCTATACAACTTTTGGACAAGGAAGAGGCAAATTCGGATGAGACGGAAGAGGAGGAGGATCCCGAGGGTTATAAATCTTTTGATGGGGAAGACGATGAGACTAAGATTTTTTGGTGAAGAAGATGATTTTTAGATACTTGACATGATTTGGTTATAGCCTTTTTGCAACTTAGAAGTCAAAACTACTATTTTTGTGCTTTGATTTACATATTTGGGTTGTACTTATAATTATTGACTTTAACTCTTCTTTTGAACTCGTATGCTAGCTTTTGTTTAAGATAACAAATATGTTGTACAATTATATTAAAAATGTTTTGTCAAATTCTTATTTAGTTTAAACATCTTATAGTTGCTATTTTTCTTTTAAGTGATCTATTGATTAAATTGTGAAAATAATTTATTATTGAGCGCCTCGCGCCTTGGGCCACCTCGCGCCTCTGACAACTATGACCTTACCTTACCCTTCCTCCTATCCTGGCTGAAGATCAGACTCTGTAGCAGATCATGTAAAGTCAGATAAGCTTAGTTAGGCACCAAGAAGGAAAGGAAGAGAGGTTGAATCCAGTGATCCGGGATCAAGAGATGGAGACAGAAGAGGACATATCGCCGAGGATCGAAGAAGAACTACGGGAGAGTCTGTGAATTAAACCAATTCTTTCTCGCATACAGGTGAATTCACACTAATTGACCAATGGGGCGCGTACAGCTGTACTTACTTCGGTCTAGCGGTTGCTTCTTCGTAGTGAACAGTATCAGCAAGTCGGAGTGCTCTTGTTAGCCCAGTAGTGAATCAGCTATAAGTGAGTGTCTTTCATAAAATAAATGATTTCTATGCTCAAATTTCACCAGTAATCTCCTTTCTGTTAGTCATATTACAAACTGCTTGGACTGTAGTGCAACCTTTTTTCCTTCCCATTGGGTATTTAGGACTTGGAGATGAGGAAGACGATCGGAGTGGTTAGTGGCACATTCACCTCCATTTATAGAAACGGAAATTGAAGTCGATGAAGTTCATTATTTTAATCCTCGACAGAGTAATATATGATCACTACATGTGCATATATAGAAACCGACACATAATTTCAATGCACGAACTTCGTTTGTCAGACATTGCTGTTTGATGAAAATTTTTAAAATTATATGTTCATCGTATTCGACGAGTCTTTGGGGAAACGGGGAGAGAAAAAAAGAAAAGAAAAAATAGATAGTGTTATGATAGAAGATAGTAAAAATGAGTTGATTAAAAAGAATAATACTAAAAAACAAAAAATAGCAAGATGACAATAAAACACTGATGTGATGTACTTTAATATTTATAATTGCTCGTCAGATGACAAATCTCCCTTGTTTTTCGGTTAGGTATTAAAAAAAATCTCTATTTTGTTTATTTGTGTTTTATTGAATCTTTTGAGATTTCGTTTAGTTCACATTCCTTTCAATAAACACTTCATTGAGGTAGTTATGATATTTGTGCCCGAAGTAGAATAAAAATACTCAAAAGAATATTCCCCAGAAACAAAAACAATTCTGACGAAAATTAATGTTTCAATATTTTCTCTTTACCTCTCTTTTCATAAATTACTTCTTGTTTTCTTCTCTCCAGAAAGTCATATTCCAGATTGTCATTTACTTAATATAAGACTAAAACTATTATTATAAAATTAATACAACAATTGGTCCATACTACCTTTTTTTCAACAAGGAAAATATCAAAATTATCTGCTTGTCCATCAACAATTCTTTGGAAAACCAAGAAGGAATAAGTATACATTGTGGCAATACCAAGAGAGTAAAAATGAGCTGATAAAAAATATATAGAAAAAACATTTAGTAATATTGAGAATAACAACAATTGTTTTATATATGCTAAACTTTTGAGTTGTTACTTCTACATTGGCAGATGATAATTAGTTGTCAATTTTCTCTTCTCTGCAAAAAAAATTTTCCGGTATCAATTTTCCCTCTCTATTAACTAAATATCTAATTTTGGCATACTCTGGATTATATTCCCTAAATATTCACATTAAAACTAATATTATAAAAAAAATTCAGAACCATTAATTTAAAAATTTTAACTACACACCCCAGTAACCCCCAAAACTCCATAACCCAAAATCTAAATTTCTGTCTCCGCTGATATGACAAGCAATTATCATCTGAAAAACTACCAAAATCTAATTTGTTGCGAAAGATCAGAAATGAATGTAGTACAAATTCAAAATAAGAATATCAAAGAACAACCTTTCAAAAAAAATAATATCAAAGAACAACTGTAAGATGCTCCTAAATGCTCTCCATGGGATCAGGTGGAAGTCCTTACCTCTAAACGTTGGAAGATTTAGAGTGGTTGGTAGCCTATTAGAAGAAGGAAGTCCCCATCTCACTTGTCACAGCAGTTGACTGATTGATTTACGCAGCAGTAGCCATCACCCGATTTCAGATAGAAAGAATTCTAGAGTCCCTTATGCAGAACTCGATTGTTATTGTTTTGTCACCAGAAAATTTATCTACCTATGATAAGGTGGAGAACTTAACCCATCCAGGAAAATCCAGCTCTCTATGGGGTAAAGAAATAGCTAAACACTCCACCTCTGACAGTATTTGGATCTAACTAATTATTAGTAAGACTAGCCCAGATAGAAAACTTCTTTTAGGTTTGGAGCAGGTACAAACTTTTGCCAAACGACTACTAGAAAAGAATTTCAAAACTACAAATCGAAGCAAGTAAATTCCAACAAGGGACAGTAAAACAAGTAGTACTGGTTGTGCTCGACTTAAACAAGCTCACTAAAGCAAGGCATAAATAAAAATCAATATATGCACTTCACAATAAGGAAAGGAAATATAAATACGATATATATACATCACCATAAATGTGTGATGGTGACAGCACAGAGAGAAGTGAATTTAAACATGGATTGACTGATCAAAATCTCATCATTGCACCTGTGATGACATGCAATAACTGCATGTTTCCCACTTGAGGATAAATAAGAGGAGCAACAAGTCAGTAATGCATTGCCACTAACCTGCAGCTAGATGCTTTCTTAAATTCTCCACCCTTTCTGCAACTTCAGAATTAGATGGAGCAAAAGACAGAGCTGCAACAGCAAAATCTAGAGCTTCTTTCTGTTTGCCAAGCTGCAAGAAAATAATAACCAAGCCCTAGTAAAAATTATAGAAAGAACAAAAGAAAGAGGATCAATTCATTACTGATGAACACTTAAATACTAGGATTTTTCTCATACAGGGGATTTTTGAACCAGTATGATTCATTAGGCGGCCTGTCAATGGGCTTAACACCGAAGGAAGTGTCCACAATACACTACATGTTGATTTTCATTTTTTTTAATAACAAAACTTAATTTATTCTATATATTAATCTCAGGATTAATACTATTGCTATTTGCTAATATGACCATTATATCTTCTGATTTTTTCACCTTAAATTTTTTTGAATGCTAATCGCAAAAATTCCATGTGCTAACATTTTCTTCTGGAAACAACACCCTAACATGGCCAAAAACCTCCCAAGCTCTCACATATCTACAGTAACAGATACGACAACCGTTTAATTGGCGATCATTTTTCTAGTACAAAACAAGTTAAGAAACGGAAGTATGAAATTTCACTGATAATCAAGATTCTGCAATTTTGCACTCTGTCCATTCCTCTTCTCCAATAAAAACCTAGTAAATAGGTATAAACAGACAGACCTTTTGCAAGGGAGTTATTCGTTATTATTTAATTAAAGAGGGGTGCTTTTGTATTTTTATAAATTTATTAATATATATACAAAGTATAGTGGAAGGATGAATACGATTCAATTCATTCTTTCACTCTTTCCCCAAATATCTCTCTCTTTCTCTTCCTCTTCTTCTTTTTCTCTTCATCTTCATTCTTGTTTGATTTTCTCTTAATTTATAACATGGTATCAGAGCATAGTATCTAAACCCTAGGGCATGTGGTTGAAACCCTAGGGCAAGTTTGTATAAACCCTAGTTGGTGTGAAGGGTTTTGATAGATGGGGTTTTTTCCATTTTTTTTGGAGATTCGCGTGCGCGATTTGTGATTTTTTGGTGTTCGCATTGCTCGATTGTTGGTGTTTTGGTGTTCGCGTGGTTCCCCTTTGCAACAGGTTCCTTTTCTTTGTTGTTTCAGATTCTGGTGCGTTACCGGGATGTTTTCTAGGATTTCTTTGGTGATCGTGTGATAGCTTTCTTGTATACATCTCGGAAGATAGTTTCCATTGTGGTTGTGGTTTCTCTTATAGAGAGGTGTTCTCTATATGTTTGTTATTCTGTTTCTTAAGAGTGTGTGCCCAGAAACTGTTTGATACAATGTTTAGCTCAAAGATAACTTCCTCTCGTGTGACTCCAGTGTTGGGTGGTAGTAGTGATCACCATCCAAGCTTGTGTATTACCACCATTAAGTTGGATGAGACCAACTATATAGAGTGGGTTCAATATGCTCGTATACATATCACGGGTTGTAGGATGCTCGACCATATCGAAGGGACTGTTAAGTATCCCTCCCAGGGTGAACTTGAATTCAATGAGTGGAGTGCAAACAATGCAACCAAAAATCAGTAAGGGTTTTTTGTTTGTCAAAACAACAAATGAGCTATGGAAGGCTGTGGATAAGAGGTATTCTTCAGTTGGTAATTTTGCAAAGTTGTATGAGCTTCAACAAGAGATTGCAAGGTTCAAGTAGGTAGACCAAACTCTTGCTTACATAATACCACACTCTACGTGGTAAATGGGAAGAGTTAGATCACTACCAAGACTATGTACTGGTGTACACAACTGATATTCGTTTCGAGCTATGGTAGAAAGGAACCAAATTTATGAGTTCTTGGGTGGTCTACATCCGAATAAGCATGCTAGAGTACAAGTGTTAGGCAGAAATCCAGCCCCTAATTCTGTTAGAGAGGTGTTCTCTTATATCCAGGCCGAGAATAGTAGAATTAAGAGTATGTTTGGATCTGTATGCACCAAGTCTGAGCCAGATGTGCCATTGTCTGATAGGTCTCCTCTTGCCACACAACAGTGGAACAAATCCAATACTTTAAAAGGAGGAAAGCAAGATGTTAAGAGTAAGTTGAGGTGTGACCATTGTGGGCGTACGCGCCACACTAGGGAAACATGTTGGGATCTACATGGCCGCCCTGTTACAGTCTCCACTCATGTTCAAGCCAATGTTAGGCCAAAGCCTGGTCCATTAATGGGGTCATCAGCGGCACATGTCGCGGTGCCTGATACTACCTCTATTGGTCATGCCTACTCCGGACCACAAGGTTCTTTGTCTGGGGTTGAAGTTGATGCTCTTCGACAACTTTTAGCTCAGAATGCCTCCACTTTTGCCTCTAATTTTGCTCAGACAAGTCTTCATCCTTCTGCCCATCATGTTGTCACATTATCTAGTAAGCAACCTTGGATCATTGATTCAGGAGCCACTGATCACATGACTGGTATGGAACCTAAATTTTCTTCGTACAATTTGTGTTCTAGTAAGGATCAAGTAAAAGTGGTTGATGTCATATTCACTTCCATTGTGGAAAAAGGCAATGTGTCTACTACCCCTAACCTTACATTATCATCTGTCTTTCATGTCCCAAAGTTCACCAATAATCTTCTTTCCATTAGTCATATTACAAAATGTTTGAATTGTAGTGTGACCTTTTTTCTATCTCATTGTGTACTTCAAGACTTGAAGACGATTGGAAGTGGACGTGAGGACAATGGCTTGTACTTGCTGCACGAGAGACTTGTTTCTCATGTTGTAAATCAATCTAATGTTAGGCATAGTATTGTTAGTAAATATCTATTAATGCGATGGCATAATAAACTTAGTCATTTACCTCTTTTTGTTTTGAAGCATGTGCTTCCCTAGTTTGTGTCTATTAAACCAAACATGTGTTATTGCCAAACAATGTTGTGTCACTTATCCTGTTAGCATTAATAAAAGTACAACTCTGCAGCTTGTTCATTCTGATGTTTGGGGCCCTGAATCCACTACTTCTTTACTTGGTATCATTATTTTGTTGTGTTTGTCGATGATTTTAGCCGTTATACTTGGTTTTATCTTATGAAGAGCAAAGATGAAGTTCATTCCGTATTTAAAACTTTTTACAAGATGGTTTGCACTCAGCTTGGTCATCCTCTCAAAATTATTCAATCTAATAATGGAAAAAAGTTCATGTATGGTAGTCTTACCTCTTTTTTTTTTTGAGAATGAGATTGTTCATCAAACCTCTTGTGCCAATACACCACAATAAAATGGTGTAGCCGAAAGAAAACATCATCATATTACGGAGGTTACCCGTTCTCTTCTCAATGGAATGAGGGTACCCAAAAGTTATTGGGTTGATGCAGCATTAAAAACTACATACCTTATCAATCGCATGCCTTTTAGGATTCTAAGTCAGCAATCTCCCTTTCATATCTTACACCATCACACTGCCTTATTCACAGTCCCTCCGAAAGTGTTTGGTTATGTTTATTATCTTCACATTCATCATTGCAAGGACACAAAGGATCTTAAGGCAATCCAATGTGTCTTTCTTGGTTACTCTGCCACTCAAAAAGGGTATAGGTGTTATCACCCAACTACTCGTCATCGGTTTGTCTCCATGGATGTTACATTTTTTGAGTCTGTTCCTTTTTTTTTTCCCACCGTAGAGGATTTTCTACAACGGAGACTTCTACTAGTGTAGAGAATTCCTCTTCTACTCAGTGAGAATGTCCCATTCCATTGCTTGTTCCCATTCAGGGGGAGATTCTAACTGAGAGGCCTGTTTCTAACTCTAATGATTTACAGCAGGAGAAACAACAAATTGTCTATACTCGGAGGGAAAAACAAGTCATCGAAACACCCCAGGATCAAGAAGTCTCCCTCGATCCAAGTAACTCTTCAATACATATTCATGATTCTTCTACCAATAACACTTATGTTGATCTTGATGTCCCCATTGATCATCGTAAAAGTGTTCGTAAACATCTTATATCTCAGTTTGTGTCTTATGATGCCTTATCTCCATCATATCGTGTTTTTACTTCGTCTATCTCTTTTGTTTCTGTTCCTGCTAGTGTTTCAAATACATTCAGTCAGCCGCCATGGAAGGAAGCCATGCTTGAGGAAATGAAGACTCCTGAGAAAAATGGTACTTCGGATATTGTTTCCTTACCTAGGGGTAAGAAACCAGTAGAGTGTAAATAGGTCTACACAGTGAAGTATAATGCATATGGAACGATTGAGAGATATAAAGCCCGATTAGTTGTTATGGAATTGATTATGAAGAAACTTTTGCTCCAATTGCCAAGATGAATTCTATACGTGTTCTTCTTTCTTTAACAGCTAATTTGTCTTGGCCTTTACATCAGTTGGATGTGAAGAATGCTTTCCTTCATGGTGACTTGGAAGAAGAGGTGTAGATGACTATGCCACCGGGGTTTACACTTGCCAATGGTGAGAACTTAGTGTGCAAGTTGAATAAAGCCTTATATGGATTAAAGCAGTCACCGCGTGCTTGGTTTAAAAGATTCAGTACTGCTGTGAAAAGAGTGGGGTACACACAGAGTCAGGCAGATCATACACTATTCATCAAGAGACACAAAAACTGCACCACTGCCCTTATCGTATATGTGGATGACATTGTTATCACGAGGGATGATCCAGAAGAGATTCGTAGAATGAAGTCATTTTTAGGGACGGAGTTTGAGGTTAAGGACCTCGGATTATTGAGATACTTTCTTGGCATCGAGGTGTGTAGATCCAAGAAAGGGGTGTTCATTTCGCAGTGGAAGTACGTAATAGATTTGTTTGCTGAAACTGGTAGGCTTGGAGCAAAACCTATTAATGTTCCTATTGAGCAGAACCATAAGCTTAATAATGGGGATGGTGACCGATTAGATGATGTGGGGAGTTTTCAGTGATTGGTTGAGAGATTGATTTACCTTATCTCTCACACGCCTAGATATTGCCTACGCGGTTAGTGTGATTAGTCAGTTTATGCATGCTCCTCGCACATAGGGATGACAACGGGTCGGGTTTGGTACGGGTTTAGCAAATACCATTACCACCCCATTTAAAAATTACTAATACCAAACCCACCCCAAACCCGTGACGGGTTGGAATCGGTAATACCATTACCATCCCGTCGGTATAATCGGGTTCCATCGGGTTACCATCGGTAATAAAATGGCATGAACATTTTTCATCTTGTTCTTTAAATTAAACATTTTTTTCTTTTTCCTGTTGTTGTTTGTACATCAAGTGTACATGTCACCTGTGATTCACATATACATACAACTTATTACCATGTTTGGCCATATATATACAAGTTATGCATTTTGTCACCAGTGACAATATATATACAACTTATGCATTTTGTAACTGCTTATACAACTTAGACAACTTATGCATTCTGTAACAACCTATGCATTTTGTCACCAGTAGATATAAATCAATATTCAAGGCTAGCGAAAATCAGTATACAAATTTGCTAAGAAGCATTCAAAACAACATATAAATCAGTATTCAAAGAGGCTAACGGAAAACAACAACCCGACAAAATCCAAAAATAGCAAAATCCAGCAGCTATAAAGTTTACCATGGTCATATATCTTTCAAGTGAAGTCACGAACTTTAAATCAATGAAAATCTATAAACAAATACTTCAAGCTTATAAATACATTTAAATATAAACGGCAACCAACAAAGTAACAACCTCAAAAAAAAAAAAATCAAGATGCACTACCTCTAAATTAGTAATTTAACAGCCATTTCTTTCAAACCACAGACATCCCCTGAAAGCAGTTTATACTACTGAAATGAACCATTACACTTGTGGCTGCATTTTCTATTTATAATCATGTAAGCAATCACAAGGTTCGGTAATCACATCAATCTCATCTACTGTTAATTATATATATATATATGTATTACCTGAACTGCGAAGAGCACAAGGAGAGGGAAGAGGCGGTCCTGTAGAGAATCGAGATGGTGACGAGGAGACCACAAACAGAGAATTGTTTCTTCAGCAAGATCTAGCCCCTAAGGCTTGACATTTGAGAAAGAGTTTTAGTTGTCTGAGACTCTGATAGAGCGGCGCTTGAGAGTTGAGATAGATGATATCATGTATCAAATTAGGTTTAAACTTGACTTGAGTTTGGGTAAAGGGGTTTGTTTGGGCATAGGAGTAGGATTGTCCACTATAGGATTAGGATTGTTTGGGTACAAGTTTTAGACTATCCTAGGATTTATAAAATTTTAAAATTTTATCTTTATTGATATTTTATATTTTTAAACTTAATTAAATATATATAAATCAAATTATCCTTATATTAGTATAGGATTTAAATAATTTAATTGATTGAAATTGATTGAAATTGATTAAATCTCCAATAAAAATCTCAACTCAAAATAGTGAAATTAAATTCAACTGAGTAAATTCCCTAATTTAAATTAGATTAATTGTGTTCAATTGAGTGAAATAAATAAAATACCCAACACAAAGTAATGAAATTAAGTTCAATTGAGTAAATTGCCTAATTTAAATTAGATTAATTGAGTGAAATTGACAAGATCTCCAACACAAAGTAGTGAAATTGAGTGAAATTAAATTCAATTAAGTAAATCCCCAACTCAAATTGGTTAAATTCACTTCAACGAAACTGATAAAATTCCCAATTTAAATTAGTGAAATTGGTTTCAACTTAATGAAATTGAGTGAATCCCTAATTCAAATTAGTCTAATTGATAGATTTCTCAACTCAAAGTAGTGAAATTAAGTTTAATTGAGTAAATTTCCTAATTCAAATTAGTTTAATTATGTTCAATATAGTGAAATTGAACAAATCCCCAACACAAAATAATGAAATTAAGTTCAATTGAGTAAATTACCTAATTTAAATTAGATTAATTGAGTTCATTTGAGTGAAATTGACAAGATCCCCAACACAAAGTAGTGAAATTGAGTGAAATTAAATTCAATTAAGTAAATCCCCGACTCAAATTGGTTAAATTCACTTCAACGAAACTGATAAAATTCCCAATTTAAATTAGTGAAATTGGTTTCAACTTAATGAAATTGAGTGAATCCCTAATTCAAATTAGTCTAATTGATAGATTTTTCAACTCAAAGTAGTGAAATTAAGTTTAATTGAGTAAATTTCCTAATTCAAATTAGTTTAATTATGTTCAATATAGTGAAAGTGAACAAATCCCCAACACAAAATAATGAAATTAAGTTCAATTGAGTAAATTACCTAATTTAAATTAGATTAATTGAGTTCATTTGAGTGAAATTGACAAGATCCCCAACACAAAGTAGTGAAATTGAGTGAAATTAAATTCAATTAAGTAAATCCCCGACTCAAATTGGTTAAATTCACTTCAACGAAACTGATAAAATTCCCAATTTAAATTAGTGAAATTGGTTTCAACTTAATGAAATTGAGTGAATCCCTAATTCAAACTAGTCTAATTGATAAATTTCTCAACTTAAGATAGTGAAATTAAGTTCAATTGAATAAATTTCCTAATTCAAATTAGTTTAATTATGTTCAATATAGTGAAATTGAACAAATCCTCAACACAAAGTAAAATTAAGTAAATACCCCAATTTAAAATAGTGAAATTGACTTCAATTAATTAAAATTAAGTAAATAATCCAATTTAAACTAGTTTGATTATATTCAATTGAGTGAAATTGATAAAATTCACAACTTAAAGTAGTTAAATTGAGTGAAATTAAGTTTAATTGATGAAAATCTCCAACTCAAAGTAATTAAATTGAATAAAATTGACAAGGTTCCTAATTTATATTACTGAAATTGATTTTAATTGGAGGAAATTGAATAAACTGGCGGGTTACCAACGGGTTTTTAGCGGGGCGGGTCGGGTTCGGGTTCTCGCGGGGCGGGTTACCACCGGGTTCTTAGCGGGTCGGGTTCGGGTTCTACCGGGTCGGGTTGCTGCCGGGTTCTTAACGGGTCGGTTTCGGGTCGGGTTACCGACGGGTTTCACAGGAAACCCAAACCCGACCCTAACCCGTTTCGGGTTTTCAATTTTCATACCAAACCCGCCCCAAACCCGTTTATATGTGTACCGTCGGGTTCTTAACGGATCGGATCGGGTCGGAAACCCGCCGGGTCGGGCCATTTTGCCATCCCTACTCGCACACCTCATCTTCAGGCTACTCATCGTTTTCTCCATTACCTCAAGGACTCCCCAGGTAAGAGGATATTGTTTGATTGTCATGGTCACTTGCATGTTGAGGCCTATACAGGTAGGGTTATAAACGAGTCGAGCCGAGTAGTGGCTTGTTTGGGCTCGGCTCGAACATATTCTAGGTCTGTTTGAGCTCGGCTCGAGCTCCCACTACTTATGTTTGAACTCGGCTCGAATTATTTCACGAGCAACTCGAGCTCGGCTCGAAGCTCGTGTTTTTTTTTCTTTTCTTCTTCTCTTCCCTAAGCTCGTTTCATTCCCACTTTCATATATATATATATATATATATAAACACACCTTCTTTACATATATATATATATATATACAAACCATCTTTATACAAATTATACCTACAAAATAGAAAATTCATAAACATAAAATATGTGTATACCCAATAGAACTCACCATAAACAGATCTCACAAATATTATTTTTGTATCTTCTAATGAGGAGAGGAGGTTGCGATAAAGCCATTGAAGAAAAGGACCACCGAATGCCAATGGAGGAATTGGAAATTTCAGATCGGAAAGTGAGGAAGAGGACCACCGAACGCCATGAAAGAGTTGGAAATATCTGATAGAAAAGTGGAGACGATTGGAACTTGGAAGTGGTGTTTGGGATATTTGGAAAATGACTAAAATATTCCTCCTGATGTGAAACTAGGGTTTACTTTCTCCATAAATGTGTATGGGCCTCAATTATTTAATAGGCTTAATGGGCTTAATTTTATTTCTGAATAGGAATAATGGACATGGAGGTGAATGGATTAGTGGGTTGGGCATTTAATGTGAGTTGTTCAAAAATTATATATATATATATATATAATTTCATAAATATTATAAAATATTAATTTATTACGAGCTCCAAACGAGTATTTAATTGAGTTTGTTCATGAACATGTTCAGGAACAAACAAGCCAAGCATAGGGATGTTTGAGATTGGCTTGTCTACTAAATGAGCCTAAATTTTTTGTTTGAGTTCGTTTATCAAATAAACGAACACGAACCGAGTTCTTAGCGAGCCGAGACTCGAGAAGCTCATCGAGGGCTCTGTTTGTTTACAACCCTATATACATATGCTGATTGGGCAGGTTCTTTAACAGATCAACGATCTACTTCAGGATATTATACATTTGTTGGGGGTAATTTTGTTTCATGGCGAAACAAGAAACAGTCTATAGTACGCTAGAGGCTGAGTTCACATCGATGGCACATGGAGTTTGTGAGTTGTTATGGCTACGGATTATATTGGAAGAGTTGGGTTATCCTGTTTGCGATCCAATGAATTTGTATTGTGACAACAAGGCTACTATTAGCATTGTTCACAATCCTGTTCAACATGACTGGACAAAGCACATTGAAATTGACCGTCACTTTATCAAGGAGAAGCTTCGTCTTAAGTTAATTTGTACTCCATATATTAATACACAAGATCAAGTGGTTGGTGTTTTTACTAAGGGTGTGAGCAAGGCTTTCTTGCAAAATATGTTACCAAGTTGAGAATGATAGATATCTTTGTCGCAACTTGAGGGGGACTGTTGCAAGGGACTTATTTGTTATTATTTATTTAAAGTGGGATGCTTTTGTAATTTTAGAAACTTATTAATATATATACAAAGTATAGAGGAAGGATGAATACGATTCAATTCATTCTTTCACTCTTTCCCCAAATCTCTCTCTCTCTCTCTCTCTCTCTCTTCCTCTTCTTCCTTGTCTTTCCATCTTTATTCTTGTTTGATTTTCTCTGAATTACAACAACACCCTCTAGATTACAAGGCTGGGAAAAATATAATCAATGGAAGTTAAAAAATAAATGGGACAATACCTTAGAGCAATGTATCTTAAGAAAGAACAAGGAAACAACAACAATAAACATGAAGCATAATTGGTGATACTTGAAAACAAAAAATGATCATTATTTGATTGCCAAGAAAGCTTAAAAAAAGAGAAGGAAAAAAAAAGGAGAAGATACAACTGTGAATCAGTATTGATGACTTGTTTGATACTCCCTCTGTCCCACAAAAGTAGTCCAACATTGATTTTTCAACATTTTAATTGTTAACTTTTGTTTCCATTTTTTCCCTTAAAAAAAAATCAACAATGATACAGACTTTATGGTTCATTAATTAGACTAAACTAGGTTCTCTCTTAATTTTGAACTCAAAACAGATAATAGGATAGATTTTGTAAAGTTTGGTCATGCCAAATAGGCCAAGGCTAATGTTAACCATAAGTGTATAATAATGCCCATATTGGGGAGGGGGAAATAAAGTCATGTGCCACTTTAGTAATTTTTTATACATGGCCTCAGAAGACCCCCCCCCCCCCCCCCCCCCCCCCCCCCCCCACCCCAAAAAAAAAAAAACTACCACCTCCAAGTCAAACTACTCACTAATAAGGTTGCATATCTCTAGAGAAAAATGAAATTTGATAAAGACATCACCTATTAATTAAAGGAGTAGAAACAACAGGTTGGAGGTGTCCATGTGTAATGTCCTAAACTAAGTAGGGAGGGAAAAGAAAGAGGAAGTACTGAGAGTTCAAAGAAGAAAATAAAACTCAAGAAAGCAAAATAAAATCCAAAATATTCTAACTTTTTTGTTCGTTTAATTTCGTTTGTGTTAGTGCAATCCATCAACTGTTGATCCCAACACCCCATGTACGATAATACAATGCACAGCCACTCTCTCTCAAGTGATTTAGTCATACGTTGCATTTTTCTTTCCTGACAATTAGTCATCTACTGCAAATTTGTCTCACACCAGATTTTTTGCAGAGAGAAAGCGCAACACAGAGGACACATAGGCGCTGACAAGAACTCTACATGACGTCTACATGGCATGAGTAGAATGAAAATGTAAAACCTTCCAAAATTATGTGGAGATTCTGGGATGTTGAAGAGAGATAAAAGATTTATACTATATGAGTCTGTGGATTCGCATAGTGTGTGGAGACTCTTCTATAGGTGGAAGGGAGCTTTATAGTATCCTACATATTTGTAAGGCAGAATGAATGCCTATATGAGGAGTGGATGCGTCAATTTCAATCGGCAAGCTCTAGGAGTGAGAGAGCCTTCTATACAATTCTATGAGTAGCAACACAATTGTAGGCATGACTAAAGTTCAACTTACCTGCAATAAAGCATCGGACTGTATAAGAAGTGCCTTAAGAGAAGATGAATCAATCCTCCTAGCTCTATGGCAATCTCTTATAGCCATATGAGCATCATTTTTCCACTTGCGCTGAAAAGAAATATAATTTATTACATTTACTTCTAACCCAAACTAATAATAAGCTGAATTTGAACTCGTAAGTCTTTACACTAACATACAGACCTTAAGTAACAAGGCAGCACGTATACACAAGCATTCATGCATTAGCACCGGTCCAATCTCAGAACCACGACCGTCCAAAACTTCATTGCAAGCCTCAATTGCATAGAAATAATCCTTATCCTCCTTCAAGCAATTTGCCGCAATTTGAACCAATTTTCTGCACTTGTCAAGCTGTTAAAAAAAAATAAATGCGCCTCAAAATTATGTAGCACGAAACAATAGAAAAGGACCAGTTTGACTTCATAAACAAACCCCGATACGAAGACCAAAGGGCATGGTTATTAGAAAATAATGAAAAGTGAATACACAAGTACACACCTTGGCAGCAACATTGCTATTTGAAGTAAGACCATCAGAGAGGACACTGTAAACTGGTGATTGCAACTCTACTCCATTAAGCACAGGAGTAAAGTTCACAAGTTTTGAAGAATCTCCTGACGTATATTGCATTGCACTTCCACCAGCTACAATGTATATACATAATGCAATTATAGAAGCATGTGAATTTTATTAATACATCCAAACAAATAACATGAGATTTATATGATAAAAGCGGACTGAAAGCTATCTTGCAAACTATCAAGGAGGGTATTTCTGCAATCTACAAACAACGAAATTTGTTTCATGTGGCCAAAGAACGAATATTAATGATTCTAATTTTTTACTTAATATCATTTTACATCTACGGCCCATTCCATCATGAGGAACCCAATACCTCTTCACATAGAACTTTAAACAAAAAATGAACTTACAAAATTGGAACTAAATATACTCCACCACGTATTTCCATCCAATTGTGCAAAACAAACAAGGAACACAGTAAAGTAACCAATCAAATCATTTTCCTTTTTGATAATTTTTCCTAGTAAAAAGCATCTGTTCATAAAGAACAGTAATTTAAACCATTTCCTACCACCTACAGTTTTATGTAGGTTTATACTATGTTACATGAACTCTTCAGAAGTAGTGAAGTACCCGGATCGGCCACATATTCGCAGAACATGGGTGGTGGTATGTGTCTGACGCTTTTTGTTCGATATTTACTACAAAAGCATTTCCAATATTTCATATTCTTTGATTATTCCTTTAGAATGAGATCAAATATTAAACAATATGTTCATCAAATCACTACTAGTGATGCAGGGGCATCTACAAGGTTGTCCAAGATAATCGAGTTAGCTAGTCTTAAGAATTTCTAATACTTGCTTTTTTACTATGTGTTTCAATTAATTTTAATGATTTATGTTATTTGATAGATGTTTAAGTAGTCATGTGAGAGACCTGTGACTTTTTAAGTAATTTAGATGGCTAGGATTTATTAGTTATTAAAATAATCAACGACTAATATGCTAGGGCTGCGATTTGGTGTGTGTTGTTGTCGTTGACGAAAAGGAAAGCCCACTTGATTGTTTCATCCACGACGAAACGCACTACTACAGGATCTCCATTAGATGAAAGACCACCGGAGATTGTTCCCTCTACTCAGAGCCTCGAAGGTGGTTTTGGGAAGCTTGCCGCTGGAGTGAATGGATGGGGGGTTAGGCGTTCGGAGGGTCAATTGAGTGGGTTAGATCTCCGGCGCAGGGTGGCGGGTCGTCACTAGGGTTCTGTGTCTTCTTCTTCGACGGACTTCATCGATGTTAGGGTTTTGGCGAGGAGGGAGGATCGTACAAGGAGGGTTGAATGGAGAACACGGCAGGAAACCATTGGATGGAGTGGGTTGGGGAGTGGTTTGCCTCAGATGGTGACACGTGGTGCTGAAGTTAGTGGTAGGTGGGGGCGATCACGTGGCGAAGCGAGGACCTCTTATTCAAATTTCATTTCCTCTCCACGTGTTGGGCGCGTGGGAGAGGATTGGCCTCCTTGGGTTCGTCCTCGTCGGCTAGGCCCTGATTTAGCCCGTTCTGATGGTTTTAAATTCAAAAGCCTGGGCCTTTCTAATTCACATGGGCCTAAGGAGGGCTTTAAACTTCAAGGCCCGTAGGGTTTTAATGTTAAAGGCCCACATGGTTATTTGGGTGGTGATTCGGGTTGGCCCATAAGAGGGGCGGGTCGAGGTGGCTCCTTTTAACTTCGGTTATGGGTCAGAAAAAGGACCCATTTTTTGGCTTGGCTGCTTCGTCGCGACTGCAGGTGAATCAGAGACATGTATTGGCGACGGTTTCGAAGGCGAAGGGGGTTGGAGTTGATGACGATGGGTTTCGCATGGTGTCTCATCGGCGCAACTAGATTTCTAGGGCTCCGCCACCTAGGGTTGTCCAACGTTCAAGAGGGGGGGTGTTCTCCTTCTACTGGGGGGTGGGGACCATCGCCGTTTCAGAGGGCGAAGTCCGGTGGAGAAAGGGAAGACGAAAATTGATTGCCCTTTGATGTATATGGTAAAGGAAGTGTCGCCTACTAGAGGGGATGGTATAGTGATGGGGCGTAATGGTGTTAATGTTGCTAGGAATGGGGTGGGTAAGTTTCTCTCTCCTTCTCCTTCTATAGTGCGTGTTGCTTTGGCTGAGGAGAGTTCCTCTATGTTTGACTCTGATTCGTCTTCATTGAGGGACCATGTTAGAAAGGCCCAAGGTATATGTTTGCTTCCTGATTGTTTGGGGCCTGGTGATAGGTCCATGGGGGTGGGTTTGCAATGCAATGGTAGTGTGGTAGGGATTGTTGATAGACTTTTGGAGGAGGGGCTGTTGTTCACTAACAGTGAGGTGAATGACGACAGTGAGGTGGATGGTGATTTGGGTGGTGATTTCTGTTTGGCTTTGTGTGATCAAGGTGTTGTGGGGCCTGTTTAGGTGGTGGAGGAGGGGTCCAACATTGAAGTGGTGGAGATGTGCGACCAGTGGCTATTGATTGTTCGGATCTGTTTAATGAGAATTGGAGGAAGGAGAATGTGGTTGAGGTTGCCGCTCACATGGGTATTGATTTTGGCAAGTGTAAGGTGCAAGGGGAGGCTTTACTATTGGAGTTGATGGATGAGAAAGAGGAGGATGGAAGTTGTAAGGAGAAAGCCATTATTATTCACCATCCGTCGTCTTCTCCATGGAAAGGTGAAAGGGAATTGCTCAATTTGGTTTGCACGATAAATTATGATGGGGCGAGTGGGGGAAAGGGTGTGAAGGAGGGAGGTAAAGGTGGAGGGAAAAGGAGGGTGAAGGGGACTTTAGCTGTTTCCAAATGAAGTTACGAATCATCTCTTGGAATGTCTGAGGTCTCAATTGACTCTTAGGAAGTGGAATGCTCGTATTGTTTGTTTACAGGAAACGAAGATGGATTGCATGAATGGTAGAGTGGTTAGGAGCTTGTGGGGGAATCGGTTTATCGATTGGGCTTGTTTGGAGTTTAGTAGTGCGTCAGGAGGTGTGATTATGATGTGGGATAGGCGGTGGGTCTCTTTGAGGGGTACCCGCTTGGGTCGATTCTCGATCTCTTGTTCCTTCTCGATGGTGGCGGATGGTTTTTACTGGGTTTTTTCCGGTGTGTATGGTCCTATTGATGATGGTTTAAGGGGTGCTCTGTGAGAGGAGTTAGGGGATATTAGAGAGGCTTGGCATCTTCCTTGGTGTGTGGGTGGTGACTTCAATGTGGTTAGGGCCCCGTCAGAGAGATCTTTTGGAGGGAGATGGACTAGGGCATGGAGATGTTTTCGGAGTTTATCGATGGACAGGATTTGCATGATCTCCCGCTTGTGGGAGCTTCTTTCACTTGGTCCAGTTATAGGGACATTCCGACTTTCTCCCGCATTGATCGTTTCTTGGTTTATGGGGATTGGGAAGAGCATTTTCATGATGTGGTTCAGACTATTGTTACTCGGTTCACGTCGGATCATGCCCCTCTTCTGATGGATTGTGGGGTATTGTTTCAGGACGCTCTCCGTTTAGGTTTAAGAACATGTGGCTTCGGGCTATTGACTTTCAGAGTCAGGTAGCTGTGTGGTGGGCTTGTGATGTTTGGCTGGCTCTCCGAAGTTGCATTTGCTGAAATCTTCGCTTATCACTTGGAATAAGGAGGTTTTCAGTAATCTGGCCTGGAGGAGAAATGTGTTGATGTCCGAGATTGATGGTATGGGTAGAGTTGATTTGAGTACAGGTATGGATGAGGCTATAAGAGCTCGGAGGATGCAGTGTCTAGCAAGTATTAAGGAGATTGTTGTTCAGGAGGAGATTTCATGGCGTCAGAAATCTCGAGTTATATAGCTCAAGAAAGGTGATCGGAATACTAAGTTTTTTCATCGATCCGTGAATGCGCGAAAGAGGTTCAATTTTATTGGGAGCTTATCCATTGATGGTTCTTGGTTGGCCTCTGAGGAGGAGCTCCGTTTGGGGATTCTTGCTTACTATCAGCGGTTGTTTACTGAGAGCTAAAGTTGGAGACCGAGTATGGATGGGCTTGCTTTTTATTCGATTGATCAGGGTGAGAGGGACATATTGGAGATTCAGTTTACTGAGGAAGAGGTTATGCGGGCCTTGAAGTCGTGCAATGGGGATAGAGCTCCGGGTCCCGATGGGTTTTCTATGCGCTTCCTTCTAGAGTGTTGGCCTATTCTGTGGGAGAAGGTGATGGGTACCTTTCGTGTTTTTCATGAGGAGGGTTGCTTTGTGAAGTCTCTTAATGCCACTTTCATTTCCCTTATACCAAAAAAGGGGGATGTTAATGATATTAAGGACTACATACCCATCAGTTTGGTGGGATGTATTTACAAGCTCATCGCGAAGGTGCTTTCTTTTCGCATGAGGGGTGTGTTGGATGGAGTTATTTCGGATACTCGGAATGCTTCTGTGGGGGGTCGCCAGATTATGGACTCTACTATCATTGTTAGTGAGATGGTGGATGCTAGGATGCTGAGTGGGAGGCCGGGGATTTTGGTGAAGCTGGATGTGGAAAAGGCTTATGATCATGTGCATTGGGGATTCTTACTGTATATGCTGGGGAGGATGGGGTTTGGTGAGAGATGGCGTAAGTGGTTGGGTATTCGGCGATTGATTCCCTTCAATCAAGCTTTGTTGGGAAAGTGGATTTGGCGTTTTGGTGCTGAGAGGAACCGTTTATGGAGGAGGATGATTGTTTGTCGGTTTGGGGTAGTTAGGGGTGGTTGGTGTTTTGGCAAGGTCCGGACCCGCTGAGGGGTGGGTGTGTGGAAGAATATCCGTTGGGGATGGGATTTATTCGCTACTTTTTACAGATTCAGAGTGGGAGATGGTCGTCATGTATGTTTTTGGACGAATTGGTGGTGTAGTGAGAGCTCTCTCGCCATCTCCTTCCCTCAGCTCTTTTGGATTACTCGTGACCGTCATGCTTTTGTAGCCGACTAATATCACCTTGATAACGGTAGGCTTATGTGGGATGTCTTATTCGTGCGTCATTTCCAAGACTGAGAGCTAGAGGAGGTTGTTGGTTTGTTGGAGCTTTTATACTCTCAGGTTGTAGGGGTTGGGCAGGATGCTTTGATTTGGTCTCCTTCTCCTTAGTGGCGGTTTTCGGTGGCCTCTTTTCTTCGATGCCTTTCGCCTAGGGTGGATGCGGCTTTTCCTTGGAAAGCGGTCTGACGCTCAAAGGCCCCTTTCAAGGTGGCATTTTTCTCTTGGTCGGTTGCATGGGGTCGCATTCTCACTTTGGATGTGCAGAGGCGGAGGGGTTTCATTGTGGTTAACTAGTGTATTATGTGCATGAAGGAGGGGGAGTCTGTTGACCATCTCCTTTTGCATTGTCCGGTGGCCTATGATTGCTGGTGCTTTCTCTTTGCCCTCTTTAGTGTGTAGTGGGTTATGCCAGCATCGGTGCATGATGTTTTAGCCGCTTGGAGATGTATGCATATTGGGTTGCTTACTCGCTCTTTTTGGAGGGTGGCCCCTCTATGCCTTTGGTAAGGCATTTGGCTGGAACGGAATAGACGATGTTTTGAGGGTATTGAGTCCCCGTTAGGGGCCTTAAAGGATTTTATTCTTTCCAATTTGTTTTATTGGGTGGAGGGTTAATATTGTATATCTTTTAATGAGAAGTTAAGAGTTTTTGGCATCGCTTTGCTCTTAGGACCTTTTTGTATATGGGATGCGCTCCCCATTTGAGCGTCTTTTTATATTCATACTTTCTTATCAAAAAAAATATATGCCAGGGTTGTTGAACATATAGCTTTTTAAGAGATTTTGTATGCAGATTTTGATAATATTGATTCTACAATTCAGATTGAGTTTTCTCTTGGGACTTTTTGCTCTAGAATTCAACTATCTACGTTCCACTTCGATTATATTGCTTCTTCCATCTCTTATTCTGATTGTTTCTTGCAGGAAATTTCTTTTTCTTGGAGTTCCTGAAATTCTTCTCATAGTCGTTAAAGGCGCTCAGGCGTCAGGCGCCTCTCAGTGCGTCATGCAGGGTGACTTCAATGACTCGCGCGCCTTTACAGCTAAGTGCGCCCAGAGCTATTGTAGCCCCTAATCTGGTCATGTTAGTTACTATTAGCTACTTTCTCTTCACGTGAATCAAGATTTTAATTGAAGACAACTAGCATCTACTGCCTATTATATTAAAACAATAACAAAAACAAAACGAGGAAATGAAACGAAAGAGATATTAGCTACTTTCTCTTCACGTGAATCAAGATTTTAATTGAAGACAACTAGCATCTACTGCCTATTATTTTAAAACAATAACAAAAACAAAACAAGGAAATGAAAAGAAAGAGAATAAAGGGAAAGAAACAGAACTCTAGGGAAAAGCAAACCACTTTATCTCTATTCAAATCAGTCAAGTACGTAATCTCTAACTCTTCATATTCAACACCTTTCTCTCTCTCTCTCTCTCTCTCTCTCACACACACAGAGAGAGAGTTTATCACACACGATTACATAAATACAAACACACAGAGTTTTCAATCAAATTATAATTATTTTTTTCAAAAATCTCTTTTTCCTCTTTGTTTATTCCCTTTTTCTTAAAGATGTTATTTTGTCTTAAATAAAATTCTTTTTTCTTCTTCTTTTGAAACTCTGTTTTCTGCTTTTCATCTTCTTCTTTTTTCTTTTTTCTTTTTCCTTCTTTTAAACTATGATTTTCTGCTTTATTGGAATAAAATATTTGTCTTAAACCTTTCTCTCTGTCACAATAAAACATTGAAGTTGTTGATTTCTTTGGAAAGATGCACGCCGAAGATTAATAAGATTGGGAGGCGAGCTTGGACAATTACTATGAGTGGAAACCTATAGCAGAAGATAGAAATATGTTGTTCGTGAAACTTAAAATGAAGAGTATTGCCTTTCAATGGTGGAAGAGAGTTGAAGAACGGGGTGCTTGGCAAGGGAAACCAAAAATCAACACATGGCAACATATGAAATCAGAACTACAGAAGAAATTTCTGCCTGCTGATTATTTGATAGAATTGTACCAAAGATTTCACGGCTTAAAGCAACGAGACATGTTTGTTGAAGAATATACATCAGAGCTTAATAGTCTCTCATTTCGAGTTGGGTTAAATGAAAGTAACGAACAACTGACATCTCGTCATCTTTCTAGTTTGCATTAGTTCATTAGAGATGAGATGAGAGTTGTCCGTTTGTTCAACCTTGAAGATGCTCAACATTATGCATTAGTGGCCGAAAGAAGAGTAATATGTCGTGGTGACAGGAAATTTATTTTTGGATGACCAGATGGTGTTTGGCAAAAGAATACAGTTGTTGTCCGAGGTACTCAAAGTGCTCTACTCGAACAGGTGGTAAGAACATTGTGGGTGCTGATAGGAGTGAAAAGGGAGAACAAATAACAAGATTTGGCCCACAAAACAGTGCTAGTATGAGCAATTTAGTCGGGTGGCGGCACGTCACAGGTTGGTTGTTTCAATTGTGGAAAGAAGGGGCACACATCTTATGTTTGTACAACACGAAGGGTGAACCTAGCAGAGTTAGAAGATGGAGAAATAGAATTGTATGAAGCAATATATGATGAGTATGACGGGGAAGAGAAGGTTGTTGATCGGTTTCCAGTAAAAGGAGAGTCTTTGGAGGGTGATGACAACACCTAAAGTCGAGGAAGAAGACTGGAGACGACACGTATATTCTGGACACGAGTCCTTTGTGGTGGAAAGGTGTGTAACATGATTCTTCAAGGGGGAAGTAGAGCAAACATTGTTTTAAAGGAGGCAGTACACAAACTCACACTACAAACAGAGAAGCATTTGAATCCCTACAAGGTTGCATGCTTTCGAAAAGCGAATGAGGTGTTGGTCACTTCAAGGTGTTTGGTTAAATTCACTATGGGCAATAATGTCAACAATGAAGCTTGGTGTGACATTCTTCCCATGGATGCATGCCAAATCTTATTACGAAGACCATGGTTGTTTGACAAAGACATGATCCGTTATATTAGGGCCAATACCTACTCGTTTCATAAAGATGGAAAAAAGTTGACTTTGCAACCACACAAAGACGAAGTCACCAACATTCCTAATGTTACTAAAGTTAATGGGTTTTTGACAGCCCACAAATTTGAACTTGAGAGCAAGAGAGTCGGGAGTTATGTATGCACTTATTGCTAAGAAAGTGCAAGATGATCAACCTTTATAATCAGATGAGTATCCGGTTGAAATTTAGCAAGTACTGATGGAGTTCCAAGAATTGGTTGGTCATGATTTGCCACAAGGTTTACCACCAATGGGAAGTATTCAACATGTTATTGGTCTAGTGCATGGTGCAGCTTTACCAAACCTTCCTTCTCATAGGATGCCACCCATGCAAGGAGTTCAAATCCAAAGTCAAGTGGAAGACTTGATTGCTAAAGTTTTTTTGCGAGAATGCAAGAGTCATTGCGCTGTTCAGGCATTGCTCACACCCAAAAATGATGGATCATGGAGGATGTGTGTTGGCAGTCTCGCCCTCAACAAAATTACAATGAAGTGCGGGTTTTGGATTTCTCGCCTAGAGGATATACTCTATTTGTTAGTGGGGTCCAAGGCATTTTCCAACATAGACTTGAGAAGCGGGTATCATCGATTCGTATGAGGAGTGGAAATGAATGGAAGACAGCCTTTAAAACTCCAAGTGGAGTTTACGAGTGGTTAGTGATACCATCTGGACTATTCAATGCTCCCAACACATTTATGCGAGTTATGGCCGAGGTACTTCAACCATTCTTGGGCTCATTTGTTGTTTTTTTCGATGATATATTGTGTTACCTGGACTCGGCATCTCCGGCGACAATACAGGCGTCGATGTGGACACGGGTGCGGGATACGCGTCGGACACTTGAGTTTTCAGGTCGGACCCGGCAGCGTTATAGATCTGATGTGTCTTGCAGCGTCGAAGAGGGATAACGAGAGACATAGAGGAAAGAGGACCAGCTTTACAGAGCTTTTGTGGCGAAAAAGAGGAGATGCGAACGAGAAGAGCAGTTGTGAGGCGAAGGAGAAGAGCAGTGGTGGATTGGGAATGAGGGTTTCAATTAGAAGAAGAAGAGAGGCGGGGAATTGGAGTTGGGAACTAGGGTTTTAATCACACGTTTTATTTCCCTTTAATGTATTTTTTTTTTAACTTGCCCTTTAATGTACTTGTTTATTAGTTTTCAGCCCAAGTGTATAAGATGAAGTATGGGCCTCTTGACCCAATAAGGGACTTTATTTGGACTTTTGAATTTGATAATAATAAAAAATGATGGGCTTTGAATCAGATGTGAAAATAATGGGCTTTGAATATATTAATGGACTTTCCAGTTATTAGTTATGGGCTGAATTTGAAGAATCTTTATGAAGAAAGATAAAATAAATAAAATTATATTTATTATATATTGATATAATTATATGTATAGATATATCAAAATTTAAAAACAATTAAAATATATATATGTGTGTGTATCGATGATATATCATATATACATATTAATTTATTCTTGTTTTTTTTATTTTTACGTGTCCAAGTACCCGTGTCTAATTTTTGGACAGCTTAAATTCGAGTCCCCGTGTCCTATAATTTGATGAGTAGATGGATCCGACCTCTAGACACATACCCGTGTCCGACACCTGCACCCGAGTCCGAGTAACATAGATGATATATAATATGTAGTAAGACAAAAGAAGAGCATTTAATCCATCTGCATCAAGTTATAGAGGTTCCCTGTAGAAAGAAGTTATATGTAAACTTGAAAAAGTGTTCTTTTCTGTGCAACGAAGTTGTGTTTCTTGGGTTTTGTGTTTCAGCCAATGGATTGCAAGCTGATCCCGAGAAAGTTGGGGCTATTAAAGAGTGGCCAATGCCCCAATCAGTGGCTGATTTTCGCAGTTTCCATGGATTGGTTTCATTCTATAGGATGTTTATTCACAATTTCAGCTCCACTACGAGTCCAATCATTGAATGCTTACAAGAAAATGTTTTTGAGTAGTCAAAATAAGCACAGAGCATTTGAATAAATAAAAAGATTGATGACGGAAGCTCCGATACTCGCAAGAACGGATTTTTAAGAAGCTATTCACTACATCGCATTCTAGAATAGGGGCTGTATTAAAGGGCCATGACTACCCTCTTCCATGACACGATACATCAAGAAATAGAAGTCTACGTAGACCACATGATTCAAGGACAGTGGAATTCTTCAGTGATAAGTTGTCAGGGCTAATTTTCATTATTCCAGTTGTGACCTGGAATTTTATGCATTAGTTCGTGCAATCCAACATTGGGAACACTACCAAGCATATAAAAAGTTCATGATTTATTAAGATCATCAGGCTCTAAGGTACTTGAACTCTCGAAAGAAGTTGAATGCTCGACATGCCAAGTGGAGTTCGTACTTGCAAGAGTTCAATTTTTGCCTCAGGTACAAAGGTGGCGAGTCTAATAAGGTTTGCGGATACTTTGAGTCGAAGAAATCTATTGTTGACACTGATGAGTACAAGTTATTGGGTTTGAGAAGCTGAAAAATCAGTATGTTGCAGATCCGTATTTCAGTTATGTAGTTGCTGAACTCCAAGATTCTGCAGGTTCGAAGATGCTGCCATTTAGAATGCATAATGGGTATTTGTTTAAAGGAAACTTGTTGTGCATTCCAGAGAGATCATTACATGACCAAATTATTAGAGAGCTTCATGGAAACGGATCAGGACGACATTTTGGCAAAGACAAGACACTAGCAATGGTGGTTCATCGTTATTATTGGCCTGGGATGTACAAGAATGTGAATAGGCTGGTGTGGAGGTTTCAAAAAATTTAATTTGGAAAGGGAACTTCACAAAAACACAGGGTTATACACACCCTTACCCGTGGCTGAAGCTGTTTGGGTTCATATTAGCATGGATTTTGTTTTAGGAATTCTGAAGACTGCAAGGGGCCATGATAGTATATTTGTTGTGCTGGACCGTTTATCCAAAATGGCACATTTCATTCCATGTTCTAAGACTGCAGTTGTCACACATGTAGCTGAGTTATTCTTCAAAGAAGTGGTGAGACTACATGGTGTGCCAACTTCTATTGTTTCGGATAGGGATGGAAAGTTTACTAGACACTTTTGGAGGACTGTTTGGAGAAAGTTTGGGACTGAACTAAAGTACTCCACCACATGCCACCCACAAACAAATAGACAAACTGATGTAGTAAATCAAAGTTTGGGCAATATGATGAGATGCCTCATTGGAAGCAATGTGAAGACATGGGATTTGATAATTCCACAAGCTAAATTTGCATACAATAATTCTGTGAACAGATCTATAAAGAAGACACCTTTTGAGGCTGCTTAAGAACTAAAATCTCAGCATATTCTTGATCTAGTGCCGCTACCACATGAGGTAGAAGTGAGGGATGATGGAGAAGAATTTGTAGATCACATCAAAAGGGTGCACAAAGAAGTAAGGATAGCAATAAGGCTAGTGTTAGAGTTATTATATTTAGTTGTTATTTCTTTTATTATACTTCAGGGCACTATTGTAATTTTCTCTACCTTTAATAAATAGGTGAGGAGTGTGGGATAACCCTAAGGATCCAACACTCACTTTTCACGTAGTTTTCTTTCTTCCTCTTCTTCTTCTTCTACAACAAACACTAGATTCTTAACTTCAACTTGGTATCAGAGCGAAATCAAGATCCAAACTTATTCAACTTCAATTGTTGAGAGGAGTCTACTGCAGAGAACTGACGCTGACGTCATTCTGATGTCGTCAGATTCTGGTCCAGATTCATCCCAACTTGCTCGGCTCAATTTTCTGCTAATTATAACGGGTACTATGATGTATTATGATGCTATTTGAGCGGCGTTTTTGTTTTTCTTGAAACAAGTTTGAATCCCAGGCCCATAACCAATGTTTTTGTTGCTGTTTTCTGGTTGTTATGGCCCAAACCAGTTTTTTTTTTTTTAAATTGTATTTTTTTCTGCTGTTCGGGAATTTTTAATCTGCTGTTTGGGAATCTCTCTTGCTGCTGTTTTCTGGATGTTATCAGCCAAAAACAGTTTTTTAAATGGTGTTTTTGCTGCTGTTCGGGAATTTTAAACCTTTTGTTTGAGAATTTCTCTTGGTGCTGGTGTTCTCTTTATGGTTGAAATCTGTTTTAAGGGTTGACGTGTGAACTTTAGAGGAGAAGCTTGGGTTGTGAGTTGATTCCGAATCTATAATTTGTTCACCTTTAGTTGACTTGTTAAGGTATTCACAATTTACTAAGGATGATGACATGCCCAAGTCAATTACCTCACAAAAATTGAATGGGGTTAATTATCGTGCTTGGGCTCATGCCGTTCAGGTGTTTCTACGTGGGCGAAGGAAATTATAGTACTTAACTGAAAATCCTCCTTCCGACCTCCTTCCGACGAGAAAAAAATTGAAGATTGGGCTTCTAAGGATAGTATTGTTATGGGATGGTTATGGCATAGCATGGAACCCGAGATTGCTAGTACTGTTGCTTTTTGTGACTCCTCTAAGAAGATTTGGGACTCGATTACTAAGTCGTTTTTGCACCAGAGTAATGTTTCCCGAGTTTATGAGTTATATGAGAAGATTTTTGCTACGAAGCAATCCGGAAAAGCATTGTCAGAATACTATAGTACTCTGAAAATTTTGTGGGATCAGTTACTTCAACATCGACCATTTACTACACATCTAGAGCAGCAAAAGCGGTATTGGGAAGAGTTTATGATTGCTTCATTGCTATCTGGTTTGGATACAAATCTTCGTGGCTTCAAAGATCAAATTCTTGCTAGCAAAAAGTTACCTACAGCCGCTAATGCTTATTCTCGACTATTGAGATCATCCTTGGGACAAAAGTCCATTGTACCTCCTCTAAAGTCTTTTGCATTGGTCTCTAGGACTAGAGGTGGTAGTAGTTCTCGTGGTACCCGTGGTGGTTGTGGTTTCCATAGTAGTGGATGTTCTAATGGACGTGGTGACAGAAAGTGTGACCATTGTGGTGATTGAGTTTGGTTTTCAACGCTCTACATCTGATCATTCTGTGTTTGTTCGTCACTAATCTACTGGTACTATTGTTTTGATTGTTTATGTTGATGATATTATTATATCGCGGAGTGATTCAGTAGGCATTGCTGAGTTGAAACGTCATTTGAGTCAACATTTTCATACTAAAGACTTGGGTGTTCTTCGTTATTTCCTTGGAATTGAAGTTGATCGTTCTCATCAGGGCATCGCACTGACTCAACGGAAATATGTTCTTGATCTTCTTTCTGAGACCGGTCTTTTGGGTGCTAAACCTCCTGATACTCCTATGGATTCAACAATGAAATTGGATGGAGAACAAGGGGAGTTGTTTGTTGATGTTGGTCGGTATCGACGATTGGTTGGGAAACTGAGTATCTTACAGTTACCCGTCCTGATATTACTTATGTTGTAGGTGTTGTTAGCCAGTATATGCATACGCCTCGCCAGCCTCATTTTGATGCTATTTGTCATATTTTGCATTACCTAAAGGGTGCGCCAAGGAATGGCTTATTGTATACACCCTCTTCTTCATTATCTGTAATCGGGTTCAGTGATGCTGATTGGGCTAGCAGTCATTCTGATAGGCGATCTACATCAAGGTATTGCACCTTTGTTGGTGGTAATCTTATTACTTACGCAGTAAAAAGCAATCCGTAGTTGCTCGCTCTAAAGTTGAGGCTGAATATCATGCTATAGCAGGCACACACTGCTTCCGAGATGTTGTGGGTTCGGTCTCTTCTTCAGGAGATGGGTTTTAGTGTTCCTACTCCTATGCCGATGCATTGTGATAATCAGGCTGCTATCTTTATTGCTAACAATCCAGTTTTTCATGAGCGGACCAAGCATATAGAGATGGATTGTCATTTCATTTAGGATCTGTTGATGCGAAAACAAATTGTTACTCCCTATATCTGCTCTAGCAACCAACTGGGTGATATTCTCACAAAGCCTCTTGCTTGTCCTTCTTTCAACGCATATCTTTCAAGCTGGGCATGTTTCATTTGTATGCTCCAGCTTGAGGGGGAGTATTAGAGTTATTATATTTAGTTGTTATTTCTTTTATTATAACACTCACTTTTCACGTAGTTTTCTTTCTTCTTCTTCTTCTTCTTCTTCTTCTTCTTCTTCTTCTACAACAAACCCTAGATTCTTAACTTCAACTGCTAGTAATGAAACATATGCAACAACAGCCAATCAACAACAAAAGGTTAAATTTTTTTAAGAGGGTGACATGGTTTTGGTGCATTTGAGGAGAGAAATATTTCCGAAAGGCACGTACCACAAGTTAAAGTCTAAGAAGTTTGGACCATGTAAGGTGCTGAAAAAAATTAGCTCAAATGATACGTTTGAGAACTGCCACTTAACCTCCAAATAAGTCCAATTTTCAATGTGTCTGATCTGTATTTGTTTGAAGGATTTGATGGGGAACCAGCTTCAACCTAGGCGCAACACGAGCATTTTCCAAAGGTGCAACCTAATATTGTCGAAGATGTATTGGATGTTAAAGAGATGAAGTCAAGGAGGGGCAACCAGTATAGGAAATTTCAGTAGTTGGGTAAAACCGGCATGTGACAGTATATGGATCACTGAGGAAGAGCTGAAAAGAGTTAAACCAGATATATATGCTCAAGTTGGGGAGGTTTTCTCGCAGGAGTCGAGTTTTTCCCAATTGGGTGGAGTTGATGCAGGGGCATCTACAAAGTATGTCCAAGACTAATCGGGCTAGTTAGTCTTATGAATTTCTATTACTTCCTTTCTTCCTATGTGCTTCAATTTATTTTAATGTTTTATGTTATTTGATAGATGTTTAAGTAGTCATGTGAGAGACATGTGACTTTTTTAAGTACTTTAGAGGGCTAGGATTTATTAGTTATAAAAGAAGTCAACACCTAAGATGCTAGGGTTGTTGAACCCTAGTATAAATAGTCTTTTAAGAGACTTTGTATGTAGTATTTTGATAATATTGATTCCAGAATTCAGATTGAGTTCTCTTGGTTATTTTTGTCCGAGAACTCAACTATCTACGTTCCCCTTCAATTATATCGCTTGTTCCATCTTTTATTCTGCTTGTTTCTTACTGAAATTTTTTTTTCCTTGGAGTTTCTCTCTGCTGCAGTTAGCAACTTGCTACTGCTCTTAATATAAAATGAATATTAAGCAATGTCCATGTGTCATTCTTTTCTTTTAGGGATTTGACATGTCCGACGCATGGATACATACTAGTATCCGACACACGTATCCGAGTCCGTGTAACGTAAGTTTTTATATACTGCCTACGGTAGAATAAATGAGTAGTTCACTTGAGAAGATCAAAAAGGAAAAAGTTCAAAGTACTAGAAATATCATGAAATCAAAAGTGTCAAATAAATCAGATACCATGATCTACATCCATTAGGTATACATGCTCTCCACTGTAACTAAGAAGAACCTCTTCTCCATTTGGACTGAATGTGACGTGAGTTAGGTACAAGCTAGAACGACCCTGCAAAGAAAATGATAGAATGTTAGAATAGCAAAATGGCGGATTAGATTTCGACCAATATAAATATATATATGTGCTTCCCTTTTCCTATAAGAAAGAAATTTTTTATTGAAAGCTACCAGTTTGACTTAAAGAATAACCCACATGAATTGGTTAACTATTAGTATCCACTTCTGGTAAAATTAGAAGAACAGAGTACAGGACACTTGAATCACATTATGATTCACATGCAAAATCTCGACTTCTACACATTTTTCTTTCACATTCCCAAGTCATCATGTCGCACCAGTGGAACAAATTCGAAACTAAACCACGTTTGTCAGGATATATTTCATTTCCCTATTTAACATCCAAACACACTGGCATTCATCTGTTCACATATATATAGCCGCATCTACAGAGAACATGATATTCAAGCGACTTCTATCCATTTAGCTGGCAATATTACTAGCCGCTTGTTTTCCAGTTCACTGGTTCCATTCTCAAACTTTTTATCTTCATGTAATTGTACCACAAATAATTGATGACCGCATGGGTGATTTAACAGATTTATCCCACACACTAGTCCAACCAATAAGATTGTATCCAAAGAAAAGGGGATGCAGCAGGACTATTTATATCATGTCTAGTAACTCTAGTCTAATAATCAACACTTTATCCTTATCAAGGGTAATAATTGCATTATCGATCGTATATCCTCATCTTAGATGACATGCAATCTCTAAATCCTTGTGCTGCATTGGTTCGGGAACATTAATAATCAAACAGAGTTCAGAGAACTGGTAATTGTGATGTGGAAAAGAAAACTAATTAAATACCTGTCATAATGAGCATCATTTCAAAGCGGTCAAATCCAGTGCAACACAGATACAGTGAACAAAGAGGATTGGGTTATTATCAGGAGCTATTTCTTCACAAAGTTTCAGCAAACTTTGCAGAACATTTTTACCGGCACATTCCAATAAAATCAGGTACATGCACATTGCCTACACACTATTTCTTTGGATGCTACTGGCAGCAAATATAGAACCCCTAATAATTCCGGATAGTCACAATTACAACGCATTCAAAGCAGGACCTAACGCCAAACTAACGGATAGCAACCTTAGCAGGACGAGGCAAAGCATGTTCATAATGGGTTCACTGTAATCCCTGCCTTGCTCATTCAGCAGCACTAGCTTTCAGAAACATTAAAACTATGACCACCACCATTTTCTTCTCTCTTTGTAAAGTATTGAGCAGGTATCTATAACATAAACAATATGCATTGACTACCTTAGTTACTGTTTCCTGGATCCCCCTTATCAGTAATTTTTTGAAACATAGTATTTACTCTTTAAGATGAATAGGACTTTAAGTTGGTTGAATTTGTAACTTCTGTTACAGGCAAGAAACCAAGCCAACAAAAAGAAGAATGCAGCACAGCATATGCTTTTCTTTTCTCTCTTCCAGTCTCAAAACCTTGACCTAGGGCTCGAGAGCAAAACTTGTGCTGAAGGTTGCTACTCATATCACATGCAATCTAGATTGAACATATTAGGAGACTGTCCAATGCACCTGTTGGTCAAATTTTAACCTAAACTAAATCCTGACAGACAACCAGACGGGTCAAGATCTTCGAGTGTGATTGTGGTGAAATAAAGAAAAAGTTAAGTGGACCTTACGCATTGAATCACAAATCATAACCTATGACACCAGCTCCAGCCCGACGGCGGAAAATAAAATGAATAGTTGCGACATTGATGAGAAGGAAATTATCAACTCAACCCATCTCCCTGCTGAAAGAAGCTTCCAGGGCTAAAGATGACTCGTGGAAGGACTATTTTCAAATCAAGATGAAATTAAGAATGGAAGTAGGGTGTGAATTAAGTACATAGTTTTCCAATTTCCTAGCCACACTTGAAAACTTCAGAAGAACACATTTGAATACCTCAAACAAAATTGCTAAAACAACTAGGACAGCCAAAATAGTAGTATCTCTTTTCAATCTGAATATGGGCTCCCCTGGTCTCTCTTCCTGCCCTTAGGATGGTCTATCTCGACAAGTTTAAGAGGGGGTCTGCCTTTTACCTACTCTTGGTGGGGGTGGAGAGTGGGAATATATAGCAAAATTCTCATAAAGCACTCTTATAAAAGCTTGCACTGCCAAAGTATTACCAAAAACTTTGCTATCCACGCAAGTGTCCACTCAAGTATTAAAAAATGCTTGTTATCCATCAAGTGTCCCACATCCAATGTATTCAGGATATGTACTCAATTAACATGAATGGAACATATAAATGATAATCTGAATACATCTATTTATAGTTTAAGAGAAAGTATCCAAATATAAAACAGTAGGAAGAAAAAATAAAAGAATCATAGTGAAGATGCTGATCATTACACTTATAACACCACTTAAAAAGACAATGTTCTTTAAGCATGAAATATAGAGCTTGGAAATACAATATCTTTTGTTATTCTTTTCCTCATTTACTTTATGCCCACTACAAACCATAATGCTATTCCAAATTGTGAAACAATGGCTTCAGCAAAGCAACTCAAATCTCTGAAGTTCAAAAGATAAACATTAATTATATATACATATATATATATTGAGTATTTTACAAAAAATTCTTTTGATAGGCAACAGATAAATATTAGTTGGTTGGCCATGTTCCGAAACACACCTAAACAAAAACTAAAAAAGAGTGGACACAGAAACGTCTTTTACAAGATATCATTGGCTTAAACAGCCCAAAAAATGTATAAAAGTGAACCCTGCCCAATCCAACGACCCTTCAAACCATATACAACGCTATTGCATCAGAATTAAATAACTACATGAGATGAAGGTCACGAAATAAGTAACATTATAGCATTAGCAACATAAAATACACAAAATCTATTATGATTTCAAGCACGAAAAAAACAAAGAAAAGGACTAATAAGAAGTGCTAGTACTGCAAGAGGACTAACACGGTCAGAAAGATGCATCGGGCAGAAATAGTTGACACAAAGAGGTGGTGCCGACTTTTTCCGACAAGATGAGAGCGGTGGCAGCATCCGTCTATCATATAAACGAGCAAACACATCACTGCAAGAATTCACAAACCATAATTAGGAGAAATAGGAAAAAAAATAGTAGTTATGCAATTAACATTGACCACAACAAGATACCTCCCACCGACGAGGAGCAAATGAGGCCTGGTGGAACTGATATCGCAAGATTTCAGAGCAAGCAATTGCTTAGGAGGATCAGCTAATGACTTCTTTACTCCACACCGCAAATCAAGCTGCCATCAAGTACTAAAAATGTGAAAAGAAAAACAATAATATCAAAACTTTTAGATTTGGGATTGGGGGGAGGAAAAAAGAAACCAAATGCATATGAGATCAACAATTACAGCACGAAATAAGACCAAATAAAGGAGCACCAAAGTACTTCACAGTTTCCACAGCCCAGTGAAGGACCTACAGTATTCAGATTGGGGCCACTTGCCCCCTAAAGCATAATACTCTTCCTTTGAAAAAATAACAATAATATATAGATAAAATATTAAAATTGCCCCCTATGAAGTTATCAAAAACTCCTTTGCATTGCCCCCACAATCCCAAGGAATCTTTTTCTTAAAGGTATCCGCCCCTCACATTATCTTCCAAGTCCGTTTGCAGTCTAAGATTAAACATGAACTGAAAAATAAAAGCTGCTACAATGCTTTTTCTTAAAGGATTGCTCGTGATCGACACATCTCTATTATTGACTGTTATCACCTTGATACCGGGAGGATTGTTTGGGATGTTCTGTTCTCGCATCCTTTTCAGGATTGGGAGTTGGAGGAGGTTTCAGGGCTGTTGGAGCTGTTGTACTCCTTGACGGGCATTGGTGTTGGTGCGGATTCTTTGGTTTGGAATCCTTCTCCTCTCAGATGTTTTACGGTCTCTTCTTTCGTCCATTGCTTGGTGCCTCGGATTGGCCAGGTTTTCCCCTGGAAGGCAGTATGGCGCACCAAGACCCCTTTCAAAGTTGTTTTCTTTAGATCGTCGGTGGCGTGGGGCCGTATCCTTACGTCGGATGTTTTGAGACGGCGGGGGATTGTGGTGGCCAACCAGTGTTTTCTATGCAAGAAGGACGGTGAGTCCATTGATCACCTCTTCTTACATTGTCCGATGGCTTACGACTTTTGGTGTTTGATTTTTGGTTTGTTTGGGATGTGTTGGGTGATGCCGGCCTCGATTCAGGAGGTTCTTCTTATATAGAGGAGGGGGGTACCTAGGTCTCATGTGCGTTCCTTTTGACAGGTGATTCCGTTGTGCTTATGGTGGTGTTTATGGCTCAAGCGGAACCGTAGGCGCTTTGAGAGGATTGAATACCCGTTAGGGGTTTTGAAGGAAGTTTTTATTTCCTCATTGTTTTATTGGGTGGAGGGTCAATATTGTAAATCCATAGATGAAAGTTAGATTTCTTGGGTTCTCTTGGCCCGTAGTGGCTTTATGTATTCTTTGGGATGCAATCCTCGCTTGAGTGTTTTTTATACAATTACTTATTTATCAAAAAAAATAATAATAACTAAAATTTATTAAGGATTTACATCATGTGGTGGCTAGGTTCAACAGTTGTTTAGCTGTAGGTTTAAATTTCTATCCTTGGTTACGATTGGTTGATTCATTGAAAAGTAATAATTTAAGTTGGCTTGGAGTCTTTTAACTATCCAGCAAATCATTAGCTTATAAATTTTATATCTTGACAATATTATAATGCAGACATTGAATGGTTTCAGCATGCCTCACATTTGCAAATGTGGGTTTCCTCTAAAACATAAGAGATTTTCAAATGGTTCACTATGTTAAAATTAGTGTAGAACTCACCAATCACTAAAAGATGGATATTAAACAAATCCTTATGGAGTAGAGTGCCTATCCTATCTCTTTTTCCCTTTTTCATTAGTATATAGTAGAACACAATTTGTTGCAAATTAAAGTTTAGAAGAAATTTCCATGTCATTTTAAAATTATTCTTTTTCTATAGCTACCATTCTCACATTATTCAAGTCCTTATAGATGAGACCCCTGATTTATACATAAATATGTTACTTGGGCTTATTCAAAGATGATAGATACACACGGTTGATATTCCGAGTTTCTAAACAGGTTACAAGAATGATAAGGTACATCCACTGATCAAAAGACTGAAACAGTAGAGGTCACGTTCTCAAAGTTGCCCATAAAGTGTTTCCTCTTCGAATAGATGTTTGATATCCTAATTAATGTTGACTGCAGACAGACTTGGTGTTAATTCTCAATGTACATAATCCCCAAACAAAAGGGCTCCAGTCAAATAACATCTAGTATAAAAATTTCTTCCTTAAAAGCCTTTGCACAAACCTCTTCCCCATGGTCTACTCTCACCCTCTCTTGAACATCTGCAGGATCTCCAAACACTACAAAGGCATCCATATTGCTTATGCAAATCATACAAAGTGAAAAATAAAAAAATTAACTTCATGGAGCACTGCAACAGATGATTTGATTACAGCTAAGGTTAAGGTACACAAATATGGCACAGCTCAGGTTCTAGTCACTAACTCGTCATACCCTAGTATAAGAATGTCTCAGGTACAGCTCAGGTTCTAAGTCACTAACTCGTCACTAACACCATGTCTGTCTGCAGTCAATGTTGACTGAACACAGACATGGTGTTAAATCTCAATGCACATAATCCCCAAACAAAACGGCTCCAGTCAAATAACATCTAGTATAAGAATTTCTTTCTTATAAGCCTTTGCACAAACCTCTTCCCCATGGTCTACTCTCAGCCTCTCTTGAACATCTGCAACATCTTCAAACACTACAAAGGCATCCATATTGCTTATGCAAATCATACAAAGTGAAAAATAAAAAAACAACTTAAAGGAGCACTGCAACAGATGATTTGATTGCAGCTAATGTTAAGGTACACAAATATGGCACAGCTCAGGATCTAAGTCACTAACTCGTCATACCCTATTTGAGGTACAAATATGTTGGCCTTTTTCTATAGCCTATGAAGAGTCCAAGTTGTTTTGTGGATTTGGTGTCTGAGATTTGAAGATTATCCAAGATCCTTGACAGCACAACAATTGACCCGACTCTAAAAGAGACATAAACTGATAGATGATGTATGGCTCAATGACATGCTGCATAAATAGACTGAGTTGACCCTGCAAAATCACCACTATGAGGATCACCCATTGATGCATGCAGGCACCTAATTTCACCAATGCAAGACTTATAAGAGAACAATCTAGTGGCTACCACTGTAGCACAAATTGCCAAACCTATAGCTCAACTGCTTCTTATTTGAACTTGACTAGACAATCCTAGATCATGAAGGCATCTTACAGGTTCCAAAGAGGAGCTGGAATCAATTAGAGCCTAGAAAACCATGTCAACATGACCACCCCCTCATTTGTAGTCTAGTACAAGTAGTCCTTTTGCTCACACCCATATTTACGGACCCAAGTTCCTGGACAATAAACAATTTACCAAACTTAAATCCTTGTAAAAGAAACACTTAAAATTTACTAAGTTATCGCTGTCGGGAGGCTCCAACCCTGGTGTCCTCTGCATCACAACGACGACCCTAACCACTGCACCATGTGTTGTTTCCTTGCATGTAATGCCTTCTTTTTCCAATCATATCTTAGAGCCCACAGTGCCCACAAAACTTCAATTTTCCTAAATTCCCATTCTCAACCTAGGCTTACAATCCATTGTTTACAAACACTAACCCCAGCTCCCTATTTCAACAACTAAACCCACCAGCGTAACACTGATATTGCAGTTCACCCACGAACTTGGAAAACATAGTCTGCCATGTACACACTACAAAAGTCATTAACGAATAGGCCTGCGTGAAAATAAATGCAACAATGCACATTATTGTTTCAAGTGACATTAGCACCTTGTGAGTGGGTCATACATAGACCTGTCAACGGGTCGGATTCGGACCGGATCGAGGTCAATTCAATCCGAATCCGATAAGCTCAAAACCAACCCGATCCGATCCAATAACCCGATGGATTTTTATATAAGTAATCCATATCCGATTATCTTTCTTGTAGGCTAATCCTTCACAAAAAGAACAACCTTCGATGAGAAACAAAACAATAACACACCAAAAATGAGAAACAAATTGAATGATTAACGAAACAAGTATTCTAGGGTTTACAGACAACTGAGATTGAGTGTGTTTTATGAGATCAAACCTTCATCTTCGATTCATCGGAGACTGAGCCACGAAGATGCAGATTTTGGGTTGCATTGCAAAACAGACGCCGCGAAGATGTAGAGCAGACGCTTTAGCTCTTGCTCTGGGTTGCTTTTAACGAAATTAGGGATTTGTTAGCGGCTCTAGCTTTTTATATAAGAGGATTGGGTTTTATGGGCTTGTTTTTGGTATGAATCTAAATAAACCTAGGAATTGACCCATATTTTATTTGGCCCTACCTTCAGCCCACTAAGCATTGGTGGATAATACATCGCTTTTATGGGCTTGTTTTAGTGTATGGGGCTTGTTTTAGTGTATGAGGCTTGATTAGTAATATTCTTCATTGATGGATATTCAACTTTAAAGGGCATAACGTTTTCCTCGGTTGGAAAATATTAATCTTGGCATCTAAAGAAATTATGGATAAGTTGGCCCAAATAAAAAATAATTAATATTTAATATTTAGATACTGATAAAGTACTAAACATATACACATAAAAATATTAAATTTATATTGATATGTATAATATAATATTATTATTGGATCAGATTATTATCGGATCGGATTAGCATAAATCTAAATCCAATTTATTAAGAAATCAGATTATCGGACTCGGATCGCAATCGGATTATCGGATTTTATTTTCAATCCATATCCGGCTAATCGGATTCGGATTAAATCCGATCCATTGACAGATCTAGTCATACATATGAACAAACAACATAGTACTTCAGAAGAGATGAGAATCGAACAAAGGACTTCTTGCTTCAATATTGTTGACAGACGTCTACTCTAAAAGCTCAAGTCATTAGAGAGAGTGTCACGTTGATATTTATATCACGAAGACGCCCCCTTATGTCCGGCCTTCTATTTTGGTCCAACACATGTTTTTCAATCTTAAGTTCTTAACTACCGTGGTGGTGAGGTTTGAACTTGAGACATGGCTCTGATATCAAGTTGACAACCATTTACTCTAAAAGCTTAATCTGTTAGAAAGGATGTCACATCAATTTTTGAATCATCAAACAAATACCATGTCCACAACCCAGGATTCAAATGTTTTAAGCCCAAGTATATTGATTATCTCACTTCTACGGTTCTACCCCCCACAAACAAGTATCCTTTTATGTACAGTTGCTGCAAGCGAGCAATTAATCAAAATATTGACGCACCACGGCTTCTTTCTAGCAAATGAAGCTAAGAAAATAGAGAATTTAAAATCAAGCAGTCAGACAGAAGTGTGTATTTGAATATACACAAGAAAACAAAATTGCTAACAGGCACAAGGGGTTCTTTAATAGGATTCATTTAGAATATTAAACCATAAATGTATATAGGAGTTCAAGCTACACAAGAAGAATGAGAGTACAGAAGAGAAACACTACTTACTAAAACATTACGGCACTCTTGATGAGAAGATCCAGCTGGTGGACAAGATGCACCCTCCCGAAAGTCATGCTGCCTCAAAGTCCCATCTTCACTTGCACTCCATACTACATTAGGGTTACCAACTTCCACCTGCAAGAACAGCAGCAGTTAAAATATACTGAGATGCAGAAGCAACAAAGGAACTCGAGTATCCAATACAAATAAAATACTTGGAACTTCCAATTCTTAATTTATATTATTTCCTTAACTTAGAGTTCTGTTAGTTCTTACAGCTAATTTTTTCACTCTCCTAGTGTGACACTGAAACAGTGCCGATGGAGCAATAGCATTTTCTTCAGGTCCACTCCCTCTTAATCGAGACATATTAAAAAGCCGAACCTGCCAGAGATAATATAGAGATTCAGTTAACTCAGACTACCAAAATATTAACTGCGTACGAATAAGAAGACTCTGAAACACTATTACTTCAGCATCTCCAGCTCCAGAGACCACCAACTCATCAGAAGTTTCAGGAATAAACTTTGTACAGAATATGTTGGTAGAATGCCCAGTTTCAATAGAGTGCAAAAGCTTTTGACTTGAATAGCTCCAAACGTTAATCTGCAGAAAAATGAAGTATTAATGGATATCAGCCCCAGGCATGCTCACACCCTTCAAACAACAGATTAACTACTGTTCTTTATAACCAAATGATATTATTCACTGAGTGTTAGACCACCACTTAGGACACTTTGAGTTTGACTTGGTAAGTTAGCAGGTAGCTGGCAGCGGTGTGACTTCTTTGGACAGCAAGCCCCCCAGAGAAATAGTTTTGTTAGTGTTAGCTATAGTGTGTGGGTATCTTTGGGCTTGACCCAATATGGGTCAGGCCCATATGATTTTGTGTATCCATCTATGTGTTGCCCTAATATTTATATATATATATATAGGACTGCTAACCAGAAAGTTAGTAAGTCAATATCACACTAATTTCAACATGGTATCAGAGCCAGATATCGAAGTTTGAGAAACTCTCTTCTCACAAAACCCTAACCCTAATCACCATCCTTCTTCTCTAACCCTAATCCACACAAAACCCTAATCCTTATTTTTTTTGTGAAGGCCAATTCCGCTACGCAGTGCCCCGGTCGGGGATCGAGCTGGGTCCTTGACTGAAAAGTTGTCTTGATATATATAGGGGTGCGGTTCCCCTAATTTTCGTAATTCCGTTCATGAAACCCTAATTTCGTAATGGGTCCTTGACTGAAAAGTTGTCTTGATATATTGGGGTGCGGTTCCCCCTTGTTTATGTGATTGGGGGTGCGGTTCCCCCTTGTTTATGTGATTAGGGGTGTGGTTCCTCCTTGTTAGTTTTTCTGTTTCGATTCGCAGGGTCATCTCTGGATTTCTTTTATTTAAGATTTTATTATGGCGGATTTGTCGTCTTCCGGCGGTAAGGCTGTTGAGAACAACAACAAGCCCATTATTTTTGAGATTGTTTCTGCCTCTACCAAGCTTACAGATCAACGTTTGGATGGATCTAATTTCCAGCATTGGAGAAAGATTATTCATTTTGCTATTCGTGGTATGGATAAGGAAGATCATCTTACTGTTGAATTCCTGAACCAGCAATCTGACCCTACAGAATATAAGATTTGGTTACGTGATGATGCACGGTTATATAACCAACTTATCAATTCAATGTAGCCAAAGGTAGCCATGTTGGTTACCCACTATGATTCAGTTAAAGAGTTGTGGGAGTATCTACAAATTCTATATTCTGGCAAGATGATATGAACAGATAATATGATGTATGTCAGTCCCTATTCCGCCCTGAGCAAATGGAAAGTATCAGTGATTATTTTGCTTCGTTCAAGAAAACATATGAAGAATTTAATATGTTGCTGCCTATTACGTCAGATATTCATCAAATGCAGAAACAGAGAGAGCAGTTGGTTATTCTTGCGTTCCTGACTGGTTTAAAACCTGAATATGAATCGGCTCGGTCTCAGATTCCAGCGAGTCGCGAAACTTCACTTACAAAGGCATATTCTAGGGCTCAACGCTCTACTCGACACTCTTCAGGATTCAGTGATAATGGTGATAGGACTGCCCTAGCAGGTCAATCCGGAGGCACTGCTGGGGGAAAACGAGGGGGCCGTGGGGGTCGAGGAGGACGTGGA
Organism: Cornus suecica; assembly: GCA_963922005.1. Lineage (NCBI taxonomy): Eukaryota > Viridiplantae > Streptophyta > Magnoliopsida > Cornales > Cornaceae > Cornus > Cornus suecica. The sequence continues at coordinate 27,226,906 of OY998246.1, read as the reverse complement.
CCAGATGGTCGAGTTGTTTGTTTTCACTATGGTGGCATTAGTCATATGCGTGACAGATGCTGGAAGTTACATGGTAAACCACCTAATGTTCGGTCCGCAAATATGATATCCGGGACTGATCAGTTTACCCAAGATACTACTATTGATGATGGTCGTGTCACTTTATCCGCTGAGGAGTACTCTCGCTTGTTATCGAATCAGGCCTCTATATCTGCCACTGTTGCTCAGACAGGTCCATCTACTGCTTGTCTTTCCGCTTCTCCTCTGGCATGGATTATTGATTCTGGAGCTTCAGACCATATGACTGGCACCACAGGTATATTGAGTGCATATTCTCCTAGATCATCTCTTCCCGATGTTCGGGTGGCTGACGGATCATATATTGATGTTCGAGGGATTGGGAAAACATCTCCTACACCTAATTTACAATTGTCATCCGTTTTATATTTGCCTGATCTTCCTTTTAATTTGATTTTTGTCAGTGCACTAACCAAAGGACTTAATTGTTGTGTAATTTTCTATGGTGAATATTGTGAATTTCAGGATCGTTAGACGAAGAGGACGATTGGTAGGGGTCGTCGCACTTCAGGAGGACTCTACGTGCTAGATGAAGAACCAATATCCATTGCGTGTTCTAGTGTGTCATCCACTCCTTTCGACCTTCACTGTCGCCTTAGTCATCCTGCTCTCCCCAGTTTCAAGCGTCTATATCTAGTTTTTCAGTCTTTACCGGAGTTGTTTTGTGAGTCGTGTCAGTTCGCGAAACATCATCTCGTGTCATATGTGTCTAGGATAAATAAACGAGCATGTGCTCCATTGGATCAAGTTCATTCTGATGTTTGGGGTCCATGTCCAGTTTAGTCTCAGTCTGGGTTCCGTTATTTTGTTACATTTGTGGATGATTATTCCCGTGTTACTTGGTTATATCTAATAAAGCAATGTTCTGAGATTTTTTCTGTCTTTTGTGCTTTTTACAATGAAATTCGTAATCAGTTTTCTGTGTCTATTCGCACGTTGCGTAGTGACAACGCACATGAATATTTTTCTTCTCCCTTTACATCATTCGTGACCCAAGAGGGTATCATTCACCAGTCTTCATGTCCAGATACCCCCCAAGAAAATGGAGTTGTTGAGCGTAAAAATCGACATATTATGGAAGTTGCTCGAGCACTTATGTTTCATATGAGAGTCCTAAAAATATTCTGGAGCGACGCAAAATTGGCTGCAACATATTTGATCAATCGGATGCCATCGTCTGTTCTTAAGGGGGAGATTCCACATAAAGTATTATTTCCTAACAAGTCTATTCATTCTCTCCCATTACGCATTTTTGATGCACCTGCTATATTCGGGATATTCGACCTCAGATGACTAAACTTGATCCCAAGTCCTTACGGTGCATATTTCTGGGATACTCACATACTCAGAAGGGCTATCGGTGTTTCTCTCCTGAGTTGGGGCGGTACCTAGTGTCATCAGATGTAGTTTTTCATGAGTCTTCTTCCTTCTCGTCACATCTTTCGTCCGCGGATCCACCTCCCACACCGCAAGTTGATGAGTTTTTGGTCTATGACTTGATTCGTGTCACATCTGTCCCCTCAGTTCGCTCAGTTCAACCTATGTGTCCTCCCCTCCAGACATATGTTCATGGACCACGTCAGGTATTTGGTTCTACTCCCGTATCTGATCCTGAGCCGCCCCCTGTTGCATCAAACTCTTCGTCCTCTAATCCTCTAGTGCCAGTTCAGACATCTGACGATGATTTGCCCATTGCTCTTCGGAAGGGTAAGCGCAGTTGTGTTAGTTATCCTGTCTCTGCAACCTCTCCTATGCAGGTGTTTCTTCATCATTACAGGCTTTCGTATCAGCTCTAGACTCTATTTCTGTGCCTCGAAATCTATCTGAGGCTCTCTCTTCAGCAGATTGGCGAGCAGCGATGCAGGATGAAATGTTCGCCCTAGAGGCCAATCATACTTGGGACTTGGTGCCCCTCCCACCGGGCAAAAGACCTATTGGTTGTAAATTGGTATATGTTGTTAAAACGAATCCAGATGGTTCTGTAGCTAGACTCAAGGCTCGCCTAGTGGCAAAAGGCTATGCTCAGACTTATGGGGTGGATTATACTGATACTTTTTCTCCTGTGGCTAAATTTGCATCTTTACGCCTCATTATTTCTCTTGCAGCTACGTTTGGTTGGTCGCTCCATCAGTTAGATGTTAAGAATGCGTTCCTGCATGGTGATCTCCAAGAGGAAGTTTATTTGGAGCAACCACCTGGTTTTGTTGCTCAGGGGGAGTCTGGTCTTGTTTGCCGCCTGAAGAAGTCTCTATATGGTTTGAAACAATCCCCACGCGCATGGTTTGGGCGCTTTAGTGATGTTATTTTAGAGTTTGGTCTTAAGCGGGCAGCCAAAGATCACTCAGTCTTTTATCGCCAGTCGGATGCAGGTAGCATTTTACTTGTTGTTTATGTTGATGACATTGTGATCACTGGCAACGATGGTGCAGGTATTTCTTCACTAAAAGCATTTCTGCAGACTCGGTTTCAGACAAAGGATCTTGGTTGTCTTCGTTATTTCTTGGGAGTTGAGGTGGCCCGTAGCAAACGGGTAATATTTCTCTCTCAAAGAAAATATGTTCTAGATCTGTTACGTGACACGGGGATGATGAGTGTTAAACCATGTGATACTCCTATGGCTCCTTGAGTTAAATTATCTGGAGCAGATGGAGATGTGCTCTCTGATCCTGAGCGTTATAGACGTTTGGTTGGGAAGCTTAATTATCTTGCAGTAACCCGTCCTGATATTGCCTTTCCTGTAAGTGTGGTCAGTCAGTTTATGGCAGCGGCTCGTGTTCCGCATTGGGATGCAGTGATTCATATTCTACGATATATTAAAGGTACTCCAGGTCGAGGATTATTGTATAATCACTATGGCCATATGCGGATTGAAGGGTTTTCGGATGCTGATTGGGCAAGATCCCCGTGTGACAGGAAATCTACTACAGGTTACTGTGTGTTCGTTGGTGGTAATTTGATTTCCTGGAAGAGCAAGAAACAGAATGTAGTGGCTCGCTCCAGTGCTGAATCAGAGTATCATGCATTGGCTCACATAACTAGTGAGGTGATATATTTGCAACAACTTCTCGATGAGGTTGGTTACAAGTCCTTAGAACCGTCTCAGTTGTGGTGTGATAATCAAGCAGCTATACATATTGCCTCTAACCCTGTTTTTCATGAAAGAACAAAGCATATTGAAGTGGATTGTCATTTTGTGCGGGATAAGCTACAAGGTGGACTGATTTCTTTGAAGCATGTGAAGACCAGTGATCATCTAGCAGATGCGTTTACTAAATCTCTTATGGGCAATCGGGTTTCTTATATATGTAACAGGCTGGGCATGATTAATATCTATGCTCCAGCTTGAGGGGGAGTGTTAGTTATAGTGTGTGGATGTCTTTGGGCCTGACCCAATATGGGTCAGGCCCATATGATTTTGTATACTCATTTATGTGTTGCCCTAATATTTATATATATATATAGGACTGCTAACCAGAGAATTAGTAAGTCAATATTACACTAATTTCAACAGTTAGTATTGGTGAGGACTGAATACTCTTTTTATGCATGATAATGATATTATGTTATCAAGTCTCTTAAGGAGGTCCTTTGCCTAAAATGGTGTATAAGAGCAATGCACCTAACGTTGAAAATATATAGTCACCTCTACCGTTAATCCAACAAAGCAAACAAAATAACAAACCAAAAAAATAAAATAAAAAATAACAACAACAACAACAACAATAAGCTGTAAACCCTCCTCTCCATACCCCGGAAGGTTCTAAGTTTCCATCCACTATCCACAAGTACACCAGATGAAGCAAAGAGTAGCTTTTTCCTCCCCAACTTAATTTGCTCCCAGTACCATAAAGATAAAACAAGGACCAACATTCTTTACCAACTCTACATTAATCAAGAGGTAGAATAATCAGCCCGCCTCCTTGCAGATTAAAAACATTTGAAGGGTTATTTTAGTGTCCTAACCAGTGAACCCATTTAAAAACTCTTCCACAGGTAGTCATCCATACAAAATAGCCACATTTCTAGATTCTACACAAAAAACATTAACACACATCACCACACATGGAAATTAGTACACAATCAACTTTGTTTCCTAACATTCTCTCATGTAACCAGCTCTAATACAGAAAAAGGAGGAAGATTGTGATAGATAGACAGAAATATAAAACTTACAATCAAATTTTACAACGAGACATCAAGCAATGGAATTAAGACATTGGATCTGATACTTTACTTATCACTTAGATCATGCAAATTTTGGTTGTATGCCAATTCATACTTCAGCAAAAAGTCACAGTAATTAAAGGAGAAAAGGAGCTCTAACAATATGTTATATGATACAAAATCAACTACACATTTAGAATTTTTCCATAAAATTTATAGTTCAATTATATCTTGTATTTTATTGTAGCACAGTTTCAGCTACTTGGAGATGATAACATGTGGTTTTATCGAGGCTATTGCATTAGATAAAGCAGAATGGTGAGACATGATCGATGTTACCAACCCCAAATTATTCGAAAAATGTGTATTGTTGATTACTTTCCCAGTTCATTCCTATTCTCTGAGTATTCTATTATTATACTTTGCGCCACTGCTTCTGCAGTATTTTCCCTTTACAAAGCACAAAAGTTTCCCTATCTGTGTGTTACACGGGTAGTTCCAACTCTTACCCGTTAAGGTACTATAAACAGCTTTCTCAGATAGTAAAATCCTGTTTGAAGATAAAATATAGAAAAGATAATCAAGTTTTACATAGATGCATCATACTCGTGTATCATCAGAACCAGATATCAACAGCGACCCTTTCGAGTTCCAAGCCACAGCATTAACACAACTAAGATGCCCCTGTAAAATAATGAATGAGAAAGATAATAATTAGATATGTATAATACATAATTATAGTGTTAATGAATGTTTATATATGTATATTTATGTTAAGAAATTTCTCCAGGAAAAAAGTAGACTTCCACACAAGAGGATGAGTTTAAAACTAGAAAACAATGATAAAGTTTAAACACAGATTCATATCATTTCATCTAAACGCACTATAATTTTAGTCAAATGCCAAGTTCAAGTGATGGAAGTCCCCACAATTACTTCAGAAGTACATCTGTACTTCAACAGTAAATTAAGACTTCTGAATATATCTATAAATGAGAGCCTTGTTCCCATGATGAACAACTACTAAAAGAATTACGACCAATATAATAAAGCTTTAAAGGTAATCAGCCCTAATCAAAAGTAAGGTTTCAGTTCTTCTCAAGCGAAAAGATACACATGGTCGCAGTAGTCCAATAAAACATATATTTATATATGCATCACTCAGGCTCCGTGGTAAAGGTGATGAAACATATCAAACGTCACTATTCATCAAGATTAGAAGTCCATGGAGAAACAAATTAGGATAGTAGCAATTATATCAGTCAATCAGAAGATAGAAGATCTGAGTTCATATTGCATAAGTCTGAGTCAAGAGCGTCTAGGTGAATCTTGCTTTGGAGTCTGGCAACTTTCTGTAACATCAGCTAATTAACAAGGAAACAGTATTCCAAAAAGTATAACAAATTAGGATATATAAGACCCACTCACCCTCTTCTAGATCTAATTTAGTGTTCATGGTCTGACGTATCACATCCCTGGATAACAGTCCCTTTTGTTTCAAACCTCACTGTTACACAAAAGGAATTATTGCATGGTGCTATAGTAAAAGAGGTCACCAGGGTTTCAAGTTTCAACCATGTACAATTCCCAAGTCAATGATATTTCATAGTCTCTCATTGTCAAGATCAAAATTATATAGAAATCAATTAGTTATAAGGAAATAAAAGGCTGGGGCAAGAAATCAGGGACACAATACTATACCTCTTTGCAAGTGGCAAGTGGCAGCGTGCCAATGCCATTCAACCAACAAAATGCAAAATACCACCAATACAGCAAGTATATAATTAAATGCATAACTCACAGAAATAGGACGACAGAAGAGTATTTGTCAAAAAAAAAAAAAAAAAATAAAATAAAATAAAAAATAAAAAAAAGAAAGAAAGAAAGAAAAAATGAGACTATTTACGCCCAAAAAAAACACTAAACAAGAAAAACAGAGTTCAGATCCAATTAGAGAAGATCATGTTATATCAAATTATCAATATGAGAAGTCAGCGCGGGCACAGATATAATCTTCTAAAACACCCAATTCAGAACCCTAAATATTCCAGGAGCAAAATATACCAAGGTTCTCGCAAATATTTAAGCCATTTAACACAGTGAATTACTTTCTTACCTAAATAAAAGCTTACAAATAAGTCAAAATGATAGCTTCACAAGAATGTTAACATAGTTTCCAGAAGAACTTGAGCAAATATAAATAAAAAAGATATATACACAAATAAGATATTAGTAAAAAAATAAGAGTTAAAAGCATTGGACAGTTTAGAGACTGCATTAGAAAGTTGCACTTTTCTTTTCGTTTTCTCGTTTGGGGAAGGACTTTGCATTACCAGGGGACTGACTTAAAGAGAGATAAGGGGCTACAAAGTGAGTAACGAAGTGCTCCTTGACCTTAAGGTGGCCGTGCACCTTGGTGAAGGATGACAATAGATCTTTACATGATGCATTGCAAGCTTAAATTTATGAATCTGGATTAATAAACAGTTCGTTATGTCTTCACCCCACTGGAAGACCCTGCCGTGGTATGCACCAATAAGACCATCAAAAGCCTTTGTGGCACTAGTGGTACCTCCGGAGCAATAAACAGTAAAGTGTAAAATGCACTATTTTCTGTTTTCAGCCAACTATTTTTTTTAACTGAACTGTTTTTGATATAAACACTTTCCGTGTGTGTAGCTATGAGACAGCACATGTATCTTTGTATATCTATGAGATCGTACCTGGAGGCTGCTAGACTCCCCACGTTCTTCAAGGGGGGGGCAAGGTGAGGGCTGTGTGTCCTCCCCGAGGCCACTCGCTGTATGTGGATGAGGCATCCATTGAACGGAGGAAGGAGTTTCTGCGTTCTTGCATGATGGGGCGTTTTGACGAAGTGGTGGAGGATGTCGGCAAGGTGGAGGTGTGGGCCAGACGGGCTTGGAGAGTTTCATTGGGGTTCTCGGTGGGGTTGCTATGCGACGGTTCTTTCCTCTTCGGCTTCCCTTCGATTGAGGTGGCTAAAGGCATCCTCGCCACCGGTCGGAGAGATTGGGACTATCTTCGGCTGTCTCTTGATGCGTGGTCACCGGGGGTGGGGGTGCCTTGGCAGAAGAATGGGGTACGCCGGATCTCCCTTCGTGGGATCCCTTAACATTTTCGGTGTAAGGCGTTGTTTGAGAAGGTGGGGGATCTGTGTGGAGGTTTTCGTGGCATGGAGGAGGTGGTTCCTGGTCTACCGGACATGGTCGGCATCGTCGTCGCTACCGGAAAAGCGAGCCCTCCGGTGCTTTATGTTCATGACGATGCCATCTGTTTCCGCATCTCTGTATTGGATGATTTTCCGGCGATGGTTGTGACGACAACCCATAGTTTGGAGGGTGGTTTCGAACCGCTTGTTTTTCGTCAAGGGGAGTGGGCATCGTTGCACGCCGGTGGTCGAGAAGAAAGGTTGGTGCTTCACCGATGGATGGCGGCGGATCGCGGGTTCCCTCGGTCGTTGTCTTTTTTGGGAGGCGCTACCAGCTCTAAGGTTCCCCTGGATTTTACGGAGGATAGGGTTGATAAGGGGTTAACGGTGACAGAGGTGGGTGGTGGGGCGCGTGGGGACTTAGTGGCGAGTCAGCATGTGGATGGGTGGAGTGGGCGGTCTAATGGTGCAGCGCCATGTGGAGCGGGGCCCTCCATGGATGCGTCAGCGATTTTTGAATTTTGAATGGGCACGTACGAGGTATTCACAACCTAAGCACGGTCGTTTTGTTCGCAAAGGGATAGGTGGTTTGGGCTTTGGGATGGGCCTTAGACCTTTTATTGATCAGTGTCCTAAATGGTGTGGACCTGGTGAGGGTTTAGGCTCTTCCTCTCAAGCCCAGGGTCATGTTGGGCCTTTTATTAGGTATGCGAGTCACACTTATTATCCTGATGGTGACCCAGGTGCTGCTCTTGCAAATGGATCGAGTGGTGGCGCTGGTGGGTCGGGTCGATATTTGGGTGGGTCGGAAAGGCCCCCATTTTCTAAGGGTTCGAGTTATGCCCACGACCCGAATATATTTCCCAAGCATTTCAATCAGCAGCGGACTGTCTTGGATCGTCTATTAAGGCCGAGTTCGTTGATTGGGCAGGTGACGGAGGAAGACGACGGTTTTCGACTGCTTTTGCGTCGGAGATCTAGACCGATAACGGCCCAGGTGGTGTCGTGCGGTTCGTCCATGGCGCGCAGTCATTAGCAAGACGGCCCAGATGAACCTTGTTTTGGTTCTTGGGTCTGATGTCTCATCAATGGGGGGACTTGATTCGGGGTGTGATCGGGTACGGGCATTTCGCCATAGTGTGGACGGTGGAGTTGAGGATGGTTCTTGCTCACATGATGGTTCTTCAGTGTTGGGTGCGTCCGATGTAACTGATGGTGATTTGGGTTTGGCTTTAAGTGATTTCTGGACAGTTGGTGGTGACGATGGTTTAGCACATATGGAGGTTATGGAGAATGCAATGCCCATGGTGGTCGATTGTTCAGATTTCATTTCTAACCGATAGGTTAAAGATAACGTGATTGATGTTGCATCCAAGATAGGGGTTAAGTGTGGTGACAGGGAAGCACAACGTGAAGCATTGATATTAGCTTTGGCGGAGGATGAGGAAAAGAAGGACAGCGGCTCACAAAATGCTTTGGTGGTGCATCGTTCTTCCTCATATTAGAAAGGTGAAAGGGAATTGCATAACTTGGTATGTACGGTGAATTATGATGGGATTAATGGCGGTGTTCCGGTCAAGGGAGGGGGGAGGAGTGGGGGAGAAGGAAGGGCGGAGGGGTTATTATGGTTTCCAAATGAAGGTGCGAATTGTTTCGTGGAATGTCCGAGGTCTTAATTGCCCGGATAAAATAAATATGGTGAGGTTGGTTCTCAGGAAGTGGGATGCTCACATTGTTTGTCTTCAAGAGACGAAGATGGAAGTTATGTCTGACAGAGTGGTGCAACGTTTGTGGGGTAATCGCTTTGTCGAGTGGACGTGTTTGCCTTCGTGTGGTGCTTCGGGGGTGCATGATTGTGATGTGGGACAGGAGGTGGATCACGCTTCGGGGTAAGCGTAAGTGATGTTTATCGGTTTCGTGTTCGTTCTCGATGGTGGAAGATGGTTTCTCTTGGATGTTCTCATGTGTGTATGGTCCGAGGGATGATGGGGTGAGGGAGGGATTATAGCTTACGGTGATCAGGAGGCGTGGCGGTTACCGTGGTGTGTTGGTGGGGATTCCAATGTGATTCGGACACCTTTGGAGCGCTCTTCTGGTGGACGATGGACTAGTGTTATGGTGAGTTTCTCTGAGTTTATTGATAGATACTTATTGCATGATCTTCCCCTTGTTGGCGCGTCTTTCACTTGGTCCAGTGGCAAGGAGGTTCCGGTTTATTCACGTCTGGATCGGTTTTTAGTTTCTGGGGGATTGGGAGGAGCATTTCCTAGATGTTATCCAATTCGTTGCCTCTCGTTTCACGTCTAATCATGTTCCTATTCTTTTGGACTGTGGGGGTGTGGTGGCGGGGAAGTCTCCTTTTCGGTTCGAAAATATGTGACTTAGGGCGGGGAACTTTCAGGAACAGATGTCGAAGTGGTGGGCTAGCACTGTCCGGGCGGGTTCTCCGAGTTTTGTTTTGGCTTCTAAGTTACGGTTATTGAAGTCTTCTCTCATCACGTGGAATAAGGATGTCTTTGGGAATCTCGTGTGGCGAAAGTTGCAGGCCGAATCTGGATGGGATTAAGTTTGATTCTATTGCGGAGGGGGATAAGGATAGGCTGGAGAGCCATTCTCAGAGGAGGAGGTGTTGAGGGCGCTGAAGCACTATAATGGTGAAATAGGCCCTGGTCCGGATGGCTTCACTATGCGTTTTCTCTTGGAGTGTTGCCCTATTATCCGGGTGGAGGTGATGGGTACTTTTCATGCTTTTTATGCGAAGGGTCATTTTGTGAAGTCTCTTAATGCTTCTTTCATTTCTCTCCTCCCCAAAAAGGGGGGAATGAAGGACATTAAAGACTTCAGGCCCATCAGTCTGGTGGGATGTGTTTACAAGCTGTTGGCGAAGGTTCTTTCTCACCGTATGAGTGGTGTGTTGGATGGGGTCATCTCGGACTCCCAAAATGTTTTTTATCAGATTTTGGACTCAGCTATCATTGCTAGCGAGGTTGTGGATTCCAGGCTCCAGAGCGGGATCCCAGGGGTTTTGGTAAAACTCGATGTGGAAAAGGCTTATGATCACGTTCACTGGGGGTTTCTTTTGTATATGTTGGAGATGATGGGGTTCGGGGAGAGATGGCAGAGGTGGATTCAGTTTTGTATTTGATCAGTCAAGTTTTCGATTTTGATGAATGGTTCTCCTTTCGGTTTTTTCGGTAATTCACGTGGTCTGAGACAGGGTAACCCCTTTTCGCCGCTCATGTTCCTTGTAGTGATGGAGACCTTCAGTCGGATGATGTCCCGGGCGACAGAGTTGGGTTTTCTTCGTAGTTTCAGGGTGGGTGATGTTTCCTCGCAGTTCGAGTTTGTATCGCATTTGTTGTTTGCCAATGATACTCTATTTTTTTGTGATGTGGACGTGGCTCAGTTGCAATATCTCCGGTGTATCCTGATTTATTTCCAGGCTATGTCCGGGTTGAAGATTAACACAAGCAAGAGCTCCTTGATTCCTGTAGGTGAGGTGGGTAATGCGGCGGTTTTGGCTTCAGCTCTTCGCTGCAGTGTTGGTCAGCTCTCGACTGAGTATTTGGGTATGCCATTGGGGTCGTCTAGCCAGAGACAGTCTTGCTAGGATTCAATGGTAGATCGCGTGGCAAGGCGGTTGTCGGGTTGAAAGCGGCAGTATCTTTCCAAGGGAGGGAGACTCACCTTGGTTAAGAGTACATTACCAACCTCCCTACTTATGTCATTTCCTTATACAGGATCCCTTGTGGAGTGGCTCAGCAGATCAAGCAGCTTCAGAGGCAGTTTTTGTGGGGAAGGGGGAGTAATGAGAGTCGTGATCTTCATCTGGTGCGTTGGGAGGTGGTTTGTCGCCCCTTTCAAGATGAGGAGCAGGGCATTTGTCGGCTAGCGCCTTTCAACAAGGCTCTTTGGGGCAAATGGTTGTGTCGTTTCGGGGCCGAGAGGACTCGCTTGTTGTTACGGGGAGGCTAGAGGTGGTTAGTGCTCGACAGAGGTTCAGGGACGTAGAGGTTTGGGGGTTTGGAAGGACAACCGGCAGGGATGGGATTCTTTTGTTCCTTTCTTCAGATTTAAGGTGGGTGATGGTCGTTGTATCTGCTTTTGGACGGATTGGTGGTGCGGTGAGGGTACTCTCGCTTCCGTTTTCCCCCAGCTGGTGAGGATCGCTCGGGTTCGTCATGCCTCAGTTGCCGACTGTTATCATCTTAATAACGGAAGGATAGTGTGGGATGTCAGTTTTGTGCGTCCTTTCCAGGATTGGGAACTAGAGGAGGTTTCCGGGTTGTTGGAGCTTTTGTATTCCCAGGTGGTGGGGTCTGGGGCGGATTCGATGATTTGGTTGTCTGCTTCCTCTCGGATGTTCTCGGTCTCTTCTTTCTTTAAGTGTCTCTCGCCCAGGGTGGAAGAGGTTTATCCGTGGAAGGCGGTTTGGCGTGCAAAGGCTCCGATGAAGGTCGCTTTCTTCACTTGGTCGGCAGCGTGGGGTCGTATCCTTACCTTGGACGTTTTAACTCCTCGAGGCATTATAGTGGTCAATTGGTGCTTTCTTTGTAAGAAGGACGGAGAATCCGTTGATCATCTCCTTCTGCATTGTCTAGTGGTCTATGATTGTTGGTGCTTCCTCTTTTGTCTCTTCGGTATTCCATGGGTGATGCCGGGCTCAGTCCGCGATATGTTGCTTTCCTGGAGGGGGGTGCGGATCGACACTCACGCTTGTCCATTTTGGAGGGTGGCTCCGCATTACCTTTGATGGAGCATTTGGATGGAACGCAATAGGCGTTGTTTTAAGGATATGGAGTCCTCTTTGGGTGTGTTAAAGGATGTATTCGTTTCTAACTTATTTTGTTGGGTGGAGGTTCATAATTGTAGTCTTTGGGTTCTCTTGGCCCTTAGGGGCGCTTTGTATATGGGATGCTCCCCCCATTTAGGTGTTTTTTTATACTATTTCTTACTTATCAGAAGAAAAAAAATTGTAGTGGCCTTTTCATGCTCTTCACTTTTACATATTTGGGGTCCATGCCCCAGCCTTCAGAATATCTTGGGCCTCTACTTCTAGAAATTCGATACTTATTTATCTATCCCCTGTACCATTTTAAACAGGGGATTTTTTATCTAATTATAATTTAAAAGAATGACATTACCCAAAAAATAAAAGTTTTGCAATGCATATGACACAATTGAAACAGGAGACAATGTTGAACTAGAAGCATGTAAAGTATAAATTCCAGAAAATGCATCATTAAACATATCAGAGTACAAAATCATACAAACCTCCAATTCTGTTTCCTGAGAAAGCCTTCTTATCAATGATGAGTGCATTTGCAAAGTGTGGTTAATGTCCTACAATAAAAATAACAGGAAAAAAAAATTACGTTTTCTCGAGACAAAAAAAAAAATTCCATTCATAAGTTCGTAAAAGAAGATCATAATACCAAACCAAGAACTGTGAGCCATAAGAGTAATAGACAAGGCATTTAGTTGCACATTCCAACTGATCTTTAACCTAACCAAACAAAGTGTTTCAAGCATCAACATATGTCTTTATTTTTATATTTTATGTACGCTCTAATAGCATTTGTCCTCAGAATTTGTTCAAATGAAAGCAAAAAATAAAATGAAATGAAACGGAAGGAAATTATAATAATAATAATAATAACGAATAAATAAACAAAACTATGCCATAAGTCAATCTAAGGGAGGCTGAGGGGGTGGGAGAAAGAGGACGGAGGGGTTTATTTCTGTTTCCAAATGATGATACGGCTTGTTTCTTGGAATGTTTGGGGTCTCAATAGCCCGGATAAAAGGAAGTTGGTGAGGTTGGCTCTTGGTAAATGGAATGCGCATGTCGTCTGTTTACAGGAGACGATGATGGAATGCACGGATGATAGGGTGGTGAGGAGTTTATGGGGTAACCGGTTCATGGAATGGTCTTACTTAGCATCTAGCGGTGCTTCGGGAGGTATTATTATGATGTGGGATAGGCGGTGGGTTTCGTTGAGAGGTTCTCATAAAGAACTTTTCTCGATGTCATGTTTGTTTTCTATGGTAGAGGATGGCTTTTGCTGGGTTTTTTCATGTGTTTATGGGCCGGTAGATGATGGACGGAGGGTGATGTTATGGGAGGAGTTAGGGGTTGTTAGTGAGGGGTGGAGCCTTCCATGGTGTGTGGGTGGGGATTTCAATGTTGTTCGGGAACCTGCAGGGCGATCATCTGGTGGTCGGTGGACTAGGGCGATGATTGGTTTTTCCGATTTCATCAACAGTCAGGCGTTGCACGATCTTCCTCTTGGTGGGGCCTCTTTCACTTGGTCCAGTGGCAGGGAGAATCCATCTTATTCTCACCTCGATTGATTTCTAGTGTCTCGGGACTGGGAGGAACATTTTCCAGGTGTTAGCCAATCTATTGCTACTTAGTTTTCTTTAGATCATGTCCCTATTTTCTAAGATTGTGAGGGCATTCCTGCGAGGAGGTCTCCATTTCGATTTGAAAACATGTGGTTAAGGGCCGGGGATTTTCAGCAGCAGGTGTCGGAGTGGTGGCCAAGTCCCGTGGGATCAGGCTATCCGAGTTTTGTTTTGGCCACAAAATTGCGCAGATTGAAGTCATCTCTTATCACATGGAATAAGGAGGTGTTTGGCAATTTGGTGTGGCGAAGGAATGTGCTGTTGGCTGAGATTGATGATATTGATCGTGCTGAGTTGAGTGGTGTGATGGATGAGGCTACTAGATCGAGGAGGGCATAGTGTTTGACCGATATTAAGGAGATTGCTATCCAGGAGGAGATCTCGTTGAGACAGAAATCTCGGGCTATTTGGCTGAAAGAAGGAGATCGAAACACAAAATTCTTTCATCGTTCGGCGAATGCCCGTAGAAGGATGAATTTTATTGGAAGCTTGAAAGTGGAGGGTTCTTTGTTGGCCTCCGAGGAGGAGATTCCATCTGGTATACATGCGTTCTATCAGAGGCTATTTACAGAGAGTGAGAGTTGGAGGTCAAATCTGGATGAACTTTTGTTTGACTCTATTGATGAGGGTGATCAAGACAGCTTAGAGTTGCCTTTCTCGGAGGAGGAGGTTCTGAAGGCGTTGAAGCAGAGCACAGAGGATAAAGCCCCTGGTCCGGATGGTTTCTCTATGAGGTTTCTTTTAGAGTGCTGGCCTACGATTCGGGCGGAGGTGATGACCACTTTCAGTGTCTTTCATGAGGGGGGTTGCTTTGTGAAATCGCTTAATGCTACTTTTATCTCTCCTTCCAAAAAAAGGGGGGGCGATAGACATTAAGGATTTCTATCATATCAGTCTGGTTGGGTGTGTGTACAAGCTGATTGGGAGGGTACTCGCATCCAGGATGCGTGGTGTTCTTGATGGGGTTATTTCGGATTCACAGAATGCTTTCATTGGGGGGCGTCAGATTCTAGACCCCGTTATCATCGCTAGTGAAGTAGTGGATGCCAGGTTACAGAGTGGTATTCCGGGCGTTTTGGTCAAGTTGGATGTGGAAAAGGCGTATGATCATGTGAATCGGGGTTTCCTTCTATACATGCTGGAAAGATTGGGTTTTGGGGGAGAGATGGAGTCTTCAGTTCTGCATATCTTCGATACGTTTCTCGGTATTAGTGAACGGGTCGCCATCCGGGTTTTTTGGAAGCTCCCGTGGGTTGAGACAAGGTGATCCTCTGTCCCCTCTTCTATTCCTTGTGGTGATGGAAGCCTTTAGTCAAATGAGGACTCGAGCCTCGGGGTTGGGTGTCATTCGCGGATTCAGAGTGGGAGATGTAGCTCAGCATATGGATATCTCGCATCTCCTCTTTGTTGATGATGCATTGGTGTTTTGTGACGCGAATGTGGCACAATTACGGTACCTTAGATGTATTCCGGTATGTTTTTAGGCAGTCTCTGGTTTGAAAATCAATACAAGCAAGAGTTCTCTTTTTCCAGTGGGTGAGGTGGGCAATGTGCCGGTTTTGGCTTCAGCTTTCAGCTGTAGGGATGATCAGCTCCCTTCGTGTTACTTGGGCTTGCCTTTGGGGTCTTCTGGACAGAGACAGGCTTGTTAGGATTCGTTGGTTGACAGGGTGGAGAGGCAACTGGCGGGTTGGAAACAGCAGTATCTCTCCAAGGGGGGAAGACTTACCTTGGTAAAGAGCACATTATCCAATCTTCCAATGTATGCATTGTCGCTTTATCGGATTCGTTGCAGTGTGGCTTATCGGATTGAGAGGTGCCAGCGGCAATTTTTATGGGGTAGGGGCAGCGAGAGTCATTCTATCCCTTTGGTGTGGTGGGATGCGGTATGTTGACCTTTCCAGGATGGAGGGTTGGGTATCCGTTGGATGTTGCCTTTAACAAGGCTTTTTTAGGGAAGTGGTTGTGGCGCTTTGAGACTGAGAAGGACCGTTTGTGGAGGAGGGTTATTGCCTGTCGCCATGGTGAGGCCAGTGGCAGTTGGTGTTCTGATGTGGTCAGGGGTCGTCAAGGTGTAGGGGTTTAGAAGGACATTCGATAGGGATGGGAGTCATTCGCTCCTTTTACCAGTGTTAGGGTTGGGGATGGTCGTTGTGTTCGTGTTTAGACGGATCGGTGGTGTGGTGAGGGCCCTCTTGAGTTTTCCTTTCCTCAGCTCTTTACGATCGCACGGGATCGTCATGCTTCTGTTGCCGACTATTATCTTCTTGATACCGAGTCGTTAATGTGGGATGTCCGTTTTGAGCGACACTTTCAGGATTAGGAACTGGAGGAGGTCTCTAATCTGTTGGAGCTATTGTATTTGTTAACCATTGGTGATGGATCAGACTCTATGATTTGGAGGCCGAATTCGTCACGGTGTTTTTCTGTCTCGTCCTATTTCAGGTGCCTTTCGCCAAGGGGGATGAGTCTTTTCTGTGGAAGGCAGTGTGGCGCTCAAAGGCCCCTCTCAAGGTAGCTTTCTTCACATGGTCAGCGACGTAGGGCCAGATTCTCACCCTGGATACTTTGCAACGGAGAGGCTTGTTTTTAGTCAATCGATGTTTTATGTGTAGGATGGGGAATCTATAGATCACCTCCTTTTGCACTGCCCGATTATCTATGATTGTAGGTACCTTCTTTTCGAGCTTTTTAGGGTTCAGTGGGTAATGCCGGCATCGGTACGGGATGTTATGAAGTCGTGGAGGAGCGTGTCGATTGGCGCGCATGCCCAGCCTTTTTGGAGGGTGGCTCCCCTATGTCTTTTGGTGGATTATATGGAGGGGAACGCAATAGGCGTTGTTTTGAGGATACTGAGTCCCCGGTGAGGGATGTCAAAGATTCTTTCATTTCTTGTATGTTTAGTTGGGTGGAAGGTCACAATTGTCGATCCCTTTATGAGAAAGTAGAGTTTCTGGGTTCTCTAGGCCCTTAAGAGTTTTTGTAAAGGGATGCATTCCCCGCTTGAATGCTTTTGTTTATAAACTTCTTACTCATCAAAAAAAAAAAACGTCAATATAAACTCCCATGAACACAACTACCAACATTTGAGAATCTTAAGATAAAATCATGCCACAATTAATTTTAGATGTTACAAGTATACTCGATGGGGAAAAAAATTTACATCGACTACCGCAATTTTGTATATAAGATTACTTGGATCAAGCACACACAGACAAACCATCTAGTTCACTAATTCCTCTGAGATGCTTGCAAAGATGTAGAGGAGTTGCATTATATCCAAAGGAAAATTCCAAAAAATATAATAAATGCAAAACAATCTTCTTGTCAAATATAAGGATAACAATTGTAGGTGCTCTTATATCTCAATCCACATGGCAATGCCACATCATCGGAATGGTTCACACGGCTTGGTCAAACGGTAAACATTCAACGGACACGTGGCACACGTCACGTCATCAAATTGAAGACTGAGTTGGGAGCACCACTCAGGCATTACTGGAATCCGAGGAGGTACTTGGTTTGGTGGATGAAGTACAGGGTTCATTGGGTCGATTCTCGATCTGACTCGAGAGATCGATTTACTATTTTAACTCTCGCACATCACTTTATGATTAATTGAAAGATTAATCTCTTTTAATTTATTTTAACCCAAAGATGATGTCACAATGACATCACCAACTCTTTGACTTGGCCTATAAAAGGAGGCAAGGGAAGAGAATAGGGGGACACTTCTCTAGACTTTCATTTTGGAGTCATGAGAGCCCAAAATCTCATACACACTCATACTTCATAAACACCACACAAAGGAGTCACTGGTATCTTGCCACAGCACTGCCATCTTCATTCTTTCTCGCTCTCGAGTTCACCTGGGCTTCCACCTCTCTCAATCCGCCTCAGATTCTATTGTGATTGGAGTTATTTCTAGATTCATCATATTTGTTGTGTGATATCGCCATTTATATTATTTTTATTGTGAACCCCCCTTCAACCATATGGTATAAGATGGGAATCTAGGACACAATTGCTACACCACATAAAGAATCATTGTTTTTTCCCATCTACTTATATTAGGTTTGCTGAGTGAACCAGAGAACTAATATTACTGCACTTTTCTAGTTGAGAAAATCCATTGACAGGTTTTCCCAGCTTTCCCTACATTCTTCCTGTAATTATATTTCTATCACTTCTTTTCCAGTAGGAACCCTTCTATCGTAATTGTCTGTCCTCCCAAAAATGTATCAGTACCAGTGAAAAATCTGAAAAAAAAAGAAAAGAAAAGAAAGATGTAGGAAACTCATACAACATATATTGCAATCATTATCAGTGTCAATGTTTTCGTTATAACAAAATCTAAAAAACAAAAGAACAAAAAAAAAAGAACGAAAAACAAAAAACAAACTTGTATTTTGATACAAATTACGAACAATGCACCTTTGAAGCTTCAATGAATTATGAAACTAAGTTACCAATTAAAATACATGAAAGCTCAACTCAACCAAACACTGAATTACTTTAGGTCCAAGTACAACACATAAGAAATTCCCAATCTGTTTTTTATTATTTAAATGTATTCTGTCATTTTTTACCAGCATTTAGCAGTGTTGTATGGCATGGAGGTATAGCATACAAAAAGAGATCAAATATAGTAGCTGATATGGTTTAATCTTATCATTTGGAAGAGAAACAAACACAATACCAAGGATTCATCTTTTCCTTTGTATTACTCAGTCTATTCACTATCATACGCGATATAGGGTCCTATTCGTTCAAATGGGAGCAGGTCACTGCAAAGTCAGTAATTTCCTCCCCACTTTGCTTCTATCTACACCATTGAGTTGCAAATACACCCCAAAGAAAAATTATGGAAAACAAATTAAGAGAGGAAAAACAAACGGAACCCTAAACCTTTCAGCAACAAAATTTGCTACTAACAGATGCTATCGAGTTTTACTCAACCTCATTAATTCATGAATATTCGTCAATAGTCGGTCTTACAACTACCAAATACCTTCAATAGCTGCCCCTATATGACACTGTGGCCCAACTGTAGGAATCTATTTTGTTCTGAACTTCTTATGAATGTGTAACAGACCAAACTTCCTCCTATTCACTTCGCCATAAGATGTAACTGGTGATCTCTACCACTTGAAACAAACCATGACCAAATCCGTGATGATCCACATATTTTTCCTCTTTACTTCAAGTAAAAGCTTGGAGCTTCTTAAGCACTTCACTTTGCATATTCCTTGTATTCACTATAATCCCATCAGCCACCGAGCAATGTAATACAAGTTGAAAGAACAAACAGCAATTGAGGTTACAAAGTAAAGGATGTCAGTAGATATTTTCAGGAGAAGATCAAACTTTGACAGCGAACGGTTATAAGAAATCCAACTGCAGCAATGATGTGATCATTCGCAGCTACACCATCTTAGCAAATTACCTAGGTGACAATTAAAACCTCTTACTGAAGGTTTGTTCAAAGCTGCCCCTATAAAAAATCAATCAGGGACTTCTAATAATGGATGGCATCTCTTCTTAAGAAAAGCATGAAATACCTGAGCTCTACAACCAATGGCTTAGTGAGTGCAAAATGACCGCCTAAATCACCATATGCAACTCATGCATAACACTACCAATCCACAATACATGGACATTTCCTTTCCCTTATTCTAGAATGTTTATACGTATCTTTGTTTGAATTCTCTGAGTTTATCCTAAGAATCACGGTAAACCTCTCCTCCCTTGCCACCTTCGGCCTTCCTAGTTTTCTTTCCAAGCAATTTATACCTTTCAAATTTCTAATTACATGTACACCTACTATGATGTCACATCTTATCCTAATTGGTAATTGAACATTTCCATTCCCCCATCAAGTTCCTTTAAATGCCAAACACTCCAAACTTCTTTGCTAGCCTTTTAATGCAATTAACCATCTCACACTAAGTTGAGTTGGATTTTCTGTTTGAGTCATCATATGATTACTGGCAATAACACATTTCTCCCTTTAGGTTAGATTATCTGGTATTCTTTAATGTCTATTTCCCACACTTACTCTAAGTCACATCTTGATCCACACCAAGTACAACTTTACCTATATCTTGTGATTTAGACTATATCCTACTTTACAATCCTTTCATATTCTTTTTGCCAACCATGCTAGTGAAAAGCAAAAGGAATTTAATCCGGAGTATTTCTCTACTCTTTAACATTTGTTCTGTGGTCATCCCTCTTGTCTAAAACACGCGTCAGCTATAACAAGTTCAATGGTATTGCAAATTCTAAGACTCTTCCACTCTCTTACTCCTCCTCTAAGTCAAGAACACATGAAAATCTCACTCAACAGACCAAAAATTTCTTGCATTCAAAATTTGGAACCCAAAAGGTACAGTTGCATATCACACTTGATCACATGTCCAATCCATTATATATCATGAAGTGTCAAAGACGACCAATTTTGGGGAAAATGGGAAAACGAAAAATGGCATAGCTGTTATCCTAAACCCCTTTTTTTTCCAATAGGTGTTATTCAAAGCTTTTGGTACTGATGAACTTCAATGGGTCATGCCGCGCTTGACAATGGGCTTGATTTATAGTTGGCGAGGATGTTATACGGGTGCCCACGCTAGTATCTTCAGGAGGGCAGCGCCTCTTTGTCTATCGTGGTGCTTGTGGAAGGAACGTAATTGGCACTGCTTTCACTTTATGCGTGGGGAAAGGGCAGATATCGTAGGAGAAAGTTGATTATTTGTGATCTTTGGGTCCTTGAGGCTTTTGGTCTTTTGTTTTTGGGTTTCCTCCTTTATAATATACCAAAAAAAAAAAAAAAAAAAAAAAAAAAAAAAAAAACAATCAACAAGATACACCAAATCAACAAGAACCCAAGAAATTCAACCATTTCCACTCAGAAACTTAAAAGCAATTCATGAAATATTAAAACATCAAAATCAACCAAGAAAAGGTATTAAAAATGAAGAACAGTGAAACGATACAGAATTGAAAACATTTGATTTAGTCCAAATAATGTGCCGTTTCCCAACTAATTCCATCTGAAACCCTAAAATCAAGTTCTTGGAATACAAGAACATGAAAATCCACAAAATTCAAATGCAAGCAAGAACAGATTAACGGTGTGTAATGAATTCAAGATACACTATAGATAACGAAGAACAGTGAAGCGACAGAGAATTGAATGGAATTGAATTAGTGCGACGATGATCGTAGAATCGACATACATGGCGAGCGGAGAGAGTTCGAGTGTCGATCATGTCAGCGATGTTGCCATCGTGAAAACATAGGTTCTCCATTGATGAAGCTCCGAGAAATCTGCTATGAAAGCGAGCAGAAAATCCCTAGCTCAATCGATTGTGCGTAGTGTGTTTCTGTGTGTAGTGTGTGTGATTTTCTGAGAGAGAGACAGAGAGCGAGTCGGTTTGGTTCATTCCATAAACAACAAGAGGGTTTTCTTTTCATTTCTACACCTTAAGTGCAGGCAAATGGAGTGTAGCCAAAATATTGTGTTTGGTTTGAAAATTTTGCTTCTGTTTGGCGAGCATGGTTGTAACATAAATGGTGTCTGAATAGTGTTATTGGACCCAAATTCATCAAATTTTACACACCATCTCAAATGATGGTTTGGTTGGAATTGGGTCCAAATGGTTTGACACTATTCACATATAATATTATATATATATATATATAAATTCGAAATTAAATATTATGAAAAATTAAATATTTCAAAAAAATTAAATATTTTTGAAAAAAATAAATATTTATGAAAAATTAAATATTTCGAAAAATTAAATATTTATATATTTTATTTTTTAAAACATATATATTTAAAAAAAATTATTTTAAATAAATAAAAGGTCAAACTATTCCAAATTACCAAATATTTTAATATTATAATATCAATATATTATAATATTAATATATTCTAATATTAATATATTAAAATATATTTATATTAATATTTATGAATAAATAAAATGTGAAACTCATACATTAATATATTTTAATATATTAATATTAATATATATTAATATTTATATATATTAATATATATTAATAAATAAAATATGAAACTCATACATTAATATATTTTAATATATTAATATTCAGAATTTCAACCCGTACCAACTCTACCAAACATGGTTTGGTTTTTTCAGCATCACTTTTTCTCACACCAAAATCATCTACACCAAACATGGTTTGGAACCAAAATAAAACCACACCAACTCCAACCAACCCAACTCCAACAAAACCAAAACCAAAAACCAACTCCACACCATCTACCAAACAAGCACTAAGTGCATGTACAAGTACATCTTTGGTAAGCATGAATGTAACGCCATTCCCGATTAATGAAATTTTGTAGGAATGGATTTTGATTACATTACTAAACTATAGTAATTCAATTTTTTTAAGAATAATTTTAAAATATAAAATTACTTAAATAATCCTTTTACATTTCAAAAAAAATACGTCACCGTCACCGCCATTTCACAGCCACCGCCAATCATTACTATTCTCGTTACGATTTACCATTTTTTTTTAAAAGAATTAAAAAATAGTATTATTTAATTTAATTTTATATTTAATACAAAGAATGGTATTTTTGAAGAAAAAAAAATCCAAGTTCATTACATTCTCAATGTGCTTCATATTTACAACCAAATAATATAATGAGAATGGTTATTTCATTTCATTCTCATTCTCATTTCATTCTCACTTTTATTCCATTTCATTTAACCGTACCAAACGTGTCAAGGGTTTTTTAAAGTTAGCTCACGTTTACCTCACTAGGTTTCAAATTTAACACTTACCTTCCTTAAAAATAATACGTTGCATCACCCCCGAGGATAATGGAACGTCAAGTCGCCTAACGAAGCGTGTGTAATTCTAAATATGCCCTCATTATTTTGATTTGACGGAGACGTCCCTTGTATTAGTTTTGCTTATTTCTCTATATCTATATTTATATATCAATTGATATTCTTCTCCACTCTCTTTCTAGGATTTGGTTTATCTCTCTAAGCTTTTCCAATGGCCTCCGAGTCAACTCAGTCCACCTACATATCCAAAACACTAAGGGCCCGTTTGGTAGGCGGTCTGATCTGGTCTTATCTGGTCCGGTCTGGTCTGGTCTTATCTGGGTGGTGTTCTGAAAGTCTGTTTGGTAAAGTTGTCTAGTCTTATAGTCTTATTCAAGCTGTTTGGTCTTATGTTTAGAAAATAATACAAAAAATAAAAAAATAATATATAAAATTCAAAAAATATATTAAGTATGAAAAATATATAAAATTTGAAAAAATATAAAAAAATTTGAAAATAATATAAGAAATTCAAAAATAATATATTTTTCAAATTTTATAAATTATTTCGAATTTTTATATTATTTTTTGAATTTTATATATTATTTTTGATTTTTTATATTATTTTCAAATTTTTTATATTTTCTCAAATATATATATATCTAATTTTGTATATTATTTTTGAATTTTATATTTTTTTCAAATTTTATACATTATTTCAAATTTTTTATATTATTTTTCAAAACTTATATATTATTTTTTAAAATATATATATATATATATATATTTAAAATTTTATATATTAAATTTGATTTTTATATATTTTTTTCGAATTTAATACATTATTTTAAAAAAATTATATCATTTTTCAAATTTTATATATTATTTTCGAATTTTATACATTATTTTTTATTTTTTCTATTATTTTGGAATTTTTTTATTTTCCCAAATTTTAAATATATTTTTTGCATTTTATATATTAATTTTGAATTATATATATATATTTCAAATTTTATACATTATTTCAAATTTTTTATATTATTTTTTAATTTTATATATTATTTTCAAATTATATATATATTTTAATTTTATATATATATTTCAAATTTTATGGTCTCATGTGTTAAGACAATTGTATATAAGACCACTTGAGACCATCATTTTTTGTTCTCTTAAATTATCTTTTTTGGTCCCAAGTGGTCCTTGTTTTTTTGGAACCGTGTTGTCAAACAATGTCCGATCCTAAAAAAATTATTATGAGATCGGACCACGAACCAAACTGGGTCTAACTTCCCTCACTCTCTCAAGTTCCCTCATCATCGAATCCATATATAAATGTATATCTACCGCTATATATATAACTCTACATACATATATAGAATTAAAACATTAGGAAATACATGTTAATTGTCAAACCACTAACCATTATTAAATCGCTTAAATATTAGGAGTCATTGGAAAGTGGTAGATTTATACACAGTCTATAGATGGGAATGGTCCAAACGTCTCTCTCTCTATCTCTCCGCCTAACTTCATTCATTATATAGTAGTAAGGTAATTTCAACGAAGTTTTAGGTGGGTTGTGCTTCAAAGTTTGAAACCTTGGATTTGATTTACTGGATTAAGCAGTACCTCCACCTTTTGGGAAAAAAATTTGTAGCAAAGTCAAAAGGTAAAATTTAATCTTCAAAAGCTTGTCTTATTACTTTCTTCTTTTTTTTTCTTGATTTTAGTCCATTTAGGTTTCTGGGTTTTGTTTTTTTTTGCTGAATTGTTGTGAAAGAATTCAACTCTAGTTGTTGTAGCTTCTAGGTATTTATGGGTTAGTGTTAGTATATGATCTTGGAGGATCATGGCAGGTGTATATGTGAGTTTTTCCGGCCCATGAAAAAGCCCGTCCCGACCGGAGCGATCCAGGAATGGTCCGAGATTGTGACCCGATCATTGTGCCCACGTCATAACCCGACCGATACATCAGCCCCGCGGTCCGAGAAGTATCTTGCCCCGACCCGAAGAGCATTTTTGAAGGAACTCGAAGGCCCATAAGCTCAAGGCAATGGCATGATATAGGACCTACATTGCTGACGTGTAAAGGAATATATTATGTAAAGTTGAAAGTGTTGCCCTAATGGGCCAAAGGCCCATTGGAAAAATATATATAATTCAATGAAAAGTAATGAGAAGGGATCTTTTTGTGTTGTGCAAATATTGTATCTACACAATGGCGCCGTCTGTGGGAATTTAGGTCAGATCACCGACCATCTTCCTACCTCCAAAAAAGCTGAGTGAAACCCAGATACACCTTTCATACCATCCTCATTGTCCAGATATAACGATGCCGGTAACCAGATCCCATTCTGAAGCACTGATTCCCGGCACCGGACAACCAAGCGCCCCACCATCGATTGAAAATCTCCTGCAGCGGCTGGCGGAGGCGGAGAAACGCAGCCAGGCCGCCGAGGCAAGGAGCCTGGCGGCGGAAAGGAGGAGTGAGGAACTCCTCGCGAGATTGAATCAGGCAACTATCCCACAGATAGTTCCCGATCAATCACAGACCCAAGGTGATGCCCAAACACGAGAGGAGCATGGTGAAACATCTCACCGGCTAGGCAAGGCCCCGGCTACCGGCTATACTCCAGTTATCGACGAACCTTTGACGTCGCAGAAGCTCCAGGAGATGATGGCAGAATTTCAGAAGAAAGTCATGAATGATCTGAGAGCCAGATCCACCGATGACCAGGCCCTCAGAGCCTCTGCCGACTCGGTTCAGTCGCCCTTCAGTGTGGAGATCACCCAGGAACCCTTCCCAAGGAAGTTCGTCATGCCCAGATTCACTCCTTACGACGGAACGAAGGATCCCGAGGAGCATATCTACCAGATCCACCAGAAGATGACGATGTACGCCGAGAACGAAGCCCTGCTATGCAAAGTTTTCCCGACCAGTCTTATCGATGCACCGCTCCTCTGGTTCAGAAAGCAACGGCCGAGATCCATTGGCAGCTGGCAGCAATTATCCGATCTCTTTGTGGCGCAATATTTCGGGAACAAGAGGCAGAAGAAGACCATCTCGAGCCTCTTCACCATGACTCAGGAAAAGGGCAAATCCCTCAAGAGCTTCCTGTCCCGATTCAATGTCGAGTCGTCCTCCATCGACAACTGCGACCAACACTCTGCCGTGGAGGCCTTCAGGATGGCTCTCATCCCGGGGACCAAGTTTCACCAATCACTTGTGAAGCGACCTCCCTCGGGAATAGGAGAACTCAATTCCAGGGCGCAAGGCCACTTGAGAATCGAAGAGGAAGAAGCAACCCGACAGAGGAGAGCGGCACTGGTCAATGTGGAAATGAAATCTAAGGATAAAACGTCAGACAAATCCCGACATGATATGAATCGCAAACGCTCGAATCCCCCGAGCCACTCTTCATCTCAGTTTCCCCCTCAACCCGATAGACGTGCAAAGGTTGAAGAGAAGATTACTCCATTAAAAGTGACGCTTGCCAAGCTTTTCCAGGAGAACAAAGCTCGAGGAATCTTCCAAACTCCTCCCCCAATCAGGCAACCCCTTGATCAAAGGGATAGATCCAAGCATTGCGCCCTTCATGGTGATTTTGGCCACATGACCAACGATTGCCGAAACCTAAGACGCTAGGTGGAAGGAATGATAGCCCGAGGGGAACTGAAGGATTATATCCAGAGGGATGGTCCAAGGGCCAACCCACCAGCACAATATAACCAACGGAATCAGGGTCCTGCTCACCCGGTCAGGATCATCAATATGATCCATGGGGGTCCTGATCCACAAAGCAGCGAAGGATCGAGACGCACACAAATGAGAAGAGCACATCAGATCGCCAGGATATCTGGGATAAACGAGATCCACCACCGAACGGGGCAATCTCAGATACTCTTCTCCCAGGAGGACCTGCGGCACATCCAGGTCCCGCACGAGGACCCGCTAGTCATCACTCTGATGGTCTCGGGATGTCTTGTGAAAAGGGTCATGGTTGACCCGGGAAGCAGCGCCAACATCATGACCAAATGGGTTTTTGATAAATTGGAAATCAACCCGAGTGACATCGCGACTTCCCGAAACCCAATTGCCGGGTTCGACGGAAAACAAGTCGAGCCTCTCGGGGAGGTCAGGCTACCTGTGACGGCGGCCCAGAGAACTCTGTCTGAAACTTTCGTGGTGGTGGACGTGAAACCATCGTATAATCTTCTTATGGGAAGGGGATGGATACACAGAATGCAGGGGGTACCGTCAACTCTCCACCAAATGATGAGGTGCGTTGGCCCAAATGGGTACGACATAATCGACATCAGAGGGGATCAAGTGGCGGCCAAGCAATGCTACGCCGTCACCATCAAAGAAATGAAGGACAATCCCGATCGATCTGGAGTCCAAATAGCAACTACAGGACGGGGAGTCGGGTCCCCCGATCGTGGCAGAGCCTCTGCAGCCGGTGTCTGTAATGCCCGATAAGGTCACCTACGCAGGTACAAGCCTCACCACTTGTGAATTGAATGAACTGACAACATTCCTACAGGACAATCATGACTTCTTCGCGTGGGAGCATACTGATATGCCCGGCATCGACCCCTCCATAGTACGACACACATTACATGTCGATCCAAATATTCGACCCGTTCGACAAAAACAAAGGCGAATGGGGGGCCATAGGAACCAAATCATAGCCGACGAGGTGTCAAAGTTGCTGGAAGCTGGATTCATCAGAGAGGTCCATTATCCCGAGTGGCTGTCCAATGTGGTTGTTGTGCAAAAAAAGAACGGGAAATGGTGAGTCTGCGTCGACTTCACCGACTTAAACAAAGCTTGCCCGAAAGACAGTTTCCCCCTGCCCAAAATAGATCAAATGGTCGATGCTACTGCAGGCTACGAGAGGTTAACCTTCCTGGATGCCTACTCGGGTTACAACCAAATCCCGATGGACCCAGGGGATGAGGAAAAAACCTCCTTCATTACGGAAACAGGTACCTATTGCTTTAGAGTTATGCCTTTCGGACTAAAAAATGCAGGAGCCACCTTTCAAAGACTGGTGAACAGGATATTTAAAGGGATGATGGGCACAGTAGTCGAGGCTTACATTGACGACACGGTTGTCAAGAGCAGAAATAAGACTGACCACTTGGGGCATCTCCGTAAGGTGTTTGATACCCTGAGGAAACACGGGATGAAGCTCAATCCAGCAAAATGCTCCTTCGGGGTGTCCTCGGGATAGTTTCTGGGACACATAGTTGATCGGTCGGGCATTCAAGCCAGTCCGACCCAAGTAAAGGCTCTGCTCGAAACCAAAGAGCCATCCACACACAAAGAAGTTCAAATCTTGACCGGAAGGGTCGTGGCATTAAGCCGATTCATTGCAAGGCTGACCGACCGTTGCCGACCCATCTTCCAGGCGATCAAGGCAAGGAAGGGAGAAGTGTGGGGACCCGAGCAAACTAAAGCCTTGTCCCGATTGAAGGAATATATGCTCAAGCCTCCCATTCTTGCAACACCCGAGCCCGATGATGTCCTGCTCTTGTATCTGGCAGTATCATCAGTTTCAACTAGCGCCGTGCTCATCAGAGAGGACAGGAACCTCCAGATGCCCATCTTCTACACCAGTAAGGCACTAGCCGATCCCGAGACACGGTACAGCAAGCAGGAAAAGTTGGTCTTATCCCTGATCAATGCCAAACGACGTCTCAGGCATTACTTCGAAGCTCATCATATCATTGTCCCCACTACCACTCCCATTCGTGTACTTATGGCAAAGCCCGATCTTTCCGGAAGAGTTTCCAAATGGGCCATTGAACTGGGAATTTATGACATAACTTACGTACCCAGAGTCTCGATCAAAGGACAGGTCGTGGCCGACTTCCTCTTGGAAGGGGAAACCGAGGAGATCGATCAGCCCGATAAGTTGGTAACGTGGAAGTTATTCGTGGACGGTTCAGTGTGCGCCAATGTAGCAGGTGTCGGGCTGGAAATACATACTCCCGACGGGACTAAGTTACAAGCCTCGGCACAATTACAATTCTCAGCCACCAACAATGAGGCAGAGTACGAGGCAGTTATATCAGGATTGAGATTAGCCAAGAGCCTTCAAATTCAATCCCTATCCGTGTACAGTGACTCCCAGCTAATTGTCAGGCAAATAACCGGTGAATACGAGACAAGGGATCCGAAAATGGAATCTTACAGAGCGCTTGTGCTCAAGGAATCATAAAGTTTTCAAAAGTTAACATTCAGCCAAATCCCTCGGGAAGAAAACTCCTCGGCCGATCACTTGGCGAATCAGGCATCCTCAGCTGGTGAAGACATGACTCGAGTAGTACTGACCGACTTCATCACTGCACCGAGCATCATAAAGCCCGCTGAATTGATATGTCTAGTTCCCCGAGAACCAAGCTGGATGGATCCTATAATCGACTATCTAAATCTCGGGACTCTACCGACTGATAAGGCAGAGGCAAGGAAAATTAGAATGAAGTCAGCCCGGTACTCGATCATCCAGGGCCAGCTCTACAGAAAATCTTTCTCGGGTCTGTATCTACGGTGCGTAACTCCTTCCGAGGCAGAGACAGTAATGCAAGAGATACATGCTGGAGCTTGTGGAAATCATTCGGGTGCCCGGTCTCTTGCCCATAAAATCCTGTCCCAGGGTTATTTTTGGCCCTACCTATCCCGAGATTCGGAGGAATATGTGCGCAGGTGCAAAGCCTGTCAGATGCACGGTGATGCCATACTGCAGCCCCCGGAATTCTTGAACCCGACAATCGTCCCGCACCCTTTTGCCCGATGGGGAATGGATATAGTCGGACCACTTCCAAAAGCCATCAGGAAGAATACCCATGTAGTCCTCGCCACCGACTATTTCACCAAATGGGTTGAGGCCGAGGCTTATCCATCAATAAAAGGGAGCCATGTAGTCAAGTTCATATGGAATCACATCATCTGCAGGTTCGGGGTACCTCGGACCATCATGATGGACAACGGCACCAACCTAGTCTGTGAACCGGTCAGGTCGTTTCTGGCCCAACACGGAATCAATCAAAACACCTCCTCTGTAGGATACCCGCAAGCCAATGGACAGGCAGAAAGGACCAATCGTTCCATCTTCAGCACTCTGGCAAAGAAACTCGAGAAGGCCAAAGGAGCATGGTTGGACAAGTTGCCGGAGGTACTATGGTCGTATAGAACCACTCCTCGACAACCGACCGGTGAAACACCTTTTGCCATGGAATATGGGGCAGAAGCCGTAATCCCCACGGAGTATGCCGTCCTGACGCTGAGATCACTGGCCTGGGATGAGAAAACAAATAATCAATGCTTGTCACACAAGCTCGACCTACTGGAAGAAAAAAGATAAATTGCCGGGATAAGGCTGGCAGCTTACCAACAACGGGTCAGGAATCACTTCAATAAAAGAGTAAAAAGGAGGGGATTCCAAGTTGGAGACATGGTCGTCAGACGGAAAATTGGACATGTGGGCAAACTCCAAGAGCCATGGGAGGGACCCTACACCGTCACTGAGGTAGTTGGGCGCGGGGCTTACCGACTACTCAGAAATTTTGATAATCGAAGGGAGCCTAACACACAGAATGCATCCAGACTCAAGAGGTATTATCCCTAGGGATACTCTATTTCAATTACTGTAAAGAAATCCCACTGGAGCCCGAAAGATAAAAATAGAAGTTCAATTTCTTCCCGATCATATCTAAGCCTACCTAAAGCGTCTCCATGATTATATAAATTTAAAAACCTAAGTGTTGAATCCTCTCCATGGGCCCAAAGCGCCCGAGAGATCTTCACAGACCCACCAGTGGTCGGGTTTTACAAAAATCATTTTCAAAACCAAAGTGTTGCATCCTCTCCATGGGCCCAAAGCGCCCGAGAGATCTTCACAGACCCACCAGTGGTCGGGTTTTATCTCAAAACCTAAGTGTCGAATCCTCTCCATGGGCCCAAAGTGCCCGAGAGATCTTCACAGACCCACCAGTGGTCGGGTTTTATCTCAAAACCTAAGTGTCGAATCCTCTCCATGGGCCCAAAGCGCCCGAGAGATCTTCACAGACCCACCAGTGGTCGGGTTTTATCTCAAAACCTAAGTATTGCATCCTCTCCATGGGCCCAAAGTGCCCGAGAGATCTTCACAGACCAGTGGTCGGGTTTTATCTCAAAACCAAAGTGTTGCATCCTCTCCATGGGCCCAAAGCGCCCGAGAGATCTTCACAGACCCACCAGTGGTCGGGTTTTATCTCAAAACCTAAGTGTCGAATCCTCTCCATGGGCCCAAAGCGCCCGAAAGATCTTCACAGACCCACCAGTGGTCGGGTTTTATCTCAAAACCTAAGTGTCGAATCCTCTCCATGGGCCCAAAGCGCCCGAGAGATCTTCACAGACCCACCAGTGGTCGGGTTTTATCTCAAAACCTAAGTGTTGCATCCTCTCCATGGGCCCAAAGCGCCCGAGAGATCTTCACAGACCCACCAGTGGTCGGGTTTTATCTCAAAACCTAAGTGTCGAATCCTCTCCATGGGCCCAAAGCGCCCGAAAGATCTTCACAGACCCACCAGTGGTCGGGTTTTATCTCAAAACCTAAGTGTCGAATCCTCTCCATGGGCCCAAAGCGCCCGAGAGATCTTCACAGACCCACCAGTGGTCGGGTTTTATCTCAAAACCTAAGTGTTGCATCCTCTCCATGGGCCCAAAGCGCCCGAGAGATCTTCACAGACCCACCAGTGGTCGGGTTTTATCTCAAAACCTAAGTGTCGAATCCTCTCCATGGGCCCAAAGCGCCCGAGAGATCTTCACAGACCCACCAGTGGTCGGGTTTTATCTCAAAACCTAAGTGTCAAATCCTCTCCATGGGCCCAAAGCGCCCGAGAGATCTTCACAGACCCACCAGTGGTCGGGTTTTATCTCAAAACCTAAGTGTTGCATCCTCTCCATGGGCCCAAAGCGCCCGAGAGATCTTCACAGACCCACCAGTGGTCGGGTTTTATCTCAAAACCTAAGTGTCGAATCCTCTCCATGGGCCCAAAGCGCCCGAAAGATCTTCACAGACCCACCAGTGGTCGGGTTTTATCTCAAAACCTAAGTGTCGAATCCTCTCCATGGGCCCAAAGCGCCCGAGAGATCTTCACAGACCCACCAGTGGTCGGGTTTTATCTCAAAACCTAAGTGTTGCATCCTCTCCATGGGCCCAAAGCGCCCGAGAGATCTTCACAGACCCACCAGTGGTCGGGTTTTATCTCAAAACCTAAGTGTCGCATCCTCTCCATGGGCCCAAAGCGCCCGAGAGATCTTCACAGACCCACCAGTGGTCGGGTTTTATCTCAAAACCTAAGTGTCGAATCCTCTCCATGGGCCCAAAGCGCCCGAGAGATCTTCACAGACCCACCAGTGGTCGGGTTTTATCTCAAAACCTAAGTGTCGAATCCTCTCCATGGGCCCAAAGCGCCCAAGAGATCTTCACAGACCCACCAGTGGTCGGGTTTTATCTCAAAACCTAAGTGTCGAATCCTCTCCATGGGCCCAAAGCGCCCGAGAGATCTTCACAGACCCACCAGTGGTCGGGTTTTATCTCAAAACCTAAGTGTCAAATCCTCTCCATGGGCCCAAAGCGCCCGAGAGATCTTCACAGACCCACCAGTGGTCGGGTTTTATCTCAAAACCTAAGTGTTGCATCCTCTCCATGGGCCCAAAGCGCCCGAGAGATCTTCACAGACCCACCAGTGGTCGGGTTTTATCTCAAAACCTAAGTGTCGAATCCTCTCCATGGGCCCAAAGCGCCCGAGAGATCTTCACAGACCCACCAGTGGTCGGGTTTTATCTGAAAACCCAAATGTAGAATCTTCTCCATGGGCCCAAAACGCCCGAGAGATCTTCACAGACCCACCAGAGGTCGGGTTTTATCTCAAAACCTAAGTGTTGAATCCTCTCCATGGGCCCAAAGCGCCCGAGAGATCTCACAGACTTATGGTCCGATGGCATCAGTAGTCCTACCAAGCTACAATTCAAAATCCCAATTTTTATTAATGAAGCGTCGGATCATGCATATTCCCGGCAAAGATTGAATAGGTGAATTCACTTATATTAAAAGGGGCCCCTGTGGCCAAGGCTGATACAACAAAGCTTTGACACAGTTGTTGCAAATAAAATAAAAAGCAAAAATCTAAGGGAAAAGCCCTATTCTTCCACCGGAGGGTCCTCATTGTCACCTGAGGCTTGGTTCTCGAGGGATTGTGCTTGGGGCTCATCCAGGCCACAAGGACAAGGCGGAGCGGGCAAGGGACCCTGAAGGAACTCACCAAACGCCAGGTCCTCAGGTTCCGCCTCGGGATCAGCATACGGAGGCCCCACTCCTATGCTGAGATCAAGGTCTTCTATGGTCGGGATGTATCGGTCACCCTCAGGCTTTTGAAGCTCAGTTATGCATTCCCGCCAGCCCTGCTCGTAACGGTACTTGCTTGTCAGCACAAAACGAGCGATCATGTGGTTGCCTCCCTTGTGACACATTTCTACCCGAGATCTCTCCACACCTAGTGCATTCTCAACCTCGACCTTCTCCTCAAGCAGCTGCTGCCCCGAAGTCTTTAACTTCTCAATTTCTTCGGTCAGTGCCTGCACTTGAAGAGTTAGGACTTCCCGAGCCTGGACTTCTCGGTTAGCCATCTGTTCAGCCTCCCGAGCCTTACCCTCAAGGTCGGAAATCGTTGCCTTGGCAGCTGCAAGCTCTAGGGTCGCCGCCTTGGCAGATGCGAGCCCTTCCTCTGCTGCGACGGCCCGGTATGTCAAGGATTGAATCTTCTCGTTGGCCTTCTTGAGCTGTTCCAAGGCCTTGACACACCCAGTTTTGTGGACCTGAACATCCCGATTCAGGGCGTTAATGACTCGGGCATCTTCCTCAAGCTTGCAATTATACGCCTGTGTAGCGTGAAGCATCTGAAAGCAAGGATGTTAGCACAAAAGATCAGGGATGAAATAGAAGCCAAATACACGAGCGTAGAGAAATTATTACCTTCATTGCAAGCTCAGGCCCGTCCAGAGCCAGGTCCAACCTGTCGTACCGCCCCATGGCCAACCTATCAGCCGGGGTTCACACCCCCAGGGCCATCTCTCGCAGAGCTTCAGGGTTGTCGATCGTCTTGTCCGCCACCCCCACATATGGATGACCCTTTCGAGTATCCAGCCTGAAGCGAGGGCCATGGGGAACGTCTCTCCCACTCTCAGCAGCTTTCTCGATCTCTCTCTTGTCCTGTTTCCTGACATTTTTAGAAATGGCAGTACTCAGCTTGGATGGTCGGGATCGATCCTGTTCCTCATCATCAGAGCCTAGGTCTCGGGCATCCGATACTGAGGAAGGAACACCTAGTGCAACGCTTCTGCTAGAACTGGGTCTGACTGAATGATCTGCTGGAGGAGGATCCGCCCGAGGAGGACTCAGACTCGCACCTCCCAAGCTCGGGACCAGGGCACGACCATCCCCGACCTCGGCCGCATCCGATGCACCAATTTGCGGGCCATCAGTAGGGGGAGGCGGGGGTGTGACGGGATGACTCTCTGCCGGAATAGGAGGGGGGAGCGTGCCAACGGGCCCTCCGGTGGATCCTGCCGATTGATGGCTTGCTGGATTCTCACTAACTGGCGGTATATCGGGATTTTCAGAGACTGGAGGGATATCTACCCCACAGATGAAGGATGTAGAGCCAGTATCAACCCTTCTGGCCCTCTTGATCGAAAGTTGGGGCAGGCTAACCGCCTTCCTTTTCCGTTGATCCCCAGACATTTTTCTCTTGAGCTTCTTGGTTCCTGATGACTTGGACTTCAATCTCCTTGACCCTGACGTAGTCGCAGCAGAACCCGAGGCAATCCTTGATGCTAATTCTCCCGATGCAAACTCCTGCAATACAGATCCAGTCAGGCAATTCTGGCTATCCATTAAATCCTGACTCCACACTTTAGCACGCAACAGCTCAAATCGAGCCCTTATATACCCGACACCCCTCTTCTCCCGAGGAGCCTTCAGGAAATCCATCACTTGCGTACCCAACTTATCATTGGACATTTCGCAGTGGCATGAGGCTCGGGTATGAAAACTCTTAAATTCAGGAAGTCGGGTGGGCTGGAATACATGGTAGACAGGGATGTTCATAGCATCGGGATGTCGCCACTGACCACTCACTATTATCATCCTCTCTTTCCATCCCTTGTTGGATGTCGGGACGTTATCACACAACTTCCTCTTGACGTAGGAAGTCAAGTTGTACCGACCCCTATTATCCTTATGTTCTTGAAGTTTGTAGGAAAGCAGAAGCTCGGCCAAACCTAAGTCTAGATTCAGTTCCTTATTAATGAACAAGATCATGGCCAGGATCCTATAAAAGTTGGGACCGACTTGAAGGGGGGCCAGTCCCAAAGTAGCCAAAGTCAGGAGGAAGAAAGGGTGAATGGGAAACTTTAGTATAGCCAGGTGAAATGAGGAAAGCAGTATCTCCCCATCCTTCAGACCTTCCCCGATCCTGAAATCTTTGTCCCGAGGGTAGTGCCTAACCTCAACCCCTTCAGGGACCCTGAGGCTCCTAAGTTGAGCGTCTTTCCTATATTTGGCTGGGAGAGGGTCAGTGCAGAAGTTCTCCTCCTCCTCGGCATCCTGACCCGTCTCGACATCATCCTCTACTGCCCGATCCCCTTCTTCCTGAGTGACTTCCGGGGGACTAGACCTAATGACCCGAGTAATCTCTACGGACGGGGTGCTCTCCGAGATATCGGGATCAGTAACATTTAGGTCAGTGTCTGTCACTTGCAGGTCGCTAGCCGACCTGGTATCATCACTCCCCGACATATTTGACGAAAGGATAGAAAATTGAGAAGAACAACTT
The DNA here is from genome assembly GCA_963922005.1 of Cornus suecica. Taxonomy (NCBI): domain Eukaryota; kingdom Viridiplantae; phylum Streptophyta; class Magnoliopsida; order Cornales; family Cornaceae; genus Cornus; species Cornus suecica. The sequence goes on along the minus strand of OY998246.1, from coordinate 27,191,383 downwards.
ACAAAAAGACAAAGATGATTCCGGCAGTCTCTCCTTGAGTTTTTCCTCCGGCTAGGTGGTTTGCAGAAACCGGCAACTGTACCAGGAAACAGAGAAGGATGCGTCCGGTCAAACGCTTTGCAGCACGATTCAAAACACTTCACACAGTGTAAAAATCAATTAAGATCGCTGATGTTTGCAGAAATTGATGAGACAATATGGAGATTTTGTAGGTGAGAATGGATTTGAGTTGCAGATAATGCTTGAGTATGGCAGAGAAAATAATGAGAAGTAATCCAAAAGCGGTGCAAGTGTGATGTATGTGGGTTATATATAGATAGGTATGACGTTTCGATCACCCGGGTCAGAGTATCGGATCGACATGACCCGGCCCATCTCACACAAATCTAGGCCATCTCAGCCATAAGATCAAATTGCAATGATGGCGGCAGTTGCAGCATTAAAGGCATCCCGCATCATCCGGCACGCATCCCCTCACCATCCGCCACGCGTCCCGCGCACCAACCCCGAGGACTTTTTGATGGGCCTTAAGATTATTTCACCTAATGGGCCCATTGGATGCAGGCCCATAAGCTAAAAGAGGGCCTGTGTATATGTGAGTTTTCCCGGCCCATGAAAAAGCCCATCCCGACCAGAGCGATCAAGGAATGGTCCGAGATTGTGACCCGATCATTGTGCCCACGTCATAACCCGACCGATACATCAGCCCCGCGGTCCGAGAAGTATCTTGCCCCGACCCGAAGAGCATTTTTGAAGGAACTCAAAGGTCCATAAGCTCAAGGCAATGGCATGATATAGGACCTACATTGCTGACGTGTAAAGGAATATATTATGTAAAGTTGAAAGTGTTGCCCTAATGGGCCAAAGGCCCATTGGAAAAATGTATATAATTCAATGAAAAGTAATGAGAAGGGATCTTTTTGTGTTGTGCAAATATTGTATCTACAGCAGGTAAGTGTTAAATTTGAAGGAAAGAGAAGAGGGCAGAACATATATTTCACAACTAAGACTCAAGGATATATAGATCATTACACGTATTGAGGGGCATTTTAGGATTTTTTTTAAAATATACAAATGAAATCATCAAAAATCGTTATTGACTCGCGTTGACTGTTTGTTTGGAGTGTCTATGATGAAACATTTCATTTTTAATGAAGGTAAGTGTTAAATTTGAAACCCCATGAGAGGTCCTTGATAAAAAGCCTAAACTCATGGGAGGTAATTGTAAAAAAACCCTTTTATTAATCATAATAAACAAATCATCATTATGGTTAGGGATGACAAAAAAACCCGTCCCATTTATCCCGTCCTGTTAAACTAATCGGGGCGGGTATGGGACAAAAAACAAATACTCGATTATAAACGGGACGGGTATAGGTCACCCCCACCCCGCCCCGATTAACTAGTTATTTACTAAACTAACCTTATATATTTAACATATTACAAACATAACCCATATATATATATATTTTATTTATTGTTTTTGCTATGAATGAAGTTCATAAACTATTTTTTATATTTATTTTACATTTCAAAGTTAATGATTTTAATTTTTTACATTTCATCTATTATTTTTGCAATGAACGAATTTTAGAAATTATTTTTTATAAAAAAAGGAAAAAAATTATATATAACCGGGTCGCTAGGCGGGGCGGGGCGCGGGGCGGGGATAACCGGGTATGGGGCAGGGCGGGGCGGAAAACAAAATAATCGGGGACGGGGCGGGGAAATTAAACCGGGTTCGGGGACGAGACGAGGAATATCCGCCCCGACCCACCCATTTGCCACCCCTAATTATGGTTGGGATCAAAATAGAGGTAATTATATTTATGACCATATAAATTATAAATTATAAAGGTTACACCCCTCAGTTTACATTGAAATATCTTACTTTGACTCCCTATTATTATTAGTGACGGTCGTCTAATCTGTGAACGGAACTGTATGAAATTACTTTATTGTCCATAATTATTTTATTGTATTTAAACTATGAAAAGGTAATAATTTTTAAAATATAAAATTCCCCCTCTATCTCCAAAACTGAACTCTAGGTTCCTCTTATTTTCAAAAATAGTGAATTCATCACCATCACTAGGATACCCTTGGACTCAACCCCATCCCTCCTCCTGCTTCCTCTTTTCACATTTCAATCTAATTCGTCAAGCACTTTCTATCTCTACACTCTCCTCCCACCGCCGCTCTCCACTATGATCGATCACGAGACAAATGTTATCTTAAATACCTAAAATCAGGTGCTCTTGCTCCACTCTGAGACGTAAATCAGTTCCCGATCTCACTGAGTCAACTCACGATCTCACATCTTTCTCCACCACACGTCGTAGTCACTTTCCTCGTCACCCATGCAAGCCGTCAACGTCGTCTTGACGCAAATATCAATGATCAACGCCTTTCCTATCTTTACCAAATTTGTATTCCTTCTAAGCTCAAATCTTATAAGTCGCTTAATTCTATCATCGCTTGTTTATCTGTATATATTAATGTGATATATTTATATATATATATAAATTGGTAAAATTTTAATTATTTTTAATCAATATTGATTTATAATTTAATTATTTATATTCATTATATATATCAATTTCTCATCAGTATAAGAATTCATTTCCCTTGAATTTCTAAATAAATTTATCATGAAATTCAGTACTAAATTATTACTCTCATAATCAGGAAGATACTAATGGAGTAAAAGAAAAAAGTCATTTCATGATTAATGGGGTCAAAATATACTATTTTTCCTTTTTCTATGATAAAGTCAGCAAATTCTATTTGTCTGCTAACAGCGCACTAACGGATGGGAAAAATCATTACACAAAATTAAAACTGAAGGGGTCTAAGTGAAATATAGGCTAAATTTCAACAGTAGAGCTGATACGTAAAACAAATCTCATCATTTGGGATGACCCAATGGATAAACAGTATGCAATTGATAGGACTTTCCAAAATTTTATAGTATAACGATAAAATTTGGAGGAAAAGTAGCAGTTTTTGGTGGAGACTTTAACCAAACATTACTTGGTGTATCGCAGAGTATTCGAGTTGAAACCATTGGAGTACGTTTGGTAGAATTTTACTTATGGACAAAGATGAAAAAAATACAACTAAAACAGAATATAAGAGCAAGATCCGATCATTCTTTTTGAAATTTTCTATTATGTGTTGGTAATGAAGAATATGGCTGCAAATGAACCGAGTCGTTCATGAACAGCTCAGGCTCGACTACGTTAAGTAAACGAGCCGAGCTTGATCACGATTTCCATACTCGTTTAACAAATAAATTGTAAGCAATGGTGGGTTTGGCTCGTATATGTTCGTGAACATGAATTTGTATAGGCTTGTTTGAGTTGGTGAACATAAGCTCATTTAAAGCTCTTATTAGCTCGTAATGGCTTGGACTGTTTCATAATTATGCTCAGCAAATGAACCACGATCCACTACTTGTTGACTCTTTGGATTAACTACTAGTTGCCTAAGCAATCTAATCATTTTCATTGATTGGATAGCTTCCTGAAAATGATTAGATTGATTTTTTAACTCCCCAAAAACTTGATTTTTTAACTCCTTTAAGGCGTTCATCACCTCTTCTTCAAAGCCAGGTGGTCTTGGTGGTGGATTTTGAGTTGGATTTTGATGTTGGAGATGATTTTGAGGATATGGAGGGTACACTTAATTTGGATTGAATCCCTTGGTTTGGTTTCTTTGAGGTTGAGTTTGATAGTTATATGGTTGGACAACCTGATTATTATTGAATGACTGAAGAGCTTGAGAATTATTGGATGACTGTTTAGGTTGGTAATTTGATAGTTATTGAAGGGCTTGAGAATTATTTGATAGTTTGAGAGTTTGATAGTTATTGAATGACTGAAGAGCTTGAGAATTATCCCATCTTTCCTATGGGATAATGTTTTTCTATGAATTCTCTTTGAAGGGCTTCCCAATCAATTTTAATTGCCTTAGCCAATTTGGCATACCATCTTTTAGCTTTTTCTCTCAACGACCAAGAAAATAGACGCACTCGCAAATCCTTCTTAGACAGATTATCATACCTAACAGTCAAGGAAACCTCTAAGAAATCATTAATATGCTAGTATGGGTCCTCTATCCTAAGGCCGGAAAATTTTGGAAGCATGTTGATAACGCTCGTTTTGATCTCGAAGTGCTTCGCGCCTTCTTCTTCTCGAAAATTAGCATAGGAATCATACGCATCCGGTGCGTAGTATCCTTTCAAAGATGTGGTTGGTGTCCTTATTAGATTGGCTCTTTGGTTACCCATAGGTGACTCTCTTCGTGCTCTCACCTGTGAATAATTAGTATTCTCCATGACATCAAATATAAAACAATAATCACCATATAAAATACCTCTTATGTCACGTTCTAACTTCACCCCATGTACATGCAATGTATCCAACAGATCTTCCTTCAACACCTTATGTAGTGTTCCCTCCACCAATTCATCACTCTCCATTAAACTGACAGATGCCATAAATTTTGGTCATGGATCAATCTCCTCATAATATCTTAGTCTCTGCTCATGTATCCTGAACCTTTTATCGAATCTTACTTCTCCGTGGGGGTAAACCGATTTAACTCTGTGTGGTCCGTCCCATCTTGGTCGGAGTTTACCAAGAAACACTTTCAGCTTTGGATTACATTACGTTTCCGGCCAAGCTCAAGAAACTTAAGGCGAACTTGCTTAGCAAGATGTACTTTTGTTCGAGCTATGTATCTTCGAGCATCCTTATACGCATAACTCCGTATCCCCTCACACTTATCTCTTAATCGCGGATCTTCTCAGACATATAGTTTTTCTACCAAGTGTATACCTAACACTGGTTCATCTAGAAAGGTGTCCTTAAGAGGGGGGGGTCATCCTTAGTAAGTTCTTTAAAAGTTCATGACAATTGATCATCTTTAACAACCTCCACATCTTGTTTATTCGTTACTAAGCTCTTCTCTCGACCTTCGGTGCCCTCATACAACCCAATCTTATAAAGTGAGTAGTTGGGCACCAATGTCGCTGGTGACACAAATGGAGATTCAGACAAATATCTTGGCTCCTCCCATGTGTCAAACTTTGCATTCGACCTTTCAATCACAGTATCCAGGTCATTCCTTGCTCAACTCCTCTGAGGTACCACTTCCTCAACCATCTTATCAATATTAAAACACTCTGGCTGGTTCCGGTAATTGATGGTTGATATCAATTACATTCATCCTCATCTCTAGATTCCCAAAAGATATATTCATAACCTTTGTTCTATAATTAACGCATGCATTTGCCGTAGACAAAAATTGTCTTCCTAAGATAATAGGGATATGTCTCCTTGATCTGTGGTTAGGTTCCATGTCCAACACCACAAAGTCTACAGGATGGTAGAACTTACTCACTTGAATAATTACATCCTCCAGAATTCCTCTCGGTTGTTTAGTTGATTTGTCTACCAATTGAAGTACGACCACAGTGGGACTAAGCTCACCTAACCCCAGCTATTGGTAGACTGAATAAGGAAACAAGTTAATACTCGCACCCAGATCAAGAAGAGCTCTACCAATTTCATGGTCACCGATGACACATGGAATAGTGGGAGCACCGGAATCTTTTCTCTTAGGTGGTGTATCGCTCAAAAGTAATGAACTTACTTGCTCAGTCAATAGTATTTTCTTAGGACCCTTTGCCTTGCTCTTTTGCTTTTATGTGCAGAGGTCCTTGAAAAACTTAGCATAGGGTTGTATTTGGTCTATAATGTCTAAGAGAGACAGATTAATCTTGACTTGTCGGAATGTCCCCAACATGTCTGAATCTTTATTCTTACCATTTTTGGTTGGCTCTATAAGACGTTGAGGGAATGGTGTTTCCTCCTCATATGGTGCCCTTTCTGGCTCTTCATATTCCTCCACTTGAGGTTGATCTGTCTGAACTTTCTCAACTTCTTTCTTCTGAGCTTCTTCTTCTGTATTTCTTTTAACTTTTTTGACCTTTTACTTCTTCAGGCTCTTATTAATTTTTTTTTATATATAACGGGATTCTTTAACGCACTTTTCAGTGAAGGATTTCTAAATGCGAGTAAGCTCCCCTAAACGCTACCAAAACCATTGTCCTTCAATGAGGGAAGAGAGCCTCTAAAGGAAACAAAAAATCAACACTTGGTAACATATGAAATCGAAACTATGAAAATATTTTTTACTTGCTAATTATTCGATGAAGTTGTATGAAAGATTTCATGGATTGAAGTAACGAGACATGCCTGTTGAATAATATAAATCAGATTTTAATAGTATCTCAATTCGATTTGGGTTAAATAAAAGCAATGAACAATTGACTCATCGTTATCTTTCTTGTTTGCATCAGTCCATCAGTTCATCAGTCGATAATATGCAATAATCACCAAAAAAAGAGTAATAAGTCGTAGTGGCAAGAAATTTGTTTCTAAATGCCTAGATGGTGTTTGGCAGAAGAATACAATTGTTGTCTAAGGAGTCAAGGTGCTCAAGGTGTTATCTCTAGTGCCTGAACAGGAGGTAGGATCATTGTTGGTGCTGATAGGAGTGAAAGGAAAAAGAAACAACCAGATTTGACCCACAAAAAATAGTGCTCATATGAGTAATTCAAAAGGTAGTGTCACGTCACAAGTTTATTATTTCACTTGAAGAGAGAAAGGGTACACATCTTATGTTGTACACAACAAATAGTGAACCTAGCAAAGTTGAAAGATGGAGAAACAAAATTGTATGAACTAGTATATAATGAGTATGACGGCAAACACGAAGGTTGTTGAAAATTTTCCAGCATAATGAGAGTCATTGGTGGTCAGAAGAGTGATGACAACACTTAAAGTTGAGGAAGAAGACTGGACATTGCATAGTAGATTCTAGACACGACTCTTTTGTGGTGGAAATATATGTAGCGTTATTCTTGATGGGGGAAGTAGTGAAAACTTTGTTTCAAATGAGGGAGTAGGCAAAATCAAATTATAAACATAGAATCATCATAATCCCTACAGAGTTGCATGGTTTCGAAGGAGGAATGAGGTGTTATTCACTTAATAGTATTTGGTTAAATTCACTTTTGGTAATAATGTTAATGATGTCGTGACATTTTTCCTATGGATACATGTTATATCTTATTAGGAAGACTGTGATTATTTGACAAAAAAACATGATCCATTATGCTAAAGTCAATGCCTACTTATTTCTTAAACGAAAAGAAAACTGAATTTGGTTGAGGTGTCATGTTTGCTGATAAGGTGGGTTTATAAAAGATAAAATTGCTAAAGAGAGATAAATATTACATATATCTATAAAAATATATGTAAAATAAAGAGGATAGAGAGAGTTGCAGTAGAGAGAAAAAAAAACAGATAAAGAAAAAAAAATGGCAGGTTTAAAAAAATACAATTGGAGTTGTGATAGGTTGTAACTTGTAATCATATAATTGTATTGAAGTTATTAGTAAATGACAAAATGTTACACCTTGGATTGGTTGCATCAGGTAAAGGTATAATCAATATAAAGATAAAGTGTCTGTTGAATTTGATTTCTATCTCGGATTTGGGTTTCTTAATTTGGGCCACTTGATATTTATGGATTGATTTGATGGATGCCATTATGAATATATAAACATAATTAATTATTAGTTATCAAATAAATTTATTTATTTTATCGATCATATTTAGTAGATGACATGTAAAAGTACTCAATTTTTTATATTTTTATTTAACTAATATGCACATACATTGATTCAACTTCAAAATTAAACTATTTATTAATTTGGTCCTTTGAATAAATAATTTATCCAAACTAAAATAAAATTGAACATGAATACATATATAACTAAACTGCATTTTTTATACTTATTATATTTAGTCATAAGTTTTGTATTATATAACTTGTTGGGATGTCTAGGTGATAAGATAATCATAAAAAGTTGAGTTATTATCATTTTTACCCCTTGAGGTTACCCTAATGCCACTTTCACCCCCTCGAATTTGAAATGTCTCAGTTATACCCCATTGGATTTGGTTTTTCTCCCACTTAGAACCCTTACCCTCAAATAACTATGTAAAATGTCTAATTTTTTCTCACAAAACGAGTATTTTTTTTAAAATATAATATATAAGGGCAAGGAGGTAATTTCACATATTTTTCATAATAAATATATAATATTCAAGGACAAATAAGTAATTTCATAAATTCAAGGGGTGTAAGTGGGATATTTGAAAATTTAATGTTTGTTTTAACCGCTAAATGGTTATGTCATAACATTTAGGATCTTCAACAACCACCACCACAACTGTTTTTCAGCACTTTAGATCACTGTTTATGTAATTGTTTCGTATCAATAAAATCATCATTTCTACTGTTTATGTAATTGTTTCATATCAATAAAATCATCATTTCTACCGTTGTTCTGATCTTGGTTGTGTCTTTGTGTTAGAGTGATTCCATTACACTATGTAAGAAATGATGTTTCAGTAAATGGGAATTTATATCTTTTTATGGTATTAGAGCCTCAAGGGTGGTAGTAATTCATCATTGGTGAAGAAGATCATTATGTTGTGTGGAAATGAATTTGGGTGAACGATTCAATAGTTTGGGTATTGATTTGAGTTACTTAATAAATCCAACTACAAGATATGGAAGTCATGTATGGAGTTTTACCTTGTTGGTGAAAACTTCGTGGCAGATTGTTGACGGCAATAATGTGGAGAAACCCAAAGATACTCCAAAAAATGCCAAGGCATTAAAAAACTGGCGTATAAGTAATGTTAAGGCGGAGTCTATCTTGAAGAGATATATATCTAATGAGTTGTTTGTGCATATTATGGGTTGTAAATCACGAAACTATATATGGACAACTCTTGATGGGTTGTTTAACAAAAAAGATATAACGCGCTTGAAAAATGAGTTGGTTAACACAACTCAATGTAATATTTCTATTAGTCAGTTTTTTATTTTTGAAAATTAAGAAACCTTTGCTTGATCCAAAGGAGACTATCTCGGAAACTCAAATGAAACATCATACTATTCAGGGATTCAAGAGAGATTATATCCCTTATGTTACTTCTATTAAATGATGGACAAATAACCATCCTTGGTAGAGTTTGAGACTTTTCTCTCCTCTCAAGAATCATTGGTTCACCAAATGGCAGGATGTTTCATTTCAAGTAACGAAGGAGATGCCTTATTTACAAGCAAGAAAAATTATTCTCGTTCTGACAAAAATAAGTCTAGTGGTTCAAATTATGAATTCACTAGTAAACAAAATGAGAGTGGTGAGGTATCCGTAAAAGAAAATGGAAATTTGAAATGTGTTAAGTGTTACTGGTGTGGTAAAGTTAGGTATATAAAGAAGAATTGTCAAGGAAAACTCAAATGATGGAATGTAGTCAGGAATGATGATTCAGTCAAAGGTGATGACGGGTAGGAGAGTTGCTTTATGACGAGTTTCAGTTCAATTAATGCTTTATATTCAATCGACTTTAATAATAATTGGGTTATTGACTTGAATTGTGGGCATCATCTCACCGATGATGAATTCAAGTTCTCATGTTTTTGAGAGTACAACATAAATGATGTTACCATCACAATGAACAATTTTATACATTCGGTTGAGAAGGATCAGGTCATGAGCATTTGTAAGGATAATCATATTACACTTAAAAGTGTATATCAAGTATCTGGTATGAAAAAATCTGTTTTCACTGGCAAATGCGGTTGATGTTGGTAACTATGTCTTATTTGAGTATAATGATGTGAAGTTATTCAAAATGTCACTACCGTGAAGGCTGATGTTGTCCATACTGGTATGGGGATTAAAGATCTATTTGTTCTTTTATTATGCTGATAAGATGAGTATGAATAACGGAATTTTAGTTTGGCATACTAGATTGAGATATATTGGTATGGATAAATTTAAAGCTATGGTAATGAAAAAAATTAGTGAATGGTCTGTCTAAGTTGACTTATTTTAGCGGTGAAAGTGTTTGTGAGGGTTGTCAATATGGTAAGGCACGTTGTATTCCATTTGACAAATCTCTTTCATGATGCACTTTACCTTTGGAGCTTATTTATGGTGACTTAATGGGGTATTGTGCTACCCCTTCTCTTTCAAGCCCTCTTTAAATACTTGTTCTTGTTGATGATTACATTCGATTTACTTGAGTGTATTTTGTTAAAGAGAAATCTTAAGTCTTTTTCAAAGTTTTAATTTTCAAGACAGTTGTTGAAGGGACTGACAATAGTGGTGATTTTACTTCTAAATATTTTTATAATTATTATCGTGAGCATGCTATAAGAATGGAGCTTTCTTGTGCTTACACACCTCAACAAAATGGTGTGGCAGAGAAGAAAATTCAACACTTCTTGAAGATTTGCAAGTGTTGGCTACATGCAAAAAAATTACTTAAAGCATTATGGGCCAAAGGTATGGCATGTGCTACCTACGTAATCAATCGAGTTCCTCTTAACCCGGTTAATATGAAATCTCCTTGTGAATTAATATTTGGTAAAAAATCAAGCATGAAGCATTTCAAGGTGCTTATGTGCTAGATGCAAAGAGAGTCAAGCATGCTAAAGCAAGAAAATATATTTTCATTGGCTATTATGGAAAGAAGAAAGGGTAGAAGTGCATGGATTCCGAAACACACAAGTTTGTTGTTTCTCAATATGTTGTTTAGATGAAGCTTCTTCTTATTACAAAGAGGAGAGTGCAGCTACTTTGAGTGTTAGTAAACACTAAGGATCATGTGGATTTTAATGGCATGTTACTTTTCCATTTTCTCCTAGTACTCCTATGTCTTCGGGTAATTCATGTTCTTATTCTACTTGCGAGCAAGGTGAAAGGGGAGCCGGATTGATTATCCGAGTCCATAGGGGTAGCAAGATAATGAAGAAGTTGAGATTGCACCACCTTTAAGGAGATCCACGAGAAAAATGACTTTGTCGGCTCTATATAAAGATGAAAATTTTGGTTATTTGGTCTCGTGTTTACTCTCTAATTCTATTGATGATTGTGAGTCTTCTAGTTTTGATGAGGCTAGTTCTGTTAAAGAATGGGAGAATTCCATGGATGAGGAGATGGAAGCTCTCATAAAGAATTAGACTTAAGATATTGTTACTAAGGCTAAAAAAGTGAAGCCTATCACTTATAAATGTGTCTATAAGATCAAGCGCAAAACGCGTGGTAGTGTTGAGAGATGTAAGGTAAGGCTAGTTGCTCGTGGATTTTCTTGGATATATTGCGAAGACTATGAGGAGGCTTTTAGCTAGATGGCTAAGTTAACTTCGATCGGGGTTGTTATCTATTAGGTGACACATTATGGATGGAGGCTTTGGCAACTTGATGTGAATAATGTTTTCTTTTATGGTGAGATTGAAAAAGGCATGTACATGAAGCAGCCACTTGGTTATGTGTCTCATACTAATCCAAATTTTGTGTACAAATTCAATAAGGTGTTCTATGGATTAAAGCAAGCTCCATGAACTTAGTATGGTAAGTGTGGCAATCCGAATAACATCCCTGATTTCTAGGGATTAGTTCGGATTCTATATCTCCTATTTTTGTTAAGTATTTAATTTTAGAATATGAGGGGATTATGAAAATCTGTTTCCTAATCTCTCAACTATATTTTTTCTAGATTAATGGAGAGATTCTCTGCTTTATTTAATGTGTCCCATTTGTATAGATAGATTGGTTTCTGCATTACCTATAATTTTTTTTATGTAATTCCTTGTTTCATTCAAGTAATAAGAATAAATTTAATCAATATATTTTAACAGGGTATCAGAGCTTCAATAACATATTCCGGCAATGCTGAAGCTTTTCCAGCTCCGGCAATTTCACCATCTAAATTCCAAAGTTTTTTTAACTCCGGCAAGTGGTATCAGATCTGATATATTTTCAGCCATTTTCCCAGCAAAGTTTCAGCCAATATCTGATCTCCAATCCGTTTCTCAGATTTTTTTTCTCTCCCGCAATTTCTTTTTCCACCTTCGATTCTAGTCAGTCCAAAAATTAATCTTAGAACCCAGCCATATACCTAATAGCCACCGATGCCTAAATACGGGATGGCCATTGAAGTCAGCAGTTCGACCTCCGGAGTCACCTCCAACTAGAGAACTATTTTTCCAAGCAGCAATGGAGAATCAAATGGCTTTTCTTTCCTCATTACAGGACACAAACTAAATGGGTAAAATTTTCTCCAATGGTCTCAATCCGTAACGATATTTATTTGCAAAAAAGGGAAGGATGATTACCTCACGAGAATGGCAATATCACCAGAAAAGGAAGACCCGAAATTTAAAGCATGGAAGATATAGAACAATATGGTAATGTCTTGGTTAATCAACTCTATGAACAATGACATAAGCGAATATTTTCTTCTCTATTAGATAGCAAAATATATATGGGATGCGGCTAAAAAGACTTACTCAAACAATGAAAATACAGTAGAACTGTTTGAGGTCGAAATCATCCTCTATGACATGCGGAAGGGAGAGTCATACATCACTCACTACTTCAATACACTCACTCGGTATTGGCAGAAATTGGATATGTTTGAAGAACATGAATGGAACTGCCCAGAAAATGGAATTAAGTACCAAGAAATTGTTGAGAAGAAAAGAGTATTCAAGTTTTTATTGGGTCTAAATAAAAATCTTAATCAAGTGTGAGGAAGAGTGTTAGGAACAAAGCCCCTGCCCAGCATCCGTATAGCCTTCTCGGAAGTTCGAAGAGAATAAAGCAAGAAAAAAGTGATGATGGGATCGCAAAACACAAATCTGATCACTGAAGGTTCTGCTTTGGCTGCTCGAGAAGTCTCGTACCACAATAATGACAAATAGCAAAGGAAAGACGACAGACATTGGTGTGATCACTACAGAAGACCGAACACATCAAAGAGACTTGATGGAAGATCCATGGCAAGCCCGCAGATTGGAAGCCATCACGTCTGTTTCAAGACAGAGAGAGCCGCAACAATCTAGCCTCGGTTGATGAAAATTAAACCCCATCCAAACCAAGTCCTTTAAGCAAAGGACAAATGGAAATCCTACAGAAGATGTTTCATACACAGAGTCTTTCCACCTCTGTGATTGGAACTGATCCATTAACTTAGAAATGTAATTTTCTAAGCACCTTAAATGGAAAAAAAAAAATGTCATTTGCTCGATTTGCTGGAGATGCCACTATCTTTCATAAATACACCCCCTATCACGAAAATTTATTTGTTCGATTTGCTGATGGATCACTCTCAAGGGTGGCTGGTACATGTTTAGTTATAATTTTAAAGGACCTCACTCTTGATTCAGTTTTCTTGGTTCCAAACTTGGATTGTCATTTGCTATCCATTAGCAAACTTACACGATAATTTAATTTTGCTACTAAGTTGTTCCCAAACTTTTGTGAATTTCAGGACTGGGACTCAGGGAGATGATTGGCAATGCTAGGATGTGTGCAGGGCTCTATCTTCTCAAAGTTGTGGAATTTCCTAGAAGGGAAAACTCAGAAAACAAATTGTGTAACTTTAAAGAATACGTCTGATGAAAATTCTCTTTCAGTTCCTAGTTGTAATAAAGATAGTACAATCATGTTATGACACTACCGTTTGGGTCATCCAAATTTCTTGTATCTTGAAATACTTTTTCCTTCATTATTCAGTATTAAATGTTCAAAAGTTTTTCAGTTTGAGATTTGTCAACTATCCAAACATGTCCGTAACACTTATCCAAATCAACCTTACAAAACATCACATCCCTTTTCCATGATACACAACGATGTTTAAGGACCATTTAGAATTAATAACATTACAGGCTATAGATGGTTTGTCTCTTTTGTTGATGATCACACTAGGGTTACATGGATATTTCTTATGAAGGAAAAATTGGAAGTGGGTCAAATATTCAAAAAATTCAATAAATATGATTCAAACCCAATTCCAAGCAAAAATATAAGTCTTAAAAACAAATAACAGTCGTGAATACTTTCACTCTATCCTTGGAACCTACCTTTTGAATCATGGTATAATACATCAAAGTTCATATTTGATACTCCTCAACAAAATGGTGTATCCAAGAAGAAAACCAGACATTCCCTAGAAGTTGATAGATCCCTTATGTTATCTACACATGTCCCTAAATATTTTTGTGGTGAGGCAGTGCTTACAACATCTTATCTTATCAATTGTATGCCTTCTCAAGTCCTGGAATTTCAAATACCGAGTCAAGTCCTTCTCCATTCATACCCTCATATTCGGAGCATCTCTACTATTCCCATCAGAGTATTTAATTGTTCTTCATTTATTCACATACATCAACAACACCGAAGCAAACTAGATCATAAATCCATGAAATGCATATTCGTAGGGTATTCTCCACACCAAAAGGGATACAAGTGCTACTTACCAGTCATAAAAAAACTCTACAATTTCATGGATGTGACATTTTTTGAAAATCAGCCTTACTACCCCAAACCTGATATTCAGGGGGAGAGTCTTATCACAAGGGAATACAAGTTTTGGAAAAGCAAAACTCAGCTTGAACCATCAAATCCTCACCAATCTGAACCACAAGATCTTCACCAAACCAAAGTTCATCCCATCCTGTCCAACTTTCCTAGTCCTCAATTCGAATCATCTAATACCCTGACAGGTCCTCCAAGCCCCAATTCTCCATAAATTGCAAACAATCAAGAGTTGATTATCTATTCAAGAAGGCCAAAAGCTCAAAAAGGGTATAGAGCAATGCACAACTCCCAAACATAACCAGGAATTTGAACCGAGTCCAAAGACATTTTAAAATTTCCTAGATAACATTATTACTGAATCTGATCCTAATGAATTATCCAATAATGATCTTGATCTACCCATTGCACTGAGGAAATGAGTAATATCATGTATTCATCACCCAATTATAATTTTGTATCTTATGAAGGGTTGTCTCCTAGTTTTCAAGGTTTTTCTATTATTTTTACTAATATTCAGATTCCAAAAAACATACATGAAGCCCTAATCAACCTAAATGGAAGGCTACTATTTGGGAAGAAATTTGGGCCTTGGAGAAAAATGAAACATGGGAGATTCTAGAAATACCAAAAGGAAAAAACCCGGTTGGATGCAAATGAATTTTTACAGTCAAGCATAAAGCAGATGGAAGTGTGGATAGATTCAAAGCTCAACTGGTTGCAAAGGGGTTTACTCGGTCATTTGGAGACTTTCGCATATGTAGCCAAACTCAACTCAAATAGAGTCCTGTTATCATTATCAGCCAATTTAGATTGACCTCCCCATCAACTAGATGTCAAGAATGTGTTCCTCAATGGTGACTTAGAAGAAGAAGTCTATATGGATATACCTCCAGGATTTGAAACACAAGCCAATATGAATAAAGTGTGTAAGCTTATAAAATCTTTTTATGGTCTCAAGAAATCCCCATGAGCTTGGTTTGACAGGTTCACCAAGGTAGTAAAGAAGTATGAGTATTCTCAGTGTCAGTCAGATCAAACCTTATTTGTCAAACAATAATTCTCATTGTATATGCAGATGATATCATTCTCATATGGGACTATGAGGAGGAAATAAGCAACTTGAAGAGTTTTCTAGCTAGAGAATTTGAAATCAAAGACCTAAGTAATCTCAAATACTTCCTTGGCATGGAAGTGGCTCGGTCAAGAAAAGGGATTTATGTTTCTTAGTAGAAATATATCCTAAACTTACTAAAATAAATAGGAATGCTTGGATGCAAGCCTGCTGATAACCCTAAGGACTCGACGAATAAGTTATGAAATAAATATGGAAGTACCCATATAGATAAGGGAATATATCAAAGGTTAGTTGGGAAACTCATATACCTCTCACACACAAGACCAGACATTGGTTTTTCTCAGGGTTGGCCCTGACAGTGCCAAAAAATTTTGGGGCCCTAGGCGAGATTGAAGGCGAAATTTTTTTTGGGGCCTTTCATTTCATGCGATGCAAATTTCTCAGGCGAAATGTTTTTTGGGCCACTTCACTTCACGCAATGCAATTTTTTTTTTAAAATGTAAGTATTTTATAGATTCAAATTTCTAACAAATGGCAAAAGCACTACATAATTACTTGGTGTTTCTTTTGTATAGATTTCACATATTAAAGCATAGAAATATGAAGGGTATGAAATGAATGATTAGTACAAGATACTTTTGAAATAAAAATTGAATTTGAACTTATTTGTAAATGCTTGTCAAAAGTAGGACTAATGTGTCCTGGTAAAAAACATTTAGAGAACAAAAATACTACTCTAAAGGAACTTTCCCTATGTAATATTGGGTTCAGTTTTAATTTATATTGGACTATAACTTAAAAAATTATATTTGGGTCTATACTAATATAAAAGGAAAAAAAGTTAGGCTTGTGCTCTTTTTTCAGTATTAATAAAATAACCAAAAATAAATAAATTATAAAGTGATAATTGTGAAAAAAATATTAAAAAAATACATTAAATATACTAATATTTGAAATTTTGAAAGTAGCCTCCATCTTGGTGTTGTCATGAAAAGTTGTTGTTGTACATGTGAGTGCGACAGTCATTAAACGTTGTGCGGATGCAACAATAATTTTAGCCCTAATTAAAATAATGGTTTGATTTAAATTAGACATTAGTTTGAAAAATTAGAGATTTTGTTTTTGAGTATATAGTAATAGTAAGTGAAATATAAAATTTTGGGGGCCCTACCTAGTGAAATTGGTTTTGAATTTATTACAAATTGGGTTGTTAAATAAAATTTAAAAAAATATTGAGGTTGAGGCCCTAAATTGTGTAATTATATTAGGCTTTATTTTCAGTTGAACTGAAAAATGAATTAATTTTCTTAAGGGCAATAAAAATATTAAAACTTCTTAAATTAAAAATACCGAAAAAAATAAAATTTTGAGGCCCCCTTGGACCGGAGGCCCTAGGCGACCGCCTTGGTCGCCTATAGTCAGGGCCGGCCCTGGTCTTTCTATTAGCATGGTGAGCCAGTTTATGAAGAATCCAACCAATGAACACTTAAGTGCAGTGTATCTAGAGCTGGCAATTTCTGACACGACTTGACACGATAATATTTATTATTATATTTATTTGCTGATTTTTTCTGTTCTCTAATTGATCATGGATTGAAATATATTAATAAACTATTACTGAATCATGTCAAATTCAATTTCAATTTCATTTTATTTTTTATTTTTTATTTTTGATGTTGTATTGTGTCATATTTAAAATGTTTGATTTTGGTGTCGACAAGTATCAGATTGCCCTGTTGACACGTGGGTTGACATGTTGACACAAATTGCCAGCTTTAAGTGTATCGAGTCCTACAGTATCTAAAAATGATATTTAGCAAAAGATTATTTTTCAAAACGACGACAAGCATGAACATTGAAATATTCACTAATACTGATTGGGCTGGTTTAGTCACTGATCGAAGATCTACCTCAGGGTATTACACCTATGTATGTGGAAACTTAGCTACATGGCGAAGCAAAAAGCAATCTGTTATGGCAAGGAATAGTGCAGAAGCCGAATTCAGAGCAATGACACACGACTTATGTGAAGGCATGTGGCTGAAAAGGTTGTTAAGAAAACTTAAAATTCTAGTTGAGAAGTCCATGAAAATGTACTGTGATATTCAGGCCGCCGTAAGGATTGCAAATAATCTTGTCTATCATGATAGTATGAAGCAAATTGAGATTGATCGTCACTTTATCTAAGAGAAGATAGATGAAAGGGTTATCAAACTTGTCTACACTTTTACATGCCTTCAAATTGCAGCTATACTCACCAA
The DNA here is from genome assembly GCA_963922005.1 of Cornus suecica. Lineage (NCBI taxonomy): Eukaryota > Viridiplantae > Streptophyta > Magnoliopsida > Cornales > Cornaceae > Cornus > Cornus suecica. The sequence goes on along the minus strand of OY998246.1, from coordinate 27,173,568 downwards.
GGAACTTCTTAGAATCAACTTTGAGGATCTAAATTCCAAGTTGGGTATGATTAACATCTACAACCCAGCTTGAGGGGGAGTGTGGAAATCCGAATAACATCCTTGATTTCTAGGGATTAGTTCGGATTTTATATCTCCTATCATTGCTAAGTAATTAATTTTAGAATAGGAGGAGATTATGAAAAATTGTTTCCTAATCTCTCAACTTTACTTTTTGTAGATTAATGGAGAGATTCTCTCCTTTTTTATTTGTTGTATCCCATTTTTATAGGTAGATTGGTTTCTACATTTACCTATAAATTCCTATGTAATTTCTTGGTTCATTCAAGCAATAAGAATATATTTAATCAATATATTTCAACAGTTACCTAGAAGCGTGGAAAGTTGCATGTTGAAATTACCTGGAAGATAGTAAACTAAGCCTAGAGGGGGGGGGGGGGGGGGGGGGGGGGGGGGGTGAATAGACTTTTTATGAATTAATTGACAAATTAAAATATTAATTACAGAATAGTCAATTTTAATTCAATTTTATAACAATATAATCCATGCAATAATAAATATAAGTGCAGAAAATAAAGTAGAGACGACACCAATATTTTTACGTGGAAAAACCTTGGAAAAGCTAGTAAAAATCCATAGATACGCTCAGGTATCGATGTACTATGAATCAAGAAGTACACAAACTTTATGAAGTTATGACTTACAATCACTCTAATTCGCCGTTTATCACTCGACGTCTGAAAGTCTTGAATCACTCGCGTTACCATGAAACTCTCGCTCCGATCTTCGTACTCTGACGACTCTACTTCTCACGGATCGATGAAACCGAGTTGAACTAGGTGGTGTGATGATTTTTTAGCAACTAGATCATCCAATTGTGCATAAAGATTTCACGTATTGTAACACAATTGGAAAATCCCAAAAACAAGAGAGAACTATAAGATGAATGATCACTCAATATTTTTCTCTCTATTTCTCTCTCTGCGGGAATATCTGAACTGTAGAAGAATTGCAAAACTCTCAAAACTTGTTTTCTCTTCTAAATATCTTCCCATATTTATAGAGAGAGGAGTCTTCAATTATTGAATATGAATCTCCAATTATAGAATAAGAATCTTTAATTATGGAATAAGATTTTTTAATCCCCAAGTCTTTGTCTTGTCATCCAAGTCTTGGACTTTTGACCATAAAGTCTCCAAATATAGGCCAATATATCAATAATAGCTTTTAATCACTTCCCAAAGTGGTTAAGAGTGTTAAAATATTCGCACCAAACTTCCTTGTATATCTGCAGCCGACATTCTCGAGTTCTCGAGATTTTTAGGTTTAGTACTCGAGATTTATGTTTTGTTGAGTTCTCGACCCAAAATTCTCGAGTACTCGGTCAACATCTGATAGCGCAACACAGCGCACCATGGCGCCCCAAACCCACTATTTTTCATGCCACAGTCTGCGCCATGACGCACATCTCGAGTACTCAATATATACAAAATATGTTACACTATCGCTTTCAACTGTTGTTCCTTTCCACTCCCTTTGTATCTTTACCACTTTCTATTTGAAACATAAATTTCTTACCACTCAACACTTAACAACCCAATCTAAAACTCACAACACTCAACATGGTTTTTTATCATAACATGCCATTAATAAACAAATGTTCTTACACATGATATTGTTCTTTTATATGTCGATGACATGATCGTTACCGGCAATGATGATGGGGAGGTTGCGAAGCTCTGAGCTGAATTGTCTATTCGGTTTGAGATGAAAGACTTGAGGGACCTTAGTTATTTTCTTGGTTTGAAAGTGAGTTATTTGAAGAATGGAATATTTGTTTCACAATAAGGTTATGTCAAGTAGATTGTGGACAAATTTGGGTTTAAAGATCTCCCCAGTTGAAGCAAATATGAAGTTAAGGAACCAAGAAGAAAAACTGTGATTTTAAGCTTTGAATTATATTTTAAGGTGGCAACGAAAATATTTTTACTCTTTTAATTATATTTTAGGGATCTAAAAATTAGTTCTTATAATCTTTGAATTATATTTTTACTTGTTTTAATATTGTAAAAACAAATAATTATCTTTGGATTTATTTATTTACTGTGATGGTTCAAAAAAAATATTATTTTTGCTCAACTCCCTCTAAAATAAAAAATATTTTCGCACAATAAAAATGTTTTCACTGTCACCCTAAAATAATTTTCTAGATCCCTCATTATCTATTTGGATACATGTTTGAATTTGTTTTATAATTGAATTTTATTTTTAAAGTGTACGAACTGCTATAGATAAATTAAAAATTAAAAATAAAATATTCATATTTAGCACGGATAAATTAGAACTATTCTTTTTTAATCTTAATCAATCCCAAAAAATAGAATATTACATAGGCGAAAAATTACAAAATACACCCTTGGAATGTAATGTTTCGGTAACAAATGAACATAGGACTAATGAGGGTATCTTCGTCTTTTTACGTATTATATTTATTTTTATTTTTTTATAAAAGGTTAAAACTGTAATTTGACACTCAAAAAGTAGTTCTAGGTGGGCAACTTGCTCAATTTTGACAACTTGAGGGATTGATTTGCTCACTTGAAAATAGTTCACGGGGTATTTTGCACTTTTGCCTAAATTTCTTTTTTTAACCAACAATTTTTTCTTTCTTTTTCATCTTTAGTTTCATAATCTCATCAAAATATTCTACTTTGAAAAAAAAAGAAAAAAATAACCAAACCCAGTAAACCCGCCCAACTTGTTACAACTGAAATTTGCCTACGAGTTGGGTTAGGTGTTGATATCCGAAAGCCGGCCCAACTTGCACTCCTTTTCATTTCATTAACTATATGTAGAATTACGTATCAAACACAACATAAGTTTTCCCAACCGAACTTATCTTGTTCAGGTTAAAAGGTGGGAAACAAATCCTCCCAAGTGTATATCTCACTTGATTCAATAAAGTGCGGGTCCCACAGGGTAAAAAAATAATAATTTTGGGTATGTTTTAGTAGAAAAGCCATGGGATAGTTTTTAATATTTTTCGTAATACATGTCTATATTTTAGTACATATTGTCAAGATTTAGTAATAGTTGTCAATTGCGCCTATGCATAGGCCTAGTTATGTGATTTCCCCAATTCATACAGTAAATTAAAACATAAGTAAAACTAATATTAAATACAAATCAAATGTTATAATATATATAATTTATAAATTCATATATATACATTGTAACAAAGATTGATAAATTTTTTGTCATAAACTTAATATTTGATTAATATAACTGATAATAAATATTAAAAGTTCATAAGTAATTTATTAAAACATAAGTAGATAAATTATTTGGTGAGTGAGGCATAGATATATCATATTATGGGTTGTTCATAGGAGGGGTAGTTTAGGGAGCATATAGTCGTACTATGGCAGTAAAAAAAAAATGTTATTCAAACTGGTTTTTCTAAGAAATGGAACCTACGTTCCACTACTTATTTGGTGGACTGTTGGATCCTCACGTTATTGAATCAAGTGATATGTACACTTCAGAGGACTTTTGTTCTAAGATGTAGCAAATTCAATAAACAATGCTTTCAAAGACCTAGATTAACCTATAAGAGGAATGCAAAACTCTCGAAAAAAAATTTTCTTCAAAACTTCAAAATAAGCCCACACACTATTGCTCTTAGTGCCTATTTGGCAACCGGTGCGGTACAGTGTTGATTTTTGGTTTTGGTTTGGGTTGGGTTTGGTGTGGTTTTATTCTGAACTGAAACCATGTTTGGTGCAGATGGTTTTGGTGTGAGAAAAAGTAAAGCTGAAAAACCAAACCATGTTTGGTAGAGTTGGTATATGGGCTGAAATTCTGAAATCAATCATATTTGCTAACTTGGAATAGTTTGACATTTTATTTATTTAAAATAATATTTTGTAAATATATATGTTTTAAAAAATAAAATATATAAATATTTAATTTTTTCGAAATATTTTATTTTTCATAAATATTTTATTTTTCATAAATATTTTATTTTTTCGAAATACTTATAGATAAAACATTTTATATATAAGATATTTCAAAAAAATAAAATATTTTGAAAAATTAAAAGATTTCAGTAAAAATATATATAATTTGTATATTTTTTAAAAAATAATAAATATATTTTTATTATATTTTATTTTTTCCAGGAATATTTGTTTTCCCGAAATATATTTTTTCGTTTAATTTTTTTGAAATATTTTATTTTTTCATAAATATTTTATTTTTTTAATTTATATATATATATATATATATATATATATATATATAATATTATAAATGAATTGGTTTGAGTTAAACAATGGTACACCAAATTAAATTGGTTTGGGTTAAAGAATGATTTTGGTGTGAGAAAACAAAATCAAACCACACAAAACCATCTATTGAGATGGTGTGAAAAATGGGGCATTTGGTACCAATGGTTTGACACTATTGCACCAACACCAAGATTACCAAACATGGGTTGAGCCACGAATTTCAGCCCAAAATCATATATTTGACACCAACTCCTTCTACCAAACAGGTACTTAATAACCCTAAGCCATAGTCTCACGAATCGGATAGTTACCGAAAGATTTCAGTATTCAACTGAAACCATATACCGGCACATACACAGGGTACTTCCTGTGGTTGGACTTCTTGGGAAAGAAATCATTGTCCCTCCTGACTTGCGCCAAACTCCACAACATATTTTGAACAATTGGCCGAGGTTCCACCCATTCAAAGATTGTGTGGGCGCAATAGACGACACCCATGTGCCTGCCCATTTAGATGCCGGCAAGGTACATCCATATAGAGGTAGGAAAGGATATCCATTGCAGAATGTTATGGCCGTCTATTCGTTCGACATGTTATTCACATATGTCGTAGCAGGGTGGGAAGGGTCAGCAAATGATTCACGAATATTAAATGAATGCATTGCGAGACCGGAATGGAGGTTTCCCAAAGCGCCACAAGGTAAAACCTCATCCTCATATTCTAATATTTTAAAAAGTATATTGTTTAATTATTTGAAATGGTACTATTACTTGAAATGTTTGTTAATTTATTTTATTTGTGGATATGTTAGGAAAATATTATTTGGTCGATTCGGGAGATGTCAATAAACCGGGATTTCTTGCCCCCTACCGAGGATATAGATATCACTTGCCCGAATTTCAAACAGTTAACAATAGATATCGAGGCAAGGAGAAGTTGTTCAGTTTCATGCATTCCTCACTGCAGAATGTCATTGAGAGATGTTTCGGCATGCTTAAGCAACAATTTCCAATACTTAGGATAATGCGTCCTTACAACTTCCCGACGCAAGTTAAATTTGTCATGACTTTGTTGTGTTATGCACAACTACATAAGGTTGCTTGGACAACCAGATAACATATTTGATGGTACAGAGGACCAGAACGCGGGTGATGGAGATGGAGATAATGATGATAGTGATGTTGAGGTCTTATAAGGTCATCACGACGCCCAAATTATGTAGGGGTTTCAAGATAATATAGCTGATGAGATTTGGAATAATAAACAGTAGTGTACCACTTTGTATGGTTTGAGCTATTGGATGACTGTAACATATTTGTATGTGTAGTAGCTTTTATAGATTGTGTAACTGAATGTATTTTAACTTTTTATGTGTACTACTATTGAATGGCTTTAATATATATTTTTTTATGGATTGTGGAAAAAGAAAAAAATAGGCATGTATGGAGTTTTGGGCCACATGTCACCTTGTAGGTGTGACAAGGGTTCTATGGTTCTTTATCAGGCCCATACGAAGGAAAACTATGAACGATACTTCTATCGATATCCAGATTGGGAGCTATGATTTAAGGTTATCGTATATAATATTCTGAATATATATTTTGAAGTCTATAATTGATTATATTTCATTTGCAATTGTAGGATCACTATCGTAGTTTTCTGTGAGTGGATAAACTAAATGCGGAATTGAAAGGAATTGAAGAAGCAAATGATAACGACAATGATTTGGGCAATGTTGTTGCTAATATTCAACATGAACAACATCGACAAAAGTACATCCTTTATGGTGGTTGTATCTGCCTCAGTTCCTTGTTGGTTCTTATGTGCATTCTCATATTAATTGTATTTTATGTTATTGTACTGAAATGAAGAAATCTTAATCACTCAAAATATGAGATGATGTTGTAAAATATTATTGACATTTATGTAGTAGTATATATGTAGAATATGGTAGGTATGAAAATAATCGTGTCATTTTTTTTTCTTTCATATATTTATTGCTACTTAATTTTATAAAAAATAAAAAATTACTTATTAATCATTTTTAGGGAAAGTTGTTGTATGAATTTTCTCAATTTCAACACTTCAAGGCAAAATTTCAGTAAAATCTTTTAAAAAACAATTCAACTCGCCAAACATGTTTTTGCGTTTCTGTTCTCGGAAATCCAGAGAACACAGACATTGCCAAACATGTTTTTCTATTTCTGTTCTCAAAAATTTTGAAAAAACAAGATCTGTCAAACGTGTTTTTTTGTTTTTTGTTCTTGAAAAAGTTTTAGACAAAATTCTCGACCAAACATGTTTCTGTTTTCGGGTTACCATAGGACGAGAACAAAAAAAAAATTTGTTCTCAAGAGGAAAAAAACAAAAATGAAAACAAGGACCCTAAACTCAGAAGTAGGGTGGTCACCACACTCTTCTATGAAATGTTTTCTTTTTTAGGTTGGTCTTGTGACATCAGAAGCAAGAAATGAAGTTTCTTCCCAAACAATGGTGGTTCCTTTCACAATCCCATTACTATTATAAATTCGTGCATTCAATGTAAATACGCGCAAATATGTAACAACAGCAGACAAACAGATATCATATTGAACTAACATATCATCGTCATTAACCACCATGACCAACCACTACTGATATAAACAACTAGTATTATTACTAGAAACAACACGGATAACCCAAATGACAAAGGAAGGCACAATATTTAGGGTCAAATACAAACATCATTAACGGGAAACCCACCATACCTCGAGCATTGAGTTGCAGATGAGTAGCTGCTTCTTGCTCACATGTGGAAATTTGATCAATGGATGCATTGTATGTGGTGGTTGTACAATTGAGGCAAAGAGAAGTGCTTCGACTGTTCATAGATCTTTCGGGGACATCAAAGTTAACCAGTCTTCTCATCCACGCAGTCTCATACGCCAAAGATGTATCTCAAGACTTGGAAGTAATAATTCACCCATTCTGCTCGAGCATAATGTTCTATGCTCTCTCCTATAGAGAGAGATTTTCACTAACCAAAGGTACCGGTACCAACTAGATCGTTGATTTCTGACCCGATAATGTTTGAAGATTAGAATCCCCAACGTCTAGTTTTCCCTTCTAATGTTGGCAACATCTAGTCCACCGCAAGCACCACTCTCTACACAACTTATTCCGGATACCACATTAACAATTTCAAATCATGTACCATTACTACTGCTTATTACATAACACTACTGTTGCGAGTAGATAAACACAGATGCCATCTCAAAGAGTATCAAAGGCCTAAAGCCTTTGCTTTGCGCTTCAAAGATTTAAAATGATGGATAGCTTCGTTGATAACCACAATAGCATCTTTGCCCTTCCCACCAGGGATTATGCTCTGCAGAATGCTCACGGTCTCGCGAATGCTCTCCTTCCTCAACCCCTTGTTTTCTGGTAAACAACCTTGATATTTGTAATCGCCACAACAAGATTCCGCATCATCCTCATACTCAGAAGATCTTTGAGTATTCCCAGAGTTTGCAGTGTCCATAAGTGATGGAACATCATAACCTCCATCAAAGAGTTTCCTTCTTTTGGTTTGCTCAGCAGAGCTAGCAACTTCTTCATCACTTTCCTCAAACCATTTTTGTTTATCATGGGCAGTCATTGTGCTGGGAGAATGACCGGTGCTAGTTTCTTCATCGTTCTCAGAATAAATGTCATCGTCATCGGAGTAAAGCAAGGCATCGAGTTCCTCTGTGTTTTCATGCATCTCACTTCCCCCATCATCTTCAAGATCGTCAGTATATACTTGAGTCAAATTTGGCCCAAAGTGATGAACTGAATCAATCTTCGTTCCTGGTTCTTCCCTATTGAAAACATTTGCACCATTAGCTTTGGGCATCCAAGAAGTCGGGCACCGAACAGGAGTTCCAATTACAGAAGGGGCAGAACTAAAAATCAAGGTTGTTTGATCACCAGAGTGATCAAAGACAAGAAATTTCCTCTGTGCACATCCAGACCCTGGATTGGGTGTGATGACATCCCCACAATTCTGATAAGAAACGGCAGGGTCTTTCTCTTTGACAGTTTGATCGAAATGAGATAAACAATAAAACCGACCAAGAGGTTCTTCCTGTTGGCATACCCTAGAATGCAAAAGCCCAGGAAAAGGAACCACTGGCAAAGTCTCATTTGCGGAAACCATAGTAGTGTAAGGACTCACGTGAGCCGGGACAGCGTTTTGCTGCCTCAAATCCAATGGAGAACTCGAGAAATTCAAATTGGGCAATAGCAGATGAGAACGCTGGTGATGTTTAAAGGACCCCAAGTCCTCCATTTAACCAATACAATCACCTAAAGAAATTTATATTAAGAACCCATGAAGAAAATGTACAACATGTCAGATCATTATACGAAAGAACTCAAAAAAATATAAACTAAAATGATAAGATGTACATGGTGAAACATACCCGAAAAAACGATGCGTGCAGTTTGATGGATGGTTGATTACTCGTCTATTGTTACAGAAACAATGGAAAAAACTAAAAACTCCAGCTTAACTTGAACACGATGGACGGAAAAATAATCTACGTAACGGGCTTAAGCAAATGTCGAAAATACTCTGCCTGAAAAATACCAGAAATATAAACTCAAATAAGATTTCTGAACCATCATCCACAACTCAAAATAGAATAATAAGGCATCTTTTAAAGAACATAAGCAAAACACAGTTGATGTAAGAATCCAATTCTGCAGAAAAAGGAGCACATAGTGCTTGGAATATTGTTTACTGACCTGGCAATCCTGAAGTGGTTGAAAGCATGCTATGACTCTGACTATTATGGTGGCACCCCCAGCAATCCCATTCAAGTGTTTCAATGACCGAAATGTCGTTTGGCTTGCTGCTTGGCTTACCATAACTACTATTTCCCCAACCCTTCTGATCAAAACAACACTTCAATCCTCTGGACGAACTGAGACTTCAGCTAATGCTAAGGACGTAACAAGGAATAACAACAAACACCCCTCGACAACAATTCAAGAACGAATAGACCGAATCTAAATAAAAGTATTGATAACAGATCGAATTTGAGTTCAATAATCAAGGCTAAGACGAACTGAGACTTCAGCTAATGCTAAGGACGTAACAAGGAATAACAACAAACAGATTGGATCCCATGGAAACAAATGTAGTTAATTATACAAGGCAAAGGTAGTGAAGGGCTGTGATGATCAGGTTAAGTTACAGAATCACACGACAGTACAAGTTCAGGGAGAGGGCTTTCCGGTACACGTCGACGCAGAGGCTGTACCAAAGCATGCTGTTCCTCTATATATTTGAGATTGCCACTGCTAGTGTTTGCCCACAACTTTATATAACAGATCACTGCAAATCAGATACAGTTTCATGAGAAAATGGAAAAAATCTTAGGGAAACAACAATAACCCACTGTTTGGCTGCTGAGAAAATGTAATAAATCAAAGGGAAACAACAATAACCCACTACTACTTGGGGCATACCATACACTAAGGGAGTATTTTATTTTATTTTTTCAAAAGCAAGCATTTTATAGAATATAAGAGGCAAAAGGTCATACACTTACTTGGGGCATACACCAAATAACCCACTATTTGGCAGCTGAGAAAATGGAGATTAGTAGAAAATCACACATTTTTGGAATACTAGAAATTATGGGTCTTTTTCTTCTTCAAGTTAGCTCTTCCCCAAAATAAAAGTTTCAAGATCAGCTCAATAGGGGAAGGAGTTTGTATCAAAATTAGCTAAAATCAGAGGTTATTAATGCCATTTTCTGGTCTCAAATTATGTAAAAAGCAACACTAACCAGTTAATTCTTCTCTTTTCCTACATTTTCCTCAGCAATCAAAAGGAATCTCATAAAAAAAAACTTTCAACATTACAGCTATAGCTATACATATATATAGACACACACACACACACATATATATACACAGAGCAGAAAAATAAACAATAAATCAAACAGATAAGCCTAGACAATCGAAAGCTCATTTTGGACAAATGGGTTAGAGAGAATCAAATCAAACAAACATTGTGGCTAGAAAAAAAATCAATGAACAACAAACTTACATTGGATAAACAATTCCTGAGGAAAAGAGAGCAAACCCTAAATTGCTTATAGTCGATAACCCAAAAACCAGAGGCACAGATCGAAAGCAGAGGAGACCCAAAAGTCGTTGCAGATAAATGAGGAGAGAGAGAGAGAGGCTAGAGAGAGAAAGTATAGAGAGAGAGTGCAGTCAAAGTAGAGAAGGAAACACGGAAGAGTGCACGTCTGGGGAGACTATATAGAGAGATGAATTGACATCAATGTCCTTTTGGTTCGTGCGGTGCTGATGGCATTGCTGGAGGTGGGGTTTATTATAGGGTAATTTGCATTGAGACCCCTGAGGTTAGGGTTAATGGCAATGAGATTACGGTCAATGTTTTTTTGGCACTCACATCCCCTGAGGTTCCCCCTTCGTTGCAATGACACCCTCTGGGCTGGTGAAATGACTAGAATGCCCCTTTAATTGCTTCACTTACTATATTAGGGTAATATATAAAGTATTAAATTACTCATATGCCCAAACACTTCACCCTCTCAAATCACTAATTACACTTCCACCCCTTATTACAAAATATATATATATATTACGAAAATTACAATTAATTTTTTTTTCTTTATAATATAATTACGAAAATTAAAATTACGAAAATATATATATATGATTTGTAAAAAATATATAAAATTTGAAAAAACATATAAAATTAAAAAATATATATATAATTTGAAACAATATATATAATTAAAAAAAACATATAAAATTCGAAACAAATATATAAAATTCGTAAACAATATATAAAATTCGAAAAACATATAAAATTCTAAAAAATATATAAATTCAAATATATATATAAAGTGTGACTGAAGTTTAAGTAAACAAGTCTCAGAGTCATTAGTCAAGGTAACAGATACTCTCCAACTCTCTGCAGAGCTATTTCGATGGCCACGATGACGACACATGTCCCACGATAGTGACCGAAATCGGAATCGAACAGATACTTTAATCATCATGAATATATTAATATTTGAATCAAAATTAACGGTTCGGTTCCAGTTCTCATTTTTAAAGAACCGAAAGTAAATTTTTATTTGGATCAAAATTAACGGTCCAGTTCCGATACTTTTGGTTCTTTAAAAATGAGAACCGGAACCGAACCGTTAATTTTGATTCAAATATTAATATATTCACGATGCGGTTCGCTTTTGATTCCGACTGAAACCGGAATCGAACCGATACATTCGGTTCTTTAAAAATGAGAACCAGAACCGAACTGTTAATTTTGATCCAAATATTTATATATTTAATTTTGATTAAAATATTTTAATAAAATATCGGTTCGATTCCGATTTCGGTCACTATCGTGGTGCATGTGTCGCCATCGTGGCCATTGAAATAGCTCTGCAGAGAGTTGGAGAGGATCCGTTACCTTGACTAATGACTCTGAGGCTTGTCCACTTAAACTTCAATCACACTTTATATATATATATATATATATATTTGAATTTTATATATATATTAGAATTTTATATGTTTTTCGAATTTTATATATTGTTTACGAATTTTATATATTTGTTTCGAATTTTATATGTTTTTTTTTTAATTTTATATATTGTTTCAAATTTTATATATTTTTTCGAATTTTATATGTTTTTTCAAATTTTATATATTTTTTTACAAATTATATATATATATATTTTCGTAATTTTAATTTTCATAATTATATATACAAATTATATTATAAAGAAAAAAAATTAAATTGTAATTTTCGTAATATATATATTTTTTGTAATAAGGGGTGAAAGTGTAATTAGTAATTTCAGAGGGTGAAGTGTTTGGGCATATGGGTAATTTCATATTTTATATATTATCCTAATGTAATAAGTGAAATAATTAAAGGGGCATTCTAGTCATTTCACCAGCTCAGGGGTGTCATTGCAACGAAGGAGGAACCTCAGGATTATGAGTGCCAAAAAAACATTGACCGTAATCTCATTGCCATTGACCCTAACATCAGGGGTCAATGCAAATTACCCTTTATTATACCATACTAACGCGCTTGCCATTAGTCTACAATTATGTAATCCCTATTTGTTTTTTGTTTTTTTTCAATAATTATATTGGACCAGAGGGTGAATAATTCTTAGTGTCTGTTTGGCAACCAGTGAGATGTTGGTTTTTTATTTTGATTTTGGTTGGGTTGGGCTTGATGTGATTTTTATTCTGAACTGAAATCATGTTTGGTGCAGATAGTTTTAATGTGAGAAAAAATGAAGCTGAAAAACCAAATCATATTTGGTATAGTTGGTATTAGCTGAAATTCTGAAATCAAATCATGTTTGGTAACCTGGAATGGTTTGATATTTTATTTATTTATAATAACATTTTCTAAATATATATGTTTTAAAAAATAAAATATATAAATAAAAATATATTAAGGATGAATTTTTTTTACATAAAATATTAATATTGGATAATAATATTTCACCATATTGAAAGAATTATTCAATTAGTTTGTATATGTAGTTTGAAAATTTATAATATTTTTCCATTTGAAATTTCAATATATTTTTTTAACAATTCATTATTTTTAAATATTTATTACTCAATATTTATTAATTTATTATTATTTATTTATTCATAATATTTTTGTTCATTATTTATTTGGTTTTACTTTCTTTATTATTTTTAAATATTTATTACTCAATTTTTATTTATTTATTTTTAATTATTAATTATATTATATTAATTAAATTAAATTTTTAATTAAATAAATATATATGTATATTTAACTATTTATTTTTTGTACAAATTTATTTAATATTTAACTATTTACTTAAATATTTATTATTAATTATTAATTATTTATTCATTTTATTTTTGTTTATTATTTATTTGGTTTTACTTTATTTATTATGTTAAAATTTTTATTACTCAATTTTTATTTTTTTATTTATTATTAATTAATTCTTAATTCTATTTTATTTATCATTTTTATTTATTTATTATTTTTAAATATTTATTACTCAATATTTATTTATTTCTTATTAATTATTAATTGTTAATTATTTCTATATTATTTATTTAATATTTTACTCAATTGTTTTTATTTATTATTAATTACTAAAAATTTATTAATTATTATTTTATTATTATTTATTTGATTTTACTTAATTCTATTTTATTTATTTAATAAAATGACAAGGATGACAATGTTGACTTTTGTTGAGAATGGAATGATACACCAATGATGGATTTGGGGTTGTGGGTTGGTTTTAATTTGATAGTTTATGGGTTGTGAATAATAACCAAATCAAGAGAAACCATATATTGAGATGGTTCGTGAATTGTTTCATTTGGTACCATATGGTTTGACCCTATAGCTCCAGAACCAAGCCAGCCAAACATGGGTTGGGCTACCCTTTTCAGCTCAAAATCAAAATTTTGGCACCAAAACCATCTATCAAACAGTCTCTTAGTAGCATGCTTATTATCCTGGTTCGTAAAGTGTCACCCAAGGTAAGAAATAGTAACAACCCTTGAATGTAAATGGAAAAACGATATAGTCGAAAAACGATCAATAACACGAAATATACACCATACTTTAGAGGTTGTTATCTCATACAGTGCCATAGTTCGAACCATACATTCTACTAACCATGGTTATCAAAAACGGGAGTCTAGGTAGGATCGTTTTAGGTCTGTAGAATCATAAATCGTAGAATCATAAGATTCTACCAAATTTTCATAAAAATAATTCAATTTCTGTAGATTCAGTTTTTTGCTCTATTCTCGAATCCCTTTATTGAGGCTCGAATGCCTTTATTGAGGCTCGAATGCCATATTTATACAACAATAAGATATGTCTTAACCCGTTTTGCTTAAGATCAAACCCTTTATTCTAGGGATTTGATTTCCTTTTACAATTGTCAATTTCCTATTTTCTTATCTCATTGAATATTTGGTTTTAGCCCCAAGTTAAAATGACTTATGGGCTAAAGTTAGTTGGGCTTAATATGCGACCTGTTATAGGCTCTTCCAAATTGGGCTTTCAATCTTTCTCCAACAGGCCCCAATCTGCCTGTTTCTTGGGTAATTATCATTGGGCTTTTACTTTGATGGGCTAGGAATTTTGGCCCTTGCACTAACCCCTTTGGGTCTGATCCGATGTTCCATGGGTCTGACCCAAATGTTAGGTTTGAGGAATGTCCTTTCACTTCAGCATGTATATATACATACAGATGTACATATATAAACTCGTGAGTTGGCTTTGCTGACGTCACTGTAATTATGACTGAGGTTACGTATGGGTTTTTAAATTCCAAACGACGGCCAGATCCCTTGATTGTTGCGTCTGTTCCTCATGAAAAGTTGTGACGCCCCCAGCCCCATTTAATGCACCCTTTGGACGCACCTCTTTATCTCTATAAATATCCAGTTCACCTAATTGCTTTTGAATCTTTACATCTCCGAAAATCATTTGTTTTCATCCCTTTACCTTCTTACTTCAGCTATTCTTTAGCCATCAAACTCCCCTTTTTGCATTTGTTAGGGCTCATTGCATTCTTGTTGCTTTTCTAGTTTATGTTATCTTCTTTAGTGATCTTCTTCGGTGACCTTTCTTTTATCCCAATAAGTGTTTCAAAACTCTGTCTCTTTTCACACCATGTATGAATCTCATGTCAATTCTGCCAATGAGGAACTAGCCCCCCTTTCCTGTGGTGAGTCTGTTGAGAGTTACACCGATCGCGGGAAGTTCCTATTCTTCCCTAAGAGGATGAACATGTTGCTGATATTAAGGAGCTCCCCCCATATAATCCTGATAGACTTCCAGCTGGGCAACGTGAAACCCCCAATGTCAATTCTCTTAGGAAATTGGTGAAGCCTCCTGAGGGGGTAAAGTTTGATACCTACAATCCTGGATTAGATTTTACCCAGGAGGAGGTCATTGGCCCTCATGACCTTATTTTATCCTATAACAAGGTTAAACTGATCAGATTCCCCCTTCACCATCTCTTTCATTTTATCTTCTTCATTCTTAGGATAGCCCCACTCCAAGTCAACACCAACTTCTTCCGTGTTGTTTCCATGCTCATCCTGGTAAACCATGACCATGGTTTGCACCTGGGTTTTGATGACCTCCTTCCGTGCTATCAAATTTTGGAGATCTCACATAATGTGGGTAGGTTTATGTTGTACCCCTTCAAAGGTAAAAACATATATGGGGGCACTAATGACTATGAGAAGGGGTGGAACTAAATGATAGTTTTTATTAAAGGCCCTGGTTTTATCCTCATTTTGCTTCCTTCCCTATCCCCAACACTTTTGGTTATGGCAAATTCAACCTTTATAAGATCCTTCATGGTCACTCAATTTCCTGCTTGTGCCGTGATTGTGATCTCCATAGGGCTGAATATATTTACGAGTCTTTTGGTATTAGTAATAAAGGGTCCTCATTCAATAAAGTTTACAAAAGGGTCAAGCTTTTAAGGAATACGTTTTGGTTTGAGCGTCTGCAATATACTGATCTTCCGACTCCTGCTAATTTACAGGACATATCCAGGTTAGGTGCCTTAGTAGACATGTTTCGCTTGACCCGTCCTAAGCTTTTTTATGCTGACCTGGAGGTTACCCCAGACCCTACCACTCAGGGGACTTCTCGAGTTGCAACTGCAACCCCAGCATCTAGGTCTGCAGCAGCACTTGGGTCTACTGCACCAGCTGGGTCTGCTGCAACAAATGAATTAGTTGCAACCCATCCTGCTGCCCTTTCCTTGCCTCAGCCTCCCCCACCCCGCACTCACCTTGTTGTTGAAGAGAGGTCTTTAAAGAGGCATAAATTGAAAGAGAAAGTTGGAGAAAATGGTGGAAGTGCCACTGTCCCCACCACTATGGAGGGTATAACTTACAGGGCCAAATCTATATGGAATAAGGAGGCTTTAAATGCTTTCAAGGCTCTCAACGGCCCTGAACTGACAGACAGGGTCACGGGCATGATGATGAGGGTAAGACCTCCTTGTTTTTATCTTTATGTTTTGTCTCCCCCCCCCCCCCCCCCCCCTTTTAAACATCATTATTGACCTCTGACAATCCTTGCCTTGGATTTTTATAGGCATTTTATTCTATGGGGGCTCTGTGCTACACGCGGCAGACCCATACTGATGAATTGACCCATCATGCTGATGAGGTGGCTCACCTTAAACCTGCTTTAGCCTTGGCAGACATAAGGGAAACTTTGCGGGTCTAGGAGGTTGTTGCTCTTAAGGATGATGTTGTTGCTTTAAAGAAGAGCAGGACCCAAGTGAATGTTGAGAATGAAGATCTTAGGTATCGCCTGACCCTTGCCCATTATGAGTTGGAAATGTGCAGGAAATGAGGGTTGGACATGCATTCTCACTATGAAGTCTTCAACAACAGTATTGTTGGGGAGTACTGGCGTAATGGCTTTGTCAATGCTCTGAAAGAACCAAAGAAGAGGAATCCTAAGGATCTTGATGCCATGGATTCCCACCTCGGGGTTAAACATCCCTATAAAGCTCCTGATCCCAGCCCAGCTGAAGAGCTCTTCTTGAAGTTCCTTTCAGGGAATCGTGCTGCTGACCCTCAGACCTCAGAGGCTCCACCCCCTCCTCGTACAGAAATTGTGGACGCTTTTAGGCCAGAGTTTCGGGCTCATTCCAAGACTTAGGCCTTTCAAGGGATGTAGATAGAGTTATCATACGGATCTTGGTCTTGCCTTGAGTTGCAATATATCACATTCGTGGCTCTTTCACCTCCACAATAGGACCACCTTGGCTTTCTTTCTATTTTATATCTTGTTTTTGCCTCTAGACATTTGTAGCCCCTTGGGCAAATTTTGTAAAACATGTTTTATACATGTTTTATTTTAATGAAAATTTATTTTATTTAATTTCTTTCGAATCTACCAAAGTTTGTATGTCTTAATTGATACTTGTTTTACCAGTATATATATATGCCTCTGGCACACAAACTTTTGGTCGATTACAAATTTGATTAAACTACATTTAAGAATAAAACTCCTCTTTGGTTGGCTCAGGCATATGCCTCTGTCACTTTTGTACTTTGGAATGAATTCCTCCTAGGTTGGCCCAGGCATATGCCTCTGCCACTTTTGTACTTAGGAATGAATTCCTTTTAGGTTGGCTCAGGCATATGTCTCTACCATTTTTGTACTTAGGAATGAATTCATCTTAGGTTGGCTCAAGCATATGCCTCTGCCACTTTTATACTTAGGAATGAATTCCTCTTTGTTAATTATGAATGAGTAAAACATTTCGTCAATTTTTTACTAAAGTGTGGTACGAAGAGAATGAAATTATGCTCCAGCATATTTTATTCATCGTAATGAAATTAGTAACAAAGAATGTAAATATAAATTGCCTCTGTCGGGCTTGAGAAGACTTGAATCTGACTAGGGATAATACCTCTTTAGTCTGAAGGCATTTGTGAGTGGGGCTCCATACGCCCATTAGATTTCCTCAATCGGTAAGCCCATTTGCCAATGACTTGGGTCACAGTATAGGGTCCTTCCTAATTTTTACGAAGCTTACCGATGATGCCAATATTTTCCTGAGGACCATGTCTCCAACCTGGAATTCTCGTCTTTTCACTTTCTGGTTGTAGCTTCTTCTGATCCTCTGGTGATATTCAGTTAGTCTGGTAGCTTCCTTGTCATGTTTTTCCTCTAGAGTATCGCGAACATGCATCAGATTCTGATTGTTTTGATCTTCCTAATAAGCCTCAATTCTTATTGTCGGCACTACATTCTCTGTAGGGATGACAACTTCTGCCCCATAGGTCATAAAGAATGGAGTTTTTCCAGTGGGAAACCTTGGAGTAGCCTTGTATGCCCATAAAACCTCTGGTAATTTATCCGGCCAGAGTCCTTTGGCATATTCTAGCCTTTTTTTCAGGATGTTTAAAATTGATCTGTTGGACCTTTCTGCTTGACCATTGCCTTACGGGTACCAACTGAGGATGTCTGTAATTGGATGTCGTGCCGCTCACAGAAGGCTTTGGTCCACTTGTTGTCCAGGTTCAACTCATTGTCAATTATAATTATCCTAGGGGCCCCAAAACGGCATATGATATTTGTCCAAATGAACTTAATTACATGCCTGTGTGTAATTACCGAGTAGGATTCTGCCTCCACCCACTTGGTGAAGTAATCTGTGGCTATTAATGCTAGTTTAACCTCCCTTAAAGCTTTTGGAAGTGGTCCCACAATATCAATTCCCCACTGGGCAAAGGGATGTGGATTGAGCGTGGGATTGATGAGCTATGGGGGATGATGAATTCTATCTCCATGGATCTAGCATTTTCTGACAAAATTTTCTATGTCTTCAGACAGGTAGGGCCATAAATAGCCCTAATTCATCACTTTATGAGCGAGGGATCTCCCACCTGAATGATTTCCATACATCCCCTCATGTATCTCCTTCATGATGGCTCTAGCTTCAGAGGGGGTAAGACACCTAAGGTAAGGTACTCCAAAGGACTTTCAGTAAAACTTCCCATTGATCAGAAATACCTGGAAGATTTCATTCGAACTTTTCTAGCCTCAGGTTTGTTTTCAGGTAGGGTCCCATCCCTCAGGTAAGATATGATGGGATCCATCCAGTTGGGTTCCCAATGTATTATTAAGACACTAACCGACTGCATAATACTTGGGATGTTGAGGTAGTCTATTGGAGCCACCCTAGTCAGATCTTGAGTGTTAGATGATGCCATGTTAGCCAGTATGTCCGTACTTTCATTCTGCTCCCTTGGTATTTGTTTAAGGCTTAATTGATTAAAGTGGTCGAGCTCCTAGAGCTAGGGCCTTGTAAGGTTCCATCTTTTCATCAACTTCATACTCTCTGTTAATTTTTCTAACAACGAGTTGATAGTCGATGTGTATTTTGAGGTGCCTGATAAAGAGACTCCGGCATAATCTGAGCCCCGCTAGTAGTGCCTCACACTCAATTTCATTGTTGGAGGATGGGAATTCTAGACGGACTGACTGCTAGATTTTGGTACCATTAGGCGTTATGACTTCTAGACCTATCCTAGCCCCCAATGCTCCAACTGATCCATCGACAAACAGACTCCATTCTGGCTTCTCTGGTTCTTGATGCTCTAACTCTGGCTCTGCTTCCAAAAGGAAGTCTGCTAGGGCTTGCCCCTTGATAGCTGTCCAGTTACGTAAGTGATGTCAAAGGCCCCCAATTCAATTGCCCATATGGTAATTCTCTCGATCAGGTCATGTTTGGACATTATTGCTCTAATGGGGAATGATGTTAGGACAATAATGGGGTGTGTCTCGAAGTAGTGTCTGAGCCTTTTCTTGGTGTTAACCAGTGATAAGATAACTCGCTCGGTAGTAGTGTACCTGATTTCGGGGTCTGATAGGGATTTAATAGTGTAGAAGACTGGAGTCTGGCATGTTTGTTCCTCCTTGACCAATGCAACACTTGTTGAGGAAATTGAAACTACCAGATAGAGGTGTAGCGTTTCTCCTAGCTCTGGAGAAATTAACACTAGAGGACTCACAAGATACTCCTTCAACTTTCAGAGTGCCTGGGTTTGCTCCGATCCCTAGACGCTGCCCTTTCTTGCTCTGATGGCCTGAAAGAAAGGTCTGTACTTGTCTGTGAGTCTGAAGATGAATCTGCTTAGAGCGACTACCCTTCCTGGGATCTGGATTTCCTTCTGGGCTATGGGTTATTCTATGTGTATTAGGGCCTTAACCTGAGCTGGACTGGCCTTTATCCCTGTTTTATTCACGATATGGCCCAAGAACTGCCCATATGAGACCCCAAATGAACACTTGGAGGGGTTTTAGCCTCATCCCATAGAGTCTGACTACTTGAAATACCTCTTTCAGGTGCTGGAGGTGGTCCTCTTTCTTCTTGTGTTTACCACAGTGTCATCAATGTATGTGTTCTACTGTGTGGCCCATCAGGTGGCCAAAGACTCTTTTTACCAACCTCTAGTAGGTAGTACCTACATTTTTTAGTCCAAAAGGCATTACTTTATAACAAAACATACCTTCCTCCGTGATAAAAGACGTTTTCTCCTCATCGGTTGAGTTCATGGGGATCTGGTTGTATCTAGAGTAAGCGTCTAGAAATGAGAGTCATTCGTACCCTGCTGTAGCATCCACCATCTGACCATATTTATACAATAATAAGATGGGCCTTAACCCGTTTTGCTTATAATCAAATCCCTTTATTCTAGGGATTTGATTTCCTTTTACAACTATCGATTTCCTCTTTCCTTATCTTATTGAATCTTTGGCTTTAGCCCCAAGTTAAAATGACTTATGGGCTAAAGTTAGTTGGGCCTAATATGCGACCGGTTATAGACTCTTCCAAATTGGGCTTTCATTCTTTCTCCAACAGGCCCCGATCTGCTTGTTTCTTGGGTAATTATCGTTGGACTTTTACTTTGATGGGCTATGAATTTTGGCTCTTACAATTTCACTTCATAAACAATAATATCTCTATAATATAACAAAAAAAATACTCAAAATAATATATATAAATAAAAACACCACCTTAAAGTCATACCAATCTGCAAATATTTGAATTATATCACGTTACTACTTGCTTAAAAGTTTTAAAACTAATTAAAAATATAAAATTAAAATTAAAACACAATTTATAGAAGCCTAAACAAATATCATTTAATAAACTCAATATAAATTTCATCAATGTATTATACTAATTCAAAATAATAAATAACCACCAACTTAGAACAAAAAATTACTCGTACACAACATCACTGCTAAATAAGATCATTGTTATGGTCAAAGTCTTCATCCAATTTACAATCACCATCAAAATCATCATCGCCAACATTACTACTACTACCGTCCTTATTATCAACACCATGGATGTTCATCGTACCAAATTCTTCATCATCATCTATTTTATGAATTTCCTTCACTAAAGCATACAAATAAACAAAGAAAAATATTATAATTCATATGATAAAATTACAAATTTAAAATTAATTGGAACATATAATTTATTTAATGTAGTTCATTTATGATTTTTTTAACACAATAGTCAAATATTTATTTTGAAAGTTTAAATCATATTAAAGTTTTTGTTTTAAATATATTGGATCTTTAATTATTATTTTCATAAATTTGGCTACATATTAAAATATTTGACAAAATCATTAACGTTTTAGGCCTTATATGGATGACTCAACCCTAAAACTATTATTTTAGTAAAACAAATACCAAAAATACACGTGAATACAAAGTGATGTGTGTGTGTGAAAAACTTATCTTTTACAAAATAAATAAATATATATATATATATATATATATATATATATATAAATTGTAGAATCTTACGATTCTACCATGATTCTACTAGGATTCTATCTATTTTAGCCCAAACATTTCCTAAAATAGTAGAATCATGTAGATTCTACCCGATTTTACTGATTCTACCTATATGAATGATTTTGGTGCGATTTCAATCGTTTTGGGTCCTAGGACGATTCTACGATCTAGGATAGCGATTTTGACTACATTGCTACTAACTCTAATTGTTGATTTTTATGCTATGTATGAAAAAAACAAAAATAATAATAATATTAACAATAATAATAATAATCGCTGTATGGAAAAACTTTGGAAATTTGTAGGGAAAGTTGGTAAATAACTGTTAATTTTGGAGGTTGATGTGCTAAGTTCATAAGATTACAAGAGTTGACCCTTTCCCTGTTAGGGTTCGAACACCCTATGTACGAAGCCGTTCACACCTGCAAATCAGAAAACGCACACAAACACACCAAACAATCGACACAAGAATATATACGTGGTTCAGCAAAATAAGCCTACGTCCACGGAGAGCACCGTTTCACTAAAAATCACTGAGAGGATTACAAGGGGTGATTCGCAGATCACACACTCACACACGCACACACACTGTGTATACTCACACCTGTATCACTGGAATAATATAAACGTATATTATTCCTAACTCTCTCTCTCTATTTCCGTATACACTCTGCGCACCGCATGTGCTTTACTCGCACTAGGTGTTTCACTCACATCGGTACCAGCCCTCTGGCGCCGGCCTAATCTGGCTATCTGGCGCCGGCCTATTCTGGCTCTTTGCCTGGTACACCGAATACAATAGGCTACACCTATATTTATAGGAGAGGCTAGAGTGGAGGACAAGTCAATCAATCCAATTAGGAATTGATCTCCTACCATAACTATGATTGCTTGATGGCTAAGTTATATTCCCCCTTAACAAAGGAGTTACCAAATATAACAAGATTCTAGTCAAATAGAGATAGCTTGGTATCTAAGCTTAACTTTTCTTGCAAGGAAAATAGTCACCATACCTAACATTCCCACTATTACTCTGCATGTGGAGAATCTAGTATGATCTCAGTCCACTTAACATTACATTTTGTGTGGATGGTTTTGTGTATAATTTGATAAATATTGTGAGATGATGTTATATTTTAAAAAATTTGTAACCTTTTACTTTTACTAAAAATTCACACAAGCATATCATCTATAAGGTGGATTTATGAACCCTGAATTTGTATTAAAGGAAAAAAAAAAACACAAACGAGATAACTCAAATGAAAAAGACTTGAAATCCAGTAATTAATCAAAAAATAGATTTGGATGCTCTGGATATAAACAATTCATTGAATCAATTTTGCAGATGAAATTGAGCCTTACGGATCTTGTAAAGAGAGCGTTTTACACAGGTCTTGAAATTAATCGAAACAAAACTTCATATACTCAATTTCAGAAAAAAACACAGAAAAATAAATTGCATTTAAGAAGTAAAAATATATATAGAATACAATAGATAAATTTTCATCCTCTATGTTTTTTACATCCACATGGAATTTACTATACAACTCAACTCATATTGTTTCATCTTTAATCTTTTTGTTTTGAGAAGAAGAGATTCAGCTGATCTATTCACTTACTATTATTGTTTTAACAATTAAAAGGTCACTATAACATTTCATGACAATGTAAGATGGGCAGTTTATATATAATGTATCTAAAACATTTAGAGCATGTATTGAACAAGTGTTAAAATTGACTATGGAAAGCATATATTTTTTATATAATGTATCTAAAAATTTTTAGTTACTATTATTGTTTTAACAATTAAAAGGTGACTATTACTTTACAGTATATACTTTATCCACATTATCAGGAGGTCAAAAGAAGTTCTAGCTGATTTAAGACTGGATAACCTTAAGGGCTCGTTTGTGAACCCTTATTTTTGTTTTTATTTTGGAAACCAAAAAATAAAAATTAATTCTTATTTTTATTTTTTCACCCTAAAAACAAAAATATAAAGTTGTGTTTGAGATCAAAATATATATTTTTTGTTCTCACACACAAACACTCACACAGTCGGCTCTCTCTCTCTCTCATGGGAAATTGGGGGTTTCAATTGTTGCTGGCGGTGGCGATTAGGTTGGTGGTAGTGGTTTTGAAGGGTGTGGTGGTGGGGGTGTTGCAGTGGTGGGTGGTGGTTAGGGTTTCAATTGGTGGTTTGGGGGTGGTTGAAGGGTGTTCGAAAGGGGTTTGTGGTGTCGAAGGGTGGTGGCATGGTGGTGGTCGAAGGGGGTTTGGGGATGGTCTAAGGTTTGATGGTGATGGTGGTCGAAGGTTTTCTGCAGATTTAGATTTTTTGCAATTTTTTTTTTTTAAAAAAATCCCAAACTGAGAACAAGAAAACAACAATTTGTTGTTTACATGTTTTTGGTACTGTTTATCCAAAAAAATTCTAAACTGAGAACAAGGTGAACAGTAAATGGGTTTCCCAAACATGTTCTGTTCTCATGAACAGTGTTAAAAAATAAAAATAAAAACGAAAACACCCATTTCCAAACGGGGTTAACTATTGCTACTTTTGGCAATGTTTGAAATTGGAATTTGACTCAAGTTATTCAAATTTTTAACTATTATTTTTTCAATTTTAATTTCAGAATATGAATTTCATGTGTACAATTAATGTAGTAGAAATCTAGATAATAATATGATGAGAGATGATAACTGAATTAAGAAAGGGAAAAAAATAATGAAAAAACACCTATTGACAACGAAAGAGATGGATCTAAAGTGAGTCAATAAATTCATAATTTGGTTCACTTAAAAAGTATTTAAGATCTAAGAAAACAGAAAATTATTTTCTTTTCAGAAATAATAGGATGCCGTTATATGAAGAGAGGTTTTTTCTTAACTGGGTTTCAATTAAATAAATTATAAATCAACTTAGTTTTTATACCATATTCCATTATTCAGTTATCTAAACAAAAAATTTATTTAGGAAAAAAAAAAAATGAATCATGCACAATTAAAACAGCTAGAGAGAAAAAGGTGTAATTGCTAATGAAGCCACGATTGGGGTAATAAAAAATAAAATTCGCCATAATGTGATCACCAGAAGAAGATCTTATGCCCAGGCAAGAAAATCAATGACACCCAATTATTTATGAACTCTGACATTAATATGGTTTAATAATATCCATAGTTTCATGCATGCTCTCTTGTTTGAAGTAAAGGGAACAACAAACACACCCACTCAAGTTCCATACCCTTTTCTACACCAGCACACACTTTCCCCTCTATACAATACATATATATATGTATATATAATACATGTATATATAATACATGTATGTGGTGGCTGTATATGGAATTATGAGATGTAAAGTAATTCCCCCCTCCTGGAGCCTTATTCAATCATCGTATTTTACTTTAACTGTCACATTGTTTATTAAGCGGCTTTATTTTTTTCACACTTTATAAATATAATTAGATACTCCCCTCTCCTAAAAACTAAATAATATATATATACATATAATAATTGGGCACGTATAAGGGTTTGACATGAAATTGGTGGTTGTGGATTTGAGCACCAAGTGAAGTCACATGATTTAGATGATGTTTAGTAGCTTACCAAACATGAAATATATATGAATGATTCCATTCAACTAACCACTAATATATGATGGAAGTTGTTAGAGACTTCTTTGTATATCTCTCATATTCTATATTCTATTTTTTTTTTTTTAAAAAGAATTATATTGGTTATTAAACAGGAAATTGCCATCTCTTCTCTTCAAGAAGCTGTTAAATATGAATGCAGTTATGTTAAAATAAACCCCAATATATAAATTATAAAAATAATACACATATGGTCAGTAACATATATAAACTTTGTATGCTTAAATTCATTACATATAAGCATATTAACATAAAATCTCCGGTAGTTTTAAATTTTGATCAAACACCTCTCGATGTCATATTGTTCCATTCATTATTTTTTTTTTTCCAAAGATTCTCATTTCCAACTCTAAACAATAACGTTTAATATATATTTTTTGCCCTAAAACTCCGTCATTTTGAGATGGGAGGAGGGTTTGTGAATTTTTTATAATAGATGACTAATATAGCACCTGAGAGAGTATTTAATAAAAAACTGAAACTATGAAGAGTTTTATGTCCAAAATTCGAATTGGTTCTTAGTCCTGGTGAGTCTTTAAATATAAGTCGTGTGTATGTGTGTATATATAAAAGAAAGAAATGATTCTTGCACTCTTTTATTTCTTTAATCCGTCTGTTGATCCCACAAATAATATTTTCTTGATGTAATTGACTGGATAAGTGGATTCACACTAAAACTTGATCACATGAATAATTTATTCTTTCCTTGCAAGTATCATTATCTATCTATCTATCTCTATATATATATATACACACACGTATGCAAGAACCTTCTTAAGACTGAAAAGGCAAAGACTTTCTTTGCCAAGTCCTTTTTTAATTTTTACGTAAATTGTTTTGGAAAAAATAGCAATGACCGGAGAGTTAGATCCGAACACAAACTCAAATGTAGGTAGGGTTGTAAATGAACCAAGCCGGTGGTAGTAGATTCGGGCTTAACTAGTTAAGAAATCGATTCGTGTTCGTTCGTTTAACAATTAAATCGAACAATATTTTTAGGTTCGTTTCATAAATGAGCGGAACTTGAATATTGCTGAGCTCGGCTCGCCAAACTCGTAAAGAGACTCGTTTAAGTAAAATAGTAAAGTTATTTTATAATCCTTAAGCAAAGTTGTCAGATTTGACAAAACCGAGCCTAAAAATTATGTTCAATATCGGTTTATTTATTAAACGAAAGAGTCCGAACCGAACGCTTATTTTAGCAAGTCGAGTTCGAACATGCTCACTAACACAAGAGTACATAATATATGTTTCAATTGAACTGAGTTGTTCATAAGTATACTCAGATTCAACTTACTAAAATAAGTGTTCGGCTCGGACTCGTTCGTTTAATAAATAAATCGAACTTGAATACAATATTTACTCGTTTAGTAAATGAACCGAAATTCAATATTACAAAATTTTATTCAGCTGATTTGCAACCCTTGTGGGAATTCAGTGTACGAGGATGTGACACGCTGCACACTACATGAATATAATATATATAATTATATATGTGCGAGTATATATACATATGTATGTATATAAAGAGAGAACAATTCGTTTTTGAGATGGCATTAAGAAATAGGTGAGACAGTGTCCATGATTCTCTAACAAAAACATCCACGCTTGGAAAGCTAAACAATCTCTCTCCACCAGCTCGCATAAAACATTATATATTTTTGCTTTTATAAACCACCAGCACAAACCAAATGCTAGAAATGGAGCACAAAAGGAGGGTATCAATGAACATGTTAGGTGCTCAACTTCGCAAATCCATTTATTTATTTATTTATTTATTATTATTATTATTATTATTATTTTATAGTCAGGTGCCCAGACATTTACTCGACTAATTCAGAAAATTCGTGTAAAGTGATCCCAAAAATCGGATAAAGCTCAAACAACATCTAATCGTTAATTACCTTAAAAATATATATTTACAATTGTAACTTCAACAAATTATTTGCACCAAATAAAATTCAAGCACAAAACTTGATATTTTTCACAATTCCTGTTCATTAATGCTATTTGGGATTTTGATTGGACTAATTTGTGAACAAAGCAACTTTTCACGTGAATAATGAATAATTCGAAGCATGTATTTAAGATCTATCAAAAACTTTCTCGACACGCTATATATCAAGTCTTTTAATTGAGTCAATTCTTTCGAATTCAACATTCTCAATAAAATTCATATTGCATTACTTAAAACAACGTTTGGAATATAACTCTCATCAAATATTTAGTATGTTTAAGTTTTTTTGACATTCTTGGTTGGCGCTAGAGCTAACAATTTCTGACACGACTTGACATGTTTGACACGATAATATTTATTATTATATTTATTTGTTGATTTTTTTTGTTCTCTAATTGATCATGGATTGAAATATATTAATAAACTATTACTGAATCGTGTCAAATTCAAATTCAAATTTATTTTTATTTTTATTTTTCGTGTTAGATTGTGTCATATTTAAAATGTTTGATTTTCATGTCGATTAGTATCAGATTGTCCTGTTGACATGTGAGTCGACCTGTTAACACGAATTGTCAGCTCTAATTGACGCTAGGATGAAGTCCAAATTTGAACTTGGTCAATAGAGTAATAAGGAGAAAAATAATCAAAATAAACTAAACTCTTAACAAACTTTCATAATTACGAGTCTCTAACAAGAATGTTTCTGAAGAGAGATGTTAATTAAGTGTTGGTTCTCATTTGTAAGATGTTTCATATTTTTATTTTTGTTTATAAGTTCAAATTTTCACAACTACGTTTTTGTTTGGACCACTAGAGGATTTACTTAGTCATTAACTTTAGGGCCTGGATCACCCTGGTTACCTAAAAAAAAAAAAAAAATTATTCACTTCAACTTGTGTATATACATTAAGACATTGATTATATACATTGACATCATGGTACACGTGTGGTGGATCAATTAAATGACCTACCTTAGGATTTAATTATGTCAAAGGGGTCGTGATGAAGTATGTGAAAAGGAGTTAATTTCTACTATTGGATAATTTATTATGGTTTTGTTGGAGATGTAATTTAAATATATGATTTATGAGGCACCTCATTTGTAGTGATTGATAAGCATCATATTCGAATTGGTTGTCACACATTTAATTATGTTCCTTTGATCGCAAGAAAATAAATTCTCTCATCATGGTGACTTAAATGTGATGCTGAAGTTAACTTCCCACAATAGTGGAGTGCTTATTTAAATTTCCACAATAACAGGACAATAAACACGTGTTCTGTTGATGGTTTTTTTTTTTTTTTTTTAACCATTTTTTTTTCATGATCTACAATTTTTTGATTATATTTTAATTTTAATTATATTTTCAATTATAACTTTAAAAAAACAAAAAATATACTAGTAAAAAACGATTTTTTTTGTTTTTTGTTTTGTTTACTTTTAGAATATTTTTGACTTTTTTGTTATTAATAATGTGAATAGTAGAATACTAATTTAGTAGAGATATATGAAAGACCTTAGAGTGGATTGGATTCCTAAACTTAATGCGAAGGATCCAAATCATCTTTATGTGATGTTTAGAAGACAAATATAAGTATCTACTTGTATATAAAAAAACCATTCAATGTAGTACCAAGCATCCAAACCATCTTTTATTCGATGTTTAGACAAATATAAGTATCTACTTTATATAAATATAATGATTAATTTCACAAAACTCTCTTATACTATCTAATTTAATTAACTAATTCTCACTGTGTCTATTTTGCCCCTTATATTATTCAATTTCATCACTATGCCTCCTACCCTCATATTTTGAGTCATAATACCTAAACTACCATAAATAGTATAGGGAAGTTTAGTGAAATGAAGCTTTTAAAAAGATTATTTTTCGAAAATCAATTATATTTTTCGTAAAAACTATAAATTTAAAAATATATATATATTTCGGGAACAAATATTTTTCGAAAATAATATATATTTTGAAAAAAATATATATATTTCGGAAAATACATATATTTCAAGAAATATATATATATTGGAAAATGATATATATATTTCAAAATATATATATATATATATATATATATATATATAATTCGTCAAAAATATATATTTTCCGAATTATTTTCAAAAAATATGAATGTTTTCGGAAAAATAATTTTTTGGGGAAAAATATATATTATGTTCCAAAATATGATTTTTTCCGAAAAAATATTTTTTTTGAGAAAAATATATATTATTTTCCAAAATATGAATTTTTTTTGATAAATATATATATTATTTTCCAAAATATGATTCTTTTCTGAAAAATAATTATTTATATTTTGAAAAATAATGTATATTTTTCACAAAAAATTCATATTTTTTTAAAATAATTCGAAAAATATATATATATCCTGAAATATATATATTCCAAAATATATATATTTTGAAAAATGGAATATATATATATTTTTTTCAAAATATATATATATTTTTTAAATTTATAGTTTTTACGAAAAATATAATTTATTTTCGAAAAATAATTTTTTTAAATGCTTGATTTCACTACATCTCCCTATATTATTGAGTGTAGTTTAGGTATTATGACTCAAAAAGTGAGGAGAGAGGGCATAGTGATGAAATTGAATAGTATAGGGGGCAAAATAAACATAATGGATGTTAGTTGATTAAATTGAATAGTATAGAGGGGTTTTGTGAAATTAATCCTTTTTTTTCTATAAATCAACAATGGAATGAAAATATTTTGAATTGTTTAATTTTTTTTTTTAGGGTTATTATCATAAAACCCCCGAGGTTTGCAAATTTAATTAAATAACCCCCCATATTCAAAGAACTGCCTCAATTTTTCAATTCGTATCAATTATCCTTTCACCCTCACATTTCAGTCAATATAGTTAGAATTAATTTCATTTACACCCTATAAAATTTGCTTTATCTTCAATTAAACATCTTCAAGTTTGAAAATTACATACAGACCCCTTAAATTTGAAAAAAATATTTATTTTTTGAAAAAACTTATATTCTTAAGCATTCATTATCATGTTAAATACAACAAAATATATTAGTTTTCTAATATTTTGATCAATTCATCAATATGTTAAATATAAGAAATAATAATAATTCTTATAATGATAAAATTATAATTAAAGTGTACCATTAATGGTAGCTCTATACACTAATTACTATTAATAAAAATCATAATTAAAGTGTGCAACTATTTCTCTATATGAAAAGAGAAAACGCAAACAAAATTTAATAAAAATTTATTAGAAATTTTTATTATTCTTATTCATTCACCACCATGTTATATATATTTTCAGAAAAATATATATAACATTTTCCCAAAATATATATTTTTTTGAAATATTTTTTTCCCAAAAAATATATATATATATTTAAATATATTATATATTTTTTAAATATATTTATTTTTATGAAATATATATTTTTTCGAAATATAATTTTTTTTCCCGAAATATAAAGTTTTTTCAAACTTGAGGGGTCTGAATGTAGTTTTTTAAACTTGAAGAAGTTTGATTGAAAATAAAGCAAACTTTATGGGATATAAATGAAATTAATCCTAAGGCTGGGAGGGGTAATTGATACGAATTGAAAAATTGAAGGATTTTTTTTAACCTGAGGAGGTTATTTGATTAAATTTGTAAATCTCAGGGGGTTTTATTATAATAACCCTTTTTTATATAGAATGAAAATTTCAAATCATTCTATATAAATCAATTTGAAAAATATTTTGAAAATTCTCCAATTTTTTAAAATTGAAATTGGAAATATGATTCAAATTATCATATTAACAAAAACACAATAAGTTTGCGTATTCTCTATCTAAGGGCTTGTTTGGATTGACTTTTCAAATGCGATTTTTGGCTTTATGGAGGGAAAAACTGTTTTGAACTTTATTTGACAAAAAATTTAGAAGAACTTCTGAGTATTGGAATAACGTTTTAAAGAAGTTGATAACTTCTCAAAACAGTTTTTTTTTTTTTTTTTTTTTTTTTTTTTTTTAACGTAAAACGAAAAACAAAAGTGATGTGAAACAGTGTCTAAATAAACCATATAACATTGGTCATGTTATAGTAACATAGTGGTACAAGTCTGGTCTGATTATTATTTTCAACAAGTATTAGTGCAATAGTAGAGTGACCTAATTCATGATTATATCACTTTGCGGGCAATAGAACTAAAACTAATGGAATCACACTTCAATAATTAATGACACAATCATCAGTTTAATAATGAACTAAATGCACGCTCACACAAATATGTATATATATATATATATATATGTATATATATATATATGTGTGTGTGTGTGGATGCAGCGAGTTTTGCGGATTTTCATTGTGGTCATTGTGTGTCCATTTTTAAGTCATTATGAAGTACCATTTTAACACATGATTCCTATAGTCACTAAGATTGTTTGGTTTAAAGGTAATAAAAAGTTGGATGAGACATAATTAGTTTTTAATATTCTCAACAATCTGCCTTGTTAATAATCTTTTACACTTTGTTTGGAATACAAAAATTCGGAAATTCGTATTAGAAATGGAAACGGATTTGGATTAGAATGGAAAAAGAATTATATTTTGTGTTTGAAAGAAATGAAAATTCTATGTATACGATATTGTCCTTAAAATTATGGGAATACAAATAATTAGTTGAAGGGTAATTTTGAAAAATTAAAAGTAAATTAATAGGCAATTACTAAATCCCCTCAAATTCGCTCATTTTTTTATGGATTTGAGGGGATTTGGTTATGTATAAAATTTCTGGTAAAATTTCCAAATTTTAATAATTCCATTTCTTTCACATAACAAATTTCTAATTCCAAATCCAATTTCCTTCAAATCCAAAGTTACCAAACATAGTGTTAATGGTCAAATTTTAATAATTCCATTTGTTCCAATTCCAATTCCCTTCGAATAAAGAGTTACCAAATCCTAAATGATTTTAACCTCTTAAATTCTTAAGCTATAATATGCAGCAATAGAATATAAAGATAAAAAATTAAATTAAATAAAAAAGAAGCATTACAACTGTCAATAGTAAAGAATATATTACTACACAGTACCTGAAGATAAAAAAATTGGAAGGCAAAGCCAATTTAGTCAATAGAATGACGGAAAAGTCTCGGTTAGCTTTAAAAGCACTGGCCCCTCCCAATTTGACGTAAGTTTTTGCTTTTTGGGAATACGTATATGGCTCCATTGACCATTTTAACCAATCGCATCTTATATAGTTTGGCACCTAATAAGATTAAAATTTCCTGGACGATAGTGAAAACAATTTAGAAGGGGGTGAATATATTTTTTGTCAATTTTATGAATAATTAAAATTATTTAGTTGAATTTTAATTTTAAACAGTCACAAATCTTAATTCTCAATTTAATTCACAAAATTGATCAATCAAGCAAATATGAATATAAATGCAGAAATTTAAATCATGAGAAGACACAGAGATTTTTACGTTGAAAACCTTGAAAAGACTCCAAGTAAAAATCACGGATACGCTTAGATATTGATGCACTATGAATCAGAGAATTTGTACAGACTCTATGAAAACAGAACTTACAACCGCTGTAATTTATTATTCTTCACTCGACGTCTGAAAGTCTAGATTCACTCACGCTCCACGAAGCTCTCGCTCCGACCTCCGTACTCTGACGGCTCTGCTTCTCAACATATCGAATAACCACGAAGCCTCCTGCTTCGATCTCCGCACTCAGACGGCTCTGCTCTTCAACGGATCAAAGCAACCAAGTTGCAATCAGTAGTGTGTAGATTTTTCAGAATCTAGAGGATTCAATCGTGCATAAGATCGTCGATGTAGAAGTACGATAAAATCAACTTCAAAATAAGAGAGAACAAGAAGAATCACTCAATGATATTTTTTTTTCTCTATATCAATATCTATGTAAAATAATATGAACGATAGAATACTGCAGAAAATCTCTCTTCCAAAGCCCACTCAATTTTGCAAAGACTTCTCCTATTTATAGAGAAAGATGATGGAAACCCTAATGTTGTCTTTTCTCGTAATTTCACACCAAATTGAGTAAAACCCTTATATTCTGATAAATATAATGTATATGGCACGTATCCCAATGTATAAAGTCGTAGCCACAATGTAATTGGGGTAGATAGACCATCGCAACAAAAACATATAACAACTTGCCACACCTACGCTTGAAGCGTACTTCCAAGCGTAAAAATATATTTTCCAGTCACTTTTTGAAACTAAAAACGTAGACATTTTTGTTAAAATCACTTTTCTCCGCAACTGTGTCAAAATGACCCTTTTGACTCCCCGAGACTTTTTGCTTGAATTGACGGCTTTGGGAAATGTCGTTTTTGCCATTCGGAAGACATTTTTACTCAATACTGCACTTCTCTTGTATTTCACTTGTATTTTTCACTATTACCTTTTGTTGTAGCTTGTAGATGTCGTTGAAACCAACATAACCTATCTAATACTCAACATGGTTATTGTCTAGAACATGCCATAAATAAACAATACACAAAAGTGTTCTTACAATCTCCCATTGGCATTTTTGAGACAAAACCATGTTTTACAATATAGTCTCACAAATTAACAACCTAACATCTATACCTATGAACACACACTAACAAACATAGATATAAACTATCACCTTACTTTTATGACGACTAATCATGTAACCACAATACGAACAAACCATTAAACGCAAGTGTGAAAAATAGATATAAACCAACATAATGATCATCAGAAAATCATAACAATAATGCACACATAATGATCATCATTCTCCCCCTGAGAATAAACTCCCCCTTGCTAAATACTTCTCCCTCTTAACCAAACAATCTCTCCCCCTTACTTAATACTTCTCCCCCCTTTTGGCACTGAAATGTCAAGCAAAGAGAGTATAGATGCAATACCAACAATGTAGAGAGATGCAAATAAGTACTAAAAGAAAAATACCAAGATACAGAGCTCTATTAGATTATATCCAAATTCTCAGGTTAACAGAAATCTCTACTATGCATGACCCTAATACTAATGCATGAATGCAAAATGTCATGAATAAAAATAAAATAAAATATTTTTGTTTTTAGAAATCTGTGAGCAAAGCTGTAGAGACACAAATCAAATCATTAACACATCATATTCTCAAATCTAACTCGACCATTGTACACACGGGTATAGAAACAAATCAGCGCACATACCTTGAAAACTCAAGAATGCACAAGTCAAGTTTTGTAAATTTATATATATGAAAAATCTCATGTGCAAACACTAAGGTAAGATGAAAACAATACATATTAATCCTGATAATCTCCACACCAACCGTGATAATAATCCAATCCAATATCCAAATTAGAAGGCAAAAATAAAAGATACTTTCTCTTTGGCACACAATTTCCACCTGTTCATCTTTTCAACTTTTTCACCATATCCCTTTTTGTCTTTCTAAGCTCCGGACATTCCAGCGAGGATTTTTAGTCCCGACCAACTGTGCTCGAGCTTCTTCCATGAGATTTATGATCATCAATTATCTATCATTTTTGGATTGAAGAACTGTTTTTTGCATTTTTTTATCATCTTATCCTTTCCTCTTCTTTCACCATTACCATAACATTCATACACATGCAAAAGATATTTCATGCATAGACCAATCTAGCATAACTCATGAATGTTCATACCACTTCGGGTTAAATGAAAAAAATAATAGATTCAACATGCATTACAATCATCATCGAAGCAACTAGCACCTAAGATTAATGTTTTGTAACGTAAAATAATCATGCCAAGTGATCATCCAAAAATCTTAAGTGAGGCTGATACCTCTATTTCACATATGCATAATGAGACAAGTAAATGTGAAAATAAAGTAAAATATGATAACTTTTGTACTCTAGCCAAGCTCAACAGTCTCAAAAATTTTATTGTCATTTATTTCAAAATAAAATGCATACATGAATAAATATAATACAAATGCATGATTACCTATCAATTCTAAGAAAATATTGCAATGTGTTCCTAGAATAATAGATAATAAGATATCTATTCTAAAGAAAGCATACCAATAGATTTCCTAAGACCAACATGCTTTTGAAAATCAAATGGTTTTGTAAAGATATATGCCAACTGAGAATCTGTGGATATAAACTCTAGAGACACTATATCATCTTCAACAAGATCACGAATGAAATGATGTCAAATATCTATATGTTTTGTCTTAGAGTGTTGAACATGATTTTTAGAAATATTTATTGCATTCGTGTTATCACAGAACACAGTCATCGTGCCTTGAGAAAAACCATAATCCTGCAATATTTGACGCATCCACAAAACCTGAGTACAACAACTACCAACTGCTATATATTCAGTCTCAGCAGTGGAAAGGGAAACACAATTCTGCTTCTTGCTATGCCAAACAACTAAGCAATTTCCAACATAAAAACACCTTCCACTGGTACTTTTTCGATCATCTACATTTCCAGCCCAATCAGCATCAGAAAAAGATGCGATATCAGTATTAGTACCTGATGGATACTATAGTCCATAATTCACAATCCCTTTATCATACTTGATAATCCTTTTCACAACAATAACATGAGACTCCTTAGGACTTGTCTGGTAACGAGCACACAAACCAACACTAAAAGCAATATCAGGTGGACTGACAGTCAAGTACAACAAACTCCCAATCATACTCCTATAAAGTGTAGGATCAACATCTTTGCCTTTAGTATCTTTGCTAAGCTTGATACTTGTACTCATAGGAGTGTGAGCATCCTTAGCTTTTTCTAAACCAAACTTCTTTACCAATTCCAAGGCATAACGAGTTTGGGAAACAAAAATCCCATAATTTAACTGCCTAACCCGAAGCCCTAGAAAGAAGTTCAATTCACCAATCATGCTCATCTTGAATTCATGTTTCATTTGATCTCCAAAATAATGAGCAATCTTATCAGAAGTGGAATCAAACACAATATCATCAACATAGATTTGAGCAACAACTGTATCACTCTCAAATTTCTGAATAAATAGTGTTTTGTCCACTCCCCTTCGAGTAAAACCTGTTCCCAACAGGTAATCAATCAACCTTTCATGCCAATCTCTAGGAGCTTGCTTTAGCCCATACAAAGCCTTTTTCAGCCTGTAAACATGACCCAGATAATGAGAATCTTCAAATTCTTTGGGCTGCTCCACATATACTTCCTCATGAAGAATACCATTAAAAAATGCACTCTTCACATCCATCTGATACAACTTGAATCCAAGATGACAAGCAATAACAAACAAAATACGAATAGATTCAAGCCTAGCAACCGGAGGGAAAGTCTCACCAAAATCAATACCCTCCATTTGAGTATATCCTTGAGCAACAAGCCTAGCCTTATTCCTAACAATTGTACCGTGTTCATCTTTTTTATTTTTGAAAATCCACTTGGTACCAATCACATTTATCTCATTCGGTCTAGGCACAAGATACCATACATCATTCTTAACAAACTGCTAAAGTTCTTATTGCATAGCATTAATCCAATCATTATCTTGAAGAACTTCTTTGACATTTTTAGGTTTTAAAGAAGATGTATAACATGCATATGAGACTTCATTCCTTGCCTTCCTACGAGTCACCATCATCTGATCGACAAAACCTATGACTAGAACTGGCAAAATTGGACACGACACGGCAACACGACACGAACACGATCCCATTTAAAAGCGTTAGAGTTGAGCATAAAAGGGTCGAGACCTAAAAAGGGTCGACCCGAACACGACAAGAAAAATTTTGGATTGTGTTCGGGTCAAACTCATGTCGGGTCATGTTGACACGATTAATTAATCGTGTCAACCAGGTCGTGTTGACCTGTTCACTTAAACCCAACCTGTTTAAGTATTATAATATAAATAGAATATTATGGAGGGATGAATTTGTTATTTGAAGAAACCCAACCATCTTATATAATAAAATATGCACGCGTGAAGACTGAGCAGGCTTTTCAAAATATCAGATCTTTTTTTATTTTCGGTAAATGAATAAAATATACTAAATAAACACAAGATGTACAAATAAGGAGAACAAGCAAACAAGCCCTATCATAAAAAACAAAGCCAAAACGAGATAGGGAAACAAAAAGTAAAAAAACACGTTACCGAAAGCAAGACCCTGAATGGTTTATCCAAACACAAGTACAATCATACTCCTCTCAAAACTGGTCTTGTGCCCTAATTTCTGCAATCAAAGTATCCAGAACCACTACGAACCATTATCCTCGATTCAAATTAGATACCATCACTCTTTCCAATTGAAAAATGGATACCCCACATGCCATGTCATCAATGTCTTCCATGTTCTAGCCTTGATTTGGCAATAGAGTGAACCCCAAAACGGCAATCCCCTTTTCTCCTATCATTTATATAGCCACAGTTAAGTGCCAGATGCTGAGGAGGACGGCGGCGCAACCCTCACGGGTGCAACAGTGGCAGAAAGCTAGGGTTTGGTGAAACATCCCTATAGTTCCGACGGGAAGAAAGAAGGAATTAGATCGGTGTTCGTGGAGGAGAACACGGTTACATAAATGTATATATACATATATATATATGTATAGATATTCAAGAAATTTATGATTGTATAATTTGTATGATGATGGTACAATTTTTTTCCCCCAAACATTCAATTTTTTTGTAGAACGGGTTACATTGGTCGTGTCGTGTTACCTGTTTAAATTACAGGTCGTGTTAGTGTTGAATGTAGTTGACACAAATATTAATCATGTCGTGTTCGTGTTTAGCAATTTCGTGTTCGTGTCATGTCGGGTTCGACACGAACACGACCTGTGACATGAAATTGCCATCTCTACCTATGACCTTATCCAAATGATGATTCAACTTGACCCTTACAGATGGTTCCTTAGAAGGTGTAGGTTGAACATCACCAATTTGATCATGTGATTATGCTAGACTAGATGTATAATCATGAACCACATTGTCCTCTTTATTAACCTCAGAAGAATAATTTTTCAATATAAAGAATGGCTCACCATCTTCCTCCTCAGCAGACGTTGGAGACTCATCAACACATGAGTCATCAATCACTACATTGACGTATTCCAACATAGTTTGAGTTATAAGGTTAAAAACCCTATATGCTCGACTAGTCAATGAATAACCCAAAAATAATCATTCATCACTTTTAGACTCAAATTTCTCAAAGATTCACAATCTCTAAGAATATAACATTTTGCTCCAAAAACTTTAAAAGATTTCATATTTGGTTTCTTGCCACTCCACAGTTCATAGGGAGTTTTTAAGGTGTCAGATGTAAGATAAACTCTATTTGAGGTGTAACACGCTGTGTTCACTGCCTCGGCCCAAAAATACCTAGGAACATTCCTACTATGTAGCATAACATTGGCTATTTCCTGAATAACCATATTCTTCCTTTCAACTACTCCGTTTTGTTGAGGAGTTTTAGGTGCTGAAAATTCATGTTTTATTCCCCTATCATCACAAAACACTTCAATTTCTAAAATTTCAAACTTTCTTCCATGATCACTCCTTACTCTAGAAATCGAACAATTTTTCTCAGTCTGAATTCTTAAACAAATCCTCTTAAAACTTTCAAGAGCTTCAGACTTTTCACTCAGAAATCCAACCCATGCAAAACTTGAATAATCATCCACCATGAAAAAAATATACTTCTTTCCTCCTTTGTGCATTGTCCTAGTGGGACCCATTAAATCAATATGTAACAACTCCAAAGGTCTAGAAGTACCAATGATATTTGTCTTTTTGTGCTGACATCTGACTTGTTTACCCTTCTGACATGATCCACACACAATCCCTTTTGCATAACCAAGCTTAGAGACTCCCTTAATAATTTCACTCTTAGTAATTTTTGTTAATTCTCGAAAATTAACATGTCCAATCCGCTGATGCCAGATTTCAACTTCATCTAGTTTAACTCTATTGCACAACAATTCAAAACTAGGAACAATGCAATAACAATTATCAGTTGAACGCATAACTTCCATCACACAATTCCCAAAAGAGTCAATGATCGAACACTTATCATGAGAAAAAGTGACATTATGATTATTATCACATATTTGACTTAGCTCAACAAATTTGCTTTAAGACCCTCTACATAAAGCACATCTTCTAGTTTAGGTAAACCAGAAACCACAATGGTACCTTTGCCTAAAACCTTCAACTTCTCTCCATCACCAAAAGTAACTATCCCACCACGACACTCCTCAAGAAATCCAAACAATGACTTATCTCCAGTCATATGCCTCGAACATCCACTATCCATATACCAAGAAGTAGATTTGCGTGCTCTAAGACCAGTATGAACTACAAAATAGTGTAGCTCATATTTTCTAATCCATGTTTTCTTCATCTTCGAAGCTCCATTCGCCAATCTTGATAAATTCTTCATTCAATATTAGAATTTGATCTTGAACATGATCTCCATGTTGAACTCTTTGTTCCTTTACTGACTTCAACACCTTTCTTCGCAGCTTCGAACACCTTAGTCGAATGTGACCTCTGATACCACAGTGGTGACATACATGAACGAGCCTCTGAACTCTATCAGTTAACCTACTAGAATATCTAGAGGTAAGGAAAGGCTTGCTTTCAACATGTCTTTCATATACTCGAGTATCAGGATTCCAATTTGAATTTCCTTATGCAGAACTGGTCGCTACATGGGAGGCTTTTACAAATGTGGTTTTTGCAACAACATTTAAATTCGGCGTTACTCCAACAAAACCCAAACCCTTTGTATTTCCTGCAGGTTTTCCAACACTTAATATACGATTAAGCTTAAGAGTTCCACTAGACCACTTCTGAATAGTCAAGTTAGCATCTTTCATCTCTTTTTCCAAACTGTCAATCTTAGTAGATTTTTCAACTACTTCCTTATTGAGATCATCTACTAATTTCAAAACCTAAGTTCTTTCTAGTTCAGATTTCTTCAACTCCTCAACCAACTTGGCCTTTTGATTCTGTAGAAGATTTTGAGCTTGAGAACTAATGGTTAATTCGTCTTTTAAAGAATGTAATTCTTTGTCCATGTTAAGACTCTTAGTCAATATTTTCATGTGATTTTTATGAAGTTGTGCAGTCTTATCAAGTAATTTATCATAAGACTCTTGAAGTGTTTCATCACAATCTTCATCACTCTCAGAACCTTATTCTTCAGACATCACCAAACTTGAAGCAACTTATTTAACCTTTTTGCTCTGTGCAGCAAACACAGTGAAATTCTCAGAATCATCACCTACTTCTAATTCTGTCGCATCACTAGCTAATCTATTGTCAGAGTCATCATCCCAACTGACAGCTAATCCTTTGGATTTTTTCAGAGTGTTTGCACACTCTGCAGCTATATGACCGTATCATTGACATTCAAAACATTGAGGTTTCTTCTTTCTAAGATCAGACTTGTCCTTCCTAG
The DNA here is from genome assembly GCA_963922005.1 of Cornus suecica. Lineage (NCBI taxonomy): Eukaryota > Viridiplantae > Streptophyta > Magnoliopsida > Cornales > Cornaceae > Cornus > Cornus suecica. The sequence goes on along the minus strand of OY998246.1, from coordinate 27,132,769 downwards.
TTTGAGTCTTATTTTTACTTCCAGACCCACCCAACTTATCCCCAATTTATTGTCCTTTCCCATTATGTTTAGCCCTAACAAATTTGTTCAATCTCTTAGCAAACATGGCTATATCAGTCAGACTTAACTCTCTTTCTTCATCAGGTTCAACATAATCCTCCCTAGTGGTTTTGAATGTTATGCTCTTCTCTTTTGTGCCACTAGCCCTTTTAGGGGGATTTTTGAACATCTCCATCTCATAGGATTTTAAATTTTCATCCAATTCTTCAACCTTGATTTCTTTAAGACTTATGACCTCAGATATGACGGTAACCTTAGACCTAAAACATTCAGGCAGAGACCTAAGAATTTTCTTCACTATCGTAGTATCAGGAATAGGCTCACCTAGATTATGACAGCCTGTCACAATATCAGTTAATCTAGTCTCAAAGTAGGTGAAGACCTCATCCTCCTCCATCTTCAGTTGTTCAAATTGAGAATTCAAAATTTGAAGTTTTGATTGTTTCTCCTTCGATATTCCTTCATGAGTGATTTGGAGAATGTCCCAAGCTTTCTTGGCAATTACGCACGTAGCAATCCTTTTGAACTCACTCAGAGTTACAACATTGTATATTGCATTCAACGCCTTTGAGTTCTAATTCGCGCTATTCATTTTGTCAGCAGTCCACTCGCTCGACGGTTTTGGTCTTGATTTATTGGTCACGTCGTCTTTCACAGTAAAAGGTGAATATCCTACTTCAACAACATTCCACGCTCTTTCATCTAAAGATTTTAAAAATGCTCTCATTCTCATTTTCCAATATGTGTAATTCGAACTGTCAAACAAAGGGGATCTAGATATGTAACCTCCTTCATGAGGCATCTCCATCGTCTAAGTTCATAATCTAACCTTAGGTAGTTAACCTAAATCAGGGCAACCACGCTCTGATACCAATTAAAATTACCTAGACGATAGTGAAAACTGCCTAAAGGGGGGTGAATAGGCTTTTTGTCAATTTTATGATCAATTAAAATTATTTAGCGGAAATTAAATTTTAAACAGTCACAAACCTTAATTCTCAATTCAATTCACAAAATAGATCAATCAAGCAAATATGAATATAAATGCAGAAATTTAAATCATGAGAAGACACAGAGATTTTTACATGGAAAACCTTGGAAAGACTCTAAGTAAAAATCATGGATACGCTCGGGTATCGATGCACTATGAATCAGATGATTTGTATAGACTTTATGAAAACAGAACTTACAACCGCTGTAATTTGTTATTCTTCACTCGATGTCTGAAAGTCTAGATTCACTCGTGCTCCACAAAACTCTCGCTCCGATCTCCGTACTCTGACGGCTCTACTTCTCAACAGATCAAATAACCATGAAGCCTCCTGCTTCGATCTCCGCACTCAGACGGCTCCGCTCTTCAACGGATCAAAGCAACCAAGTTGGAATCAGTAGTGTGTAGATTTTTCAGAATCTAGATGATTCAATCGTGCATAAGATCATCGATATAGAAGTACGATAGAATAAACTTCAAAATAAGAGAGAACAAGAAGAATCACTTAATGATATTTTTTTATCTCTATATCAATATCGATGTAAAAGAATATGAATGATAGAATACTGCAGAAAATCTCTCTTCCAAAGCCCACTCAATTTTGCAAAGACTTCTCCTATTTATAGAGAAAGATGATGGAAACCCTAATGTTACCCTTTCTCGTAATTTCACACCAAATTTAGTAAAACCCTTATATTCTAATGAATATAATGTATATGGCACTTATCCCAATGTATAAAGTCATGCCACAATGTAATTGGGGTAGATAGACCATCGCGGCAAAAACATATAACAACTTGCCACACCTACACTTGAAGCGTATTAGATATACGTTTTAAGCGTACTTCCAAGCGTAAAAATGTGTTTTCCAGCCACTTTTTGAAACTGTAAGCGTAGACATTTTTGTTAAAATCAATTTTCTCCACAACTGTGCCAAAATGACCTCTTGACTCCCTGAGACTTTTTGCCTGAATTGACGGCTTTGGGAAATGTCGTTTTTGCCCTTCGGTAGACATTTTTACTCCATACTACAATTCTCTTGTATTTCACTTGTATTCTTTACTATTGCCTTTTGTTATAACTTGTAGATGTCATTGAAACTAACACAACCTTTCTAACACTCACATAGTTATTGTATAGAACGTGCCATAAATAAAGAATATACAAAAGTATTCTTACAAAGATGTTTTAAAAATGGTCTTTTAGGGCCCGTTTGGGAGATGGTGCGTGCTTTGTGATCTTGGTCTGGTTGAAAGCTGGACCATGTGATCTTGGTTTGTTATGGTTTTATTTTGAACTGGAAGCATATTTAGTGTTTGTAATGGATAGCTCACGGAGGGGACTTTGCGAGCTAAAAGGAAAATCGCAGGTAAAACCAAAAAATGGTAAAATATAAACACCAAAGGTTGGGAACATGCCTAGAATATGTTTGAGGTGATACGCGAGTGGAAACACTATGAAGAGATGACCCTTGGGGAGTTTGATCAAAGGCATAGCAATGGTCAAAACCAAGCCCTATGTGCTACTCGCGTAGGGAGTGATTGACGAAATCTAAGGTAACACCTTGAGAAGATAAGTGAAGGATCACGACCTCACTTATTCTTACTCAAAGTTGAAGTACCTTAGAAAATCCCCTTGCGCTCAGGGTCATAGAATGGACATGTGCACGAAAGGCTGTGACCTAGGAAAATGCTATAATATCAGGAAAAATGAACGAAAATAAACCAAGGAAAAGGGGCCATCACAAAAAGAAGCCACGAGAGATCTCACTATCCATGTCACAAGATGGACCTCGCAAAGGGGAAGTCTCTAGGGGGTGTGTGAGAGAGGGAGGGTTGCGGATTGAGGGCCAAAGGGTTGTGACCCAATGATGATGTGGCATCAATTTAAGCCTAGCTTGATGTCTATAAATAGGAGGCTGAGGTATCATTTTGGGGGACTTCAGAACTGAGAAGTAGAAAGTTCTAGAGAGAAAATGGTGTTTCCTAAGCTTTCTATACAGATATTTCCTTTTATATAGTTCTATAATTTTCATTGGCAAATCAATAAAGTTATCATTAGTTAGTGTATAAACTATTTCTAAATCAATTGCATCTCAAACCCCTATATTTAGGCGACTCCGCTGGGGAGGAAATGTCTTCCACACAAGCTAATCCTCGTCGATCTCGCCAAAGAGGTCATCCACCTACACGACATGTTGAGTAAAATGAAGAGCAAGGTACAGAGCAAAATCAGGAGCCTGAACCAACTCTACCAACACAGAACACCGTCATGCAACCACCGGTGCCGCGCGAGTAGAGGTTCCTTTGGTTGTAGATCCGACACCAAATTCACCAGAACCAAGCCCTACCGAGAGCAGCAACATAAGGTGTTCCATGAGACGTACCATGCACGCGAGCAGAATCACTGGAAAAGGAGTCTCATATCGCCAGAGATCAATTGCGAGCCATCCTAGATGCGAAAACTGATGTGGAAGAGGTAGAAATATCTCTACCATATCATTCGATCATCATGGCGTTGCTATACCCTGAAGACTATGTGGTGTTGAGTATTCAACAGTTTGATGACATAGAAGGAAATGCGAGGGAATATATCTCTAGACTTATGGATGCTTTGGGAGCTCATAGGAATGATGAGTACTTGAAATTTAGGGATTTTTCCAAGTCCCTAACATGTACGACATATACCTAGTACACTAGCCTAATTCTGGTCTTAGTGACAAGCTGGACAGACATGGTGATCAAATTTTACACCAAGTTCTTCCAAGCAGATGATGAGGTGTCAATGCTTTCAGTTACAAGGCAAAGATAATGCTTGGGAGAAGAGGTCGTAACCTATGTCAAGAGGTTTCGCGAAATTGCTCTGCAGTTCCATGAGATGCTCTCCGAGCTGCAATTGATCAAAATATGCATAGAGGAAATGCCGAGGGAATACATGGTGCATTTGGTCAATCACGAATTCAAAAATATTTCTTCACTTGTTGACAATGCACGAAGATTGGGAGAAGTTATAGTAACACCAACACGACCTAGTATCACTACAAGGAGAGTGGTGACTGTAGCAGCCACACATGACGAAAGGAAAAGGGGAGATCGCGCTAAGAGATCTGAGCCGCCTCTCTTACCTTTTAAAGAAAATGAAGCAGTTGTTTTGCTTAACCAGTGGATCACTGACAATGTTATATCATTGCCTCATGTGTGAAGGACGCCGATGAGGGAAGAAAAGATGAAAAACAACTACTATCCTTATCACAGGTATATCCGACATTCCTTGACTGGATATTAGGCATTTCGTGGCATAATGCATAGGCAAATAACGTCAGGAGCCTTAGATGTGGCGGAGAATAATGTTGTCAACAAGCCTTTCCCCGTACATATTACAGTGGTGAGTGCTCATGATGATACTGAGGGAATGGTGGGCATTGTCAAATGTGCATGTTCCCTTGCTCGCAAAATAGTAGAGTCTGTCAAATTCAAAATTTTCTTCAACGAGCTCCCTATTCAAGAGGATGTAAAGGAATTCTTGAAGGAGAAAATGATTGCGGCCCTCAACCATACCATTGTTATTCTTCAACAAGGAAAGGCCACAAGCGAGATCACATTTTTGGAAGCTGACGAACAAGTTCTATTCCTTCACAATCGGCCTTTATACGTTCCAACTACCGTTAACGGTCGTGAAATGAGGCGTACCTTCCTTGATGGTGGAACATCTATTAACTTATTCCCACTCGCGACCTTGGAAATGATCAAATTCTCCAAAAACAAGATTGTGACACATGCCATCTCAGTCACTGACTTTAATAGGGACCAACAAACAACTATGGGTTTCGCAATGTTGGACCTCAAAGTCGTGAGAATTAGGGCCCCACCAAGTTCCATATCATCAATGGGGAACCCTCATATCAGTTATTGTTGGGGAGTCCATGGTTGTATATATATGGCGTGGTGTCGTCATCTTATCATCAAGTAATGAAGGCAAATTAGGGATAAGGAATAATGACGCTCAAGGAATCCAAGAACCTCTTTTGTGCCTCAAAGGCTCATTTTGAAGATGCAGTTTACTTCTTAAAGTATGGAGAAGAAGTTGGTCGTGGTATTTACGCCAGGTCGCTACTAAAATGGGAAGAACTGCAAGGTGGAGTTCCACTCAAAAGATAACAGAAGAAAGTGAGCTGGTCGTGAGTCAAAATGCCTGATGGTCATATGGTATACAAATTATGATGGGGTTGGGGGTCAGAGGCCTATGCAATTGGCACTGACCCCAGGACATCAAAACTGAACTCGCAACCAAAACATGGACTGCAAGAGGTCGACATCGAAAATGGAACGACACCATGACCAACTTTCATAAGCAACGCTTTGATTAAAGAAACCAAAACATCCTTAGTAAATTTGCTCAAGGAATATTGTGATGTCTTTGCCTGGGATTATAGTTAGATGTCAGGGCTCAATATCGGTTTAGTCAGTTATCACCTTAATGTGCATCCCGCATCAGAGCCAAAGAAACAACGACAACGGGTATTTCATTCGAACTTGGAAGTTCAGATTAAAGCAGAAGTGGAAAAACTATTGAAAGCTGATTTCATTAAGCCTACTCAGCATCCCACATAGCTCGCGAATATAGTGCATGTAAAGAATAAGAATTGGCAGATTCGAGTCTGCGTGGACTATCGCGACCTCAACAAAGCCTGCCCAAAAAATGATTTTCCACTACCTAATATTGACACTATGTTTGATGCAACTGCGGGACATGAGATGTTTTCGCTAATGGACGGATTTAGTGGTTATAATCAAATCAAAATGACACCAGAAGACGCTGAGAAAACTGTATGTCAAACTCCAATGGGAAATTTTCACTATACAGTAATGCCCTTTGGGCTTAAGAATGTAGGAGCCACATACCAGTGTGCCATGACGACTATCTTTCATGATTTGATACATAAAATAGTGGAAGATTATATGGATGATTTGGTGGTCAAGTCCAGGGCAGTTCAGGATCATGTGGGTGATTTGAGATAAGTGTTGTAAAGGTGTCGCGATTACAGCTTAAGAATGAACTCTCTAAAGTGTGCCTTCGGAGTACCGGAAGGGAAATTTATGGGATATGTTGTACACCAACATGGTATAGATTTGGACCCAACAAAGCTAAAGTAGTGCTGGAAATGGCTCCGCTCGTGACTCGCAAATTGTTAAAAACTTTTATGGGTAAAATATCGTACCTCAGAAGATTCATTCCAGCATTAGCAGAGGTCACTCATCCTCTCATGCCACTACTAAAAGAAAAGGCCAAATATAGTTGGGGGAAAGAACAACAAGAGGCTTTTGAGAAAATCAAGTAGATTTTAGCTTCTCTTAATACAATGGTGGCACCACAACCAGGAAAGTTGCTGATAATATACCTCACCTCTACGAATAAGTCAGTAGGGGCACTGTTTGGCCAAGAGCATGGTGGAGAAGAAAAGTAGTATACTATATCAGTCACATGCTTAGAAGGCCGGAGTCACGATACATAACTCTGGAGAAGCATTCTTTGGCTTTGGTTTTCGCAGCTCAGAAATTTTGGCACTATCTGTTAGCCCATCCACTGGAATTGGTGACTAAGAGCAACCCTATTAGGTACTTGCTCACAAATCCTATACTCAATAGGAGAATAACTCAATGATTGTTGGCATTATCCGAGTATGAGATTACTTGCTCTAGACTAAAGGTAGTAAAAATCCAAGCCCAGTCAGATATGTTAGCTTTATTTCCTGGAGATCCTGAACCCAAGAAAGAAAGTGTGAAAGTGGAAGATGTGATATAGAGTACATAGTATACATTGGAATTCGATGGTTCCTCCACATAGTAAGGGGGTGGGGCAAGTTTCGTGTTAAGAAATGAAGAAACAAAGGAAGAGGTAGTCATGGTCTATAAGCTTGATTTTCCTTCCACCGATAATATAGCTGAATATGAATGATTGACGTTGGGATTAATGATGGCTCAATAGTTGAAAGTAAAGATTATACATGTAAGGGGGGATTCAATGTTGATTATCAAACAAATCAAATGAGAATACGCTATCAATGAGCCTCACCTCGCACCTTATAGGACCTTCATTTGATAGATGCTAAGGGCCTTTGAATCTATTGACTTTCAACATGAACCACAAGAAAAAAATAGGCGCTCTGATGCACTTGCAACTTTGGGATTGCGACTAAAGTTTCAAGGAGCAAGTTTCACCCTGCAGGTGTTACGAAGATCTAGTTTTATTATTAGCCACAAAATTAAGCCACAATTTTATCTAGAGCAAGACTGAAGGGAGAACATAGTGCAAGCTTTACTGAGGAATGATAGTACCACTCTGAGGCGAGGATATCAAATCATAAATGGGGTACTGTATCATAAAGTAGCAGAAGGAATACTTGCCAAATGTGTGCCAATGGATGAAGTACAACAACTGTTACAAAGACTTATGAGAAGATGTGTGGACAAATAGATGTAAGTCTCTATCAAAGTCTGCAATGGGAGGGGTACTTCTAGCCAAGCATGAAAACTGACACAATTGAGTTGCAAAACAAGTGCCAGAATTGTAATGCCTACCCTTCCGCGAATGAGGAAAATTTTGCAGAAGTCATTGACTGGCGAGAGAAGTATATAACATATCTGAATGAAGGACTCATGCCAGAAAGGGACAGGTCGCGATTCAAAAAATTGGCCTCGTGATTTGCTCTACAGGACGATATCCTTTTTCACAAAAGTTTTGAGGGAAAGCTACTCAAAAGCATTGGCGAAGAAGAAGCAAGGGAAGTTTTAAAACAAACCCATGAGTTTGAGCATCAGATCCAAAGGAAAGTATTCCAACAGCTTCTTCTATTTGGGTATTTCTGGTCGACAATGGAAAGGGACGCTGGTGATTTTATTAGGAAATGTCATGAATGCCAAATACATGGAGATCTCATTCACACTCCAGCAGTAGAGTTACACATTTTATCCACCTCATAGCCTTTCCACACTTGGGCACTTGATATAATTAGGCCAATCACACCCTAGGCCTAAGGGCATACGTAGGTGCTGGTCATTACTGAGTTATTCACAAAGTGGGAGGAGACAATTCTACTACGACGGACAACGGTAGAGAATGTGGTCCGCTTCATGATAGATAATATCATATACTGGTTTGGGATCCCAAAGGTCATATTTTCTGATAATGGGACCCCATTTGTTAATTTAAAAGTGGCAAAACTACTCCAGCAGTATGAGGTAATCCATCACAAGTCCACTCCATATTACCCTAAGGGGAATGGGCAAGTAGATGCCTCAAACAAAGCACTAATATGGATATTGAGTTGCTTGGTGCATGAAAATAAAAAAAAGTGGGTAAAAGAGCTTCCCATAGCATTGTGGGCACATCGAACCTCGTACCGCATCGCCACAGGAATGTCCCCATATTCCTTAGTCTATGGGGCAGAGGTAGTATTACCAGCAAAATTAGATATTGCAGCTACGACACTGATCGTGAATAGTAATCTGGGTGATAGACTGTTGGAGATCGAAACTCTCGAAGGAAAAAGGAATGAAACATTTGTAAATCAGAAAAAATAAGCAACAGGCAAAGGGGTACAACAAAAAGGTACAATATAGGTGGTTCATGGAAGGGGATAGAGTACTAAAAACAGTTTCGGCAATTATGAGGGGGCAAAGGGTAAGAAAAATTGAACCTAAATGGGAAGGTTCTTATATGGTCACAAGTGAGAGCAACAATGGTTATTACAAGCTGGAACATGAAGCTACTAGCGAGGGGATTGGACCACTCACTGTGAAATGGATCAAATTGTATCAAGCATGAGATTGATAATTATGAAATAAACGAGTATTCAAGAAAAGGAAGGAAGAAGTCCATATACGCATAAAGTAAAAATCATCTATACCGTGTCATATAAGGGATAGTAATAAAGTACAAAAGTCATCCATATAATGTCATACACTGGTCAGCAGCAAAATAGAAAATTTGGAGTGCCCACATGCAAATCCATAAAAATGTGCGAGTCCAATATGGTAAAGAGGCTAAACTAAAACAAGTCCTTGGTAATAACATCCGAGAGATGAAAGCCTGCATGCTCCTCGTAAAGTTCACGGGCCTGAGAGGAATGATTTGCAGAATCCTTCAAATCTAGACTCTCTTCTTCGAGGGAAGCCAAGTACCTGCAAACCTCCTCAATTTTCACCTAGCTTTCTTGATAAGTGGTGTGAGCTTTGATTTCAGCACGGTGACGGTCATACAAGACTTGAACCCTATTCAAGCGAGCTTCCCACCAAGAGATGTCCATTCCAATATTTTTTCAGTCCTTGATGCGCATATAGCATTTAGGGAGAATGTCAGGAGCAAGATCCCTTACAACTACTGAAGTCAGAGTCATGAACACATCAGCAATAAGCTGCAGGTAGAACGGTTGTAACAAGGGTTCGTGAAGCTTTATTTTGGCAAAGGTTACAGGATGATGAGCAACAATATGGTCTAAGATATGGACATAGATAGGATAACAAAGCCAGTTGTGCCAGTAAACTGGATCTTCTGGGGAAGAACTATGCTAAGGTGCATGCACTGGAATTGAGCAAGGAGGTTGAGGAGCTGCACAGTAGAAGCCTTTAACTCCTGATCTCGCAATAGTCCTTGACTTTGTGATAGAATTGGTGGCAACCCCTGCTCTTGCAATAACTCCTGACCTCGTGATGGATCCTGTCCTCGTGGCAACTCATGCTCTCGCAACAAACTCTATTCTCGTGATAGGTCTCGTCCTTGCAAGTGATTCTGTTCTCGTGGAGGGTTTTGACCGAGTGATAAATGTTGGGCTTGCAGTAGCTCTAGCTCCTGCATTAGCCTTTGAGGGGAAATTAGTAGTTGGTCAAGCATGTCTTGACTCTTAAAAGCAAGGCCTGTATCAGACGAAGTGTTAGTAATAACAACATTTTGGGGATTAAATGTATGGAAATTAGGGTAGGAAAAGAGACCTTGAGAGGAAACATTGTCTGGGTGAGGATCCGTAAAATGCTCAAAGTCAGGCAAAACACCTCCAAAAAGAAGTCGCTGAATGCGAGGGTCGTCTTCTAGAGTAGCAGCAATTTATGTCGTAATGTCACCCCAAGTTGTTGTGTAACGCCCCAAAATCCACAGGACCTCCTGAACTGGAGTCTTGGATCACTGAAGCGCCACCTGACAATTCTAACAAAAATCAAGCAGAGTTCCGTCTGTACGGGAACCCTCCGGTGGATAAGGTCCACTCCAAAATACATCATGTACAATCATATGACACTAAGACAATTAAACATCCAGCCCAAAACTCACAAGGAACCGGGGTAGACGGAATGGTAATTCCACCACCCCTCCAAGCCTCACAATAAAAACCACAGTCCATCGATGTACATACGGTACCCGACAAAAGTAAAATACAAGTCAACCTGGTATAAGATACAGATCACCACACTCGTAGGTGCCAAAAGAATAATACATTAATCCAAAAAGACGAGATAAATGTAAACTAGACCTATCTATGGCCTGAACAACCAAAATGAACAATAGGTCCAAACATGTTAACCACATCATAGCAACTACATTCAACCAGGTCCGGTCACATAACTTGAAAATAATAAACACAAGGGGAATGAACTTGCAATGCTTAGCAGGGAAACGCCCTCTGTCTCCACCCTAACAGGCAAGACTAACTGGCGAGACCCAAAACCAAAACTGGATCCCATCCTGGAATAAAGATAAAAATATATGTCTCGTCTCGATCTACGTACCCGTGAGATCCATAATTCAACACACTGAATACTCATCAGTCCAGCTATAACAACAGTATAAAGATTGTAAAACATATATACATATCACAATAAACAGATATCGGACAATGATATGCGAATGAAATGCACGTTCATGTCCACCTACACTTATAATGCCGACCCTCACTACAACTGCAGTGCCAAGTTGTAACCAAACGTAGCTCTCTCTGATACCTTGCAGTCAACCAGTGTGGTAAGCACACGCATGGTGACTCATCTAGGATGGCCCAACTCAGAATTCCTCGGAATAGGCGGGATGGCCGAACTCTGAAGTCCCTGTAGTAACGTAGGATGGTCCAACTCCGAAGTCCCAAATCAGCAGGGTGGCCCAACTCCGAAACCCCTACACCCAAATAGTCGTATCCCTACGTCTGGTGCTCAATGCAACGCATGCTCTCATAGTCCCTACTGACTACATACTCGTGCAATGATGACATAATGACATCATACTATACCTAGCACCCTAGGTATATAGGCATGAATTTAAAATCAATTTAATTTAATACACACATAGCATGCTTGAATAAAATCACATAGGCATGTACACATCATCCTATCATCAATTCTCAATAATACCAATTTACTATTTAATCACCTTTTAAAATAATAAATTTGATTAAATACATACACAACATGCTCTAATAAAATCATATAAGCACAAAACACGTCAACTCTCAATAATACTTATTTAATTTATTTATTCATTTAATTTAATAATTAATTTATTTATTTATCTTCAAATAATCATCAAATCACAGTATTTCCATCCCTTTCGAATTTAAACATGTTAAAAATAAAGTTCCAAGCCATCGCAATTCCTGAATAACGCAATTATAATTTCACATGCCCCACAGTGCGTGACCTCGTAAATAAAATAACGGTTTCCCTACCTCTATAAGCATGCACAAAAATAACGACTGGTTCCCGAACCGAAATCCCGAAAAAATAGCTTTTCACACCGTTAATCCAATCGGACCCCACAAAGCGCCAAAACGATTACCACGACGCCTAGAACAACATACTAAAATACAATTAAAATATATGAACGTTAGGTTAACCAAATCAACACGAAACTGAAAAAGTCAACTCACCTAGAAATCACGATCTACACCAAACCGTTCAATGAAATCATCCCAATTTTGGATATGATGTACACGCCACCGAAACCCAACTACCCTCCAAAGGACACACAAAATGGAGCAACGACCGCCGCCGAAATAGCATCGTAAACCATGGCCGAACCCGACTGCCAAGGGGCCGTTGCCGCGTAGCCACCTCTTCCTCCACCTGCTCCCCCTCCAGCCTTGCCTTTTCTAGTCGTGCCGCCTCCCATAGCCGCCGCTGTCCACAGCCACCGCTGCCCTCATAGTTGGCGATCTCACCCCGACCAAAACCCTCTCCCATAGCCCGTCTCCTCTTCCTTTCGTGAAACAGACCCCTTCTCTCTCTCGATCTGATGTGGTGAACAAAAATAAGGAGAAACAGACGCGGAGCTTGGGGAAGAAGAAGATAAAATGTGCGCGCGTGTGTGTTGCACATGTGGTGTGTGTGTTTATCTCTAATATGTATATATATATATATGTATAGTATATAATCTAATTATATATATACATATATCCTTAAATGTATTTAAATTTCATTTAATTTTTTTAATTAAATAAATAAAAATACATTGGGTTTTACAAGTTGCATACGACAGGAATCCGAGTCTTGACTACCATTAACTGTTTCATTATTTTCTAAGTCTTGAGGGATTGCGACCAAATAATAAGTCGCGGCATCATCATTGACAGGAATGGTATATGTTTTATCCGCGGTCCCATCACCCTCGCAATATGGGAGAATGGTCTCATTGTTCACAACAGAGGGATACTCAGGAGGATGCTCATGGGAACGATCAGAGGAATGATCGTGGGGATCCTTTAAAGTATACTCGCGAGGGATTTCAGGAGAGTGTTCCCGAGGAGCATTAAGAGAGTCTTCACATAGATGTTTAGGAGGCTATTCTCGAGGACCCTCTAAAGCATGAAGGGCAAGGGTTTCTTGAAAAGAGTCCCTATGGGAATCATGTCCGAATCCTCTGAGCTTTCAGCAAGGTCGCAAAGTAAATCTTTCGGAATAATGAGGCCCGCATGGGAGGATGGATCACAAGAAGAAGGTTTTAGGAGCAGAAATGAAAATTAATAAGAAATAGCAAAGAAAAAAACACACACACAACAACGACAATGCGAGTAAATAAACAAAAATTGCTAAGTTCACCTGTTGGTGACACTTGATCGGGAAAGAAAGAGAGAATGTTGGATACTTCAGCTTCCTCCTCATCTATGATTGCTTTAGTATTCTCCGCATTCTTCTCTGGCGTGATCTTTGCGTGACTTGCATGGTCCTTTATGTCCTTTGAGGACTCATTTCCCTCAACATCACCTAAAGCAAAGGGGGGAGGAGAAGAGAGAAAAAGAAGAAAAAAAATAAGAGAAAGAAAGGGGGGTAGTGTTATTAAGGGAATTTTATAAAGAATAAATGAGCATAAGTGTCACTGAAATAAATACATACCAGGATGAGGATTCAAGTTGGTAGGTTCGCGAAATGGCTCATTCGTGGAAGTCGCGACTTCAAAATTTAAAATAGGATCAACAACACGAATGTCTTCCACCACTCTAGCAACAATATCCAGCAAAGGGGCTCTGATATTGATTTCGGGAGTGGCTGTATGAGTCTGGGGTAGGGGTGGCGATTGGGCGGGTTTGGGTTGGGTTGAAAACGGGTGGGTCATGAATGGGTCAGTGACCCGTTCTCAACCTGCTATGATGGGTTGTAAACGGATTAGGTCAGAAACGGGTTGGGTCAATTCGCGAGTCAACCCGACCCGCATTAGTTTTTTTTTGTTTCTTTATCTCTCTCTCATATATATATTATTATTTGAAAATAAATTTCTCTCATATATATATATACACACATTTGTGAGTATAATTGTATTAAAAAATCTAAAAAAGTGTAAAAGTCAATGTAAAACTTATCATGTATGATTTTAACACACTACATTCCTGGAAAAAAAAATAAAAAATCAACACATTTCCAGATCAAACTTCGCAAATCCAAACCCTCATTTTTTTGCCACCAAACTCCGAGAAAATTAGACCCATAGAGGAGGAAAGAGGGAAAAACATACCAAATCGAAACCCTAAAATTCCCACAAGAAAGCCCAAGAAAATTATCCCTAAAGAGAAGGGAAAAAGCATAAACTTTCCCTTCCAAACCCTAAATTTTCCATTCCCGAATCCCGATATTCTTTAAAATTTAAAAGCATCAATATGTGTTTGTGTGTGTTTATGTATGCGTCTATATATATATGCGTTTGTGTATATATATAGATTGGCTTCACTTTCTCTCTAAATAGCATTTTGTGCTTTTGGTTTCTATTTTTCACTCATCAAACTCAGCCTTCTGGACCATATTCTTCATATTTCTGATCTTAGTCCTCAATGGTTTTTGGCCGAACAGAGAGACATGAATGAGAGAAGGAACGGGTTAAACGGGTACCGTACTTCAACCCGTTAAGGACCCTCGATTTTAAGGTTTATCTTTTAACCCAACCCATTAAGGATCCTCTTTTGAATTCACTCACCCATTACCCAAAGTTTACAGGCGGGTTAGCGGGTTACGGGTCATATTTTCCAGTCCTAGTCTGGGGGAACCCTCGCATGAGCCTTCTTCTATGGGACAAGGGTATATCATCTATAGAAGGTTGGGTATTATCAATAATTGGATTGGTAGAGGCTGGTCTCCTCCTGATGGATAGAGGAATATCATCTTTAGAGTCTTGAGGATCAACAGCTGGGGGACGAGCATTTTTCCAAAGAGATAGGGGAACATCGTCCACAGAATCTGAAATGTTGCCTGCTAAAACGACATCAGGAATGGGGATATCAGTGTCAGCTATAGGTTGCACTTTAGAAGAACGAGGCTGCTAATAAAAAAAAGGGTGGGGAAAAAGAGAAGACATAAACAAAGTTCAGAGTATAAAATAGATATATAATGGAAAATAGAATATAATAATAATATACCGAAGTAAGAAAGATAAGGGTTGACATTATCTACCAATCTCTTTACAATGGGTTCATCACGAATGAGGGAATTAGAGGGCAATATCTCCATGCGAGAAGTACATTTGCGGGTCTTAATGGGTGCAGCCTTGTGAGTTGGGATAACTTTGGGAGCAGTGACTTTGAATTTGTTCACACCTTTTGATTTTGGTGGAGCCTTGGATTTTTCTGGCTGAGGATGCTCTTCGTGAGTGTCTTGGATGAAATAATTAGGGGTTTGGAGAGTCCCTTTGCATTTGTTTCCTCTTATGCCACAGACTTTACAAAGTTTTAGTGAGAAGTCACCGACAAAAACATTTAGTGGCTCAATCACAACAGGAGGATCATCCATGAAGTTTTGAAAGCTCATAAGATCATGATCCCAGAACACGAGATACCAAGGGGTTTATCCCCCTACGCTATCTCTAGGAGGGATGTGTATCATGGTGGAAAAGATACGAATAGAAGTATCCAATTTCTTGTGATAACGCCTCAATGCATGGTCATAGGAGATGTCAACATTTAAAGGGATAAAATAGGGTACAACTTGATCAAAACCCAATTGTCTTGTTACTCGTGAGGGTGTGTAAGGAGTCACTTTCGTAAAAGACTCATCTAAGATTGGCATATGATAATTGAAGGTAATAGCTGAAAAGGATGGGTGATCATCTGAGATAGGGTTGTAGTCAGCAAACTCTTTTTCAGGATAAAAATTAGGGGAATATATGTTGCCTAGAGGGTAGCATAGGGATGTCTAATAAGCTCATGAGGATAATAAAGGAAGTCATCTAATCTTTTGGTAGAAAAGAGTGTGAACCAACAAAAAGCTCGCAATTTCGGAATAAGAGGCAAAGTAGTGGTTGAAGAAGGGCTAAGAGGTTTTGAAGGAAGGTCAAGGGGCTTAGGGGCAAAATTTGGAAATCTCTCAAACAGAAAGAGCATAAGGAAGGTACATTGAATGTGAGTACTAATGTCGTACCTTCCAAGGGATTTGGCAAAGTCATTGGCACATTCCTTATTGAACCAACTGCCCCATTTGGTCATAAGAAGGGCACAGTTGCGAAGATACAAGTGAACCCTTTGATCTTCGTCATAAAAGGAGGATCACTGATCTCGCGAGACTCAAGTACGGGGAGACGAAACAGGATGAACATGTCCTCTAGAGTAGGGGTAAACTTGCCCCAGGATGTCACAAAAGTGTGAGAGCATGTACTCTAGCGAGAAATAAAGATGGTGAGGGCATCAACGTCGTTACTGACGTGAAAGTCTAAAAATAACTCAATAGCCTCTAAAATTCCTGCCTGCTGAAGGATCTCGAGATGTCGTTCTTGGCTAAGTATGTGGCTTGACCATATCTTCCAGTCGTTAATGGGTGCAACATGGCCCTCATAGTCAATAGAAGAAAATGGGACATCACCTCTTTCTAAGACGTGGTATAGAAGAAGAAGGGATCATGGCGAGATGGTCTTCACCCTCAGAGGCTAGTGTAACTGAATCCTATGGAATATTATCATCATGGGGAAGGGCCTCCATCTCAGACCAGAAGACATTGTGATGAAGGTCAAAGAATGGTGCGTTTCTCCATTCTAAGGGGTATGAGATAGGTGGTACCCTCCCCCCCCCCCCCCTTCAGAAAGAAGAGTGAGAAGTTCGGGGGCGCTGGGAACCTTGGGCATGGTTGAGAGAAATGGGAAGGTGCGAATGAAAGGGGATGTATATGTGTATAGATTGGTTAAAAAAAAAGGAAAAGGTAAAAGTTTAGCAGTAATAAAGGTAAGGAGGGAGTGGTGTGAAGAGGAAAAGAAGAGAAATGACTAAGGGAAAATATAAGTTATGAGAAGGGAGAAAGCTGGTATGTGTAAATGTATAAAAGGAAAAAGAAGAGGTTGGAGTATGGTGAAAATATGAAGGAAAGAAGGGAGGGGGAGTAAAATACAAGAGAAGGGGATGAAAAAGTAGAAAAAATGAATTTTTTTACAAAAGGGTGCCTTATATAGGGGAGGGTGCGGAAACCGAAAAGGTGCAATTCATGCTCGCAAAAGGCGAAGGGGAGTATGGCTGGCCGCTCAAGGGAAGCTTGTGGATCGTGCTCACAGAGGAGTTAAGATCTAATAAGGGTAATTGCGCTTTAGTACTTGGCTAAGCACTAAAGTGCAAAGGGGAAAAATGTAATGGATAGCTCGCGGAGGGGACTTCGCGAGCTAGAAGGAAAACCGTGGGTAAAGCCAGAAAATGGTAAAATAGAAATACAAAAGGCCAGGACCAGACCCAGAATATGTTTGAGGTCATACGCAAGTGGAGGCACTACGTAGAGGTGACCCTTGGGGGGTTTGATAAAAGGCATAACAATGGTAAAAAACCAAAGTCCCTATGTGATTGAGGAAATCTAATAGAACACCTTGAGAAGATAAGTGAAAGATCGCGACCTCAGTTATTTTTACTCAATGGTGAAGTACCGTAGAAAAGCCCTTCATGCTCAGGGTCATTGAAATGACACGTGCACGAAAGGTTGTGACCCAGGAAAATGCTATGATACCAGGAAAAAAGAACGGAAATAAACCAAGGAAAAAGGCCCTTCATAAAAAAAAAGCTGCGAGAGATCCCACCATCCATATCGCAAGATGGACCTCACAAAGGGGAAGTCGTGGAAGGGGGGAGGGTGCGAGAGAGAGAGGGTCGCGGATTGAGGGCCAAAGGGTTGTGACCCAATGATGACGTGACATCAATTTAAGCCTAGCTATATCTATAAATAGGAGACTGAGGTCTCATTTTTGGGGACTTCAAAACTGGGAAGGAGAAAGTTCTAGAGAGAGAAAGGGTGTTTCTTAAGCTTTCTATACAGATATTTCCTTTTATATAGTTCTGTAATTTTCATTGGCAAATCAATAAAGTTATCATTTCATTTTTGGCTATGTTTAGTGAATATAGAAATTATTTCTAAATCAACTACATCTCGAACCCCTATAGTGCTGATGGTTTTGGTTTTAGAAAAATAAAAGCTAAAGAAAGCAAAATATGTTTTGTGGAGTTGACGCGGTTTGAAATTTTGAGACCAAACCATGTTTGGTGACTTGAAATGGTCTATTTTTTTTTTTTTTTTTTGTAAAAACATTTAATAGATATATATGCTCTAAAAATGAAAATATGAAAATAAAAAGACATTTAAATATTTGTTAAATAGTTTGTCACAAAATTATGGAGGAATGTTTGATTCCTTTTTTTTAAGGATTTGTTTTTTTTAAAAAACTATAATATTGGATCAAAATAAATTTATATTGCACGAATTATTCAATTGGTTCACATATATAGTTTGAAAATGCAATGTCTTATTACATTTGAAATTGCAATGTGTTTTTTTACATTTGAAACAATTTTGACAATAGAATTTGAGATTTTTAGACTTGAAATTTATGCTTGAATATATATAAAAGTGAAGAACTTTTATGAAAAATACCCACATATTAATATTAAAAGAAACAAATTAATAAAGAATCTTTTTCTGAGAATGATTGAATCCTTTTTGAGGCCTTGATAGAATTAAAATTTGAACTAAATCATATTTACCTTGTACCTTTCCTTTCACAAAAAAAAAAAGTAGGTATGATCTAAAAAAATTATAAATTATTTTTGCAAAAATATTGCATTATATATGTGTGTGTATATATATATATTTGTGTCTATATACGTAAAATTGTCTTCTTTACAAATTAAGACCAAAAGCAAGACCATGGGCTGTTGGTTTGGTTTTGAAATTAGGTTTGATTTTCTTGAACAATAACCATGCCATATGAGAGCAAAAACAATTCCCTCTCATTTTTAGCCCAAAATGAAATCATTGGTCTGGTACTATTCAACCGAGACCAAGGTGGCCAAACAATACATGGTCTTGTATTGTTCATCCAAAGCACAGACCAGGACCACATTTTTGGAGACCAAACCGGATACCAAATAGACCCTTAATTTCTTTTATCAAGTTCTTTATAAGTTATCAAATACCATGCGTCATTTATTATTTTAGTATATTTTTATGTCAATCCTCCGATTTCCTTATTTTAAGTGACTAACTCAAGTTTATTGGAATTAAAGTCTCTGACTTTATTACTTGGAGGATGAATATGTATCATTAAACAGTCATATCATTGGATACGTTAAGTGAAATTTAGTTTGTAATTTTTTAAAAAAGTGTCGATAACATTATACAACATTGATACTTATTTGATATTCGTATTTAAAATCGATATCTTTATGTTACATCATCAATAGTCGTGACATAAATTGATACCACAATTGCGATATGATTGAAGTACAATTGTTTTGAATAAGAATAAGCAACAAATACCAATATATAGACATGGTTAAGGGCCTATGAAGTACGAACACGGATATTGTGACATGACACTTTTTTTAAAAAAAAATAAGACACGACACGACACGGACATGTCAAAAAAGAAAAATATAATTATTTATTTATATTTAAAATAAAATAAATTTAGTTATTTTATCCATATAATTATAAAATATTACTCATTTAGATCTTAAAATTTATAGTATATATTATTGTTATTTGCTTATTTTATTTTATATTTTAATTAGTTCATAAAGTATTTTTAAGTTATATTAAGATAATAAAAAAATATTGTTGGCCTCATATTGATACCTAGAGGGGGGTGAATAGGATCAGTGACAAACTTTGATACTTTTTTTGTTTGACTTTATTTTATCAAAATTACACTTCATTAAGCTCTTGTCAAACACTTAGTGATTTAGATAATCTCTTTAAGTGACATTCACATTTCATACTTGTAATCATTCAATAATGATTTACACAATTAAATTAAATATATGTTCGATTCAAGTAGAATGAGAATTAATCCATGCACCCAAGTATACAATTCAATTAAACATGTAATAGCATTTTCTTCATTTATAGAGACATAATGCAAAATACAATTTGCCATGAAGAACGTCATGTAGAGTTTATGAAAAATGTCAAACATTGAATTCACACAAACTCTCAAATAGAAACTTATATTGAATAAACATTTAGTGAAACACTTGGAGTGCATATAATCATTTTATGCTAAGGTGTATTGAAGATAAATTCTATCAATCACTTGGTATGCACTTAGATTATAGATAAATAAGGAATTAGATAATTTATAATCTATAACATATTTAACCAAAATCACAATTCAATTTCCTTCAACTATGCATTTTCTTAATATCTTCATTAATACACAAACACAAGCAATTTCATAGCATGACATCAATATGAAGTTCAAGATTGTAAATGATAATTTCTTATAAGGTAAAAAGATTAAAGGATAGAGAAAATGCAAGTCGAGACACCAAGATTTTATATAGTTCAACCAAACATTTTATGTTATGGTGTGATGAAGATAAGTTCTATCAATTCACTTCAACTATTCATTTTCCTAACCTATTCATTAGTACACATACACAAACACAAGCAATTTTATAACATTGATATATAAAGCTCAAGATTGAAAATGAAAATTGCTTTTAAAGTAAAGAGATAAGGGTTAGAGAAAATGCACACCATAGACACCGAAATTTTTACATGGTTCAACCAAATCTTTGGTCTACGTCCATGCCTTGAGAAAACCTCCCAAGGATTCTACTATTGTGCTTCTTTTTCCGGGGATAAACAAACCTTTACATGCCTCATTCTTCTGGGTGAATAGCAAACCCTTACATGCTCCTTCTTCCGAGTGAAGAACCAACCTTACTCACTCTTGCGGGTGGAGAGCCAACCAAATCCTCTCTTTTTAAGGTTGAGAGAAACATTTATAAATCTTCTACAAGCCATTCTCATGCTAAAACAACTTTTTGGACTTTCACTCTCAAATGAATAAGAATTGAATTTGAGTGTATACAACATATCTCTCAATAGAGGGATATAGAAAATCAAAACTCACTTCCTCACATACTTAGAGTTATGAATGAAATACTCAAATGAAAAGCTCAAACTCAATGTGTGGAAGAATGAATCACAAGAAGATGATATGAGTGATGTATAATGGTGTGATTCCTATAAGAGAGTTTTCTACCCAACAATGAAATAAAAAATGAAGCATAAATGGTAGATTTATTTCATACTCCTATCTCCCTCTTCTCTAACCCATTTTTGGCTCATATATGTCACATATATAGCATAGAAACACAATATAGCCATTTGGGGGTGTTTTGGGAAGTTTTGGAAAAGTTTGAACCCAAAACTAGCCTGTTGGCCTTGAAATTTATTCTCGGACAATAAATCCTATTTTGATATTAACAAAACATTTAAAGCGTGTTTAATACTAATGAATTATCAAGTTCATCTTTTCAGCAAAAGACAAGTGAACGACTCGGAAAACAAACACGGAAAGAAAACGACTCGGAAAGCAAGCTCGGAAAGAAAGATTGAATAAAAGCGAAAAGCCGTGAAAGAAATTGAAGCGCGAAAATGGAAAATCAAATAATTCAACGGCGAAGGTGAAAGTTGAAGACTCAAGACTTGGGGTAGATAGGTCGGGGAGCGATCATTGTAACAAGGTAATTTTATGCGTCGATTTTATCGTATAAGCTCAAGTATAAAATGAACCGAACTCAAATGAAATGAAAAACGCTTTACCAAACTTAAACGGAAAGAAAAATATTTTTATTAAATGTTTTTCTTGTTATAGTCGACTAGAATCACCCTGTGTATTTTCTAGTAGTCGACTATTTCAATCAGTAGCTATTGGTTTTTCATCCACATCAAAAGAGTCGACTGAAACAAGCTTGAGTCGACTAGACTACTCATTGTAGTCGACTAGAACTCATTCTAGTCGACTAGATGGTCCAAAGTAGTCGACTAGAACTCAATCTAGTCGACTAGATGGTCCATTGTAGTCGACTACAATAGAGAAGTAGTCGACTAGAAGTTGCTTAAAATCTGCAGATTTTCAGAAAACAATTCCCATGTTTTGTGGATTGTGTTTAATGGTGTTCAAACGGCTCTTGTCTTTCAAATACTATAATCACTCTTCAAAACCCTAATGCAATGCTATATATAGAATGAGATGTGTATATTGAAGATTAAGAGATTGAAATACAAAAGAGAAAGAAAGCTATCAAAAATTCTGCATAAATTTTCTCTACAAAAGCCATTGAAACCAAGCTTTGAAAATCTGATTTTCTCCAAGTTTCTTTGAAAATCAAAACCTCTAGTATCTCTTCTTATTCTCCAAATATCATTCATTGATTATATCCTTTGAGAATACATTTCTAGAGCTATTATAAAATCACCAAAAACACTTGAGCTTATATTGATTTATCTTCAATAAAAACCTTTGGGTTTTGAGTGTTTTTGTTCTTGAGTGATTTTATTGATTACATACGAATTTGTAATCTCGGACAAGTGAAGTCCACCGATTGTTCAAGAGAGGGTTGTTCTCTTGATTGAGAGACAAGCTCGAGAGGCTTGTGTTGTAAAGGTTTGCCATTCCACCTGTGAAGGAAGGGCCATAGTGAAAGAATCGGGAAAAGTCTCAAGAAGGGGTTCTTGAGCCGAGGAGTAGGAGTTACCGAACCTCGAAAAATCACGGTGTCAATCTCTCTATCTCTCTCTCCTTATTTCATTAATTTGCATGATATATTTACTTGAATATCTTGTATGCTAATTAGTCTTGTGATTAGTTGTTAGATAAATTGAATTGAATTTATTCATTTGACTATTGAAGAAATTGAGTATTGATTATATATTGTTCCAATTTCGAAAAGGAGTAGAAATATTTTGAACACCCTATTCACCCCCCTCTAGGGTTATTTAGTGACTAACATAGCCGTTATAATTCAAATTCAAGATGAGGCAATCGACTGGGTCTCCAAAAAATCATTCCAAACTTTATTTTTAGGTCTCTGACTTAGCCAGTCGACTGGCCTTCTTGACCCAGTCGACTGGGTCAACAAACAGTAGACTGGGTGGTTTACCCAGTCGACTAGGCTGTTTAGCCCAGTTCCGACGCAATTCACTCTTTTGGTCAAAACTGGAGTTTCGTAACTCGGATGGAGGCGTTCTTTAGCTTTTTGGAAATAGGACTTCAAGATCTTGACTTTAGGATTTTGAATCGCTCCATTTAACCTATTTTTGAGTGTAATGTGAATGTTTGAATGTGACACTTCATTTTGAACTTCTAACCCACTTGACGGTTTTTCATTAAATCTTTTGGGATTTTTCCAAAATGTCTTAGACACACTCATAGGATGTCATTGACATGCCTAAATTCAATATTGAGATTATAAAATATTTTCCAATTTAGACAAATTCTCAATATTAGACAAAACAATTTCATGTTTTAACAATTTTGTT
Source organism: Cornus suecica (assembly GCA_963922005.1). Classification (NCBI taxonomy): domain Eukaryota; kingdom Viridiplantae; phylum Streptophyta; class Magnoliopsida; order Cornales; family Cornaceae; genus Cornus; species Cornus suecica. Next base: position 27,109,468 of record OY998246.1, on the reverse strand, counting down.
TAAAGTTTTAATATGCATCTAGAATCCATTTCAAGATATATGAATTTTTTTTATGCTTCTAGTACAATCTATTTGTTGAGTTCTTCCATAACTTATGGAAGCTTGAACTAACTCAACTTTAGCAAATACTATATATAAATGTATCATCAATGATGTTCATAATCTAATGTTAATGATGTAAGGACTCATAAATGATGTCAATGATATGCATGATCATATATACTAGTTGGTCAAGAGTTGAACTTTTAAGTAAGTTATTTCAAAAATAATTTTACATTAAATCTAGCAATCACCCATGCCTCCTTTACTCATTTCTTTGATCTTCAATTTCTTTAAGCTTTTGGGTTGATGTCTTCAATGTCTTTTGAGCTCTAAGCACCTTTGTTTGATCTTCTCATGGATCCACTAATTCTCTTGAATTTATCTTGAATCAACAACCTATTAAGCACAACTCAAGTAGACATTAAATTCACCACATTCAATGATTTGTTATCATCAAAATGTCATGTTTACCCATAATAAAAAAAATCTTGGGTTAACAAATACCATATCGTGTCATTGAAGTGTCCAAAACATGATCTTAAAATATCCAAAATGTGTTCTTGAAGTGTCATAAACATGTCCATAAAGTGCTCAAGATGTGTCCTACTTATTATGGAAGGTCTAGCCACGCATCAGACACTTGTCTGAGGCGTGTCCATGTGTATGATACAAACATGTATATTCAATACAAGTACAATAACCTTAGACAAAATGTCTTTATTTCATAATTAAGTATAAAACAATTAATACAGAATCGTATTTATACACTTAAAAAAAAAGAAAAAAATCCTCACAATAATAGAGCCTCTAGAAGATAAAGATAATGGACCCACTCACTGGTTATATATATATATTAGGGTTTGATTGAGTATTGTAGGAAGCTAATAGTTGGAAAGGGATAGTTGTGTAATTTTTAATATAGTGAAGAATCAACTAATCAGTAATCATCTGTGATAATTAATTTTAAATAAAACAACTAATTTTAAAGTATAAAAAAGTAGATGGTTTAAATAAGTACTTGAAAAATGAATAAAAAAGCATAGTGTAAAATCTTTGTTGTCCGACAGGCAAATCTAGATTACAGGAAGGAAGTGCAGACTTTAGGTGAAAAAGTGTCCCACGCCAAACACAAACACACACACTTCTTTAGTTGACACTGGGTTGTCTTCCCATGCTCCTCATGTGTACGTTGTCCGTGCATCACCAGCTGGTCAACCATAACTAACTAGTAGTTGACTTGAATGGGCATTCTGTTATGGGTTAATTACACTCACACCCTCTAAAGTTTGGATAAATTCATTTATATTTTGTGAACACTCACCCTGTCACTAAAATTGCTTTCAAAAGAATGTGAAATATCAATAATGTCCTTGAATGAAATTAATGAAATAACTAAAAATTATCAGGGTATTAAATGTCCATAATACCCTTCCCAACTATATCACTTTACACCACCCCTATTAAATTGAGTATTGTATTATTTTTAAAATTGATGATTTATTTTTTATAATTAATTAAAGAAATTTTACTTGATTAAGGTTGGTAGGTTATGACTTTTATTTAGCTACACTTAAATACACAAAATTTTGTCATATACTTATTTATATAAAAAATAACGCAAATAAGATTATGATATTGAGATATTTATTTAAGAATAATTAAATTTTTTATCCACCTAGAGTTGATAGATTGAGATTTTTTATTTAAATGCTAAAATTTGACCAAATAAAGGATGAAAAATTGATTATTTTAATTTAATTTAATTTTTTTGGAAGGAGTAATTTAATTCATCAAAGTGAGGACTAGGGTAAAAATTTTAGGGAGCGATTGAATCACACTTTTCGAACATGACATCTAATTATAATTTTTTTAAACTTTAAGGAGTGTCAGTGTAATTAACTCTTCTATTATTGTCAGAAAAAATGCCATTGCTAATTCTAAAAATAAATAACTAAATAAATTGGTGTCTCGTGCCACAAAAGTCATAACATTTGAACTTTTATTTTTGTTGGGTCTAATTAATAAAAAACAAATACTGTATGAGATTTTAGGTTTGATTTTCTTTGTATGCGAATAACTCTTTCAAAATTACAAGCCTACCAGGAGCCAAAAGCTATACTACCTCAGTCCCAAAAGATGTTCAATTTTGACTTTTCAACAATTTAAGGATTTAGTGTTTATAGTGTGTAATTTTTATTTTTGTCCAAAACGATAAAGTAGTAGAGTGGGATCCGGTGCTTATTTGAAGTTATTAGAAAATGGATAGTTAGGGAAAGTTAAAAAAGTTATATTGTATTTAAATTTAAAATTAGAAAGTACTTTGGGATAAATAAAATTAAAAAAGTGGATAACTAATATAAGATGGGGGAGTATATATATATATAGATATACATATATACACACATATTTATATAGGGTTAAGTACTCAAAACACTTTTTCAAAAAATAAATACACAAAACACCCTTGTAATATAGATAGTGTGCCTATAACACCCATTAGTTTCAAAATATGTGTTTTGATAATTAAGTTTTTGGGATAAGTGCTTAAAATATCCTTGTAATATATATATAGTACGTATAACACCCATTAGTTTAAAAATGTGTGTTTTAACACCTATTTTTTTAGACAAGTGATTAAAACACCCATGTAATATAGATATTATGTTTATAACACACATTAGTTTTAAAATGTATATATATATATATATATATATATATATATATATATATTAAAGAATTAAGCTTTATATATAATATCAAAGAAAATACGTAAGCCATATAAATAAAAATGTGTGTATTGACACTCAAGTTATTATGAATCACTCAAATTGTATATGTATTTTTTTAGTTTCATGAGTTTCTAAATTATAAATTAATTATCTATTTTTTGTATTCATATGTTTTTATAAGAGACAATCCTTGATTTTTCACATTAAAAATCCAAAAAAATGATGTCAATGATTATTTTGGTATTAATTAAACAAACTTTTTTTTGTTTTTCTTGCTTTTGGTAACTAAACCCACATAGTTTCTCAAATAAGTTAATTTTTTCTAAAATGAAAAAATAAATGTGCGAACTGCCCCTAGAATGGTTCGAGTTTTTAACCCCCTATGATATGCATGTAGTGCGTTTAACCCCCTTATGGTTCTACTTCACCTTAAATATTTTATTTTTGTGCGAATTGCCCCTAATTAGATACCAAAGATATGAATATAGGACGGTTGTGTCCTATATATTATACTAAATTCTATAGTTTTCATTGTTTTAATTAACTGTAGTTGTTTTAAATTCTATACTTCTTCCACCTGCTCTGATACCAAAGGGGAAAGAAGGTGGAAGAAACATGAATAGATCAGAACAGAGTAAGTAATAACAAGATTAACCGGAAAATAAAACGACTGCAGTTAATTAAAACAATGAAAACTATATAATTTAGTATAATATATAGGACACAACCTGTGACACCCCAAAATTTTCATGCATAGGTTGGCCAGGCCCATACATAGAAAACTATGAGCGTTAGTAATTGATAACATAAGCACAGAAGAGAAGACATAAAATAGAAATATAATAATAACAACAATAACAAAATAAGGATACAACTTATACATGAAGAAGACCACTCCCAATACATCCTTAAATAAAATAAGTCCCATACAGTACAATTTGGAAATCCCATAAACATGGACCCCTAGAAACACACTTATAAGAAATACAACATATGACATTTATCGGATCCTACCCTGGAGTGGAAGGAAACTATGATAGAACCGGACAGATAGATATGAAATCCTCAACCCTGCTGGTGAAACTGCCGAGGACCTGAAACAACAAAAATGTGGGTTAAACCCACGAGCAAGAACAACTCTACATGATCCCAAGCAGAGTACCAAAATCCATCCCCTTTCCTAATGACACCTAATCCCAAAATTATATTAAAAAAAATAATATATTTAACTATAACTATAGTCACTAATATACCACCATTTAATATAATTATGTTTATAAATTTCTTACATTAATATGATTTTTCCATACAACATCCAATCCATGCCGTACCATAACCACGTACCCGACAACTCACCCATGCCGTGACAACTCACCCATGTCCCGTGGTACTAGTTAGACTGCAGTAATAGTCAGCCTCCTTGTGGTTTCTTATAAATTTCCAAAACATAGTGTAAGAGTGGAAATGTCCAGCCCAGCTGAGCCCATCTGTCATCAGGCCCATCAGAGCCCATCTGTCATCAGGCCCATCAGAGCCCATTTGTCATCAGGCCCATCAAGCTTCTGGGCCAGCAAGTTTCCTATGAATCCAGTAATAAAGCCCATTTAGAAAATGTATATAAAGGGAATCCGAAAATTAATAAAGGGATTCGAAATAGTATTGAGCATTTTTTATGTCTTTACACATTGGCGCCGTCTGTGGGAACGAAGGAGGAGTTCCTGATTTTTCAAATGCCCTTCGGTACCTGTAAAATCGCCTCCTTCTTCCCATCTCAAAAAGCTAAGTCTGTTTGATAGGCAAAAGACCCTCCACCTCCAAAAAACTTCCACTCACTACCTCCCCGGACGAGAATGCCGGTCACTCGTTCACAGGCAGGCATTCTGCCCACTGAGGACAATCGTGCAGAGGATTCCCAGACCATGGAGCAAATTCTTCAATGCTTGGCGGCTGCTGAGGAACGTAGCGTGGCCTTGGAGAAACAGAATGCAGAGCTCAGGGAGAGGTTGGCTCCACCAGCAGCTGCCTTACCTGCAGTTACGCCCAACCCTCCGGTGGCGGCGATCGACCATTCTCTAAACCAACCTGAAGAGCACGCCGAATCTTCTCAGCGCTCAAGAAAGGCTCCGGCAGCCGACGAGTCTATAACCCCCCAGAAACTTCAAGCAATGATGGACGAGTTCCAAAGGAAAGTTCTCGGGGACTTGAGGTCCCGATCTACGGACGACATGGCCATCCAGGCGTCCACTGAATTGATACAGTCGCCCTTCATTCAGGAAATAACCCAAGAACCTTTCCCAAAGAAGTTCGTGATGCCACAATTCACCCCTTATGATGGCACAAGGGATCCCGAAGAACACATATACCAGATTCATCAGAAAATGACCATGTACGCCGAGAACGACTCCCTGCTGTGTAAAGTGTTCTCCACAAGCCTCGCTGAGGCCGCCCTATTATGGTTTAGGAAGCAGCCACCCCGATCCATTGGTAGCTGGCAACAGTTGACCAGGCTCTTCATCGCCCAGTATTATGGAAACAAGAGACAGAAGAAGACCATATCCTGCCTCTTCACCATGATCCAGGAGAAAGGAGAGTCACTGAAAAGTTTTCTATCCCGATTCAACATAGAGTCCTCTTCTGTGGATAACTGTGACCAGCATTCTGCGGTTGAGGCATTCAGGATGGCCCTCATTCCTGGAACAAAATTCCATCAATCCTTGGTGAAGCGCCCTCCATCGGGCATTGGGGAACTAAACTCTAGGGCCCAGGGATACTTGAGAATTGAGGAGGAGGAAACTATCAGGCAAAGGAGATCAGCCTTTGTCGGCCTTGAAATCCAGTCCAAGGATCGATTGATCGATCGGAAGCGATTAATTCCACCGGGATCGTCAGCCCCAACGGGAGTATCAGTCACAAAGCCATCTAAACGACCCAGGTTAGAAGAAAGGATAACACCCCTGAAGGTTAGCCTTGCAAAAATTTACCAGGAGAACAAAGCCAAAGGAATTTTCCAGCAACCCCCTACCATGCGACAACCACTTGACCAGAGAGACAAGACAAAACACTGCGCTTTCCATGGTGATTCCGGGCACATCACGAACGAATGCCGCAATCTAAGGCAACAGGTGGAGGCATTACTACTTCGCGGAGTACTCCGGGATTACGTCCAACAAGACAGGCCAAGAACCGATCAGCGCGCCCCCGGCGTCCCTCGAAACCCCTCAGATGCACAGCCGGTTAAAATCATCAACATGATTCATGGTGGCCCCCCACCCAAAGAGACCGAAGGATCGCGCCGAAGCTATCTACGGAAAGCCCACAAAATGAGAAAAGTCAACGAAATTAGTGAAGCCCGATACAAGGCTGAAGAAACTCACATCACTTTCTCGGTGTCGGACCTCCGGGGAGTCCAAACCCCGCATGAAGACCCTCTGGTTGTGACCCTAATGGTGGCCAACTGCCTTGTGAAAAGAGTCATGATCGATCCAGGGAGCAGTGCCAACATCATCACCAAATGGGCTTTCGAAAAGCTCGAAATCAATCCATCTGAAATTATGACATCCCGATGCCCCATCGCAGGTTTTGACGGTAGGCAAATCGAGCCGATCGGTGAAATTCAGTTACCTGTGTCTGCCGCTCATAGGACCCTGACCGAGACATTTGTTGTGGTGGACGCCAAACCTTCATACAATTTGCTTATGGGAAGGGGATGGATTCACCGAATGCAAGGTGTGCCTTCGACTCTTCACCAGGTCATGAGATGCTTGGGCCCTGACGGTACTGGCACCATTGATGTGAAGGGCGACCAAGTGGCCGCCAAGGAATGTTATTCGGTCACTCTGAAGGAGATCCGGAAGGCCCAGGCCCCAGGGGTACCCCGATCGAAGGAGCAAAGTTCATGCTCCAAATAGCAATTAAAGAATGGGGGGCCGGGCTCCCCAATTGTGGTTGAACCACTACAATCGGTCTGTGTCGTGCCCGACAACCCGGAAAAAGTTACTTTTGCAAGTACAACCCTGACCGATTCTGAATTTGAGGAACTAACACAATTGTTGCAGGACAACTCTGACGTCTTCGCATGGGAGCATACAGACATGCCGGGAATAGATCCTGACGTTTCACAGCACTCATTGCATGTTGACCCAAACGTCAGGCCAATCAGGCAAAAGCAAAGACGCATGGGGGCACATCGGAACCTAATTATAGCAGATGAGGTATCCAGACTGCTCCAGGCCGGCTTCATCCGCGAAGTCAGATATCCCGAATGGCTTGCCAACGTCGTGGTTGTTCAAAAGAAAAACGGCAAATGGAGGGTTTACGTCGATTTTACCGACCTGAACAAGGCATGCCCAAAGGACAGTTTTCCACTCCCAAAGATCGACCAGATGGTTGATGCTACCTCGGGCTATGACCGTCTAACTTTCCTGGATGCCTATTCAGGTTACAACCAAATAAAAATGAACCCGAAGGATGAGGAAAAGACTTCCTTCATTACTGAAACAGGTACATACTGCTTTAAAGTTATGCCTTTCGGACTGAAAAATGCAGGTGCTACCTTCCAGAGATTAGTCAACAAGATCTTTAAAGGTATGATGGGCACAATAATCGAAGCCTACATCGACGATACTGTAGTCAAGAGCAGAAAGAAGGAGGACCACATCACTCACCTACGCCAAGTGTTCGCTACCCTCAGGTCCCATGGCATGAAGCTTAATCCGGCAAAGTGTTCTTTTGGTGTATCATTTGGACAGTTCCTAGGGCACATCATGGACCAGATTGGTATCCAAGCCAGCCCGACACAGGTCAAAGCTCTCATAGAAATGAAGGAGCCCCGAACACATAAAGACGTTCAAGTCCTGACGGGAAGAGTGGTAGCACTTAGCAGATTCATCTCACGATTCACTGATCGGTGCCGACCATTCTTTCAAGCAATAAAGGTGAAGAAGGGAGAGATCTGGGGTCACGAACAATCGGAGGCCCTGGCGGGGTTAAAAGAGTACCTGACCATGCCCCCCATCTTGTCTACACCAACCCCCGATGAAGTCTTATACCTTTATTTAGCAGTATCCTCCATTTCAACCAGCGCCGCCCTCATCAGAGAGGACGGGAACCTTCAAATGCCAGTATTCTACACCAGCAAATCCTTGGCTGAGGCAGAAACTAGATACAGCAGGCAGGAAAAACTGATTCTGTCACTGGTGAACGCCAAAAGAAGGCTAAGGCATTACTTTGAGGACCACCCGATCGTCGTCCCAACAGCTACACCCCTACGGGTTATTATGTCAAAGCCCGACCTCTCAGGACGAATCTCTAAGTGGGCCATCGAATTGGGCATATATGATTTGACATACATACCTCGGGTTTCCATCAAAGGACAGGCTGTAGCGGACTTTTTGCTCGAGAGTGAGACTGAGGAGCCAGACCAGAACAGTGAACTGGATACATGGAAGATCTTTGTGGATGGGTCAGCCAACTCTTCCGGCTCAGGAATTGGCCTAGAAGTTTTAACACCTGATGGAACACGCCTTCATATGTCGGTGCAGTTGCAGTTTCCGGCCACAAACAATGAGGCAGAGTATGAGGCCATCGTATCCAGTTTGAGGATAGCCCGAAGCCTTAAGATCCAGTCCTTAGCAGTACACAGTGATTCTCAACTTGTTGTCCGTCAGATCAACGGAGAATACGAAACAAAGGACCCGACAATGAAGTTGTATCGAGCGCTAGTTTTGAAGGAGACAAAAAGTTTTCACAGAATCACCTTTACCCAAATCCCCAGGGATGAAAACTCTGAAGCTGACCACCTGGCCAATCAGGCTTCCTCAGCCGGAGAGGATCTAACCCGGGTGGCACTGTTGGATTTTATTCAGAGGCCCAGCATTCAAGAGCCCGAACGAGTAATGCTCATCCCATGGGAGCCCAGTTGGATTGATCCCCTGATAGATTACTTACGTAGTGGAACTCTTCCCGATAATAAAGCTGAAGCTCACAAGGTCAGGAGGAATTCGGCCCGATACTCAATCATAAACGGGCAACTCTACCGAAAGTCCTTTTCCGGTCCCTACCTGAGATGTATCACGCCGTCAGAATCTAGAGCAGTGATGCACGAGATTCACAGTGGGGCTTGTGGAAACCACTCCGGTAGCAGGTCCCTTGCCCATAAGGTACTGTCTCAAGGGTACTTCTGGCCCTACCTGTCTCGGGATGCCGAGGAATACGTCCGAAGGTGCAAGCCCTGTCAAATGCACGGGGATGTTATCCATCGCCCACCTGAGTTCCTGCATCCCACTATAGTACCGCACCCATTCGCCCGGTGGGGAATGGATATAGTGGGACCCTTACCGAAAGCAATCCGGTCGAATGCGTACGTCCTTCTGGCAACCGACTATTTCACCAAATGGGTGGAAGCCGAGGCCTATCCCACCGTCAAAGGGAGTCACGTCGTTAAATTCGTATGGACCAACATTATATGCAGATTTGGGCTACCAAGAACGATCATGATGGATAACGGAACAAACCTGGACAACAAGGAGGTTAGAGCATTCTTTGCCGAACATGGTATCAACCAGAACACGTCTTCCGTCGGCTACCCGCAAGGGAATGGGCAGGCGGAAAGGACAAATCGAACTATATTCAACACTCTGGCCAAGAAACTTGAGGAGGCCAAAGGGGCCTGGTTAGAGAAACTGCCCGAAGTTCTCTGGTCATACAGAACGACCCCCAGACAACCCACTGGAGAGACCCCTTTTGCCATGGCGTACGGTGCTGAAGCTGTGATTCCGACTGAGATCCGGGTTCCAACCCTCCGGAGCGAGGCCTGGGTCGAAGGACCAAGTAACCAGCATTTGGCTCAGAACCTTGATCTTCTGGATGAAAGAAGGGAGGCCGCCGGGATCAGGCTGGCCGCTTACCAACAGCAAGTCCGGAACCACTTCAATCAAAGAGTCAAAAGAAGAGAGTTCCAGATCGGAGACATGGTCCTTAGGCGCAAAATCGGGCTTGTAGGCAAGCTCAGGGAGCCTTGGGAGGGCCCGTACACCATCTCTGAAGTCATCGGTCGCGGAGCATACCGAGTCCGAAGGAATGTTGATGGCGGAATGGAACCAAACTCCCAGAACGCCTCTCGCCTCAAGAGGTACTACCCTTGATGGGCCAGGTCCTGTTTCCTCTTGGATCTTTTTGTAAAAAGGCTACAACAACTGGTCGGTAAAAATCACTACAATGATTATTATAAAATCTGCTGAAGAGCCCGAAGTCACAACACAGATCCTGAAGAGATCATTGTTCCAAAAATAAACTAAGATTTGCATTGACTTTCGCATGGCCTGAAGTGCCCGAAGTCACAACACAGATCCTGAAGAGATCATTGTTCCAAAAATAAACTAAGTGTTGCATTGACTTTCGCATGGACTGAAGTGCCCGAAGTCACAACACAGATCCTGAAGAGATCATTGTTCCGAAAATAAACTAAGTGTTGCATTGACTTTCGCATGGCCTGAAGAGCCCGAAGTCACAACACAGATCCTGAAGAGATCATTGTTCCAAAAATAAACTAAGTGTTGCATTGACTTTCGCATGGCCTGAAGTGCCCGAAGTCACAACACAGATCCTGAAGAGATCATTGTTCCGAAAATAAACTAAGTGTTGCATTGACTTTCGCATGGCCTGAAGAGCCCGAAGTCACAACACAGATCCTGAAGAGATCATTGTTCCCAAAATAAACTAAGTGTTGCATTGACTTTCGCATGGCCTGAAGAGCCCGAAGTCACAACACAGATCCTGAAGAGATCATTGTTCCAAAAATAAACTAAGTGTTGCATTGACTTTCGCATGGCCTGAAGAGCCCGAAGTCACAACACAGATCCTGAAGAGATCATTGTTCCAAAAATAAACTAAGTGTTGCATTGACTTTCGCATGGCCTGAAGAGCCCGAAGTCACAACACAGACCCTGAAGAGATCACAAAACTTTGAAAAAATAAACAAAGTAACCAAGAATCGTTATAACTGTAAAAGTCAAAAGTGAAATGGACAAAACCTATTATATCTCATTCAAAATGGGCCCCTGTGGCCAAGGCTTACAATGCATTTCATAAACAGTAAATACTAAAGGTCAACGCTGGTGCCCGGTACATTTGGGTTCACTGAAACGATGGCCCCATCGGGAGCCGGAGGATCAGGAGGGGCGGTTATGCTCATTCCTGGGAGAGGCTTGGTCAGGAACTCGCAGAAACGAACGTCGTCTGGACCACCAACCGGATCGTCGTACGGAGGGGAGATGCCCAGACTCTCATCCAGCTCTTCCACCGAGGCGAAAGTCCTTTCTTCGACGGGTTTCTACATGTCATTAAAGCATGACCTCCAACCAAACCCGATCCGGTATTGGGAGGTTTCGCAGAAACGCTTATACACTTCGTTCCCACCCCGGTGACACATCTCCACCACCGACCTCTCCGTGGCAAGGAGATTCTCCATCTCAGCCCTCTCCTCCAGGAGCTTCGAATTGGAAACCGTCAAGCTCTCATTATTAGCTTTCAGATTCCCATTCTCAGCCTTCAAGGCCTCCGTCTCAGCAAAGAGGGCCCGCCGAACTGCCTCCATTTCCTTAATTTTTTCTTGAGCCGCCCGAAGTTGTTGCTCTGCAGCGACTGCCCTTCGGGTCTGGACATCCAATTTTTCATTGGATATGGACAGTTGGTTGGCGACCTTCATCCGGGATTCCTCCTTCAATCTCAGGAGCTCGTTGGAGTTCTTGAGCAACTTAGTGTCCTCCTCCATTTTTGCATTATAGGCCTGTGTCAGGTAGAGCATCTGCCAAAAGGTTAAGTGTTAGCCTGATAAGAAAGTAAATAAAATATTAAATGCAGTTGGGAAATCAGCAGATTCAAGCACTACCTTCATAGCAATCTCTGGACCTGTCAGAGCCAATTCCTCCCGATCGATGGTTCTCAGCCTCTTTCGGTCTATGGGTGTCCAGATCTGAGATCCCATAGCCCGTAGGGCAGTGTCATTGTCAATCGTCGCATGCCCCGCAACCAGAAATTCGCCGCCCGGGAGTGTAATCTTCGGCGCCCAGGGCACGGGTAGCTCCTTTTCAGTTGCGGCCCCACTGTCATCCAGTACGATGGGAGATGATTGTGTCTCCGTTCGGGCCCTTACTGACCGTTCGGGTAGATTCTCCTCCGATCGGGGATGTCGCGCCCCCGTCAGGCTCGTTTCCCCTTCAACCAACCGGAATTCAGGGACGGGAACATCCCCTGAGGATGGAGCAACCTCCTCTGATCCTTGAGGAGGAGTCTGGCCGGTTTGCACATTTCCCATTGGTGGAGATGGAGTTACCGGGCTATTCTCTACATGAGGCGAGAGAACAGGATCAGCCGGAGGGGTTAGAACACTTTGTGATCCCTGCCCGATCTGGATCTCACCGGAGGCTGAATTTGAGGCCTGAGGTCCAACTGCCCGCTTAGACTTCTTCTTCAACACCGCCTGCGGGATCCTCAGCATTTCTGTAGATAGGGCCTGCAAATTGGAACCTGTCAAGAAACTGGTACACATCCTCAAAGGCTGTCCCCAAATTTTCGATTTAAGCAATTCAAAACCAGTTCTGATATAATTTGAGGTTTTATATTCGTCGGGCGCCCCCAGAAACTCAAGCACATGGAGGCCTAACTTATCATTGCACTGATCACAATTGCACGCCCCCCTATGGAATGGCTTGAAAGAAGGGAAAAGGTGTTGGTCAAACTCGTTGGGGACTTTGAATCTGGATGAGCTAGGGAGTCTCCAACTCCCACTCACAAGGACCATCCTTTCTTTCCACCCTTTATTGGATTTCTCAGTACCATCACAAATTTTCCTCCCACTAAGGGGAAAAAGGTTGTACCGGCCCCTGCACTCCTTCTGGACCTGTATTTTGTAACAGAACAGAAGTTCCGCCAGACCAAGGTCAAGTCCTAGATCCCGATTGATCATCAAGATCATGGCCAAGACCCGGAATAAGTTAGGTCCCACCTGAAGTGGGGCCAAACCTAAGGTAGCTAAGACATAAAGGAAGAAGGGCTGGATCGGGAATCTAATGACCTGGAGGTGAAAGGCCGACAACAAAATCTGGTTATCCAAAACCCCCTCACCCTTCCTAAAATCATACTTTTTAGGATAATTTTTAATAATCACCCGATCGGGTACCCCGCATTTAACCCTCAACCTTTTTAATACCGACTCTACCCTATTTATAGGGGGAATGGGATCGGCATAAAACTGATCTCCCGAAACCCCCGCAACCGGATTTCCGGCTGCTGCGACGTTCCGGTTAACTTCCGGTGGGCTAGGCACAGTTGTCCTAACCACCTCAACTGAGGGTGAACTGAGGGATACGTCCGGGTCTACAGGGGAAGGTAAACGGTCGCTACCCGACCGGGTATCATCACTATCAGACATTTCGAAAAGAAAGACGTTGAGATGGAAAGAAATAACTTACTCTAAGATGAATCCCGAAGGATTTATGACGCTTTCCTGAGAGAGAAGGTGGACTCTGGCAACGATAAGTCAAGATCTCAAGTGCAGGGAGTTCTCTAGAATTTTTTAAATTGTGAAACGGAATGAATCCATAGCACTGCAGTCATTATTTATAGAAATCTCAGGGGGGCCTGAAAAGCCGTGCGCTCGGGAACCGAAGCGTCATCTCACTTCACGTGCGCCTCCACAGCCTCCCTTTTCGCCTACCGAGGCCACCCGGACCACGAATTTCAAACGTTGCAATGATTGTACAACCGTCATATTAATTGCGTCAGTCACGTCACCCCGATCAGGGGTGATGCATCTCATCCCCACTTTGTATCCTTTTTAATGGGCCGGGAAGATCGACGACCCATCACAAAGGATAGGGCCTGTGTAAGAGTGGAAATGTCCAGCCCAGCTGAGCCCATCTGTCATCAGGCCCATTAGAGCCCATCTGTCATCAGGCCCATCAGAGCCCATTTGTCATCAGGCCCATCAAGCTTCTGGACCAGCAAGTTTCCTATGAATCCAGTAATAAAGCCCATTTAGAAAATGTATATAAAGGGAATCCAAAAATTAATAAAGGGATTCGAAATAGTATTGAGCATTTTTTATGTCTTTACACATAGTCATTTAATTTAAATCTTAGGATTTTAGGAATTTAATAATTCGCTTGTAATATTTATTCGGGAACGTATAACAATTTATAAGGTCGAGCCTGGGGGGTCCAGGGGGGGCGGCGCAACCATTACCTAAGCGCCCCCTTGGCGGGGTCTAGGGCAGCGCCCCAGCGCCAAGGTATACGGTATTTTATACGGTCGAAACTATTCATTTATACGGTCGAAAATACGTAATCCAGTATAATTCGTGATACACATAATAACAATATAAATCAATGTCCAGAGTCTGATAACAAAGAAAATAGAGAAAAACAATTACATAAATATGCAATATTTTTCTAATAACAGTTTTGAAATCTTTGTCAACATTGAAACCTAAAATATTTATGTACTCAGATATTTATACTAAGTTCCAACCATATACACATCATCAGAATCATACCAACAAGACACATAACCACGAATCCATACATGTATAGCTACACATGGTAAAAACAGATTTGTACGTATAGCTAGATATAAACATAGTCTCATGCATATATCAATATATCACCACAAATCTCTATATATATACAAGATCTATACATATAATCATAGATCTGTACATATATGTATAACCAGAATATAAATCATCATATATATATATGAATATAAATATACTCTAACAAATTTGTACATATATGTCTATATAAGACTACTATTCTCTACCTATATACAAGATCTGTACATATGATCATGGATCTATACATATACATATAAACAGAATATATATCATCACATAAATAAACATGAATATGAACATACTCTAACAGATCTATACATATATGCCTATATAGATCCACGAATCTCTACATGTATACAAGATCTATATATATACTTACGGATCTATACATATATGTATAAATAGAATATATAAGTCACATAAATAAACATGAATATGAATATACTCTAACAGATCTATACATATATGCCTATATACAAGATCTATATATATACCTACGGATCTATACATATATGTATAAACAGAATATATAAAAGTCATATATGAACATGATTTACACATACATATACATATATGAAAAATATTATCTAGCAGATTATAGATGCACAAAGTAAAGGCTACGAAATTTTAGTACAAAGAGGAAGAGTAGAACATATGTATTGCCTGTAATGTAGAGCTGAATCCACCACAAGTACAGATCCAAACCAATTCTAAGCTCTTAACCTCTCAACCCTCACAATTTCGGGTATAATTGATGAAGAAGAAGAAGTAGTAGAAGAAATGAGATGGGGGCTAGATCTGAAGTTAAGGATGCTTATATAGAAGATGTTAGGGTTAGGGAAATGTCCAAACTATCCTTGTATTATGCATAAATCACCAAACTGCCCAAACACTAATGACAACCTTGCCCCCCTTCAGATCACAAAATTTCATTATAACCTACTAGACTTAAAAAGACTAAGATAGCCTCATTCAATAATTTAAACACCCATTATGCCATCCAAAATAATTAAGGAAATAAATATCCATTAAATACGGGGTATTACACAACCGTTCAAACAATTTAATATAAGTATAACTGAATTGAATTACTAGTACAAGATATTACAAATGATAGATTGAAATTTGAAAATTACAAGTTACATGGATAGACAAACTTATAAGAAGTCATGAAACAATCCATGGAAGTTTGGAGGCTTTATGGTGTTTACAATAGGGAGAGGGAGAGAGAGATTACAGAGAAGAGTAACTTAGAAAACTAAAACATGACTAAACTTATTACATATGGCTCCTTATATAGAAAATGGAATTGTACTATGTTTTGATTTATATGTGTTTTTGAGTGTTAACCTTTTGACTTTTAGTGCAAAGTTTTATCGTCTTTTTCAACTTTCGGTGTAGTGCTCAATGCTTTTGACTGTTGTCTTTTTGACTTGTGGCCGAAAGTGCACCAGCGGCGCACCAAATTATGAGTGACTTGTCGAGTACTGTGGACTTTTGTCTTTTTGTGCCGACGGTTACTGCATATTGATTTACTTATTTGTTGTTTACTATTTACTACTTTGTCTTTTCTTGACTCCACCATTCCTTCTAATCTTTTGATATATCGAAAGGATCTTGAGCATCTTGGTATGACCTATATTTTGACTCTGTAGACGAACCATCTTCATCATCATCGTTGCTGGAAGATCCTTCCATTTGTGCAAGGAGCCTTTTCATTTTTTTTCTTTTAACTTGGCTTTGGAATATGACTTCTTGGAGACTGACCTGTTGACTATTGTTTCTGTAGAGGAGCTCGACTAGGCGGATTCAATGACTTGTGTATCTGGATTAATCTTGCGAGGTCGGAGGACTTCCTTTGGGAATCCAGCTTAGACTTGTTGATTGATCTTGTCAATTTTGAAGAGATTCCACCATTTTGTATAATGGATTATTTTTACTGTGCCATCTTTATTGACAACACTATATTGTCATTTGACAATCCAAGGGACTTTGTATTTTTTGGCGAAGACGAGAAGTAATGGAAAACGGAGCTCCTGTGGTGGGACTTTTTATTTTGTGTTAAAGTAGGTGACTTGTGCCCAAAGGGCTTCGGGAATAATATCATCGTCAAAACAATAATGTTCCCACCATAGAAGAAACCAAGAGGGAATGTGACTTTTGAATTTATTGTCGAAGTTGATGAACCAATAGTGACTATATGTTTCATTTTGGAAGAGAAATTTTTTGAAACAGGCTTCAATGTAGTTATAATAGGTAAAAGTTTGTGAATTTTCCAATTTTCTGGACTTTGATAGGTGTTTCCCCCAGTCTTTGAGGGAGATGACTTATAAGATGTAAAGAGAGTGGTAAATGACTTTGTTTGCATCATTTCGATCAGGAACTGGTTTAATAAAGACTGATTGTGTTTGGTATTAGATATCTTTGTAAAATTGTAAATTGTAACTTGGGTGATCTAGAAGCCAATGCCGGTTTAGGGGATAGAATTGTTTAACTAAGGCAATGGGATATATGGTGTTGGAAAAATGAGGTTCAATATAGAAAAGGGTGTAACTGATTTTTTTGAGGTATTCAGATCTTTCTGAAAGGTTGTATCTAGTAACTGGTGGAACATTTGTGATTGGGGTGTGGACTAGGAACGGATCATGGGGAGTAGTGAGAGTTGTACTAAAGAAAGGACGGGGCCCTATTGGGGTCCTTAGGCTGGTAAATCTGTTAACTAAGGCTAGAGAGGAGGAAGGCTCAGTTTTGACTATTAATGGGGGGAGGACTGGGGTTGTACCTCTTCTATGTGTTGGTTGTCTGGTTGCTGTGTTCTTCAAGAATTCTCGAGTAAGGAAATCTGGGATTGAATTGTCATTTCCAATAATATACTCTATATCAAATTGAAATATACTTAAAATGGATTGCCATCTGGCGAAAATATGTTTATTAGCTATATTTTTAACACCATTTTCAAAAACATACTTTGCACTTTTACAATCAACTCTGAGTAAAAACTTTTGATTTAAAATGTCATCTGGAAATTTACTAATGCATAGAACAATTGCTAAAATTTCTTTTTTAATAGTGTTGTAATTACTTTGCGTCTTGTTCCATGCTCCGGAATGGAATCGAACAAGTTGTTCAGGAGAGGTGGAACTAACTATTTGTTTTAGGATAAGTCCATAACTAATATCAGAAGCATCAGTTTCAATAATTTTGAAAGAGTTGACTGAAGGGATTCCCAGGCAAAGAAGAGTTTTGACATATTTTTTGATGTCTCAGACAATATTTGTATGAATATCTGTCAAATGAGGAGGATTTTACTGTAAATGATCAAAAAAAAGGTTTACATTGCTTTCGAATGTCCTTGTAAAAATCTGCAATATAGATCAAGGAGGCAAAAAAACATTGTAACTAGGTTTTGTCAAGTATCTGAGCTGGAAATTTATCTGCAAATTCGATTGACCGACTAATAGGGTGGAATGGACCTGGGGATATGTCGTAACCAAGGAAGCAGACTTGTGTCTGGAATAGCTTTATTTTGGAATCTAAGATGACTAGACCATTTTATTTAATGGTGTGAATGAAGGAATTGAGGTGTTTCCAATGGGCTTCAATGCTATTAGAAAAAATGAGGACATCATCAATATAAACAATTGAGAAGTGACTGAAAGAATTGAAAATATCATTCATAATATTCTGGAATTCACTATGAGCATTTTTTAGGCCGAAAGGCATGACATTCCACTCATAATGACCAAAAGGTATGGTGAATGCAGTTTTATACTTGTCTTCTTCAGCAATTTGTATTTCCTAAAATCCTGACTTGAGGTCAAATTTAGAGAAAATAATGGCATGACCTAGCCTGTTAATCAAATCTCGTTTATTAGGAATGGGATATCTAATCCATTCAAGTACTTTGTTGAGAGGTTTATAGTTGATGACAAGTCGTGGTACACTGCGCTCAATTTCTGAATTCTTTTGGACATAAAAGGATGAACAAGACCAGGGTGATTTACTTTTCCTGATGATTTTCTTGTGGAGAAGGTCGTGAATTTATGTTTTACAAAATTCAAAGACTTCAGGATTCATTTGGATTTGGCATGCTTTAGTTGGAAAGTCACGTTCAGTGAAGGTTTTTATGTAGGGGAGATGGACAATATACTTCTTTCTGTGCTAGAAGGCATTGGGTAAATTAGAACATACTTTGAAAATGAGTTTTTGTTCATAGGCTTTGATTTGGTCTTGGAGGGTGGAATTTTTTAACTGAGATTTAGTTCTTTTGTGTATTACTTCTTCTTTTAAAGAAGTCATGTGTTGTTCTTTGGAGTAGGTAGATGGTTTTGGACATTGAACAATCAATAATGCTTTTGAGTTTATTGATGGAAGATTTTTGTAAAAAAAGGAATTTAATATTTTGACCAAAGTGAGTTGAAGAAAGGCCATTATTATCTATTGTGAAAGGATTAAAGAGATATAAGAATGGAAGGTCAAGGATGACTATATCAGTCATGTTTTTAACTAGAACAAAAGTGATTTTGAAACATACATTATTTTGACAAATATGGGCTTTAGATAACTCGTACTTAATTTGCATTGCACTTCCGTTTGCCGAACTAAGCTTTTCATTAGTTTTTTCATAGTACTTACTAAGAACTAGTCCTTCTTGTATACAATTAAGATCAGCCCTAGAATCGACTAGTGCTATTATAGTTTTTGATATTCTTTGTTAATAACTAACGTAACCTTTATTTTCCATTTTTTGAATGAGATTCGATTGATAATATTGAGGCCATTAGTGTCTCTATTATCCTCTTCAAAGGGATTTGTGTGGTTATCTTTAACGTCATCACTGTCGGAAGAGGATGAATCAGAAACTGAAAACTGGTGTGGAGTTTTAATTAGGTCTATAAGGTATGTGTGGAAAAGGGTGTGTATGTCTTGGTTACCATTTTTTAAAGTTTTAATTTCTTGTTTAACTATGTTGATTTCGGCTTGGAGGTCCTATATAGTGATTTCTTTCTTAGGGGTAAAGCGCTCAAGGGTCTTATGAAGACTAAAATTAGGTTTGTTTATGGTAGGGGGTTGAGTTTCTTTGCTCATTGTAAGCAACTTGGTTAATTTTTTGAGATAAGAATTCTTTAGGTATGGGTCATCAACTTTACTTATGAGATCCAAAAGGAGGTGGTGTTGTTCTTCGGCTTTAGTGAGAACACGAATGGTTTTGGGGTTGTGACGGTTAAACATGTTAACTTTTTTGGTACAACAACTTTCCTTACACCCAAAACTAATATCAGGTGAACTGGGGTAGTCTTTAGGGGCATAGAAGATTAACTAGATTCGATTTCATTAGTATCACTTCCACTCGTGTTTTTTAACTCAAGAATTGTATAAATTTATTGCTTAGTTTCGTCAGGAATATCTAATTGACTGATTTTATTTTTTACAGGTGCGTAATGACCTTTTTTTTATTACACTTATAACAAGTGACTTTAGATATATTTGATTTATTGGCTTTGCCAAAGGGCTTTGTTTTCATTTTGTATTTTCCTTTCTTTCTAGACTTTTATCTGTCATAAAATTCATTATGTTGAAATTTAGAAGTATATTTTTTTATGATAGCCGGTATAGCGTTTTGGGAAAGATTTTGAATGTTTTGACCTTTTTGTTTGTTGAGATGGTGCAATAGGGGGTAAGTCATACTGCTCACAAAATGTTCCCATTTCATATTTAGCCTTTTTTTTTTATCTTTACTGAGTTGGTTATTTATTTTCATATCAACACACATTTGTATGCCGACTTTTTGGATGAGATTGATGATATTTCCATAAGTTAGGTTATCATATTCAATGACTCCAGTAGCATTACTTAATTTTGTACGTATTTTATGGGAGAAGAGATTGGGTTATCCATTTATGAATTTTTCTTTCTAAAATGATTTGTTACTATCTTCTCGCAATATGACTCGGGATAAGAAGGTGTCCTTATACGACCTAAAATCACTAAGTGTGGGGCATATGAGGTTACTAAGTTGATCATGGATTCTAGAGGTAATATCACTTGGTCTTCCAATGAAATGATCTATAATGGTGCATATTAATGTATTAACACCATCAGGGATACCTAAACCAATATCCTCATTAAAGATGGGGGTTTCATCTTCGGTTTTTTAGACTACATGGGTTATGTTGTCACGTGCTTCTTGGGTGAGGTGTTTATCCCACCAGTTTATTAACATGTCGGAGAATCCGGAAGTGATTAATTCGACAATATCGGGTTAACTCATGTTGTGATTTGTGAGATAACTATTAGCTGTCATGGAAATGTGATTTAGTTTGTTTATGATTTCTTGTTCAGATAGACCATCAATATTCCATTCATATTTTTTTTTAGATAACACCAAAAATTGGTTTTGAAAGATCATTTCTTCATACTGAATATCTACATGAGTAGGTTGGGGATACCAATTTTTTTCGTAATACTAATGGGGTTAACAGGCCGATGTGTGATCCTATTTAACTTAAAGGTTGTTTCTAACTTACTAATATCTTCATCGGTGTCTTCAGCAGTGAATGAGTCAAAGTCATCAGTACTATTATTGGATTCAAAATTAAGAACTGTGAGGGAT
Source organism: Cornus suecica (assembly GCA_963922005.1). NCBI lineage: Eukaryota > Viridiplantae > Streptophyta > Magnoliopsida > Cornales > Cornaceae > Cornus > Cornus suecica. The sequence continues at coordinate 27,088,473 of OY998246.1, read as the reverse complement.
TTTTCGTCTTTGATAATTTGGGTTTCAAGAGCTTTCATTAATTTATCAATCTGAGCGGAGGAGTCACTTGTGCTTGGCTTGTGGGGTAATCCTTGGCGTTTGGTAGGGAGCTTGATCAAAGGTATGTCAATTGTTTTCGTAACAGTAGATGAATCAAGCTTGGATTCAATTTTATCTAATTGGGAACCAAGTGTACTCAAGATTAAAAGGTTTGTGATGAGATTAAAAGGTTTGTGATAAAGTATAACCATATGGGGTTATACGCACTATATGCATATCATAGGGGGTTAAAAGCTCGCGACCTATATATATATATATATATATGTATGTATGCAAGTGTAATTAGAATTAACTAAAAATCGATCTCATTATGAGTTATAAATCCTTAAGGATGAGATGGGTTTAGATCATGGTTCGCCGAACCGGTCGTTACGGGCAATTCGTAATAGAATTTTGGAGGCCCGGTACCGAGACTCACTGATATATCAATGTGGGCCGGTTCTCACAGCCGAACCGGCCGCTACAGGCCATTACGGCAACCGTAACCCCGATTCTGACCGCTTCTCAAAACACCGTAACGGCTGAAGACACAGTTGGAAGCTTTTGTAGAGACTTGGGTTAAGAAGCTTGGGACATTGAATACATATATATATATATATATATACATATATATATACATATACATATACTCTAATTGCCCATATACATATATATATATATATATGTATGTATATTGTATATGGGCAATTAGAGTACGTGAGTTGGTTTTGAAGTTTGTGTGATCTCCTGAAATGGCATCACACATATTTAAGAAAGGATTAAGTGGTTGTTATTTGATTGCAATTTTTTCAAATTTCATATATATGAGGGTAATCCTTATCAATCACGAAGAGAAGATGGTCTACTAATGAATCAAATGTCCACTGAAGATACCGCCCAAAATTGGTAATCCTTTCATGAACCCCAACCAGAGCAACAAGATCCATCACGAAATTCATTTTGGTGGTGAACTATGTACCTTTTAAAAATTATTTTGCATTGAGTTGGAAATAAATTACTCCCTCCATCCATTTTTAGTTGTTCACTTTGCCTAATTTACTTGTCCAAAATTAGTTGTCCAGTTTCGAATCCCAATACAATATTATCATATATTTTCCTAAAGTATCAATCTTCATTAACATCAAAAAGCAATGGACCCCACTAAAAACCACAATTATACTACATTATCAAGGGCAAAATAGGAAAAAAAATAATATAATAAAAATTGTTGATTTTTCAAACATGGACAACTAAAAATGGACGGAAGGAGTATATCTTTTATGATTTGAATTTTTGATTTATTTAAATTTAAAATTAGTTCAATAATATCATAACAAGTATAACATAAGCATTGAAATAATGACGACACTGTTAGATTTATTAATCTCTCATGTTTTATACTAAATATTTTTCAAAAATTAAATAAAATTCACTTAAATTTACCAAAAAATCATTTTTATTCATTTATGTTATCAAAGTATCCAATTAGTACATTTTGGGTAACATGTGCAAGATTTAAAAAATTTCATGATTGCGATAATCGAGTTGGTTACGTAACCCCGATACTGACCTTATTATGTTACACCGATACTGCGATTGTTACCGCGACTATGAACCTTAGTTTAGATTGAATAATTATAAATATTTAATGAGTGGAACTTTTAAGTACTGATCACAAATTACTATCACTCTTATTAATTGTTGCCTAGATTGTATTATTACAATTTTGTTTTAATATATTTTTATTTTTCCAATACCATGTTGGTCTTCATTTACTTTTTGTTTTCCTATATTCCTTTTTCACCGATTATTTGAAGTGATTTTTACGAAAGGATCGCATTATTTCTAATACATTCTCTTGACAAATTTGTATTTTCTTATTATTATTATTATTATATAAAAGAGTTCATTCACGAGTTCCGCAATGTTCAAGTCTGACTCCACTATTAAATGGGCTCAAAAAATATGTTCGTGATCTGTTCATTTGCTAAATGAATGAGCCCGACTCGAGCTCTTAGTGACTCAAATTTGAATGTACTTATAAATGACTCAGTCAATTTGCAGCCCTAGGTAAAAGAATAAGAAAAAAACTCTAAAAGCTTAGGGCCCGTTTGGATACTGGTCTAGTCTGGTCTGGGTGATATTTTGAAAGTCTGTTTGGTAAGCGGTCTGGTCTGATGGTCTTGGTTTGAGAAAACTGGAACCAGACCATGTTTGGCAAACTGTCTGGTTCCAAACTTTTTTGAACCAGACCATGGGTCTTAAATTTTTAGAAAACTGTAAAAATATTTAATATATTTTATATATTGTAATAACCTTAAAATCCAAAAAATTAATTTGTAAACATTTGTTAAAGTAGTTTTGAATTGTTTTTATTAGGTGGTTAAGTTTTGTACCCTAGATTATTTATCTTCATTTGTATTATTTATTAAGCGTCTCGTGGGTTTTCCGGATTCGTGTGTCTTCTTTTAGGAATTATCTGATGATTTTTCTTTTATTATTATTTATTGTTATTAAATTAAGGCTAATCGTTTTCTTTTCGTTCCGCACTCGACGCGGAGGGCTTTAGGTCGTTTCTTCGTGATGGTTTTTCCGTGTTGGTGTAACGGACTATCAGGTCGGGTTTCGATTTAATTGTGCATATATATATTTTTTGTATATGGATGTGTATCTATAAGTAGAGAGAGAACAGCTGATCTGCATCTTCTTCTTCATCGTATGATTTTGCAGGTTGAGAGAGAGAGAGAGGGCTTTGACCGAAAGGGAGAGAGTGGGGTTTGAAAGAGGTCGCTACTGGTGGAGTGACCTGGTGTAGGCGTCGCCGGAGGTTGCAGCGACGGTGACCTGGCGGCGGTGGTGGTTATGGTGTTGAGGTCTAGTGGCGATGGGTCGCGCGAGAGAGAGGGGATCGCGGCTGAAGCAAGGGATTGAGTTGCGATCTGGTCGCGACTGGTGGTTCCCCGGACTGAGGCAATGAGCGACGACGACGCCCCGGTGACGCCGGTGGTGAAGGCGAGGGTTTATGGAGATGTTGTGGATGGGTTCGTGTGAAGATTGACTTTGGTTATGATTTTTGGGCATAACTTTTTGGTCTGGTTCAATTATTTGTAACAAGATCACATAGAACTTAAAAAAATATTGTATTATATTTTGGTTCAATTTAATTTGGTTCTATATTTTTGAGATCAATGCAAAATTAACATGTTTTGGTCTCAAAAAATCATAACTAGACAAAAAAATGGTATACACATGTGTGATATTTTTGTTGGACCATTTTATATGGTAGAAGAAAGTTAGGCCCTGTTTGGTTGTTGGTCTGGTCCAAGGTGGTCTGGTCTGGTCTTACGTTTTATGGGACCAGACCGTGTTTGGTAGCATTGGTTCCAAATTTTTGGTTAGACCAAGTAAGACCAAATCAGACCAAAATGGCCTCATTTCAGACAAAAAAAAAAGGTGGTTCCTGGTGGTCTGGTCTGATCTTATTAATAAAATATATTTATAAATAATTAAAAAGGAATAAATAATAATAAAAAATTAATAATAATAATAATAAATTAATAATAATAAAATAAAATAAAATAAAACATATTTTAAAAATAAAATATAAATAATAAATAATAAACAAAATGAAATAAATAATACCTAATAATAATAAAAAAGAATATAATAATAATAAACAATAAAATATATTTATAAATAATTAAAAATGAATAATTAATAATATAAATAATAAATTAAATAAAACATAATAATAATAAAAAATGAATACAATAATAATAAATAAATATAATAAAAAAAAATGGACTAAATAATAAATAATAATAATAAATTACATAAAACATATTTAAAAATATAATAAAAATATTAAATAATAAACAAAATGAAATAAATAATAATAATAAATAAATATAATAAAAAATAATAAATAGATATAATAATAAATAATAAGTAAATATAATAATGAATAAATACTTCATAATAATAATAAAAAATGAGTATAATAATAATAAATTAATATTAAATTAATAAAATATATTTTTAAATAATTAAAAATGAATAAATAATTTATAAATAAAATGAATTAAATAATGAAATAATAATAAATAAATAGAATATATTTATAAATTAATATATAAATTAATAAATAATAATTTAATAATATAAATAATAAAATAATAAAATATATTATAAAGTGAAGAAATAATAAATAATACATAAATAAATATTATAATAAATAATAAATAAATAGTAAGACCAGACCGCTTACCAAACAGACTTTTCCAGATCAGATTAGACCAGACCAGACCGGACCGGACCAGACCAGATCAGACCAGACCAGAAAGACCGCCTACCAAACATGGCCTTAGTTCTCCCAAACATGACACTAAAAAAATAAAATAGATTAAACCTATTATAAGTAATTATAAATTATTGCTTATTGTTTAACACGGGTTATTTATATCGTTTTTTGAGGTTTGAAAAAGTTGATAAAGACATTCTCATCACTTAGGAAATGTCCATACTCCTTGACTTTGGACTTGCAATATAAATATATTTTCCTTTCCTATCTTACCCTTTTACCTCAAGTTGAATTGACTAAAATTACCATGCCTACACTTTAGTTTTTCAAACTTGTGTTGTAATATTATTAATCCTCAAGTTAACTATTTTTTTATTTTTTATTTTTTATCATAAGTACTTTTTACCATATTTAATATACGCCCCTGACACATTTTTTTGGGTTTGCCCCTGTGTGTGTGTGTAGATTTTAGTTTTTTTCAACTATTAATGATTACTTCTAGATATAATTATAATACCTGTTAATTAACTTTATTTATAAAAATAATTTGAAAAGAACAATGTCCACTTAAAATAGTAATCTCTATTTATATTTGGTAGAGTTGTTAGACAAATCTCAATTAATTAAATTTCAATAAGAGTAATATATACATTTTATTCTATCATTAGTAATGATTTTTACAAATTTTACATATTTGTTACACTTAAAAATAATTAATTTGCAATGAATAATTTGTTGCTAAAATTTAATTTTTTGGCACAAATTGTCAAATGCAAATATTCTGCAACCAAATGGAATTTTTTTATTAAAAAATACATTTTTAAGCGACAAACATTCAAATTTGTTGCTAAAAATTATATTTTATGCAACAAATCGAAAAGTTATTGCAAAAAAACTAATTATCTACAATAAAAAATTATCACTAAAAGTTAATTAATTTGTAACAAATAGTTTGTAGCTAATTTTTTTCTTGGTATGAATTATATTTTTGTTGCGAAGTTCAAAAATTTAGCAATCAATTATAACTTTGTTGCAAAAAATGCAATTTTATACAATAAACATACAAGTTTGTGACTAAAATTAAATTTTAGGCAACAAATCCAATTTATTGCAAAAAAGTAATTATCTACAACAAAATCTCATGTTATTACACAAATGATATATGCATCATTTTATTATCTAGAAATTATACTCATTTAATCAATTCTTTAATTGAAGGGGTATATGCGTCATTGGAGTGTTTTTGTTAACTTTTCCAAACCTCAGGGGGCAATTGAAACACATTCGTCAAACGTTGCATTTAGGCGTAATTTTTCCAAACCTCAGGGGGTGTTAATGTAAATAACCCTTAACATATAACCATGGTCAATTATATTAAGACTTTTACTTTATATATGCCATTTAGTTACTGATGGTACATGAGCATATGAAGGATCAACGTCTGGGATCTGGAAAATCTGTAGACGCATGCACTTGTGCACGCTTTTGGCACGTTGATTAATGAGAGATAAACTGGTGGCTGATCAGAGATAGATATAATAGTACTGTGTATAGACTGTATATTATATATAGATTGCAGTTAGACCATAGACACGCATTTATGATATATACATATACATATATTATACATGAGATGGTCAAAGTATAGTTTAATGACATTCTAGCACGCGAGGAATTTGGCGGGAAGGTTTTACTATTGTGCGGCTGGATTTGCAAGTGTCTAAAGGTAAGAGCTTCTCTGTATCTTCTTTCTGGCTGTAGTTTTCAGCTTTTCTGATTATATATATTAATTTTCTCATAATTACCTTTTACTACAATATATAAAGTCCACTAAATCAGAAAAATTAAATAAATAAATAAAATATTAGATTTGTTTTTAGTAAAGAGTGAGAGTGAGATAATGTAAGATAATGTAATTATATAAGTTGTAAAGTGCCCAATATTATCACACTTCTTTGATAACGTTAAACTCCGTTCTGAATGAAAATAAAAGTTGGCTTTACTTGATGGAAACTTATGTCTCTTTTCTTAATTGTGATTCGAATTGATAATTCGGCTTAAATAAAATAAGTTAAAATAAGGGTAATTTGCAGTCATACCCCCTGAGGTATGGGTCAATTTCACATAGTGGTCGGTCAACCCATTTTTTAACAGAGACACCCCATGAGGTTTGTAAAGTGTTGCAATAACACCCCTTGGAGGCATGAAATGACTTAATTGCCCTTAATTATGTTAATTTTCATGTGAAATGAAGGGTCTGCATTGACTTCACCAACCTAAATAAGGTTTGCCCAAAAAACTGTTTCCCTCTACCAAAAATTAATCAGATGGTGGACGCTACAACAGGCTACGAGCGATTGTCAATTCTAGACGCCTACTCTGGATACAACCAAATCCCTATGAACCCTGTTGATGAGGAAAAAACATCATTCATTACAGAAGAATATACATTTTGTTATAAAATAATGCATTTTGGATTGAAAAATGCAGGTGCAACCTACCAAAGGCTGGTCAAGAAAATCTTTGGAAGCCTGATGAGCCATACGGTAAATGCGTACATCGACGACACAGTGGTCAAAAGCAAGAAGAAGTAGGATTACCTCCAACATTTGAAGGAAGTATTCCAAACAGTCCAAAAGTATGGAATGAGGCTAAACCCTTCCAAATGCTTGTTCGGATTCACTTCTGGGCAGTTCCTAGGCCACATAGTAAATAGAACAGGGATAGAAGCCAACCCAGCGCAGGTCAAAGCCTTGATACATATAGAAGAGCCCATAACTCAGAAAGAGATCCAGACCTTGACAAGACGAGTAGCCGCGCTGAACAAATTTGTTTCCAGACTTACAGATAAGTGCAAACCGTTCTTTTAGGCCATCAAGGCCGGAAAAAGTAGTGTGTGGGGGCCACATCAGACCCAAGCACTTTAGAAGTTGAAAGAATACCTCATAAGCCCTCCATTACTGGCTTCTCCAGAGTCAGGAGAAGTACTGCACCTTTATATAACAATATTAATCTCTTCCACAAGTGTGATACTAGTAAGAGAAGAAAAAACGTGTTAGACCCTAGTGTTTTACACCAGCAAATCCTTATTAGACCCCGAGAGCAGATATTCCGTCGCCGAATGAGTCATTCTGTCACTAATCAATGCCAAGAGAAGGCTCCGTCATTACTTTGAGTCATACCCAATAATTGTCCCAACCCCGTTTCCCATCAAAGCAAACATATCTAAGCCATACCTGACTGAGAGAATGAGTAGATGGGCAATTGAGTTGGAAGCCTTCGGTATTACATATGTGCCAAGGACAACAATTAAGGGCCAGGCGCTTGTAGATTTCCTCTTAGAAGCAGAACCAGAATTGGAGCGCTCAGGATTGAAGGAACCTGAATGGAGTCTATTCGTTGATGGATCAGTTAGAGCTTCAGGAGCTGGACTAGGACTGGAAGTCATGATTCCAAATGACACTAAAATTTAACAGTCTGTTCGTATGGAATTCCAAGCCTCAAACAATGAAGCTGAGTACAAAACATTGTTAGCAGGCATCAGATTATGCCAGATTTTCCAAATCAAACGCCTCAGGATATTTAGCGACTTGTCAGACAGGCTAATGGTGAATACAAAGATGGAGAAAAGATGGAGTCTTACAGAACCCTAGCTTTGGTAGAACTCAACCACTTTGACTAGTTCATCCTTGAACAAGTACTAAGAGAACATAATGAAAATACAGATCGGCTGGCCAACATGGCATCATCCAATACTCAAGACTTGACTAGGATGACACCAATAGACTACCTAGAGATTCCGAGTATTCAACAACTAGCCAGTGTCTGTATAATACCATAAGAGCCTAGCTGGATGGACCCGGTCGTATCTTACCTCAGGGATGGAGTCTTCCCAAAAGCCAAGGACGAGGCCAGAAAAACCCGTATGAAATATGTCAGATACTCCTTGATAAACGGGAAATTGTACCGGAAGTCCTTTGGAGGACCCTACCTCAGGTGTCTTACCCCATCTGTAGCACAAACAATCATGAAGGAAATACATGAAGGAACGTGTGGGAATCACTTAGGAGGGAGGTCCCTTTCTCATAAGGTGTTAAGTTAAGGTTACTTCTGGCCCTACCTTTCTTAGGATACTAAAGCTTTCGTTAGAAGATGCCACAAATGCCAGATCCATGGAGACAACATCCATCCTCCACTAGAGCTTTTGAATCCCACACTCAATCCCCATCCTTTCACCCAATGGGGGATAGACATTGTGGGGCCTTGATGTGACGTCAGGTGTTCAAAAATGTGTAGTTAAAAATGACACCTTAACGACGCTAGGTTTTACCCTATGCAAGCGCACGTATCAATTGTAGAATAACAAAGTGACTTGAGTAAGGGATATCAATCCCACAAAGACTGAGATTGTTCACTTTAATAATTTAGAAACACTGAATTATATTTTCTGAAAGCTTGTTTGTTTGGATGGTCAAAGACCAAATTATCTATTTTAACTATAAATTATCTAAAAAATAAGTAAATTGGTTGTGATTCAGATGAGAAAGAAAACTAAGGTTTTCATCACTCCACCACTAACAGTATAATATAGTTCATCACCATTTCAACTGTAAGAGGGCGATCCATAACTGTGAATCAGGTCGTATCGCAGATAGCTAAATACGACCCCAAAAAGGAGTACCATCAATCGGATCGCGACAACCCGTCTCATGACTGACCTAACTAGTACATGACAATTATATTACTCTAATATACTCCTAATGCATGAAAATAAACTAAAGAATGTCTGTATTAAATCGCCAAGGCACGGCCTGTGTCAACCTAGTGTTTCAAGTTTCATTACCACTATTGTGTAGAAAACCATGATTAAGCATCCGAGTTCCACCCCATATTGAATAATCATAATTGTGCAAAATAGTATATTTATTCCATCTAAGACAAGAATTTAGAACAAACATATAATTTTATATTGCAAATCAGTACGGTCTCTTAACTACTACAATCATCACAGTATGGTCACAGTTTCTTCTCGTTTACAGTTAAAAACAATAAAAGAACTACATTACTTGGCTAGGGTTTTGCTAGAAAACCCTAGATACCGAGTTAGTTGGCCATGGTAGAAGGTGACTGCATCGTTGATGTAGAAACGCTCTCCATAATCCTCTTCTTCCGATCTGTAGGTTTGAATATGGCTCTCAACAGCAGCAAGTCTAAATGAATGAACCTCTTGAATGAATGTCTCACAGAACCAACTAGCCTATATATATCAGAACCTCCAGAATTCTCGTGAATGATGTATGGTCTTGTATATATAGGCAGTGGCATAGAGAGACCCTTTTCAGTCTTTTCACTCTCAAAACTCATCAAAACCCTAAATATAAGTGTATATACATGTATATAGAGGTCTGAAGTCGCGGACACATCATCCAAATAAGTCGGGGGTGAAACAGGAAAAGTCACGCAAAACTAGCAAAAACTTGTCGCACTTACGCTTGGGGGCTACGCTTCAAGCGTAGGTCCAAGTGTAGATTTTGAAATTTTAGCCACTTTTTGGTACTGGAAGCGTAGGATTTTTATGAAAAACCACTTTTCTCCGTGAATGCGCCAAAACGTCCGTCTCAAACCCATGATACTTTTTGCAGAATATGACAACTTCTGAAAATGCCATTTTTGCCCTCCAGGAGCCATTTTTGTCTCGGACTGCCTATTTGACTCTCATCTTGGATAGAAAGAACACACTCTTCAGTTAATTCACCGAAGTTAGCTCCATTTCTTCATTAAGCTTCTGAAACATGCTTTAACACGCAAACAACAGAAAAATACCAAATAATGAAATGAAAAAATGTAACAATAGTAAGTTAAGGGGTTAAAATGACTAATATTTGACACTTATCATGCCTCTTCCCCAAGCCTTAAGGGAAGTGAAGGTAGCATTTATCGCAACGTATTACTTCACCAAATGGGTAGAAGCAAAGTCATACTCAGTAATCACACACATAAACATGATTAAGTTTATCTGGTCAAATATTATATGTCGTTTTGGGGCCCTAGAGATGTGGATGATTTCGCCAATTCGGATTGTATGAATTAGAAAAGGAGTATTGTTCCAATTGGTCCATGTTGCATTAGCATCAGCAATAATTACCTCATTATTTTGATACTCATTTTGGGAAAGATCAGGTCTTAATGCTAAGACATCTCTCGGGGATGAAAGACTCAAGTTTATGAATTTATCGAGCTTTTCTCCTAGTATGGCTACTGATTCTCTGACATCATCATTATTTTTATCTATGACAAACGCTTTGTCAGATCTTCTTTCCAGTACATCTCTATCCTGCATCTCAAATTCATCTTGAATCGAGTTATCGCTCACATTGTCAAAACAGCTTCAAGAGTTCTTTTGCTGGCCTCAATGTAAATTATCCTCCCACTGCTGCATCAATCAGATTTTTGTGTGTGGCACCCAGTCCAAGATAAAAATTACACAATATATCCTGATCAACAAACTTGTGATGGGGACACTTTCGCGGAATTTCATTAAATCTGTCCCAAGCATCATGGAACTGCTCACCAGGGAATTCTCTGAAGTGGGTGATTGCTTCTTGCGCTTCATGGGTTCTACCTACTGGTAGGGTTGTAAACGAGCCGAGCCGAGATGAGTAGTGGCTTGTTCGGGCTCGGCTTGGCTAGATGAGAGGTTTGTTTGAGCTTGATTTGAGCTCGAACCGAGCTCCCAATCTTTTGTTTGAGCTCGGCTCGCCCAAGTTCACGAGGCTCGAGCTCGGCTCTAAACTCGTCAATATTTTTTTTGGCCGAACTTGTTTCATCCTGTGAAACACTCTCTCTCCCCTATCTCACAGACAAGCTTTGAACAGGAATACATATATATATCTACATATAAATATACCATTAGAACGTGTAGGAGAAACGCTGATTGTAGTGATGCCAAATTAATTTGGTTGAAAGATCTGAATCTGATTTAGTAACCTTGAATTAATGATGTATGATGAGAGATGAATGAAGGAAATCATGTTAAAGAAGAAATGAAAATGAATTCGAAAGGTAGATGTTTGGGTTGCTTCAATTTCTGCAGAAGATGGCTAGAATAATGCGTCCCCCATAACTCACACCTATACAGCATCTGTGTAAGAGAGTTATGGAGCTGGATGTATTGAAAGGTTCGAAGAAAGCCAAAGATTGATGATGGAAGACAAAGATGAGGAAGGCATGTGTTGAGATGGAATCGTCTCCTTTTTTAGAAGTTGCCATTTAGAATGCTAAATTAGGCCTTTTTATTTTATTGTATATATCACTCTCCTTTCTCCTTTACCTCTTTGGGCTTTCCCATTTTGCCCATTCTATTTTTCTTGTATGTCCTTATTGTCCCTTTTATAATATGATTCATTTACCCAAAAAAAAAAACATCTTTATACAAATTTTCACCTACAAAATCAAATTAAACTATCATCAATATAGATTAATTGAACTAAAATCATACTGAACTAAATTTTATATAAAGGATTCACACTTTTATAATTAATTGAACTAAAATCATATTTTGATTTGAAAAATGGAATGCATCAAATGAGTTCAATTGAGTGGAATTGATAAAATCCTCAATTCAAAGTAGTCTAATTGATTAAATTAAGTTCAATTGAGTAAGTCTCTAATTAAAAATATTGAAATTGGATTCTATTGAGTGAAATTGAGTAAATCCCCAATTCAAAGTAGTGAAATTGACTTCAATTAGTGAAATTCAGTAAATCCCCAATTCAAAGTAGTTTAATTGAGTGAAATTAAGTTCAATTAACAAAATTCCGAATTCAAAGTAATAAAATTGAGTAAATCCCCAACTCAAAGTAGTTTAATTGAGTTCAATTGAGTAAATCTCAAATTTAAAGTAGTTTAATTGAATTAAATTGAGTGAAATTGATAAAATCCTCAATTCAAAATAATAAAATTGAGTGAAATTAAGTTCAATTGACAAAATTTTCAATTCAAAGTAATGAAATTGACTTCAATTGAGTAAAATTGAGTAAATCCACAATTCAAAGTAATTTAATTGAGTTCAATTGAGTGGAATTGATAAAATCTGCAATAGTATGATTTAGTTTGATAATTATTTATTGTAAAGTAAGATATTATGACCGTATGAGAGGAATTTTAGATGTATGACTTTGAGCTTAACTTGGTGATGGAGCACAAAAAAAAAAGCCAAAATCTCAAAATGGAGAAAAGGAGCATAATTCAAAAAACCAATACTCAAAAGAAGGAAAAGTAGTTTATGATTTTTTGGAATAATGTGAAGGCTAATGTTATTTTTTTAACATTTTTTATCTAATAAATTAATAATTATGAGCCTATTCGCAAACATGATTGCGAGCCTTGTTTACGAGCCTGTTCATGAGTATATGCGTGAACATGTTTGTGAACATATGTTCGCGAACAAACGAGCCGAGCTCATGGATGTTTGAGCTCGACTTATTTAATAAACGAGCCTAAAATTTTTATTTGAGCTCGGCTTGTTTAATAATCAAACGAACACGAGTCGAGCTCTTAGCGAGTCGAGCCTCGAGTAGCTCATCGAGCGCTCTGTTCGTTTACAGCCCTACCTACTGAAAATGTTTTTCTAAAAATTCAGCTTTTAAGGTTTCCCAATTAATTTTTACAGTTTTCCCTAAAGCAAAATACCATCGTTTAGCTTTTTCTCTCAAAGAAAAGGGAAATAATCGCACATGTAATGCATTCGGGCTCAGATTCTCTATTCTAACGGTCGAGACCATTTCTAATAAATCATTAATATGCTGGTAAGGGTCCTCGTTCCTAAGTCTGAAAAACTTAGGCAACATATTGATGACACTAGATTTGATCTCATAGTGCTCAACCCATTCTTCTTCCGGAAATTCCGAATATGTTTCATGAGCAGTAGGCACATAGTATCCCTTCAAGGACAGGGCTGGTGTCTTTCGCGTCTTGGTATCATGGTCGGCCATCCTTTCTTGCTATAACTGTCAACGACCCTCTTCTTCCCTTGCTCGATGATTTCGACGAAAAGTTCGTTCGATTTCAGGGTCGAAAGGTACTAACGCAGTATTGGAGTCAAAAGGGACTTGCCTATCGGTCATACACTAAACAATTTTTTTTTTTTATGAAAACAAATTCAACTACTTCTAAATTATTCTAAGTATTAACAGAAAGCAAAGCTAAAATTATGAGCAAAATTAAGTTACACTAAAACTCACAAGAGGTCCAACGACGCAACTTTCGCTGCTCCACTATCTCCCTTTTATATTTTTCAGAGTACCTGTCAATCACATAAAATTTCAACTTTAGATATACTACAATAATGCAATATTACTAAACTACTAAAGCAATGAATAATGCCAAGTCCCCGATAACAGCGCCAAAAATTTAATGTCCACCTAGGGGTGTCAAAAATAGTGGTTAAAAATGATCCCTTGGGACGGCTTAGGTTTTACCTATCGTAAGCGCACAAGTCAATTGTAGTATATAAATGGCTTGTGAAAGGGAATGTGGAACCCATAGAGACTTGGTTATTCACTTCAGTAGATCAAAAATATTGAATTATAGTTGAAAAAGTATTTGATTTGATTTTGAGAATTACGACTAAATTAACTAAGAACAAAAAGTAAATTGAGAGTTTGATCAAGAGAGAGAGAAAACTAGGATTTTCATCGTTTCACCACTAACCGTATAATATAGTTTCCAATTTGCACAATTATAAAAAGGGCGATCTATTCCCGTGAATTAGAATGTATCGCAAATAGTCGAATACATTCCCCAAAAAGATATTGTCAACCGGATTCGCTACAATCCATCTCCGGACAGAGTGTATCTAGTGCATGCTATTTACTTTACTCTAATCTACTCCTAATGCATGAAATTAAACTAGAGCATGTCTACGATACCTTGCCGAAACATGGCTTGTGTAAACCTAGGGTTTCGAGTGTTAAGAACCATTGATGTAGAAAATCACAATATGTTTATGATAACATGATTTTGTAATAAAATATACTCATTCAATCTAAGACAAGAATTTATGAATAAATATATAATCTTGTATCAATTGATAGGTGTTATATATTAGACAACTCACTATAGTTACGTCCTTTCATTCCATTATTTGGTATTTTTTACGACTGTTTGAAACATCTAGCATTGGTGCTCAAAAGATGCAAAGAGACAAATTTAATTCTGAGTTGGGAAAAGAACCATTTCATGGTTCAAGAGGGGATAGTACTGGGCCATATTATATCGAAGCGAGGGATAGAGGTTAACAAAGAAAAAGTTGAATTAATTTCAATGCTACCTCCCCCCACCTCTATTAAATAGATATGCTCTTTTCTGGGCCATGCTGGGTTTTACAGAAGGTTTATTAAAGATTTTAGCAAAATTTTCTGGTTGTTATGCAACTAATTGGCTAAGGATGCGATCTTTGTTTTTGACAAAGAGTGTCTTCATGCCTTTGAGGAACTGCGTACTCAACTATTCATAACCCCGATTATTCGTCCGCCATATTGGACTCTACCGTTTGAGCTCATGTGTGACGCTTTTGATTATGCCATAGGAGCTGTATTGGGTCAAAGAAATGACAAACTACCATACGTGATATACTATGCCAGTAGGACTCTGAATGAAGCTCAGATAAACTACACAACAACCGAGAAGGAGTTACTAGTAATTGTTTTTGCTTTGGATAAATTTTGTTTATATTTGTTAGGAACCAAGGTTGTTGTGTATTCGGATCATGCCGCATTGAGGCATTTTTTGACTAAGAAGGACTTTAAACCCAGACTGATTCGGTGGATTCTGTTGTTGTAAGAATTCAACCTGTAAATTAAAGATAAGAAGCATTCAGAGAATGTTACTCCGCTCAAGGATTCATTCCCGGATGAAAATCTATTCAATATGGCTATTGTGGAACAGGTACCGTGGTATGCTAATATTGTCAATTATATAGCCACAGGTCGAATTCCAAAATGATGGTCTAAGAATGAGAAAGACTGATTCTTCAGCCAAGTCAAATTTTATATCTGGGATAATCCGCGATTATATAAGTATTGCTCGGATTAGATTATTCAAAAATGTGTCCCAGAGAGTGAGGTGCGGAGGATATTGACATTTTGTCACACGCTAGAGTGTGGATGGCATTTCGGAGCTCAGAAAATAGCTCACAAGGTGTTGTAGAGCGGATTTTACTAGCCTACCATATTCAAAGATTCTTTCGAGTATTGTAAAGCGTGTCTATGATGTCAAAATTTGGGATCCATCTCTCGACGTGACATGATGCCTCTAACCCCGATTCTGATCATAGAATTATTTGATGTATGGGGAATAGACTTTATGGGACCATTTCCAAAAGCAGACAAGGAGTATATATTGGTGGGGGTCGACTACATCTTGAAATGGGTAGAAACGATAACTACCATACATGTTGATCACGAGACAGTAGAGGAATTTATGAAGTCGAACATTTTCGCAAGATTTGGTGTGCCACGGGTGATAATCAGTGATGGCGGAAAACACTTTGATAACCATTTTCTCGGTAGTCTGTGTCAGAATTACGATGTCAATTATAGGATTGGTACACCATATCAGCCCCAGTCACTAGGAGAAGTGGAGGTTTCGAACAGGGAAATCAAGAATATATTTGAGAAAATTGTGCGTTCGGATTTGAAGGATTGGCCGCGGAGGTTAAATGATGCACTGTGGGCATATAGGACTGTGTATAAGACACCGATTGGTATGACACCGTATCATCTTGTATATGGTAAAACAAGTCATCTCCCTGTTGAGCTAGAACACCGAGCATATTGGGCAGTTCGGAGGTTGAACTTTGATATAAATAAAAACGGTGCTCAGTGGAAACTCCAACTTTAAGAGCTTGAGGAGTTAAGAAATGATACTTAAGAGAACACTCGGATTTACAAGGCTCAGACGAAAGCGTTTCATGATAAACACATTCGAAAGAAAGTCTTTGAGCCCAGCCAGAAGGTGTGGCTATCTAATTTGAGACTCAAGTTGTTTCCTGGTAAGCTCTAATCGAGATGGGATGGGTCGTATGAGATTACGAAAGTTTTCCCCCATGGAGCAGTAGAGCTTGATGATCCTGATACCGAAAAGAGGTTTGTAGTGAATGGTCAGCGATTGAAGCACTATATTGATGTCCATCCAGTCGAGTGTGTTGTGGAGACAATTGATTTAACTGATCCAACACCCGAGCTGGATAAGCTTGATCCAGAATACTGTAGAGTAGCAACGTCGCGCCAACGACGTTAAACATTGGTACTAAGGGATTAAGATTAGTTTTTTATCCTAGTTTATACTTGTAAACGGTAGTTTAGTTCGGTTTTTGTTATGTTTAGTTCGTAAGATTGAGTCATAAGATTGAGTTGTAGAGCCATCATCATCTTAATAAGAGGGGTAATTTAGTAAAAATGGTACATAAGAATGCATAGGGAGTAGTGGGATTTCACATAATAAGAAAAGACGGAGATTGAAATGACGGAAGAATTTTTGCCCTGGGGACCTACGCCTAAGGCGTAGGCCCAAGTGTTGCTGCGGGACTGTTACAAAACAGTCTCGCGATGTCCATTCCCCCGTTCCTCATTTCAAAATCCTCTCTCTCCCTCATTTCTCCACCAAATCACCCGAAACTTGTTCTTATCGACCACTCGTGATATTTCTCAGCATTTCTTGGCAGTGGATCGTCATATTAGTGCGTATATTGTCCGGATTCTCATGTAGAACTCGAAAGGTCTCTGAATCTCAATTTTGGGAAATTCATCATATCGTTTGATTCGGTGAGTTTCGTTCCATTATTTTGATTTCTAATGACTAATATAACTATTCTAAACTAGTATTGACGAACGAGTCCGATCAAAATTGTGTTTTAATATGTTTTTCAAAAGTTGAGTTTATCGGCTTTGAATACGAACTGAATAACGAATTTTTGAGTTGAGGTCTTGTTTAATCGTCATATTAGATTTATTTAGATATAGTTTTGAGTTTGATTCGGTGTTTGGAACATTATCACTTACTTTTCAAGAACTCAGTATTGTAGGCATGGCACGGGTTAAGGGCACATCGAGACGTGTGGCTGAGGTAGCCAATCCAATCGATAACACAGTTAGGCAGAGGTCGAGGTCACCACCTCCTGACCCTACACTGGATTTGCGTCGGAGCACTCGTACCATGAGGTACCGATATATTGACCCGTCATCTTCTTCTTCATCATCTTTCGAGGTAGACGTGCCAACGTCCTCTACACAGGGTCATGATCTTGACTTACTATATGGTAGGCTCACAGTTGCTCCGGTTATTCCGCAGGCACCGTCTCCACCTTATGAGCATGAGCCATAGGATGAAGAGATGAATGAGGATGTATATGATGACCCCGTGGTTCAAGAGGAAAAACATGTTGATGCAGTTAACCATGGCGGTCATGCTGGTCAACAGGATTAGGGGTTTCCTGAGCCACGGGCAGATGGTAAGCCAAGATTTTTGATAACTTTTTGCCCGGTGCCGACTATAGCATCAGTTTCTGATTTGCTAGAGCAGGCGATTACCAAGAAGTACCAGCAGGAGCGTACTTATCTGATTAGGGTATTTGAGGAGCTACAACAAGGATCCACATGGACTATTGGTAGACTGAGGGCATGAACCTTACTGCCTATCCTTGCCCCTACGATTTCATTCATTTATGATAGCATGATTCGTGAGTTCTGGATCAACATGCAACATTATAGCCGAGGGATGAGACTGCAAACAGTGGTTAGGGGTTTTGAGTTTGAGATTACACCGCAGTCTATTGCTGCTACTTGAGATATTCCTGATGAGTGTCCGCCTGAGTGCGTGGCAGAGTTTCTGCCGATGCTAGATGTATTTCCTATGATTGAGGATATTGTCCGCTTATAGACCGCAGGGCACTGGGGTGACATGCATAGGAACTGCACAAAGAAATCTGACTATCACCCACTATTTTGGTTCTGGGACGTGGTTGTCCGTTCATAGATTCTTCCACACAGTCATTAGACTCTTTTATATGCTCCATTCCTGGCCCTCCACTATACTTTCGAGTTTGAGAGGTGGATTTCTATTCCACATATTTTGTGTCAGGGCCTATATGTGCACTATATCCAGCTACACAAGAAGACAAAGGTTGGATAGAAGGAATTTTTTATCCGATTTCCCTGCCTGACGATGAAGTTGATGTTTAACACTGGTGTAGAGATGGAGTCGGGTGAGAAGAACGAGTTTAGAAATGTGTCACCGCATTCAGTAGGGATGTGGACAGGGAACTAGATCTGGTTACATGGTGTTGAGGTTTTATCGATGAGGTCGGTGTTTGGTCCAGTTCTACCACATGCTCAGGAGGTGCAGGCTAATGAGGCAGGTGAGGTTCCCCCACATAAAGGGGGTGGACAGGCTGCCGAGGATCCACAGAGGTCGGCTGTTTCGGATGCTGCTATGCCATAGGCGCCTGCTGGTGGCACTGTTATTTTATCTCAAGCTCAGTTTTATGCCATTATAGCACGGATGCAGGGGCTAGAGCATGTGTTAGAACAGGAGAGACGGGCCTGGCAGCTAGAGACATCGCGCCGTAGGCGTGATCATAGGCAGTTGTACCATAGGATTGATGGCATTCTACAGTACATGGATATTCATCTTCCGCCTACACCACAACCCTCAGATGAAGAGGAGTAGAGTAGTTTTAGTATAGATTTTTGTTTTCTTTTAGATTTTTCACATTAGAGATGAATTGTCAGGCGATAGATTTTGATAGGATGTTTCATGTGACCGCTTTAATGATCATTTTATAAATGTTTTTGATATTTTGTTTATAAAATGACAGCTTTCATGATCAGTATTATTGAGTTATTCATTTCTGGAGACTTTTTATGCTTATATTGAGT
Source organism: Cornus suecica (assembly GCA_963922005.1). Taxonomy (NCBI): domain Eukaryota; kingdom Viridiplantae; phylum Streptophyta; class Magnoliopsida; order Cornales; family Cornaceae; genus Cornus; species Cornus suecica. The sequence continues at coordinate 27,069,198 of OY998246.1, read as the reverse complement.
GTGTTGATATTTTGAGTTTTTCGAGCTTTTAACATCACACTATGAGGACATGTATGCGTATAAGTTTGGGGGTGCGTGGTTTTCACCAGAGCATTAATGATGAACTGGTTACAAGGGATGTTTTTAAAAAACAAAAAATATATATATAAATATATACCTGGCTAGACCTACACCTTAGGCGTGGGGATCTGCGAGGGAGATTTTGAAAAAGATGAAATTTGGCCCGTTTGAAGGGCATTTTGGCTAGATTTGTATCTGTACTTGTATTAGGATTTATTTTAGATGTATTTTCAAGATTTGTAAGATGTAGATAGGAATTTTAGTAAAGTCCTAGTTTGAGTAGGAATTGGAGTGCAATTACAAGTCCAAGCTGGATTGTTATTTGTTTCCTTCTCCAAATCTTACTATAAGTTCAAATCCTTTTCCTCTTTTAATCTAAGTTATCCATCTATAAATACACCCATTGATAAGATACAATTCATAATTCATAAGAGCTTGAGCAAGATGGTGAGTTTTTCTTATTCTATTTTTTTTTTCTTACCATCCCGAGGGTGAGCATATAAAAAGCGATTATAAGATAGAATCTTATCGTGAGGATTTGATTTAGTTTGAAGAGCCACATGTGGATGTGGGGAGTACGAATGGAGGAGCTACAAGCCGGAAGCGGAAGAAACCCACACCAACCCCGTTTATGTTGTGCAGGTTACAATTTGAATTGGAGTTTTGTCTAGAAAGGATGAATAGGCTATTAACTGCACCCGGGAGGGAAATCCTTAAGCAACTAGGATTACTAAATTTAGAACGCCCGGCTGGAGTAAAGGTATATCCGGGATTAGTTTGAAGGTTTTATGCAAATATGAAGATTGAAGGACCAAACGGATTTGAGGTTATGAAGGCTCGAGGGAATGAGTGGAGTGCTCCTATAGTGGTGAGTTGAAAAATTATTGTTGAAGCATGGAATATACCACTAGGTTGTCCGGAACGTTTGAAGGGAAAATTGAATGAGTACATTGCTGAATGGCCACATACAGATGAATAGATGGTTCATGAGTTGTGTGCCACATCGGATCCAAAAGCGGAGAGTTGTGAAATTTTTTGGTTGAAATCAGATCTGTTATACTTGGATTGTGTGCTTGCGGCTCAGATTCGACATAATCATAGGACTAGCTGGAGGGGACATTTGTTTATCAATATGTTGTATGCCATGACTCATGGTTATTGGCTGTGTATTCCAACATTGATAATGAGTTATATGTCAACTGTATGAGCAATTGTGTGAAAAAGGTGGTCGGGTGGAGATGCGTTTGAGCATTATCTTCCATACTCGTACTTAATATCAAAGATTATTGAGCGGTAATTGGGTGAGAGGATAAAATAGATGGATGCAATGCATTGGACATTCATGAAGAAATATCCGGAGAAGGACTTTGTTCGGTTGGAAGATACATCACAACTCCGGATAGATTTGAAGAAAGTCGCAGAGTGATGAGAAAGAAAAGAATGATGGATCCAAAGTAGGACTAGGGTTTAGGATTAGGATTTTATTTTGTTTCTAAATACTGTAGACCCTTAAGGCCACGTCTTCGTATTTTTAATTCATAGGATTGTAGGCCCTTAAGGCCAAATCATTAAAAAAGAAATCAATAAAAAGACAAAAAGAGAATTTTTAATTCCTTGAAAATATGTGTTGATTTCTGGATATCTATGATAAAAATTTATTTTCCTTTGCTATGATATTGGGTACTTATGTTTTTTTGAGTATATCTACAGGTGATCCAAATCAAGTTTGGGGGAGGGGATCAAGTGCTTCACTATTGAATCCAGAATTGAGCTTTAAGGGTAACTATATCCGTTCTCATACATTATTATTGAAAATTATTTTTGAAAATTTTGAATTTTTTCGGATAAGTTCTTTGTTTTCACGCATGAGTGTTTTGCATTACAATTTGATTGAGTTGTGTTTATGATGCATACGTATTATATGATATGATATTCCCGTTCATGAAAGTGATGATTAAATCGAGTTGAATGAAAGTGATGTGGTTTTACATGGGTGAGTGAATTAGTGAAATTGAAACTAAGAAAGACGACCTTGACCTATAAACACAAGCACACATTCACTATAAGAAAAATAGTTAATATTTGACTATGTAGTTGAAAAAATAATTTTGCCACAATAAAATGGGAAAGGGGAGATGATATGGTTGAAATGGAGATAGTTGAAAATATATTGTGAAAAATAAAAATGCAAAAAGTAGTTCTTCAATCTGAGTAACCGGGCATTGGTATCACCAATATCATTGTTCGCGTAAAAAGGGGAGAAAAATAATGAGCATAAATCCCAATAAAGAAGCTAGGGCCTAGTTGGTCGGGACTAAAAATCCTCGTTGGAAAGTCTGGAGCTTAGAAAGACAAAAAAGGATGGAAAGTGGAAAGATGGAAAGATAAGTTTTTATGAAAAATGGCAAAATTTGATCAATGAAGTAGGAGAAGATGAATTGATATACCATGGTAGAATGTTCACAAAAACACGGAGGGTTATCTAGATTGGGAGTAGAAAGTAACGAAGTCATTCACTTAAATGGAAACTATTCACGACACAAAGCTCGAGATGGTTATTGTTCGGTATTGAGTAGGAGTATTTGCATCTGTATTGTCTTTTGTATTGTATCATGACTTAATTAACTTGTGTGTGAATTTATGAATGCGTGATTACAGAAAACTAAGATGTTTGTGGGCACCATCACTGGAAACCCTCACGATACTTCACTCGTCTACTAGGGGCAACCTAGGGGTTTAAAAGGCTTGTTACATGTGGTAAGGGTAATCGTCGACCCTCACGAAAGCAAGGGATTAAGTTAGATTAGTTAGAGTAGTTAGATTAAAAATCATCACAGGAAATTTTCTCCGAGTTCATTGCTAATGGACTAGCAATATGTAAGTTTGGGGGTGTGATAGGTGTCATATGTTAGACATTTTGACCCCTTGACTCACTATAGTTACGTCCTTTCATTCCATTATTTGGTATTTTTATGTTGTTTGTGTGTTCAAGCATGTTTCAGGAGCTTAATGAAGAAATAGAGCTAACTTTGGTGAATTAACTAAAGACGGGTTCGTTTATATCCAAGAGGAGAGTCAAAGAGGTGTATCCGAGACAAAAATAGCTCCCGAAGGGCAAAAATGGCATTTCTTGAAGCCGTCACCTAAAGCAAAAAGTCTCGTTGAATCAAGATGGTCATTTTGGCATAGTTGCGGAGAAAAGTGGTTTTCATGAAAAATCCTACGCCTAAGTCTACACCTACAGAAGCAAAAAGTGATCTGAAAGTGAAGTTTTACGCCTGACCTACACCTGACCTACGCCTAAGGCGTAGGTGCAGCAGAATATTTTGTGATTTTTGCTGTAATGTCTGATTTCTCCCCGTTTTGATTCTATAACGTGTCGACGACTCTTATACCTCAAAGTGCGTGCAAAACATATATTATACATCAGAAATAGGGTTTGGGTGGATTAATGGTGAAATTACCAAAATGGGTGAACTTAGGGTTTGCCTCCACCTTTGTCTATAAATACAATGCTTTACATTAGAATTAGGGGTTGGTGTTCAGAGCTTTACACACGTTCAATTTCAGAACAACCTCTGAAGTTATATATCTTTGAAGAATATAAGTCATATTCAGACCTAGAGATCCGGAGAAGAAGGACATGGAGATCGATTCTACACCAAAGATGCAGTCTTCATCTTCCATAGCCAACTAACTCGGTATCTAGGGTTTTCTAGCAAAACCCTAGCCAAGTAATGTAGATTTTATCTTGTTTTCAATTGTAACGAGGGAAAACTGTGACCGTACTGTGATAATTGTAGTAGATAAGAGACCGTTTTTATTTTTGATACAAATTTCTATATTTGTTCTAAATTCTTGTCTTAAATGGAATGAATATATTATTTTACACAATTATGATTATTCACTATGAGCTTGAACTCAGATGCTTAATTCATAATTTTTTACTAATGGTGGTAATAAAACTTGAAACCCAAGGTTAACACAGGCCATGCATTGGCGAGTTGATATAGACATGCTTTAATTTATTTTTATGCATTATGAGTAGATTAGAGTAATTTAATTAGCATGCACTAATCAGGTTATCGCAATCCGGTCGATGGTAATCCTTTTTGAGATCGTATTTAGTGATTTGCGGTATGACCTGATTCACAGTTTACGGATCGCCCTCTTGCAATGTTACATTGATAGAACTATATTATGCGGTTAGTGGTGGAGCGATGAAAACCCTAGTTTTTCTCTCTCTTGAATCACAAACCAATTTACTTTGCTTTTTAGAATAATTTAGTTAATTTAGATAATTTGGTCTTCTACCACCATAACAAAAAAAATTTCAGAAATATAACTCATTGTTTTTGAATTGTTAAAGTGAACAATCTTAGTCTCTGTGGGATCGATATCCCTTACTCAATTTGTTGTTATTCTATAATTGATATGTGCGATTGCGTAGGGTAAAACTTAGCGTCCTTAAGGTGTTGCTTTTAACCATATATTTTGTACACACCTGAGGCACATCATCAAGAATAAAACTGATCACTCATCTACAACAATCATCATGGTATAGTCATAGTTTCTCCTTTGTTACAATTGAAAACAAATATAAAACTACATTACTTGGCTAGGGTTTTGCTAGAAAACCCTATATGCCGGTTTAGTTGATCATGGTTGATAGAGATCGCATCGTTAATGTAGAATCGCTCACCATTCTCTTATTCTATGGCACTCTAGGTCTTGTATGGCTTTTCCTTGGAATGAATCTGCAGAGGCTACTCTAAAAATTATATGAACGAAGCTCCTAAAATCTGTAGCAGACCTCTCTATTTATAGACAACAGCCGAGGAAAACCCTAAGGTTGCTCTTTTTCGTCATTTCATGCCGAACCAAGAAAAATCCTTAAGTATGGTGTATATTATGTGTATATCATGTGTTCAGAGGTCTAGAAGACGCAGCCGCCACAAAGGAACACAAGTCGGGGCCAAAATTGGAATTTCACACTTTAAGTTTGCAGCCCTCCTACGCTTGGCGCGTAGACATAGGCTACGCGCGGCGCATATGCCTACCTACGCGTGGCGCGTAGGCCTCTTTTGATGGGGCGTTATTTTGGCACTTTCTAGCCACTTTTAGCTACTGGGTTCGTAGATGGATCATAGTATTTTCATGGAAACCACTTTTCTTGGTAGTTGCTCCGGTTTGAACCCCCTATACTCCATTAGAATGATTCTTAAAGTTGCAACTCCAAAAAATAACGTTTTCACCCTTCGTGAGACACTTTTATCTTGAAAACACCTCTTTAGCTCTCTCGTTGAATAGAAATGAGCAATTCTCTAGTTAATTCACCAAAGTTAGCTCTTTTCCTTTGTTAAGCTCCTAAAATATGCTTAAACACACAAACGGCATAAAAATAACAAATAATGGAATGTAAGGACGTAACGTTAGCAAGATAGGGGCCTAAAATGGATAATATTTGGCACCTATCAGGTATGACTCGTTACTTATGATATTTTGACATCAAACCAAAAATTCATATGCCAGGGGCATACACTGGTAAAATAAATATCAATAAAGGCATATAAACTTTGGTGGATTCAAAATATTAAGCAAGCAAAATAGAAAATTTTCATTGAAAAAAAATGTATTTACATATAAACTGCCCAAAGGGCTACAAAAATGCCTAATGGGCAAGATAAACAAGAAATGTAAAAAGAAAAAAAAAGGGGCTAGGTCTTGCACTGAGCCCTAAATTCTGGCCCAAAAGCATCTACGATTTCAGTAAGAGGGAGGGGTGTAGCCTCTATGTTCTGAGGGTCAGCAACAGGGTTCCCCGAAAGGAACCTCAAGAAGAGTTCCTCAGCTGGGCTAGGGTCAGGAACTTTGTAGGGATGTTGAACCCTAAGATGGGCATCCATAGCATCAGGATCCTTAGGCTTTCTCTCCTCAAGCTCCTTCATGGCGTTGATAAAACCATTACGCCAGAACTCCCCAACAACTATGTTGCTGAAAACCTCATAGCGCGAGTGCATGTCTAACCCTCCCTACTTACACATCTTAAGCTCAGAGTGGGCAAGAGTCAGGCGATACCTGAGATCCTCATTCTCAGCATTTACCTTGACTCTGCTCTCCTTCAGAGCTGCATTTTTCTCCTTCAGAGTAGCAACCTCTTTAGCCAGCAGAGTCTCCCTCCATTCTGCCAAGACCAGAACAGCTTTGAGGCGAGCCACCTCATCAGTCTAATGGGCCAAATCATCAGCATGGGTTTGACGCGTGTAGCACAGAGTTCCCACAGTATAAAATTCCTGCGAAGAAAATATATAAGGAAAAAAGTGTCAGATGCCATGAAAACAATGTTCAAACAAAAACTGAAATAAATAAAGCAACAGGAAATAAAGACTTACCCTCATCATCATGCCCATAACCTTATCAGGCAGGTTAGGGTTATCCAAGGCAATAAAAGCAGCCAAGTCCTCATCGCTCCAGAGGGACTTAGTTCTGGCAGTCATCCCCTCTAAGGTGGTGGGGAGAGGAGTGTTGCCTTCCCTCTCAAAAGCCTTCCCCTTCAGTTTCTATCTCTTTGAAGACCTTTCCTCAGTAGAAGGGAGAGAACGGGAAGTAGAAGGCTGAGGTAGGCTAAGGGTAACAACATTTCCTATAGCAAACCCAGATGTTGGGACTGCAGTTATTACTGAGGTGGGAGTTCCTTGAGTGGCAGGATCTGGGATGATCTCCAGGTCACCATCAAAAATCTTGCGGCGGCTCAGGTGGAGCATGTATTCTATGGCTCCTAGCTTAGATATGTCCTGCAAATTGGCAGGAGTCAAAAGGTCAGTACATTATAGACGCTCATACCAAAGTCTACTCCTTAGTATCTTGACCCTTTTATAAACTCTACCGGAGGAAAACCCTTTGATGTTGAAGCCAAAAGACTCATATATGTATTCAGCCCTATGAAGGTCATAGTCACGACACAAGCAAGAAACTGTGTGACTATGAAGGATCTTATAAGGGGTGAATTTGCCAGGGCCAAAGGTACTAGGGATTGGAAAATTAAAGGAATGGGGGTAAAACTAAGAGCCCTTAATCAGAACCATTCTCTCTTTCCACCCCTTCTCGTACTTGTTTGTAGCCCCACAAATGCCTCTACCTTTGAAGGGGTAGAACATGAACCTCCCCACACCACCAGAGATCTCCAAGATCTGGTAGCACAAGAGAAGGTCATCAAAACCAAGCTCCAAGCCATGATTACATTTTACCAAGATGAGCATGGAAATGATGCAAAAAAAGTTAGGGTTTACTTGGAGTGGGGTTATCCCAAAAATGAAAAAGATGAAATGAAATAAGGGGTGCAGGGGGAATCTGACCAGTTTAACCTGGTTATAAGAAATGAGAAGGTCATGGGGGCCAACACCCTCCCCATGGGTAAAATCTAACTCAGGATCATAGGCCTCAAACTTACCCATGTAGAGGCCTCACTAGTTTCCTAAGGGATTTGACATTGGGGGTTCTGTATTGATCAACAGAGAGTCTATCAGGGTTATATGAGGGGAGCTCCTCGACATCGTCAGCACACTCATCTTCCTAAGGAAGGACATGAAGCTCCTTAGTGTGGCTCTCAACGGATTCCTCACAGGAGAGAGAGCCCAATTCCTCACTGGCACTACTGGAACTTGAATAAACATAATGTAAAAGAATATAAAGTTTTAGAAACTTACAGAAACAAAAGAGAGGTCACTGGGGAAGATCACCGGAGAAGATGACGGAGTCCAAAAAGTAACAAAGAAGCAGAAAGAACAAGTAAGTTCAAAAGAGAGTTTGGTGGATAAGGAACAGAGAAAACAAGAAAGCAAAGAGCTACAAACAATTATTTTTGAAAATGTAAAGATTTAGAGTGTTAGGTAAACTGGGTATTTATAGAGGTGAAAAGGTGCGTTCAAATGGTGCATTAAATGGGGTTGGAGGCGTTGCAGCTTTTCAAGAGGGACAGACACGACGATTGAGGGAATCAAACCGTCATCTTGAATTTGAAATCCACACGTAAGCCAAGTCATGATTGTTGTGATGTCAGCCCACTAACACATACACACATATGCATGTATGTATATATACACATGAATTGATATATGTTGAAGCCAAAGTGGTTTCGAGACCTAATGTTTGGGTCAGGCCCATGGGACATTGGGTCAGACCCAAAGGGGCTAGTGTAATGGCCAAAATCCCCACCCCAACAAGGAAGATGCCTAGAAACAACTACCCAAAGGCAATAAAACTGGGCTTTTTCGGAGAATGAAAGGCCCATAACCGGTCAAGAGTTTAGGCTCAATTAGCGAAGCCCAATTATCAACCCAACTTGGGGCTCAAGTCAAGAAGCCCGGTCAAATAAGGTAAACAGAAATTGAAATTGTAAAAGGAAATCAAATCTCTAGAATAAAGGAATTTGATCCTAATCATGATGGGCCAAGAACCCATCTTACTCTTGTATAAATATGGCCTTAGAGCTTAAATAAAAGGGATTGGAGTGTTAAGCTAAAAAGAGCCCTTACACTAGTAATTTTACTTTTTCGGTGCCGGAAAATTCATCCAATTCACGTTCAGGGGATGGTTTGATCAAATTAAAAATCTCATGGGGTTAGTTGATAGGCCAAGGGATAATTTGATGATTTTGTAAAATCACAAGATTATTTTTGATAATAGCCCTATAGCTAAAAAATATCGAATTGACCCTTTTAGAATTCTATACCAAGGAAGACCAAACTAATTGATTACTTGATTTAGAATTCTAAGATTGATTTGTCATATTGATAAAAGATATAACTAATTGATAAATCAAAGTTGTACATTATCTACAAGAGATCTTTATGCAAAAAGTTTTAAAAAAATTTATACCATTTTGCTATGATTACTTTATTTCATTTCAAGTCTATATATATATATATATATATATATATATATATATATATACACACACACATAAAGTCTCATTTCAAGTGTCTATATATAATATCTATTATGTATATATATATATATATATATAAATAATATTTGGCATTTCTAAAATCTCCTTTACTTAGAATTTGGTAAAAATGAAAAAGCATAAATTGAAATTTTCATGGTATTCTTGAAATTTTTAAGTGCTCAACGTTTAATTATAAGTTTCATCTAGTTTATCTATCTTAAAGTTGTTTTCATAAGAAAAGTTAAACACATGTTATTGAAAACTTATAATTGCATAGCACTTAAAAAAATGAAAAAAGTATGAATTCATTTTATCAAATCCAATCCACTTCATTAGTTTTAAAAAACTCTTAAATCTATCTAAAACATGAAAATTTAATTGACTTATTAAAAACAAACCCATTAGGTTACATTCCTTGAATATGATATGGGGTGACTCTTATTTTCACATCCTATCTAGTGATATATTTTAATAACTTTATTTTCACTTCGACTTTGGAGAGGAATAGAGGTCTGTTATCTATTTTCCTATTGTTTAAAATATAAAAAAATAGTCATTGGGGTAATGCGCACATAGATTACCTATATTGTTACGCCCCAAAAATCCTAAGATCCCCAAACCGGAGCACCCAAGGATCCCGATGTGAGATACAAGATAGAGCGACCTACTAGAACAATAACAATATCGGAAATGCATGGAATAACAACATGAACCACTGCTCCAATAGATATGAGTGATACAAAAAGGATACATCGGGCACATAATGATGCCAAACAAGATACAAGAATACACTGTACAATGATACAAAGTCATAAAGATACAAGGAAGGGATACACTAATAGACTGGATCTCAGATGATACAATAATAATCTTAAAACAACAATAGGAGGGATACATAGGAAAAGAAAGGACAATCACTAAACAGAAACGTCCCAATCTACTCGAGTTGTTGATGCGTCGTGTGTCATCCTGCATTTGCTTGAAACCTAAAACTGGTCATGATGGGGGGGTGACTAAGAATGCCCCAGAAGGAAACTCTAACTGCCTCATCCCCTGACCTCTAAGTAGTGTTGACCACCCCGTGGTGCATGCATCTAACCTAGGTCGGTTCGTTATCTCACATAGCACTCACGTTAATCCGAGACCCCAAGATGAATCCTTTAATCCCCAAGTACACATACAAAAATAAAGTCACATAGCAAGTCTCTGACACAGAACCACAGGGTACTCACGCACATAACTATACATATTCATACATATATATCAGGACATAAATATATATATATATATATATACATAATTGTACTCACATCGAAGGCCTAAGCAATGAACCTCCTATATACTAACCACAGTAGCTAGGAATACACACATGTGCCCCCGACATGAAATCACTCAAGATCGGTAGAATGACCACCTCAACACCCAAGCATGAACACTCGAACCATAGAAGTACCCTTAGGTCAACCCCTAATCTCATAGGGTAAAACACGTGTCCATCAACATACACACACAACACTCATACCATGAGTCAAAGATCTCAAGGGACATGCACACCCTTATTTCCAATCACACTAAGATCGAAAGTAAAATAAATGGAAAGGTTCTGATATCACATCACAACCTACGACCCGTAGAGCTAAATTCTAAGTCATAATACCTATTGGTGCATAAAGAAGAGTACCGGGACCATTGAAGTCAATAACAGAGGCTGAGAACAATGTCAAAAAAGATTGAATCCCGAAGGGTTCAATAATTTTTAGGAAAAAAGTTTTTGAGGCTCAGCCAAACCTTTTCAACTTTGATACTTTTGAACCCAAACAAAAACCTAGAAACACCTAGATGGAGACTTACCACGTTCTAACCAATCAAGATGTAATCACCATAACCACACTGATTGTTGTTCCACATGACATCAAAAGCTATAAGTACCTCATCCGAGATGTCAAGGGAGGACCACACATAGGACAATAACTTGGAATTTAACCCAAGAGTGACGACAAGAGAAGGAAAATGGCATAACATATACTCCACATCAAAACCATTCCACAACCTCAATTGGGTCAAGAAAGAGGGCGTTATGTGCGCCCGACCAACCACTGAACTACAACACCATAACCAAGGTTAACATGGTGACTCCATGAACCACAAAAGACTAAAATTGAGAACTCCGTGACAACGGGTTTAAGCCATCACCAACAACCTCTTTTAAATGAAAAAAAGACCAATGGGAAAGAATTTGGCGCCGCACCAAATCGGATGGCCCAAACGACAATTTCTAAGTTAAAGTCGCTTAATTAGATGTAAGGTAAGCTATTAAAATAAGTGGAATAGAAATAGGAGTCACAAGCGGAACGTAAATCGGAGTTACAAGTCAATTAAATAAGGGAGGAATTCTAGTCCAAAAAAGATACAAATTTACTCAATATAGGATTCTTCTCTCTATAAATAAGAGGAGTCTCTACAGAATTTTTGTGTGGCATTTGTGAGATCTCTGCAATACTTCATAGATTAGATCCAATTGCAGAGAAAAAGAAAAAGAGATTGTTTGATCATCCTATATCAAGTTTTTCTCTAGTTTGAGAGGGTTATTCAATTGCGTTTCTACACCGAATATCTTTATGCACAATTGATTGATTTGTTGTTAAAAAAACATCACACCACCTATTGCAACGTGGTTGCATCGATCCGTTGAGAAACGAAGCCGTCTGAGTGCGGAGATCAAAACAGGAGGCTTTGTGGTTCATCAATCCATTGAGAAACGGAGTCGTTAGAGTATGGAGCGGAGCGAGAGCTTCGTGGAGCGTGATTGATTCAAGTCTGTCAGACGTTGAGTGGAGAAAGGCAGATCATGAGTGATTTGTAAATCTAAAACTTCATAGAGTCTGTGTACTTCTTGATTCATAGTTCATCGATACCCGAGCGTATTCGTGGTTTTTATTTAAAGCGTTTTTCAAGATTTTCCACGTAAAAATATTGTGTTTTTATCGCTTTATTTTCTACACTTAGATTAATCGTTACATAATTTATCTTGTTAGAGAATTGGATTAAAATTGACTTTTTCGCAATTAAATTTTAATTTGTCAATAAATCCATAAAAGCCTATTCACCCCCCCTAGGCAATTTTCCTTAGTCACCTATGTAATTTTATATTTATCCAAGAGGATAGCAAAAGAGAAGTTTTCAAGCAAAAAATGTCTCTCGAAGGGAAAAAATGATATTTTTCGGAGCCGAAACTTTGAAAAACATACCAAAGGAGTCAAAGGGGTTCTAACGGAGCAATAATCAAGAAAAGTGGTTTCCAAGTATTTTTGCTACGCTTACAGTAGCTAAAAGTGGTCGGAAACACTAAAAACTACGCTCAAGTTATGCTTGGGTTTTTTGCCCCAGACTAAGCTACGCTAAAGCATAACAACCCCAATGCTTACGCGCAGGGGGCCAAGCATAGGGCCAAAATTTCAGCCAACTTCAGATGATCATATCTAGGTCAAAACAGGTTCAAATTGAGTGATTCTTGAGCCTAAACACAAGAGCTTGAAGTCATCTTTCCAACAAGCTAAATCACTCATCAATCTAAGTTGTGTATCTCTAGTTATAATCAAAAGAGTGAGACGTGTCTGCAGGAAAAAACTGAAAATTGCATATTCGGGCAGAAATCCTAGTTTGACCCGAATTGATCCGTTTTGATCCGGATCACTTTGTGTTCGACTCTAACACTTTTAAGCACGTATATAAGGTGTATTTACATTAGATTAAAGTATTTTTGACTCAGATTAGAGGAGAAACACATCAAAGAGGACTCCTACTCCAAGTGGGACAAATCTAATACAAACAAGACTTTTCTCAATCACTTCTATAAATACCAAGGTCTGGACCAGATCTAGGGAGATTTGATTCACATAATTTTCAGAGCACTTTCTCTAGAGATTCATATCATTCAAAGGGAGTAGCCATTAAAGACCTAGAAATCCATAGAAGAAGATCACGGAGGCCATTTCTATATCAACGATGCAGTCTCCTTCTACCATGAGCAACTTATTTGGTATCTAGGGTTTTCTAGCAAAACCCTAGCCAAGTAATGTAGCTTTATTTATTTGATTCAATTGTAACGAGGGAAAACTGTGACCACACTATGATGATTGTGTATAACAGAGACTGTAGTCATTCGTGATACATGATTTTATATTTATTCTAAATTTTTGTCTTAGATTGAATGAATGCATTATCCCAACCAATCATGTTATTACTAAACATAACATGATTTTCTACACAATGGTACTTAACACTTGAAACCCTGGATTTACACAGGCCATGCCTGGACGAGGTGATATAGATATGCTTTAGTTTAATTTAATATTATAGGAGTAAATTAGAGTAAAGTATATGGCATGTACTAGTCACACTCTATCCGGAGATGAGTTGTAGAGAATCCGATGGATAGTATCCTTTTTGGGATGTATTCGACTATTTGCGGTACGATCTTATTCACAATGCTGAATCGCCCTCTTGCAATTGAGCAAGTAGATAGCTATATTATGCGGTTAGTGGTGGAACATTAAAACCCTAGTTTTTCTCTACCTTGAATCACAATCACAATTTAAATTCTGTTTTTAGTATAGATTTCAAACAAATCAAACAAACTTTTTTCAACTATAATTCAATACTTTTAGATTGATATAGTAAATAATCCAAGTCTCTGTGGGATCGATATTCTCTTTCTCAAGCCGATTTGTGCTACAATACGATTCGTACGCTTGCGATAAGTTAAACCTTGTCGTCGTAAGGGGCTATTCTTAAACATTATTTTTAGCCCCGTCCGACGTGAATCAAGTCCTTTAAGATGTCATTTTTGGTCGAACCGTACACTCACAGATCAAACTTTACCGATGAATTGCTAGTGTGGCAAAACGTAAAAAAACATATATTGTATGACTATTTTTGAGTTAGGGACCGCTCCCAGGCCCAAGGGCATAATGCTCAGTTTTAAATTGTCACTTATAGAAATGTGAGACTGGAATTATGACTTTGCCATTCACCTCTGAACGTCAAAGACACTTCATCTTGGCCTAATTGAGGACCTATTCTTATTCCCTTAGAACTTTATACCTAAAAAAGGGTGATTTATAATTTTTGAAAAAAATGAGAATCTGATTGAAGATTAGACCGTGCCATCACGTTCAGAACGTTGTTTCAAGTTGGGAATGACCATCCCACTGTTTTAATTCAACTAATAAATTTTTAACCATCGAGTTGGCCTGAACCGCCCAGCCCCGGTCCGGGGCCCACATGTGAACTCACTTTCATGACCATTTTGAAAAATAAGTTCATTTTTTCAAATAAAAACTTTTCTGACAATTTTACCAAACAGTGCCCTAATCTTGAGTTAGGAAAAGAGCTATTTTATGGTTAAATAGGGGATAGTCCCAAGGCATATCATTTTCAAGAGAGGGATTGAAGTTGATAAAGTTAAAGTTGAACTTATCTATAATATACCTCCTCCCACTTTGGTGACTGGAAGTATCATACCAATTTTCTGCATATTTTTTTTTGCAGAACAAAATAACAAGGTTACGTTTGGTACGCAGGAATGCAATGGAATGAATGTAGGAATGGAATGGAATAACCATTTTCATTCTATTGTTTGGTTGCAAAAGGAACCATATCAGTAATGGAATGAACTTAAAATGAAAAAATTTCAAAATTACCCTTTTTAGTAACAAATATATTATTCTAATTATATGATATTATTTTTTAATTATTTTTATTAAAAAATAATAAAAGATAATGAGAATAGTGGTGATGGATAACAAATATGGTGGTAGTAAAAAGTGATTATGGTGGTGGTAGCGATGATGGTGGAAAGTGATGATGTGGTGGTGGAAGGTGATGATCATGGTAGAGGAGAGGGTGGTGGTGATGGTGGTGGAAGACAATAGTGGTGGTCCGGTGATGGTGGTGTGTTGGTAGAAGACACTGGAATTGGAAATGATGGTGAAGATAAATGGAGATGGTGGTGGTGGAAGGTAGTGGCAGAAAGCAATGAAGGTGGTGGTGGAAGGTAAAAAATGTGGTGGTGGTGGTGGAGGAGGAAGGTGGCGGTGGTGGAGGAAGAGATGGTGGTTTGTTTATTTAAAATGTGCAAATGGTTATTTAGTAATTTGATATTTTAAAAACATTCCTAAAAGAATGGAATGCCCATTCCATAGGTTTAGTAATGGAATGGATTTTCATTCTCTCGAATGATTTTTCATTCCAAGAGAATGATCATTCCCACTTTATAATACCTACCAAATAAGAGAATGGTTGGAATAGGCATTCCATTCCAACGTACCAAACACAACACAAAAGAATTGTGTTGGCTCTTTAAAGTGGATTAAAGGGTGAGATATTGGAAGCAAATTCCACTGTAACTGGATTTGGGAATGAATATGAGGCATTGGGGAATAATTATGTTCCCCAACCTAGGTAAAGTAGTCATGATTACTAGTCACTTCTTTGCTGTAAATATACCATTATACATACATATCTCCAATTTGGACTTGGAACCTAAATATGGTATCTTCTTACAGTAGCCTGGGGTCTGGTTCTTCTGTCGTTGAGGGATCCACACAAAAGGGTACACCCAAGCCTCGTCCTCAGGGGTGGTGGTTTCATGAAGATGGCCTTTTTAACCTGGATAAGGAGGAGCGGTCAGAAAAGCAGCAGTGCACTGTTGTTGCTTCTAATATTATCCGTAAATTCTCTTTCATGCCTGATAATGAAGTAATTATGGCACATCATCGTCATTGTAACATTTAGGAAAATGTTTTATGCATATCTTAGCCTGTACACTCTATTTTGTTAATCAAGGGTTGCTAGCATATAGGTCAAAAGCCTGTGGGAAACAGCTGCATTGATTCTCTCTCTCACACACACACACGCGCGCGCGCAATGCTGGTGTCGGTCGTGTCTACTTTGTTTCTCTGGTTGATTTTAATACATTATGCACAATATATTATATAAAATGATAATTGTAATTTCCAAATTATTCTTTTTAAAATAAGATTGGTTTGAGGTGTACTGGATGTACATTGTAACATTTAGGAAAATGTTTTATAAATCTCTTATGTTATGTTTGGTTGGAGGGAAGGATTGTGGAGGGAGGGATTAGAGGGAGGATAATGTAATTATTTTATGTTTGGTTGGATGGAAGGGAAGAGAGGGAGGAAGAAAGGAGGGATGAAGCATCCCTCCCTCCTTTACATTTTTCTATCCGCCCAAATTTGGGCGGAAAATGAGAGAGAAAAAATGCTAACTACCTCATTGCATACAAAATGACTTTCTTAGCCTTTTTAACAGTATTCTTACAACTTATATAAACCCTAATGAGGATATATTTGTAAAAATAATATAAAATCATGGCTCCCTTCCCTTCAATCAAACAAGAAACATGTATTGATTCATCCATCATTTCTACTATCCATTCCATCCAACCAAACAAAAAGTGAGAAAGACACTATCCCTTCCCTAAGGATGTCCCATCCATCCCTCCCCTTCTCCCTTCCATCCGTTTATCCGTCCTTCCAACCAAACGAAGCATTAGTCTGTACACGCTAGCGTTCCTAAACTGAATGTTCTGCTGAGGACGATGAACTTGTAACAAATGCCCTGATAACGAACGTTTCCTGCTTCCTTTTGCCCCATAGGTAGATATTCCTTCTCATGCCATCCCATCTTATGCGAGTTTTACGTCATATAACATGCATGGACCAACTGCATTTACCTTCATGATCTTTTACGGACTTGGCAGATTTACAAGCGTTTAGTGGATCTATTAAGCTTACCAGCTATTGATGCTCAAGCTGCTGCTGTTGGTGCGCTCTATAACCTCGCATAAGTTAATATGGACTGTCGGTTGAAGCTTGCAACCGAGCCATGGTGAGGTCATTTATACTATAGCTAGCACAAAACATATATACTAGTGTTACTACATAAAAATATTTGTATATCTGAACAAGCTGTGTAAACTATCCTAAATTCAGGGCAGTTGATCGGCTGTTGAAAGTCATGAAGGCACCACATCCAGTGCCAGAGGTTTGCAGGAAAGCGGCAATGATTTTCTAGTCATTCGGCTCTGGAATGATGCCTGAGAATTGAACCCTGTATCTGTGCATATTAGCTAGCTAAATATATACCCACCTTTTTCAGCTGCAAATGTCCGTCACTGAGATCGAAATGGCCAAATCAAGCATTCACAGGCATGCTTTCATCATTTATCTTCAATTTGCCATAAAATCTATCATGCATATCTCAATGTGAAAACAAAGAAAACGCAAGTTTCTAATCAGGGGACAACACACATCAGGCATTGTTCGTGGCATATTAATTGCCAGATGCAAGACTAGGGAATTATTCAGTTAACAACCAAAGTAGAGATCTCCATAGATGTAAAGTTACAAAAATCATACAAAATGTTCATTTATTGAAGCACCATCTTTATTTGTCTTTAATCTTACACACATATTACATTGATATAATTTGTGGTCAACTGCTCGTATGTACAACTGAAAAGATATAGTACAAGTTTATAGCCCGAGAGAATAATCAACGAATATTATTCTTGCGAGCAATTTCACGAGCCATCTCCCTTAGTTCCTCTGGTGACGGTGGCCGTGGTCCCTCTGGGGGATACTCTACATAGGAGCGCTTCACATCAAAAGAAGCTCAATTGCTTTAGAGAATAATCAAAACATGGACTAAGACTAAGAGCAATATTTTTATTCAAAAGGAACATTAAAGAATACAATACAAAGATACCATGTACAGAAAAGTTTTGGGCATTATTGCATAAACAAGAGTTGATCTGGCAGAAGCTTGTTGCCTTGGGTCAAAGTAGGACACATTGTTCAGACATTAAAAACGACATGCGTATGCAAAACCATCATATAAAGCCGGATCTCTGAAATCGTGCTTCTCCAAAAATAATTAGTTACTAGATATTGTAGTAAAAAGATCATCATATCTGGTTCATATTTACCCAATCGATATATGTATATATGTAGGTTTCCATACCTGCATGTGGAAGAGACAAACCACCAACCCACTGCCGTATACAACAATCACAGTCGCCGCATGCATCCAAACTTGCAAGTTCACGCATGTGTTTTGGAAGTCAAGATTGGTGGCCACGTTTGGCAGCTTGTGAAGAAACAGCCCACATGCAGCCCACGCCTATTGAAGTTGTTTGTTCGTTCCTATCCTTCACCTGCTATATATATGGGCAGTGTTTGAAGATGAAAGCCACAACTATAAAAGAAAATAGAGTATGTATCCTCCCTCAATCTCGGTTGTGTTTCAAACTGAAAGTTAGTGAAACCTCTCAAAGTGAACGTACCCGATATTTTGGGGAACCACTATAAATTTTGGTGTCTATTGTGTGTGTGTGTTTGCATTTGATCTTAGTTTGGTCCCAACAAAGTGGTATCAGAGCCTACCGGCAAAAACACAGTCGAAACTTCAAGGTCTATTTCGAACCATACCAGTGATCAAATCACCACACCACCCCCGTTTTCGGACGACCCATCAACCAAGGAATAATTTCCTGTTGAAAACAATCGCAAAAAACTCCACACGCGCCTACACGCACCACCCAAGCGTCGGCGCGTCAGAAGCAACGGTCTCACGCGCTCAACGCGTCTTCTTCCTCCAGCGCGCGTGAGGACCACGCGCCACACCCGTGCCACATCACTGCTGACGTCAGCAATGGGTGCCACGTCACTGCTGACGTCACCCCCTTGCCATGTGTCATCCCCTGACACTGCCACGTGTCAGCCAACCATTCAACCAGGTCACCTGCCATGTGTCACCATTGACACCTTGCCACGTGTACTGCCACGTGTCACCCTCTGATGTTGCCACGTCATCACCAACTTTGCAAAATTACATTTTTGCCCCTCGACGTTGTTTTGACCATTCCGGACTCATCCGAAGTCGGAATTGAGCTCAGTCAGAGGCGATCTTAAGGTTTTCGACCGTTCCGGACGCAACGGTACACTCTGTTTCACGTGATTCCACTCCGAATATATCAAACAAGCCAGGAGGGCTTAAAGATTCCGTTTCAATGGAAGATTCAGGATCCGGAACAATGATCAGATTGACCGCAACCAACTACTCATTGTGGAAGTCAAAGATGGAAGATCTTTTGTATATTAAAGATCTGTGGAAGCCGATAAAAAGGACAGACGATACACCTAATGGCAAACCGAAGGACATGACCGACGGAGACTGGATGGTACTCAACCGAAAATGTGCCGCCCAAATCAGACAATGGATCGACAAAAGCATTTACCAAAATTTTGCCAACGACAATGATGCTTATGCTCTTTGGCAAAAAATTGGAGAAGATGTACGCACGGAAGACATCTCAGAATAAGGTAAATCTTTTGAGTCGTATGGTGAATCTTAAATACAAAGACAGCAAAAGTGTGTCAGAACACATGAGCGAATTCCAGGGGTTGTTGGATCAATTCAACTCGATGAAAATGACTATAGAAGATGAGATGCAGGCAGTATTTCTATTACACTCCCTTCTGAAAAGTTGGGATACGCTAGTTGTCTCTGTAAGCAACTTAGCTCCATATGGAATAATTAACATGGAAATGGCGAAAGACAGAATGCTGAATGAAGAAGCAAGAAGAAAGGAAGAAGGATATCATCCGGAGTCAGAAGCTCTTGTCACTAAAAGACGGGAAAGAAAAGAATGGCGCGGTAGAAGCAAAAGCAGAAACCATCGCAATCAGACACAGCATCGTGGGCGATCAAAGTCTACTTTCAGAAGAGACAAAACATGTCATCACTGCGGGAAGCCAGACCATTTTATCAGAGAATGCAGGAAGCTAAAAGCCGAATAGTCTGGACAACAGACCAGAAATAAAGGTGAAGAAAGTACCTCAGAAGCAGCAGCAGCAGCCGGAAAAGGGCTCGTCATCGTTCAAGATGATGAGTGTGTCAACTTCACATCCGAAGATTCTACCTGGGTTATTGACTCAGGTGCTTCCTGTCACATCACTTCGAGGAAGGATATGTTCACATCCTACACCAGTGGTGACTTCGGACTTATGAAAATGGGGAACCAAGGAGTATCCAAAATTACCAGCAGAGGTGATATTCTTTTGGAAAGCAGCAATGGATGCAAACTACTCCTCAAAGATGTGAGACATGTTCCAGATATTCGTCTCAACCTAATCTCCACCGGCAAGCTCGATGATAAAGGCCACAACAGTCATTTTGGTGATGGCAAGTGGAAGCTCACCAAATGCAATCTTGTGGCGGCCAGAGGAAAGAAGACCAGCTTTCTCTACACAACTCAAGCAAAATTGTGCAGAGTTGAGGTGAATACGATGGAGAAAGAAATCCCCACCGAGTTATGGCACAAAAGACTCGGTCATATGAGTGAGAAAGGACTCAAGATCCTTGCCAGAAAAGAACTCTTACCTAGAATGAAAGGTACTCCATTACACACCTGTGTCGACTGCATCATGGGGAAACAACACAGAGTTGCATTCCGCAGTTCCCCTCCATTTAGAAGACCAGACATTCTAGATCTCGTACACACGGATGTTTGCACCATGCAAACCAGAACTCATGGAGGTGTCCTTTATTTTGTCACATTCATTGATGATCATTCCAGGAAATTATTGACCTTTGCCTTGAAAACTAAAGACCAAGTGCTGGAAGTGTTCAAGGAGTTTCATGTAAAGGTTAAAAGAGAAACTGGAAAAAGGCTGAAGTGCGTACGTGCAGACAATGGTGGCGAGTACAGAGGACCATTCGAGGAGTATTGCAGAAGATTCGGCATCAGACTTGAAAAATCAGTGCCAAAAACTCCTCAACATAATGGCCTTGCAGAAAGAATGACCAGAACCATCTGCGAAAGGATTCGGTGCATGTTATTAAATGCCAAATTGTCAACTCCGTTCTGGGGTGAAGCAATGAGAACAGTGGTTGACTTAATCAACCTATCTCCCTCAGTTCCATTAAATTGTGATGTTCCAGAGAAAGTATGGAGAGGGAAAGATGTTTCCTACAAACACTTGAAGGTGTTTGGTTGCAGAGCATTTGTCCACATCCCCAGAGATGAAAGATCCAAGCTTGACGGAAAGGCCAAACAGTGCATCTTCCTGGGATATGCCCATGAAGAGTTTGGTTACAGACTCTGGGATCCTATCAACAAGAAGGTCATCAGAAGCAAAGATGTGGTATTTTTCGAAGATCAGACCATTGAAGATCTTGAAAAACAGAAGAAATCAGATCCACCTGAAGAGTTACCAGCTAATCTTGACCCAATTCCCTCACAGAGATAACAAAATGATGGGGGAGATATTCAAGGAGATCCGGCTGATGACGGTGCAGAACCGGAACCAGAACCAGTTGCAGAAGAAAATCCGGTTGATACTCAAACAAGGAGATCTTCCAGAGAGCGACAACCGAATCGCAAATATTCCTCCGCAGAGTACGTGATGCTTAGTGACAGGGGAGAACCAGAGAGCTATCAAGAAGCTGTTGAAGACAGTAAAAATGCGGAGTGGATGAAAGCCATGCAGGAAGAGATGAAATCATTGCATGAGAACCACACATATGATTTGGTCAAGCTACCGCAGGGAAGGAAAGCTCTCAAAAACAAATGGGTATTCAAACTGAAGTCTGAAGAAAATAATCCACAACCAAGGTACAAGGCAAGACTGGTTGTGAAGGGATTCGGTCAGAAGAAGGGCATTGATTTTGAAGAAATATTTTCACCTGTAGTGAAAATGTCCTCCATCCGAGTTGTTCTTGGCTTGGCAGCCAGCTTGAACCTAGAGATCGAACAACTGGATGTAAAGACCGCATTTTTACATGGTGATCTGGATGAAGAAATCTACATGGAGCAACCTGAAGGATTCAGAACCAGAGGAAAAGAAAATCTTGTGTGCAGATTGAGGAAGAGTCTCTATGGGCTCAAACAAGCACCAAGACAGTGGTACAAAAAGTTCGATTCATTCATGGACCAGAATGGATACAACAGAACTACTGCAGATCATTGTGTATTTGTCAAGAAATTTCCTGACGGAGATTTTATCATCCTCTTGCTATATGTCGATGATATGTTGATCGTTGGCCATGACAGCAGCAAGATCAACAAGTTGAAGAAGGAATTGAGCAAGTCATTTGCTATGAAGGAGTTGGGACCGGCAAAACAAATCTTGGGAATGCAGATCTCTCGAGACAGACTGAAACACAAGCTCTGGTTATCTCAAAAAAGGTATATCGACAAAGTTCTTGAAAGGTTCAACATGAGCAAAGCGAAACCAGTCAGTGCTCCACTTGCAAGCCACTTCAAGTTGAATATGAAGCAGTGTCCTTCAAGTGAGACGGAAAAATCAGAAATGAAGAAAATGCCTTATGCTTAAGCGGTTGGCAGTTTGATGTACGCCATGGTATGCACGAGGCCTGATATTGCTCATGCAGTTGGAGTTGTCAGTCGGTATCTGTCAAATCCTGGAAAGGACCATTGGGCAGCAGTAAAATGGATCCTCAGGTATCTTAGAGGAACTACCAATATTTGTTTATGCTTTGGTAATGGTAAACCTTTATTGGAAGGTTGCACAGACGCAGACATGGCCGGAGACAGTGACTCCAGAAAATCCACATCGGGATACCTAATCACTTTTGCAGGGGGAGCAGTTTCATGGCAATCCCGATTACAAAAGTGTGTTGTTTTATCCACCACAGAAGCTGAATACATTGCAGTAACAAAAGGATGCAAAGAGATCTTGTGGATGAAGAAGTTTCTTCAAGAACTGGGACAAGAGCAGGAAAAGTATGTCATATACTGTGACAGTCAGAGTGCTATTCATCTTAGTAAAAATTCAACCTTCCACACAAGGTCCAAGCACATCAACGTCAGGTATCACTGGATCCGTGACGTGCTCGAAGATAAACTTCTACAGCTAAAGAAGATTCACACAGATGATAATGGATCAGATATGATGACCAAAAGCCTGTCCAGAGAAAAGCTAGAAGTTTGCAAAGAAGAAGCTGGTTTAACACCAGCCCCAAATTGGCAGTAAGGGGGAGATCAGGTGAAGACGTTCTCCTCTGATTGGTATGAAAGGGGGAGAATTGTAGGTTTCCATACCTGCATGTGGAAGAGACAAACCACCAACCCACTGCCGTATACAACAACCACAGCCGCCGCATGCATCCAAACTTGCAAGTTCACGCATGTGTTTTGGAAGTCAAGATTGGTGGCCACGTTTGGCAGCTTGTGAAGAAGCAGCTCACATGCAGCCCACGCCTGTTGAAGTTGTTTGTTCGTTCATATCATTCACCTGCTATATATATGGGCATTGTTTGAAGATGAAAGCCACAACTGTTAAAGAAAACAGAGTGATACACGAGTGTATGGTTTGTGAGAGAGTAAGCCACAGAGAAAAGACTATGTGATGTTGTGAGAGAGTGTTTGTGAGGTAAAGTCGATAGACCGAAAGTTAGTGAAACCTCTCAAAGTGGACGTACCCGATATTTTAGGGAACCACTATAAATTTTGGTGTCTATTGTGTGTGTGTGTGTTTGCATTTGATCTTGGTTTGGTCCCAACAATATACACAGTTGAATGCGTACAATATAGGCGTTTTAAAGATGTTCTAGATCCCAAGTATTTTATAATGGCTCTCACAATCCTGTAGAAGAGTAAAACTAGCATATCAGTCTAAATAATACTACATGTTTACATTCAAAAAGACAATCGTTTTTTCACAGACAATAGGACTTCTAGGATAAAGCAACTTAGTAGCTCACTATCAATAGAATAATGGGTACTGCAAAAATAAACCCCCAAAACTATACTCTCTGTCCCAACTAACCCTCCTCAACTAACAAATGGTCCTTGAAAATAAAAAATCGTTGCAAACAAGTCCATTTCGTCAAAGCTCTGTTAACAAAAATAGTGAATTACCTTATTGCCCTGAATTGAATTAAACCCTCCTTTGATGACATGGCATGAATTAATTATTTTAAATGAAACATAATATTTTGTAATACTAAAAAAAGACGTGAGAAAAACCAAATGAAAGAAAAAAGTGATAAGGCCAAACTAAACTCCATGTGAGATAAAATATATACATATATATATATATATATATATATATGTCATTTGAATCTAGCTGGGTAATCATCTTTTTGGTTATGCATATGTATTTTATGACTTTTTTTTATATAGTATTAATTTCCCAATTGTATAACAATGTCCATATATATATATATATATATATATATATATTGTATATGAATGAGAAATAAAAGAACAAATTAAAAAATAAAGAAATAGATAAAGTAGACAAAAATTGATGATGAATTTTGTTTTTGTTTTGTTTTTTCGTTAACTGGAAAAAAAAAAAGAAGAAGAATTATGAAAGAGGACATGTTAACATGGAAGGTGTCGTTTTTGTTGGAATTACAGATAGGGCAAGTGTGGACCGACGACCCATACGCACTACATAGGCACAGATGTCTGCACGGCAACACCAACACGCATGATTCCTCCTTCTCGCACCTCCTGCACCACCACCACCCCCATTCCCGCCAAAAACCTCTCCCTTATCCTTCACCCCTTCCCTCTCTCCCCCTCTCCCTGCTAACGTGCACCTCCCCCCTTCCTCCCCCTCACCACTGCCATGATGATTTCCGTCACAGCACGATTGAGCATCGTCTGCCAGAGCCTCGTCGGAAACTCCGCCGCCGCCGCCGTCGACCTGAGCTAGCAGTTGGTCGAGGTTGCTCCGGAGGACATTGGCGGTGGCATCGTTGGACTGCAAACCCTAATTTGGGAGAGAGAAGTGAATTGGGGTTTTTATAAGCAATTCATGCTCCAATGGTTACAAGGGCAAAAAGGTCAGATTTTTGGTCACGTGATTTCCAGCCTTCATCTTAACGGTAGGCAACTAACGGCAGGGACTAGATTGTAAAAAACGGGATAGTTCAGGGAGTTAAATGTCAAAACAATAGTTCAGGGGGGTTTAATGCTATTTACCCTAGAATAATTTTTCTCAAAACCTATTATGAGAAAACACATACAGTAGCTGAAACAACCCCGGACAGGCAGTACCTAGACTGCTTCGGTTTAAGGCTAAAACGTCACATACAATGAACAGGGTCTCAGCTTGTCACAAATCACAAGAGTAAGCTCACTGCTAAAGGCTCAACCTAACTTAACCTCATTCACACCCAACACGCAACTCACTGGAATGTCGGGCCATTAAACCTTAGGCACTACAAATCGTGAATGTAATAGATCAGCAGGCCTGAATGGAATCTCGAAGCATATTAACCTAAATTGCAACAAGCGGCGATGCCCAAAACCCTGTAATTATTCATCTATAGCCTCAACATGCAGAAAATCAAAACATGATAGCATAAAGATAAAAGGTATCCCCATCATCAAATAGTACTGACAATCATGTAATCCTTGAGCTGCCTATATACCCACGACGAAATGAAAAAGTTACCCATATCACTAGTCAATCTGAAGAGGCAAATCAACCAACTTGACGAAGCCTACAGATATGAGCCTCAAACTAATTACTACACCTAGCACCTCCAAGACAAACTCCAAATGAAGATGGAAACATTCATATATAGGATGTTCAAACCTCCTCGATCTCCATTTTCATGATGCCTTTGAATTATATATTTTTCAGGTGTTACCATTAATTAAGCTCAACTCTCTTTTTTCTCTACATCCTTTTTCTTGTTTTCTTTTTAATTTTTTTTTTATCGAGTACAGATCTCAACTTTCTCAAAGGGTCTACATTCTTTATTTAAAATATTGTAGTACAAAGCAGAGTTGTCCTGTAATATGCAGGTCTTATAACTATATGAATTGAGAGTATCCAATATACACATTACATAAAAGCTTGTATGCTACATTTAATTAAATCAACAAACCATATCTTTATGTAATTTTATTCATTAACAATCCTATATGTAGGTGGTCAAAGAACAATTCTGTACATAATCTACAAAATACATATATGCATACTTATCAGCTACAGAATCAGAACACATAAAACACATTTGGCAATTGAAGAAAACCTAATGTTCTCAACCAAATTGGGCAATCAAACTACTTAGAAGAAAAAAGAGCTCCTCAAAACTGAATTATATATATATATATATATATGATACATATAGAGAGAGAAAGAGAGTTACATTGCCCATGAATTTCTGTATATTCTTGGAATTGTTGGCAAAGAAATACATAAGGCCGATAGGAACAGTGACGCACACGGCGAATTTAGCGATCTCCAAAACACCCTTTGAAGTACCCAACGATGACATTTTCAGTCTCTTCGCATTTAACCAGTAAACACGCCAAACCCTAAACCAAGAGAGAGAGAGAGTATACATGGAGGCTTTGACCAATAGTCAAAGTGGGCCAGGTCTGGCTGACACTTGCAATATTAAGCTTCTAAGGCCAACTTGGAGAAGTTAATTGGGCTCTCTTCAGCACATTCTAGCCCAAGCCCACCTTCGATAGCTCGAACTTGAAAGTTGATTGGATAATTTCAGAGCTAGCACAAACCCAATAAAGCACTTTGAGTAACTCAAACCAAGGTTATAAAAATTTTGAGCGTGTTTCGTATTCGTTTCTGAAAATTGGTTTTGAGAATTTCGAAAATATATTTTTGTGTAATTAAGTTTTTGGTAAACAGCTTTCAGAAAACTCCCCCAAACAAAATTTTTGTATAGTTTTATAATTTGTCAGTTTTTAGAGAATAAAAAATATATTTTAAAAATACATACCAAGCATGTTATTAATTTTTATCAAATCTTTTTTTGGGAGGCAATGTTCACTCTCTTTCTTCTGTACATTGCATTTAATTTAAACTCTTTTTGTTTTTGTTTTTCAAAACAAAATGAGAAACATTCTCCAAACAGATACATAATCCACGTGATACCTTTTCAGGATAATAAGGTTCATAAATTTAAAATTAGATTCAGAGATGGAATAATTTCGACAAAAACTAATTTTGAGCCAAACCATTTAGGCGGGGCACAAATAAACACAAATGTGTTGGTTCTAATTGTAATGAGGAAAAAGATGTGTCCTTCCCCAATATAGATGTTTAAATAAACTAGTTAACAGCACATACAAATGCACGTGGCCGGGAAAAAATAACGGTTAATCAATATATATATATATTTATTTATTTATTTATTTACGTAGACTATTTCATTCCTTAACTTTTTATTTGGGTTTTGTTTATTTTGAAGTTGAGAATTTTAGTATTTATAAATCAAAGTTATTATGAGTTATTAAAGGTTAATATTTAATTTAAGTTTTCAAGGAGCAAGAATGATCTCAAATGGCTGAAGGGGTGTATTGCGAGTAAATGAAGGAAATGGAACATATGACAAAGGAAAGGAAAAGAAAATAGTGTTATGTAAATGCTTACACCAAATTCCCATGAAAGCAACTATATTTAACATTGTTTATGTTTAAACAAATTATCTATGATAACTCAAATTCAAAACAACCAAATTATAAATAAAAAAAAAAAATCACCAATCATGCCAAAATAATTCTTAGTAATAAGTTCAAAAATCAAGAAATTAAGTCAACATAAAAATATTTTAAAATAAGAGAACTACACAAATAAATTATATCCTGTATATCCTCCTAAGTGACAATTAGAGGATTAAAATCCTATTAGATACAAAAAGAATTAGTTATTTTCATGGTATATATACATACAAAAATACATCCATATATACCTTTTTCTAGAAGAAAGAAAGAAAGAAAAAATACAGGAGCAACACAAAGTGGGGTAGGAAGGGAAATAAAAATTCAATTTATACTCACCCGACTTCCAAACACGTAGACTTGTTTGATGGAGATGTCCTCTGCTAGTCTGATGATAGTATGTTTATTGCACCATAAAATGGTGTACGTGCAAATACACATGGCGGTAAAAAATAACGGTTAATTAATATATATATATATATATATATATATATATGTTGACTATTTCTTTCCTTAATTTTTTATTTGGGTTTTGTTTATTTATAAAATGGAGAATTTTAGTAGTTATAAATCAAAGCTACTATGAGTTATGAAAGGGTTTTAATATTCCATTTAAGTTTGTAAGGATTGAGAAGGATCTCAAATGGCTAAAGGGGGGGATTGCGAGATACTTATAGGTGATTGATTAAAGGAAGGGAGTGAAACATGTGACAAATAAGAAGAAAATAGTGTTATGTAAATGCTTACACCACGTTCCCATGAAACTATATTCAATATTGTTTAAACAATTATGTATGACAACTCAAATTGAAAACTACCAAATTTAAAAATCACCAGTCATGCAAAAAAAATTCTTAACAATAAATTCAAAAATAATGAAATTATGACAATATAAAAATTAAAAAATAAGAGAAGTACATAAATAAGTTCTAACATGTATATCCTCTTAAGTGAAAAGTTGAGGATTCAAATCCTATTAGATACAAAAGAATTAGTTATTTCCATGGTATATATATACAAAAAAATACATCCCTATATTTTTTCTAGAAAGAAAACAAATACAGGAGCACCAGAAAGTGGGGTAGGAAGGGAATAAAACTTCAATTTATTCTCACTCGACTCCCAAGCATGTGGACTTGTTTGCTGGAGATGTCATTTGTCAGTTTGATGATAGCATACTTTTTGCACCAGAAAATTGTGTTCATTAAACCTACCAAAAATATGAAAAAAAATCAAGTCTTGCTATGTAAAAATAAATAAAATAATTGTTGGTTTTGAAATTATATTTCAAACAATAAATCTTATTTTGATATTAACAAAACATTCAAAACCGTGTTTGGTACTAATATGACTTTGAGCTAAGTGTTTCAGCAAGTACAGGTAAATAATTCGGAAAGATCATTAAAGCAACAAGCGATAAGGAAACTCAAGCGCAAACTCGAAGAAGGACAAAAAGATCAAAGAAAGAACAAAAGCTGGACTCAAGACCTGGGGTAGATAGGTCGGGTGAGAATATTGTAAAAAGGTATCTTATGCGTTGATTGGTCTTATAAGCTCAAGTAATAAATCAAACGAACTAAAACGGATCAAAAACGAACCTTGAAAATATTTCTTGGAGTCAATCAGTCGACTGGCCATGAAATGGCAGTCGACTGACTGTGACCCAGTCGAATGGCCAATAAGGACCCAGCCGACTGGATGAACCAGTGAGCTATAAACTTTTTGATTGCATGAGGCAGTCGACTGGCTTGTCCAAGGCAGTCGACTGACTATGCCCAATCGACTGGCAGTTAAGGACCCAGCCGACTGACTGAACCAGAGAGTTATGAACATTTTTGATTGCCTGAGGCAGTCGATTGGCCTATCCAAGGCAATCGACTGACTCATGAGGCAGTCGACTGGCCTTCTTGAGGCAGTCGACTGACCCTAGCCGTTGGGAAAAATATTTTAAATCTAAGCATGGAGGCAGTCGACTGGGTGTCGGTAGGCAGTCGACTGGGTGCTTCAGGATTTTAAGGAAAAGTATTTCTAAACAATATTTTTGCCCAAAAAGAAATGATTTTGCTTGTTGATTTTCAAGTCCTACTCTCCATATTGTCTAGGGTGAGACACACTCTCCAAACCCTAGTGTTACACTATATAAAGAAAGAGATATGGATTGAAATCTTAAGGTTCTCGTGTGAGAAATTTTCCAAATATTATTCATCTCTAATTTTCTCTTAAGCACCTTCTGAAAAATCTTTTGATAGCAAGAAAGATCAAAATCTCGTTTTTCACTCCTATCATTTTGAAGATTTAAATTCAAGCTTTGTGCTTATTCTCTTTGTTGGCTTTGAAATTTACTTTCGGCAAACAATTCCAAAATTGATGATAACAAACCATTGAAGAGTGTTTGATACTAATGAATTATCGAGTTTATATTTTCATCAAAAAGACAGGTGAACGACTCAGAAATCAAACTCGAAAAGGAAACTACTCGAAAAACAAGCTCGGAAAGAAAGTTTGATTTAAAGCGAAAAGCTGTGAAAGAAATTGAAGCGAAAAAGGAAAATCAATTAAACGGCAAAAGCGAAAGTCGAAGACTCAAGACTCGGGGTAGATAGGTCGGGGAGTGATCATTGCAACAAGGTAATTTTATGTGTCGATTTTATCGTATAAGCTCAAGTATAAAATGAACCGAACTCAAATGAAATGAAAAACGCTTTACCAAACTTAAACGGAAAGAAAAATATTTTTATTAAATGTTTTTCTTGTTATAGTCGACTAGAATCACCCTGTGTATTTTCTAGTAGTCGACTATTTCAACCAGTAGCTATTGGTTTTTCATCCACATCAAAAGAGTCGACTGAAACAAGCGTGAGTCGACTAGACTACTCATTGTAGTCGACTAGAACTCATTCTAGTCGACTAGATGGTCCAAAGTAGTCGACTAGAACTCAATCTAGTCGACTAGATGGACCATTGTAGTCGACTACAATGAAGAAGTAGTCGACTAGAATATTGCTTAAAATCTGCAGATTTTCAGAAAACAATTCCCATGTTTTGTGGATCGTGTTTAATGGTATTCAAACGGCTCTTGTCTTTCAAATACTATAATCACTCTTCAAAACCCTAATACAATGCTATATATAGAATGAGATGTGTTTATTGAAGATCAAGAGATTGAAATACAAAAGAGAAAGAAAGCTATCAAAAATTCTGCAGAAATTTTCTCTTCAAAAGCCATTGAAACCAAGCTTTGAAAATCTGATTTTCTCCAAGTTTCTTTGAAAATCAAAACCTCTAGAATCTCTTCTTATTCTCCAAATATCATTCATTGATTATATCCTTTGAGAATACATTTCTAGAGTTATTGTAAAATCACCAAAAACACTTGAGCTTATATTGATTTATCTTCCATAAAAACCTTTGGGTTTTGAGTGTTTTTGTTCTTGAGTGATTTTATTGATTACATACGAATTTGTAATCTCGGACAAGTGAAGTCCACCGATTGTTCAAGAGAGGGTTGTTCTCTTGATTGAGAGACAAGCTCGAGAGGCTTGTGTTGTAAAGGTTTGCCATTCCACCTGTGAAGGAAGGGCCATAGTGAAAGGATCGGGAAAAGTCTCAAGAAGGGGTTCTTGAGCCGAGGAGTAGGAGTACCGAATCTCGAAAAAATCACGGTGTCAATCTCTCTATCTCTTTCTCTTTACATAAGTATTTTGCATGCTATATTTGCTTGAATATCTTGTATGCTAATTTGTCTTGAAATTAATTATTATAAAAGTTTAAATTGAATCATCCACTTGCTTATTGAGAAATTGATTTTTGATTATAGTGTGTTCCATGTTCGAAAAGAGTTAGACTTATTTTTGAACACCCTATTTACCCCCCCCCCCCCCCCCCTCTAGGGTTAATTAGTGACTAACACTCTTATTGGAAATATATTGTGAAAAAATATATATCTTGAGTTCTTGAAATATCACCTAAAAACACTTGAGCTTATATTGATCTATCTTCCATAAAAACCTTAGGGTTTTGAGTGTTTTTGTTTCTTGAGTGATATATTGATTGCATACACAAATTTGTGATCTTGGGTGAGTGAAGCCCATTGTATCAAGGGAGGATTGTTCTCTTGATTGTGTGAAGAGCTAGTTAGCTCTTTTGTAAAGGTTTTGCTAATCCACCTATTGAAGGAAGAGCCATAGTGTGAGGATCGGGAAAGTCTCAAGGAAGGGGATTCTTTGAGCCAAGAAGTAGGAGTTACCGAATCTCGTAAAAATCACGGTGTCAATATCTCTATCTCTATCTCCTTACTTTATGTTCATGCATGCTTAATTTATATTGTGGTAAATAGCTTGTTGAAATTAAGTGAAATTATTCATTGCATATTTTACCTTGTAAATTAATATTGAATCTTGTTGCATGTTCTAGTAAGAATAAAAAGGAGTTAGAAATTATCCCCCCCCCCCCCCCCCCCCCCCCCCCCCAACCCTCTAGGGTAATTTAGTGACTTACAATAATAGAAACAAAAACAAAACCAATGCCATAACACACGTGTAATGTAGTCGTAGATAAACCTACCACCAAATCAGGTGATAAGTTCCAACTTTTATAACATACATATGTGTAAGATTTCAAGAGTCTTAATAAGACCTTCAAACCTAGACAATATGTAGATATTATGAAGAAGAAGAGTATTGGTAGAAAATATGGTTGTGCGGATGTTCAAAATTGATTGGATCAACAATATGTTTTGATACAATTTAAAGTAAAATGACTATATATTAGTTCTACACATTATTAATACAATTTAATGTATATTAACTATATATTTATTGTGACACTAATTCCTTTATCAGTTTTGAAATTTGAAAGGTTGCCGATTTTTGTACTCTGCCCATGGCTATATATTAGTTCTTCACAAAACAATTATGTGGTTCAATGCAACACACAAATAAAAAAAAATCAAGTTATGCTCGGTAAAAATAAATAATAAAAACTAAAACAAAACTAAAATCAAAACCAAAACCAAAATCATACAATTTCATAAAAATATAATAGTTAACAATTCTGTAATGTAGTCGTAGATAAACCTACCATCGAATAGAGGTGACAAGTTTCAACTAATACAACATACATGTCTGTTACTTCAAGACTTCAATAAAACCTTCAAACCTAGACAATTTGCAGGGATTGTGCATAAGAATAGTATTAGCAAAAACATGTTTATGTGGATGTTCAAAATTGACCGGATCAACATCTAAAATCTAGATGTGCGTTGATACAATTTAATGTAAGATGTCTGTATAATGGCCATATATTTATTGTTGAAAGGTCGTCAATTTGTAAATTTGGAAGGTTGCCAATTCTTGTAGTCTCTTCTTCTATCTTCCACTGCCCATGTTGTATATTAGTTCTTCACGAAAACTTATTAAGTGGATCAATGCAACGCACACAAATACCATAATTAAATAATATCATTGATGGATTACTTTTAATGTAGTTAAAACTAATAAAAATATAGAATAAATTTTTGCATTAAAATTCCTATAGTAAAACGAAAAACAGCCATGAAATTATAGATTAAGAGACAATGTAAAAAGTTATACGAAAAATAAAAGGATAATGAAATAAAGTCATAATATAACACTATGAAATAAAAAAAAATACCTTTAATAAAAATAATATTTTATTTTGTATTTAAAAACTAAGAAAAATGTATAATAATTAATAAAAAAAATAATAATAAGAGAGTGTAAAAATTTATACACAAAAAAGAAAAGAAATAAAGTTGTAAATAACCATTTAATGGACTTTATGACTCAAAATTTAATAACACTATGAAAAACAAAACCTTTAATGACAAACTTATTTTCCAATTAAAAAAAAGAAGAAGAAAAGAAATAAAGTTGTAAATAACCATTTAATGGACTTTATGACTCCTAATTTAAAAACACTATGGAATAAAAAAATACCTTTAATAAAATGACAAACTTATTATGCATTTTAAAAAAAGGAAAAATGTATAGAAATAATCACAAGCCCTCCCTTGTACTTTTAAAATAGTATAAATATAAATATAAATAAATATAGATAGATTATAGATGTGTTTTCTAAAATACTCATTAGAGATACAATTCAATTAATTAATTAAAAAAAAATTAAGAAAATGTTTGAAATATTCTTAGGCTTTTACACTTTTAGAATAGTTATAGATTATAGATATAGATATAGATATAGATAAAGACATGTGGGAACATTAATATAAAAACCACATACACACTTATTTAACACACACAAAAGGTATATAATATCTCATTATATGCCTCAATAAGGTAACTTTCAATTATGTCTTGGGTCTTCAATCTTTGTCATTTATGAATCCGCTAAAAAACTCCTCCATCCAAGTTGTGTAGTTCCAGTTATGATCAAAAGAGTGAGACGTATCTGCAAAAAAAAGCTGAAAATTGCAGATTCAGGCAAAAATTCTAGTTTGACCCGAATTGATTTGTTTTGACCTGGATGATTTTGTGTTCGACTCTAACACTTCCAAGCACGTATATAAGATGTATTTACATCAGAGTAAAGGATTTTTGGCTCAGATTTGAGAAGAAACACATTAAAGAGGAATTTTACTCCAAGTAGCACAAGTCTAATACAAACATGACTCTTCTCAACCACTTCTATAAATAACAAGGTCTTGACCAGATTTAGGGAGCACTTTCTCTGGAGATTCATATTATTCAAAGGAAGGAGTCATTCAAGACCTAGAGATTCGGAGAAGAAGATCACGAAGGACATTTCTACATCAACGATGCAATCTCCTTCCATCATGAGCAACTAATTCGGTATCTAGGGTTTTTTTAGCCAAGTAATGTAGTATTATTTATTTGTTTCAATTGTAATGAGGGAAAATTGTGACCACACTATGATGATTGTGTAGAACAGAGACTGTAGTCATTCGTGATACGGGATTTTATATTTATTATAAATTCTTGTCTTAGATTGAATAAATACATTATCCCAACCAATCATATTATTATTAAACATAACATGATTTTCTACACAATGGTACTTAACACTTGAAATCCTAGATTTACACAGGTCATGCCTTAGCGAGGTGATATAGATATGTTTTAGTTTAATTTAATGTTGTAGGAATAAATTAGAGTAAAATAGATGGCATGTACTAGTCACACTTTATCCGGAGATAAGTTGTAGCGAATCCGGTGGATAGTATCCTTTTTGAGATGTATTCGACTATTTGTGGTACGATATGATTCACAGTGCTGGATCGTCATCTTGCAATTGAGCAAGTAGATAGCTATGTTATGCGGTTAGTGGTGGAGCATGAAAATCCTAGCTTTTCTCTACCTTGAATCACAATCACAATTTAAATTCTGTTTTTAGTATAAATTTCAAACAAATCAAACAAACCTTTTTTAACTAAAATTCAATATTTTTAGATTGCTAGAGTGAATAATACAAGTCTCTGTGGGATCGATATTCTCTTTCTCAAGCCGATTTGTACTACAATACGATTCGTGCATTTGCGATAGGTTAAACCTTATCGTTGTAAGGGACCGTTTTTAAACACTATTTGAGAACTTTATATCTAAAAAAGGGTGATTTGTAATTTTTGAAAAATTTGAGAATCTGATTGAAGATTAGACTGTGCCATCACGTTCAGAACGTTGTTTCAAGTTGGGAATGACCATCCCACCGTTTTAATTCAACTAATAAATTTTTGACCATCGAGTTGGCCCGAACCGCCTAATCCCGAACGGGGGCCCACATGTGAACTCACTTTCTTTACCATTTTGAAAAATAAGTTATATTTTTCATATAAAAATTTTTCTGACAATTTTACCAAACGGTGCCCTAATCTTGAGTTGGGAAAATAACCATTTTATGGTTAAATAGGGGATAGTCCCACGGCATGTCATTTTCAGGAGAGGGATTGAAGTTGATAAAGCTACAGTTGAACTTATCTCTAATGTACCTCTTCCCACTTTGGTGAAGCAAAGTTGAACCTTTTTAGGACATGGTCGCTTCTATCGCCGATTTATAAAGAACTTTAGTAATATATATAGGCCATTGTGTAATTTGCTAGTTAAAGATGTGCTATTTATTTTTAACGAGGCTTGCCTAGAAATTTTTAAAAAAATTGTGTACCTTGCTATCAACAACCCTTGGATTGGTTTAAACCATCTAAAATCATATTCTTGAAATTATTAAGTGTTCAACGTTTAATCATAAATTTCATCTACTTTATTTATCTTAAAGTTGTTTCATAGGAAAAATTAAACACATGCTATTGAAAACTTAAAATTGCATAACACTTGAAAAGAAAAAAGAAAAAAAAAAGTAAGAATTTATTTTATCAAATACAATGGATGAAATCTAATCACGTTCAAATATTTCTTATTTACTTAATTCAAAATTTAAAAAATCTCTTAAATCTATCTAAAACATTAAATATTAATTGAGTTATTAAAAATAACCCAAATTCAAATATGATATAAGGCGTTTCCTATTTTCACATCACATCTATTGATATATTTTAATAACTTTATTTTCACTCCGACTTTGAAGAGGACAATAATTTATTTTTCCTAATTTTTTCAAAAGTGAGTCGTTGCAGCAAAAAGCTCCC
The DNA here is from genome assembly GCA_963922005.1 of Cornus suecica. NCBI lineage: Eukaryota > Viridiplantae > Streptophyta > Magnoliopsida > Cornales > Cornaceae > Cornus > Cornus suecica. The sequence continues at coordinate 27,033,015 of OY998246.1, read as the reverse complement.
TCCCCATACACAACTAGAGCTGACAAAATAAGACACGACACGGTAACACGACACAAACATGACATGAATTAAAAGGGTTAGGGTTGACCATAAAATGGTTGAAGTTATATAAGGGTCAACCTGAACACGACACGAGAATATTAGGATCAATCCGAGCACGACACGAGTAACCCGAACACGACATGTTTGACATGATTATATTTATTTTTATTTTTGTCTCTTCTTTAATTGATCATGAATTGAAATATATCAATAAATTATTACTAGATCGTGTCAAATTCAATTTAATTTTGTTGATAATAGATTAAATAGTTCATTTTGTGTTGGATTGTGTCAAATTTAATTTAATATATTATAATAAATAGACTAAATTAATTACATGAGTCGACATGGATAACCTGTGGGTTATGTTAGAATTGATCATATTTGACACGTATATTAATCAGGTATTTCTCGACTCGACACCATCTCAACCCGACACGAACACGACCCACCAATACGAATTATCAACTCTACACACAACACACACGATACCTATATAAGTATATTAGGAAAGAGCACCTAACTTTGTCATAAAGAAAAGTTGAGATATTTCCTTAAACTCAAAAAAAACCAAAAAGGAAATAAATGAAACCAAGTCAAATATATCAAAACAAAACATAAAAAAAAAAAATTAAAATAAAATAACATATAGAATCCATTGATACAAACATTTACTTTGTCACTATAACACTTCGTAGTAATGTAAAATTGTAACTCCAGACACATCACTCAAGGAGTCTTTGTTGTAGTTAAACATTGCACAAATTACTACAACCCAAAACACTTGAAGACCACAAACATAATACTCAATATCGTGTTTTGAAAATAATGTGTGAAATAAAGGATGGATGATTTCTCTTTGTCATTCTCTGGATCCCTAACGTCTTCTCTCATATTTATAGGGAGAGACATCTTTTCAGGAATGTTGTAATCTTTATGAATTTGAGAGAGGAAGACATCTTCTCATAAAGGTCACACATTTTCTGAAAAGTTTAGTTTAGTTTAAACACTTAACGTACACGTCTTATCCGAAAAGACATATTTGAATTAAGAAATAGATATAGAGAGATATAATGAATAAATGCAATAAGATAAACCAGTCTCAAAGAGTTTGACTTGATTAATATAGTTAAAATAAAATATTAATATAGTTAAAATAAAATATGAAAAAATAGAAAGTTAAAAATATACTAAAACGCTGAAAAACGATTATAAAATCCAAACTATCAAACATATTACGAAAAAAATATCAAAAAAATATTGTAATTATAATATAAGAAAAACTTTTAAACTTAATAGAATTATAAGATATGTATTGTAATATTATAAGAGTTATAAATGTAAAAGAGTTTGTTATGATTATGACATAAGTATCTTAAGTAGTATAAATATTTATATATAGGGAATATATTATGTTAGAAATTATAATTATGACATAGGTATCTTAAAATACGGAATATGTATTTTTAAAAATTTATATATATGGGGATGAACAGAGAAGGAAATATATAAATGAATCTGTTAATGGTGAGGGTGAAAAAGGGAGGCATGGAGAATATAAAAATATTAAAACGGTGCGAGAGAAATGATGAAAGGACGCATTAAACAGAAGTTACTCTTCATTCACATAAATGAAAAAATGTGTGGATGAAAAGACACAACTATTGAAATAACCCAAAAAGACACGCGTCATTTTTGGCTATTTTAGATTTAAATTTTAAAAAAATTATTTGGAAAAAATAAAAATCCCTCGTACATATTTAATAGTAGTATAGATATAGATAGATATAGATATATACACATTTTTAAAAATTTCACAAAAGGTCCGTTTGGATATCATATTTTTATTCTTTTGACATTGTTTAAAGAACAAAATCTGTTTGGGAGGCCAAATCACTGTTTATTTTGTTCTCAAAATGAAAACACTTTCTTTGCACATTGCTAAAAATATGAGAACAGATGTTCTTTTGTTCTCAGCTTGGATTTAAAAAAATAAAAATAAAAATAAAAATTTGAAATCGCCACCAACCGTGGCCACCACCACAACTACCAACCGCTGCCACACCTTTGCTAGCAACCACTACCACCACTACCATGACGACCACCCTCAAACCAGCAATTGATCACCACCACTCCCACGCCACCACCAATCAACCGCCACCACAAGAGAGAGAGTCAGTCGAATACAAGTTTGTGAAGAAAACCTCATAATTCCAATTAACCACTATTCTCTCTCTTCAAGGTGATTTCGAATCTAGGGTTCCGATTTGATTCAAGTTTCTTGATTTTTTAAATAAATGTTGATGCAATTCGATTTCGATTTCAATTTGAAGTTCCACCAAATTGAAATGAGAGAGAGAAAGCCAGCCGTGGTGTGTGTGAGTTTGTGAGGGGGAGAGAAAACAAATATAATTTTTTTGTACAAACATGTTTTTTTTTATTCTTTTGGGTAAAGAAATAAGAATAAGAACAAAACATTATTATTGTTTTTTTCTTCTCAAAACAAGAACAAAAATAATGGTTTCAAAACGCAGCCTTTAAAATGGACTCTTCTAACAACCAAAGGTTACCCTATTTTACCCTAATTTTAAAAATTGAAGCTCCCGCAACAGAGAGGTTCACACAGGTTCACACACACAATTATATGCAGGTATAGAGAGCTTTTTCTTAACGAAGTGAGAGTTTTAAGAGGGTGATTTCAACTTTCCGTTGTGATCCTTTTCTTTCCATTGCTGTTTTCAGAAGATGAAGAGATCGCGGGAAGAGGAGGATGCCGAAAATGGGTTTGTTTTCTCTGTTTTGCGTACGAATTTGGTTGATTTATCAGCTTATTTAACATGGATTTTGTTGAATTGTTAATTTTGTATCTAGGGTTTGTATTGTTTTGGAATTTCAAAGTTTTGTTTTGTTGTGTTCTGTTTGGTGATGATTTTACTCTGTATTTCGCTATTTGCTGTAGCTTAGTAGTTGATCCTATTATTCAATCTTTAATTTTTTGTTTATTTGAAATTGATTGAATTTATATATATAGAGTTATTTGCTTTACTGGGTTTAAGTTTATATAGGTTTTATAGATGGAAAAGTAATTGATTATAATTTATTTGTACCCCTTTTTACCCTTTATCAGAGAGTTTGATCTGAATGTGTGCTTAATTCACTTTGGTAGAAGACTCAGAAATTTGATTTTATGGATTTTATTGTATATCCTTTTTCTAAAAGGTTTAAAAGGGCATTGTATAGCCAAATTATTGTTTTCGGTATTGTTGCGATATTTTAATTCTCTTCACATCAAAATAGAGAATTAGGAGAGGATAGGATGAATTGGGTATTGATTCTTTTTGGAGAATACATGGAGGAAGATATAATGAAGGCAACATTAGATGTTTCGGTTGTGAGTGCTTCGATTTTATGCTAATATCTTAAATTTTTTTTTATCCAATGCAGCACTAAGGAATTTGGGATCCAATACTCTTATATCCAGCAAATTAAGGACACTTTTCGTAAAGAAATGCTAAAATACAACAAGTTTCAGTTGATCATGAAGGACTTCAAGGCTCGAAGGTAATCGTTTCTGGCTTGTAGGTTAAGTATGTGGAAGTTGTGGCATTTCATGACTCGTTTTAATAACTTATTATTATGTGATCTTGTTACCTGCAGAATTGAGATTACTGGTGTCCAGGAGAAGGTGAAAGAACTATTTAAAGGGCATGATAAGCTAATCATGGGGTTTAATAACTTCTTGCCCAAGGGGTACAAAATCAACCTCGTTGACGAGGATGAGGAAGAGGAACCAAAGAAAATTTTTCAGTTTCGCAAAGCCATCAATTTCGTCAACAATGTACAGGTATTGTCTTCTTTTTTTCAAAAAAAAAAAATGTAATTTATATAAAAGTTGAGTTCCTGAGTTTTATTATTATGACATGTAATGGATGAATCTCTTTCTTCAGAAGCATTTCCAGAACAATTGTGAAATATATATATCATTTCTGTACATCATGAAGGATTACCAAGAGGGGAGGATAGGAATTGATGAGGTCTATTTTGAGGTAACATTCTGTTATGTTTTGAGTTATATTTCAGCTGCTCTAGAAATTGGATAGTCTTGTAGCAATTGCATTTATTCTTCTTCAAAGTTTTGTTACTATAAGAAATATATTCTGTTTTTTTGAAGATTCTTGAACTCTTCAACGACCATCCAGACTTGCTTGATGACTTCAAGAGTTTTTTTCCTAAAGACTACACTGATTTGGATAAATATACAAAAATGATGAAATTGCAAAAGAAGCGGAAGAAGAGTGAGGATACTCCACGTTTTCCAGTAAAAGAGAAATTTGCGCAGAAGATTGAAGAATTGGCTTCAAATGATAGGAGAAGTGGTTTGAAAAGTGAGTTAAGCATGCATCAGTTAATTGGTGATATTCTAGTTATTGATATGGATTACGAATTTTTAGCATGGTTCCTTGATCATCAACAATTTCATGATCACCTTTGAGGTGTATAAGCGCTATTACTAACTATGTCTTTTTTGTTCTTCTAAGTTTCAGCTCGTGGGTAACATGTTTATGTCATTTTCTGTGTATATATATATATATATATATATATTTTGTGAAGGGCATTGTTCTGATATTTTATAATTTATATATATTATATATAATTTATATATTTGGAACACATATTTGGAACACATGTTTATCTGTGTTAAACATGTGTTCCAGAAGCACGATTAGTCCACTGTTTTCCTTGAACTCACATTTTAGCATGTATCATTTTACAATAGTGTTAACACTTACTACATAAACTTTGCTGAGAATATTTCTTTGGTGTTTCCATTTTTAGAGAAGACATAACGTTTCTCTCCTCCCCACTTCTATACTTCACTCTCTCCTGACCTTTGATCTTTTCATCTCAAGAAAAAAGATTTGTGGTCAATGCTTACTAGATATCTTTGGAGCGTATTTCTTCCTCATTATATTTTATGCCAATGTTTTGAAGTTTCAAAATGTATTGTGGTTTCTTAGATTGTTTTCTGCTTGGTCATATATTGCAATTCTCATCCATTTAAAATTTCTAATTTCTAATTTCTCGGGAATTAGTTTTCCTTAAGGTTTTAGTGTTATTAAAAATCTGATGAAGCTGCTGTTTTAACCACAGAAACATTGTGGAATATGGGCGATACTTCGATATTAGTAAACAGAGTTGATGAATCTATGGAGCAAAACTATGAAAGGGATGGAGCTAGAGATAGGGATAAATATAACGGAAAGTATATCGGAAAATCCATTCACGAGCTTGATCTCCCTAAGGTCGAAGACTGCGCTAGCTATCGGCTTTTGCCGGAAGATGTATGATTTTCCTTTGAATTTTTGTCTGTTTTTTCTCCCTCTTATTAGTTCTTAAGTTTTTATGGTACTGATTGCTTATAAAGTGGCGCATCTCTCAATGTCAGTATCCAATACCTTTGACAAGTGGGAGATCAAAGCTGGAAGAAGAAGTGCTCAATAACCGCTATGTATCTGTTTCTTCGGATAATGAGGATTCTTCCTTTAAGAAAATGCGCAGAAACAAATACGAAGAAAGACTTATTGCATGTGAGGATGACAGGTAAAAGTCAAATAATATTTTTCTTTCACAGGATGCACATACATTTTCTCTTTCCTCCTTCTGTCTAGAGTTTAACCTCTCCACTTCGGCTTATTTTCAAGCAATTGTATAGATAAAAAAATAAGTCGGACTAGTAATGCATAGTCAGCCCAACATAAAAGCAGAACTATTTAATAGTCAGTCCAAACTGTACTTCATTGATATGGATCTATATATGTATATAATTTTATGTATATATTTTCTTTTTATTTTCAGTATCACGTTTCTAAAATTGAAATTTTAGATTTTAGATGAACTTCCGCAGTAAATTGGATTTGAGGTTTTGTCGGTTTTTATTGAAATATGATAATTGCAGATTTGAAGTCGACATGTTGTTGGAGTCGGTGAGATCAACTGCTAAGCAAGCAGAGGGACTGTGGAACAATTTGTGTAAGAATTCTAATGAGACTCCACCAATCCACATTGAAGAACATTTTACAGGTTTGCAGTTGTAGAATCTCAGATTATTTTTGGATGTACTGCTGTTTGACCTTTTTTGCTTGCTTTTATTTAATTTTTTTATTTAACTGGAAATATGCAACTTCTTTATTCTCCTAATAAGTTCATTGTTTTTCTCATTTTCTTCAGCTCTGAATTTAAGGTGTATTGAACGTATGTATGACGATCATGGATTTGAGATGATGGACGCATTACGTAGAGACCCATCTGTTGCAATGCCTGTTGTTCTAGACCGTCTAAAGCAGAAGCAAGAGGAGTTGGAACAATATCGTGCTGAGTGTAACAAGGTTTGGAGTCAAGTTTATGCTAAGAACCATAATAAGTTGCTTGAGCATCGTAACTTCTATCCGAAGAAGGAAGATCCATAAACGTCAGCACAAAATGTAAGTTAAACCTCCTATTGCCTTCCAATTACCCTGTCGTGTTCCTTGATATGTAGATGACTGTTGCATTGGTAGTAAACACATCGTACAAGTTGAGAAGAAAATAAACATTGAAAAAACTATGATTCCATCTATCTGCAATTGTCAATTCCTTATGAATGTAAACCTACAAAATTCACAGATTTAAACTCGTCAAATATTATTAGTCTACAAGGAAGATGATATTTGCTTGACCTAAAATTGGTAATTTGGCTACAAAGACCAAGCAAAAACCTAATGATATGCTTTCCTTCCCACATTGTTGGAGGACAGTGTTTTTCAGTATACCCCTTTCTTCGTTTAGACCTAAGGTTTTCTCTTATCGTAGCTAGTTTCGTCAGTGATTCTCTTCCCATTAGAGTGACTCCGTGAACTTGCTTATCACCTTTGAAGCCAGCATTTATTTTATTATTTTTCACTGAACTTAGCTAACAAAGCTTGCATAGGCCCTTGCTATCTAAATCTTTTCTAAAATTTCAAATTACTAGTTTCTGCAATCTCATTACGTGTTAGATTTTGTTGCAAGTGGTATTCTAGTTTTATAGTGCCTTTTTGTCTTACATAATTGAAATTTATTATTATTGACATGCCATCATCTGACAATGAAATCTAAAATCTGATGATACGCCATTTGCATAATTTCTTGTTTTTTTCCCAATTTCTGGCCTGGCTATATAAATTTGCTACTTTAATTCAGGAAAAGAGAGAAACTTTTTGTGGACTTTGACATATGATGCCCAATTGTGGTTTGAAAGAGGATAACATTGTTCATGTATATACTTTGGCAGGCTATGCCTCAAATTGAGTGAAGTGCCAAAAGCTTGCTCGATACAAGGAGACCCATGGGCTCTAGTGGAAGCATCAGGCTCATTATAAGATATTATAAACAAATGTTTACTTGGATTTTCGTTGGCGTGGATCACCGAGTGGCATATGGCCCTGAACTATCTAATAATTTCTCACAGTATACGTCTAGGAATGGAGAAGCGTTCCGTTGTTGTAATCCCAGAAGGGCAATAAGTCTTAAAAAACCTATTGCAGCCAGCATTAAGAGGGAGAATATGGAGAACATTAGAACTTGTCAGCGAGATGGAGTGTTCTCGTTGGATGTCAGAATAATTTGTATGGCAATTGGAAGTCTCTAGTATTGCGGCTCAAGTGTGAAGGTGAGGCTGTGGGGATGGCTGATGCACGCTTTATTGGAGGACATGGCATATCATTGAAACAGTGCGGCATTTTTTGCAAACTGCGAAGCCTCACTGCATCATGCTGATTTTTCGCTAATCTGCAAACTGTGGTTGCAGGTTTCAGAACCTGAATGATTTATCTGAGCAATTATTTTACTTGCTGCATCAAAAACCAAATCACAAGCTTCTGATAAAAAATCAAGCAGTTCTAGTAAGATTTGTAATATGAGTACCTTCACGCTTTGCAGAGATATAAGGTGCCATTCTAGGATTCCATTTTCTAGTCTGTCGGATATTCCTGACAAAGGGAGACACGACATCATGCTGCAGAGGTTTTGCCCATTTCCCAAATCTTTTGGCATGTAGTCATTTCTGTATAGATACTTCTCAGCTAGACATTTTGGTCATTCTAATTCTTTTGGCATCATAACATGTCTCAGTAAGTTCTTATATGGTTTTGTGTCACCATCTTCTTCTGTTAAGTGTTTCATGTGGACCTCTGGAAGTATTTTAATTTAACCATTATTTCATATTTTTGTTTTTAACAGCTTGATTTCTTAATAATCTTTGGTGCACACTTTCTTGCCATTGCTTCCGGTAGAATTGGTTTTCGTTTTTTAGCACATGTTTGATCCTCTAAATTATTGTTTTGAAAAATTTCTAGTAGTTTCATTTTTTTAAGATTCATTTAAACACTGGAGTTTGCAGATAGGATATGCTTCCTCGTCTGGGCTACAGCTTGAAGTGCTACTTGTCACTGATCAATAAAATTTTATGTGACAGATTTCCTATGCGTGCGTGAAAAGAGGAGGAAGAGATTTGAGAAGGGGCAGATACTTGATCGTGTGATTAGATAAGGGTACAACGGTTTCGTACATTCTTCGTTCTTCTGATTCTTCAAAAATGAATAGAATGGAGAGAAGAAGGGGATGGATGAGACATCTATTTAGAAAATTCTTCGATATGAAACAAAAAAAGAGAGAGAATAGAATGGAGAGAAGAAGGCGATGGATGAGACATCTATTTAGAAACGAAAGTCTCTTTTTTCTGTTTCGTTGGATGGAAGAGAAGAGAGAAAAAGAAACAGATAATTCCCTTTTCTCCTATGTAGAGAGGAGAATAGAGTGTTAGGAATTGTTTCTTGAATTGTTTTTACTATTTTACCAATTAGTATCCAACATTGTATGATATATCTATTCGTATTTCGAAGAATTTGTAATAAATGCTTCTTTATTTAGAAATTTTTTAGTTTGATAGCCCCGATGAGTCGGTTTTGAATTGTTTTGTAATTTTACGATATCTAATTTGTTATTCATGTCTAAATTAATACACAAAAAATATTTGTGGGATATGCAATTTTACTGCTGGTCATTTACTCGGTGAAAATAGTTTCTTGAGGAAGTCAGTTATGGTTGTAAACAATTGTCATGGTCAATAATTATTTTAGGTTTAAGCATGATTTTTTTTAAAAAAATATGTTTATCCTGACAATAATTATTTAAGGGCCAATCTCAATGTAACGGTCATATTGTGACATTGTAACTTATGTCATGTTTGGTATGGTGGAATGGAATGGAATGCCCATTCCATGATTTGGTATGACACATTTATTGAGAATGATCATTCCTTGATAATGAAATTTCATTCCATTAGTAAACCTATGGAATGGTCATTTCATTCATTAAGGAATGCTTTTAAAGCATAAAATTACTAAAACAATCATTTCTCATTTCAAATAAGCAAATCACCTTCACCACCATGCCATCGATTTCTACCATCGCTGCCACCACCTCCATTGTCCGCCATTACTATTTTCATTACCTTTTCCCATTTTTTAATAAAAACATTTACGAGATAATACTATTTAATTAAAATTATATATTTATCACTAAGAGTGGTATTTTTGAAAAATGTTCTTTTAAGTTTGTTCCATTTCTAAAGTGTTTCATATTTACAATCAAACAATATAATGAGAATGGTTATTTCATTCCATTCGCATTCTCATTTCATTCTCACTTGCATTCCATTCCATTCATGCATACTGTAAGTGCTCTTTTTTGCTCAAACACTCGAATACTTTATTGAAGCTCTTATGGCCATATTTATATGAGAACAAGATGAGTCTTGGCCTATTAGGATTTGGATCAAATCCCTTTAATATAGGGATTTGATTTCCCTTTACAATTCTAATTATTTCTTTTCCTTATCTGATTCAACCTTTGGCTTTAGCCCCAAGTTATAATGACTTTAAGGGCTAAAACTAATTGGGCCTATAACACGAATAGTGATGGGCCCTTTCTAGATGGGCTTTATTCTTTGCTGACAGGCCCGGTCTACCCATCTTTCCTGGATAATTGTCTTTGGGGTTCTTATTTGATGGACTGTGAATTTTGGCCATTACACTAGCCCCTTTGGGTCAGGCCCAATGTCCCATGGGTCTGACCCAAATATTAAGTTTGAGATATGGCCTTTCATTTCGCCTTCTTTATACTGAGTGTATGCACGTGGGCCAACTTGATAATATTGCCGCAATCATGACTCGGTTCCGTGTGTATCTTGCATTAAATTTTGACGGCTGGATTCCCTTAATGGCTGCGTCTGTCTCTCTTGAAAAGCTACAAACGCCTCCTTCCCCTTTTAATGCAACCTTTGGACGCACCCCCTCATTCCTATAAATACCCTGTTTTACCTAACATTTAGAATCTCTTCACTCACATAAATCTCTGCTTGTATCATCTGTTATTTTGCTTTTTGTCCATTACTCCTCCTTTGGTGTTTGCTTAAGACTTCTACATTTCCGTCATCTTCTGTGCTTTATAGTGTTCCTTAGTGATCTTCTCCGACGAATTCCCCTTTCGCACTAGTAAGTATTCCAAAGATTTTATTTTCTTCTGCTCAATGTTTGTGTCTAGTTCCCAGAGTGTCACTGAGGAGTTGGCTCGTTTGTCTTGTGGGGAATCTGTTGAGAGTTAAGTTAGGGACCTTCCTGTTCTTCCCTAGGAAGATGAACGCACTGATGAAATTGAGGAGCTCCCCCCATATAACCCTGATAAACTCCCCGACGATCAATGTAAAATCCCCAATGTCAATTCTCTTAAGAAATTGGCGAGGCCTCCTGAAGAAGTAGAGTTTGAGGCTTATGATCCTGGGTTGGACTTTACTTAGGGAGAGGGCGTTGGCCCTTAGGACCTTTTCTTGTCCTTTAACTACGTTAAACTGGTCAGATTCCCCCTTCACCCCCTATTTCACTTCATCTTCTTCATCCTGGGGGTAACCACACTCTAGGTCAACCCCAATTTCTTCCGTATTGCTTCCATGCTCATCCTGGCTAACCGTGACCACGACCTGCATCTGGGTTTTGACGATCTCCTTTTGTGCTATCAATTTTTAGAGATCTCCAATAATGTGCGTAGGTTTATGTTGTATCCCTTCAAAGATAGAAACATCTGTGGGGGTACTAATGATTATGAGAAGGGATGAAAAGAGAGGATGGTTTTAATCAAGGGCCCATAGTTTCACCCTCAGGATTTCTGCTTCCCCATCCCTAGCATTTTTTGCCCTGGCAATTTTGATCCTTACAAGTTCCTTGCTGCCCACACAGTAAATTGCTTATGTCATAAATGTGATCTCCCTAGGGCTGAATATATATATAAGTCTTTTGGTGTTGCTCTCAAAGACTCATACCATGGTAGAGTTAACAAAAGGGTTAAAATATTGGGGAGAGAACTTTGGTCTGAGCATCCACTGTGTTCTGACTCTTGCCAATTTGTAGGATATCTCCGAGTCAGGAGCCACAACAGACATGCTTCGCTTGAGTCGCCCCAAACTTATGGATGCTGATATGGAGGTTGTTTTAGACCTTGCTACTCAAAGGGCTCCTGCCCGAGTCACAACTGCAGCCCCAACGTCAAGGTCAGCTATAACGTTTAGGTCTGCAGCAGGCCAGGCTGCAACCCCTTCCTTGCCTCAACCTCCTCCATCCCGCCCTTGCCCTTCTGCTGAAGATAGGTCTTCAAAGAGGCAGAAGTTAAAAGGGAAGGCTAGAGAAGAAGGTGGGAGTACCCCCATCCCCACCACGATGGATGCCATAAATGAGAGTGCCAAGTCCATTTGGAGCAAGGAGGACTTGGATGCTTTCAACGCCCTTGATAGTCCAGAACTGCCATACGGGAAAATGGGCATGATGATGACGGTATGTTTCCTCTTCGTGTTTGCTTCTTCCCCGAGCATCATTTTTTATTCTTGATAATTTTTGCCTTAAAGTTTGTAGGCATTTTACACCGTGGGGGCTCTGTGCTACATGTGTCAGACCCATGTCAGTGACTTGGCTCATCAGGCTGATAAGGAGGCCCGCCTTAAGCCTGCCCTGGTTCTGGCTGATGGGAGGGAAACTGCTCGGCCCAAGAGGCTGCCACTCTTAAGGAGGAGATTGTATATCTGAAAGAGAGCAGGGCTCGGGTGAGTGTTGAGAATGAGGATCTCAAGTATCGCCTGACCCTCACCCATTCTGAGTTAGAGATGTGCAAGAAAGAAGGGTTGAACATGCACTTTCGCTATGAAATCTTCAACAACAGTGTTGTTGGTGAGTTCTGGCGTAATGGTTTTGTCAATTCTCTGAAGGAGCCAATGAAAAGGAATCCTAAGGATCCAGATGCTATGGATGCTAATCTTGGGGTTCAACATCCTTACAAGACTTCTGACCCGAGTCCAGTTGAGGAGCTCTTCTTGAAGTTCCTTTCAGGGAACCCTGCTGCTGACCCTCAGAGTTTTGAGGCTCTAGTCCCTCTTCCTACGGAGGTTGTAGATGCCTTTGGGCCGAAGTTTAGTGCTTGGTGCAAGACTTAGGCCCCTTTGGTATTTGCAGGGGATGTTGATAGGGCCACAATACAGATCTTGTTCTTGCCTTGAGTTGCAATATATCTTATTCGTGTCACTATCATTTCCTCAATAGGACCATCCTGACCCTTTTTTTATTTGGGCATTTTGCCTTTAAGCACTTGTAGCCCCTTGGGCATCTGACCATTTGTAGCCCCTTGGGAAATTTTTTGTAATACATGTTTTATTTTAATGAATTTTTTTTCCATTTTGTTCATGAATTGTTTCATAATTTGAATTTGCCCAAAGCTTGTATGTCTTATCTGATACTTGTTTTACCAGTATATATGTCCCATGCCTCTAGCATACAAGCTTTTGGTTTGATAACAAATTTGATTTTTAGGGTAAACTTAGGAGTAAATTCCTCTTTTCCTTATGGCTTAGGCATATGCCTCTGCCATTAAGAATAAATTCCTTCTTATTAATGGTCTAGGCATGTGCCTCTACCATTTTTCAACGTAGGAGTAAATTCCTCTTATTAATGGTCTAGGCATGTGCCTCTACCATTTTTTTTGACTTAGGAGTAAACTCCTCTTGTTAATGGTCTAGGCATGTGCCTTTTCCATTTTATGGATTTAGGAGTAAACTCCTCTTGTTAATGGTCTAAGCCTATGCCTCTACCATTTTATAACTTAGGAATAGATTGCTCTTAGTAATGGGCTAGGTGTATGCCTTTACCATTTTATGGATTTAGGAGTAAACTCCTCTTGTTAATGGTCTAGGCCCGTGCCTCTGCCATTTATTTTGACTTAGGAGTAAACTCCTATTGTTAATGGTCTAGGCATGTGCCTCTGCCATTTTTTAACTTAGGAGTAAACTCCTTTTGTTAATAGTCTAGGCATGTGCCTCTGCCATTTTTTTGACTTAGGAGTAAACTCCCCTTGTTAATGGTCTAGGCATGTGTCTCTGCCATTTTATGGATGTAGGAGTAAACTCCTCTTGTTAATGGTCCAGGCCTGTGTCTCTGCCATTTTATAACTTATGAATAAATTCCTCTTAATAATGGTCTAGGCATGTGTCTCTGCCATTTTTTACTTAGGAATAAACTCCTCTTGTTAATGGTCTAGGCTTGTGCCTCTGCCATTTTTTTTGACTTAGGAGTAAACTCCTCTTGTTAATGGTCTAGGCATGTGCCTCTGCCATTTTATGGATTTAGGAATAAATTCTTTTTTTGTTAATGGTATAGGCATGTGCCTCTGCCATTTTATGGATTTAGGAGTAAACTCCTCTTGTTAATGGTCTAGGCATGTGCCTCTGGCATTTTATAACTTAAAAATAAATTCCTCTTAGTAATGGTCTAGGCATGCGCCTCTGCCTTTTCTGACTTAGGAGTAAACTCCTCTTGTTAATGGTTTAGGCCTGTGCCTCTTCCATTTTTTTTTACTTAGGAATAAACTCCTCTTGTTAATAGTCTAGGCATGTGCCTCTGCCATTTTTTGACTGAAGAGTAAACTCCTCTTATTAATGGTCTAGGCATGTGCCTCTGTCATTTTATGGATTTAGGAGTAAAATCCTCTTGTTAATGGTCTAGGATCGGGCCTCTACCATTTTATGGATTTAGGAATAAAATCCTCTTTTTTTTTTTATAAAAAAAATATGATTCATCGACAACTGATTGCTTTAAATAAAAATTAGGCTTTGGCCTCTTTTATTGATCATAATAAGATGAGTAACATCGAATTTTAACATAAATAGCCTCTATCAGGCCCAAAAATTGAAATCTAAGGATAATACCTCTTCAATCTAGAGGCATTTTGGGAGCGGGACTCCATACGGCCGTTAGATTTCCTCAACCGGTAAGTCCCTTTGCCAATGACTTCGGTCACAGTGTAGGGTCCTTCCCAATTTTCACGAAGTTTGCCAATGATTCCAATCCTTTTATTGAGGACCATGTCCCTAACCTGGAACTCTAGCCTTCTCACTCTCTGGTTGAAGCTTCTCCTGATCCTCTGGTGGTACTCAGCTAGTCTGGTAGCTGCTTTGTCATTGTCACGTTTTTCTTCCAGGGTATCAAGAGCGTTCACCAGATTATGATTATTTTGATCTTCTTGATAGGCTTCGGTTCTTATGGTTGGTACTACATTCTCTGTAGGGATGACAACTTCTGCCCCATAGGTCATGGATAATGGAGTTTCCCTAGTGGAAAACCTTGGAGTAGTCCTATATGCCCACAAGACCTCTGGTAATTTGTCTAGCCAGACCCCTTTGGCACCTTCCAATTTCTTATTGAGGTTATTCAGGATAGTTCTGTTTGACCTTTCAACTTGTCCATTGCCTTGCGGGTAGCCAACTGAGGATGTTTTGAGCTGGATGTCGTGTTGCTTGCAAAACTCTCTGGTCCACTTGTTGTCCAACTTCAACCCATTGTCTATTATTATCATCCTTGACACTCCAAATCGGCATATAATATTTGTCTATATGAACTTGATCACATGCTTGTGTGTGATTGTTGCATAGGAATCTACCTCCATCCATTTGGTGAAATAATCTGTGGCTATCAGTGCTAGCTTAACTTCCCTTAAAGCTTGCGGGAGTGGTCCCACTATATCAATCCTCCATTTGGCAAAGGGATGTGGATTGAGTATGTGATAAAGGAGCTCTGGAGGAGGATGAATATTATCTCCATGTATCTGGCATTTGTGGCATCTTTTGATAAAAGTTTTCGTGTCTTGGGACATGTAAGGCTAGAAGTAGCCCCGATTCATCCCTTTATGAGCGATGGACCTCCTTCCTGAATGATTTCCACACGTCCCCTCGTGTATCTCCTTCATAATGGCTATGTCTTCTAAGGGGGTCAGGAACCTGAGGTATAATCCTCCAAAGGACTTTCAGTATAGCTTCCCATTGATCAGGGTGTACTTGGAGGATTTCATTCGAATCTTTCTGGCCTCAGGTTTGCTTTCCGGAAAGGTCCCATCCCTCAGGTAGGATACGATGGGGTCCATCCAGCTAGGTTCCCAAGGTATTATGCAGATGCTGACTGGCTGCTTAATACTTGGGATCTCAAGGTAATCGATTGGAGCTACCCTGGTTAGATCATGAGTGTTAGATGACGCCATGTTGGCCAATCTGTCCGCACTTTCATTATGTTCCCTTGGTATTTGTTTAAGGCTGAACTGATCAAAGTGACTCAGCTCTGCCAGGGCTAGAGTCTTATAAGGTTCCATATTTTCACCAGTTTTATACTCTCCGTTGACTTGTTTAACAACGAGTTGAGAGTCGCTGTAAATTTTGAGGTGTCTGATCTGGAGACTCTGGCATAGTCTGAGCTCTGCTAGTAGTGCCTCATACTTGGTTTCATTATTACAGGCTGGAAATTCCAGACGGACTGATTGGTGAATTCTGGTACCGTCAGGTGTTATGACTTCTAGGCCTATTCCAACCCTTGATGCTCCAACTAATCCGTCGACAAACAGATTCCACTCTGGCTCCACTGGTTCCTAATGCTCTAACACTGGTTCTGCTTCTAGAAGGAAGTCTGTTTGGACCTGCCCCTTGATAGCTATTCTCGGTACATAAGTAATGTGAAAGGCTCCTAACTCGATTGCCCATCTGGTAATTTTGCCCGTCAGGTCAGGTTTTGACATTATCGCTCTGATGGGGAATGTTGTTGGGACAATTATGGGGTGTGTCTCAAAGTAACGTCTGAGCCTTCTTTTGGCATTGATTAGGGATAAGATTACTCGCTCAGTGGTGGTGTATCATGTTTTTGGGTCAGACATAGACTTGCTGGTGTAGAAGACAGGGGTCTGACATGCTTTCCCCTCCTTGACCAGTGCAACGCTTGTTGAAGAGGTTGAAACTGCAAGGTAGAGGTGTAACATTTCCCTTAGCTTTGGAGAATAAGGACTAGAGGGCTCACTAGGTACTCTTTCAACTTTCAGAGTGCATGGGTTTATTCGGGTCCCCAGACGTTGCCTTTTCCTGCTCTGATGGCTTGGAAAAAAGGTCTGCACTTGTCCGTGAGTTTGGAAATGAATCTACTTAGCACAACCACCCTTCCTATGAGGATTTGGATTTCCTTCTGGGTTCTGGGCTCTTCTGTGTGAATTAGGGCTTTGACCTAAGCCGGGCTGGCTTCTATCCCCGTTCTATTTACTATATGGCTTAAGAACTGGCCATATGGGACCCCAAATGAGTACTTGGAGGGGTTGAGCCTCATCCCATAGAGTTTAACCGCTTCAAATACTTCCCTCAGGTGTTGGAGGTGGTCTTCTTTCTTCTTGATTTTGGCCACCGTGTCATCAATGTACGCCTCTACTGTTTGGCCCATCAGGTGACCAAAAGCTCTTGTCACCAACCTTTGATAGGTAGCGAAACACTTTGAGATTAAGACAAGTATGATTGATATGCTTCCAAAATTTTCAGGTCTTAGAATAAAGTACCCATACCGGCACATCAATGATTTCCTAGAGGTAGCCTCTACTGTTAGGTATGACAATTTGCCCAAAAATGACTTGCGAGTGAGATTATTCCCTTGGTCATTGAAAGAGAGAGCTAAAAGATGGCACATCAAATTAGCAAAAGAAATTAAAATTGATTGGGAAACCCTCAAGAGAGAATTCATAGAAAAACATTATCCAATAGGAAAGACATCTGAAGCACAAGATGCAATCAAAAGCTTTAGGCAGTAACATTTTCATGATGCTTGGGAGAGATATAATGGAATTTTGTATAAGTATCCTCACCATAGGTTTTCTAAAGAAGATATTGCTAAAAATTTCTATATGGGACTTAGAGAGGCGTATAAGACTTTGATAGATGCGACAACATAAGGTCAGTTTATCTTGAAGCCAACTAAAGAACTTTTGGAGATATTTGATAATATCAGTGAGAACACAATTTAACATCAATCTGAGCTGAGGTCTAGAGGTGGACAATAGGATAGGAGATCTGAGAAATCTTATGTTGTAGAGCATGATGATGTGAGAGATACCATGACATTGTTTAGAGAGAATTGAAAAGTTTATGCAGCGAAGTCATTCCCCTCCTAAAGAGACGTTTGAAGTCGAATCGGAGTATTCCAAAAATGAATGTCAAGAGATAATGGTCGCTGATGCCAATGCATCGTGGAACTATTCCAATAATGCTCCTTTTACCTATTCATACACCTCAAATGACAGAAATCACCCACTCCTATCCTATAAATCTATAAATGTGGAGAATCCACTATCAAGGTCCCAACAAGGACAATCATCCAATCAACAACCAAGATTTACAGACAAACAAAAGTCATATAACCCATAACCAAGGTTCACTGAGAGACAACAATCATATAACCAACAAGCAAGGTTCCAATAAAGTCAACAATCATTCAACTCACAATCGACAATCATGGCTAGAAATTCTCAGTCCAATTACCAACCCAGAACATCCAATAATTCCCAACCTCTCCAATCATTCAATAATTCCCAAGCTCTTCAGCCATTCAATAATTCCCAAGATCTTCAGCCATTCAATAACAATCAGGTTGTGCAACTATATAACTACCAAACCCAGCCTCAAAGAAGCCAAACTCCTCCACCCAGTTTTTAGACTAATAGGTTAGAACAAGTTATACTGGACATTCATAATAAGCTAGGCATTTATACCCAATCATTGGTGCAATTGCATAATCCAAATGGGCCAAATGGCTAATGAGAGGAATGTAAGAGAACCAGAAAGATTGCCTAGTTAGCCAGTCATGAACCCAAGGCCACAACAAGCACTGAAGCTCGGATCATTTGTCAATGAACCTAATAAAATGGTTCAAGCAATCACGACTCTGAGAAGTGGAAAGGAAGTGGAGAGTAGAGTTGATGAGGAACATGAAGAGAGGTTATAGAAAAAAAAGGAAGTCGAACAGGCACAAAGGAAAGAAGCTGAAGAAGAGAAAATAAATGAGGCTGAAAGAGTTTAGAAGGATAAACCATCAGTGGAAGACAATGTCGATCAGACATTACTTGAAGAGCCAGATAGGGCAAGTTACGAGGAGGCAATGCCATTTCTTTAGCGTCTTAGAGAGTCGGCAAAGTACGAAAAGCTGAAAGAATCTGATATGTTGGAAACATTCTGACAAATCAAGATCAATTTACCTCTCTTAGATGTAGTCGCCCAGATACCACCTTACGCTAAGTTTTTCAAGGATCTTTTCACCCAGAAGCGAAAGAGCAGAACGAAGAATCCAACAAAAATACTCTTGACTGAGCAAGTTAGTTCATTATTTTTAAGTGATACTCCAACTAAGAGGAAAGATCCCGGTGCTCCCACTATTCCATGTGTCCTTGGTGACCAGGAAATTGGTAGAGCTCTTTTTGATCTAGGTGCGATTATTAACTTGCTTCCTTATTCAGTCTACCAATAACTAGGGTTGGGTGAGCTCAGTCCCACTGAGGTCGTACTTCAATTTGTTGATTAATCAGTCAAGCAGGCAAGAGGAGTTCTTGAAGATGTCATTGTTCAAGTGGGCAAGTTTTATTTTCTGGTTAATTTTGTTGTCCTGGATATAGAACCTGTCCCTGACTCAAAGAAACACATTCCAGTAATATTAGGAAGACCATTCTTGGGCACGACAAATACATGTATTAACTACAGAACCAGAGCCATGGATTTGACATTTTGAAATATGAAGGTTATGATGAATGTGTTCGAAAGAAGCCACCAATTTCCTGAATCAGGGGAATGTTTCCAAATTAATGAGTGCAATGAACTGGATGATATCATAATAGATTTTGTAACTCAAATCCCGGAGAAGGATGAGCTAGAGTCATTTATGATTAGAGAATGGCTGGATGAGGAAGTGGCTGATTGGGAGTCACATTGGAAGCTTCAAAATGAAGAGTTGGATGAGATGGAGATTGCTTTATACACTCAACCATGACGGGAGCCGGTTGAACCGCTTCCGATAGTTTCAAATACTCCACCCATTCCATCCTTAACTACTCCTCCTACTTTGGAACTTAAAGAACTACCTGAAAAGTTGAAATATGTTTTCTTGGGACCCGGTGAGACTCTTCCTGTGATCATATCTTCAAAATTGACAGAAAAATAGGAATCGAGTTTAGTCGAGGTTCTGAGAAAGAACAAAGAGACAATAGGATGGAGCGTTGCTGATTTGAAAGGCATAGACCCCTTGATTTGCATGCATCAAATAAATCTTGAGGAGGATACAAAGCCATCAAGAGAAATGCAACGAAGGCTGAATCCAAATATAAACGAAATGGTGATGAAAGAAGTGGTAAAATTGCTAGATGTGGGTATCATTTACCCCATTTCAGATAGCACATGGGTAAGTCTAACTCAGGTGGTGCCGAAGAAGTCAGGCATCACACTGGTGCCAAACTCAAAAGGTGAGCTAATTCCACAGCGCACGACCACGGGCTGGCGTGTGTGTATTGATTATAAAAAGCTCAACCTGAACACCAGGAATGATCATTTTTCTTTGCCATTCATTGATTAAATCCTGGAGAGGTTAACTGGGCAAAGCTATTACTGCTTTCTGGATGGGTATTCTGGCTACAATCAGGTGGCGATTGATCCTGTTGATCAGGAGAAAACCACTTTTACTTGTCCATATGGCACGTTTGCTTATAGGCGAATGTCGTTTGGTTTATGTAATGCACCAGCAACATTCCAAAGGTGTATGATGTCTATCTTTTTTGACATAGTAGAGAAATTTATTGAAGTATTCATGGATGACTTCTCAATTTTTAGGGAAATCTTTGAAGACTGTTTAAAACATCTAGAACTGGTACTTAAGAGATGTAAGGAGATGAATCTGATCCTAAGTTGGGAAAAGAGCCATTTTATGGTTCAAGAGGGGATAGTACTTGGCCATATTGTATTAAAGTGAATGATAGAGGTAGATAAAGAAAAAGTTGAATTAATTTCAAAATTGTCTCATCCCACATCTGTTAAGCAGATACGCTCTTTTCTGGGCCATGCCGGGTTTTACCGAAGGTTTATTAAAGATTTTAGCAAGATCGCCCGACCGTTATGTAACTTATTGGCTAAAGATGTGACCTTTGTCTTTGATGAAGAGTGTCTTCATGCCTTTGAGGAGTTGCATACTCAACTCTTAACAACCCCAATTATTCATCCGCCAGATTGGTCTCTACCATTTGAGCTCATGTGTGACGTTTCTGACTATGCCATAGGAGCTGTGTTGGGTCAGAGAAAACATAAGCCGCCATATGCAATTTACTATGCTAGTAGGACTCTGAATGAAGTTCATATGAACTATACAACTATCGAGAATGAGTTGTTGGTAGTTGTCTTTGCCTTGGATAAATTCCGATCATATCTATTGGGCGCCAAGATTGTTATTTACTCGGATCATGCCGCGTTGAGGCATTTGCTAACTAAGAAGGACTCTAAACCCAGACTGATCCGGTTGATTTTGCTATTAAAAGAATTCGACCTTGAAATCAAAGATTAAAAGGGTTCTGAAAATATTGTTGCGGACCATTTGTCAAGGATTATAGTAGAGTCCACAAAGGAAACTACTCCTCTTAAGGATTCTTTCCCAGATGAACAATTTTTCAATATGGCTGTTGTGGAACAAATACCGTGGTATGTTGATATTGTCAATTATAAAGCCACATGTCAAATTCCAAAAGGATGGTTTAAGAATGAGAAAGACTGATTCTTCAGCCAAGTCAAATTCTATATCTGGGAAAATCCGCGTTTATACAAGTATTGCTCTGATCAGATTATCAAAAAGTATGTCCCCGAGAGTGAGGTGCAAAACATACTGATATTTTGTCACACGTTGGAGTGTGGAGGGCATTTCGGAGCTCAAAAGACAACCTACAAGGTGCTGCAGAGTGGATTTTATTAGCCTTCCATATTCAAGGATGCTTTTGAGTTTTGCAAGGCATGTCTGTGATGTCAAAATCTTGGATCCATATCTCGATGAGACATGATGCCTTTAACCCCGATTTTGATTATAGAATTATTTGATGTAGGGGTATTGATTTCATGAGACCATTTCCAAAAGCAGATAAGAAGGAGTATTTACTTGTAGGGATTGATTATGTTTTGAAATGGGTATAAGCAATAGCCACCAAACGTGTTGACCATGACGTGGTGGAAGAATTTGTAAAGTCAAATATTTTCTCACGATTTCGTATGCCGAGAGTTTTGATCAGTGATGGTGGAAGCATTTTGACAACCAGTTTCTTCCTGTTCTATGTAAGAAGTACGATGTCACTCATAAAATTGGTACTCCATATCACCCCCAATCATAAGGTCAAATGGAGGTTTCTAATAGGGAGATTAAAAATTTCTTGGAAGAGACTGTGCGTCTGAATTTGAAGGATTAGCCACGAAGGCTAAATGATGCACTTTGGGTGTACATGACTACATTTAAGACACCGATTGGTATGTAACCATATCGTCTTGTGTATGGTAAAGCGTGTCATCTTCCTGTAGAGCTGGAATACCGAGCATATTGGGCGGTTTGAAGATTGAATTTTTATACAAAGAAAGCCGGTGCGCAGTAAAAACTCCAACTTCAAGAGCTTGAGAAGTTGAGAAATGATGCATATGAAAACTCTTGAATTTATAAGGCTCAAACAAAAATGTTTCATGATAAGCATATTAGAAAGAAACTCTTTGAACCCGGCCAGAAGGTTTGGCTGTTTAATTCGAGACTCAAGCTATTTCATGGCAAGCTTCAATCGATATGGGATGGGCCATACAAGATTATGAAGGTTTTCCCCTATGGAGCCATGGAGCTCGATGATCCTGACATTGGAAAGAAGTTTGTTGTGAATGGACAAAGATTGAAGCATTACATAGAAGTTCAACCATTCGAGTATGTGGTAGAAATGATTGATCTAACTGAACCACCACCCGAGTTGGATAAGCTTGATCCGGAGTATTGAGAGGCAGCAACATCGCACCAATGATGTTAAATATTGGTAGTAGGTGATGAAGAGTAGCTTTTGATCCTAGTTTTTACTTGTAAACGGTAATTTAGTCATTTTGGTATTTAAGATCGAGTCTGTAAAATCGAGTCGCGAGGCCATCATCATTTGAGTAGGAAGTGTAAATTGAGCCAAGAAGATGAGCTAGGGGTGTGTAGGAAGTATTAAGTATAGAAGGAGTTGAAGATGACATATGGAGATGAAGAATTTTTTTTTTTTGGGCCATGTGGACCTACGCTTCAAGCGTAGGCCCAGCTACGCTTCAGGCGTAGCGACGAGCCTATTATAAAACAGACCCATCAGGCCATTTTCCCCCACTTTCATTCAAACTTCTCTCTCTCCCTTATTTATTCACCAATCTTTACAAGGTTTGTTTCTACCATTTATTCATCCAATTCCTCATTATCCTTTAACGGCGGATCGTCAGATTAGTTTGTGATTGATCCGAATTTGTGTGAAGAACTCGAAAAGTCTCTGAAACTCAATTTTTGAAAAATCATCATTTTCTCTCAATTCGGTGATTTGTTTTCCATTATTTTGATTTCATATGACTTATTTAACTATTCTAAACAAGTATTGACGAACGAGCCTGATCAAAATCGTGTTTTGATTGATTTTCCAAAAGTTGAGTTTGTCGACTTCGAAGGCGGCTTTGATATCAAACTTTTGGGATGAAGGCTTGTTTAATCGTTGTATTGAATATATTTAGATTACTTTGAGTTTGATTCGTTGTCCGGAATAATATCGCTTACTTTTTGAAAAATTCAATATTATAGGTATGGCAAGGGATGTGGGCTGATAGGCATAGGAACTACACGGAGAGACGAACTATCACCCGATGCTCTAGTTTTGGGATGTGATAGTCCGGTCCTAGATTCTTCCTCATAGTCATACTACCATGTGCTATGCACAATTTTTGGCCTTCCACTATGATTTCGAGTTCAGGCGGTGGATATTCCCCGAATTTTGTGGGAGGGCCTATATACACATTATATCCATTTGCACAAGGAGACCAAGGTTCGGCAGCGTCTATTCCTCATTAAATTCCCGTACTTAGTGATGAAGCTGATGATGGATGCTAGGATTGAGATGGATGCGGGTGAGCGAGATAGATTCAGAGATACTTCCCCGTATGTCAGAGGGTTGTAGACCGGTGTTTGGACCCGGTTGCATGGGGATGCTATTATGAGACAGAGACCAGGATTCAGTCTATTACCAGCTCCGGATGCACAGGCCCAAGCACAGACTGATGATGTTGGTCAGGCTAATACGGGTGTGGCTCAGGATGCTCAAGCCACTGATGATGATGTTGTTATGCTATAGATGCCAGATGCTGAGGATGAGGTTGTCCTGCCAGAGGCACCAGCAGGTGGTACTATTACTCTATCTCAGGCACAGTTTGATGCTCTTATTGCACAGATGCAGGGGCTAGAGCATACATTGGCAGAGGAAAGACAAGCTTGGCAGCATGAGACAGTATGCCGTCGGCGAGATCAGAGGCGGTTATTTCATTGGATTGATCATATGAGTCAGCATATGGGTGTGCAAATTCCACCCATACCACCGACCTCTGATGATGAGGCTTAGTATTGTTTTAGTTAGGTTTTTGTTTTAATTTTGTTTCATTTTTTTTACATTATAGATAAATTGTCAAGCGGATAGTTTCATATAGGGCTTTATGTGACCGTTTGGACGATTATTTTCTAATTTTTTATTTATTTTCTTAGTGTATAAAATAGAAGTTTTTATGATCAATCATATTGCGTTCAATATATCCTCAAATATTTACGCTTATTTTACATGTGCTGATAGTTTGAATTATTTTAATTTTATATCGCACTATACGAACATTTTTTGCTTTTAAGTTTGGGGGTGTATGTGGTTTATGTGTTGGATTGATCAAAAGAGTGCTATGTGAATTTTTTTTTCCAGGCCAACCTACGTTTGAAGCGTAGGGTATTACGAGGTGAATTGAAAATTTGACCCATCTGAGGGGTGTTTTGGCCTGATTTGTATATGTATTTATATTAGGAGTTGTTTAAGGTATTTTTAGGATTTTTTGTAGAGATTTTAGATTAATCCTAGTCCTAGTCCGACAAGGAAATGGAATGGAAATACAAGTTGAAGTTGGATTATTCATTACTTCCACTTTCCTATTCAGCTAAGGGTTTTAAATCCTTTTCCTCTTTGATTCTACTACATTCATCTATAAATACATCCATAGAGTAGCCACAATTCACAATTTTCAATTCTCAAGAGTTAAGCATTAAAGTTAGATATTCTTCTTCTATTATTCTTTTATTCTTTCTATTTCGAGAGTGTGAAGATGGATGGTGATAATGAGAATTATTCTAACCCGGAGAAGTTCATAGAGGGAGAAGAACCATATGTAGAGGCCAGAAGTTCGTGTGATGGAGCAACGAACCAGAAAGGAAAAAGACCCACCCTAAAATTGTTTATGTAGTACAGGTTACAATTTGAAGAAGTTTTTCATCCAGAGAACATGAACTGAGTATTAATCGCACATGGAAGGAAAATCCTTAAGGAACGAGGATTGTGAAAATTAGAGCACTCGACAGGAGAAAAGATGTATCCGGGCTTGGCCCGAAAATTCTAATAAAATATGATAATTTCAGGACCGTCAGGATTTAAGGTCATGTTGGCTAAAGTGACTTAGTGGAGTGCTCCTATTCTGATTGGAAAAAGAAGTATTGCCGATGCATGGAATATACTAATTGGTAGTCCGATAAACTTAGAAGGAAGACTGATGGAGCATCCTCAGGTATGGCCACATACGGATGAAGAGATGGTTAGAGAATTGTGTGTTGTGTCATATCTAGGTGATAAGACATGTGAAAATTGGTGGTTGAAGTCGGATTTGCTTTATTTGGATTGTGTCGTTTCGGCTCAACTTCAGCCAAATAATCGGACTAGTGTAAGGGATCACACGATGCTTAGAATGTTGTATGCCCTAAATCGTGGGTATAAAATATGTAATCGAATGGTGATCATGGCTAAGATGTTGATTGCCCGAGCAATTGTGAGTAGACAGTGGGTAGGTGCAGATAAATTTGAACATTATCTTCTATACCCGTTTCTGTTATCGAAGATCATTGCAGAGCAATTGGGTGATAGGATGAAGGAGCTGGATGAGATGCGGTGGAAAACTATGAAGACATATCCGGAGGAAGACTTGGATAAATTGAAAAAGACAACAGACTTCCGGATATAGTTAAAAAATGTCGTGACTAGTGATGAAGAAGATGAGTATGATTGAGATTAGGGTTTCGTTTTAGTTGTAGGATTTTTGGTTCTGTTTTGTTTTGTTTTTAGGGATGGTAGACCCCTAAGGCTACGTCTTTATTTTTATTTTATTTTATTTTTTCGGATTGTAGGCCCGTAAGGCCAAATCATTTGTTTTTATTCTGATTAGTATTTTTAATAATAAAAAAAAAGAAAGAGAAATTTTAATTCCTTGAAAATTTGGTGAGACTCTCTGGATATTTATGAAATTTATTTTCCTTTGCTATGATTGGGTATTTGTGCTTTGTTGATTATACCTACAGGTGATCCAAATCAAGTTTGGGGGAGGGGATTCATGCTTTGCTTTCAAATCCAAAATTCAGCATCAAGGGTAACTATATCTATTATCCTATATTATTTTTGACCATGAGGACATGGTTTGATTTAAGTTTGGGGGTGAGGGTATAGAATTACAACAAATGGAAAATTTTCGGAAAATTTTGAAATTTTAAAATTTTGGAGCAGTTCTTTATTTTCATGCATGAATGTTTTGCATTACAATTTAATTGAGTTGGTGTATATGATGCATGAGTAATATGTAATGTAATATTCTTATTCATGAGAGTAATGGTTAGATCGAGTTAGTGAAGTGATGTGGTTTTACATGGGCGAGTGAATCAGTGAAATTGAAATAAAAAAGGACGACTTTGACCAATAAGCACAAACACAGATTCACTATGGGAAATAAGTTGATCTTTGACTATGTAGTTGAAAAAATAATTTTGCCACAATAAAAAGGGAGATGTTATGGTTGAAATGGAGAAAAGTTGAATTTTTTTTTAAGAAAATAAAATGGAAAAAGTATTTCTTCGATCTGAGTAACCGGGCCTTGGTATCACCAATATCACTGTTCGCATTTAAAAGAGAGAAAACTAATGAGTATAAATCCCATGAAAGAAGCTCAGACTCAATTTGTCGGGACTAAAAATCTTCTCTGGAAAGTCCGGAGACTTAGAAAGACAAGAAGGGATAAAAGTGGAAAGATGGAAATATGAGTTTTTATTAAAAATAACAAAGTTTGATCAATGAAGTAGAAGAAGAGAAACTAAAATATCATAGTTGAGTGTTCACAAAATCACGGAAGGTTGTCTGGGTTCAGAGTAGAAAGTAGCGAAATCATTCCCTTTAGTGGGAACCATTCATGACACGAAGCTTGATATAATTGTTGTTTGGTAGTAAGTGGGAGTATTTTCATCCATACTGTCTTTTGTATTATATCATGATTTTATTAACATGTGTTAACTAATGACTACGTTGTTGGCTTTGAAATTTACTCTCGGCAAACAATTCCAAAATTGATGATAACAAACCATTGAAGAGTGTTTGATACTAATGAATTATCGAGTTTATATTTTCAGCAAAAGACAGGCGAACGACTCAGAAATCAAACTCGGAAAGGAAACGACTCGAAAAGCAAGCTCGGAAAGAAAGCTTGATTTAAAGCGAAAAACTGTGAAAGAAATTGAAGCGCAAATGGAAAATCAATTAATTCAACGGCAAAGGCGAAAGTCGAAGACTCAAGACTCGGGGTAGATGGGTCGGGGAGCGATCATTGTAACAAGGTAATTTTATGTGTCGATTTTATCATATAAGCTCAAGTATAAAATGAACCGAACTCAAATGGAATAAAAAACGATTTATCGAACTTAAACGGAAAGAAAAATATTTTTATTAAATGTTTTTCAAGTTATAGTCGACTAGAATCACCTTGTGTATTTTCTAGTAGTCGACTAAATCAATCAGTAGCTATTGGTTTTTCATCCACATCAAAGGAGTCGATTGAAAGAACTTTGAGTCGACTAGACTATAAGAAGTAGTCGACTAGAACTCATTCTAGTCGACTAGATGAATCATTGTAGTTGACTAGAACTCAATCTAGTTGACATGATGAAGCAATGTAGTCGACTAAAATAAAAAGTAGTCGACTAGTTGATCCTCAAAACCTGTAGATTCTTCAGAAAACATTTCCCATGTCCCATGTTTTGTGGATTGTGTTTAATGGTGTTCAAACGGCTCTTGTCTTTCAAATACTATAATCATTCTTCAAACCCTAATGCAATGCTATATATAGAATGGGATGTGTATATTGAACATTAACAGATTGAAATACAAAGAGAAAGAAAGCTATCAAAAATTCTGCAAAAATTTTCTCTACAAAAGCCATTGAAACCAAGCTTTGAAAATCTGATTTTCTCCAAGTTTCTTTGAAAATCAAAACCTCTAGTATCTCTTCTTATTCGCCAAATATCATTCATTGATCATATCCTTTGAGAATACATTTCTAGAGCTATTGTAAAATCACTAAAAACACTTGAGCTTATATTGATTTATATTCCATAAAAACCTTTGGGTTTTGAGTGTTTTTGTTCTTGAGTGATTTTATTGATTACATACGAATTTGTAATCTCGGACAAGTGAAGTCCACCGACTGTTCAAGAGAGGGTTGTTCTCTTGATTGAGAGACAAGCTCGAGAGGCTTGTGTTGTAAAGGTTTGCCATTCCACCTGTGAAGGAAGGGCCATAGTGAAAGGATCGGGAAAAGTCTTAAGAAGGGTTTCTTGAGCCGAGGAGTAGGAGTTACCGAACCTCGAAAACATCACGGTGTCAATCTCTCTATCTCTTTCTCTTTACTTGATTTATTTGCATGCTATAATTGCTTAAATATCTTGTTTGCTATCTTGTCTTGAAATTAATAGTTAGAGAAGTTTAAATTGAATCATCCACTTGATTTTTGAGAAATTGATTTTTGTTTAGAGTGTGTTCCAATTTCGAAAAGAATTAGAATTATTTTTGAACACCCTATTCACCCCCCCCTCTAGGGTTAATTAGTGACTAACATACGTGATTATAGAGAATTGAGATGTTTATAGATACCATAACTGGAAACCTTCACAAGACTTCACTCGTCCACTAGGGGTAACCTAGGGGTTTAAAAGGCATGTTACACATGCTAAATGTAATCGTCGACCCTCACGAAAGAAAGGGATTAGGTTAGGTTAGTTAGAGTAGATAGATTAAAATTCATCACAAGAAATTTTATTGAGTTTATTGCTAAGGGACTAGCAATATGTAAGTTTGGGGGTGTGATATGTGTCAAATATTAGTTATTTTGACACGTTAACTCGCTATTGTTATGTCATTTCATTCCATTATTTGGTATTTTTATGCCGTTTGCGTGTTAAAGCATGTTTCAGAAGCTTAATGAAGAAATGGAGCTAACTTCGGTGAATTAACTGAAGAGTGTGTTCTTTCTATCCTAGAAGAGAGTCAATGAGGCAATCCGAGACAAAAATGGCCCCGGAGGGTAAAAATGGCATTTCCAAAAAGTATCGTAGGTTTAAGAAGGTCGTTTTAGTGCATTCATGGAGAAAAAGTGATTTTCCATAAAATACCTACACTTTTGCCTACACTTTCAGTTTCAAAAAGTGGTTGGAAATCACATTTCTACACTTGGACCTACACTTAAAGCTTGGACCTACGCTTGAAGCGTATATGTGGCAAGTTTTGTGATTTGTTTATGGTTTCTGCCTGTTCTACCCCTGGTTCAACTCCAGACCTCTGTACACATGTATATACACTTATATATATCAATTTTTAAGGTTTGAATGAGGAGTGAAAAGACTTTAAAGGACTTATCTATACTATTGCCTATATATACACGATCATATATCAGAGTTTAGAGGTTGATTTCTGAGGAGACGTTCATTAGGGTTGTTCAGTGGTGGAGGTTCACACTCATTCATAGAGGTTCATTTAGACATACTGTTGTGGAGAGCCATATTCAAACCTAGAGATCCGGAGAAAAAGACCATGGAGATCGTTTCTACATCACTGATGCAGTCACTTTCCACCATGGCCAACTAACTCGGTAACTAGGGTTTTCTAGCAAAACCTTAGCCAAGTAATGTAGTTCTTTCATTGTTTTCAATTGTAAATAGGGAAAACTGTTGACCATACTGTGATGATTGTAGTAGTTAAGAAACCGTACTGATTTGCAATATAAAATTATATGTTTGTTCTAAATTATTGTCTTAGATGGAAAGAATGTATTATTTTGAAAAACTATGATTATTCAATATGAGCAAGAACTCATATGCTTAATTATGGTTTTCTACACAATGGTGACAATGAAAACTGAAACCCTAGGTTGGCATAAGTCATGCCTTGGCAATTTAATATAGACAAGCTTTAGTTTATTTTCATGCAGTAGGAGTAGATTATAGTAGTATAATTGGCATGTACTAGTTAGGTCAGTCATGAGACGGGTTGTCGCAATCCGGTTGATGGTACTTCTTTTTGGGGTTGTATTTAGCTATTTGCGCTACGACCTGATTCACAGTTATGGATCGCCCTCTTACAATTGATACAATGAGGAACTATATTACGCGGTTAGTGGTAGAGCGATGAAAACCCTAGTTTTCTCTCTCATCTGAATCACAACCAATTTAATTTATTTTTTAGATAATTTTAGTTAAAATATATAATTTGGTCTTTGACCACCCAAACAAGCCATTCTCAGTGCTTTTAAATTGCTAAAGTGAACAATGTCAGTCTCTGTGGGATCGATATCCCTTACTCATGCCATTTGTTATTCTACAATTGATACATGCGCTTGCGTATGGTAAAACCTAGAGTCGTTAACGTGTTATTTTTAATCACATATTTTTACACACCTGATGTCGCATCCCCTACAAAATACTAGGGGCATACCCCTAGAAAACAAAATTTGCAATATGAAAACCAAAGAGCCACCATAAAAAAAGCAACTCCTGAAAACTAAAACAAGAAATCCAAACAAAGCAACCATGCTCTAGAAAATCAAAATTCCTAACACCACAAGAGCTAGTAACAAAGCCAAAGTCTTGTGAAATCAAAACAAATTTGAGACGCAAAACTTGAGAAAAAATAGAACCCACCATCCAAACTTGAATCTTGAAGATAGGAAACCAGCAAGAAGGAACTAGAACTTGAGAGATTAGAGCATATTGAAGCTACAGTACTCTAGTAACCAACCAAAACAGAACCAACAGAATAGGAAACGAAGATAAAAGAATTATATCAGCAATACCAGAACCAGGAACCATTAGTCTTAAAGTGATAAACTCAGAAAAAGAACAATAAAACATCTGCATAGTAGTAGCTCCCAACCAGCTGGTGCAACCTCCAACACAAGCTGGCATACAAACCATATCAGCAAGGCCCATCCTATCAAACTACATTTTGAAAAATAGAAAGAGGAAACTGCCAATCCTGAACAAGAGTAACATAAGAAGATAATTCTTTCAAGTTTGTAATAGAGAAGAATCTCAACCTCACAACTTGGATAATCATAGCAAAAAGAGCATCAATAGTACAAAATTCATTTTTAAAAACTCTTATGTTCCTCTCAAGCCAAATCTCATAGATTGTAGCAGAAAAAGCAATCTTGTTTAAGAGAGGCATCAAAGCTTTACCCTTTAAAGTAAACTCAGCCCATAACATAATGGAATCCCAGTCATCTGGCCAAGGAAGAAGACCCTTCTGGACCACCATGCTCCATAATCTTCTTGTAAAACTACACTGAAAATAAAGGTGATCCCTATCTTCCATATGAAGCCTACAGAAAACACAAGAAGTATCTTGTACCATGCCGATAGCTAGTAGAAAATAAAGTGTGTTGATCCTTTTAAGATGCACCAACCAAAGATATGAGTAATATATATGGTTCTTCGAATATTCATCTTGTTTTGTAAAATAAAGAAAATGGCTATTTAGGATTATTCAATCTCTCATTCTACTTCATTATTGCATCAACATAATCACATATACATATATAAAGGTAACAATCGTAGGTCTATATACATAACAAAATAGTAGTATCTTACCATTCAAAAATAAATAAAAATAGTAGCATCTTATTGTTAGGAAAATGTCTCAAATTCCTATTGTAATTAGGTTTCCTATTTTAGATTTGTATTGTAAAAAGTAATTTCTTGTTAGAGAGATGTCTTATTCTCCAAGGAGTTGTTATCCTTATCCAATAAGAAATTGAGTTTTCTTGTTCAATAAGGAATGTGGTTTAACTCTATAAATAGAGACCTAGGTTTTGGGTTGAGACTTAGAGAAGATGTAAGAATATTTATAGTATTATTTGTGTTTGGCATGTTTTAGACAATAACTATGTTGAGTGAATTGTGGAGTTGGGAAGGTTTAAAAGACACTATCAAGCTTCGTCAAATTCAAATCAAGTCTAAAGAAGTGAAGAATTCAAGAGGAAGCAAGTTTAAGTAAAAAATTGTCTCCAGAAGGGCAGAAACATCATTTTTTTAAGCCACAACTTCAAGAATCTTAACAAGTGAGTCAAGGAGGTTCAAATGGCACAACTATCAAGAAATGTTGGTTCCAAGTATTTTACTACGCCTGACCTATGCCCACAACAACAAAAGGTGGCTAGAAAGTGAGTTTTCTATGCCTGAAGCAGTTGCGGGCAATTTTGCCCTACGCCCTAGGCGTATGGTTCTGGCAAATTTGAGTTTTGGAAATTCCTGATTTGACCCCGACTTGTTCTCCTTTGAGGCGGCTGCAACTTTTCACCTTGATATACGTGATATATATATTATATTCCCCAGAGTATAGGGTTTTATTGGTTTTGGGTGTGAAATTACAAAAAATGAGAAGATTAGGGTTTCTATTAAGCTTTGTCTATAAATACCAAGGTATTCTACAGATGTGTGGTGACCTTTGAGCCATTGAGAGATCTCTGTAAGTTTTCAACAGATTCGTATTCTTCTACAGAGATAGAGATAGAGAGAGATAAAAATACTGGGTGATTCTATATCTTCTAGTTCTCTCTTGTTTAGGGTTTGTTCAATTGTGGTTCTGCATCGACGATCTTATGCACAATTGGATGACCTAGATTTTGAAAAATCTCAACACCGTCGATTGTAACGTAGTTGCTTTGATCCGTCTGAGTGCAGAGATCAGAGCAGGAGGCTTTGTGTTTATTTGATTCATTGAGAACCGGAGCCGTCAGAGTGCGAAGATTGGAGCAAGAGTTTCGTGGAGCACTAGTGGATCTAGAATTTCAGACGTCGAGTGAATAACAATAAATTACTGTTGTTGTAAGTTCTATTTTCGTAGAGTCTGTACAAATTTTCTAATTCATAATGCATCGATACCCGAGTGTATCCGCGGTTTTTACTTAGAGTCTTTCTAAGGTTTTTCACATAAAAATCTCTGTGTCTTCCCATGATTTATTTTCTGCAATTATATTCATGATTGCTTGATTTAATCTGATTAGAGAATTACGGTTTGTGACTGATTAAAATTGAATTTTTGCTATATAATTTTAATTGATCATAAAATCGACAAAAGTCTATTCACCCCCCTTTAGGCTATTTTCATTGATTGTCTAGGTAATTTCAATTGGTATCAGAGCGTGGTTGCCCCATTTTAGGTTAACGACCTAGGGCTAGATTCTGAACTTAGACGATGGAGGTTCCATACCTAGGTCCCCCTAATTTGATAGATCTAATTACACGTATTGGAAAGCGAGGATGAGAGCGTTTTTGAAATCGTTAGATGAGAGAGCTTGGATGGCTTTAAAAGTAGGATATTCACTTCCTACTGTAATGGATGCAATGACTAATCAATTAAAACCAAAACCATCAAGTGAGTGGACTGTTGCTGAGACAAACAGTGCTAATTAGAACTCCAAAGCATTGAATGCTTTATATAATGCTGTGAGTGCAAGTGAATTTAAGATAATTGCCACATGCGACATTGCTAAAGAAGTGTGGGATGTTTTCCAAGTAACTCATGAAGGAACGTCAAAGGTTATACAATCGAAACTTTAAATTCTAAATTCTCAATTTAAACAACTGAATATGGAGGAGGATGAAGTCTATGCCGACTTTGAAGCTAGACTAACTGATATTATCACAGGTTGTCATAATCTAGATAAACCCATTCCTGAGATAGCCATAATGAAGAAAATTATTAGGTCTCTACCTGAACGTTTTCAATCTAAGGGCACTGTTATATTAGAGGTTATGAGTTTTAAATAATTTAAGGTTGAAGAATTGGCTGGAAATTTAAAATCTTATGAGATGGAGATGTTCAAAAATCCTTCTAAGAAGGTTAATGGCACAAAAGAGAAGAGCATAGCTTTCAAAACCACTAGGGAGGATCGTGTTGAACCTGATGAAGAAAGTGAGTTAAGTCTAAATGATATTGTCATGTTTGCTAAGAGGTTGAACAAATTTGTTAGGGCTAAACAAAATGGCCAAGGACAAAAAATTGGGGATAAGTTAGGTGAGTCTATAAGTAGAAATAATACTCATACTAGGAAGGACAAGTCTGATCCTAAAAAGAAGAAACCCCAATGTTTTGAATGTTAATGATATGGTCACATAATTGTAGAGTGTGCAAACACTTTGAAGAAATCCAAAGGATTAGCTGTCAGTTGGGATGATGACTCTGACAATGGATCAGTTAATGATGCGACAAACTCGGATGTAGGTGATGATTCTGAGAATTTCACTGTGTTTGCTGCATAAAACAAGGAGGTTAAATAAGTTGCTACAAGTTGGGCGATGTCTGAAGAAGAAGGTTCTGAGAGTGATGAAGGTTGTGATGATACGCTTCAAGAGTCTTCTGACAAATTACTTGATAAGACCGTACAACTTCACAAAAATCACATGAAATTGTTGACTAAAAGTCTTAACATGGACAAAGAATTGCATTCTTTAAAAGACGAATTATCTAATAGTTATCAAACTTTAAATCTCCTATAGACTCAAAAGGCCAAATTGTTTGAGGAATTGAATAAGTCTGAACAAGAAAGGACTCAGACTTTGAAGATAGTCGATGGTCTCAAGAAGGAATTAGTTGAGAAATCTGCCAAGATTGGAAATTGGGAAAAGGAATTGAAGGATTCTACCTCAACTATTCATAAATGGTCTAGTGAAACTATTTAGCTTGACCATATGAGTATGGAAAAATCTTTAGGAAATACAAAGGGATTGGGTTTTAATGGAGTAACATATAATTCTAATGTTGTTTCGAAAAATACCTTTGTTAAAGCTTCCCATGTACCATTAAGTTCTTCTCAAGGAAATTCGAATTGGAATCCTAATGTTCAATCCTATGTCAAAAGAATTGTTCAAAACAAGCCTTTATTTACCTCTAGATATCCTAGGAGGTTGACTGATGAAGTTCAAATGTTTATTCCTATTTGTCACCACTGTGGTGTGAAAGGTCACATTCGACCTTTTTGTTCAAAGCTAAGAAGAAAGGTTTTGCATTTAGTAAAGGAATGAAGAATTCGACAAGGAGATGGTGTTCAAGATCAAATTAGAGTGCTGAATAAAGAGGTGAATTTTTTTAA
This sequence comes from Cornus suecica, assembly GCA_963922005.1. Taxonomy (NCBI): domain Eukaryota; kingdom Viridiplantae; phylum Streptophyta; class Magnoliopsida; order Cornales; family Cornaceae; genus Cornus; species Cornus suecica. The sequence goes on along the minus strand of OY998246.1, from coordinate 26,997,812 downwards.
AAAATTGGCAAATAGAGCTCCAAAGATGAAGAAGGCATGTGTTAGAAGGTGAGCTACACTATTTTGTAGTACATATTGCACTTAGAGCATGTAATTCTAGTTCTTGGTATCTGGATAGTGGATGTTCGAGGCATATGACTGGAGATAAGTCATTGTTTGGTTTTCTCAAGGAGTGTCATGGTGGGATAGTCACTTTGGGTGATGGAGAGAATTTGAAGGTTCTAGGAAAATGTACGGTTTTGGTTTATGATCTACTTAAACTAGAAGATGTGTTATATGTTGAGGGTTTAAAAGAAAATTTGCTGAGTATAAGCCAGATATGTGATAACAATCATAATGTCAATTTTTATCCTAATAAGTGTTCGATCATGACTATTCTAGGAATTGCGTGATGGAAGGCATGTGTTTGTCTGATAATTGTTATTATATTATTCCTGATTCTGAATTATCTTGCAATAGAGTTAAACTTGATGAAGTTGAAATTTGGCATCAGCGAATGAGACATTAATTTTCGGGATTTAACGAAAATCGCTAAGAGTGAAGTTATCAAAAGTGTCCCTAAGATTGGTTATGGAAAATGAATTATGTGTGGACCATGTCAGAAGGGTAAACAAGTTAGATGTCAGCATGGGAAGATGAATACCATTCGTATTTTCAGACCTTTAGAGTTGTTGCATATTGACTTAATGGGTCCCACTCGGATCATGAGCAAAGGAGGAAAGAAGTATATTTTTATGATGGTAGATGATTACTCTAGATTACATGGGTTGGATTTCTGAGTAAAAAGTATGAAGGTGTTGAAAATTTTAAAAATATTTGTTTGAAAATTCATACTGAGAAGAATTATCCCATTACTAGAGTAAGGAGTGATCATGGAAAGGAGTTTGAAAATTCAAGGATTGATACTTTTTATGATGAAAGATAAATAAAGTATGAATTTTCAGCACCACATACTCCACAACAAAATGGAGTGGTTGAGAGAAAAAATATAGTTATTCAAGAGATGGCTAATGTTATGTTGCATGGTAGGAAGGTTCCTAGGTATTTTTGGGCCGAGGCGATGAACACGGTATGTTACACCTTAAATAGAGTATATCTTAGGCCTAGTACCTTAAAAAATTCCTATGAACTGTGGAATGGTAAGAAATCGAATGTGAAGTATTTCAAGGTTTTTGGATATTCACTTGACATGATTATTTTATATTGAAAAACTTTAATCTTAGGTGCTTTTTTTTACTTCGGAGATGATCATAATGTCTGGTGAAACTGTTCATCTTTTTCATTTAACCCGAAGTGATATGAAGGTTCATGAGCTATGCTAGATTGATCAATGTTTTGGAATACCTTTTGTATGTTTATGAATGTTGTGGTAATGTTGAAAGAAGAGAAAAGGATGAGATGGTTAAAATATAGAAATGCAAAAAGTAGTTCTTCAATCTGAGTAACTGAACCTCCTACTATAAAGTAGCAGAGTGTTCAAGTAAAAAGGGGAGAAGACTAATAAGCATAAATTTCAAGGAAGAAGCTCGGGCCCAGTTGGTCGGGACTAAAAATCCTTGCTGGAAAGTCCAGAGCTTATAAAGATAAAAAGGGATAAGGTGAAAATGTGTGAAAGAATAAATTATTTGAAAATGGTTTTATTTTTAAGCAATAAGGTTCAAGTTAATGATTTGACTTCTAGTTTGGATCTTGGACTGAATTATCATCACGGTAAGTGAGGAGATTATCATAATTAGTGTGTATTGTTTTCATCTTACCTTAGTGCTTGCAGATGAGAATTTTCATATATATATATTTGCAAAACTTGACTTGTACATTTTTGAGTCTACAAGATATGTGTGCTGATTTTCTTCACTACCATGTGTATAATGGCTGAGTTAGATCTGAGAATATGATATGTTAATGATTAGTTTGTTATCTCTACTGCCTTGCTCACATATTTCAAAATACAAAAATATTTTTGTCTTATTTTTGTTTTTTTATTATCATGACATTTTGCATTCGTTCATTTAGTAGTAGGATCATGCATTGTAGTAATATTTATGTTACTCGAGAATCTGGATATAATCTTATAGAGTACGTTATCTTCATATTTAATGCTTAGTCTTAGATTCTCTAGAGTCTCCTATGTTATCTTTTCCCTATGTTTTTATTGATTTATCTTTGATTGTCATTTCAGTGACAAAAAGGGGGAGAGATTGTATGGTTAAAAGTGAGAAGTTTTTAGTAAGGGGAGGTATATTCTCAGGGGAGAAGGTGTATGTTATACTGTGTGTACATTGTGATCATTATGCTTTCATTGTTGTTATGATTTTTTAATGATCATTGAATTGGTTTATATTTGTTTTCCACACTTGTTTTTCATGGTATGTTCAGTGTTGTGGTTGCAGGATTGGAAGATAGTCATGAGGACAATCTGATATTTTATATCTATGTTTGTTGGTGTGTGTTCATAAGTATAGATATTATGTTGTTATTCGTGAGACTTTGTAAAATATGATTTTGTCTCAGAAATGCCAAGGGGGAGATTGTAAGAACATTTATAGTATTTGTAAGGACATTTATAGTATTATTTATGTTTGGCATGTTGTAGACAATAACCATGTTGAGTGACTTGTGGAGTTGGGAAGGTTTAAAAGACACTATCAAGCTTCGTCAAATTCAAATAAAGTCTAAAGAAGTGAAGAATATAAGAGAATTCAAGAGGAAACAAGTTTGAGTAAAAAATGTCTCCAGAATGGCAGAAATGTCATTTTTTCAAGCCGCAACTTCAAGAATCTTAATAAGTGAGTTAAGGAGGTTCAAATGGCACAATTATCAAGAAAAGTTGGTTCCAAGTATTTTGTTATGCCTGACCTACACCCACAATAACAAAAAGTGGCTAGAAAGTGATTTTTCTGTGCCTGAAGCAGAAGCTGGCAATTTTGCCCTACGCCCCAAACGTAGGCTAGCTACGCCCCAGGTGTAGGGTTCTGACGAATTTAAGTTTTGGAAATTCCCAATTTGAGCCCGACTTGTTCTCCTTATAGGCAGATGCGAATTTTTACCTTGATATAAGTGCTATATACATTATATACACCAGAGTATAAGGTTTTATTGGTTTTGGGTGTGAAATTACGAAAAAAAAAGAAGATTAGTGTTTGTACTCAGCTTTGTCTATAAATGCCAAGGTCTTCTACAGATGTGTCGCAGCCTTTAAGCCATTGAGAGATCTCTGCAAGTTTTCAACATATTCATATTCTTTTATAGAGATAGAGATAAAGAGAGAAAAACATTGGGTGATTCTATATTGTAAGAACATTTTTGTGTGTTGTTTGATTATGGCATGTTCTAGACAATAACCATGTTGAGTGTTAGATAAGTCGGTTTGGTTTCAACAACGTCTACAAGCTTCGTCAAAGGCAGAATCAAGCATTGAAGTAATGAAGAATACAAGTGACGCAAAAAAGTGAACATATTGAGGAAAAATGTATCCTGGAGGGCGAAAATGACATTTTTCGAAGCCGTCACTTCAAGCAAAAAGTATCGTGGGTTCAAGAGAGTCATTTTGGCACAGTTGCGAAGAAAAATGGTTTTAACAAAAATACCTACCCTTAAGCTTATGCTTTCAGTTTCAAAAAGTGGCTGGAAAACACATTTTTATGCTTGGAGGTACGTTTGGACCTACGCTTGAAGCGTATGCCATCTACGCTTGGAGTGTAGGCCCATCAAGCGTAGCTACGGCAAGATTTTGGGTAAATTTTGCTACGATGTCTAATTTGTCCATGGGTTGGTTTTATGATATGTCCACGACTTATATACATCAAAGTGGGTGTTATATACATTATATTCACCAAAACATAGGGTTTGGATGTGAAATTGCGAGAAAGGGCAAACTTAAGGTTTGGAACATCATTGTCTATAAATACCCAAGTCTTCAACAAGAGGAGACACGTCTTTAAGAATTCTCTGCAAGTTTTCTACAGCTTCATCTTCTTCTACAGTGATATACATATGGTGAGAGAATATTATTGAGTGTTTAGAGATACACAAGTTCTCTCTTGTTATTGGATGACTTCAATCGTACTTCTACATCAATGATTTCTATACACGATTGAATGGTATAGTTGCTAAAAAATTCACACACCATTTATAGCAACGTGGTTGCATTGATCCATTGAAGAACGGAGCCGTCTGAGTGCGGAGATCGAAGCAGGAGGCTTCGTGGTGATTTTGATCTCTTGAGAAGTAGATTCGTCCGAGTACGGAGATCGGAGAGATAGCTTCGTGGAATGCGAGTGAATCTAGACTTTCAGACGTCGAGTGAAGAACAAAAAGTTACAGCGGTTGTAAGTTATATTTTCATAAAGTCTGTGCAATTTCTCTAATTCATAGTGCATCAATACCCGAGTGAATCCATGGTTTTTACTTGGAGTCTTTCCAAGGTTTTCCATGTAAAACTTTTTGTGTCTTCTCATGATTTAAATTTCTGCACTTATATTCATATTTGTTTGATTGATCTGTTTTGATAATTGAATTGAGAATTAGGGTTTGTGATTGATTAAAATTGAATTTTCGCTAAATAATTTTAATTGTTCATAAAATCGATAAAAAGCCTATTCACCCCCCTCTAGGCTGTTTTCACTATCGTTTAGGTAATTTCAATTGGTATCAAAGTCAGGTTGCCCCGATTTAGGTTAACTACCTAGGGTTAGATCATGAACTTAGACGATGGAGATGCCTCGTGAAGGAGGTTCCATATCTAGATCCCCTTTGTTTGATGGGTCGAATTACACATATTGGAAAGCGAGGATGGAAGCATTTTTGAAATCTTTAGATGAGAGAGTGTGGAATGCTGTAGAAATAGGATACTCACCTCCCACTGTGAAAGACGATGCAACTAATAAAGTGAAAGCAAAACCGTCGAGCGAGTGGACTGCTGCTGAGTCGAATAGTGCGAATTGGAACTCGAAGGTGTTGAATGCGTTATACATTGTTGTAACTCCGAGTGAGTTCAAGAGGATTACTACATGCGTATTTGCCAATGAAGCTTGGGACATTCTCCAAGTCACTCATGAAGGAACGTCAAATGTGAAACAGGCGAAACTTCAAATTCTGAATTCTCAATTTGAATAGCTGAAAATGGAGGAGGATGAAGTCTTTGCCGACTTTGAGACTAGATTAACTAATATTGTGACAGGCTGTCAAAATCTAGGTGAGCATATTCCTGATACTACAATAGTAAAGAAAATCCTTAGGTCTCTTCCTGAACATTTTTTATCTAAGGTCACTGTCATCTCAGAGGTCATGAGTCTTAAAGAAATTAAGGTTGAAGAATTGGCTGGAAATTTAAAATCTTATGAGATGGAGATGTTTAAAAATCCCCCTAAGAAGGCTAGTGGCACAAAAGAGAAGAGCATAGCTTTCAAAACCACTAGGGAGGATCGTGTTGAACCTGATGAATAAAGTGAGTTAAATCTAAATAATATTGCCATGTTTGCTAAGAGGTTGAACAAATTTGTTTGGGCTAAACAAAATGGCCAAGGATAAAAATTTGGGGATAAGTTGGGTAAGTCTAGAAGTATAAATAATACTAAAACTAGAAAGGACAAGTCTGATCCTAAAAATAAGAAACCCCAATGTTTTGAATGTCAAGGATATGGTCACATAGCTGCAGAGTGTGCAAACACTTTGAAGAAATCCAAAGGATTAGCTATCAGTTGGGATGATGACTCTGACAATGGATCAGCTAGTGATGTGACAAACTCGGATGTAGGTGATGATTCTTAGAATTTCACTATGTTTGCTGCACAAAGCAAGGAGGTCAAAGAAGTTGCTACAAGTTGGGCGATGTCTGAAGAAGAAGGGTCTGAGAGTGATGAAGGTTATGATGATACGCTTCAAGAGTCATATGACAAATTACTTGATAAGACAACACAACATCATAAAAATCACATGAAACTATTCACTAAGAGTCTTAACATGGATAAAGAATTACAATTTTTAAAAGATGAATTATACAATAGTTCTAAAACTAAAAATATCCTACAGACTCAAAAGGCCAAGTTGGTTGAGGATTTGAAGAAATCTGAACTAGAAAGAACTCAGGCATTGAATTTGGTAGATGATCTCAATAAGGAAGTGGTTGAGAAATCTACTAAGATTGAGAATTTGGAAAAAGAGCTGAAAGATGCTAAATTAACTCTTTGTAAATGGTCTGAAGGAACCCTTAAGCTTGATGAGATGTTGAGTAAGGGAAAATCAGTGGAAAATACAAAGGGTTTGGGTTTTGTTGGAGTAATGCCGAATTCGAATGTTGTTGCAAAAACCACCTTTGTAAAGGCCTCCCATGTAGCGTCTAGTTCTTCACAAGGAAATTCAAATTGGAATCCTGGTGTTCAATCCTATGTTAAAAAAACTTATTTACCGCTAAATATCATAGGAGGTTGACTAATAGAGTTCAGAGGTTTGTTCCTGTATGTCACCACTATGGTGTCAGAGGTCACATTCGACCTAGGTGTTCTAAGCTGCGAGGGAAGGTGTTGAAGTCAGTGAAATAATAAAGTGTTCAACATGGAGATCATGTTCAAGATCAAATTCGAATGCTGAATGAAGAAATAAAGAATTTGTCAATATTGGCGAATGGAGCTCCGAAGATAAAGAAGGCATGGATTCACAAAGGTGAGCTACACTGTCTTGTAGTTCATACTACTCTTAGAGCATGCAAATCTACTTCTTGGTATTTAGATAGTGGATGTTCGAGGCATATGACTAGAGATAAGTCATTTATTGGATTTCTCGAGGAGTGTCATGGTGGGATAGTAACATTTGGTGATGGAAAGAAGTCAAATGTTAAAGGAAAAGGTACGATTGTGATTCTTGGTCTACCTAAACTAGAAGATGTGCTTTATGTAGAGGGTCTTAAAGCAAATTTGTTGAACATAAGTCAGATATATGATAACAATCATTAGGTCACTTTTTCTCCTGATAAGTGTTCGATCATTGACTCTTCTAGGAATTGCGTGATGGAAGGTATGCGCTCAACTGATAATTGTTATTTCATTGTTCCTAGTTCTGAATTGTTATGTAATAGAGTTAAACTTTATGAAATTGAAATTTGGCATCAGCGGATGGGACATGTTAATTTTCGTGAATTAACAAAAATTACTAAGAGTGAAATTGTTAAGGGAGTCCCTAAGCTTGGTTATGCAAAAGGGATTGTGTGCGGATCATGTCAAAAGGGTAAACAAGTCAGATGTTAGCACAAAAAGACAAATGTCATTGGTATTTCTAGACATTTAAAGTTGTTGCATATTGATTTAATGGGTCCCACTAAGACAATGAGCTGATGGACGTCGGGTGTGTGCAAAATATGTGGTTAAAAACAACACCTTAACGACACTTTAGGTTTTACCCTTCTGCAAACGCATAGATTATTGTAGACAGTTTTGCTTGAGTAGGGGAATATCAATCCCACAGAGACGATGATTGTTCACTTTAATAATTTAAAAACACTGAATTATAGTTTTTCAAAAAGAGTTTGATTTTGTGAATTATCTAATAATAATGAAAATAAAATAAAATAAAATGTAATAATAAATAATGGTTGTGATTCAGAAAGAGAGAAAACTAGGGTTTCCTCACTCCACGACTAACCGCATAATATAGTCCAAATTCTATTTCAATTGCACGAGGGTGATCAATTGACTGTGAATTAGGTCGCACCGCGCCAACAATTTGACCCCAAAAAGGATTACTCTCAACCGGATCGCGACAACCCATCTCAAGACTAAACTGATTAGTGCATGTCAACTACTAATAGAAAAGTAAATTAAAGCATGAAAATAAACTAAAACATGTTTATATCAGTTTGCCAGGGCATGACCAGTGTCAACCTAGGGTTTTGAGTTTTATGACCACCATTGTGTAGAAAATCACAGATTAAGCATCCGAGTTCTAGCCCATAGTGAATAATTGTGATTGTGTAAGATAAATATATTCGAAAAGTCTAAGACAAGAATCAATTCAAATATATAAACTTGTATCACGAATAAAAATGGTCTCTCATCTAACACAATCATCACAGTATAGTCACAGTTTCCCCTCTCTACAATTGAATATAAAATCAGAACTACATTACTTGGCTAGGGTTTTGCGAGAAAACCCTAGATACCGAGTTAGTTGATTATGGCTGAGAGAATCTGCATTGTTGGTGTAGAAACGTTCTCCATGGCCTTCTTATCCGGATCTTTAGGTCTGTATTGGTGGTTCTCTTCAATGGAAGAACTCTATGAATGAACGTGAGAACTCAGCCTCCAAAACTCAACTCCAAAAATAGATCTTCTTCAACCCCAAACTTAACCCTCTCATATTTATAGACAAGTGAGAGAAACCCTAATGGTTGCCCTTTTCTTTAATTTCATAATACATGAATAATCTCATAAAATCATATGTAAATATGTGTATAAGCCTGTATGTAGAGGTCTGGAATCACCGATCACTTGTAATATCGAAGTAGGGACAAAAGTGAAATTTTTTGAAACAGCTCCGAAACAACTTCAGCACGAAGAGGGATCACGTGACCACAAGGTAGGACCTACGCTCCTGGCCTACGCTTGGGCATAGGTCTAGGGCATAGGGTACAAACCACAACGTAGCTTAGGAGCGTAGCTTAGGTCCAATCTTCCCCTTTTTCTTTCTAACGACGTAGGGTATAATGCCTTTTTGCTGTAGAAACCCGTTTTTTCATATTTGAGCTAGACTGGTCGCCTTTGACTCCCGATGCTTTTTGGTGAAGTAATAATGTCTGAAAATGATATTTTTGCCCTTCCGGTGAGATAATGATGTCGGAAAATGACCATTTTGCCCTCTGGTAGCTCTTCTTTGCTCTGACACACCTCTTGATTCCTTTCTCGAGATAGAAATGAACACAAACTCAGTTAATTCATCAAGATTAGCTTTGTTTCTTCATTAAGCTCCTGGAACATGCTTACACACACAAACGAGGTAAAAATACCAAGTAACAGAATGTAAAGACATAACAAACGCAAGATAGGGGCAAAAAATTACCAATATTGAGCACCTATCATGAGCAAAGGAGGAAAGAAGTATATTTTTGTCATGGTGTATGATTACTCAAGATTTGCATGGGTTGAATTTCTAAGTAAAAAGTCTGGAGCTTCTGAAATTTTTAAGAGGATTTACTTAAGAATTCAGACTAAGAAGAATTGTTCCATTTCTAGAGTGGGGAGTGATCATGGAATGGAGTTTGAAAATTCAGAAATTGAAGTGGTTTATGATGAGAGAGGAATAAAACATGAATTTTTAGCACCAAAAACTCCATAACAAAATGGAGTAGTTGAGAGGAAGAATAGGGTTATTCAGGAAATGGCTAATGTTATGCTACAAGGTAGGAATGTTCTTAGGTATTTTTGGGCCGAGGTGGTGAACATAGTGTGTTACACCACAAACGGAGTTTATCTTAGGCATGGCACCTTAAAAACTCCTTATGAACTGGGGAATGACAAGAAACCCAATGTGAAATATTTCAAGGTTTTTGGAGCAAAATGTTATATTCTTAGAGATCATGAATCTATTAGGAAGTTCGAGTCTAAGAGTGATGAGGAAATATTTTTGGGTTATTTATTAACTAGTCGAGCATATAGGGTGTTTAACATTAAAACTTACACTATGCTAGAATCTGCTAATATAGTGGTTAATGACTCATGTGTTGATGAGTCTCTAACGTCTGCTGAGAAGGAAGATGGTGAGCTGTTCTTTATATTGGATAATGGTTATTCTGAGGTTGATAACAAGGACAATGTGGTTAATGATGATACTTCAAATCTTGCAAAATCACATGATCAAATTGGTGATGTTCAGCCTACTCCTTCTAAGGAAACATCTGCAAGGGTAAAATTGTATCATCCTTTGGATAATGTTATAGGATCTGTTGATCAGATGATGGTGACACGGAGAAAGGCTAGGAATGAGGTTTCGTATGCATGATATACATCTTCCATCGAACCTAAAAATGTCAAAGAAGTTCTTCAAGATAATGAATGGATAAATGCTATGCAAGAAGAAATTCAGTAGTTTGTTAAGAATGATGTGTGGTATCTTGTGCCTAGACCGAAAGAGATAAACGTGATTAGTACCAAGTAGATTTTCATGAATAAAAAGGATAAAAATGGTATAGTTGTTAGGAATAAGGCTAGGCTTGTTGCTCAAGGATATACTCAGATAGAGGGTATTGATTTTGATGAGACTTTCTCTCCGGTGGCTAGGCTTGAATCTATTCGGATTTTGTTTGTTATTGCTTGTCATCTTGGATTGAAGTTGTATCAAATGGATGTGAAGAGTGCATTTTTGAATGGTGTTCTTCATGAGAAAGTATATGTGGAGCAGCCCAAAGGATTTGAAGATCCTCATTGTCCGAGTCATGTTTACAGGCTGAAAAAGGCTTTGGATGGGCTAAAGCAAGCTCCTAGAGCTTGGCATGAAAGGTTGACTGATTACTTGTTGGGAACATGTTTTGTTCGAGAGGGAGTGGACAAAACACTGTTTATTCAGAAAATTGAGAGTGATACAGTTATTGCTCAAATCTATGTTGATGATATTGTATTCGGTTCCACTTCTGATCAGCTTGTTTATTATTTTGGAGATCAAATGAAACATGAATTTGAGATGAGCATGATTGGTGAATTGAACTTCTTTTTAGGGCTTTAGGCTAGTCAATTAAGTGATGGGATTTTTGTTTCTCAAACTCGTTTTGCCTTGGAATTAGTAAAGAAGTTTGGTTTGGAAAAGGCTAAGGATGCTCGCACTCCTATGAGTATCAGTGTCAAGCTTAACATAGATACTATAGGTAACGATATTGACCCTATACTTCATAGGAGTATGATTGGGAGTTTGTTGTATTTGACTGTCAGTTGACCTGGCATAGCTTTTAGTGTTGGTTTGTGTGCACGTTACTAGGCAAGTCCTAAGGAATCTCATATTACTGCTGTAAAAAGGATTATCAAGTATGTTAAAGGGACAGTGAATTATGGACTGTGGTATCCATAAGGTACTAATACTAATATCGCATCCTTTTCTGATGCTGATTGGGCCGGTAATGTCGATGATAGAAAAAGTACTAGTGGAGTGTGTTTTTATGTTGAAAATTGATTAGTTGTTTGGCATAGCAAGAAGCAAAATTATGATTCCCTTTCCACTGTTGAGGCTGAGTATATAGCAGTTAGTAGTTGTTGTACTTAGGTTTTGTGGATGCGTCAGATGTTGCAGGATTATGGTTTTTCTCAAGGTACAATGACTGTGTTCTGTGATAACACGAGTGCAATAAATATTTCTAAAAATCTTGTTCAACACTCTAGGACAAAGCATATAGATATTCCACATCATTTCATTCATGATCTTGTTGAAGATGGTATAGTGTCTCTAAAGTTCATATCCACAGATTCTTAGTTGGCAGATATCTTTACAAAACCATTAGATTTTCAAAAGCATGTTAGTCTTAGGAAATCTATTGGTATGCTTTCTTTAAAATATATATCTTCGTATCTATCATTCTAGGAACACATTGCATTTTTTTTTCCTGAAATTGATAGGTAATCATGCATTTGTATTATTTTTATTCATGCATGCATTTTATTTTGAAATAAATGAGAATAAATTTTTTGAGACTATTGAGCTTGGCTACAGTACAAAAGTTGTCATATTTTATTATATTTTCACATTTAATTGTCTCATTATGCATATGTGAAGTAGAGGTATCAGTCTGACCTAAGATTTTTGGATGATCACTTGGCATGATTATTTTATGTTACAAAACTTTAATCTTAGGTGCTAGTTGTTTCGGTAATGATTATAATGTTTGTTGAATCTTTTAATTTTTTTATTTAACCCGAAGGGTATGAAGGTTCATGAGTTATGCTAGATTGGTCTATGCATGAAATATTTTTTGCATGTGTATGAATGTTGTGGTGATGTTGAAAAAATGAAAGAATGAGATGTTTAAAATATAAAAATGCAAAAAGTAGTTATTCAATCTAAGTAACTGGGCCTCTTGCCTCAGTAAGCATTGAGTGTTCGCGTAAAAAGGGGAGAAGACTAATGAACAAAAATCTCATGGAAAAAGCTCGGGCCCAATTGGTGGGGACTAAAAATCCTCGTTGGAAAGTCCGGAGCTTAGAAAGACAAAAAAGGATATGGTGAAAAAGTTGAAAAGATGAAAAGGAGAAAATTGTGTGACAAAGAGAAAGTATTTTTTTGTTGTCTTCTAGTTTGGATCTTGGATTGAATTATCATTACGGTTGGTAGGGAGATTATCAGTTTTAGTATGTATTGTTTTCATCTTGTCTTAGTGCTTGCACTTGAGAATATTCATATATATTTATTTGCAAAACTTGACTTGTGCATTATTGAGTTTACAAGGTATGTGTACTGATTTTATTCTATATCGCGTGTTTAATGATCGAGTTAAATATGAGAATATGATGTGTTAATGATTGGATTTGTGTCTTTACTGCCTTGCTCATAGATTTCTAAAAACAAAAATATTTTATTTTATTTTTATTCAAGACATTTTGCATTCATGCATTAGTAGTAGGGTCATACATAGTAGAGATTTCTGTTACATTGAGAATTTGGATATGATCTGATAAGAGTTTTGTATCTTGGTGTTTTTCCTTGAGTACTTCTTGCATCTCTACATTGCTGTTATGACATATACTCTCTTTGCTTGACATTTCAGTTACAAAAAGGGGGAGAAGTATTAAGTGTGGGGGAGAGATTGTTTGATTAAGAGGGGGAAGTATTTAGCAAGGGGGAGAATGATGATCATTTTTTTGTGTGCATTGTTGGTATGGTTTTATGATGATCATTATGTTGTTTTATATTTGTTTTCCACACATGCGTTTAATGGTTTATTCAGTGTTGTGGTTACAGGTTTGGTAGTTCGTCATGAAAGAAATGTGACAATTTATATCTATGTTTGTTGGTGTGTGTTCATAGGTATAGATGTTATGTTATTATTTGTGAGACTATATTGTAAAACATGGTTTTGTCTCAGAAATGCCAAAGGGGAGATTGTAAGAAATTTTTGTGTATTGTTTGTTTATGGCATGTTCTAGACAATAACCATGTTGAGTATTAGATAGGTCGGTTTGGTTTCAACGACGTCTACAAGCTTTGTCAAAAGCAGAATCAAGCATTGAAGTAATGAATAATACAAGTGAAGCAAAAAAGTGAGCATATTAAGGAAAAATGTCTCCTGGAGGGCGAAAACAATATTTTTCGAAGCCGTCACTTCAAGCAAAAAGTATCGTGGCTTCAAGAGGGTCATTTTAGCGTAGTTGCGAAGAAAAGTAGTTTTAACAAAAATTCCTACGCTTTCAGTTTCAAAAAGTGGTTGAAAAACACATTTTTATGCTTGGAGGTACGCTTAAACCTACACTTGAAGCGTAGGCTCAAACGTAGCCGCGACAAGATTTTGGGTAAATTTTGCTACGATGTCTGATTTGTCCATGGGTTGATTTTATGATATGTCCACGACTTATATACATCAAAGTGGGTATTATATACATTATATTCACCAGAACATAGGGTTTGGATGTGAAATTATGAGAAAGGGCAAACTTAGGGTTTGGATCATCATTGTCTATAAATACCCAAGTCTTCAACAAGAGAAGACACGTCTTTAAGAATTCTCTGCAAGTTTTCTACAGCTTCATCTTCTTCTACAGAGATATACATATGGTGAGAGAATATTATTGAGTGATTAGAGATACACAAGTTCTCTCTTATTATTGGACGTCTTTAATCGTGCTTCTGCATCAACGATTTCTATGCACGATTGAATGGTATAGTTGCTGAAAAATTCACACACCGTTTATAGCAATGTGGTTACGTTGATCCGTTAAAGAATGAAACCGTCTAAGTGCGGAGATCGAAACAGTAGGTTTCGTAGTGATTTTGATTTGTTAAGAAGTAGAGCCGTTAGAGTACGGATATTAGAGCGAAAGCTTCGTGGAGCGTAAGTGAATCTTTTCTTTTAGACGTCGAGTGAAGAACAATAAATTACAGCAATTGTAAGTTCTGTTTTCATAGAGTCTGTACAATTTCTCTATTCATAGTGCATCAAAACCCGAGCGTATCCGTGGGTTTTTCTTGGAGTCTTCCAAGGTTTTCCACGTAAAAATCTCTGTGTCTTCTCATGATTTAAATTTCTGCACTTATATTCATATTTACTTTATTGATCTATTTTGAGAATTGAATTGAGAATTAGGGTTTGTGACTAATTAAAATTGAATTTTTGATAAATAATTTTAATTGTTCATAAAATCGACAAAAAACCTATTCACCCCCTTCTAGGCTGTTTTCACTATCGTCTAGGTAATTTCATATATCTTCCAATTCTTTCTTGTTTAGGGTTTATTCAATTGTGTTTCTACATCGATGATCTTATGCATGATTGGATGACCTAGATTCTAAAAAATCTACACACCGTCGATTACAACGTAGTTGCTTTGATCCATTGAGAAATAGAGTCGTCTGAGTGCGAAGATCTAAGCAGGAGACTTTGTGGTTATTTGATCCGTTGAGAACCGGAGTCGTCAGAGTACGGAGATCGAAGCAAGAGCTTTGTGGAGCATGAGTATATCTAGACTTTCAGACGTCGAGTGAAGAAAAACAAGTTATAGTGGTTGTATGTTCTATTTTCATAGAATCTGTACAAATTCTCTAATTCATAGTGCATCGATACCCGAGTGTATCCTTGGTTTTTACTTGGAGTATTTCCAAGGTTTTCCACATAAAAATATTTGTGTCTTCTCATGATTTATTTTTTGCACTTATATTTATGATTGCTTGATTTAATTTGATTAGAGAATTAGGGTTTGTGACTGATTAAAATTGAATTTCTGCTATATAATTTTAATTGATTATAAAATTGACAAAAAGCCTATTCACCCCCTTTAGGCTATTTTCATTGATCGTCTAGGTAATTTAAGAAGAGAAAAGGAAAAAAGAGAAGAAAAGGGTGTGAAGGTGTTGTGTGCACTAGGTGAGGGTGTTATGTGCGCCTAGGTAATATTTTCCTAATGATTACCTTCTCTCCATGGACGTAAGCCAAAGTTGGGGCTGAACCACATTAAATATTGTGTGTTATGTGAGTGCTTGTGTGTGAGAGTAAAAACAGGTGTGGATGATCTTGAGCGAGATTAATTCCTAAGTGTGATGGGAATTAATTCCTAATAAGTGGTATCAGAGTAATCCAAGTAGAACCAAATCCATATCTGAGTCTTCGGAAAAAGCAGATCGGCATCAGAGAGTTCACGGTTGAAGCGAAATGAAAGAAACAACAATCTGGTCAATTTCGGATCTCGACGGGTGGTCGAAATCAAAATCTAAGCACACCAGGAAAAACGGCTCAACGAGACGAAGCCATTAGTGTCAAGCGCATCGCCAAAAATAATTGCACGTGCCCCCATGCATTGCCTGAAGTTCCGGCCATAATTTCAGCTCCCACGCGCAACAGTTTATGTTCGGACCTATTTCGTGGAGTATCGTTGATCCAAACCAGACATATAATATATCAACAAAAAGCTCTTTCAAAGGCGAATGTTTTAGCGCAAAAATCAGCCCAATATAGATAAGCATGCACCCGCACACACCCCAAGAATTCTTTGAAGTTGTCAGTAATTTTTTATTTTAGTGATTTCTTAGTTTGGTCATTTCAGGCTCATTTTAAGTTTGATTCAAGCTCAGTCATAGGCAAATTTGGGGTTTTGAACTGTTTTTGACGCAAATGCGCAGTCGATTTTGTGTGATTCGACTCCGAAAATATTCGATCTTGGTTGTGGCTGTTTTTACTTGTGAAGATGAAAAAGATAAACATAATGAAGTAGATGAAGAAAATTAAGTGATCATGTAGAAGGCGCGGTGAAAATGATGTTGAAGATGATGATGAGGAAGATGAAGATGATGAAGTAGATGAAGTGATCGCGGAGAAAGGTGCAATCATGAAGATTGTGATGAAGAATGATGAAGAAGCGCGGATAGTCGCGGTGTAGCATGATGCGCGTATCAGCGGGAGAAGACCAATGGTATACGTCAAATCCATCATGATATGATGGTGTTTGAATGTGGATCTGTAATTTGCAAGGTTAAGATGTCTTTGATGATATAGTGCAGTGAAGTTGAAGTTCGGGCAGCAGACGCTAGTTTGATAGTGCACCGAAGAAGCTGTTTTTCTTTAGTAAATGGGCTGCTTTAAAAATATCATCTGAAGATTGGTTGTTATATTGGCCAAAGCTTTGATATTAATCTCTGCTAAATAGTGAAACCAAAACAATTTTTTTTTCCTTACACTTTCAATTTGTCTTCCTAAGGATAACTTATTAATTCATGATTTGTGGTTCCTCAGTCGGTGTTAGTGAAGTTGAAGCACTATTTGAACTATTCAAGAGCATTATCAGTTCCTTGGTTGATGACTGACTAATAAAAAGGTAATGGGAATCTATGCTTACTAACAAGACACCCCTCTGTCTCCTTTTTTTAACATATGGATCATTTATGTTGCATGTATCAAGATACTCGTATTTCATTATGTTAAAGAGCATAGTTTTGCTTTGCATCTTCCTCGTTTATCACCTGCAGATATCACTAATTTTCATGCTTTGCTATTATAATTCTACATCTTAAGATCATCATCATTCTATTGCCAATCTAAAATGAAACTGGAGATTGTCTGCAGTGTACTCTATCCTTTTGTCTGAATTGGTACTTGGACAGTCCATTCATTTTTTATCTGTCTCCAGATTATACCAGTCGATACTCGATGTATCTAAGAAATCTTAATTATTCTTCTCAATGATGCAGAGGAACTGAAAAACCTTGAAGTTAACCTCTCTTTTCCCCAAATGCTACTGATGGATTTTTCAAGTTCATTCTAGTGTCTCTATTATGGACATTGAATTGCCAAGATAAAGGTCTAGGAGATGGAGAAACTCTGGTTGATGGATGAGTTTGAGCACTAGGGACTTGAACAGGAATGATTAATTTCATAATATCTATTCTTCAGTAACTTAGTTTTCTTAGAGTAATTAACATCTTAAGATTTCTAAGAAATATTTGTTCAACATCCCTTCTTTCATTTTCATTTTGATAGTCTCTACGATTACACGGATTATACCTATTTACACAAATCCATTATATTATTCTAGTTCTCATATATAAAATGTGAAAATTATGTTGTGGGTAATAGCTCTTTTTCAGAAATTGTATTGTTTGTTGAATATGCAGGAAGAATTTCAATAAAATGTGAAAATTAGGTTATGGGCAATTGTTTTGTTAGTTCTGTTTTGTTAGACTCAATTCTGTGTTGTTCAATAATTATATTTTAGTTTTATATGATGTCTTTTTTCAGGTTCATTGTGGGTGGTCTGCATTGTAATTTTGGAGTTCTTCTACACTGGTTCCAAAGTATTTAGCATCTGTTTTTGCAAACTGTGCAAACAAGGGTATGCCCTTTTCCTCTTCCTTAGTCATATACAATTTTCCACTTTGTCCAGGAAGAAATAATTTCTTGCAACCCTGCATTAAGTTATTAGTGTGTGTAAATGGGATTAATTTTGTTCAGTCTTAAGAAGTTGGATGTGATAGTTGCCAATGAATTCTTTTGAGGAAGAACCCCCTCTCAAAAGTAAGTGGCATTGAATTTCATTGAATTTTAGTGAAGTTATAATAAGTCTTACATAGAAGACTCTTGTTGTTTAAGATTTTTTTTCAATTGTCATTAATTAAAATATTGATCAAATTTGTAGCAAAATGTTGAGTAGCATCAATAGTTCAGTGTTGAGAATCGAATTTTTTCAATTGTCATTAATTAAGAACATAGGGTTGTGAATTTGTGTTTTGTCTTCTGGCCTTTATGGTCTAGACTTCTTTTGTCTGATGACCTACTCCTTTTTTTTATATTAGCGACTTGACTGTTGAGAATTGAGGTCTTAAAAGTACCCAACAGAGCAATTTTAAAGCCTCTTTTTCTTGATTCTAATGCCGTATGAGTTTATGATATTGATTGGTCTCACACTTATTATAATGTCATTCTTTGTTATAATTATTATGAGAAATTTTCATTTTTTATATTTTTATTTCAGGTTGCAATTAGAAATGATGATGATTGGAAGATTTTTGAAGATTGTATACGGAATCTTGAGGATGATAGTCGAGGATTTTTCGTTGTAAAAAAAACATTTTTTTTCTTTAAGGATTTGTTATGAATTCCAAGGATTCTAGTATGTTGTTTTTTCCTTATTATTGAGACATAATAACACTCAATCTTATTGGATATTATAATGAATGTAATTCATTTTTTTTATTTGATGTGTTGTGGCAGAATTTATTTTGTTATTAGTTTTTATTTATGAATATATTGAATTGATGGTGATTAAACAATTGCTATCTTTTATAACAACAATTTTAAGTGTTGCTTGCTACTATAAAATGTTGTTATTGTTGTCCTTTATTGCAGCAAGTTTAAGTGCTACTATAAGTGCTTCCTTTTATTGCAGCACTTAAAATTGTTGCTATGAAATAGCGACACTGGTTGTGGCAGCAATTAAAATTGCTGCATGTAAATATTGTTAAGAAGTTATGGCAGCAATTTCTTGACTTATAACAACAATTAAAATTGCTGCTAAAGACGAAATTTGTTGTAGTGAACCTCTTATTTTAGTTAATGATACTTATCTCATGAATTTATTATACAATTAGAGGCGCATCTTTCACAACGACCTAGACCAACGACCTAGACGATGACCACCATAAATAAGAGAGGAAGGTAAGCCAAAAAATTAAATATAAAGTCTTGCTTGACCTAAATGAGATCAAGTACTAACTTGACCGTCGAAGTGCACCGGCGGGTGTCGGCCGTCATTTCTATTGTTATGTAGGAATGGTCCTCGACACCGGATCATGCAGATTTTCACACCAATAGTTGGCACCGTACATGAGAACCGTTTGGTTACCTAAAGAAGCATGGTATTGCTACGATGTGGCTTAGTGCTGGCGAGGGACATCAGTACAAGATCCCGGTCAAAGTAAAGTGTTCAAGGAACACCTAGGCTACTTGAGTGACAACGAACATGTCATATGTTGGAACGACAAGTCCAAGCCTTGCACAAAGGTCTGGATCAATAAGCTCATGTTTGCAGCTACTATCTATTTCATTTAGAATGAGAGGAATAAGGGGATTTTTCAGAATGAATTCTGTACTGCTGAGGATGTGAAAAGTAAGGTGGTTTATGGTGTTAGAGGATTTGTTTGCCTTCTCTCTGGCTTTGAAGCTTCGCCTCTTAATCAATGGCTAGTTTAGGAGTGGTTTCTTCCTTCGTCTTTGCTGATGTGATGAGGCTGGAGTATCCGTTTGATTGCTGGTGTATGGGTGTGGTACTGATTGCTCTTGCTGTTGTAGGTTGGGTTCCTTTTTGGGGTTCTTCTGCATGAGTGTATCAAGAGGCCTTAAGATGGTGCAAGTTGTGGCTAAGGAAGGATAATGAGCTTGCTATTTCGATTAGCTTAGTTTGCTCTAGTATAGTTCATACTATTTTGTTTTGGTTTAGCATTGTCAATGTCTATTTCTTTTTTTATTTGGTGGATTTTTGGTTTCCACATAGCTACTCTTGTGAACTAGGGAATGCCCTAGGAGTGTTGTAAGGCCTTTAGCCTATTTTCATATCTTATATATAAGTTGATCTTTTAAAAAAAAAAATGTCTAGATCAATTAATCCAACAAAATGCAACGAGTAGTTAACCTACGTGGATTGTCTTCATGAAAGAATAGGACAACTCGTGTTGATGAGATGGCCAGCCACTTACCCCTTCATAGAGAAGCAAGAAAAGGGGATCATCGAGATAAAAAATAAGGGGAACATTTGAAATTAGTAAGCGGAGAAGGTCGTTGAACGAATGATGCGGTCGCGGAAGATAAGTGTGAAGTTTTCTTGGGAAGCACAACCTCTGCGACAACAGCTACAACAAACGTTATAAATTGGGGGCAGGCGACATAATTCAAGTATGTGGGTAATGTAAATGTAGCCCTGGGAAATGTAAAAGTAATCCCTGTGACATAGTTCCTAAAAAATGTAAAAGTAGTTCCCGTAAAATTTTAATCGGAAATGTAAAAGTATTACCTTGGAATTGATGAAAAGTCTGAGAAGACCAGCTACATACCTATTCATAGTGAAGCAACATAAGGGGTCATTCAAAAATAATGTTCGTTGCCTCTGCGACAACAGGCAACGAACATTATAAATTGGGAGCTTTTTCTGTTTGGTTGGATGGAAGAGAGGAGAGAAAAAGAAACAGATAATTCACTTTTCTCCTATGTAGAGAAGAGAATAGAGTGTTAGGAATTGTTCCTTGAATTGTTTTTACTATTTTACTAATCATTGCTTACAATATAACTGTATGATATACCTAATATGTATTATGGATAATAATGTAATATATGCTCCTTTATGTAACACTTCTTTCAGTTCTTTATTTTTATACTCCAGTGAGTTGGTTTTGAATTGTTTTGTAATTTTACCATATTTAATTCGTTATTCATGTCTAAACTAATTCACCAAAAATATTTGTGCGCTATGCATATTACTGCTTAGCATTTATTCGGTGAAAATTGTCAAGTGATTAATAATTCTTTTAGGGTACAGCATGATATATATTTTTTAATATATTTATCCTGACAGGAATTATTTAAGGGCAAACCTCAACGCAATGGTCATATTTGTAACATTGTAACTTAGAGGTTATGAAGTTTAAATATAATTTAATTGAGAAAATACGATAGAGGTTCAAGTCTCCAAAATTTACATTTAAGAAAAAATTTAGTCAAATTAAATAACCTTCCCTCTAAGAAAAAAACAGAGTCATGAACATGTTAGGCAACAGATTTAAGTATACTAATTACTAACCTTTGTAATTAAATTCATTGTGAAAAAAAATCATTTATGAATTCAATTTTCGATTTAACTAAAATGTAATATTTCAAAAACCAAATGCTATCAGCTGAGATCTCCTACCTACCATTTCTGGTTACACAATGTGCATGAGTAACAAACATTTGTTATTTGTTTTTGTTAATTTGCTACAAATTCCAAATTCATGTGGTATTACTTGCAATTTATAGGTACTTTAATCGGTATGCTTACCAAGGTTGTCAGAATCGGGTTCTAGCTAGAATCGTTTTGGGGTCCATTGAATCGGATCATAGAATCGTAAATAGAAGATTCTACCTAAACGTATTAATTTTTTTTAAAAATATTAAGTATTAAATATTTAATTTAAAAGTATAAATCATATTAGAATTTTTAAAATTTTCTAATACATTGGGTCTTTAAATATATTTTCTCATAAATTTAGGTCATATATTGGGATATTAAACTAAATCATTAAGATTTTATGCATTTCATATGGAGGGCTTAACCGTCCAACCATTATTTTAACGTAGTAGAATCGTGGTAAAATCGTAAAATCGTACAGAATCGTATAGAATCGTATGATCGTAAGATTTTTTCCAGTTAGAATCGAGATTCTGACAATAATGATGCTCAACCAATTGTTTGTTGGGATTTTTTGGGGAAAAAAATATTTGGTGGAGTCTCCAATCAACATGGAAAAAAATTATTATAATCTGATAATTTTTCTTTTTTTCTTACTTAATTTAAGCACACACGTGAAGATTGAGTGTTAATGTGTTGTTCAAATCATTATATATTGGTCCATATAATGATGATTGCGAAAATGGTATTATGATCAGAGTAGTATGTTTAATTCGAATCTTCATCGTTCTATAAAACTAAGTGCTTGTTTGGTAGGCGGTGTGGAGTTGGTTTTTGGTTTTGGTTTGGTTGGAGTTTGTGTGGTTTTATTTTGGTTACAAACCATGTTTGGTGCAGATGGTTTTGGTGTGAGAAAAAGTGATGCTCAAAAACAAAACCATGTTTGGTAGAGTTGATATGGGTTAAAATTCTGAATATTAATATATTAATAAATATTAATATTAATATATTAAAATATATTAATATATGAGTTTCACATTTTATTTATTAATAAATATTAATTTTATTTATTAATAAATATTAATATATGAGTTTTAAATTTTATTTATTAATAAATATTAATATTAATATATTAATATTAATATTTTTTAATATATTAATATATTTAATTTTTCATAAATATTAATATTAATATATTAAAATATATTAATATTTTTTAATATATTAATATTATAATATATTAATATATTTAATTTTTCGAAATATTTAATTTTTCATAAATATTAATATTAATATATTAAAATATATTAATATATTAATATTAATATTAATATTTTTTAATATATTAATATATTTAATTTTTCGAAATATTTAATTTTTCATAAATATTAATATTAATATATTAAAATATATTAATATATTAATATTAAAATATATTAATATTAATATTTTTTAATATATGATGATAATTCAAATATACATTTAACAAATTAATATTAATCTAAATAAATCATGCTATACAGATTCATACATCATCAAATAAAACTACTCTAACATGGCTCTGATACCAAATTTGCGGAAAGAGAAAGATCAGATACTTACAAATTGGAAAGAGAAAGATCAGATACTTATAAATTACTCAGAACTGCAAACTGCAAATCTTTATTATATATATTGTGGATGATTACAGACCAAAGGAGAGAAAAGACTCAAAGCAGAGCCAAGGGAAAAACACTCTGAAAGAGAAAAAACCTTATTGAAGAAAACGTTACAATAAAGGTAAAAGTCATAGCAATAATAAGGAGTCCAAACCCAGAACAAATTCTAAGCACAAGGGTAAAGGTAGCTCTAAAATTAATGCTAAATGTTATAAATGTGGACGTATTGGTCATTATGCCAACAAATGTAAAACTAAGGCTAAATTAGTTTTACATTCTGCCCTGACTCAAAGCAGAGCCAAGGGAAAAACACTCTGAAAGAGAAAAAACCTGAAAAACAATAGAAATACTTGCCCTTATATAGAACAAGCAAGGGAAAGTAAAGGACAGAAGGCATCTCTCGGGAACACAACTGGGCCCCATCGACAGAGACAGCGAACTAACTTTACTAGACCAGATCCTTATTTCACGCAACTTTTCCCACAAAAGTGAGTAGTGATTGGAGGTGAAAAATGGACCGACACCCAAAAGCAGATCTCAATTATCTGCGAGATAAAGATACAATTATCAAAAACGACAAAATGATAAAAGCCTAACATAAATGCTGTTGGATGTCATGGCATGCGTCATGGCTTGTGAAATGGGCCCTTGGGGGCTGAGGTGGAGACAACAGTGATCATGGCATCCCAATAGTCACCCATGGTGGCCTCACCCTCATCATCGAGCTCATCCTATGGGTTCTGGGCTTCACCAGCAAGACAGGAGTAGGCATTATTGTCCTCCTGACTGGCCATAGACAGATCATCAAGAACAGAATCTGGAACGGCAGAAGAGGAAGGAGCGAAAGAACTCATGAACTGGTTCTTCATAAATTCCATGCATTTGACCATTAACTCTGATTCCCCTAAATTGGGGAACTGGAATTCTGAAAGAGGACTTAATTTCCTCAAATGGATTGGAGGCTGGTTTGATTACCAGTTGAGATTGTTGCACTTTCTCAACATAGACAGTAGTTTTCTCAATAATTTGGGTAGCCAATTCCTCAAGAGAAACTGATGACCACCAACGATAAGAAAACTCACGATAAAAATTCACGAGTTAAGAAATCAGGTAAAGAGTTAGACTCTCCCTTAATATATTCAATATCAAAATCAAATGCAGAAAGATCTACTTGCCATCCTGCAAAAATCTGTTTGGAAGCAATATTTTTAATATCTTTTTTCAAAACTTGTTTTGCTGCACTGCAATCAACTCGAACCAAAAAATGTTGGTTAAGTAAATCATCATGAAATTTATAGACACATACCCCCATATCCTTGATTGGACGCATCAGTTTCAACAATTTTAGACCATAAATGATTAGCTAAAGATAAACAAGGTAATTGTTTAGCTTTAAGCTTGATCTTTTTTATAGCTTCAGTATGCAAGTTGGACCAAGGAAGAGGATTTTTCCCTAATCTTTGGTACAAAAGAGCACTATCCTGAGCAAATTTCTGATAATAATCAGAGATATAATTCAAGCTGCCAAGAAATCGTTGGAGCTGAGTTTTATCTGTGATTTCATCAGGAAATTTAGAAGGAAATTCAATACTTCGATCAATAGGAATAATTTTTCCCTGATTAATAATATGACCTAAAAAACGAACTTTATCTTGAAAAAATTTCATTTTCGGAGCAGATATAACTAAACCACTGCGTTTCAAAACATCTTTAAGAATTTTCAAATGTTTGAAATGCTGATCAATTGATTTAGAAAAGACAAGAATATCATCAATATAGACAATCACAAAATCTGAATAAGGATTGAATATATCATTCATGACATGTTGAAATTCAGAAGGAGCATTTTTTAACCCAAAAGGCATAACGTTCCATTCATAATGACCAAAAGGGACAACAAAAGCAGTTTTATATCTGTCTTTAGGATTAACCTGAATCTGCCAAAAGCCAGAATTCAAATCAAACTTTGAAAATAAAACAGCAGTATTGAGTCTATCCAACAGATCCTTTTTATTTGGAATTGGATAACGAATCCATTTTAAAACATCATTTAAAGGTTTATAGTTAATAACCAGTCTGGGAACACCTCTTTCCTTTTCAGAATGTTTATTAACATAAAACGCAGTACAACTCCAAGGAGAATTACTTGGAACAATTAAATTCTTATCAAGAAGGTTTTGGATTTCTTTCTTACATAAGTCCATATAGTCATTTTTCATTTGACCTGCACTGGCTTTTGTAGGAATAAATCTTTCTTCAAAGCTTTCTTCATAAGGAAGAGAAACAATATGTTTCTGACGATCCCAAAAAGCATTAGGGATATCACTACAAACTTTAGAAAGAAATTGATTCTGAATTGTTTGTATTCCAGTTTGGATGTAAATCAACATTAGACTTTCTTGAACTAGAGAGAATAGAGACTCTATAGGGAGGAATAGAACTCCTAAGAGAAGACTCTCTAGTAGAAAGACTACGAGACAAAATTTCTGGTTGTTTAAAATTCAAAACAACTTCACCATCAACATGTAGAATTATAGAATTAATATCATGATGAATTAAAGGTCTTGGAGGAACAGCATTCTGTATCGTCCAAGTGTCAGGGAAAACAACTTCATCCCAGGGGATCATCCTAGGGGTAGCAACCTTAGAAGTCATCAGATTGGTGTCAATTAACACAGTTTGTCCTGAACTAGACATGGTTCGAACTTTAGGACATAAGGTATTGAGGACCTTATATTGGATCCTATAGTTAACACATATTAATTCAGTTCCAGGCATGTAATTATACCCATGAGTTTGAATACGAAGATTAATTGCTTCATATAAATTAGGATTGATAGAGACAAATTGGGGAAAACATTGAAATAAACTGGTCCATGACTTAGACTAGTTTCAACAACGCCCATCAAGGAGTGTCTAAAATCTAGACACCTACCATCTCTTAAAGTAGCCTGAAGAGCAGTATTCATACCAAGTAAGGTCAAAGGCCTAAATGCAACCTGTATTAACCCTATATGGATAAATTTATAATTGGAACCATAATTTTCCAAATCTTTTGGACTCAACAGTTTAAGTGTAGTGTCCTGATCATCTAGACCTATGGTCTGTTCCATGGTTTTAATTTCCATGGTGCTTATCATTTTCGAAAATACCATATTTATATATGGTTTTGGGTTTAACCCTAGGAATTGTCCAGTCATTCATTAACTGGTTTTGTTTATCAAAAGAAATCAATTCTTTGTTCTTCGTGGAAGAACTGGAACTACTCATGAAGAATAGGTTTGATGATATATGAAAAATTATTGGGTGATTTAAAAAATTAATCTTAAAAAGCTAAATGGTTACTCAAATTATCATGATTCATGTTAAACCGATAGTTACTCGACTGTCAACGATTTATGGGAAACACGGTACAAGGAGCAATCTAATGCAAAAATACCTAAACATTCCAACACGCGACTTTATGACGACCCATAACCTCATAATAAAATCATGATGATAATTCAAATATACATTTAACAAATTAATATTAATCTAAATAAATCATGCTATACAGATTCATACATCATCAAATAAAACTACTCTAACATGGCTCTGATACCAAATTTGCGGAAAGAGAAAGATCAGACAAATTTGCGGAAAGAGAAAGATCAGATACTTACAAATTGGAAAGAGAAAGATCAGATACTTACAAATTACTCAGAACTGCAAACTGCAAATCTTTATTATATATATTGTGGATGATTACAGACCAAAGGAGAGAAAAGACTCAAAGCGGAGCCAAGGGAAAAACACTCTGAAAGAGAAAAAACCTGAAAAACAATAGAAAGACTTGCCCTTATATAGAACAAGCAAGGGAAAGTAAAGGACAGAAGGCATCTCTCGGGAACACAACTGGGCCCCATCGACAGAGACATCGAACTAACTTTACTATACCAGATCCTTATTTCACGCAACTTTTCCCACAAAAGTGAGTAGTGATTGGAGGTGAAAAATGGACCGACACCCAAAAGCAGATCTCAATTATCTGCGAGATAAAGATACAATTATCAAAAACGACAAAATGATAAAAGCCTGACATAAATGTTGTTGGATGTCATGGCATGCGTCATGGCTTGTGAAATGGGCCCTTGGGGCTGAGGTGGAGACAACAGTGATCATGGCATCCCAATAGTCACCCATGGTGGCCTCACCCTCATCATCGAGCTCATCCTCTGGGTTTTGGGCTTCACCAGCAAGACAGGAGTAGGCATTATTGTCCTCCTGACTGGCCATAGACAGATCATCAAGAATAGAATCTGGAACGGCAGAAGAGGAAGGAGCGAAAGAACTCATGAACTGGTTCTTCATAAATTCCATGCATTTGACCATTAACTCTGATTCCCCTAAATTGGGGAACTGGATTCTGAAAGAGGACTTAATTTCCTCAAATGGATTGGAGACTGGTTTGATTACCAGCTGAGATTGTTGCACTTTCTCAACATTGACATTAGTTTTCTCAATAATTTGGGTAGCCAATTCCTCAAGAGAAACTGAAGACCACCAACGATAAGAAAACTCACGATAAAGAGTGGGAACCTTCAAATGGTCAAAATTACATTGTAATTCCCACTTTGAAATCCAAGGAATGCCAAATTCAGCAAAGAAAAGTAATTTAGAAAAACCTTCAGGAAGATTCTCCTGTCCTCTTAATTGAGGATGATGGACAGACCAAGAACTAAATTGTTCTCTGATAATATTAGGTAAAATATCAAGATCAGGGCCATATAAACGCCACCAGTAGAAAATCCAATTTGGATAGGAGGTTTTTAAAGATTCAGGGCAGAATTTAAAAAACCAAGTATGCTTGTATTTGACATTCTGATATAAAAAGGCATGTTTCCATGCTTCCTTATAATCCCAGTAATTGAAAGAAAACATTTTTCCAGAACGAGAAAAAGTCCTGGGTCTTGCAGGGTCAAGCCCCCAATCAGTGGGTTTCATTACCCTTTTAATGACAGCCTTGGAATAAGAAATTGGACTCTTAATCTTGTCGTCCGATTTTTCATAAGTATGGGTGATTATAACAGAATTAGTTTCCTTCAAAATCATTTCATAAACATATCTCTCTTTATTGAGAGGTGCACCATAATTTTGCACATCACCAAGATAACGGCGCTTAATCTCTCTTGGATCAGGCATCCATTGGACATCCTGTGGCTCCAAGGTTAAAACATATTGGTTAATCCTGTTATTAGGAATAAAAGGAGGAGGCTCCATGAGGAGAGCTTCCTTAGCAGAAGTAGGGACTTTATTTCCCTTGTTAGTCTGAAGGTGAGGGAAGATATCCTCATTAGTAAGATTCACTCTATTTGAATCCTTCTTCTTTTTGCCCTTGCCTTTATTGGCTAGGGTACCCTTAGAAGCGCCACTCATTGTATTCCCTGTAAAAATTCACGAGTTAAGAAATCAGGTAAAGAGTTAGACTCTCCCTTAATATATTCAATATCAAAATCAAATGCAGAAAGATCTGCTTGCCATCCTGCAAAAATCTGTTTGGAAGCAAGATTTTTAATATCTTTTTTCAAAACTTGTTTTGCTGCACTGCAATCAACTCGAACCAAAAAATGTTGGTTAAGTAAATCATCATGAAATTATAGACACATTTTACAATGGCTAAAACTTCCTGTTTAATTGTAGCATAATTGAGCTGAGCATTCTTCCAAGTACCAGAAGTAAATCGGACAAGCTCTTCTTTACCTGTGGAGGGATTTAATTGCTTCAAAATACCCCCATATCCTTTATTGGACGCATCAGTTTCAACAATTTTAGACCATAAAGGATTAGCTAAAGATAAACAAGGTAATTGTTTAGCTTTAAGCTTGATCTTTTTTACAGCTTCAGTATGCAAGTTGGACCAAGGAAGAGTATTTTTCCCTAATCTTTGGTACAAAAGAGCACTATCCTGAGCAAAATTCTGATAATAATCAGAGATATAATTCAAGCTGCCAAGAAATCGTTGGAGCTGAGTTTTATCTGTGATTTCATCAGGAAATTTAGAAGCAAATTCAATACTTCGATCAATAGGAATAATTTTTCCCTGATTAATAATATGACCTAAAAAATGAACTTTATCTTGAAAAAGTTTCATTTTAGGAGCAGATATAACTAAACCACTGCGTTTCAAAACATCTTTAAGAATTTTCAAATGTTTGAAATGCTGATCAATTGATTTAGAAAAGACAAGAATATCATCAATATAGACAATCACAAAATCTGAATAAGGATTGAATATATCATTCATGACATGTTGAAATTCAGAAGGAGCATTTTTTAACCCAAAAGGCATAACGTTCCATTCATAATGACCAAAAGAGACAACAAAAGCAGTTTTATATCTGTCTTTAGGATTAACCTGAATCTGCCAAAAGCCAGATTTCAAATCAAACTTTGAAAATAAAACAGCAGTATTGAGTCTATCCAACACATCCTTTTTATTTGGAATTGGATAACGAATCCATTTTAAAACATCATTTAAAGGTTTATAGTTAATAACCAGTCTGGGAACACCTCTTTCCTTTTCAGAATGTTTATTAACATAAAACGGAGTACAACTCCAAGGAGAATTACTTGGAACAATTAAATTCTTATCAAGAAGGTTTTGGATTTCTTTCTTATATAAGTCCATATAGTCTTTTTTCATTTGACCTGCACGGGCTTTTGTAGGAATAAATCTTTCTTCAAAGCTTTCTTCATAAGGAAGAGAAACAATATGTTTCTGACGATCCCAAAAAGCATTAGGGATATCACTACAAACTTCAGAAAGAAATTGATTCTGAATTGTTTGTATTCCAGTTTGGATGTCGTAATTTGACAACCGTTGATTGATATTCAAGGACATAATTTCCTTTTGCAAATAATTTATTTGCTTTTCTTTGAAAAATATATTATCACGGAGAGAATTGATATTCTTATTAAGGGGTTGTGTTATGAATTTAAACACAACTGAATTCCCTTGCAAAGTAGTAAAAATACCTGTAGAATCAATTTTGTCAATAGGCATTAACGATGTGAGAAAAAGGAGTACCCAGTATTACTGGTAAACTCATATTTTTGATTAACAAGAAAGTAGTTGGTAAACAAAAACCTTCATTACAAATATAAACTTTATTAAGTTTATAATTGATTTGCATTTTACTACCATTAGCACTTAAGAGTCCTTGGGTAGTTTTTTCAAAGTACTGTGTAGGAATCAAACCTTCCTGTATGCAATTTAAATCTGCACCACTGTCAACAAGAGCCATTAATTCAGGTAAAATATACTCTTCATTAATGACAATTTTAACATTAATATACCATTTTTGAAAAGTAACCTGATCAAGAAGACACAAATAATCATCCTTAACAGTTTCCTTTTCATTATTAGGTGAAACATTATTATCAGACTCAATTCTAGAGGAATTAAGAGAGGCCTGGGCTAATTGTAATTGAGTTATAATCAGCTCATTCTTAGACTGGTTAGCCTTTAATTGCTGAACCTCAGTTTTCAAAGTATTAACTTCCTGACGTAAGTCATTAATGTTAACAGGTCTTTGGGAACTTGATCCTTCTAACCTATTGAAAACTTATTTCATGGTAAAAGGTTGATTAGGAACCTTAATAGTATCTTTCTCATCCTTAATTTGATTCTGGTAACAAAACTCAATCATTTTAAGTTTAATTTGTGGATCATTAATTTGATCTAATAAATCAACAAAGGATTGTTGCTGACTAGTCAAGACATTAAGACTTAAACCATTCATTTCAACAATGGCCTTCCAATAGTTGGAAGAGCCTTCATTAGTACCACAGTTACAAGAACTGGTAGTACAAAGGGGAGCATCTTCAGATGAAGATGTGGAGGTTGACAATAACATAATATCATTGTCAGATTCAGAATCAGAAGAATTCTGATCAGAATCACTGGAATTAAGAAACAACTTACTCAATTGAAGCTTAAGACCAGGGTCGATCTCCAGGCTATCTAATTTAGCCTTAGTTTTACATTTGTTGGCATAATGGCCAATACGTCCACATTTATAACATTTAACATTAATTTTAGAGCTACCTTTACCCTTGTGCTTAGAATTTGTTCTGGGTTTGGACTCCTTATTATTGCTATGACTTTTACCTTTATTGTAACGTTTTCTTCGATAAGGCTTTTTATCTTTAGAAACTTTATCTTTCCTTTTATTAGGATACTCATGTAGGACATTGTAACCAAATTGGTCACAGAATTTGCCTAACTCCTTTCGACCAGAAAGGCGTTGAGACTTCAATTGGTGTCTTAATTTAAGATCATTACACAAAGAGAGACCTTCTTGTATAACAATACTAATTAAATCACCATAATTGTAATCATTGTAAGGGATAGACATTCCATTATGTTTATCCTTTAATTTCTTCCTAACTTTTTCAGCAAAGAAAGTTGGAAGACCATCAATGAACTTAGCTTTCCAATGCTCACTATTAGCATCAGTTCGTTGGGTAACTCTAGCTAAGAAAACATCCTTATACCATCTAAAATGGGTAAGGGAAGGACATTTAAGATTCTGTAACATTTCCCGGCCACGCTCATGGTTAATACCCTCACGACCGATCAAATGATGAATGATAGTTAATACTAATGTATAAACAACATCAGTAATAAATATGTCCTGATTAACTTCATTCTTAACAATCTTAACAGCATTTTGAATCTCATTTTTCTGATTTTGAGAGAGGATATTATCCCACCATCCTTTCAAAATACCAGTAAAACCACAGGTAATAAAAGCAACAATTTGTTGTTCAGTATTATCAGCAGTTTTACAGACAGTGATGTACATCATCATTTGATGAACCATCTCATAAATAGAATATTCAGATTTACCATCAATATTCCATTCATAGATAGTCTTAGAATTAAAAGAAACCTGCCCAAAAAGATATGCTTCTTCAAAAAGAATATCTTGAGGAGTATGCCATTGGTAGTAGTTACGACTGCCACCAATATCAGCATTCTGAGTCTTATTTTTTGAAAAATTGACTTTATTCAAATGCATGCTATTTGAAGAAATCAAAGATTGTTCAAAATCATTTATTTGATGAAGAGAAAGATCTAAAGTTTCATCTTCTATATCAGAATCATTCTGAGATAAAACATTTAACTTAAGATCCTTTAATTTTGCCAAAAGGACAGAATAAAATTCCTCACTGATTGGAGGAGAAGAAACAGGAGCTTTAAGCTTAAAACCTTTAACTTCCATTGGAGGTTTAACATAAGGATTAGTTAAAACAACGTTTTCTTCTATTTTGGTTTTAGACAAAATCATGGAATCAAGATTAGATTCAATTCGAGACAATTGTTTGCCAAATGTTTGAAAACACAAATTAGTGTAATTGTTTTGTTTGAAAATATTATGAAAATCTGTTGTAACAGGATCCTTACTAGAATTATTACCAAGCCTGACATAAGCAGTAGCTTCAATCGGTTTGGGAACAATCGAATCAGGGGAAGATTTACTGGAACCAGAAGACTCAATTTTCAAAGACTCTGGAGGAGGATGAACTGAGTAAATCACTTTTCCGTCAGAAGTAGTCCAAGTTTTAAGAAGTTTATCTAAAACAAGAACTGAAGGATTTTGAATACTATAATAGTAACAAAACCATTTGGCAAAAGGCACAATTTCTTTTGTCAAATCAATATAGTTATAAAACTGGGTTTTATAAAATTCAAGCTGTTCATCATTGAACATTCCAAAATACCAACTTCGAAAAGCTTTATATTCTGGTTTTTGAAAATCATCATTAATAGCATTTCTATCTATGATAAAAACCATTAAAAATTCAATTCAGATTCTGTAGGAGTGGAAGATTCCCTACGAGTATAAATACCATGCGGAATTTGCTGGTCAGAAATACGAACACCGTCTAAAGAAACATTTTCTTCAGATGATGCGTCATTATGTAAATCAACATTAGACTTTCTTGAACTAGAGAGAATAGAGACTCTATAGGGAGGA
This sequence comes from Cornus suecica, assembly GCA_963922005.1. Lineage (NCBI taxonomy): Eukaryota > Viridiplantae > Streptophyta > Magnoliopsida > Cornales > Cornaceae > Cornus > Cornus suecica. The sequence continues at coordinate 26,965,088 of OY998246.1, read as the reverse complement.
ATAGAACTCCTAAGAGAAGACTCTCTAGTAGAAAGACTACGAGACAAAATTTCTGGTTGTTTAAAATTCAAAACAACTTCACCATCAACATGTTGAATTATAGAATTAATATCATGATGAATTAAAGGTCTTGGAGGAACAACATTCTGTATCGTCCAAGTGTCAGGGAAAACAACTTCATCCCAGGGGATCATCCTAGGGGTAACAACCTTAGAAGTCATCAGATTGGTGTCAATTAACACAGTTTGTCCTGAACTAGACATGGTTCGAACTTTAGGACATAAGGTATTGAGGACCTTATATTGGATCCTATAGTTAACACATATTAATTCAGTTCCAGGCATGTAATTATACCCATGAGTTTGAATACGAAGATTAATTGCTTCATATAAATTAGGATTGATAGAGACAAATTGGGGAAAACATTGAAATAAACTGGTCCATGACTTAGACTAGTTTCAACAACGCCCATCAAAGAGGGTCTAAAATCTAGACACCTACCATCTCTTAAAGTAGCCTGAAGAGCAGTATTCATACCAAGTAAGGTCAAAGGCCTAAATGCAACCTGTATTAACCCTATATGGATAAATTTATAATTGGAACCATAATTTTCCAAATCTTTTGGACTCAACAGTTTAAGTGTAGTGTCCTGATCATCTAGACCTATGGTCTGTTCCATGGTTTTAATTGCCATGGTGCTTATCATTTTCGAAAATACCATATTTATATATGGTTTTGGGTTTAACCCTAGGAATTGTCCAGTCATTCATTAACTGGTTTTGTTTATCAAAAGAAATCAATTCTTTGTTCTTCGTGGAAGAACTGGAACTACTCATGAAGAATAGGTTTGATGACATATGAAAAATAATAGGGTGATTTATAAAAATCACCCTATTATTTTGAATATTTCAATATTTGCCCATGTGGAGAATGTAAAAGTAGTCCCTGTGAAATAGTTCTTGAAAAATGTAAAAGTAGTCCGTGTAACAATCCCCTCCCACTTCAGACATAATATTGTCCGTTTTTAGCTCATCCGGACCAGAGACTTCCCAGGGGGTCACACATCCTGGTACTACTCCCGGTCAAACACATTTAACTGTGGAGTTCTGGTGGGTTTCAACCATCACGGTTTTTTAAAATGTGTCATTTGGAGTCAGAGTTGCACAGCCGAACCGTGGCCCACACTGGCCCACCCACCTCAAGCAATATTATTCTCTTTGGGCTCCTACCAAAAGTCGAACCCCCAACCTTGGTGCCTACTGTCACAAGGGTCAAGTTTCACCACGAAATTTTAGCCCTATGATGGCACCAAATCATACACAAACACTTATTGTTCCAACTTGTTTCAGCCAACACACATTTTATGCCTTTGAGATACAACAAGTAATACACTCAACACACACACATAAGGTATATATGTAGATAATATAAACAACACCCACAACAATGGTTTTCCAACCTTTTATTATAAACACAAATAGTACAAATGATTCCTCTCACTCAAGCACATTACAGCACTAACAAACACTACCTCTCTCTGAAATTCGCTATCTATACAATGTCATACATATGTGCCTGTATAGGTCAATATACAAAACTGCCTATATCTGATGTGGATGACAACCCCATCCACCTAAGTTGTGTTGGCACCAATGAGAGGTTGCCAACACTTAACACACAGTTGCACTCCTAACTGTTAGGATGTTGTGGCATCTCCCTGCAATGCCATCTTGTCTCTTGATAGTTAAAGTCAGTTGTGTGTCACCAAACTGCTCAAACTACATGTCTGAGTCACACATTGGCCTTGACCAGTCTTTGTCTTGCCTTAATCTAAACTATGTTGCACCATCTTGAGCTAAGTCAATGCCAAGCATATGCCAACACTGCATAATGCTTGCCTTCGTTGAGCCAAATGCCTTGTCCCAGCTTCTCTTAAGCCTACACGCACTTGAGAGCTTTGCCAAGTTTGAACCAATGCCTTCACCATTAAGCCAGCACCTAGCCACGCCCATGTCTTGCTTCTGTTAATGCCTTGACACATAGGTCATGTCGCGCCATACCTATGTCTTGAATCAGCACCAACCATTGCATGTCTCATGTCACAGTCTTGCCCCAAGGATAAGTTGGCCTAGCCAAAGCTTGGTATGCACATGGCTTGCCGAGCCAAGTGCATTGCATGAACATCAATGCATGCTAAGCTAAGACATCACATAACCAAAGGCAAGGTGGCACACTCATGGGTATGCACACATGGCTTGCCAAGCCATGCATGCTCCAACACAGCCCATAGTGTCTAACTGAGCCATCTTTGTCAACTGTGCCACTGGCCATATCAAACCATGTCTTTACAAGCCAACATGCTTCCCTATACATGCCTTAGCCAAGGCTTACCCATGGCCTTTCTAAGTGGCTGAATGCCTACTTGGGTCAGAGACCCACCCTTCCCTATATATGCAGAATTCACAAATACAGCTCTGACCAGAACAAATATTAACCCTGCTTAAGGAGTCATAATGGCCTTTTTCGAAGCTCCCGAATTCCAAATCCGGATTTTCTTTGACAGGTCATCTTCTTATTATATAGAGCATCTCCAATTAAATTCCCATAATTTTCCAATATTCTTAAGCTCGACTTCAAAAGTTGGACTTATTTACCAAAATTGTCACTGTGTCATCCTCCCATGTCACACTAGCATGCCACAGCCTACTTCAAGACTTCACCGGGTAACACCTACCTTAGAGGTTTTGTTTCTAGCTAGCTACCACTTGGCTACTAGAAGGCATCATGTCATAGAAGGGTATGAAACAGACATATAACATGTAGTCTTTCCTTACCTAGGCGATGTGAGATTGTGCACTTGTAACTCTCCTAGTGTGGTAGCTTACCAGTACCACTTGCACCCGCCCATGGCACACCCGCCCACATAGGTCGCCGCAATCCGTGTGAAATTTTATTCGGAAATGTAAAAATAGACCCTGTGAAATGTGAAATTAGCATCTAAAAAATAGTTCATCAGAAATGTAAAAGTATTCCCTCGACAATGTCCCCAAGAAATGTAAAATTAGTCCCTAAAAAATGTCCTTGGGAAATGTGAAATTAGTTCTTGAGAAATAGTCCTTGGACAATGTAAAAAATATCCATGAGAACTATCTTTAGAAAATGTAAATTTAATCCTTGAGAAATGTTCTCGGAAAATGTAAAAGTAGTCTCTGGAAAATGTAAATTAATTGAAAAATGTTCCTGAAAAATGTAGAAGTAGTCCCTGAAAAATGTTCTTGGGAAATGTAAAATTAGTCTCTCCCGGAAAGTGGAAAATTAATCCTAAGAAAATTTCAAATTATTCCCTGAAAAATATTCCAGAATATGTAAAATTAATCCTTGGGAAATGGAAATGAGTCTTCTCGAAATGAAAATAAGCCATTTAGAAATGAGTCCTGAAAAATGAAAATGAATCCTGGTAAAAAAGATGATGAGAAGAAAGAAATCAACAATCTTTTGTTCTTTTTTTAAACTAGATTTCCTTTACTGATGTGCTTAAAATACAACGTGGACATAATATTTTTAAAAATGAAGATGTGTATAAAATTTATAAAAAGAGAAATTAACCTTAATTCTCTTTATAAAGATTTTATTTATGTATTTACACTGTAAAACACTACATTGACAGATATGATGAACTTCATTATTCCTTAGATGGACCTAAATATTGTTCAAAATAAAAAATACTAACTTGAAATTCTTGTGGTATTCTTTAAACTATAGTACCCTCAACTTTCAATTATGAATTTCTTCCACTTTATTTTTCTCAGATGGATTTCATAGTAAAACTAAAATATATGTTAAAAGATTTAAATTGCATGGCACTTTTTTTTTTTCGAAAGAAGGATGATTCATTTTATCAAATCAAATCCACTTAATTAATTTTTTTTAAAAACTCTTAAATCTATCTAAAACATTAAAGTTTTAATTGAGTTATTGAAAATAAACCCATTAGGTTACATTTCCTTGAATATGATATGAGGCGGTGTAATATGTTTTAATAACTTTATTTTCACTCCTACTTTGAAGAGGAATAGAGTCCTTTTATCTATTTTCCTAATATTTTAAAAAAAAATTAGCCTTTGCGGCAACAAAATATATACACATTTTTAATTCGACTTGAAAAAGAAATCTTATAACATCAAAAGTTACCATATTTTTTTCCCTAATTTTAAAAATTAACCCAAACACACGCACACGGCTAGCTGTATAGATAGCCTTCTTGGCTTAACGAACTGAGTTTTTTTTGAGAGGCGGTGATTTCAATTTGTGTTCCTTCCCTTTCCTTTCGATTGCTGTTTCCAGGAGATGAAGAGACCGCGGGAAGAGGAGGATGCCATTGATGGGTTCGATTTCTCTATTTTCTTTACAAATATTACTTGATGTAGCTTTATAGTTGATCTATTTATTCAGTATTTAATGTTCTTATTGAAATTGATTGAATTTATATACAGATAGTTGTTTGATTTATTGGGTTTAAGTTTTTTATAGGTTTTATAGATGGGAAAGTTATTGATTATTATTGATTATAGATGGGAAAGTAATTTATTGTTATCTTTGGTGATGATTTTACTCTGTATTTCGCTATTTGATGTAGCTTAGTAGTTGATCCTATTTATTCAATCTTTAATATTTTTCTTCAAATTGATTGAATTTATATACAGGTAGTTGTTTGATTTACTGGGTTTCAGTTTTTATAGGTTTTATAATTTATTTGTACCCTTTTTACCGTACGTTAGAGAGTTTGATCTGAATGTGTGCTTATTCACTTTGGTAGAAGACCCGAAATGAGATTTTATGCATTTTATTATAAACACTGCCGAAGGACCACCTGGCCCAATGGTATAACCTCTCATTCGAATAGGAAAGATGAGGATATGATGAATTGGGTAATTGATTCTTTTGTAGAACACAGAGTGAGGAAGATATAATGAAGGCCACATTAGACAATGCTTTGATCTTATGCTAATTTGTTGTCTTTTTTTATCCAACGCAGCATCCAATTCACATATCTCAGCCAAATTAAGGACACTTTCAGTGAAGATATGCCAAAATACGACAAGTTCTTGCTGGTCATGAAGGACTTTAAGGCTCGAAGGTAATAGTTTCCGGCTTGTAGGTTAAGTGTGTGGAAGCGGCATTGCATGAATCGTCGTAATAACTTATTATGTGATCTTATTACCTGCAGAATTGAGATTACTGGTGTCCAGGAGAAGGTGAAAGAAATATTTAAAGGGCATGATAAGCTAATCATGGGGTTTAATAACTTCTTGCCCAAGCGGTACAAAATCACCCTCACTGATGAGGAACCAAAGAAAATGGTTCAGGTTTTGAAAACCTTCAATTTCGTAAACAATGTTCAGGTATTGCCTACTTTTTTCCGGAAAAATAAAATGTAATTTATTTAAATGTTCAGTTGCTGAGTTTTACTATTGTGACCTCTAATGGATGGACCTCTTTCTTCAGAAGCGTTTCCAGAACAACTATGAAATTTATAAATCATTTCTGCATATCATGAAGTCGCACCAAGAGGGGAGGTTGGGAATTGATGAGGTCTACTTTGAGGTAACATTTTGTTATGTTTTGAGTTAAATATTTCAGTTGCTCTTGAAATTGGATAGTCTTGTATCAATTGCATTTATTCTTCTTCAAAATTTTGTTACTATAAGAAATATATTCTCTCTTTGAAGGTTGCTGAACTCTTCAATGACCATCCACACTTGTTTGATGACTTCAAGAGTTTTTTTCCTAAAGACTCTTCTGATTTGGATGAATATAGAAAAATGATGAATTTGCAAAAGAAGCAGAAGAAGAGTTATGATACTCTACGTTTTCCAGATAAAGAGAAATCTGTGCAGAAGATTGAAGACATGGCTTCAAAGGATAAGAGAAATGGCTTGAAAAGTGAGTTAAGCATCCATTTGTTAGTTGTTCCTTGGTTATCAACAATTTCATGATCACCTTTGAGGTGTACGAGTTGCTATCATTAACTATGTCTTTTTGTTCTTCTAAGTTTCAGCTCGTGGGTAACATGTTTATGTCAATTCCTGTATATATATATATATATATATATATACATTTTGTAAAGGGCATTGTTCTAATGTTGTATAATTTATTAGGAATGATTATCTGTCGTGTTCCAGAAGGATGATTAGTCTGCTGTTTTCCTGAAACTCACATTTGAGCGTGTCTCCTTTTACAACAGAGTTAACACTTACTACATAAACTTTGCTGAGAATATTTCTTTTGTTTCCATTTTTGGAGAAGACATAATGTTTTCTCTTCTCCCCGGACCTTTGATCTTTCCATCTTGAGAAAAAAAAAATGTGGTCAATGCTTTCGAGATATCTTTGGAGCGTATTTCCTCCTTGTTATATTTCATGCCAATGTTTTGAAGTTGCGAAATGTATTGTGGTTTCTTAGACTGTTTTTTACTTGTCATTATTGTAGTTCTCTTCCATTTCAAATTTCTCGGGAATTAGTTTTGCTCAAGTTTTTAGTGTTTTTCAAAATCTGATGAAACTGCTCCTTTAACCACAGAAACATTGCGGAACAAAGGTGATACTTCGATATTAGTAAACAGAGTTGAGGGATCTATGGAGCAAAACTGTGAAATGGATGGAGCTAGAGAAAGGGATAAATATAATGCAAAGTATATCGGAAAATCCATTCATGAGCTTGATCTCCCTAAGGTCGAAGATTTCGCTAGCTATCGGCTTTTGCCAGAAGATGTATGATTTTCCTTTGAATTTTTGTCTGTTTTTTCTCCCTCTTTATTATTTCTTAAGTTTTTATGGTATTGATTACTTATAAAGTGGCGCATCTCTACAGTACCCACTACCTTTAACAAGTGGGAGATCAAAGCTGGCAGATGAAGTACTCAATAACAGCTATGTATCTGTTTCTTCGGATAATAAGGATTCTTCATTTAAGAAAATGTGCAGAAACAAATACGAAGAAAGACTTTTTGCATGCGAGGATGACAGGTAAAAGTCCAATATTATTTTTCTTTCACGGCATGCACATCCATTTTCTCTTTCCTCATTTCCTCCTTCTGTATAGAGTTTAACCCCTCCACTTCTGCTAATTTTCAAGCAATGGTATAGATAAAAAAATGTCGGACTAGTAAGGCATAGTCAGCCCAACGTAAAAGCAGAACAAAATTAATAGTCAGTCCAAACTGTACTTCATTGATATATCCATATATGTATATAATTTTATGTATATGTATATATATATTTCAGTATCATGTTTTTTAAAATTGAAAAATTTAGATTTTAGATGAACTTCTGCAAGTAAATTGGATTGAGGTTTTGTCGGTTTTTGTTGAAATATGATGATTGCAGATTTGAGGTCGACATGTTGTTGGAGTTGGTGAGATCAACTGATAAGCAAGCAGAGGAACTGTCGAACGATTTCTGTAAGAATTCTGATGAGCCTCCAATCCACATTGAAGATCATTTTACAGGTTTGTAGTTGTAAAATCTCAGATTGTTTTTGGATGAATGGCTGTTTGACATTGTTTAAACATTGTTTGCTTGCTTTTATTTAACTGGAAATATTCAACTTCTTTTCTCTCCTAATAAGTTCATCATTTCTCTCATTTCATGCAGCTCTGAATCTAAGGTGTATTGAACGAATGTATGACGATCATGGACTTGAGATGTTGGACTTCTTACGTAGAAACCCATCTGTTGCAATGCCTGGTATTATAGCCTGTCTAAATCAGAAGCGGGAGGAGTTGGAAAAATATCGTTTAGAGTGTAACAATGTTTGGAGTCAAGTTTATTTTAAGAACCATAAAAAGTTGCGTGAGCATTGTAACATGTATCTGAAGAAGCAAGATCCAAGCATCGTCACCACAAAAATGTAAGTTAAACCTCCTGTTGTCTTCTGAATTACCCTGTCGCGTTCCTTGGTATAGGGATGACTGTTATATTGGTAGTGAACATGTTGTACAAGTTGAGAAGGAAATAAAAAAATATATATATATTTCATCTATCCGCAATCGTCAATTCCTCTCTATTCCTCCAAGTATTTTTTTCTTATGAATGTATATATACAAGATTTACATATTTAAACTCATGAAATATTATTAGTCTTCAAGGAAGAAGATAACAGCATGACCTAAACTTGTTAATTTGGCTACAAAGACCAAGCAAAAATCTATTAGTGATATGCTTTCCTTCCCACATCATTGGAGGACGGTGTTGTGCAGTATCTATGTGCACTGATACGGATACGGGGTGCAATACGGACACGGGAATATGACAAATCTATAAAAAAATAGGATATGGGTACGGCGGGATATAGCAAAAAAGAAATGACACTTTTTATATATAAAAGACTAAATTCTGGTCAATTCTTAGAGATATTAAGAAAATGGAATCATTACAAACACATGAGTTCCTTTCGTAACACTTGAAACAAGCACACGTAGTCGATACTTTATAAAAATTAATTTTTTCTTGACTATTGTACTTAATGATATTGTTAGAAAAGTTTATTTCTAATGTTTAAACTTGTTAAAAACGTATTATTTGGTATTTAAGAAGTATTTAATACGTGTTCGAAGTATCTTACAATCATCAAATACGTGATTGTAGTATCTTAGAAGTATCAGATACGTGTTACAAATTAAAAATAATAATTTATAAGTATTGGACACGTATCCGCGAGTATCGGTATCCGACACGTATCCAATACGGGTACGTTGCTCTTGCAGAAGTATCCGTGCTTTATAGTGCAGTATACCCCTTTTGTTTCTACAGTATACTAGCAATATCATAGCTAGGTTCACCACTCATTCTCTTCCCATTACAGTGACTCCGTGAACTTGCTGAATATCTCACCTTTGAAGCCAGCCTTTGTTATCTTTGAGTGAACTTAACTGCCAAAGCTTGCATAGGCCCTTGCTATCGAAATTATTTCTAAAATTTCATGTTACTAGTTCCTGCAATATCATTGCCTGTTAGTTTTATTGCAAGTGATATTCTAGTTTTAAAGTGCCTTTTTGTCTTACATAATTAGAATTTATTATGATTGAAATGGCATACTCGCCTTTGGAAGTTTTGCTAGATGAATGAATCAGCCATCATCAAACAATGAAATCTAAAATCTGATGGGCATTACATAACTTCAAAAAACAATTAGCTTTGGTTGCTGAACTGAAGCAAAGATTTTCTTATCATTTGAACCTTCTGAATTTAATGTGAAGATGTTAAATTCTGGTCCCATTTACAGGGAAATTTAGTGGAAGAAGAGTTAAAGAAGACTTAACCTTTGGCACTTGCAGATATATATTATAAATTGGCTTGTGTGAGACTAAGTGAATGTGATAGCAAAAGTAGAGGGGACCAGAATTGGCTTGTGTGAGACTTAACCTTTGGTCTAGGTCATGAGAATGAGGAGTATAGAGAATTTGGGATTGATAGCAGAAAAAGTTAGTAGATCGTTTTTAATAAACACTTTTGACTGGGGAAAGTTCACGACTATAACGATTAATACCCCAAAAATTAATTTTAAACACCAAAAAGTTCAGTGTGGGCAACTCTCCCCACTGAGATATATGTGGCTTCGCCATTGGAACATATCATACTTTAACATACTGAAAGTGGTACATTAACGTATGAAACAAGTGACCATTTTTAAGTATCAATGCATATATTGGAGCGGAGATCTAAATTGTGACAGATCTGGCGTGGAAGTCGCATCAGATTTGTTTATTAGCATCCTATTATGATGATTTTTGTTCACGACCCATGATATTACATTGACTACAGATATGTGTAATAATGATACACCATTTGCATAATTTCTTGTTTTTTCCAGTTTCTGGCCTTGCTATATAAATTTGCTACTTTAATGTGAAACTTTTTGTGGACTTTGAATATTCCAAAATTCTGATATTTGTTTGGGATTTCAAGGTTGTGGTGCAACTCCTTCTGGACCTAGTAATGCTACTGCTGAGAATGGTCGTGGAGCCAATACTAACATTAGCAATGTACGATTATCAGAAAGAATGTAATTTCGTAGTGACATGGAGATCCTATTTGCTGACATTTGTTTCGGCAATTCTATACTAATATCATTGCCTGTTAGTTTTATTGCAAGTGATATTCTAGTTTTAAAGTGCCTTTTTGTCTTACATAATTAGAATTTATTATGATTGAAATGGCATACTCGTCTTTGGAAGTTTTGCTAGATGAATGAATCAGCCATCATCAAACAATGAAATCTAAAATCTGATGGGCATTACATAACTTCAAAAAACAATTAGCTTTGGTTGCTGAACTGAAGCAAAGATTTTCTTATCATTTGAACCTTCTGAATTTAATGTGAAGATGTTAAATTCTGGTCCCATTTATTGGACCAGAATGGTGTGGAGCCAATACTAACATTAGCAATGTACGATTATCAGAAAGAATGTAATTTCGTAGTGACATGGAGATCCTATTTGCTGACATTTGTTTCGGCAATTCTATACTAATATGCTCATGTTTGAAAACCAATTTAGATATTTTGAGCCCTTCCCAGTGAAGAAGTAAGAGGGGGAGTTATTGCCAAATTGTGGTTTTGAAGAGGATATAGATACTCCGCAGGCTATGCCTCAAACCGAGTGTGGTGCCAAAACCGTGCTCCATACAAGGAATATTTAGATGGTCCTGGATCATGGGGTTTAGTCCAATCACAAGTTTGCAACTAAGAAAAGTGGAGCCATCGGACTCTAATAAGATAATTTCTCATAGTATAAAACTAGGAATGGAGAAGCGATCTGCTGTCGTGATCCCATATGGGCAAATGATGTTGATGCCGATGTGAGGATAGTGGTATTGTATCCAAGTCTTTCGGGCTGGAGGTATGCTGCTGATTTGTTGCCCTATCGAAGAGCATGAAGAGGGAGAATATGGAGGACATGATGAACTTGGCAGTGAAGTGGAGCGAGAATAATTGCTATGGCAGTTGGAAGTCTACTGTTGGTGCTAAGTGATGCACGCTTCATTGGAGGAGATGGCATATTGTGGGTGAAAAAGCTAAGAAACAAGAGAAAAATGGAGAGAAGACTCCACTAGCAAGTCAGAACAAAGATGTCACAATCCATGGTCGAAAATCTCAAGCAAAAAGGATGAAAGGAGAGGAAAGAGATGGTGGAGAAGAGCAAAGAGTGTAGCCTCATCACAGCTAGAGAATGGGTATTGAGCATTGATAGATCTAACCAAAAGCTCCAAGAATGAAATACCCCCAAAATAGTTAAAGACCAAGAGATGGAGAATAGAGAAACAAGTAGAGGAGAAGGGTCAGACGTGAAGAAGACGAAATCAAAGCTCCTTGGCCGAAACACAGAGGAAGCAAAAACAGAGAGAAAATGGTAGTCGTCCTTGAAGGAGTAGATTCCAAGCAAAGAGAGAAGATAAAGGAAAAGGGAATGTAGTGAAAAGAATGAGTCAGCCGAAAAGGGAGAAGAGGATCCCTAGGCAATGAACTATTGCCTTCTATTTATAGGTGACTTGTCTCAAAATGTTGCCCTAATTGTAGTGGTCCTCAAGTCCTACCAATGCTCCACTTTTCTCTAATAAGGTGATGAGGGCCATGATGTGGGCCTATAAGGAGAATTCTTTCCACATTATGAATAATGGGTAGAATCCACATTATGAGCCTTTATCATGACTAGACTACACTCCAAGTCTCATGTCACATGATCTTTCCAATCCCTTCAAAATGTGAGGATGGTGTCGCGCTGTCCACGTGTCACGGCTACGCAGCATCTATGGCCACAACCGGATCAGTCGTGCAACGGATCAGTCCCCAATAACCTTCGCAGTATATGCATATACCGCTAAAGCTGTGCAAAAATGGTGGTAAACGCCCTTGTGAGACTGCTACATCATCAGGACCCGTAGACCATGGAGGTACTACTCTCGTGTATGCTCTTCAGCTCCACATGTGCGTTGTCACAATAGGACCACCTTTAGAAGGCTTTTGAGTTGCCACAAGTAATCCGCCTCGAAGTCGGACACATTGGGTCAATCCGTATACCAACTTCAGTGGGGCGGGTCCAAGGCTCTACCCAGTAGTCGAGTACCCTAAGTGAGATCCCTCTACGAGTCGAGTGCACCCTAAAATAATACTTATGCCTACAATTTGCCCCCTGTGCATGCGAGGCACCACCTCAAAGTTGGGCTTGCATGCACACAGTAGGCCCCGTATATACAATATTTATATTCCCATTGTCCTTATTTATATATATGAATACATATTTATAGCGTACATATGTATATTAAAAATATGATATGAAAAGTAATAAACACAATAGAAAATTAGAGGTGACCAAATGAACGGTAAAGACGACAACAATGAATGAAAATAAGCAAGGACAAGGTAAAAGAAACAATAATGAAAGGAAATTTGAAAGAAAATAAATGATGTAAACATGAAATGTGAAAACATGGAAATGAGAAATAAAATGTGTAAACAAGAAATAAAGAAGTAAAACAAAACAAAGCCAAATATAGGAAATGCAAACAACCATTTTTTTTTGTAGGTACATATGTTTTAAAAATCACATGTAAGGGTATGACAATAATTTGCAAAAGGGATTTTTTGATTTGATTAGTAATCACCATAAGTAACATGACAAAAATAAGAAATAAATTAAATTGCAATAGTACATATACACATATATATATATATTGTACACATATATATATTCTTTTGACATAAGTTTTTTTTTATAAAAAAACTGTACACGTGTACGTATACCCATGTGTGCGTATATAGATATATGGGTGTATAAAAAGAGGTAAGTTTAGAATTTTGAACCAACAGTTTCCTTCTCAAAGACGAACTGGTGCCAAAACACAGAAGAGGAAAAGGGCAGTGAGACAAAGCAATAATGACAGCCTCCTGCAAAAAGGTGTCTTTTCGCCGCCCCCATTATGGCGACGCTTCGCTAGACGCCACTCCCCGGAATTGGTGCAGTCACGGTTGGGGAGTGCGCAGAGAGACGGCTTACAAATACCTCTCCAGGTTATGGAAATGGGACAAAACAATCAAGTGTACGACTCTGCAATTACTGATTTCACTAAGAGATAGAGCAAAAGCTTGAAGAAGAGTGAACCAGAGAGAGAAAAAGTGAAATCAAGAGAGAAAGAAAGAAAGAGAAATACCAGAGAGAGAGAAAGCGAAAAGGAGAGAGAGAAAAAAACCCCTTTTTTGTAAGAGCCATGCTACCCTCAAAGGCGCACGACGACACAGTTCCTAGCGACGACGAATGGCGACATGCCCCTTTCTTCGGTAAGGAAGTCGACTTCTTCTGGCACTAAGCCCGACATTATCAACCAAACCCTGCAATTTTGGGCGAGCCAGTACTGTTAGAGGGTGATGCCCCCTCCACATCGGGGACCCAGTGTAAGCCGGGGAAGAGTGTACGGTTTCCCATCGAGAGGGGCGATTTTCCCCACTCGCACCTCCAATTTGAAGGCCATACAACACCAATCTCGGAATGGGATTACTGGTGCAAGTACATTTTTTCGATGCCAGACGATGTGGAAATCCTCAGCCGTGCCACAGTCCTGACGGCCATTGATTCAAGCCGCCGTGTTAACATTTGGTGCTCAAACCCCTCTTTGCAAGCCCTAATTTTCCGCTGGAATACTGATACCCATACTTTTGCTGCCGCCTGGGGTGAGTTTACCCCAACACTGGAATATGTGAAGTCCCTAATGCACTTACCTCTGATCGGGGAACACAGTTTCAGACACCACACAATTCTTCCAGAGTGCCAGGCCACGGTAGACTTCCTGGAGGCCTCTTTTACTCACGCCGCCTACCTGAATACCACTGTGAAGAAGAAAGGCAAGTGCAAATTTGCAAACTGGGCCAGGTACTTTTTCACCTACCCTGCATCAGGCCGACCTTTTCGCCCCGACAATACCCAAGGCGTGCCTCTGGATAGTCCTCATCATTTGGCCGCCTTTTTGGCACTTTGGCTTGCACGCCATGTGTTCGAAGGGCACCCCAACGATTGTATGAGTAAGAGGGTCTTCAATTTGGCGGCCCAGATGGCTCTTGGTAGGACCATCGCACTAGGCCACTTTTCCTTGGGACGCTGTACAAAAGACTCGACTTGGTGGTGGCTGGGATGCGCCGCTCAATAGGCCGTTGTGAAGTGAAAGCGCATGTGTCCAGCCTTTTCCTATCTCTGTTCATAATGGAGCGCTTTCCTGAGTTCTTCCCCACACCGCATACTATAGAGGTTGCTAGACCATTCGAAGATCCTTGGGGTTTCAGCCGTGCCCCTAGATGGTCCGACATTGTCCTCCGGGACGATCTCAGCCTGGTGTTGGACCTGGAAGACGAATTCCAACTCAGGCCCTACTCCACAATACTGCCTGGCTTCCCTGTTCAATCCTTATTTGGTGAAGAGCCGCGCATGCTCAATCCTGCCCCTAACTCACCCCGTTCAGATTTCGAACTCCTGCTGGTCCTGAGAAAATGCTCACTGCCTGCCTGGTTTGAGGACAGTGTGCCTCTCGCCAGTTACAATCCTCATCGGGTTGCCCGTCAGTTTGGCTTTGACCAGGGCGTCCCTACTGCTCCAGCCACTGCTCTAAGTTTCGCTCTTAGTTCAGACAGATTCCTTGCTGGGAGCCTGCCGTCCTTAAACAATCATCCTCGTCCATTTGTTATACCATCACGCCTCCGTTGTGGTGACATATCACCGTCATTCGGTGTTTTCTGGAGGTCGAACCTTGACGCCCTGTAGGCCTTTGTCCGGTCGTCGGCTCGCAGAAATGAGCCCCTGGTTATTGACAAGGACGACATGGTGGTGCACTACTCTTCTGCCTCATTTTCTAGAGGAAGTCTTAGTTATGTGGTGGGACATGCTATTGCTGACGTGCCGATGTTTTCTCGCGACATGTTCCTGCCAAGGCGAAGGTCAAGGTCAAAAAGGGTAGTGCGCACCATCTTATTGGAACCTTTTGATGTACTGCCTCCACAAGGTCAAACTCCTGCAGCCCCTGAGCAACCAATTCCTCAAGCTCCTGCAGCACAAAACCGTCCGACCTCGTCAAGGCGAAGGCCTACTCAGGACGAAGCAGGGCCCTCAGTTCCTACCCATAGGCGTCCTAGTGCATCTGCCAATATAAGCCATCTAATCCTGTACTCAAGGCAAATTTATTAGTACACTTATTGCCCCCACTTGAGTGGGGTTTTCTTTATTTTTCATACATATATATATATATATATATATATTATATAAAAAAAGGAAAGAAATATAAAGTTGTAAAAGCTTTAAATAAACCTTCCATTTTCTCTTTTTTTTTTTTAGCTAAGTGCCTCCTCGGGGTCGCAGCCTCCGTCGGTTGCGAGCAGGACAAGATCGTCGAGAAGGAGGACTGATGCCCCCGACCTGGCGGTTCCTCCTGACAACATTGTCGATGTCTTTAAGGATGCGGATTTCCTTCGCACTGAGACTCCATGGGGTGCGGCGCAGAGGATTCCAACTTCTGAAGATTTAAATGCTTTAACCGGTTCCTCCTTAAATGCAGGATCCGGCGCTTCGCATTCTTCAGGAACTCAAGAGTCCATTCGCTCAGGTATAAATACCCCATCCCCTTACCTTTTTTTCATGCACATTTCAAACACAAGTCTTAGATACTTTTGGGAGGAGAAAAATCAGAGAGAAAAATATAAGTTGAGGGAAAGAAAAAGAGAGAGAAAATGGTGGCCATGGGGAAGACCAATCTCCCTCTTTACACTTCCTCTTCATCTTCCAGTGATGATGACGTTCCTCTTGCAGATCGCTTCAAGAGGAGTGTCCCTGCCAGGAAGACCCCTACTCCAGAGGAGGGGGACAGTCAGGATGAAGTTCCCCTAGGCCAACGGCGTCCCAAGAGACAGGCATCCCCAAATGCTCCCGATCCGGCAGCGAAGAAGCCACGGCGTTCTGCCTGCAAATCCAGTGCATTCAAGTTTCCTTCTCCAACCCCTGCAAACTCAGCCCCCGTCGATGTGTCCTCTGATGAGAAAGCGGATGATCTTCCTAAGGGTGACAGTTCGGCTCCCCCTCGTGTCCCTGAGAGTTCTCCCCGTCAGACTCCCGAAAATACTCCACGCCAAACCGCCGCCACAGATCCTAGGCCCACCAATGCTTCAAGAAGCAGTTCCTCAGGAGAGGAATCCTATGCTTGACCTTGGTCCACCAGACTTGCCTAAATGGAGGGGCTTCTACTGCAGCGGGAACTCCATTCCGATCGCGAATCGCCTTGCTATCGCCAATCCTGGGATGTTTGACGGCTTCAACATAGCCTTCGAACAAGCCCAGGCGCCCATGCTTGATGGATTCGCTCGTTATTTCCAACAAGTGGTCAGGGCCACTGTGGGGGACGTGACTCTACAGGCCCTGGAGGGTGCCAGGAGGTTTGCTGCCCAGGCCGTGGAATTTGGGGTCAATATGGATTGGTTCATCGATAGGCTAGACAAGATTGAGGCGAAGGACGACGGTGGTGTCCTGCGCCTTGCCAGTGAGAACGCCCACGCCGAATCTGTGAAACTCAAGGAAGAGGCAGCCCAGATGAGGAGGGACGCTGAAGTGCTGTTGGAGAACGCTGCAAAGAACGATGCTGAGGCGGCGCACAAGGAGGCAGAGGTTGTTCGGCTGTTGGAGGCCGCTGACGAGCAACGGGTGGTGGACCGTGTGAGGGATACCGATCCTTTCCTCTTGCCCTGAAGATCCATTCTATTATCTGAATCCTGCAAATTCTTAAAAACAATCTTTTTTTTTTTTGCCATTAGAAACAATTTCATATAACTTGATAATTTTTGGGAATGTAAACATTAACACAGGTAAAGTACTGCGCCTGCCTGAAGGCGGGCTTTGTTATTCATTTTGGAAGCGTGCTTCAGCATGCTCAAACTTGCACTCTTTTTGAGTGACACATTTTTGTTGTCTAACAGTTTGTTTAAGTTAATGCCTATTTGTGAATGCTATTTTGGTTTTGCATATGCCTTGTTTTGCTTTTGTTTGTTTATTGTTTTTTTTTTTAAAATGTGCAGGTTGTAACATGGAAGGCGCAGGCTTGGCAGTCACTTATGCAAATGGATAAGAAGGGGAGATGCTGTCGTGGCACATGCGCCTTCTTGCGAACCTTGCACGGAAGAGAAAACTAAAGCACACGTTCAAGGCTACTCTCCTGTATTGAAGTTTTCGCCATGATAAAGGCTTGAGCCTAATATTATGTAATATCTACTTTAAAATAGCACTTGTAATCAGAAAATGTAACATATGCCTTTTGTGAATAAAATATCTTTCATTAAGTAAAGATTTGTCTCTATATATATTTTCCTCTTGTTTACATGTATGCCTACATATATGTTGCGACTCTTTTGTGCAGAGAACTTAACTAAAAGAAATAACTCTAATAAAGGGACAGAAGGTTGAGAGGAAGAGATCCAACTCTTTTGACAGCCTGACTAACTTAAGCAAGAAAAATAAAGGAATAAAGAAATGAAGAGAATAAATAGAACGTCTTGGATGAGGCGCGGCGAAGTCAGAGGTGGTCAGATGAGATTTCCTTAAGGATAAAATCTTTTGATCCACTTGGCGTTAAGGGGGCCAGTCCTGAATCCGGTTCCAACCTCGGTTAACTCATAGTAACCGTTAGGTGAGGCTTTGGCTATGGTGTAAGGTCCTTCCCACTTGGGTGCGAATTTCCCTGGGTTTTGGCCCCTCATCACAGCGCCAACCGTCTTTAGGACTAAGTCTCCCTTAGCGAAAACCCTTTCTCTGACAGAATTATTATAGGCCCTTGCAATCCTGACCCTATACTTCTGTGACGTTGTTGATGCAGCATCCCTCCTCTCATGCAAGACTTCTAATACATCACCTTTGCTGACCGCCATCAGCCCACATGAGGCCGCAAAACGTGCAGATGGTACCGCCAACTCCTCAGGTAATACGACATCGATTCCATACACCGAAGCGAACGGAGTCTCCTAGGTTGCCTGTCGCTTGGAAGAACGATATGCCCATAGAGCCATTGGTAACTGATCAGCCCAACCCTTGCCATGATTGTGCAACGTTTTGCTCAGGATCTGGATAAGCGTCTTGTTGGTGGCTTCAGCCTGGCCATTGTCTTTGGGGTAGTAAGGCGTGGAAGTGTGATGCAGCACCTGACACTGCTTCAAAAGTGCCCCTACGTCCTTGTTTACAAAGGGCGTCCCATTGTCGGACAGAATGGTGTGTGGCACCCCGAACCGACAAATGATCTGCTCCTTTATAAACCTAACCACAACAGCTGCCACGGTCCGCCTCAATGGAATAGCCTCGACCCATTTGGTGAAGAGCTCGGTAGCAACCAAGATCCAGGCGTGCCCTCCGGACTTGGGGGTGATGGGTTCGACAATGTCCAATGCCCAAGTGTGGAACGGCCAAGGCGTGGATAAAGAACGAAGGCTAACAGTAGGTGCGTGGATAAGGTTGCCATGCTTCTAACAAGCCTCACACCGTCGTACGTGAGTGGCAGTGTCCTTCTCCATCGTGGGCCAATAATAACCACAGGTAACCAAGTGCTGATATAGCTTTGCGCCTCCTTGATGGTCACGCTGGTGCGCCTCAGTCATGACAATGGTGGCCTCCTCGTGGTTGATACACCTTAACGGCCTCCCACAGAATCCTTTGCGATAAAGGGCGCCTTCAATGAGGAAGAAACGTGTCGCCTTCTTCCTGACAAGCGCCGCATCCATTCGGTGGTCGGGTAGCTTGCCCTCTTGGAGGAAGTCGATGTATGGCCTTCGCCAATCAGACAAGTCGGCGTGAAAAACACTCTCACCACCTTGAGGGGTGCGAGCACAGAGAACACAGCTCCTTTGAACGTCCTTAGCGACTGCCGTCATTCCAGGTTAATAGAAACCTTTGCACTGGATCCTTCGGTAAAGACTAACGTCCTCCACGCCGCATACAATCCGGTGAGTCTCCTCAAGAATGGTGGCACCTTCCTCCTCAGAGACACATCGAGCCAGTACGCCCTCAGGCCCCTTGAAGTAAAGGTCCCCTTTGATAAGTACAAATCCCTTAGCTGCTGGCCTGTCGAAACCCTCCTTTAACAAGCCTTCCATGATAGAGACACGCCAATCATCGACCCTTATCGAGTCGGAACCTTCCGTCGTCGCGGGGGCAGAGCACTTCCGCACCTTCATTGATAAGCCATCCTGCTCAAGTCTGATCTTTGATGCCAGAGTTGCCAGAGCGTCGGGGAAGCGGTTCCCACATCTAGAAACATGGGTGAACTCCACAACGTCGAAATGCCTAAGCAACAGCTGCGCCTGGGTACGATAAGGAGCAAGGTTGGATTCCTTCACAGCGAACTCGCCTGTGACCTGCTTGATGATGAGCTGAGAGTCGCCTTTCACCTTTAAGCGTCGGATACCCCGTCTCTGTGCCTCTCTCGGTCCCAAAAACAATGCTTCATACTCGGCCTCATTATTGGAACACGAAAAATCCAATTGATAAAAAAGATGGACCTGGGGCCCTCCACCGCTCGGTGTGAGAACAATAACGGCCCCACCATTACGGGCAGTGGACGCTCCATCGAATGACAGCTCCCATTCCTCGGCCTCGGCCTCGGCCATCAACAGGTCGGTCGAGCCCGGGCTACAAGAAGAGTGAGATAGAAGATCCGCCAGAGCCTGCCCTTTGATGGCCGTGGGTCGCACACACTGAATGTCAATCCCTAACAGGCCCATCAACCACTTGGTCAGACGTCCACCAGAAGGAGGCTAGGTCACCATGTAGCGTACCAGTTCGCTCTTGGTTATCAGTTCCACAATGTGCGTAGACAAGTAATGCCAGAACTTCTTTGCGGCGAAAACCAACGCAAGACACTGCTTCTCAGCTGCAGTGTACCGAAGTTCGGAGCCACGGATGACCCTGCTAGCATAATAAATAGGTCGTTCAGGCTCATCCTCCTCCTGGGCGAGGATTGCCCCCAGTGAATGGTCGGTCGCTGAAACGTAGAGTCGGAGGGGCACTCCCCGCCTAGGTGCAGTCATGGTTTCTGGTGCAGCCAGGATCCTCTTGATGGCTTCAAAGCTCTGCTGGCACTCAGGGGTCCAAACATAAACAGCGTTCTTCTTAAGAAGAGGTAGAAACGGCTGCATGAGCTCGGCAAGATCAGGAATGAAGCGTCGTAAATAGGAGATCTTGCCAATAAATCCTCTAAGCTGCGTCAACGAGCATGGTGGATCCAAAGCGATGATAGCTGCCGTCTTGTCACCATCGACTTCAATACCTTGCTGATGCACGACAAATACCAAGAAGTTCCCTTTCGTAACGCTAAAAATGTATTTTGCCGGGTTCATCTTCAGCTGGTAATGTCTGCATCTGTCGAAGACCTTCCTTAAATCGTCGATGTGGTCCGTTGGCAGCTTCGACTTGACCACCAGATCATCAACATAACACTCAACAAAAACATGGATCATGTCGTGGAAAATGACAGTCATGGCCCTTTGGTAGGTCGCTCCAGCGTTCTTCAATCCAAACGGCATTTTAGTGAAATGAAAGTTCCCCATTGGAGTGCGAAAAGCGGTTTTGGGTGCGTCCTCCTCAGACATCCTGATTTGATTGTAGCCACTGAAACCGTCTACAAAAGAGAACATCCCGTGCCCGACAGTGACATGCACAATGGCATCGACGTTTGGTAACGAAAACTTATCCTTTGGGCACGCCTTGTTGATGTCCCTGAAATCGATGCAGACCCGAACCTTTCCATTCTTCTTTCGCATAGGGACCACGTTGGCCAACCATGACAGGT
This sequence comes from Cornus suecica, assembly GCA_963922005.1. Classification (NCBI taxonomy): domain Eukaryota; kingdom Viridiplantae; phylum Streptophyta; class Magnoliopsida; order Cornales; family Cornaceae; genus Cornus; species Cornus suecica. The sequence continues at coordinate 26,944,236 of OY998246.1, read as the reverse complement.
GCTGAATGGGCTTGATGAAACCGGCCTGCAATAAACGCTGGACCTCCTCCTTGATCAGACCTTCGATCTCCGGTGCAAATACTCGGGAAGCCTGCTTCCTTGGTATAACTCCTGGTTCAACATTCAGACGGTGCACGACCAGGTCGGGGTCAAGTCCGGGCATCTGGTGGTAACTCCAAGGGAATACATCCTGATACTCCTTAAGTAGGCTCACCAGTCGCTCCTTAAACTCGGCAGATAGATCACGATTGATAGAAACCATACGGGGTTGCTCCCCTGCCTTAGCCAGATCGACCACTTCAATACCCTTTTTTTGGGCCGCAGCTAGACCTGATTGTTGATCATCCTGCTTCACTGAATACTCAATGGGAACGGATGCCTTTGCCAGAAAATGGTCGTCGCAGGGGTCGTGCGCCTGCACTGGGGCATCCGGCCCCTCGCACAGTCACAAGTGGTAAACGTAGCTTCCATAAGCCTTACACACCCTCCTGCAAAGCTCCTCATCATTCTCGACCTTCCGTTTTCCCTTCTGGGAGATGACCATCATGACGTCGTCGTCATTGGATTGAGCAATATCCTCCCAGTCGGGCAATGGGGTAGTATAGGCCTCGCCTTCCTCAAGGCCCTCGTCCACAGCCGAAAAGTTGGTGAAGTAAATAGCATCCGATAAATGAACCTCGCTGAGAGAGAAGGGGTTCCGTGTGGCCTTGACAGTAGTAGTCCCAGTGCCCCAATTGGCCTTCATCACTTGATGGTACGAAGAAAGGACTACATCGTGGAGGTGCATCCAAGACCTCCCCAACAGAACGTGGTACGATGGCTCCCCCTCAATGATATGGAATCAGACAGGCCCTCGGATGTCCCCCACCTGTAGGTCGGCGGTAACATAGCCTAAGGTCCTCTGTCTTATCCCATTGAAACCTAAAATGTCGATTGGCCTCCCGGTTACGACCTCGTCCTTGATACCGGCCTTCTTCATGACAACGACTGGCATGACATTGACAGAAGCGCCATTGTCCAGAAACTCCCTCTTGAAATCCACCCCGTTGATGGTAGCAGGCACGCACAATGGGCGGTTGTGAGGGCCCTCAATGAGCTTGTCCGCCTCGGAAAAGGTGACCTCTCTGTCATGGTCTGGCCTCGCCGAGACGGTGGGATCGTCATTCCTAGCCTCCGTTCCTGCTTTGCAAACGACCTTGAACAACACCTTAGTCACCTCAGCTCTCGAATCCGAGTCAAGCTTGAGCTTGTCGAAAAGCTCCCTCATGAGGCCAGCCATTTGGGTCATGCGGTCCTAAGTGCCCCTTTGAGCTTGCTCGCCCAACCAGGCTACCTCCTCGCCCTGAAGCTCCTCCAAGGTGCCACGATCCTCACATGAGATGACATGAACCCCCACATCGTGGCGTGGGAAGGGATTGTCATGCACATCCTACCTCTTCAAAAGCTCCAGCTCCCCTGATTTCATCTTCTTTTGGAAAACGTCGCGCACACTCCAACACTCCATCAACGAATGCCTAGTACCACGATGGAAATGTGATAAGTCCACAAAATTACTATTTTTAATGTCAAAAGTAAATATTTAATTTACCATTTTAGTGTATAAATGTTCTTATATATTTATTTTTATTTCTTAAAGGTATGAATTGGAAAAGATGAAGAAAATGTATTAAAGTGAGAAATGAATGCACATGGATGGAAGATGAAAAATATAATGCACATGAAGAAAGAAGAAAATGACTTGGAAAGCATCAATATTCAAAGAAAAAGAACAGAAAAGTAGATCTAACTTCATTTTACAAGATGTCATTTTATTCCAATTTTCTCTATAAATAGGAGAGTAGTTGGAAATTGTAGAGAGTGAGATGGTAGAGAGTGAGAAATTTTAGAGAGAATTTAGTCTTGTATCAAGTTTTTATTTTGTTGTAATTTTTTTCTTAGTTAATGAAAATTTCTTCTACCATCATGTTTTATTTCTATATCAATATGCTAGCTTAAACATCTTTTCAAGGGAGTGATGAAGCCACCTTAGGTAAGATATACATAATTTTATTTTCTTTCTTATTGTTTAATTCTCTTCCCGAATTAATTATTTCAAGTGACAAAACCTACAATAGAGGTTGAAAATAGAGGAAGGATTTTCCGTGATTACCAATCAATGAAAATGCGGGGAATGCCTACCACTATTTATATTTATTTATTTTTAAACCAAAACATTAGAGGGAGGATTTTCCGTGATTACCAATTAATGAAAATACGGGGAATGCCTACCAATATCTATGTTTATGTTTAACAGGTTGGAGGAGAATTTTGCAATAGAAATATATAATATTATTTATATAGACCCGGGTGGTGGATTCTCTTCCCTTGAGATTTCTTCCACCATTTTATAATTATCTAGTTATTTTAGTTTACTATTCAAAAATTCAAGAATTGTTTTAAGTAATTTCTTTTTAATCTCGAAAATTAAAGTTTTGGATCCTAGTCTTAAAACGAGTTTCAAATTGAGATTGGTTCGACCCTACTTATTGCTATACTATTTTAAGTAAAGTATTTGTAGGTATTATAAATTTTGTTGACCGGAGTTTGGTGAAGCAATGACAAATATTAACAAATCATCAACCTCATCAACCATCAAATGGCGTCGTTGTCGCTTCAACATTGAATTCGGAGTCAAAGATTCGAGACTACAAGTTTTCGGAAACCTACCCGAACTTTCTATCCCTCCCTTTATTTTATTTTTTCTCTATTTTGTTTCTTTTCGGTTAATTTTGAAAAAATATTTGCTACTGTCACTTTATTCACTAAGTAGGTTCCTTCAAAAAAAAAATGGAGTAAAGTGGATTGCAACAGATTCTTTCATTTGGTGAAGTAATAAGTCTAGTCCCAATTTAACTTCTATATAAAAAAAAAAAATCAAACCGTAGTGTAAGGTTACATTTGAGTTCTAGGTTTTGCTTTTTGTTTTTTTGGTTTTTTTTTTTTTTAAATAAAATAATATTTGACTCTGTATTTTCGTGTAACAGCAGTAGCAGTAGGTTCTTGTAGAAAATTTGAAGAAAAAAAAAACAAAAGGTGTAAAACTGGTGTATTTGTTGCTAAACTGCAGTTTTAAATATAATACACTAAAAAAAAAAAAACACACACGAAAAAAAATCTACTAGAGAGGACTAATGGATTTCAATTGTAATTCATGTATGCCTAACTACTTACTGACACATTAGAGTTTGTGTAAGGTTTCAAAAAATAAATAAACCTGTAGTTTCGAAGTTGAAATTTCATTTTCTTTCCATATTTTCAAATTTGCATTTGAGAAGTCAACTTTCCAGAAAAAAAATATTAATAATAATAAAAAAAGATTAGTTTTATTATTATTTTTTTATTCACTCAATTTTGTTTTTATTTTATTTATTTACTTATTTGTTTATTTTTGTTGTTTCTTTTGCAGGAGATACCGTACCGGTTCGTTAGCCAGGTTCCATATCTCTAAACACTTGTTATTTTTTAAAAACAAATTAGACTAGATGAAAATTTTGCATGCGAATTCTAGGATAGAATAACATTAGAAATTACCCTAAGTTCTCATCCTTTGTATTTAGTTTATTTCTATTTTTTTTTTTAGTTTTTTTTTCTAGACACAAATTTTGCATGCGAATTCTAGGATAGAAAGAATAACATTAGAAATTCCCCTAAGCTCCCTTTTTTTTTTTTTTTTTTCTCTTGTGTGTGCATATTTAATTAGCATTTTGCATAAGATACTTAAGGGCAAAATTCCCACAAGATACGGTTGGGATTTCATCACCCGTTTTCGTGGCCCACAAATCACAAATATTCTTGCATTTGTTAAACCATGAGCCTAATTTTAAAATTCATTAGCAATAATCCAATTTAGGGTTACGAGCTCATAGGCCCTCTAGGAAGGAAGCGGTTGGTAGTCACTCCAGTGAGTTATTATCAAATTGATAAATGGTAGGAAATTATGTCTAGGAGTGTGATTGACGCGCCATTAAGCAGGCCACGTGCCTCGCCACACTTTCCTGGGAATTACTCCGTTGTTAGTTTGATGATCCTTAACAGGTAATCTATCGACTTAATCTGAAATAGAGTATGAGTTGTCTAATTAGGAGAGAATTAATTTGGACACCATCCTATTAATTCTCTACAAGATTAGATTTAAAAATTCACCACCCTTGAATTTAAGCTCAAGATATCAAAGCCAAAAATTTTGCGTGATTTGCCCATCATCTAGCCTTTTTAGGTATCTTTTTGTTTATGCCCCAGTGGTTGCAAGTTAACAAGCGTTTAGTTAGGTTTCCTAGTGATATCTCACTCATTGATTTAGAAGCAAAATCAACTACTTTGTTAAAACTCTCAACCACCAATAATTCATCAATAGCTGCACCGAGAACTCTTAATGATTATTTTGCCCCAATCACAGCCAACCTACCCAATTGCATTGTTCTACCTGAGAATGATGCACCCCAGTTTGAGATTAGACCCGCTACAATCAATATGTTGCCCAAATTTCATGGACTTGAAAGCGAATAACCCAATATCCATTTAGGGAAGTTTTTAACAATATGCAACACATTCAAAAATCAAAATTTGAATGAAGAGGGTGTCAAACTGCGTCTTTTCCCCCTGTCCTTAGAAGATAGAGCTGCATCATGGCTAAACTCCATTCGATCATGGGATGAACTTGCAAGGAAATTCATGAGTAAGTTTTATCCCATGCAAAAGACCAAATCAATGCGAGATGTCATTAGTACTTTTAGAGGGAAAATTGAGGAACAATTCCATCAAACTTGGGACCGATTTCATGACTTGCTACTCAAATGCCCACACTATGGCTTTGATAAAGCATAACTAGTTCATTTCTTCTATAAGGGACTTTCACCTATGAATCGAACCATGATTGAGTCAATGCACCAAGGAAAATTCAATGCCCAAACCCCTGACCAAGCATATATATTTTTGGAGGAACTAGCTGAAAATGCCCAAAATTGGAATTGGAACCAAAATGATAATGAATTTTCTAGGATTGATCAAATGAATAGAACATCTGGTTTTTATGACATCAAACCTGAAAATAAGTTAAAGTCTGTGATGAAAGGTCTTGTTGAGGGAGTGAAAGACTTAGGCAAAAAGTTTGATGCATTTGCCCTAATATCTACCCCTGCACAATGCAATGTTTGTTCTGGTTTATCCAATCCAACAGAAGAATGTCCGGTCTCTTGTACATCTGAACCTTCGGATGCGCAAGTTTGTGCTTTCAATACCTTTAGGAGACCATTGCCTAATACATTTAGCCAAAGTTACCATCCTGATACTAGAAACCATCCTAATTTTTCATGGAGGCAAAATTTACCTCCACAACACTTAAGTGGTCAGTCTGGTTTTCAAGGTAACTCTAATAGGCAACCTCTAACTCAAGGACCAATAATTCCTCAAAATCAATTCCCTAGGAATAACCAGTTCAATCCTAGCCGAGATTTAGCAGTTGATCCCATGAACAACTATGTTGCTCCTGTCCCACCGGTCAATAATACTTCCAATTATGAGGACACTTTGAAAATGCTTGCCCTTAATCTTGATCAATCCAATAAGCATTCCAATCAGAGATTTCAAAAGTTAGAAAATAACTTTGATCTCTTGACTCAAAATCAACTGCAATTTCAATAGTCTCTCCAAAATCAGTTGAGTCAACTCACTGCAGCTCTCTCTGAAAGACAAAGGGGTACATTGCCTAGCCAACCCGAAATCAATCCAAAAAGACAAAGAGTTAATCTTGTAGGGACTCCTTCCACTTCTGACCAATCAAATGCCAATGTAAATTCCATCATTACCCTCAGGTCAGGAAACAAAATTGATAATAAGGTTGAGCCACCCATCAGTGATGAAATCGAACCATCCAAATCTTTTCCACCCAACTCCCAAAAATCCAAAAAGGACCAAGTTCCTAAGCTTGATGAGGTCATTCCAAAGCTGTTTATTCCACATGCACCTTTTCCCTCTCTAGACTAGTCAACAATAAGAAGGATTCTCAATACAGTGGAATCTTAGAGAATTTTCAAAATCTCCAGACTAACATTCCATTTCTCACTACTATTAAACAAATTCCTTCTTATGCAAAATTCATTAAAGACTTAGTCAAGAGGAAAACCAATATCCCTAAGGAAGCCTTCATAGCCCAACATTGTTCCTCCTTCCTACAAAACCAAGCTGTGGTTAAACACAAAGACCCTGGTAGTCCAACTATCACTTGTAGGATATGAGAAAATTTTGAAGGTCAAGCTTTATTGGACCTTGGTGCCAGTGTCAATGTGCTACAGTATTCAGTCTACTTGGATTTGGGATTGACTGATTTGAAGAAAACTGATGTTAGAATTCAGTTAGCTGACCGATCCATCAAAATACCAAGGGGTATCATTGAGGATGTGATAGTAAAAGTTAATGATTTTTATTACCCTGTAGACTTTATTGTGCTAGACACTCAACCAACCCAAGGTAAACAAATTCCAATCATTTTAGGTCGACCATTTTTAGCCACAACCAATGCATTGATCAATTGTAGAAATGGTAGCATGACCTTAACCTTTGGGAACATGAAAGTGGAAGTCAATGTGTTCAATTTGATGAAACAACCCATTGAATCAGAGTCTGTTGAAGATGTTTGTCTCATTGATTCATTGACCAACCACACCTTTAACCACTCATATCCTGAGGATCCACTCCAGCATTGTCTAGCCCACTTTGATGATAATTTGGATGAAGCTAATAGCATTAGCCAAGTAAATGATTTGCTAGACTCTGCCCCAACCTTTGAAGCATCCAAGTATAAATCCAAATTCGAATAATTATCCTTGCCAGTTAACACTGATTCTGAAAATGCAAAGAAACCACCTAATATTGAATTAAAGCCTTTACCCGAGACTTTAAAATATTCGTATCTTGGTGAATCTGAGACTTTTCCAGTGGTAATATCTTCTGAGTTAACTGAGCAATAAGAGTCCCAATTAATTGAGGTTCTTAAGACAAATAGGGAAGCCATAGCATGGTCCATTGATGATATCAAGGGCATTAATCCTCTAGTGGTGCAACATCACATTCACTTAGAAGATAATGCGAAAACCTGTAGACAACCTCAAATGAGACTTAACCCCAATATGAAAGAAGTTGTACGCGGAGAAGTTATCAAACTTCTTGACGTTGATATCATCTACTCGATTTCTGATAGTCAATGGGTGAGTCCAATCCAGGTAGTTCCTAAAAAGTTTGGCATCGCTGTTTTGTCCAATGCCCATAATGAGCTTGTTCCTACTCGCATTCAAACTGGATGGCGAGTTTGCATAGATTACAGGAAATTGAATAGCGTGACTAGAAAATACCATTTTCCACTTCCTTTCATCGACCAAATGTTAGAAAGATTAGCTGGTCAGGTCTTTTATTACTTTCTGGATGGCTATTCTGGTTATAATCAAATTCCTGTCCACCCTGATGACCAAGAAAAAACTACTTTCACCTGTCCATTCGGTACATTCGCCTATCGTGGCATGCCATTCGGCTTGTGTAATGCACCAGCTACATTTCAGCGATGTATGATGAGTATATTTAGTGACATGGTTGAAAAGTTTCTAGAAATCTTCATGGATGACTTCTCTGTCTTTGGGTCATCATTTGAGCAATGTCTGGACCATCTTACTCTCGTACTTCAACGTTGTCGTGAAAATAAATTGGTACTTAATTGGGAAACGTGTCATTTCATGGTCCAAAAGGGAATTGTCCTAGGTCATAATATCTCCAGTGCAGGAATTGAGGTAGATAAATCAAAGATTGATCTGATCTCCAATCTACCTATCCCTAAATCTGTTCGAGATATTAGAACATTCCTAGGTCATACCGGTTTCTATAGGCGTTTCATCAAAGATTTCAATAAGATAGCTAGACCTTTGACTCATCTTCTAGCTAAAGATGCACAATTTGAGTTTACTGATGCTTGTAAGTCCGCCTTTGAGTACTTAAAGTCAGCACTCACTACTGCACCTATCATTCGCTCACCTGATTGGAACTTGCCTTTTGAAATTATGTGTGATGCGTCTGATTATGCAGTAGGTGATGTTCTAGGCCAGAAAGTTGATAAAGCACAACATGTCATATACTATGCTAGCAAAACCTTAAATGATGCCCAAATCAACTACTCAACCACTGAGAAAGAGTTGCTAGCAGTCGTGTTCTCCTTTGAGAAGTTTAGATCTTATTTGGTTGGATCTAAGGTCATCATCTATACAGATCATGTAGCGTTAAGACATCTTTTGTCCAAATCTGATGCAAAACCTAGGTTGATACGCTGGACCTTACTCCTTCAAGAGTTTGACCTTGAGATTCGAGATAAGAAAGGTTCCGAGAATGTAGTCGCTGATCATTTGTCCCGTCTTGTTATTGAATCCACTAGTGACTCCATTCCCATTTCTTATTATTTTCCTGATGAGCAATTATTTGAAATATCTGATGCACCATGGTATGCAGATATTGTCAATTATATTGTGACTAGTCAAATTCCTTCCAACTGGTCTAAACAAGAGAAAGATAAATTTTTGGCCAAGGCTAAGGAATATTTCTGGGATGACCCTTATTTGTTTAAATATTGTCCAGATCAGATCATTCGTAGGTGTGTTCCTGAGGTAGATCAAAAGTCTGTCATTTCCTTCTGTCATGACCAGGCATGTGGTGGCCATTTCAGTTCCAAACGAACTGCTGCAAAAATCTTGCAATCAGGATTCTATTGGCCAACCATTTTCAAAGACACCCACACATACTGTCTAGATTGTCATAGATGTCAATTGCTAGGTAAGATTACCAAAAGAAAGGAATGGCCTCAACAATCGATTCTCTTCGTTGAAATCTTTGACGTATGGGGTATTGATTTCATGGGACCATTTCCATCCTCGTTTGGCAATCTCTACATCCTTTTAGCAGTTGATTATGTGTCAAAATGGGTAGAAGCTTTAGCCACCAAAACAGCTGACCATAGAGTTGTGGTGCATTTTTTCAAAGACCAGGTTTTGCCTCGGTTTGGAACACCTCGAGCATTAATCAGTGACAATGGTTCACATTTTTGCAACAAAGTCTTTGGAAACCTGTTGTCCAAATATGGAATCAATCACAAAGTGGCCCTATCATATCACCCTCAAACCAATGGTCAAGCTGAGGTATCTAATAGGGAGATTAAACAGATCTTAGAGAAAACAGTTAACCCCACAAGGAAGGACTGGAGTCTTCGTCTCCAGGATGCTTTATGGGCATATCGTACTACTTACAAGACCCCTATAGGAATGTCCCCATATCGATTGGTCTATGGCAATGCCTATCACTTGCCTGTTGAACTCGAACACCGTGCTTATTGGACCATCAAGGCCATGAACTTTGACTATGATAAAGCCGGTCAACGTAGGACCCTTCAACTTGATGAGTTAGAAGAAATCATAAATGATGCCTATGAGAGTTCAAGAATTTATAAAGCCAAGACTAAGTTGGAACATGACAAACACATTCTCAAAAAGGAGTTTTTCATAGGACAAAAGGTTCTTTTATATAACTCCCGTCTTCAATTGTTTCCTGGGAAGTTAAGGTCACGTTGGTCAGGCCCGTACTATGTCCATCACATTTCTAGTCATGGTGCCATTGAGTTACAAGACCCTAAGAATGGACACTTGTTTAAAGTTAATGCTCATCGTCTAAAGCCTTTCCTAGAACTTGAAACTTCTGAAAATGAGGAAATTCTCCTCATCGATCCAATTTATTCGGAATGATCTATTTAGGGGTAGCACATCTGTTGAGTCTGGCTGAAGACGTTAAACTTAGCGCTACCGGGAGGCAGCCCAGTCAGTTGTGTAAATTTTTCTATGAATTTTATTTTTTCACTCTATTTGGATATGTTTAGATTTTGTTTGGGGGTAAAGTCTGTCATAATATTTTCAATCACTTGACTTTTCTTTTGCCAAGAATCTTTGCAGGGACTATACTCCAAAAACACCACCTCAATTGCGGTAATTTGTTCCAATTTGTCTTTTAGATGTATTTTTAAACTCTAGGGACAGTGTTATTTTTGTTTGGGGACGGATATCTATTTAATCAAAATAGAATTTCATTATTAAAATAAAATAAAAAATTGAAAAATTAATTTTGTTTGGAAAAGTTTTTTGTTTTTATGCATGAGTGTTTTGCATTATAAGTTGATTAAGTTTGTGTTTATGATATATCAGTAGTATGTGATGCGATATTCCCACTCATGAGAGTAATGATTAGATTGAGTTAGTGAAATGATGTGGTTTTACATAGGTAGATAAATTAGTGAAATTGAAACCGAAAAGGACAACTTTGACCTATAAGCACATACACACATTCACTATGGGAAAAACAGTTGATCTTTGACTATGGAGTTGAAAAATTAGCTTTGCCGCTATAAAAGGGGAGAAGGGGAGATAGAATGGAGAAAATTTTAAAAAATTATTTTCAAAGAAATGCAAAACGTAGTTCTTCGATCTGAGTAACCGAACCTTGGTATCACCAATATCATTGTTCGCGTAAAAAGGAGAGAAAACTAATGAACATAAATCCCATGGAAGAAGTTCGGGCCCAGTTGGTAGGGACTAAAAATCCTCGCTGGAAAGTCCAGGAGCTTATAAATACAAAAAAGGATGGAAGTGAAATGATGGAAATAATGAGTTTTTACGAAAAATATGGCAAAGTTTGATCAATGAAGTAGAAGAAGAGAGATTGACATACCATAGTATAATGTTCACAAAAACACGGAAGGTTGTCTAGATTAGGAGTAGAAAGTAACGAAATTATTTACTTCAGTGGGGATCATTCATATCATTATCTTGAGATAGTTATTGTTCGGGAGTGAGTGGCAGTATTTGTATTCATATTATTTTATATATTGTATCATGGCTTGATTAATGAATATGTGAATGCATGAATACATGAAAATGAAGAATGAAGAAGTTGTGGGTAATATATCCAACCCTCACGAGGCTATTGCTCGTCCACTAGGGTAACCTAGGGGTTTAAGGCCTTATTGCATATGGTAAATGCAATCGAAAACAGCTTGCGAAAGTGGCACATCTTTAGTTAAATTTAATAAAAGTATAATTTTGTGAACTAATCTATTTTGCCCATATTTGCTAGAGGACTAGCAAGAGCTTGTTTGGGGGTAATTTGATAAGTCCACAAAATTACTATTTTTAATGTCAAAAGTAAATCTTTAATTTACCATTTTAGTGTATAAATGTTCTTATATATTTATTTTTATTTCTTATAGGTATGAATTGGAAAAGATGAAGAAAATGTATTAAAGTGAGAAATGAATGCACATGGATGGAAGATGAAGAATATAATGCACATGAAGAAAGAAGAAAATGACTTGGAAAACATCAATATTCAAAGAAAAAAAAAATAAAAGTAGATCTAACTTCACTTTACAAGATGTCATTTTATTCCAATTTTCTCTATAAATAGGAGAGTAGTTGGAAATTGTAGGGAGTTAGATGGTAGAGAGTGAGAAATTTTAGAGAGAATTTAGTTTTGTATCAAGTTTTTATTTTGTTGTAATCTTTTTCTTAGTTAATGAAAATTTCTTCTACCATCATGTTTTATTTCTATATCATTATTTTAGCTTAAACATCTTCTCAAGGGAGTGATGAAGCCACCTTGGGTAAGATATACATAATTTTATTTTATTTCTTATTGTTTAATTCTCTTCCCGAATTAATTCTTTCAAGTGACAAAACCTACAATAGAGGTTGAAAATAGAGGAAGGATTTTCCGTGATTACCAATCAATGGAAATACGGGGAATGCCTACCACTATTTATATTTATTTATTTTTAAACCAAAACATTAGAGGGAAGATTTTCCGTGATTACCAATTAATGAAAATACGGGAAATGCCTACCAATATCTATGTTTATGTTTAATAGGTTGGAGGAGAATTTTGCAATAGAAATATATAATATTATTTATATAGACCCGGGTGGTGGATTCTCTTCCCTTGATATTTCTTCCACCATTTGATAATTATCTAGTTATTTTAATTTACTATTCAAAAATTCAAGAATTGTTTTAAGTAATTTCTTTTTAATCTCGAAAATTAAAGTTTTGGATCCTACTCTTAAAAGAGTTCCAAATTGAGAGTGGTTCGACCCTACTTATTGCTATACTATTTTAAGTAAAGTATTTGTAGGTATTATAAATTTTGTTGACCGGAGTTTGGTGAAGCAACGACAAATATTAACAAATCATCAACTGTCAAAATGATAGAAGCGTGGATCATTCACCAGATCCTTATGATTCTCCTCTAAAGCAGGTGGAAGGCTAACGACCTTGTCGCGGATCCATTGGTTTAATACAACAAGGACTTGCCTACGACTACAAGGGAAGGTGGTGGAGTCGTCCAAAATCGCTTCCTTTGTTGGTCAGTCAATGCCATGAAGGCATCCTCGTCCTCGGCAGGCTCCTCAGAAAACTGCTCGTCATCCTCGACAATAGCCGCCGTGATGGAGACGGGGCGTGGTGCCCGCCAAACACGACCCCCTCGAGGACTGGCAACCCGGTCATCCAAACATCTTGTTTTGACCATAAGATCAGAAAATGTGCGGATATCGAGGGCGACTAGATAGAGGCAGTACTCCCTATCCATCCCATCGATGCAAATCCTGACCAAGTCCTCCTCATTGGCTGCCTCATAACATTCCAATGTGCGCTCCTGAAACCGCCTTATATAAGCCATCACATCCTCGTTACCCTTCTGAGTGAGCTTAGTAAGGGATATCAGAGTTACCCTCTCGTCAACCTGGTAGTACTTGCTATAAAAACATTGCGTCATCTCCTCCCCACCGGTCACCGACCCTGGCTCGAGGTTGTGGTACCAAGTGTACGCACGATCAGTCAGTGACTTGGGGAACTCCCTCAACTTCAACGCCTCGTTGGAGGCATGGTCCCCTAAATGGCTAATGAAACGCCCAACATGCTCCTTAGCGTTGCCCTTCCTTCCATCGAACTGTCGGAACTTAGGCGTAATGTACTCAGCTGGGTACGGTTGCTGAAGGACATAAACAGGAAATGGAGGCAACGGGTCGCCAATAAGGTAGGCCCCGGTCGAGACACAGCCCGACCATATCATGGCGTGCAACTGATCGAACATGACATAGGGGGAAGCGCTTTACTGAGCCGAGCTAAATGGGGTTAATGACGCCGCTGTAGTGTGGCCATGAGGTAATGTTGCAGTTGCTCGTGGGGGCGTCACCATAACGTCACGACGAAGGATAGATGTCGGCGCTTGTGCTGGTGTGAGTGTTCCGCCAGTGGTGGCGTCAGGCCTAGCAGAGGCAAACATTAGCTTCTGCTCCTCCCACATTTGCTGCTGGGTGGCCTACATAGTGAGCAACGTTTCCATGAGAAGCGCGTCGCGGTCGCGCCTGCCGGCTGACCTCGAGGTGGTAGCGCTATGGGACCTGCTCTGAGCCGTCCTGTGGTGCTGCGTCCTGGTGACAGTGCGACTGGAAGAACGAGCACTGGTTGCCTCCTATTCACGAGCGACCTGGGGATGGTCGAGCGGTGGCTCCCTGAGCTGTGGCTCCACAGCGGCGATGCCATGGGGTTGTGGCTGGGTTGCCGTCAGACCTGGTGGGGGTCGATTGATCAGAATGAGCCCTCTTGGAGGCTGGCTCGCCTCCTCGGGAGTATGGTTCTCGACTCCAATAGGTGCAGCTGACTCCGGCCTGGATGGAAGAGGAGGGAGTGGAGGAAGTGCAGAAGAAGAAGGTGCTTGAGACGTCATGGCTATGCGAGATGACCTTCTAGTCATGCAATATGGCCTGCCTTTCTCTCCCACTGTGGTCGCCAAAAATTGTGGGTGAAAAAGCTAAGAAACAAGAGAAAAATGGAGAGAAGACTCCACTAGCAAGTCAGAACATAGAGGTCACAATCCATAGTCGAAAATCTCAAGCAAAAAGGATGAAAGGAGAGGAAATAGATGGTGGAGAAAAGCAAAGAGTGTAGCCTCATCACAGCTAGAGAATGGGTAGTGAGTATTGATAGATCTAACCAAAAGCCCCAAGAATGAAATACCCCCAAAATAGCTAAAGACCAAGAGATGGAGAATAGAGAAACAAGTAGAGGAGAAGGGTCAGACGTGAAGAAAGCGAAAATCAAAGATCCTTGGCCGAAGCACAGAGGAAGCAAAAACAGAGAGAAAATTGTAGCCGTCCTTGAAGGAGTAGCCTCCAAGCAAAGAGAGAAGAAAAAGGAAAAGGGAATGTAGTGAAAAGAATGAGTCAGCCGAAAAGGGAGAAGAGGATCCCTAGGCAATGAACTATTGCCCTCTATTTATAGGTGACTTGGCTCAAAATGTTGCCTTAATTGTAGTGGTCCCCAAGTCCTACCAATGCTCCACTTTTCTCTAATAAGGTGATGAGGGCCATGATGTGGGCCTATAAGGAGAATTCTTTCCACATTATGAATAATGGGTAGAATCCACATTATGAGCCTTTATCATGACTAGACTACACTCCAAGCCTCCATGTCACATGCTCTTTCCAATCCCTTCAAAATGAGAGGATGGTGTCGCGCTATCCACGTGTCACGGCTACGCAACATCTATGGCCACAGCCGGATCAGTCGTGCAACGGATCAGTCCCCAATAGCCTTCACAGTACATGCATATACCGCTAGAGCTGTGCAAAAATGGTGGTAAACGCCATTGAGAGACTGCTACGTCATCAGGACCCGTAGACCATGGAGGTACTACTCCCGTGTAAGCTCTTCAGCTCCACAGGTGCGCTGCCACAATAGGACCACCTTTAAAAGACTTTTGAGTTGCCACGAGTAATCCGCCTCGAAGTCGGACACATTGGGTCAACCCGTATACCAACTTCAGTGGGGAGGGTCCAAGGCTCTACCTAGTAGCCCAGTACCCTAAGTGAGACCCCTCTACGAGTCGAGTGCACCCTAAAATAATACATATGCCTACACATATCATTGAAGTATTGGTCCAACGTTTTCTGCAAACTGCGAAGCCTCACTGCATCATGCTGATTTTTTTCACTAATCTGCAAACTGTGGTTGCAGATTCCGGAACCTGAATGATTATCTGAGCAATGATTTTCGTGGCAAAAGGAGCCATAGAACATGATGCTGCAGAGGTATTTACCATTGCACAATTCCTATGGCATGTAGTCATTTAGGCATTTTTGTATGGATACTTCTCAACTAGACATTTTTCGTAATTATAATTCTTTTGGCATCATAACATGTCTCAGTCACTTCCTATATGATATTGTGTCACCATCATTTATTCCTAATTCATGATATAGTAAGCTGTGTTGGGTCTAATTACAAATTTACATTAATGTCCTTAACTCCCTCCCCCATTCTCTTTTCAACTCTTCGGTTATACTCTTGGTTTGTTTGCATGCTTGAAACTGTCCCATGTGGACCTTTGGCAGTTTTTTTGTTGCACTTCTTATACTCTGATGCCTGGTTATACTCTTGGTTTGTTTGCATGCTTGAGAAGGTTATTTTTTACTGAACTTAACTACCAAAGCTTGCATAGGCCCCCCTTGCTATCTAAATCTTTTCTAAAGTTCCAAATTACTAGTTTCTGCAATCTCATTACGTGTTAGATTTGTTGCAAGTGGTATTCTAGTTTTATAGTGCCTTTTTGTCTTACATAATTAAAATTTATTATTATTGACCATCATCTGACAATGAAATCTAAAATCTGATGATAGGCCATTTGCATAATTTCTTGTTTTTTTTCTTTTCCAGTTTCTGGTCTTGGTATATAAATTGCTTCTTTAATTTAGGAAAAGATAGAAACTTTTTATGGACTTTGACATATTTTGCCCAATTTTGGTTTTCAATAGGGTAGATAACATTGTTCATGCATATACTTTGGCAGGCTATGCCTCAAATTGAGTGAGTGCGAAAAGCTTGCTCGATACAAGGAATATTCAGAAGGTCCTGAACCATGGGCTCTAGTCCAATCACAACTCTGCAACTGACAAAAGTGGAAGCATAATTAGATGTTATAAACAAATGTTAACTTGGATTTTGGTTGGCGTGGATCACCGAGTGGCATATGGCCCCGAACTATCAAGTAATTTCTCACAGTATAAGTGTAGGAATGGAGAAACGATCTGTTGTTGTGATCCCAGAAAGGCAAATGGTGTTGATGCCAGCGAGTCTGCTGCTGATTTGTGGCCTTGTCAGTGAGGTGTAGTGTTCTCGCTGGATGTCAGAATAATTTGTATGGCAGTTGGAAGTCTCTAGTATTGCGGCTCAAGTGTGAAGGTGATGCTGTGGGGATGGCTGATGCATGCTTTGTTGAAGGACATGACATATCATTGAGACAGCGCCACGTTTTCTGCAAACTGCAAAGCCTCACTGCATCATGCTGATTTTTCGCTGATCTGCAAACTGTGGTTGCAGGTTCCGGAACCTGAATGATTATCTGAGCAATAATTTTCTGTCGGATTTTCCTGACAAAAGGAGCCATACGACATCATGCTGCAGAGGTATTTACCATTGCCCAATTCTTTTGGCATGTAGTCATTTAGGCAATTCAGTATAGATACTTCTCAACTAGACATTTTTGTAACATGTCTCAGTAAGTTCTTATATGGTTTTGTGTCACCTATCTTCTTCTGTTTGCATGCTTGAATGGGTTGCATGTGGACCTTTGGCAGTACATTAATATATATATATATATATATATATATATATATTTTTATCTAACAGCTTGATTCCTTAATAATCTTTGGTGCACTTTCTTGCAATCGCTTCCGGTAGAATTTGTTTTCTTTTTTTGGCACATGTTTGATCCTCGAAATTATTGGTATTTGTTGCCCTTGAAGTAGTATAACCTCATTATTTTTGACATGCCATTATTTAATTTCTTCTCTTGTTAAAATATCATATTATTTGAAGATCTCTAATGCATGGCATACCACTAGAAAAATTTCTCATAGTTTCATTTTTTTTAGATTCATTTAAATACTGGACTTTGCTGATAGGATATGCTTCCTGGTTTGTGCTACGCCTTGAACTGCTTCTTGTCACTGATCACTAAAATTTGTTTGTGGCAGATTTCATATGCGTGTATGAAAGAGGAGGAAGAAATTTGTGAGGGGGCAGAACTCGATCGTGTGATTAGAAAAGGGTACAGTGGTTTCGTACATTCTTCTGATTCTTTGATATGAAGCAAAAAAATTTGAATAGAATGGAGAGAAGAAGGGGATGGATGAGACATCTATTTAGAAACGAGAGTGTCTCGCTTTTTCTGTTTCGTTGGATGGAAGAGAAGAGAGAAAAAGAAACAGATAATTCACTTTTCTCCTATGTAGAGAAGAGAATAGTGTTAGGAATCGTTCCTTGAATTGTTTTTACCATTTTACTAATCATTGCCTACTATATAACTGTATGATATACCTAATGTGTATTATGGATAATAATGTAATATATGCTCCTTTATGCAACACTTCTTTCAGTTCTTTATTTTTATACTCCAGTGAGTTGGTTTTGAATTATTTTGTAATTTTACCATATTTAATTCGTTATTCATGTCTAAACTAATTCACCAAAAATATTTGTGCGCTATGCATATTACTGCTTAGCATTTATTAGGTGAAAATTGTCAAGTGATTAATAATTCTTTTAGGGTACAGCATGATATATATTTTTTAATATATTTATCCTGACAGGAATTATTTAAGGGCAAACCTCAATGCAATGGTCATATTTGTAACATTGTAACTTAAGGTTATGAAGTTTAAATATAATTTAATTGAGAAAATACGATAGAGGTTCAAGTCTCCAAAATTTACATTTAAGAAAAAATTTAGTCAAATTAAATAACCTTCCCTCTAAGTAAAAAACAGAGTCATGAACATGTTAGGCAACAGATTTAAGTATACTAATTACTAACCTTTGCAATTAAATTCATTGTGAAAAAAAATCATTTATGAATTAAATTTTCGATTTAACTAAAATGTAATATTTCAAAAACCAAATGCTATCAGCTGAGATCTCCTACCTACCATTTCTGGTTACACAATGTGCATGAGTAACAAACATTTGTTATTTGTTTTTGTTAATTTGCTACAAATTCCAAATTCATGTGGTATTACTTGCAATTTATAGGTACTTTAATCGGTATGCTTACCAAGGTTGTCAAAATCGGGTTCTAGCTAGAATCGTTTTGGGGTCCATTGAATCGGATCATAGAATCGTAAGTAGAAGATTCTACATAAACGTATTAATTTTTTTAAAAAATATTAAGTATTAAATATTTAATTTAAAAGTATAAATCATATTATAATTTTTAAAATTTTCTAATACATTGGGTCTTTAAATATATTTTCTCATAAATTTAGGTCATATATTGGGATATTGAACTAAATCATTAAGATTTTAGGCATTTCATATGGAGGGCTTAACCGTCCAACCATTATTTTAACGTAGTAGAATCGTGGTAAAATCGTAAAATCGTACAGAATCGTATAGAATCGTATGATCGTAAGATTTTTTCCAGTTAGAATCGAGATTCTGACAACAATGATGCTCAACCAATTGTTTGTTGGGATTTTTTGGGGAAAAAAATGTTTGGTGGAGTCTCCAATCAACATGGAAAAAAATTATTATAATCTGATAATTTTTCTTTTTTTCTTACTTAATTTAAGCACACACGTGAAGATTGAGTGTTAATGTGTTGTTCAAATCATTATATATTGGTCCATATAATGATGATTGCGAAAATGGTATTATGATCAGAGTAGTATGTTTAATTCGAATCTTCATCGTTTTATAAAACTAAGTGAAGAGCTATTGAACAATACATCAAACGTTTAGTACTCTGAGATGATTGTATCTACGTGGAATAGTTTTACTTTTTTAAAAAAAAAAACCGAAATAGTTTTGCTGATTCTTGTTAGAATTATTCAATTTCTTATTCTACTTTATTATTGCATCACCATAATTACATAAGTATATAGAGATAACAATCTTGGGTCTACATACTTCATTGGGGTCACGACTGCAAACATTGTCGGAGTTTTACCCGATTCGTATAGAGGAGTTTCGTGAATTAGAAAGGGTAAAAGTCCCGGACACCCGGATTATTGAAAAACAAATACTAGTAACATCTTACATGGGAAATGTTATATTAATCCCTGAAAAATGTGCTTGGAAAATGTGATATTAGTTCTTGGGAAATAATCCCTGGGAAATGTAAAAAATATCTATGAGAAATGTCCTTAGAAAATTTGAAATTAGTCCGTAAGAAATGTCCTCGGAAAATGTATAAGTAGTCTCTGGAAAATATATAATTAATTGAAAAAGGTCTTTAGAAAATGTAGAAGTGGTCCCGAAATGTCCCTAGGAAATGTAAAATTAGTCCCTTGAAAATGTGAAATTAGTTCTTCGAAAATGTTAAACTAGTCCCTGAAAAATATTCCAAAAATATAAAATTAATCTTTGAGAAACGGAATATGAAAATTGAAATTGAAAATAAGTCATCAAAACATGAGTCATCCGGAAATGACAAATGAGTCATTTAGAAATGAGTCCCTCGAAAATGAGAATGAATCGTAGGGAAAAGAATATGAGAAGAAAGAAATCAACAAAAGTTGTTTTTTTTTTTTGAAGTAACAAGTTTTTCTTGGGAAATGCTTCTAAAAGTCATGTGACTTCTCAGGTTCGATTGATTTAATTGGTGAATAAATTTACCACCTAAAACATTGTGCGTATTAAGAAACCTGACTTAGAACCTGATAAGGAATATTTAACAGTTTGAATATTTGCCCATGTGGAGAATGTAAAAGTAGTCCATGTGAAATAGTTCTTGAAAAATGTAAAAGTAGTTCGTGTAACAATCCCTCCCACTTCAGACACAATATTGTCCGCTTTTAGTTCATCCGGACCAGAGACTTCCCAGGGGGTCACACATCCTGGTACTATTCCCGGTCAAGCACATTTAACTGTGGAGTTCTGGTGGGTTTCAACCATCACGGTTTTTTAAAATGCGTCATTTGGAGTCAGAGTTGCATAGCCGAACCGTGGCCCACACTGGCCCACCCACCTCAAGCAATATTATTCTCTTTGGGCTCCTCCCAAAAGTCGAACCCCCAACCTTGGTGCCTACTGTCACAGGGGTCAAGTTTCACCACGAAATTTTGGCCCTATGATGGCACCAAATCATACACAAACACTTATTGTTCCAACCTGTTTCAGCCAACACACACTTTATGCCTTTGAGATACAACAAGTAATACACTCAACACACACACATAAGGTATATATGTAGATAATATAAACAACACCCACAAATTTATAGAAAACCACAACAATGGTTTTCCAACCTTTTATTATAAAAACAAATAGTACAAATGATTTCTCTCACTCAAGCACACTACAGCACTAACAAACACTATCTCTCTCTGAAATTCGCTATCTATACAATGTCATACATATGTGCCTGTATAGGTCAATATACAAAACTGCCTATATCTAATGTGGATGATAGTCCCATCCACCTAAGTTGTGTTGGCACCAATGAGAGGTTGCCAACACTTAACACACAGTTGCATTCCCAACTGTCAGGATGTTGTGGCATCTCCCTGCAATGTCATCTTGTCTCTTGATAGTTAAAGTCAGTTGTGTGTCACCAAACTGCTCAAACTATATGTCTGAGTCACACATTGGCCTTGACCTGTCTTTGTCTTGCCTTAATCTAAACTATGCTGCACCATCTTGAGCTAACTCAATGCCAAGCATATGCCAACACTGCATAATGCTTGCCTTTGTTGAGCCAAATGCCTTGTCCCAGCTTCTCTTAAGTCTACACGCACTTGAGAGCTTTGCCAAGTTTGAACCAATGCCTTCACCATTGAGCCAGCACCTAGCCACGCCCATGTCTTGGTTCTGTTAATGCCTTGACACATAGGTCATGCCGCGCCATACCTATGTCTTGAATCAGCACCAACCATTGCATATCTCATGTCACAGTCTTGCCCCAAGGATAAGTTGGCCTAGCCAAAGCTTAGTATGCACATGGCTTGCCGAGCCAAGTGCATTGCATGCACATCAATGCATGTCAAGCTAAGACATCACATAACCAAAGGCAAGGTGGCACACTCATGGGTATGCACACATGGCTTGCCAAGCCATGCATGCTCCAACACAGCCCATAGTATCTAACTGAGCCATCTTTGTCAACTGTGCCACTGACCATATCAAACCATGTCTTTACAAGCCAACATGCTTCCCTATACCTGCCTTAGCCAAGGCTTACCCATGGCCTTTTTAAGTGGCTGAATGCCTACTTGGGTCAGAGACCCACCCTTCCCTATATATGCAGAATTCACAAATACAGCTCTGACCAGAACAAATATTAACCCTGCTTAAGGAGTCATAATGGCCTTTTTCGAAGCTCCCGAATTCCAAATCCGGATTTTCTTTGACAGGCCATCTTCTTATTATATAGAGCATCTCCAATTAAATTCTCATAATTTTCCAATATTCTTAAGCTCGACTTCCAAAGTTGGATTTATTTACCAAAATTGTCACTGTGTCATCCTCCCATGTCACACTAGCATGCCACAGCCTACTTCAAGACTTCACCGGGTAACACCTACCTTCAAGGTTTTGTTTCTAGCTAGCTACCACTTGGCTATTAGAAGGCATCATGTCATAGAAGGGTATGAAACTGACATATAACATGTAACTCTCCTAGTGTGGTAGCTTACCAGTACCACTTGCACCCGCCCATGGCACACCCGCCCACATAGACCGCCGCAATCCGTGTGAAATTTTATTCGGAAATGTAAAAATAGACCCTGTGAAATGTGAAATTAGCATCTAAAAAATAGTTCATCAGAAATGTAAAAGTATTCCCTCGACAATGTCCCCAAGAAATGTAAAATTAGTCCCTAAAAAATGTCCTTGGGAAATGTGAAATTAGTTCTTGAGAAATAGTCCTTGGACAATGTGAAAAATATCCATGAGAACTATCTTTAGAAAATGTAAATTTAATCCTTGAGAAATGTTCTCGGAAAATGTAAAAGTAGTCTCTGGAAAATGTAAATTAATTGAAAAATGTTCCTGAAAAATGTAGAAGTAGTCCCTGAAAAATGTTCTTGGGAAATGTAAAATTAGTCTCTCCCGGAAAGTGGAAAATTAATCCTAAGAAAATTTCAAATTATTCCCTGAAAAATATTCCAGAATATGTAAAATTAATCCTTGGGAAATGGAAATGAGTCTTCTCGAAATGAAAATAAGCCATTTAGAAATGAGTCCTGAAAAATGAGAATGAATCCTGGTAAAAAAGATGATGAGAAGAAAGAAATCAACAATCTTTTGTTCTTTTTTTAAACTAGATTTCCTTTACTGATGTGCTTAAAATACAATGTGGACAGAATATTTTTAAAAATGAAGATGTGTATAAAATTTATAAAAAGAGAAATTAACCTTAATTCTCTTTATAAAGATTTTATTTATGTATTTACACTGTAAAACACTACATTGACAGATATGATGAACTTCATTATTCCTTAGATGGACCTAAATATTGTTCAAAATAAAAAATACTAACTTGAAATTCTTGTGGTATTCTTTAAACTACAGTACCCTCAACTTTCAATTATGAATTTCTTCCACTTTATTTTTCTATGGATTTCATAGTAAAACTAAAATATATGTTAAAAGATTTAAATTGCATGGCACTTTTTTTTTTTCGAAAGAAGGATGATTCATTTTATCAAATCAAATCCACTTAATTAATTTTTTTAAAAAACTCTTAAATCTATCTAAAACATTAAAGTTTTAATTGAGTTATTGAAAATAAACCCATTAGGTTACATTTCCTTGAATATGATATGGGGCGGTGTAATATGTTTTAATAACTTTATTTTCACTCCTACTTTGAAGAGGAATAGAGGCCTTTTATCTATTTTCCTAATATTTTTTAAAAAAATAGCCTTTGCGGCAACAAAATATATACACATTTTTAATTCGACTTGAAAAAGAAATCTTATAACATCAAAAGTTACCATATTTTTTTCCCTAATTTTAAAAATTAACCCAAACACACGCACACGGCTAGCTGTATAGATAGCCTTCTTCGCTTAACGAACTGAGTTTTTTTGAGAGGAGATGAAGAGACCGCGGGAAGAGGAGGATGCCATTGATGGGTTCGATTTCTCTATTTTCTTTACAAATATTACTTGATGTAGCTTTATAGTTGATCTATTTATTCAGTATTTAATGTTCTTATTGAAATTGATTGAATTTATATACAGATAGTTGTTTGATTTACTGGGTTTAAGTTTTTTATAGGTTTTATAGATGGGAAAGTTATTGATTATTATTGATTATAGATGGGAAAGTTATTTATTGTTATCTTTGGTGATGATTTTACTCTGTATTTCGCTATTTGATGTAGCTTAGTAGTTGATCCTATTTATTCAATCTTTAATATTTTTCTTCAAATTGATTGAATTTATATACAGGTAGTTGTTTGATTTACTGGGTTTCAGTTTTTATAGGTTTTATAATTTATTTGTACCCTTTTTACCGTACGTCAGAGAGTTTGATCTGAATGTGTGCTTATTCACTTTGGTAGAAGACCCGAAATAAGATTTTATGCATTTTATTATAAACACTGCCGAAGGACCACCTGGCCCAACGGTATAACCTCTCATTCGAATAGGAAAGATGAGGATATGATGAATTGGGTAATTGATTCTTTTGTAGAACACAGAGTGAGGAAGATATAATGAAGGCCACATTAGACAATGCTTTGATCTTATGCTAATTTGTTGTCTTTTTTTATCCAACGCAGCATCCAATTCACATATCTCAGCCAAATTAAGGACACTTTCAGTGAAGATATGCCAAAATACGACAAGTTCTTGCTGGTCATGAAGGACTTTAAGGCTCGAAGGTAATAGTTTCCGGCTTGTAGGTTAAGTGTGTGGAAGCGGCATTGCATGAATCGTCGTAATAACTTATTATGTGATCTTATTACCTGCAGAATTGAGATTACTGGTGTCCAGGAGAAGGTGAAAGAAATATTTAAAGGGCATGATAAGCTAATCATGGGGTTTAATAACTTCTTGCCCAAGCGGTACAAAATCACCCTCACTGATGAGGAACCAAAGAAAATGGTTCAGGTTTTGAAAACCTTCAATTTCGTAAACAATGTTCAGGTATTGCCTACTTTTTTCCGGAAAAATAAAATGTAATTTATTTAAATGTTCAGTTGCTGAGTTTTACTATTGTGACCTCTAATGGATGGACCTCTTTCTTCAGAAGCGTTTTCCAGAACAACTATGAAATATATAAATCATTTCTGCATATCATGAAGTCGCACCAAGAGGGGAGGTTGGGAATCGATGAGGTCTACTTTGAGGTAACATTTTGTTATGTTTTGAGTTAAATATTTCAGTTGCTCTTGAAATTGGATAGTCTTGTATCAATTGCATTTATTCTTCTTCAAAATTTTGTTACTATAAGAAATATATTCTCTCTTTGAAGGTTGCTGAACTCTTCAATGACCATCCACACTTGTTTGATGACTTCAAGAGTTTTTTTCCTAAAGACTCTTCTGATTTGGATGAATATAGAAAAATGATGAATTTGCAAAAGAAGCAGAAGAAGAGTTATGATACTCTACGTTTTCCAGATAAAGAGAAATCTGTGCAGAAGATTGAAGACATGGCTTCAAAGGATAAGAGAAATGGCTTGAAAAGTGAGTTAAGCATCCATTTGTTAGTTGTTCCTTGGTTATCAACAATTTCATGATCACCTTTGAGGTGTACGAGTTGCTATCATTAACTATGTCTTTTTGTTCTTCTAAGTTTCAGCTCGTGGGTAACATGTTTATGTCATTTCCTGTATATATATATATATATACATTTTGTAAAGGGCATTGTTCTAATGTTGTATAATTTATTAGGAATGATTATCTGTCGTGTTCCAGAAGGATGATTAGTCTGCTGTTTTCCTGAAACTCACATTTGAGCGTGTCTCCTTTTACAACAGAGTTAACACTTACTACATAAACTTTGCTGAGAATATTTCTTTTGTTTCCATTTTTGGAGAAGACATAATGTTTTCTCTTCTCCCCGGACCTTTGATCTTTCCATCTTGAGAAAAAAAAAAATGTGGTCAATGCTTTCGAGATATCTTTGGAGCGTATTTCCTCCTTGTTCTATTTCATGCCAATGTTTTGAAGTTGCGAAATGTATTGTGGTTTCTTAGACTGTTTTTTACTTGTCATTATTGTAGTTCTCTTCCATTTCAAATTTCTCGGGAATTAGTTTTGCTCAAGTTTTTAGTGTTTTTCAAAATCTGATGAAACTGCTCCTTTAACCACAGAAACATTGCGGAACAAAGGTGATACTTCGATATTAGTAAACAGAGTTGAGGGATCTATGGAGCAAAACTGTGAAATGGATGGAGCTAGAGAAAGGGATAAATATAATGCAAAGTATATCGGAAAATCCATTCATGAGCTTGATCTCCCTAAGGTCGAAGATTGCGCTAGCTATCGGATTTTGCCAGAAGATGTATGATTTTCCTTTGAATTTTTGTCTGTTTTTTCTCCCTCTTTATTATTTCTTAAGTTTTTATGGTATTGATTACTTATAAAGTGGCGCATCTCTACAGTACCCACTACCTTTAACAAGTGGGAGATCAAAGCTGGCAGATGAAGTACTCAATAACAGCTATGTATCTGTTTCTTCGGATAATAAGGATTCTTCATTTAAGAAAATGTGCAGAAACAAATACGAAGAAAGACTTTTTGCATGCGAGGATGACAGGTAAAAGTCCAATATTATTTTTCTTTCACGGCATGCACATCCATTTTCTCTTTCCTCATTTCCTCCTTCTGTCTAGAGTTTAACCCCTCCACTTCTGCTAATTTTCAAGCAATGGTATAGATAAAAAAATGTCGGACTAGTAAGGCATAGTCAGCCCAACGTAAAAGCAGAACAAAATTAATAGTCAGTCCAAACTGTACTTCATTGATATATCCATATATGTATATAATTTTATGTATATGTATATATATATTTCAGTATCATGTTTTTTAAAATTGAAAAATTTAGATTTTAGATGAACTTCTGCAAGTAAATTGGATTGAGGTTTTGTCGGTTTTTGTTGAAATATGATGATTGCAGATTTGAGGTCGACATGTTGTTGGAGTTGGTGAGATCAACTGCTAAGCAAGCAGAGGAACTGTCGAACGATTTCTGTAAGAATTCTGATGAGCCTCCAATCCACATTGAAGATCATTTTACAGGTTTGTAGTTGTAAAATCTCAGATTGTTTTTGGATGAATGGCTGTTTGACATTGTTTAAACATTGTTTGCTTGCTTTTATTTAACTGGAAATATTCAACTTCTTTTCTCTCCTAATAAGTTCATCATTTCTCTCATTTCATGCAGCTCTGAATCTAAGGTGTATTGAACGAATGTATGACGATCATGGACTTGAGATGTTGGACTTCTTACGTAGAAACCCATCTGTTGCAATGCCTGGTATTATAGCCCGTCTAAATCAGAAGCGGGAGGAGTTGGAAAAATATCGTTTAGAGTGTAACAATGTTTGGAGTCAAGTTTATTTTAAGAACCATAAAAAGTTGCGTGAGCATCGTAACATGTATCTGAAGAAGCAAGATCCAAGCATCGTCACCACAAAAATGTAAGTTAAACCTCCTGTTGTCTTCTGAATTACCCTGTCGCGTTCCTTGGTATAGGGATGACTGTTATATTGGTAGTGAACATGTTGTACAAGTTGAGAAGGAAATAAAAATTAAAAAAATATGATTTCATCTATCCGCAATCGTCAATTCCTCTCTATTCCTCCAAGTATTTTTTTCTTATGAATGTATATATACAAGATTTACATATTTAAACTCATGAAATATTATTAGTCTTCAAGGAAGAAGATAAAAGCATGACCTAAACTTGTTAATTTGGCTACAAAGACCAAGCAAAAATCTATTAGTGATATGCTTTCCTTCCCACATCATTGGAGGACGGTGTTGTGCAGTATCTATGTGCACTGATACGGATACGGGGTGCAATACGGACACGGGGATATGATAAATCTATAAAAAAATAGGATATGGGTACAGCGGGATATAGCAAAAAAGAAATGACACTTTTTATATATAAAAGACTAAATTCTGGTCAATTCTTGGAGATATTAAGAAAATGGAATCATTACAAACACATGAGTTCCTTTCGTAACACTTGAAACAAGCACACGTAGTCGATACTTTATAAAAATTAATTTTTTCTTGACTATTGTACTTCATGATATTGTTAGAAAAGTTTATTTCTAATGTTTAAACTTGTTAAAAACGTATTATTTGGTATTTAAGAAGTATTTAATATGTGTTCGAAGTATCTTACAATCATCAAATACGTGATTGTAGTATCTTAGAAGTATCAGATACGTGTTACAAATTAAAAATAATAATTTATAAGTATTGGACACGTATTCGCGAGTATCGGTATCCGACACGTACCCAATACGGGTACGTTGCTCTTGCAGAAGTATCCGTGCTTTATAGTGCAATATACCCCTTTTGTTTCTACAGTATACTAGCAATATCATAGCTAGGTTCACCACTCATTCTCTTCCCATTACAGTGACTCCGTGAACTTGCTGAATATCTCACCTTTGAAGCCAGCCTTTGTTATCTTTGAGTGAACTTAACTGCCAAAGCTTGCATAGGCCCTTGCTATCGAAATTATTTCTAAAATTTCATGTTACTAGTTCCTGCAATATCATTGCCTGTTAGTTTTATTGCAAGTGATATTCTAGTTTTAAAGTGCCTTTTTGTCTTACATAATTAGAATTTATTATGATTGAAATGGCATACTCGTCTTTGGAAGTTTTGCTAGATGAATGAATCAGCCATCATCAAACAATGAAATCTAAAATCTGATGGGCATTACATAACTTTAAAAAACAATTAGCTTTGGTTGCTGAACTGAAGCAAAGATTTTCTCATCATTTGAACCTTCTGAATTTAATGTGAAGATGTTAAATTCTGGTCCCATTTATTGGACCAGAATGGTGTGGAGCCAATACTAACATTAGCAATGTACGATTATCAGAAAGAATGTAATTTCGTATTGACATGGAGATCCTATTTGCTGACATTTGTTTCGGCAATTCTATACTAATATGCTCATGTTTGAAAACCAATTTAGATATTTTGAGCCCTTCCCAGTGAAGAAGTAAGAGGGGGAGTTATTGCCAAATTGTGGTTTTGAAGAGGATATAGATACTCCGCAGGCTATGCCTCAAACTGAGTGTGGTGCCAAAACCGTGCTCCACACAAGGAATATTTAGATGGTCCTGGACCATGGGGTTTAGTCCAATCGCAAGTCTGCAACTAAGAAAAGTGGAGCCATCGGACTCTAATAAGATAATTTCTCACAGTATAAAACTAGGAATGGAGAAGCGATCTGCTGTCGTGATCCCATATGGGCAAATGATGTTGATGCCGATGTGAGGATAGTGGTATTGTATCCAAGTCTTCCGGGCTGGAGGTATGCTGCTGATTTGTTGCCCTATCGAAGAGCATGAAGAGGGAGAATATGGAGGACATGATGAACTTGGCAGTGAAGTGGAGCGAGAATAATTGCTATGGCAGTTGGAAGTCTACTGTTGGTGCTAAGTGATGCACGCTTCATTGGAGGAGATGGCATATTGTGGGTGAAAAAGCTAAGAAACAAGAGAAAAATGGAGAGAAGGCTCCACTAGCAAGTCAGAACAAAGAGGTCACAATCCATGGTCGAAAATCTCAAGCAAAAAGGATGAAAGGAGAGGAAAGAGATGGTGGAGAAGAGCAAAGAGTGTACTCTCATCACAGCTAGAGAATGAGTATTGATAGATCTAACCAAAAGCTCCAAGAATGAAATACCCCCAAAATAGTTAAAGACCAAGAGATGGAGAATAGAGAAACAAGTAGAGGAGAAGGGTCAGACGTGAAGAAAGCGAAATCAAAGCTCCTTGGCCGAAACACAGAGGAAGCAAAAACAGAGAGAAAATGGTAGTCGTCCTTGAAGGAGTAGCTTCCAAGCAAAGAGAGAAGAGAAAGGAAAAGGGAATGTAGTGAAAAGAATGAGTCAGCCGAAAAGGGAGAAGAGGATCCCTAGGCAATGAACTATTGCCCTCTATTTATAGGTGAGTTGACTCAAAATGTTGCCCTAATTGTAGTGGTCCCCAAGTCCTACCAATGCTCCACTTTTCTCTAATAAGGTGATGAGGGCCATGATGTGGGCCTATAAGGATAATTCTTTTCACATTATGAATAATGGGTAGAATTCACATTATGAGCCTTTATCATGATTAGACTACACTCCAAGCCTCCATGTCACATGATCTTTCCAATCCCTTCAAAATATGAGGATGGTGTCGCGTTGTCCACGTGTCACGGCTACGCAACATCTATGGCCACAACCGGATCAGTCGTGTAACGGATCAGTCCCCAATAGCCTTCGCAGTACATGCATATACCGCTAAAGCTGTGCAAAAATGGTGGTAAACGCCCTTGAGAGACTGCTACATCATCAGGACCCGTAGACCATGGAGGTACTACTCCCGTGTATGCTCTTCAGCTCCACGTGTGCGTTGTCACAATAGGACCACTTTTAGAAGGCTTTTGAGTTGCCACAAGTAATCCGCCTCGAAGTCGGACATATTGGGTCAACCATTATACCAACTTCAGTGGGGCGGGTCCAAGGCTCTACCCAGTAGCCCAGTACCCTAAGTGAGATCCCTCTACGAGTCGAGTGCATCCTAAAATAATACCTATGCCTACAATTTGCCCCCTGTGCATGCGAGGCACCACCTCAAAGTTGGGCTTGCATGCACACAGTAGGCCCCGTATATACAATATTTATATTCCCATTGTCCTTATTTATATATATGAATACATATTTATAGTGTACATATGTATATTAAAAATATGATATGAAAAGTAATAAACACAATAGAAAAGTAGAGGTGACCAAATGAACGGTAAATACGACAACAAAGAATGAAAATAAGCAAGGATAAGGTAAAAGAAACAATAATGAAAGGAAATTTGAAAGAAAATAAATGATGTAAACATGAAATGTGAAAACATGAAAATGAGAAATAAAATGTGTAAACAAGAAATAAAGAAGTAAAACAAAACAAAGCCAAATATATGAAAGGCAAACAACCATTTTTTTTTGTAGGTACATATGTTTTAAAAATCACATGTAAGGGTATGACAATAATTTGCAAAAGGGATTTTTTGATTTGATTAGTAATCACCATAAGTAACATGGTAAAAATAAGAAATAAATTAAATTGCAATAGTACATATACACATATATATATATATTGTATACATATATATATTCTTTTGACATAAGTTTTTTTTAAAAAAAAAACTGTACACGTGTACGTATACCCATGTGTGCGTATATAGATATATGGGTGTATAAAAAGAGGTAAGTTTAGAATTTTGAACCAACAGTTTCCTTCTCAAATACGAACTGGTGCCAAAACACAGAAGAGGAAAAGGGCAGTGAGACAAAGCAATAATGACAGCCTCCTGCAAAAAGGTGTCTTTTCGCCGCCCCCATTATGGCGACGCTTCGCTAGACGCCACTCCCCGGAATTGGTGCAGTCACGGTTGGGGAGTGCGCAGAGAGGCGGCTAACAAATACCTCTCCAGGTTATGGAAATGGGACAAAACAATCAAGTGTACGACTCTGCAATTACTGATTTCACTAAGAGATAGAGCAAAAGCTTGAAGAAGAGTGAACTAGAGAGAGAAAAAGTGAAATCAAGAGAGAAAAAAAGAAAGAGAAATACCCCAGAGAGAGAAAGCGAAAAGGAGAGAGAAAAAAACCCCTTTTCTGTAAGAGTCATGCTACCCTCAAAGGCGCGCGACGACACAGTTCCTAGCGACGACGAATGGCGACATGCCCCTTTCTTCGGTAAGGAAGTCGACTTCTTCTGGCACCAAGCCCGACATTATCAACCGAACCCTGCAATTTTGGGCGAGCCAGTACTGTTAGAGGGTGATGCCCCCTCCACATCGGGGACCCAGTGGAAGCCGGGGAAGAGTGTACGGTTTCCCATCGAGAGGGGCGATTTTCCCCACTCGCACCTCCAATTCGAAGGCTATACAACACCAATCTCGGAATGGGATTACTAGTGCAAGTACATTTTTTTGAGGCCAGACGATGTGGAAATCCTCAGCCGTGCCCCAGTCCTGACGGCCATTGATTCAAGCCGCCGTGTCAACATTTGGTGCTCAAACCCCTCTTTGCAAGCCCTAATTTCCCGCTGGAATACTGATACCCATACTTTTGCTGCCGCCTGGGGTGAGTTTACCCCAACACTAGAATATGTGAAGTCCCTAATGCACTTACCTCTGATCGGGGAACACAGTTTCAGACACCACACAATTCTTCCAGAGTGCCAGGCCACGGTAGACTTCCTGGAGGCCTCCTTTACTCACGCCGCCTACCTGAATACCACTGTGAAGAAGAAAGGCAAGTGCAAATTTGCAAACTGGGCCAGGTACTTTTTCACCTACCCTGCATCAGGCCGACCTTTTCGCCCCGACAATACCCAAGGTGTGCCTCTGGATAGTCCTCATCATTTGCCCGCCTTTCTGGCACTTTGGCTTGCACGCCATGTGTTCGAAGGGCACCCCAACGATTGTATGAGTAAGAGGGTCTTCAATTTGGCGGCCCAGATGGCTCTTGGTAGGACCATCGCACTGGGCCACTTTTCCTTGGGACGCTGTACAAAAGACTCGACTTGGTGGTGGCTGGGATGCGCCGCTCAATAGGCCGCTGTGAAGTGAAAGCGCCTGTGTCCAGCCTTTTCCTATCTCTGTTCATAATGGAGCGCTTTCCCGAGTTCTTCCCCACACCGCATACTATAGAGGCTGCTAGATCATTCGAAGATCCTTGGGGTTTCAGCCGTGCCCCTAGATGGTCCGACATTGTCCTCCGAGACGATCTCAGCTTGGTGCTGGACCTGGAAGACGAATTCCAATTCAGGCCCTACTCCACAATACTGCCTGGCTTCCCTGTTCAATCCTTATTTGGTGAAAAGCCGCGCATGCTCAATCCTGCCCCTAACTCACCTCGTTCAGATTTCGAACTCCTGCTGGTCCTGAGAAAATGCTCACTGCCTGCCTGGTTTGAGGACAGTGTGCCTCTCGCCAGTTACAATCCTCATCGGGTTGCCCGTCAGTTTGGCTTTGACTAGGGCGTCTCTACTGCTCCAACCACTGCTCTAAGTTTCGCTCTTAGTTCAGACAGATTCCTTGCTGGGAGCCTGCCGTCCTTAAACAATCCTCCTCGTCCATTTGCTATACCATCACGCATCCGTCGTTGTGACATATCACCGTCATTCGGTGTTTTCTGGAGGTCGAACCTTGACGCCCTGTAGGCCTTTGTCCTGTCGTCGGCTTGCAGAAGTGAGCCCCGGGTTATTGACAAGGACGACATGGTGGTGCACTACTCTTCTGCCTCATTTTCTAGAGGAAGTCCTAGTTATGTGGTGGTACATGCTATTGCTGACGTACCGATGTTTTCTCGCGACATGTTCCCGCCAAGGCGAAGGTCAAGGTCAAAAAGGGTAGTGCACACCATCTTATTGGAACCCTTTGATGTACTGCCTCCACAAGGTCAAACTCCTGCAGCCCCTGAGCAACCAATTCCTCAAGCTCCTGCAGCACAAAACCGTCCGACCTCGTCAAGGCGAAGGCCTACTCAGGACGAAGCAGGGCCCTCGGTTCCTACCCATAGGCGTCCTAGTGCATCTGCCAATGTAAGCCATCTAATCCCGTACTCAAGGCAAATTTATTAGTACACTTATTGCCCCCACTTGAGTGGGGTTTTCTTTATTTTTCATACACACATATATATTATATAAAAAAAGGAAAGAAATATAAAGTTGTAAAAGCTTTAAATAAACCTTCCATTTTCTATTTTTTTTTTTTAGCCAAGTGCCTCCTCGGGGTCGTAGCCTCCGTCGGTTGCGAGCAGGACAAGATCGTCGAGAAGGAGGACCGATGCCCCTGACCTGGCGGTTCCTCCTAACAACATTGTCGACGTCTTTAAGGATGTGGATTTGCTTCGCACTGAGACTCCATGGGGTGCGGCGCAGAGGATTCCAACTTCTGAAGATTTAAATGCTTTAACCGGTTCCTCCTTAAATGCAGGATCCGGCGCTTCGCATTCTTCAGGAACTCAAGAGTCCATTCGCTCAGGTATAAATACCCCCTCCCCTTACCTGTTTTTCATTCACATTTCAAACACAAGTCTTAGATACTTTTGGGAGGAGAAAAATCAGAGAGAAAAATATAAGTTGAGGGAGAGAAAAAGAGAGAGAAAATGGTGGCCATGGGGAAGACCAATCTCCCTCTTTACACTTCCTCTTCATCTTCCAGTGATGATGACGTTCCTCTTGCAGATCGCTTTAAGAGGAGTGTCCCTGCCAGGAAGACCCCTATTCTAGAGGAGGGGGACAGTCAGGATGAAGTTCCCCTAGGCCAACGGTGTCCCAAGAGACAGGCATCCCCAAATGTTCCCGATCTGGCAGCGAAGAAGCCACGGCGTTCTGCCCGCAAATCCAGTGCATTCAAGTCTCCTTCTCCAACCCCTGCAAACTCAGCCCCCGTTGATGTGTCATCTGATGAGAAAGCGGCTGATCTTCCCAAGGGTGACAGTTCGGCTCCCCCTCGTGTCCCTGAGAGTTCTCCCCGTCAGACTCCCGGAAATATTCCACGCCAAACCGCCGCCTCAGATCCTAGGACCACCAATGCTTCAGGCGGCAGTTCCTCAGGCAAGGAATCCTATGTGTGACCTTGGTCCACTAGACTTGCCTAAATGGAGGGGTTTCTACTACAGCGGGAACTCCATTCCGATCCCGAATCGCCTTGCTATCGCCCATCCTGGGATGTTTGACGGCTTCAACATAGCCTTCGAACAAGCCCAGGCGCTCATGCTTGATGGATTCGCTCGGTATTTCCAACAATTGGTCAGGGGCACTGTGGGGGACATGACTCTACAGGCCCTGGAGGGTGCCAGGAGGTTTGCTGCCCAGGCCGTGCAATTTGGGATCAATATGGATTGGTTCACGGATAGGCTAGACAAGATTGAGGCGAAGGACGACAGTGGTGTCCTGCGCCTTGCCGGTGAGAACGCCCACGCCGAATCTGTGAAACTCAAGGAAGTGGCAGCCCAGATGAAGAGGGACGCTGAAGTGCTATTGGAGAACGCTGCAAAGAACGATGCTGAGGCGGCGCACAAGGAGGCAGAGGCTGTTCGGCTGTTGGACGACGCTGACGAGCAACGGGTGGTGGACCGTGTGAGGGATACCGATCCTTTCCTTTTGCCCTGAAGATCCATTATATTATCTGAATCCTGCAAATTCTCAAAAACAATCTCTTTTTTTTTTTGCCATTAGAAACAATTTCATATAACTTGATAATTTTTGGGAATGTAAACATTAACACAGGTAAAGTACTGCGTCTGCCTGAAGGCGGGCTTTGTTATTCATTTTGGAAGCGTGCTTCAGCATGCTCAGACTTGCACTCTTTTTGAGTGACACATTTTTGTTGTCTAACAGTTTGTTTAAGTTAATGCCTATTTGTGAATGCTATTTTTGTTTTGCATATGCCTTGTTTTGCTTTTGTTTGTTTGTTGTTGTTTTTTTTAAAATGTGCAGGTTGTAACATGGAAGGCGCAGGCTTGGCAGCCGCTTATGCAAATGGATAAGAAGGGGAGACGCTGTCGTAGCACATGCGCCTTCTTGCGAACCTTGCACGGAAGAGAAAACTAAAGCACACGTTCAAGGCTACTCTCCTGTATTGAAGTTTTCGCCATGATAGAGGCTTGAGCCTAATATTATGTAATATCTACTTTAAAATAGCACTTGTAATCAGAAAATGTAACATATGCCTTTTGTGAATAAAATATCTTTCATTAAGTAAAGATTTGTCTCTATATATATTTTCCTCTTGTTTACATGTATGCCTACATATATGTTGCGACTCTTTTGTGCAGAGAACTTAACTAAAAGAAATAACTCTAATAAAGGGACAGAAGGTTGAGAGGAAGAAATCCAACTCTTTTGACAGCCTGACTAACTTAAGCAAGAAAAATAAGGGAATAAAGAAATGAAGAGAAGAAATAGAACGTCTTGGATGAGGCGCGACGAAGTCAGAGGTGGTCAGATGAGATTTCCTTAAGGATAAAATCTTTTGATCCACTTGGCGTTAAGGGGGCCAGTCCTGAATCCGGTTCCAACCTCAGTTAACTCATAGTAACCGTTAGGTGAGTCTTTGGTTATGGTGTAAGGTACTTCCCACTTGGGTGCGAATTTCCCTGGGTTTTGGCCCTTCATCACAGCGCCAACCGTCTTTAGGACTAAGTCTCCCTTAGCGAAAACCCTTTCTCTGACAGAAGTGTTATTGGCCCTTGCAATCCTTGCCCTATACTTCTGTGACGTTGCTGATGCAGCATCCCTCCTCTCATCCAAGACTTCTAATACATCACATTTGCTGACCGCCATCAGCCCACATGAGGCCGCGAAACGTGCAGATGGTACCGCCAACTCCTCGGGTAATACGGCATCGATTCCATACACCAAAGCGAACGGAGTCTCCTGGGTTGCCTGTCGCTTGGAAGTACGATATGCCCATAGAGCCATTGGTAACTGATCAGCCCAACCCTTGCCATGATCGTGCAACGTTTTGCTCAGGATCCGGATAAGCGTCTTGTTGGTGGCTTCAGCCTGGCCATTGTCTTTGGGGTAGTAAGGCGTGGAAGTGTGATGCAGCACCTGATACTGCTTCAAAAGTGCCCCTACGTCCTTGTTTACAAAGGGCGTCCCATTATCGGACAGAATGGTCTGTGGCACCCCGAACCGACAAATGATCTGCTCCTTTATAAACCTGACCACAACAGCTGCCACGATCCGCCTCAATGGAATAGCCTCGACCCATTTGGTGAAGAGCTCGGTAGCAGCCAAGATCCAGGCGTGCCCTCCGGACTTGGGGGTGATGTGTAACACCTCGTGTTATAATCCTTTTTACTGAAATTATTTTTGATTTAATTTCGGTAATGACGTCACTTATTCTTGACGTATTGTTTGTTCTTGGTATTTCGTACCTGTAAATTTTTCGCGTTTAGTTTTAAAGTCGACTGGACGACATTACGGTTTCGTTTTGACGAGTTCGTAGATTATTGTTATCGACTACGCGGTTTCGTTTCGATCAATTAATGTTTAGTGCTTCGACTGGTTGACGACACATTGTAATTGATCGGACTTGTTTAGTGTTCCGACGTTTGGGTTCCTAACCCGGTATATTTAATTGGGCGTTCCGTTATTATTTCGGGCTTACGAGATTATGTTTGGACGTTCCCGATAATTATTGAAATTTATGGTTTATATATATATATTTAATTACAATTAAATATATATATAGTGTTGGAATTATACTGTAAATTGGGAAAACATGAAAGTCACTTGTGCAATTATGCTAAGTTGGATGGTTGCTTTTTTAATTGACCTAAATATATATCCATCAGTGTATCTATTTCGTATGCAGAGACGACAGATCTGTTTCACTCCCTTCTCCTGGACGAACGACTGCATCAGCCTCTCCATCATATTTTTCATTGCTGATCGAGAGAGAAAGAGAGAGAGAGAAAAGCTCCGGATGAGGGAGGGAGCCGCACACAAAGGTGACGGCTGAGTGAAGGAATAACACGCAGGGGCTGGTTTCACGAGATATGGTGGTCGACGGCGAGCTGGAGGACAGAAGCGGCGTGCAGCAGCGAGCTCGTCGGAGCTGGTAGTGACGGCCAGCAGTGGAACAGCTCGTTGGTAGTGACGATGAACAGTAGCGAGTCGGACTGAGTCGGGCTGACTCAGTGGCGAGTTGGGCTATGTTTGGGCTGATTTTTGGAGGATAGCTCGGCCTCGGTACCGTGTACGATATATCCGAAATTGGTGCTAAACCGTTGAACGGTTTGCCGGGAATTTCAGATTTTCGGTATGATTTTCAGTTTCGATTTTTTGTAGATTTGTTCCGATTTAATTATCGATTGCTAACGAGTTTCAACTATATTGAATAGGACGATAAAGCGGTCGTTTCGACATATTCGGAATATTTTTCGGACGACTTTGGTCGGCGGGCGTCATATTCGGGCGCCGGTACTGTTCACGGTGGGCCCGAAACGGCTGTTCTGTAAGCGTTATTAAGGTGGGAAATTTTATTTCTCACTCCGCATTATTGAAGTAGTTTAGGGGTGCAAAGCCCTTATTTAATTTAATATAGATATATTAAATCGTTAATTTAAATATCTATAATTCGTTTAGAATCGGAATTGGACTTAGGAATTAATTTAAGAAAATTAATTAAATTATTTCCTATGTAATTAAATAATTTCCTATATGAATCGAATAGGAATAGATGGCTTAGAATTTCCCTTGAGAATTAAATGAGTTAGTAGAGATTCGTGGAAACTTAGACGTTGTGCTAGGTTCCTTTGCGATACGTGAATTAATTGCTTTAATTTATTTTAAAGGCATGATAAAGGAATTTGAAATATTTTCTAAAGAGTTAAAGAAAATATATATTTTGAAAACATGAATGGTATATGAAATTGTTTTCATATGATTTACTTGCTTTATTGTATTTTAAAGCATGAAAGGAGATTTTGAGATTTATATATTACCATGTGGGTATTTTTGGTCACGGGTTGTCTCGTGCCAACCGCCTTCCTTGTTGAAAGTGTAGTGTCAAAAACACTTGAGAAGAATCGATGCGGTACTCTTTCTCCTTGTAAATGGGTGGAGTGCGTATTCGTTAACCACGTGATGTGGGCAAAGGGTGGTGTATGAATCACATTGAATATGTATGACATTTATGTGATTTCATTTGACATGTATACGTGATATTGTTACATGTGATGTTGGAGCAGGTTTAATATGTGTTATTATTGCCTGTTGGATTTTGGAGCATGTTATGTATGAATATTGTGAAATTAAATTCATATCTTTATAAAATGCTCAGTTGAAAGTGATAAATGCGAAAACATGAATTAAATGAGAAAATAAGTATAAATGAAAAGTGTATCTTTATACTTGTGATTATTTACCTTGTGCCCTTGGGGGAGATTAGGTATATTGGCATAGTGACCTCTGTGGTTAGTTATGTGTTATCTGTAGAGATTTGAGGTTAGGGATTGATTGAGTATCAATTGTGATCTGAGGCCTTAGAGAAGGCGGTGATAGTTTTGTGGTTTCGGTTGGTTGCATATTACTGACCCTGGATGTTTCTTTCCCACTTAGGGGGAGGTATCCTTTATCGTGCTTTTGAGGTTTTGAGTGCGGTTAGAAGTGGTTGTGATTAAACCTGCCTAGTTAAGTGGAAATGACTTCTTGATTCTGTTAATTATCAATTGTGAAATTAGAGTCATAATGAATTGGAAGAGGTATTGATTGAGACTAGTTATTTCCGTGGTATCGACCACTAGTTCTCCCTTTTCATGATATTAGGGGGTTTAAGTGATTTTATTAAGAACTTGAGGTATTGTAGCTTGGCAATCTTGTTTCTAGTGCTTAGTTCATTCCTCTAAGCATTTCTTTTATTGTACTCTGTATACTGGTACATGTCTTTGACTTACACGTCATTCCTTGAGTTGTAGGTTACGGCGTGGTGCCGAACCTTTTCCAGGTGTTGTCATTTGATCTCGTGAGGTTGGGAACGGATAGTTGTGTTCCGTGAACCCAATGTAGTACTCTTCCTTCCTTGTCATCTTGGACATTATAGGAATCCGTGGAGTTGTGTTTACCCTTATTTGGCTGTACTTCGGAAACGGTGTTTTCTAAACTCTTTGTATTTAAAAGGAAAAACTCGTTTTCGCCTACCCCCGTAGCAACTAAAAGTTTTTGTACTTTATAAAATGATCTTAGGATCTTCTTTAAAAATATTTTTAACTTCTAAAAGCCGGTAATGGCAACTGACGGAGACCGAGGGCAAGACGGTCATTTTTACTATGTGGTTTCTTAAAAGGAAAACTATTTTATTACTTTTCTTAGGATTCTGAGATTTCGAGACCTCTTTCTCAATATCTCATCCTGTAGAGTTTTGCAAGGTGTTCCATTGTTTCACCTTTGCTTCCTATCATTTCTAAGTCTCGGGTATGAGGCTTGGTGTTGTTCAGTGCACACATATAGTGTTGCCCTTTCCTTTCTTTTGGTTTTTGATGTCACCACTTAGGTGATTCGAGTTGTTCCACATGTTAGGGGTATGGATACCGAGTGGATTGGGTTCCTTGTCCAGGTGTTTTCACTAAACACTTGTGGTGTTCTTTACCTTGACATTGTTGTCTCGGTTATCTATTGGTTAAGCATTGGAAAGTCTTTTCCTTCGCTTTGCTTTGGTGACCCTGAGGTGGTCGTTCTTGTGAGTTGAGTTCGTGTACTCTTAGTGATTTGATTGAGTGGTTTTCCTCGCCTACAGTGAGAGTGTTAGTGATGTGATTGACCCTATTGATGATAGTATTATGAGGTCGATTTGAATTATGGTATGGTGATATGATTGAGGTGATCTAGCCCTTGAGAGGTAGATTTTCCTTACGAATGGGATGAGGTTTGTTATATATATATATATATTGTACATATATATATATATATATATATAGATGATGATTATGTTAGTACGCAAGGACGTGAGTGTTTTTCCTCCTGTGTTCTAGGGGAGTGAGTTATGAGTATTCCTTGGTGCTAGTGACGTATTTGATTCCTGTGGATATTAGAGGTGAGTGTGATTCCCTCTGTTTAGATTTTCTGGTTAGCGTTGTGAGCGCCGGATGATTGTGAGATTGGACATGAGTGTCGTGTACCTAGTGTACGTTGGTGAGAGTAGTGTAGACTACCGGTGTTGATACGTGGAGTACGAGTCTTAGTCATATCCTATAGGCTCATGTTGTGTATTTATATATATATATAGATGTATATATATATATGTCCCCTATATACTTACGTACGATAGTATACGAGCACGTACCTTGGGTTTTCGTGGCTGGGTTATGTTGTGGGCTATGTATCTCACTGGGTGGTTTAGCATTACCTAAACTATTAGAGGATGTGGTAGTTAGAGTATCCTTTCCCACTGAGCTTATTTGCTCACAGGGGTATTTCATTTGCCCCCTGGTATTCCCACGCCAGGTTGCAGGAAACATACGACTATGAGCAGGATGCAGTGCGACGACAGTTTTCTTTTGTTTCCTTGTTACAGGTTTTGGGAGTTGCGTTGGGTGATGCGATTACGGTTGTGGCACGACTGGGTTTGGGGACGATAGGTATCTTCTTTTAGTTTTCCTTACCCATTTGTTATGGGTTTGCCATGTATTTCTTTTGGGAGCCAGTCTGTTGGCCTATCCCTGTTGATGTATCTTTTATTTCCTGTATTTATTCTTTCAGGATGTATTGTATCTATTCCGCACAGTTAGGTGCTCTTCTGTATTTTTATTCGAGCATTTGTGGCTCTGTTGATGTTAGAGGGTTTGGAGGGGTTTTGGTTTCTTTTCACTACCTCGGCCCTAGTAGGATTGATGAATGTGGGGCTTGGAAGCCATTGTGATTATTGAATTGCTTTGGGCAGGTTATTGTGTTATGGTTGTGTATCCGGATGTTCCATTTACAAACGGAACTCTGCCGGATTTTCGTTAGATTCCGCTGCTTTGTTTATTATTCATTTGGGTATGAAATATACCATTTCCATCACTAATCCATACGTTTCCATGGTTAGTGATGTCTTAGTTGGTCATTTGTATTAAGGATCACATCCTGGATTCCTCGGATGACCCTGTTCGGGAGTCTTAGGAATTTAGGAGCGTGTCAGTTGGTATTGGAGGATGCTAGTGAGTTTCTAGCATTCTACTTGACATGGAGTATATTTTTATTGTTATTCCATGTGTCTCTTTGTTGTTGTTGACTCTAGTAGTCGTTTGACTAGCGTCATCCCTTGGAGATTCGCTGATTCTCTAGATTTGA
The DNA here is from genome assembly GCA_963922005.1 of Cornus suecica. Taxonomy (NCBI): domain Eukaryota; kingdom Viridiplantae; phylum Streptophyta; class Magnoliopsida; order Cornales; family Cornaceae; genus Cornus; species Cornus suecica. Next base: position 26,903,089 of record OY998246.1, on the reverse strand, counting down.
GTTTCGGGAATCTTAGGGGCGTGACAGCGTGGTATCAGATCATTTTACCCTTTCGTGGGTATTTGATGATTGAATTTCGTTGGTTCTCATTTCTTTTTACTTTCGCAATCACTCCCTTAGCTCTTAGGCTCGGGTTTCGGAGTCCTAGGAATTTGGGGCATGACATGATGGGTTCGACAATGTCCAATGCCCAAGTGTGGAACGGCCAAGGCATGGATAAAGAACGAAGGCTAACAGCAAGTGCGTGGATAAGGTTGACATGCTTCTAACAAGCCTCACACCGTCGTACGTGAGTGGCAGTGTCCTTCTCCATCGTGGGCCAATAATAACCACAGGTAACCAAGTGCTGATATAGCTTTGTGCCGCCTTGATGGTCACGCTGGTGCGCCTCAGTCATGACAATGGTGGCCTCCTCGTGGTTGATACACCTTAACGGCCTCCCACAGAATCCTTTGCGATAAAGGGCGCCTTCAATGAGGAAGAAACGTGTCGCCTTCTTCCTGACAAGCGCCACATCCATTCGGTGGTCGGGTAGCTTGCCCTCCTAGAGGAAGTCGATGTATGGCCTTCGCCAATCAGACAAGTCGGCGTGAAAAGCACTCTCACCACCTTGAGGGGTGCGAGCACAGAGAACACAACTCCTTTGAACGTCCTTAGCGGCTGCCGTCATTCCAGGCTAATAGAAACCTTTGCGCTGGATCCTTTGGTAAAGACTAACGTCCTCCACGCCGTATACAATCCGGTGAGTCTCCTCAAGAATGGTGGCACCTTCCTCCTCAAAGACACATCGAGCCAGTACGCCCTCATGCCCCTTGAAGTAAAGGTCCCCTTTGATAAGTACAAATCCCTTAGTTGCTGGCCTGTCGAAACCCTCCTTTAACAAGCCTTCCATGATAGAGACACGCCAATCATCGACCCTTATCGAGTCGGAACCTTCCGTCGTCGCGGGGGCAGAGCACTTCCGCACCTTCATTGATAAGCCGTCCTGCTCAAGTCTGATCTTTGATGCCAGAGTTGCCAGAGCGTCGGGGAAGCGGTTCCCACATCTAGAAACATGGGTGAACTCCACAACGTCGAAATGCCTAAGCAACAGCTGCGCCTGGGTACGATAAGGAGCAAGGTTGGCCTCCTTCACAGCGAACTCGCCTGTGACCTGCTTGATGATGAGTTGAGAGTCGCCTTTCACCTTTAAGCGTCGGATACCCCGTCTTTGTGCCTCTCTTGGTCCCAAAAGCAATGATTCATACTCGGCCTCGTTGTTGGAACACGTAAAATCCAATTGATAAGAAAGATGGACCTGGGGCCCTCCACCGCTCGGTGTGAGAACAATACCGGCCCCACCATTATGGGCAGTGGACGCTCCATCGAATGACAGCTCCCATTCCTCGGCCTCGGCCTTGGCCATCAACAGGTCGATCGAGCCCGGGCTACAAGAAGAGTGAGATAGAAGATCCGCCAGAGCCTGCCCTTTGATGGCCGTGGGTCGCACACACTAAATGTTAATCCCTAACAGACCCATCAACCACTTGGTCAGACGTCCACCAGAAGGAGGCTAGGTCACCATGTAGCGTAGCGGTTCGCTCTTGGTCATCAGTTCCACAGTGTGCGTAGACAAGTAATGCCAGAACTTCTTTGCGGCGAAAACCAACGCAAGACACTGCTTCTCAGCTGCAGTGTACCGAAGTTCGGCGCCACGGATGACCCTGCTAGCATAATAAATAGGTTTTTCACGCTCATCCTCCTCCTGGGTGAGGATTGCCCCCAGTGAATGGTCGGTCGCTGAAACGTAGAGTCGGAGGGGCACTCCCCGCCTAGGTGCAGTCATGGTTTCCGGTGCAGCCAGGATCCTCTTGATGGCTTCAAAGCTCTGCTAGCACTCGGGGGTCCAAACATAAACAGCGTTCTTCTTAAGAAGAGGTAGAAACGGCTGCATGAGCTCGGCGAGATCAGGAATGAAGCGTCGTAAATAGGAGATCTTGCCAATAAATCCTCTAAGCTGCTTTAACGAGCATGGTGGATCCAAAGCGATGATAGCCGCCGTCTTGTCACCATCGACCTCAATACCCCGCTGATGCACGACAAATCCCAAGAAGTTCCCTTTCGTAACGCTAAAAACGCATTTTGCCGGGTTCATCTTCAGCTGGTAATGTCTGCATCTGTCGAAGACCTTCCTTAAATCGTCGATGTGGTTCGTTGGCAACTTCGACTTGACCACCAGATCATCAACATAACACTCAACAGAAATATGGATCATGTCTCGGAAAACAACAGTCATGGCCCTTTGGTAGGTCGCTCCAGCGTTCTTCAGTCCAAACGGCATTACAGTGAAATGAAAGTTCCCCATTGGAGTGCGAAAAGCGGTCTTGGGTGCGTCCTCCTCAGACATCCTGATTTGATTGTAGCCACTGAAACCGTCTATAAAAGAGAACATCCCGTGCCCGACAGTGACATGCACAATGGCATCGACGTTTGGTAACGAAAACTTATCCTTTGGGCACGCCTTGTTGATGTCCCTGAAATCGATGCAGACCCGAAACTTTCCATTCTTCTTTCGCACAGGGACCACGTTGGCCAACCATGACGGGTGCTGAATGGGCTTGATGAAACCGGCCTGCAATAAACGCTGGACCTCCTCCTTGATCAGACCTTCGATCTCCGGTGCAAATACTCGGGAAGCCTGCTTCCTTGGTACAACTTCTGGTTCAACATTCAAACGGTGCACGACCAGGTCGGGGTCAAGTCCGGGCATCTGGTCGTAACTCCAAGCGAATACATCCTGATACTCCTTAAGTAGGCTCACCAGTCACTCCTTAAACTCGGCAGATAGATCACGATTGATAGAAACCATACGGGGTTGCTCCCCTGCCTTAGCCAGATCGACCACTTCAATACCTTTTTTTTGGGCCGCAGCTAGACCTGATTGTTGACCATCCTGCTTCACTGAATACTCAATGGGAACGGATGCCTCCGTTAGAAAATGGTCGTCGCAGGGGTCGTGCGCCTGCACTGGGGCGTCCGGCCCCTCGCACCGTCACAAGTGGTAAACGTAGCTTCCATCAGCCTTACGCACCCTCCTGCAAAGCTCCTCATCATTCTCGACCTTCCGCTTTCCCTTCTGGGAGATGACCATCATGACGTCGTCGTCATCGGACTGAGCAATATCCTCCCAGTCGGGCAATGGGGTAGTATAGGCCTCGCCTTCCTCAAGGCCCTCGTCCACAGCCGAAAAGTTGGTGAAGTAAATAGCATCCGATAAATGAACCTCACTAAGAGAGAAGGGGTTCCGTGTGGCCTTGACAGTAGTAGTCCCAGTGCCCCAATTGGCCTTCATCACTTGATGGTACGAAGAAGGGACTACACCGTGGAGGTGCATCCAAGACCTCCCCAACAGAATGTGGTACGATGGCTCCCCCTCAATGATATGGAATCAGACAGGCCCTCGGATGTCCCCTACCTGTAGGTCGGCGGTAACATAGCCTAAGGTCCTCTGTCTTATCCCATTGAAACCTGAAATATCGATTGGCCTCCCGGTTACGGCCTCGTCCTTGATACCGTCCTTCCTCATGACGGCGACTGGCATGACATTGACAGAAGCGCCATTGTCCAGAAACGCCCTCTTGAAATCCACCCCGTTGATGGTAGCAGGCACGCACAATGGGCGGTTGTGAGGGCCCTCAATGAGCTTGTCCGCCTCGAAAAATGTGACCTCCCTGTCATGGTCAGGCCTCGCCGAGACGGTGGGCTCGTCCTTCCTAGCCTCCGTTCCTGCTTTGCAAACGACCTTGAACAACACCTTAGTCACCTCGGCTCTCGAATCCGAGTCAAGCTTGAGCTTGTAGAAAAGCTCCCTCATGAGGCCAGCCATTTGGGTCATGCGGTCCTAAGTGCCCCTTTGAGCTTGCTCGCCCAACCAGGCTACCTCCTCGCCCTGAAGCTCCTCCAAGGTTCCACGATCCTCACATGAGATGACATGAACCCCCGCATCGTGGCGTGGGAAGGGATTGTCATGCACATCTTGCCTCTTCAAAAGCTCCAGCTCCTCTGACTTCATCTTCTTTTGGAAAACGTCGCGCACACTCCAACACTCCATCAACGAATACCTAGTACCACGATGGAAATGTGATAAGTCCACAAAATTACTATTTTTAATGTCAAAAGTAAATATTTAATTTACCATTTTAGTGTATAAATGTTCTTATATATTTATTTTTATTTCTTATAGGTATGAATTGGAAAAGATGAAGAAAATGTATTAAAGTGAGAAATGAATGCACATGGATGGAAGATGAAGAATATAATGCACATGAAGAAAGAAGAAAATGACTTGGAAAACATCAATATTCAAAGAAAAAGAAAAGAAAAGTAGATCTAACTTCACTTTACAAGATGTCATTTTATTTCAATTTTCTCTATAAATAGGAGAGTAGTTGGAAATTGTAGGGAGTTAGATGGTCGAGAGTGAGAAATTTTAGAGAGAATTTAGTCTTGTATCAAGTTTTTATTTTGTTGTAATCTTTTTCTTAGTTAATGAAAATTTCTTCTACCATCATGTTTTATTTCTATATCATCATGCTAGCTTAAACATCTTATCAAGGGAGTGATGAAGCCACCTTGGGTAAGATATACATAATTTTATTTTATTTCTTATTGTTTAATTCTCTTCCCGAATTAATTCTTTCAAGTGACAAAACCTACAATAGAGGTTGAAAATAGAGGAAGGATTCTCCGTGATTACCAATCAATGGAAATACGGGGAATGCCTACCACTATTTATATTTATTTATTTTTAAACCAAAACATTAGAGGGAGGATTTTCCGTGATTACCAATTAATGAAAATACGGGGAATGCCTACCAATATCTATGTTTATGTTTAACAGGTTGGAGGAGAATTTTGCAATAGAAATATATAATATTATTTATATAGACTCGGGTGGTGGATTCTCTTCCCTTGAGATTTCTTCCACCATTTGATAATTATCTAGTTATTTTAGTTTACTATTCAAAAATTCAAAAATTGTTTTAAGTAATTTTTTTTTAATCTCGAAAATTAAAGTTTTGGATCCTAGTCTTAAAACGAGTTCCAAATTGAGAGTGGTTCGACCTTACTTATTGCTATACTATTTTAAGTAAAATATTTGTAGGTATTATAAATTTTGTTGACCGGAGTTTGGTGAAGCAACGACAAATATTAACAAATCATCAACCATTAAATGGCGTCGTTGTCGCTTCAACATTGAATTCGGAGTCAAAGATTCGAGACTACAAGTTTTCGGGAACCCACCCGAACTTTCTATCCCTCCCTTTATTTTATTTTTTCTCTATTTTGTTTCTTTTCGGTTAATTTTGAAAAAATATTTGCTACTGTCACTTTATTCACTAAATAGGTTCCTTAAAAAAAAAACGAAAAAAAAATAAAAAACGAAAAAAAAATAAAAATTGGAGTAAAGTGGATTGCAACAGATTCTTTCATTTGGTGAAGTAATAAGTCTAGTCCCAATTTAACTTCTATAAAAAAAATAAAAATCGAACCGTAGTGTAAGGTTACATTTGAGTTCTAGGTTTTGCTTTTTGTTTTTTTGGTTTTTTTTTTTTTAAAAAAAATAATAATATTTGACTCTGTATTTTCGTGTAACAGCAGTAGGTTCTTGTAGAAAATTTGAAGAAAAAAAAAACAAAAGGTGTAAAACTGGTGTATTTGTTGCTAAACTGCAGTTTTAAATATAATACACTAAAAAAAAAAAAAACACGAAAAAAAATCTACTAGAGAGGACTAATGGATTTCAATTGTAATTCATGTATGCCTAACTACTTACTGACACATTAGAGTTTGTGTAAGGTTTCAAAAAATAAATAAACCTGTAGTTTCGAAGTTGAAATTTCATTTTCTTTCCATATTTCCAAATTTGCATTTGAGAAGTCAACTTTCCAGAAACAAAATATTAATAATAATAAAAAAATATTAGTTTAATTATTATTATTTTATTCACTCAATTTTATTTTTATTTTATTTATTTACTTATTTGTTTATTTTTGTTGTTTCTTTTGCAAGAGATACCGTACCGGTTCGTTAGTCAGGTTCCATATCTCTAAACACTTGTTATGTTTTAAAAAAAATTTAGTCTAGATGAAAATTTTGCATGCGAATTCTAGGATAGAATAACATTAGAAATTACCCTAAGTTCCCATCCTTTGTATTTAGTTTATTTCTATTTTTTTTTTTTTTTTTTTTTTTAGTTTTTTTTTCTAGACACAAATTTTGCATGCGAATTCTAGGATAGAATAACATTAGAAATTCCCCTAAGATCCCTCTTTTTTTTTTCTCTTGTGTGTGCATATTTAATTAGCATTTTGCATAAGATACTTAAGGGCAAAATTCCCACAAGATACGGTCGGGATTTCATCACCCGTTTCCGTGGCCCACAAATCACAAAAATTCTTGCATTTGTTAAACCATGAGCCTAATTTTAAAATTCATTAGCAATAATCCAATTTAGGGTTATGAGCTCATAGACCCTCTAGGAAGGAAGCGGTTGGTAGTCATTCCAGTGAGTTATTATCAAATTGATAAATGGTAGGAAATTCTGTCTAGGAATGTGGTTGACGCGCCATTAAGCAGGCCACGTGCCTCGCCACACTTTCCTGGGAATTACTCCGTTGTTAGTTTGATGATCCTTAGCTGGTAATCTATCGACTTAATCTGAAATAGAGTATGAGCTGTCTAATTAGGAGAGAATTAATTTGGACACCATCCTATTAATTCTCTACAATATTAGATTTAAAAATTCACCACCCTTGAATTTAAGCTCAAGATATCAAAGCCAAAAATTTTGCGTGATTTGCCCATCATCTAGCCTTTTTAGGTATCTTTTTGTTTATGCCCCAGTGGTTGCGAGTTAACAAGCGTTTAGTTAGGTTTTCTAGTGATATCCCACTCATTGATTTATAAGCAAAATCAACTACTTTGTTAAAACTCTCAACCACCAATAATTCATCAATGGCTGCACCGAGAACTCTTAATGATTATTTTGCCCCAATCACAGCCAACCCACCCAATTGCATTGTTCTACCTGAGAATAATGCTCCCCAGTTTGAGATTAGACCCGCCACAATCAATATGTTGCCCAAATTTCATGGACTTGAAAGTGAATAACCCTATATCCATTTAGGGAAGTTTTTAACAATATACAACACATTCAAAAATCAAAATTTGAATGAAGAGGGTGTCAAACTACGTCTTTTCCTCCTGTCCTTAGAAGATAGAGCTGCATCATGGCTAAACTCCATTCGATCATGGGATGAACTTGCAAGGAAATTCATGAGTAAGTTGTATCCCATGCAAAAGACCGCATCAATGAGAGATGTCATTAGTACTTTTAGAGGGAAAATTGAGGAACAATTCCATCAAACTTGGGACCGATTTCATGACTTGTTACTCAAATGCCCACACCATGGCTTTGATAAAGCACAACTAGTTCATTTCTTCTATAAGGGACTTTCACCTATGAACCGAACCATGATTAAGTCAATGCACCAAGGAAAGTTCAATGCCCAAACCCCTGACCAAGCATATATATTTTTGGAGGAACTAGCTGAAAATGACCAAAATTGGAATTGGAACCAAAATGATAATGAATTTTCTAGGAATGATCAAATGAATAGAACATCTGGTTTTTATGAGATCAAACCTAAAAATGAGTTAAAGTCTGTGATGAAAGGTCTTGTTGAGGGAGTGAAAGACTTAGGCAAAAAGTTTGATGCATTTGCCCTAATATCTACCCTGCACAATGCAATGTTTGTTCTGGTTTATCCCATCCAACAGAGGAATGTCCGGTCTCTTGTACATCTGAACCTTCGGATGCGCAAGTTTGTGCTTTCAATACCTTTAGGAGACCATTGCTTAATACATTTAGCCAAAGTTACCATCCTGATACTAGAAACCATCCTAATTTTTCATGGAGGCAAAATTTACCTCCACAACACATAAGTGGTCAGTCTGGTTTTCAAGGTAATTCCAATAGGCAACCTCTAACTCAAGGACCAATAATTCCTCAAAATCAATTCCCTAGGAATAACCAGTTCAATCCTAGCCGAGATTTAGCAGTTGATCCCATGAACAACTATGTTGTTCATGTCCCACCGGTCAATAATACTTCCAATTATAAGGACACTTTGAAAATGTTTGCCCTTAATCTTGATCAATCCAATAAGCATTCCAATCAGAGATTTCAAAAGTTAGAAAATAACTTTGATCTCTTGACTCAAAATCAACTGCAATTTCAACAGTCTCTCCAAAATCAGTTGAGTCAACTCACTGCAGCTGTCTCTGAAAGACAAAGGGTACATTGCCTAGCCAACCCGAAATCAATCCAAAAAGACAAAGAGTTAATCTTGTAGGGACTCCTTCCACTTCTGACCAATCAAATGCCAATGTAAATTCCATCATTACCCTCAGGTCATGAAACAAAATTGATAATAAGGTTGAGCCACCCATCAGTGATGAATTTGAACCATCCAAATCTTTTCCACCCACTTCCCAAAAATCCAAAAAGGACCAAGTTCCAAAGCTTGATGAAGTCATTCCAAAGTTGTTTATTCCACGTGCACCTTTTCCCTCTACACTAGTCAACGATAAGAAGGATTCTCAATACAGTGAAATCTTAGAGATTTTTCAAAATCTCCAGACTAACATTCCATTTCTCACTGCTATTAAACAAATTCCTTCTTATGCAAAATTCATTAAAGACTTAGTCAAGAGGAAAACCAATATCCCTAAGGAAGCCTTCATAGCCCAACATTTTTCATCCTTCCTATGAAACCAAGCTGTGGTTAAACACAAAGACCTTGGTAGTCCAACTATCACTTGTAGGATATGAGAAAATTTTGAAGGTCAAGCTTTATTGGACCTTGGTGTCAGTGTCAATGTGCTACCGTATTCAGTTTACTTGGATTTAGGATTGACTGATTTGAAGAAAACTGATGTTAGAATTCAGTTAGCTGACCGATCCATCAAAATTCCAAGGGGTATCATTGAGGATGTGATAGTAAAAGTTAATGATTTTTATTACCCTATAGACTTTATTGTGCTAGACACTCAACCAACCTAAGGTAAACAAATTCCAATCATTTTAGGTCGACCATTTTTAGCCACAACCAAAGCATTGATCAATTGTAGAAATGGTAGCATGACCTTAACCTTTGGGAACATGAAAGTGGAAGTCAATGTGTTCAATTTGATGAAACAACCCATTGAATCAGTGTCTGTTGAAGATGTTTGTCTCATTGATTCATTGACCAACCACACCTTTAACCACTCATATCCTGAGGATCCACTCCAGCATTGTCTAGCCCACTTTGATGATAATTTGGATGAAGCTAATAGCATTAGCCAAGTAAATGATTTGCTAGACTCTGCCCCAACCTTTGAAGCATCCAAGTATAAATCCAAATTCGAATCATTATCCTTGCCAGTTAACACTGATTCTGAAAATGCAAAGAAACCACCTAATATTGAATTAAAGCCTTTACCCGAGACTTTAAAATATTCGTATCTTGGTGAATCTGAGACTTTTCCAGTGGTAATATCTTCTGAGTTAACTGAGCAATAAGAGTCCCAATTAATTGAGGTTCTTAAGACAAATAGGGAAGCCATAGCATGGTCCATTGATGATATCAAGGGCATTAATCCTTTAGTGGTGCAACATCACATTCACTTAGAAAATAATGCGAAAACCTGTAGACAACCTCAAATGAGACTTAACCCCAATATGAAAGAAGTTGTCCGTGGAGAAGTTATCAAACTTCTTGACGCTGATATCATCTACTCGATTTTTGATAGTCAATGGGTGAGTCCAATCCAGGTAGTTCCTAAAAAGTCTGGCATCACTGTTTTGTCCAATGCCCATAATGAGCTTGTTCCTACTCGCATTCAAACTGGATGGCGAGTTTGCATAGATTACAGGAAATTGAATAGCATGACTAGAAAATACCATTTTCCACTTCCTTTTATCGACCAAATGTTAGAAAGATTAGCTGGTCAGGCCTTCTATTACTTTCTGAATGGCTATTCTGGTTATAATCAAATTCCTATCCACCCTGATGACCAAGAAAAAACTAATTTCACCTATCCATTCGGTACATTCGCCTATCGTCGCATGCCATTTGGCTTGTGTAATGCACCAGCTACATTTCAGCGATGTATGATGAGTATATTTAGTGACATGGTTGAAACGTTTCTAGAAATCTTCATGGATGACTTCTCTGTCTTTGGGTCATCATTTGAGCAATGTCTGGACCATCTTACTCTCGTACTTCAACGTTGTCGTGAAAATAAATTGGTACTTAACTAGGAAAAGTCATTTCATGGTCCAAAAGGGAATTGTCCTAGGTCATAATATCTCCAGTGCAGGAATTAAGGTAGATAAATCAAAGATTGATCTGATCTCCAATCTACCTATCCCTAAATATGTTCGAGATATTAGAACATTCCTAGGTCATGCCAGTTTCTATAGGCGTTTCATCAAAGATTTCAGTAAGATAGCTAGACCTTTGACTCATATTCTAGCTAAAGATGCACAATTTGAGTTTACTGATGCCTGTAAGTCCGCCTTTGAGTACTTAAAGTCAGCACTCACTACTGCACCTATCATTCGCTAACCTGATTGGAACTTGCCTTTTGAAATTATGTGTGATGCGTCTGATTATGCAGTAGGTGCTGTTTTAGGCCAGAAAGTTGATAAAGCACGACATGTCATATACTATGCTAGCAAAACCTTAAATGATGCCCAAATCAACTACTCAACCACTGAGAAAGAGTTGCTAGCAGTCGTGTTCTCCTTTCAGAAGTTTAGATCTTATTTGGTCGGATCTAAGGTCATCATCTATACAGATCATGCAGCGTTAAGACATCTTTTGTCCAAATCTGATGCAAAACCTAGGTTGATACGCTGGATCTTACTCCTTCAAGAGTTTGACCTTGAGATTTGAGATAAGAAAGGTTCCGAGAATGTAGTCGCTGATCATTTGTCCCGTCTTGTTATTGAATCCACTAGTGACTCCATTCCCATCTCTGATTATTTTCCTGATGAGCAATTATTTGAAATATCTGATGCACCATGGTATGCAGATATTGTCATTTATATTGTGACTAGTCAAATTCCTTCCAACTGGTCTAAACAAGAGAAAGATAAATTTTTGGCCAAGGCTAAGGAATATTTCTGGGATGACCCTTATTTGTTTAAATATTGTCCAGATCAGATCATTCATAGTTGTGTTCCTGAGGTAGATCAAAAGTCTGTCATTTCCTTCTGTCATGACCAGGCATGTGGTGGCCATTTCAGTTCCAAACGAACTGCTGCAAAAATCTTGCAATCAGGATTCTATTGGCCAACCATTTTCAAAGACACCCACACATACTGTCTAGCTTGTCATAGATGTCAATTGCTAGGTAAGATTACCAAAAGAAACGAATGGCCTCAACAATCGATTCTCTTCGTTGAAATCTTTGACGTATGGGGTATTGATTTCATGGGACCATTTCCATCCTCGTTTGGCAATCTCTACATCCTTTTAGCAGTTGATTATGTGTCAAAATGGGTAGAAGCTTTAGCCACCAAAACAGCTGACCATAGAGTTGTGGTGCGTTTTTTCAAAGACCAGGTTTTGCCTCGGTTTGGAACACCTCAAGCCATAATCAATGACAATGGTTCACATTTTTGCAACAAAGTCTTTGGAAACCTGTTGTCCAAATATGGAATCAATCACAAAGTGGCCCTATCATATCACCCTCAAACCAATGGTCAAGCTGAGGTATCTAATAGGGAGATTAAACAGATCTTAGAGAAAACAGTTAACCCCACAAGGAAGGACTGGAGTCTTCGTCTCCAGGATGCTTTATGGGCATACCGTACTACTTACAAGACCCCTATAGGAATGTCCCCATATCGATTGGTCTATGGCAATGCCTGTCACTTGCCTGTTGAACTCGAACACCGTGTTTATTGGGCCATCAAGGCCATCAACTTTGACTATGATAAAGTCGGTCAACGTAGGATCCTTTAACTTGATGAGTTAGAAGAAATCAGAAATGATGCCTATGAGAGTTCAAGAATTTATAAAGCCAAGACTAAGTTGGAACATGACAAACACATTCTCAAAAAGGAGTTTTTCATAGGACAAAAGGTTCTTTTGTATAACTCCCGTCTTCAATTGTTTCCTGGGAAGTTAAGGTCATGTTGGTCAGGCCCGTACTATGTCCATCACATTTCTAGTCATGGTGCCATTGAGTTACAAGACCCTAAGAATGGACACTTGTTTAAAGTTAATGCTCATCGTCTAAAGCCTTTCCTAGAACTTGAAACTTCTGAAAATGAGGAAATTCTCCTCATCGATCCAATTTATTCGGAATGATCTATTTAAGGGTAGCACATCTGTTGAGTCTGACTGAAGACGTTAAACTTAGCGCTACCGGGAGGCAGCCCAACTAGTTGTGTAAATTTTTCTATGAATTTTATTTTTTCACTCTATTTGGATATGTTTAGATTTTGTTTGGGGTAAATTCTGTCATAATATTTTCAATCACTTGACTTTTCTTTTGCCAAGAATCTTTGCATGGACTATACTCCAAAAACACCACCTCAATTGCGGTAATTTGTTCCAATTTGTCTTTTAGATGTATTTTTAAACTCTAGGGACAGTGTTATTTTTGTTTGGGGGTGGATATCTATTTAATCAAAATAGAATTTCATTATTAAAATAAAATAAAATAAAATAAAAAATTGAAAATTTAATTTTGTTTGGATAAGTTTTTTGTTTTTATGCATGAGTGTTTTGCATTATAAGTTGATTAAGTTTGTGTTTATGATATATTAGTAGTATGTGATACGATATTCCCACTCATGAGAGTAATGATTAGATTGAGTTAGTGAAATGATGTGGTTTTACATAGGTAGATAAATTAGTGAAATTGAAACCGAAAAGGACAACTTTGACCTATAAGCACATGCGCACATTCACTATGGGAAAAACAGTTGATATTTGACTATGGAGTTGAAAATTTAGCTTTGCCGTTATAAAAGGGGAGAAGGGGAGATAGAATGGAGAAAATTTAAAAAAATTATTTTCAAAGAAATGCAAAAAGTAGTTCTTCGATCTGAGTAACCGGACATTGGTATCACCAATATCATTGTTCGCGTAAAAATGAGAGAAAACTAATGAACATAAATCCCATGGAAGAAGTTCGGGCCCAGTTGGTAGGGACTAAAAATTCTCGCTGGAAAGTCCAGGAGCTTATAAATACAAAAAATGATGGAAGTGAAATGATGGAAATAATGAGTTTTTACGAAAAATATGGCAAAGTTTGATCAATGAAGTAGAAGAAGAGAGATTGACATACCATAGTATAATCTTTTTCTTAGTTAATGAAAATTTCTTCTACCATCATGTTTTATTTCTATATCATTATGATAGCTTAAACATCTTCTCAAGGGAATGATGAAGCCACCTTGGGTAAGATATACATAATTTTATTTTATTTCTTATTGTTTAATTCTTTCCGGAATTAATTCTTTCAAGTGACAAAACCTACAATAGAGGTTGAAAATAGAGGAAAGATTCTCCGTGATTACCAATCAATGGAAATACGGGGAATGCCTACCACTATTTATATTTATTTATTTTTAAACCAAAACATTAGAGGGAAGATTTTCCGTGATTACCAATTAATGAAAATACGGGGAATGCCTACCAATATCTATGTTTATGTTTAATAGGTTGGAGGAGAATTTTGCAATAGAAATATATAATATTATTTATATAGACCCGAGTGGTGGATTCTCTTCCCTTGATATTTCTTCCACCATTTGATAATTATCTAGTTATTTTAGTTTACTATTCAAAAATTCAAGAATTGTTTTAAGTAATTTCTTTTTAATCTCGAAAATTAAAGTTTTGGATCCTAGTCTTAAAACGAGTTCCAAATTGAGAGTGGTTCGACCTTATTTATTGCTATACTATTTTAAGTAAAGTATTTGTAGGTATTATAAATTTTGTGGGCCTATAAGGAGAATTATTTCCACATTATGAGTCTTTATCATGACTAGACTACACTCCAAGCCTCCATGTCACATGCTCTTTCCAATCCCTTCAAAATGTGAGGAAGGTCTCGCGCTATCCACGTGTCACGGCTACGCAACATCTATGGCCACAGCTGGATCAGTCGTGCAACGGATCAGTCCCCAATAGCCTTCGCAGTACATGCATATACCGCTAGAGCTGTGCAAAAATGGTGGTAAATGCCCTTGAGAGACTGCTACGTCATCAGGACCCGTAGACCATGGAGGTACTACTCCCGTGTACGCTCTTCAGCTCCACAGGTGCGCTGCCACAATAGGACTACCTTTAGAAGACTTTTGAGTTGCCACGAGTAATCCGCCTCGAAGTCGGACACATTGGGTCAACCCGTATACCAACTTCAGTGGGGCGGGTCCAAGGCTCTATCTAGTCTGCTGCTGATTTGTGGCCTTGTCAGTGAGGTGTAGTGTTCTCGCTGGATGTCAGAATAATTTGTATGGCAGTTGGAAGTCTCTAGTATTGCGGCTCAAGTGTGAAGGGGATGCTGTGGGGATGGCTGATGCATGCTTTGTTGAAGGACATGACATATCATTGAGACAGCGCCACGTTTTCTGCAAACTGCAAAGCCTCACTGCATCATGCTGATTTTTCGCTAATCTGCAAACTGTGGTTGCAGGTTCCGGAACCTGAATGATTATCTGAGCAATAATTTTCTGTCGGATTTTCCTGACAAAAGGAGCCATACGACATCATGCTGCAGAGGTATTTACCATTGCCCAATTCTTTTGGCATGTAGTCATTTAGGCAATTCAGTATAGATACTTCTCAACTAGACATTTTTGTAACATGTCTCAGTAAGTTCTTATATGGTTTTGTGTCACCTATCTTCTTCTGTTTGCATGCTTGAATGGGTTGCATGTGGACCTTTGGCAGTACATTAATATATATATATATATATATATATATATATATATATATATTTTTATCTAACAGCTTGATTCCTTAATAATCTTTGGTGCACTTTCTTGCAATCGCTTCCGGTAGAATTTGTTTTCTTTTTTTGGCACATGTTTGATCCTCGAAATTATTGGTATTTGTTGCCCTTGAAGTAGTATAACCTCATTATTTTTGACATGCCATTATTTAATTTCTTCTCTTGTTAAAATATCATATTATTTGAAGATCTCTAACGCATGGCATACCACTAGAAAAATTTCTCATAGTTTCATTTTTTTTAGATTCATTTAAATACTGGACTTTGCTGATAGGATATGCTTCCTGGTTTGTGCTACGCCTTGAACTGCTTCTTGTCACCGATCACTAAAATTTGTTTGTGGCAGATTTCATATGCGTGTATGAAAGAGGAGGAAGAAATTTGTGAGGGGGCAGAAGTATTAGGGATGCAATAGTTAACTAAATGTAATATCTGATTTTTTATAAAAAAAAATGTTCACATTGCTTGACTTGACTAATGGTAATATTATTTTTGTATATATGTACTGCTTGTATACCTGGTCCATTTCGATATGGATGGACCGAAACCACTAGTGGAACCCCGTCTCGTAAAAAATTGGACTAACTTGCTCGCCAAACAACGTTTGAAGTATGAGAAGGATATGTTTGGAGGGTTCAAATTTGGAATGGTAACTACATGCATACATCACATTCACCTCAATTTATCTTGAGTTATACAAGAAATAAAGAAAAAACGTATGTATTGTTGTTCAATTTAATACAGTTTGTAGATACATTACATTCACCTTGTTTTGTTCAATTTAAACATTACTTTATTGTACTGCTGTATTTAAATCTCTCCATATAATACAGTTTATAGATACTCCGACTCTGATCTTCGAGAGCATGCATCGCGCTGCTGAAGCTAATCCAATGACGGGATCCTCTTCGGGCTTTTGTCAAGAATTGGAGGTACTTAAGTATACAATATTTATCTTGTTTATTATCCAAAATTTATACCATGTTTTGAACCTTAGCTATTTTACATAGGAGTCGATACGAAGAAATGATGTTGTCATAGATGTAATGAAGAAAAATTTGGTAGAACTGGAAGCTTATAATTCCGTGTTGAAGAAATTGCGGTCTAGATTGACTTCAAATCATTTTCCAATGAATGTCAATTCTCCTAGGGACAAAGCGTATTCTGCCAAGGATGCATTTTCTGATCAGGCCTTCAATGTCAACTCTCCAAGGGACAAAGCGTATTTTGATAATTTTTTTGATATTTCAAATGAAAGAGTCCATAAAGCAAACGTGGATAAGGAAAATGAAGATAATGAAATGAAGAAAGATGAGAAAGGTGTGGATAAGGAAAATGAAGATAATGAAATGAAGAAAGATGAGAATGTTGTGAAGGATGATATTATCAATGTAATATCTGAAGACGAGGTTCAGAATTTAATAACCCCATAATATTATTAAAAGCGACCAGTGAGGGAAAAGAAACAGAGCCAGTATCTGAAGTCGCCTTGGGTTGTGGCGGTAAAGAAAGTTTGGAGAAAAGGCAGGTAATAAGAAGTTTTGAATTCGTCAACGATGAAGACCATCAGGGGTCAGTTTATATTTACAAAATTTCATTTCATAACTTAAACATCGCTATACTTTTCTCACCACATCGAGTTCTAATGTTTGACAGTGAATTGATTGTCGATATGCACCATTACCATTTGGAATAGGTTTGAGATTAAAAGATTGCTCAGCGACGACTTGATAGATGGATCTGTGAGTGTGCTTCTTTGTTTTCTTCTTAAAGATGTTTGAGTCTGCTTCTTAGCAATAACAATTGATTTCAATGGTAATATAAATATTAATTGCATTTTTTTTATTCTTCCAGGTTGTTGATTCATATTCAAGGTTGCTTAATTGTGAGAGGCAGGATGAAAAACAGGATTTTTTTGTGTCGTGCAATGTTTCCGTAAGTCGTGCAATCTAATATCAACTTCAATAAATTTTCCATTACAACACTGAGTTATTTAGTTTCACCACAGACAAGTGTTGCGCAAGGTCACAAATGTATGGATGATCAGAGTGCCGTCGACAAAATTTATAACAACAACATTCAGTTATTCAGAACGAGCTCGCTAATGCGTATAGAGCAGTTGGTGCAACGCCTGAGGGTAAGTAAATTAAAAAAAAAGTTCCTTGAATCTCAATTCATGATAATTAATTTTCACAATTTGTGTATACTCTTAATTGTTTTTTTTTTGGTACAGTTTTTCTTCCCTATCTGCGTGAGTCATCACTCGAATTTATTTGTGGTGGATCTTAAATTTAATACATTATTTTTTATGGATTCTATGGTTATCTCGAACAGTATACCGAAAGCTCAAATATTGGTAACTTACATTTAATATAGATGGACAATAATGCATGACATAAATTCGAGTACGTGGAGAGGCGTATCTTTTTACAGGTCAAATTTGTGGAGTACGTGTTTAAAAGCTTCTCATAGATCCATGCTTTGACCGGAGACTTTGAGAATTTTAAAATCGTTAGGGTTCAAGCACCCACACACATTGATACGTAAGTTTAAAGCAAGTTTCTATTAGGCTTTGAGTTCAACCACCCACATCATTCATTCTGTCTATTATTATATCATTTTATTTTAGATTCTAACTCATGAAGTTTCTTTATAGGCAATCATGCGGCATCTTCATGATGTGGTTCATGAAATTATTTCAAGGGAATGACAAAATTATTTTGCCAATGGTGAGTGGAATATGTTTTGTAGTGATAAATTGAACTATATGCTTTGTTAACAACAATGGAAGCGTATTAAATATGGCGGTTTAACCCTTTTGTGCAGGAAGATCCTCACGAACTGAGGAACCTAATCCCAATTCACCTCATCTAGCACAAGTGCAACAAAATGAGAGATGCATATTTATTTTGGGAGAATGACTGAATCAGATGTTTGTACATAATAATTATTTTGATAACACTAGGTAGCAATTATTTTGTATGTAATATGGTTGACGCGTCTTCTGTGTGCATATGTAAAACAATGAGAAGAATTTTGTATCTAATATAGTGGACTGAAATATGCAGTTTTTTTATGTGACAGTTAGTTTTAATTATAGCAGCAAAGTTAGTTTTGAGATTTTTTCATAATTTAGGGAAATTAATGTCCAACTAACGTTAAATATGAAAGGATAAATATTGTATATGAATATATTTTGTTTCCTATCTGTAGACTCTTATTAGTTATCAGTCGACTGTTAGTATTATTCCACCTCATTTGTATATGAAAGGATAAATATTGGTATTAGGAAAAATATAGAACTTCTTTGCAAATACAGGATTATGTTGTTCTTTATCTCCAAGTACAATTATTATTAAATTCTACACCTACAATTAGTATATATATGAAATTGATATAATTCTCTATTTAATTTAATACCTATGTCATAATTCTATAATATTATTCTTTATTAAAACTATTTTCTATATAATTACAATATTTATTTATAGGTGAAAGACACACCTATTCAATTTTAAATTTGTTTTTATAATAATTTTATTAAAAAAATATTTGGAAATATTAGAGGGTTAGTTAAAATATATATGTGTTTAATTTTAGTTAAAAGTCACATCTATTCAAATTTGGTTTCTTTTTTCTAGGGAACTGATACAGGCATGATGGAAATTGTAATAGTTGATGCCTGGGTACATGTGTGGGTAGCACTATCTTGTATGTTATTTAATATTGTATTTAACACCTCAACAACAATAAAAATATTTAAGTGCATATATATATTAACAGAGGCATATCAAAGGTCATCAGCGTATTTGTGATTGTGTTTTGAGTTTTATATTTTGGTTTGTTTCTCTTTATCAATCAGAAATACAATGGACGTTCTGCCAAAAGATTTGATTATCTTCATTCTTTGAACAGTTGCGACCAAATCCTTTCAAAGTTTGATGACACTTCGACGGTGGTAAGAGTATATGTCTATGCTTATTTCAACCAATATGTATGTATATGTACCTATGTATATATATGTGGTATATACTCGTCTAGATTTTCAGTTTATCATTCAACTTCATAATAATTCATCCTTTTTAACTGAAAATAATTCATTTTACTAGTCTCTAATTAATTTTTTCAAAACTACTGCAGTCTTAAAGCTTTAAATGAGTATTCCATGGATTCGATAGTCTTATCTCATTTGTCATTCCTCGCATGCCTCCGTATTTTCATACACCAAAGACAAAAAGGTTGAGAATTATTCACGTCCATCGTGGCTTCTAGGAATCAGAATGCCAAAATGATACAGGGGTTGGTTGATTTTTTTTCACATCAGCAAAATAGTGGTCTTGCCATGCTACAAACGTTAATGTGTGATGGCCACAGGGCTTCTCAATTTGCATGGGCAATTGCTTCTTTGTGGAATGATTCAAGCTTAAGGGATAAGGGAGTGAAAATATTGAAGGAAAAATTCTTTGCATCGACGGCAGAAGTAAAGGTTTACAGGCTTATGGTGCGACTTATACTTGTGAGCCTTGGTGACGAGCAACTTCTAGATCAAATGTACGGAAATTTCTCCTATATTTGCAAGAAGGAAAACCATTTAATAACGTACACCAGCCACAATAGGTTCATCTACCCCCCAAATGTTTTGGTTGCCTTGTGGATCACCAAATTTGGGGTCTTACTAGCCAACAACAAAGGCGTCTTGTGGGACTGCCGTATTTTGATAACATGGCGAATTTATACAAACACATTCAACGTGGCTACGTAGACAACCATGACAGAGAAAAATCTCTTATTTTTAATAAAAATTATAATTCAAACAATGATGATTGGTAAACTGTACTACCTATGAATAAACAATAATATTATGGAATGGTATTTTTTGGGGGGAAATTGCTTCAGGGTTATAGAAGAGTAATCGAGTTGATGTAGTTATTTGTTGTAGTTGTATACAACTTTTTAGGGGTGAAAATATCGCTGCAGTTCTTACATAATACGCTTCACGTGGATAATAAACTGCTGCAAGGCATACCCTAAATTATTTATCAGCCGACTCACCAAACATACCAGCCTACTGATAGGTTTCGAGGATCAAAACTATTTTTCAATTTTTTTTTTGCGTTTATTTGACACCTGATTTGACATTCAGAGTATTGTATGAAGATATTCGAACTCATACTTTTAATTTATTATTAATTTTGGATTTTTACTAATCATCTATATTTATCCACTTTAGGTGATATTTTTAGTAATAATTATTAATTCATTTTATTATTTTCTCTCCGTATTTTGGCTATTTTACTCCAATGAAGCACTTGGAATATTTTTATTCTATATTAATTTAATTAATACAACCTGGACTCAATGTGCGTATGATTTATACAATGTGTAAATCGATTTGATTATAATTAATGTAAATTTAACAAGACTACTTTATTAGTAATAGCTATTATTAGATGAATGAATGTCAATAATTAATAATTCATTATATAAAAGGATTATACTGTTCCGGATTTCCATTTCCCTCCGTATTCCCGCCCAATCACATCAACTTCAAATTTAAAATTTTCACTTCCCGCCCAATCAATTCACTAAAACCGTAATCACTTATTTGCTGCAGTTGTATCCAACTTCGTTGCGAGTGTAAGTCAACTCGCTTCCCACGGTAGTTTATTTGCTGCATAGTCGATCATCCTTGCCAATACCTCAATTTTTTTGATTAATTTTTACTTAAATGCATAATTTGACTTCCCAATAGTACCCTTAACACTTGGGGTTCCATTAGAAATTTTTTTTGCAAACCACAAAATAATCAAGATGTTGCTCGTAGTACACTCGTTGTTTCACTTGGTTAAACGTATGCTTTCGTTTATATAAAGTATGTTGCGAGGTGTTTAAAAGTATGTTTTCTACTTGGCTTAGGGTTTTGAGAAGGTTACCCCTACTTTTTATCACCAATCTTCTTGTTTCTCTCTTTGCCTACTTTTTATCTAGTTTCAAATTAAGATATTCATTCCTTGATTTAGGGAAACATTGTTGACGGACATTAATTTCAATAAATTCTGAAAAAGTCTCAAAATCATTGACTACTTTTTAGGGGTGAAAATATCGCTGCAGTTCTTACAGAAAACGCTGCACGTGGATAATAAACCACTGCAAGACATACCCTAAATTCTTTATCGGCCGACTCACCAAACATACTAGCCGACTGATAGGTTTCGAGGATCAAAATTATTTTTCAATTTTTTTTTTACGTTTATTTGACACCTGATTTGACATTCCGAGTATTGTATGAAAATTTTCGAACTCATACTTTAATTTATTATTAATTTTGTATTTTTACTAATCATATATATTTATCCACTTTTGGTGATAATTTTAGTAATAATTATTAGGGTTTACTTCAAGAAACCTCCCATATCCTATTCAATTTAATCAACTAACCTCTACTGTGTCCATTTTGCCCTCTATACTATCGAATTTCATCACCATGCCCCCGCCTCCTTACATTTAGAGTCAAAATGTCTAAACTACCCCCATTAATAGTATAAGGGGGTTTAGGGAAATCAACCCTTAAAAAAATTAATTTTTGTAAAAATTATAAATTTCAAAATATATATATATATTTCGGAAATTTTGATATTTTTTACGAAAAATAAATGTTTTGCGAAAAATATATATTATGTCCCAAAATATGATTTTTTTACGAAAAATATTTTTTTTTGTGAAAAATATATATTATGTTCCAAAATATGATTTTTTTTTGCATAAAATATATATTATGTTCCAAAATATGATTTTTTTTCTGAAAAATAATTTTTTTGCGAAAAAGTATTTATTATGTTCCAAAATATGAATTTTTTTCCGAAAAATATTTTTTTTGTGAAAAATATATACTATGTTCCAAAATATGATCTTTTCCAAAAAATAATTTTTTTGCAAAAAATATATACTATTATGTTCCAAAATATGATTTGTTTTCCGATTTCATTATAATTTAATTTAAATTTAACAGACTACTTTATTAGTAATAACTAGTACTAGATTGAATTAATCTGATCATCTCCCTAATTAGTAATTTTTTAATTACTGATAAAATCCCAAATTCACATATTAATCTAATCAACTTTATTGAATGGACTACCAAGATTGAATTGATCTGATAAACTTGATCACCACCGTCTATAGCCCTATATATAAATCGCACCTAGGGCAAAACTTGCCCTAACTATCTCTCATCCCCTCTCTGCAAAACTAGGGCAAAACATGCCCTAACCATATCACCTCTCTATCTCTCTCCCTCTTTGTATATGGTTCTATAAATAGATCCAACTGTCCAAAATGAGGGCCAAACATGCCCTACCATATCTCCTTTCTGCAAAACTAGGACAAAAAATGCCCTAACCATATCACCTCTGTATCTCTCTCCCTCTTTGTATATAGTCTTATAAATAGATCCAACCGTTCAAAACGAGGGCTAAACATGCCCTAACCATATCTCTTTTCTTCTATACTAGGGCAAAACATGCCCTAACCATATCTCTCTTTATATATATACATCTTGCATTTCTACTCCAAATCACCTTATTTGATGCGGAGATCTGAGAAAAAACACTTGCCTAAACTAGCTTGGAGTCATCTTCATGAACAAGTGGACCTTCACTCTCGGTAAGGCGTTTCTTTTCCCTTTCGTTTTTTAGAGTATAACGAGTTGAAATAGCTGTTCGGTTACTTGGTTTTTCAGGTGTTTGTGAATTATGAGACTCAAAGTGTAAATTATGAGACGTAGTTCATATAAAATTGACAAGAGTAGTTGATAGTCAAATGAGAAAATAAATCAAATAAATATATATATACCTAATTGTATGGAAGCCGAGAGAAGGTAGGAACTCAGTAGATAGAATAATATAGTTTGGTCAATACCATCAGTAATTTAAGAATCTAATCATGCATGGGAAGAAATGATTCTTAATCATATTAACGATATAAAATCAATTATATGTTGACATATATAGTCATACTATATAGAGAAAAATCCTTATATATATTTCAGGTAGACATTGATTGAATTTTTTTATTTTTCAGGTGTTTGTGAATTATTTTTGTTATTTCTTATTGATTTTATTTATGAAATATTTATAATTCATCGAAATAGTTGTTCGGTTACTTGGTTTTTCACGTGTTTGTGAATTATTAGACTTAAAGTGTATATCCTTAATTTTAATCTTCTGATTTTGCAGACTAGTATGGCCCTGGGCCAAACTCTTGTCAAAGAGAGGTTTTAAAAGTGATTGAAGAAATTCCCAAACAAATGTACAAGAAGAATGACTTGTAGAAAGTGATGAACAAGAGTTGGCGGAAGAGGAAAGTTAATGTCTGCTATAGAAAACGGATAAGGAAGGTCGAGGAAGATGATGAATTTCGGAAGTTGAGGAAGGGTGATTGTGGTGAAGGAAGCTAGAATCACACAAAGACTATGGTAGGAAAGAGGGTTTCGAGGACTTGAGCTATTAAAGTCAGAACAGGAATCTTCTCTCATCCTCATCCTCTTTGTAATAAAGAGGATGGGAAAAGATTCCTCTTCCGACTTTAATAGTTCATAAGTCCTCGAACCCCTCTGTCCTAAATCATAATCTTTGCGTGGTTCTAGCTTCCTTCACCACAATCGCCCTTCCTCAACTTCCAAAATTCTTCCTGTTCCTCAAAACTCGGCCTTCATTTTCCGTTTTCTATCCCATGCATTACCTTTCCAAATATATCCTTCATCTTCCGTCAATTCTTGTTCATCTCAATCTGCAGTTTCTTTTTCTTGTACATTTCCAGGCAATCATATATCTTCAATCCCTTTTTCGACCTCCGTCTGCCATCCATCATCATTCTCTTAAAACAAAGACACTAGTCTCCGAATAAAGACAAGTCGTAATGAAGAAATGGGGCACTGAAGGGAAATGGAGTCTCTAGGGGATTATAGAGATAACAAAGACAGGCTGAAGTTTTTGTTATTTGACTGACCTTTATGATTTCCTTGTACGTGTATGAAAATTTATTAATGTAATAAAATTGGCAGTTCATTTTTAAAAAAAATGAGTTGCAGTTTTACATTTATATGAATTTATTTGTTAATTGAGAGCGCACAAAGTAGTCTAAGGAAATGTTCATTCATTACACTACAACATTGTATCAAATATATGCCCAACAACTACAACATTTTCTTTTTATCGATAATTCGATTTATTGATCCCTAAGTTGTAAGGATATACTCGGGAAGTATTATTATGGAGTTAACTAAAAAAGCAACCAAAATTTTGAGGGAAGTTTGTATTTTAACGAACTGAAATATTAAGTTTTTGAGGGAATTCAAAAATTTTGGACATTAATGTTGTACCGGTCGACTGATAAGACCTACCAGCCGACTGATAGATTTGGATATTTAAAAATGTTTTTCATTAATTTTGAGTTTTATAAATTTATTTGATACTTAATTTTATATAAAGAATATTATTTAATCAATCAATGTAATGAATTAATAATTTTTTTGAAACTCCATTTACATCAGAAATACTGTACTAATCCATATTAAATGTATCATTCATTTATTAAATATATTCTCAATTAATAATTTTATACATTTTTTATTTTAATTTTTATCCAAATCCTGCAAACCAATTTGGGCATTTTCTTAGGGTTAGAAATCTCAAACTCAGAAAACTCTCTCATTTTAGGGTTCCAAATAAAATCACGAAATCATTCATTCAAACCATTTGCATTCATTTGATGTTGCATTTTGGCGAACTTGTCCAATATTTCGGATTCTATCTGAACTCCATCCTCATTCATCTTCACTTTTGGTTTATTGTAGACTTTCTCTATGAGTTTGGACATAAACCTTTTGTAGTGATCCAAAACTTCTTCGTCAACCCATTCCAGGAAGTCACATGAACGTATCTTCCAGTTTGGACACCCATAAAACCTTCTACCAGGGTTCATATCCGTATAAGACGTCTTCAATGGAGCTTTCATACCACACCAGCATTTTTTCACATGGGCACTTTTTTGGGTCCAAGTGGAGCTTGATGAAGATGACATTTTTGGGATGGAGAATGGAGAACGAGGGTTGGGATCCGAAAGGGGGATGGAGGCTGAGGTCGGCTTAGATATAGGAAATATATCAAATATAATAATATATAATAGTTTTAGGGCAAAACAATAAACTAATACCAATTTTTGATATTTAAAAATTTCCAAGTAAATATTTTTGGTCACATCAACTTCTATTTTAAAATTTTCATTCCCCCCCCCCCCCCCCCCCCCAAAAAAAACAGAAAAATAATTGATGATTAATTTTAATTAATAATTTTAGGCTCGAATTTCATTTTTTTCTTATTAATAATTATATATTAATTTTTAATACTTATTAATCTAAATATTTCATAATTCTTTTTATTAAATGAATTTGGTATTTTGGATTGCGTTTTTCTTCCCACCCAATCACATCAAATTCAATTTTAAAATTTCACTTCCCTCCCAATCACAATACACAAAACGTTTTGCTGCCGGTAGTTATACATATGTTGCTTGTGTTAGTATATTCGCTGCTTGTGGTAGTTTTACTGTTGCATTATGTACCATACATGTGAATACATCATAAAAAAACACAAGTTTGGTGATAGTATATGTAACGTCCGGTATTTTTACGTGTTAATTAAAAATATATATTTTATATAATTAAGTGCTTATGTGATTATGTGTTTAATGTGTTTTAGCATGCCTTACATGTTGTATTTTCATTTTGAGAATAATGAAAATTATTGAAAACGATTTCGGGAAAGAAATGACCTATGGGGTAAATGAGTAATTTCACATTTTGAGCAATTAGTGAAAACTGTAGAGATTTTGGCTAATTATTAGGGCATGAGTGGCATGTTGGTAATTAGAGAGGATGACAAGGGGTAAAAGGGTATTTAAGAGTCTTGATGGCACTCTTGTGAATAACCCTAAGTTGGAAAAATATTGATCAGTTTACACTTTTGGAGTGGTGTCTCATTTCTAGCCCTTGATCATCTTCTCACATCTTTGTTCTCAACCCTTAGATCATAAGGCCTTGTTTGGATGATACCCCAATGCATTAATCTTGGTCTTCCATTAGCAAGACTTCCTCTCTACCCTTGGATCATTTACTCATTTTCCTAGCTTCATTTTAGACCCTTGGATTATGAAGTGAGTTAGTGGAAATTCTCTACACGTTATATGTGGGATTGTGTTGTCAAGAGGTGAACCCTTAGATCAACCTCTTTTTATCCCAACTTCAATATCAACCCTTGGATTAGAATACTCATTTATGAGTTATACATATACACAATTATGTATTGATTCTTGTCTTCTAAAGTGCAAGACATTTCTCTCATTCACCAAAAACCTCTCTATCTCTCATACGTTTCTCTCTAGCTCTCCCTCACTTCACTCATTCTTCTTCAAGTTGTGAAATTCTCTCTTCCTTTTGATGGGAATTTGAAGGAGGTTTGTGCATGAAAGTTGATGTTGGTACTCTAAGCTTCCTTTTGAGCCAAAGCTTGATAAGTGATTTTTCCTCCTTTGGAAGTTCTAGTCAAACCCTAACTTCTATTCTTGAATTCTTGTCTTCAAATTTTTATTATGGGGTTGTCTTATCTATAGCTCTTGCTTAAGACTCTATTGAAGCTTAGCTACCGGGTGAATTGAACTTATTATTGGCTTTGGAGGATGTTAAGTTGATTCAACTTCACTCTTGGAAGCCTTTACTCATTCTTGGTGCTCTTGTTTGGAATTAAGGTAGGGGAAGAACGATTTGTGTTCGTCTTTGTACGAGGGTGTGTGCGTCTATGTGTATATATGTCGTATATATATATATATGTATATATATATATATATATATACGAGTTGGTCTTGATAGCTTAGACTATGATTTAGGCATTTGAGAATATGATTTTGTGATATAAATGCATGTTTTGTTTTATGGTTTATAAATGTGAATTGTAAGCATGGTTATAGATTGAGTACAATATATTGCATAAAGAAACAAGCATGTATTGTGATGGCATAGGGTTGTGATCGAAAACCTTTATGCATTTTGGTTACACCATGTAGTGTCAAAACATAGGTGTTAGGTTATACGGGATGTGTAAACATGTGTGTGTAGTCTTGTGTCGAATCGTCGCAACAACTGGCCAGGAAAAGGTGACTCCCACCTACGGACTAATAAGCCAGAAATTGGGGATATAGGGTTGGTTGTTTCCCCATCATGGTGGAAAGTGCCACTCTAGGATCTTTGGGGCATGGGAGTTGCAAGTAGGGCTCTCGTGCAACCGCATTCCTTGTTGAAAGTGAGAAGTGTCAAAATCACTTGGGAAGAATAGGTGTGGTACTCTTTCTCATTATAAATGAGTAGAGTGCGTATTCGTTAACCTGTATTGGGAAAGCGTGTAATATGGGGTGTGTTGAGTCATATTGCACTTGAGCTATCATATATGTGTGATTATGATATTGATATTGAAGCATGCTATAATTGTGGAAAATTGTGTTGTGAGCATGTTGGGGGAAACTTATTTGTTGGGTTCGATGGGGTTTCGAATTGGCGTGAGAACCATGTGGAACAAGAGACCGACTTAGGGTTAGTGGCATGAACTTTGGTTGGGTTGAACCACTCGGACTATCGAGATGGAGGCAATGACGCTTCCTCTACTAGGCTAGTGAGCTCACCCCACGCCTTATATATTTTTCAGGTGATGATCCCGTTGGGAGAGTTCCGTAGTCTCCCTGTGGACGTGTGGCTGTATGTCCGCCCTTTTCTGCATGGGAGGCGGACCATACTTATATTTTGTTGGGCATTAGGTTGATAAACATGTATCAATATGTTCCTTTTTCCCATGTAAATCAAACTTGTAAAACTACTTTATTTTGATCCGGCTAGCATGTTAGTCGAGGTGTATTGTCTATGTACATCCCTTAGAGCGCTATACGCGAGAATTATATTCTTTTGGTGCACTTCGGTGCCGGATTGTGGAAATGTGTATTTTGAACAAACTATAACATGTTTCGCCTTAGAGCGCTTTAAATGTCAATATTGAATCCTTTCATTGGAGTTTTTGAATGTGAAATGGATTATTTTCCATGAAATGTGAGTATTAGGTGTTTGGCCGAAAACGGTATTTTTTTAGGTTTTCAAACCATTCCTTTTCGATTTGAATGGAAAAATCCATTTTCGCCCACCCTCGTAGCTCGGTAAATTTCATTGGTTTATAAATGATCTTAAACTCATTTTACAAAGATTTTGAGTTTTAGAAACCGACAATATTTAAAACGGAGACCGGGGGCAAGACAAATAACTTTAATAAACCTCATAGGAAGGTTTTTGGTTTAAACATTTATGTTTGATGAATATAATTTAGAGTATGGACCTATATAAGGGTATATACAAGCATAGGCACGTATACGTAGTTGTTACAGTGATTTTGGGGCCAATTTGAGCATTTTCGGGTCCGGGAGTCGACTGATGGAATTGCGTCGGTCGACTGGCAAATAGCCAAAAAAAATTTGTTCAGGTCAGTCAACTGATAGGTATTGGTCAGTCGACTGATGGCCCTTGTCAGTCGACTGATTTTCCCTAGGGTGTCCTAGTGTAGTTCTATTTCAACACTCCTTCACTCTTTCGGTCATATCTGGAGCTACAGATGTTGGATTGAGGTGATCTTTAGCTTTTTAGAAATCTGACTTAAAGCTCTTGATGTTAGCCTTTTGAATCACTTCATTTGATCCAATTTTGAGGGCATGATAGTCGTTTGAAAGTGATGGTACGTTTTGAGCCTTGGCACCTCACGACGGTCGATTTCTCAAAATGTTGTAGTTTCCGTCTCGTACCTTCAAATTTGGTTTTGTTTGTTCCTGTAGTTTCCTTTAGGTCCAAACCTTGTATTTATACTTTGAAATCACTACCTTATCCCTGTGATGACCATTTTACCCTTGGGTGGGCACGGGTGCTTAAATAGTCCGTTTAAGATACCGTTTGTTTCATTTTGCTCCTATTTCGATCCCAGGAGATCTTCTTGTCATATTGTAGGATTGAAATGACATTTTTATCCTTTTGTGGGTGTTTGATGACTGAAGGTCATTGGTTCTCGTTTCTTTTTACTTCCGCATTCATTCCCTTAGCTCTTAGGCTCGGGTTTCGGAATCCTAGGAAATTTGGGGCGTGACAGTATATGATAACTCTCTTAATACCCTAAACCAACTAGAAAACAAACATTTTCAAATGTCGTAGCATAGTTTCTACCAAATGCAGCAGATATATTACAAAATAAAACAATTTTACTACTATAAGCAGCAGTTGAATTATTTTAATTTTTTCAAGAATTGTATCTAATTGAACCTCAAGTGATAAGGATATTATTTGGAAGTCATATTATGTAGTTAAGTTGAAATTAATAAAAAATTATAAGGTGTTCACAAGTATGTTAAATAAGGCAGCAATAAAATTATCATAAGCATCGAACTTACTAACACAAGAAGCATATATATAACTACCTACAACAAAAAATGTTGGGTGATTTGATTGGGAGGAAACTGGAATTATTAAAATTGAAGTTGACGTGAATAGGCGGAAAGAAAAATGAAATCCAGAATAGCATATTCATTTCAAACAAGGAATTATTAATTTGGTAAGCACTAAAAATTAATTTATAATTACTAATAATAATGATAAATCCCATTAAATGTTTAATTAAATAATATATAATAAATGAATCATATATTACAAAGAAGTAAAATAAAAAAAATATGATTTAAAATGCAGTTTCAAATAATAACATGAATTGTGAATTACTAAATACTCAATAATAATTACTAATAATATCCAATAAATCCCAAAAATTAATTATTAATAGAAATATATAATAAATTAATAATACATTATAAATACACTAATAAGTTATTTTGAATATAAAATTCAGTGTCAAATAAATAAATAAATAATAATAATATGACTTCCCAAGATTATCAATTTAAATAATTATTAAATTATTTTTATTAAATGAATTTGTTATTCAAATCATATTTTAAGGGGGTTTTCTGCATTTTTACACTTAATTAATAATCAAAACTACCAAACAAGCATACCCTCCCCTTTTCAAAACCTAAATTCATTCTTAAAGCATTCTTCACTAAGACGCGATTTCTTCAGTTGACCGATAGTATCCTTCAACTTCGTGCCTTCTTCTTTTTCCATCAACACTGATTTGTTGTCCATTTCACCCCTAACCCACGTTCCAATTCGCTCAGGTGAGTTTTTCTTTTATTTTTTCATTACCGGAACCCTAGGAATTGTGATAATAATTTAGAAGTCAATGATATGAAATGGGTGTTAAATATGAAACTGCTTACACATCATGGGTGCTAAGTATGATTATATGATAATGTAAATTTAAATTATCGACTGTATTCTTTTTTGTTTGAAATTGAGAAAATTAAACTGTTGATTATTTATCGTGTTAAATTCAAAATGGTCATTTCTTGTTGGACTTGTGCATTTGACAATGGTGTTCTCTTGTTGGCCCTGTTAAATTGACAATGGTGAGCTAAATTCTCATTTATGGTTATTTTTTGGATAGATTTTGATTCTTTAGGGTTGTCACTGTTGATTATTTATCGTGTTAAATTCATAATGGTGTTCTCTTGTTGGACTTGTTAAATTGACAATGGTGAATCCTTTGATTGGCCCTGTTAAATTGACAATGGTGTGCTGAATTCTCATTAATGGTTATTCTTTGGATAAATTTTGTTCTTCAGTGTGCAGATATAAACTTAAGATATTCATCATGCCAACCCTCAAGAATCAAAATATGGAAGAAAATTCGTCTAGATCAAACCCCATGGAGATCGATTATATATACTTCAAGAATCTCAATATGAAGAGTGTATATGAAAATAGTTTCTTACACCATGAAGTGTGCAAGGGTAAAGTACTTTCTAAAGAGGCATGCGAAGATTTGGGACTGCATACTTATAACTACTTCTCCAACATAGGTTGGGGTAATTTTGTTTCCCTTAAACTTCCATGTTATCCAAAACTTGTCCAGATATTCTATGTCATCTAGAGGATAGGTCTCCTCGAACAATTAGGTCGTATGCAAAAGGAAAATAAATTATATTGTCAAAACATAGGTTGAGGATAATTCTTGATATTGAAAAGGGAGACTTGATGCACTATTCTATCAAAATTTGGCCGCAAGTGTCTGGTTTTGATCCCACTGAAACTGTTCGGCAGTTGTGTGCAAATCCTACAATGACTTCTCATGATAAATTCCCAGCGTCCCAGATGACACTCAATGCACGGTTGATTCACAACATAATTATGTATTCTATCATGCCTAAAAGCGGCAGCCACTCGGATGTGTCTCGAATGGAAATTTTAATCATTTGGTGCGTTTTGAATGGGTAAAAACTTGATCTGGCTTTCATAATTTTCCATCATATGTTGAACTCCAAAGGAATTACTAAGTGCTACTATGCCATTCCACTTGCAAAGATATTCCAATATCATGAAGTAGCCTTGGAAGGTAAGGATTCTCGTGAAGTTGATAGTTTCACAAAAGTATTTGGCAGCACGATGCTCAAGCAGATGGGGATGTAGCGGGATAATGGGCAGTGGATAGCTAAACAAACCAAAGACACACATAGTGTGGCCAAGGGTTCTCAACATGCCGAAGCACCTGGTCGAGTGGATGACCAGTCTTCATTATTGCGTGCCCTGCTTGCAAAAGTTGATGATTTGAGTACAGAACTCCACTGTGTCAAACTTCTGGTGGAAAATATGGATTGCAGGATTGATAACCTCGAGAAAAATGTGGCTGAAATTCGAGGAAGTTTGGATTTACCACCCTTTTTATATATTTTACGGGTCTTTGATGGCATGTAATTTATTTGGATATTCAGTGCTTTGGGGAAGTAACCTTGGGAATTTGATATTATTTTGATCATGTAGGTGGAGTATCCAATTTTGTATTTTGACTGTATGGAATGTACTTCGACTATTAGGGAATGTATTTTGAAGTTATGAAATGTAGCTCTTCTCATGTATTTTATTCGAGTCATGGGTTTTGACTGTATGAAATGTATTTTGAAGTTATGAAATAGCAAAACCAGGGGGTTATATGTTTCTATCTGTTCAAAACTTATATCAGTCTACTGATTGCATGTTTCTATATGTTTAAAACTTCAAATTTTCTTAAAATAAAACAGTATTTGACTCACTTCAAACTCACTTCATGGAATTTCAAATACGAATAAATTAATGCAATACAAATGTACACGTCGAAAATAATTACTACAAAGCTCAAGCAATACAAGCTTGCCAATTCTATATCACTACCACGAAAATTGAACTGGCATTGAAGGAAGGTCTCATGTCTCATGTTAATTTGCATGGATCTTCATTTCTATCTTCATTGAGATCTGACAATGGTTGCATTTCAATAAATTATATGTTATGAAAAGAGTACTACGTAAATCGTAAAATAATAAAGATTTATTAATGGGTTATTCGACTTACAAACAGATTTTTTCTGGCCGACTGCGTTGTAATATCAGCCGGTTGGGACACTGGAGTGTTCGTAGCGTGGAACCTTGGTTGTGCTGAACTTGTCATTGACATTGGCTGGGTAAAACTCCAGCAAAAGCTGCTTGTGGGTATACTCGATGTTTCATTTGACACCGATTTCTTTTTACGACATTCGGCAGCCTAAACAAAATACGGAAGCATATATTAGTGGTGTAAATAATTAGAATACCCTAAATTCTATACCTAAAAAATTTACTCACATTACTGTTCATTCGACCCTCCTTTGCATACGTTTTTTTCTTATTTGTTGTTGTAGCCTTGTAACTTGGCTTCTGTCTACGTTTTTTACTCTGTCCTTGCCAAGCATCCTTCTTTTTCAAAACAGTTGCACTTATGTTTTGTTCATCAATGGGATTTCCATCATTTGAAGTTGGGTCATTCGGTGTCTTATCTCTTTTATTTACAGAATTAAGCATGCTCTCAAAGTTTTTGAGGACTGAAAGATAATCTTTCTCACTTGCTGCTGCAGCAACATTTAGGCGAGTCGCTAGATGACACAAGTTTTTGTACCGAACAGCTTCCTGATGATTTTCATCCGCTTCGACTACATTGCCAATGATGTCATGTATTGTTTCATCTCTAGCATTTCAGGTCCATCGTTTACAAATATATTCCATCGGAATTTCAGTTTCATGCAAGACCTCTCTTAAAATCTTTATCACATGACAACATGGAACTCCTTCCATTTCAAACTTCCCACAATGACAAATTAACTGGTTAGTTGTTTTAATCCTCCTTACACATCGCTCTGATCGATGCCTTCAACAACGACAACAATATATTTCAACTCTCCACCTTCATCGATAATGTTCTCGTCGATATACGCATTGACCAACCTTAGAAAATGCTTTTGAAATCGCTCGAATATTGGTCCGGTGAAGATTTTTCCAGCTTGTTGTATCATCGGGGAGTGAAATGTTATCATCGACAACTTATTACACAAATCAAACTCAGAGTGCTTTTCATTAAGTCGTAAGTGACTGGCCAATCTCTCAAATTGCTTAAAAAAATCAGGAATGCAGTGATCCGATCTCAAGAAACATTTCACTTGAGAATTAAAACTTTCACTAAGTTGTGTGGTTCTCATACCCGCGCACCAATGATGTTTGACATAACACTTTGCCCATTTTCTCTTTAGTTCAAACAAATCTGACAACTATTTATTTTTCGTAACATCGAAGTCATCCAACATGTCTTTCCACTGGGATAAAAATAACTCTTCGTCATCAACACACTTCATAAACCGGAACAAAACACTTTTAATACCAACGTCGGCGCAAATCACATGACCAAGATGCTTCAAACCATTTTGCATGATGTGCCATATACACAAATAGTGTTTTGTCTCAGGCATCACAATTTCCAAAGCTTTGCTCATTGCAGCATCTTGGTCGGTCAGAATTTTCTTCGGAGCTTTCATACTCATTGTTGCTAGAAAGCTCTCAAACAACTAAACAAATGACTCGATTGTCTCATCATACATCAATGCAACGCTAAATATCACACTTTCTCTATGGTGATTCTAGCCAACAAAAATTGTTAATGGTTGATGAGCATTATTCACTTTATATGTCGTGTCGAAAGTGACAACATCACCAAACAGAGAGTAGTCTATGATCATCCGGGCGTCTACCTAAAATATGTTGGCCATCAAGTTTTCACAGTCTAGTTGTGTGTCGTAAAAGAAAAATGGGTTGTGTAAAAGTTGGCTCTTAAAATATGTCAATATGCATGCTGCCTCCCTAAATTGTTGTTGTTTCTGTTTTCTTGTTCTCAATAAATTCTTAACATCCAATCTTGTAAATCCCAAAGTCCCGGTTGTGCCAGCTTCTTTCGCCATAAGATCAAATGATGGACCGACTCGTATTCCACAATCTTCTGCCAATTTAATCTCACAAACTTGTGTTTTACCAATATTTATTTTAGATCGCAAGAACTCTGTACAATCACCGTTAACCAATTCGTGATTGTGTTCTTCAAAATAATCGTCTACGAACAAATGTTCTTCAATTCTATCATAACTTAAATGAAGGCATGCACGACATTCGGTCCTGGTCTCTGCCCTATGTTTAATAATCATGCAATCTTTCTTGTCTTTCGATCTTTTACCCTCCTTGCAACAAACAATTTTTGCACTAGTGATGTGACCAATCGTCCTGTGTCTATTGGCAGAAGATTTTCTTATCCCAAACCCAACAGCTCGGCCATATGCGTTGTAAAAGTCATAAGCTCTTTCATAATTTGGAAACACCATACCAATCCGGGGTTTCCAATCCATTTCAGTATCACCATCCATCTTCAATAAATTTAAAAAATCAATGATATTATTTCAGTATATCCTTTAACAATTCAGGGCACTGAAATACATAAAAGTGGACATTCCAAGCAAATTGCTAAAAGTTACGTAATAAACTTTTATATCAGTCGACTAATATATGCGCAACATATATTTTACCAAAAGCAACTGTTATACAGCTAAAGGCAGCAAAAATTTTAAATTAAGTATCAGTTGACTGTAACTTCTAAATCATATGTTGAAATCCGACTCTGCTATTTGCCCTAAATCTTAAAAAAAACTTCAAAATATGACCAATACAAAAAAATTCAACTTCATTCAAGTGCTTTATATAATAACGAAAGCACAAAATACTTCCTACCTGTAAAAACTCCTAATTTATCAAAATACTTACAAAAAATACTTACAAAAAAAACTAGTATTTGCCCTAAACCCTAAAAAAACTTACAAAAACATAAAAAAAAAACTTCAAAATACTTTAATACAACGGAGTTCAAGTAGATTAAAGTGCTTTATAGTATAACGAACACAAAAAATACTTCATACCTGTAAAAATTTGTTATTTTTCAGATTTCAGAGAATAGGGACATGAAAGCTATGGAGAGATGAACTTTTTAGGGTTTTCGGAGAGAAGATGAAGAAGGAGCAACCTTGGAACGTGGCTTTGACTGAGCTTCTTTGCACAGGACCTGTTAATGGGATTGGGCAGGAGAAGGAAAAAGTTCGCGCCAAAAACCAGAAGATACATAGAAGTAGACGGCGTGAATTTTTATTTTTATTTTTCTTTGTTGTGGGACCCACAGCAAAACGGCAGCGTTTTGATTATTGCAGCAGCAATAATCGCAGACGATCTACGCATGGTTAAAATTTAAATTTACACTTAGCGGGATTTACAACCTCTTCTTTTAGTTGATGATACTTATATGATGAATTTGTTATACAATTAGAGTCGTATCTTTAGCAACGACTTAGATGAAGACCGCCATAAATATAAGAGGGCATATAAATGAAGGTAAGCAAAAAATTAAATACAAAATTTTTCTTAACCTAAATGAGATAAAGTATTAACTTCACTATCGGAGTGCACCCGGTCGGCGGGTGCTAGCCAACAGTCACTTTTATTTTTATGTAGGAATGGTCCTCAACTCCGGATCATGTAGATTTTCGCATCAATAGTTGACACCGTATGTGAGAAACCGTTTTGTTATCTAAAGAAGTATGGTCTTGCTATGATGTGGGTTGGCGGCGGAGAGGGACATCACTACAAGATCTCCCGGTCAAAGCAAAGTGTTCGGGGAACACCCAGGCTACTTGAGTGAGCACAAACGTGTCATATGTTGAAACGACAAGTTCAAGCCTTGCACGAAAGTCTGGATCAATTAATCCAACAAAATGTGATAATTGTGCAACGAGTGGTTCTCTCGCGTTGCCCGTCTCTCCACCAGACGAACTAACTGATCCACCTAACATGGATGATCCACTGGAGAATCCCGAAGGAATAGAGGGAGATCTTCCAAGAAATGAAATAAAGGCTGAGTAGAGTCAAGTTTGAGATTGACATATAAATCTCAATTATCCACCACCTTCATGAAACAATAAGACAACTCATGTTGATGATAAGTCTGAGAAAGCCAGTTACTTACCCATTCACAGTGAAACAATAGAAGGGGGTCCTTCAAATAAAAGATAAGGGGAACATTTGAAATTAGTAAGCGGGGAAGGTTCTTGAATGAATGAGGCGGTCGCGGGAGATAATTGTGATGTTTTCTTAGGAAGCACAACCTCCGCGACAATAGCTATAACAAACGCTATAAATTGGGGGCAGGCGACAGAATTCAAGTATGTGGGAAATGTAAATGTAGTCCTGAAAAATGTAAAAGTAGTCCCTGTAACAGCCCCCTCCCACTTCAGACATAATATTGTCCGCTTTTAGCTCACCCGGACCAGAGACTTCCCAGAGGGTCACACATCTTGTTACTACTCACGGTCAAGCACGATAAACTGTGGAGTTCTGGTGGGTTCCAGCCATCACGATTTTTTTAAATGCGTCATCTGGAGTCATGGCCCACACTAGCCCACCCACCCAAGGCAATATTGTTCTCTTTGGGCTCCTGCCAAGAGTCGAACCCCCAACCTTGGTGCCTACCTTCAAGGTTTTGTTTCTAGCTATCTACCACTTGGCTACTAGAAGGCATCATGTCGTAGAAGGGTATGAAACCGACATATAGCATGTAGTCTTTCCTTACCCAGACGAAGTGGGATTATGCACTTGTAACTCTCCTAGTGTGGTAGCTTACCAGTACCACTTGCACCCGCCCACGGCACACCCACCCATATAGGTCGCCACAGTCCGTGTGAAATTTCACTCGGAAATGTAAAAATAGACCTTGTGAAATGTGAAATTAGCATTTGAAAAATAGTTCATGGGAAATGTAAAAGTATTCCCTCGAAAATGTCCCCAATAAATGTAAAATTAGTCCTGAAAGATGTCCTTGGGAAACGTGAAATTAGTTCTTGAGAAATATCCTTGGACAATGTAAAAAATATCCATGAGAACTATCTTTAGAAAATGTAAATTTAATCCTTGAGAAATGTTCTTGGAAAATGTAAAAGTAATCTCTGGAAAATGTAAATTAATTGAAAAATGTTCCTGAAAAATGTAGAGGTAGTCCCTGGAAAATGTCCCTAGGAAATGTTCCTGGGAAATGTAAAATTAGTCTCTCAAAAATGTCCCCGGAAAGTGTAAAATTAGTCCTAAGAAAATGTCAAATTATTCCCTGAAAAATATCCCAAAAAATGTAAAATTAATCCTTGGGAAATGGAAATGAGTCTTCTGGAAATGAAAATGAGCCATTTAGAAATGAGTCCTGAAAAATGAGAATGAATCCTTGTAAAACAGATTATGAGAAGAAAGAAATCAACGATCTTTTATTTACTTTTTAACTAGATTTCCTTTACTGATGTGCTTAAAATACAATGTGGACAGAATATTTTTAAAAATGAAGATGTGTATAAAATTTATAAAATGGTTTACTTTAAGAAACCCCCTATGCTATTTAATTTAATCAACTAATCCCTACTGTGTCCACTTTGCCCCCTATACTATTTAATTTCATCACTATGCCCCATCTTCATCACATTTTGAGTCAAAATGTCTAAACTACCTTCCCTTAATAGTATAAGGGAGTTTAGTGAAATCAACCCTTAAAAAAATTAGTTTTCGAAAATAAATTATATTTTTCGTAAAAATAATAAATTTCAAAAAATATATATATATATTTCGGAAAATATGATTTTTTCCGAAATATAATTTTTTTTGTGAAAAATATATATTATGTTCCAAAATATGATTTTTTTTTCCGAATTTTTTTTTTTTGCGAAAAAGTATATATTATGTTCCAAAATATGAATTTTTTCCGAAAAATAATTTTTTTTGAAAAATACATATTATGTTCCAAAATATGAATTTTTTCTAAAAAATATTTTTTTTGCGGAAAAATATTTATTATGTTCCAAAATATGAATTTTTTTTCGAAAAATACTTTTTTTGCGAAAAATATATATTATGTTCCAAAATATATATTACTTTTTTTGGACATAGTGGGAGTAAGTTAATTAAACTGGATAGTATATGAGGGTTTCTTGAAATTAACCCTTAATTCTCTTTTTAAAGATTTTATTTATGTATTTACACTATAAAACACTACATTGACAGATACGATGAACTTCATTATTCCTTAGATGGACCTAAATATTGTTCAAAATAAAAAATACTAACTTGAAATTCTTGTGGTATTCTTTAAACTATAGTACCTTCAACTTTCAATTATGAATTTCTTCCACTTTATTTTTCTCAGATGGATTTCATAGTAAAACTAAAATATATGTTAAAAGATTTAAATTGCATGGCACTTTTTTTCTGAAAGAAGGATGATTCATTTTATCAAATCAAATCCACTTAATTAATTTTTTAAAAAAACTCTTAAATATATCTAAAACATTAAGGCCCTATTTGGTAGGTGGTCTGGTCCCATGTGGTCTGGTCTGGTCTTGCGTTTTATGGGACTAGACCGTGTTTGGTAGCATTGGTCCCAAATTTTTGGTTAGACCAAGTAAGACCAAATGAGACCAAAATGACCTCATTTCAGACCAAAAAAAAAGGTGGTTCCTGGTGGTCCGGTCTGGTCTTATTAATAAAATATATTCATAAATAATTAAAAATGAATAAATAATAATAAAAAATTATTAATAATAATAATAAATTAAATAAAACATATTTTAAAAATAAAATATAAATAATAAATAATAATCAAAATGAAAAAAATAATACCTAATAATAATTAAAAAATTAATATAATAATAAAATATATTTATAAATAATTAAAAATGAATAATTAATAATATAAATAAAAAATTAAATAAAACATAATAATAATAAAAAATGAATACAATAATAATAAACAAATATAATAATAATAATAAATAGACAAAATAAAAAATAAAAAAATTTAATAAAAAAATAATAAATTACATAAAACATATTTAAAAATATAATAAAAATAATTAATAATAAACAAAATGAAATAAATAATAATAATAAATAAATATAATAAGAAATAATAAATAGATATAATAATAAATAAATATAATAATAAATAATAAGTAAATATGATAATGAATAAATACTTCATAATAATAATAATAAATGAGTATAATAATAATAAATTAATAAAATATATTTTTAAATAATTAAAAAATGAATAAATAATTTATAAATAAAATGAATTAAATAATGAAATAATAATAAATAAATAGAATATATTTATAAATTAATATATAAATTAATAAATAATAATTTAATAATATAAATAATAACATATATTATAAAGTGAAGAAATAATAAATAAATAAATAAATAATACATAAATAAATATTATAATAAATAATAAATAAATAGTAAGACCAGACCGCTTACCAAACAGACTTTTTCAGATCAGATTAGACCAGACCAGACCAGACCAGACTAGACCGGACCAGACCAGACCAGACCAGAAAGACCGCCTGCCAAACATGGCCTAAAGTTTTAATTGAGTTATTGAAAATAAACCCATTAGGTTACATTTCCTTGAATATGATATGGGGCGGTGTAATATGTTTTAATAACTTTATTTTCACTCCTACTTTGAAGAGGAATAGAGGCCTTTTATCTATTTTCCTAATATTTTAAAAAAAATTAGCCTTTGCGGCAACAAAATATATACACATTTTTAATTCGACTTTAAAAAGAAATCTTATAACATCAAAAGTTACCATATTTTTTACCCTAATTTTAAAAATTAACCCAAACACAGACACACGGCTAGCTGTATAGATAGCCTTCTTCGCTTAAATAGATCCTTTCGATTGCTGTTTCCAGGAGATGAAGAGACCGTGGGAAGAGGAGGATGCCATTGATGGGTTCGATTTCTCTATTTTCTTTACAAATATTACTTGATGTAGCTTTATAGTTGATCTATTTATTCAGTATTTAATGTTCTTATTGAAATTGATTGAATTTATATACAGATAGTTGTTTGATTTACTGGGTTTAAGTTTTTTATAGGTTTTATAGATGGGAAAGTTATTGATTATTATTGATTATACATGGGAAAGTTATTTATTGTTATCTTTGGTGATGATTTTACTCTGTATTTCGCTATTTGATGTAGCTTAGTAGTTGATCCTATTTATTCAATCTTTAATATTTTTCTTCAAATTGATTGAATTTATATACAGGTAGTTGTTTGATTTACTGGGTTTCAGTTTTTATAGGTTTTATAATTTATTTGTACCCTTTTTAAAGTACGTTAGAGAGTTTGATCTGAATGTGTGCTTATTCACTTTGGTAGAAGACCCGAAATGAGATTTTATTATAAACACTGCCGAAGGACCACCTGGCCCAACGGTATAACCTCTCATTCCAATAGGAAAGATGAGGGGTTCGAGTCTCCTTAGAGACAAGATCAAAATAAAGAACTAGGAGAGGATATGATGAATTGATTCTTTTGGAGAACACAGAGTGAGGAAGATATAATGAAGGCCACATTAGACCTTTTTGTTATGAATGCTTTGATCTTTTGCTAATTTGTTGTCTTTTTTTATCCAATGCAGCATCCAATTCACATATCTCAGCCAAATTAAGGACACTTT
The DNA here is from genome assembly GCA_963922005.1 of Cornus suecica. Lineage (NCBI taxonomy): Eukaryota > Viridiplantae > Streptophyta > Magnoliopsida > Cornales > Cornaceae > Cornus > Cornus suecica. The sequence goes on along the minus strand of OY998246.1, from coordinate 26,861,900 downwards.
CAGTGAAGATATGCCAAAATACGACAAGTTCCTGCTGGTCATGAAGGACTTTAAGGCTCGAAGGTAATAGTTTCCGGCTTGTAGGTTAAGTGTGTGGAAGCGGCATTGCATGAATCGTCGTAATAACTTATTATGTGATCTTATTACCTGCAGAATTGAGATTACTGGTGTCCAGGAGAAGGTGAAAGAAATATTTAAAGGGCATAATAAGCTAATCATGGGGTTTAATAACTTCTTGCCCAAGCGGTACAAAATCACCCTCACTGATGAGGAACCAAAGAAAATGGTTCAGTATTTGAAAACCTTCAATTTCGTAAACAATGTTCAGGTATTGCCTACTTTTTTTCGGAAAAATAAAATGTAATTTATTTAAATGTTCAGTTGCTGAGTTTTACTATTGTGACCTCTAATGGATGGACCTCTTTCTTCAGAAGCGTTTCAAGAACAACTATGAAATTTATAAATCATTTCTGTATATCATGAAGTCGCACCAAGAGGGGAGGTTGGGAATCGATGAGGTCTACTTTGAGGTAACATTTTGTTATGTTTTGAGTTAAATATTTCAGTTGCTCTTGAAATTGGATAGTCTTGTATCAATTGCATTTATTCTTCTTCAAAATTTTGTTACTATAAGAAATATATTCTCTCTTTGAAGGTTGCTGAACTCTTCAATGACCATCCAGACTTGTTTGATGACTTCAAGAGTTTTTTTCCTAAAGACTCTTCTGATTTGGATGAATATAGAAAAATGATGAATTTGCAAAAGAAGCAGAAGAAGAGTTATGATACTCTACGTTTTCCAGATAAAGAGAAATCTGTGCAGAAGATTGAAGACTTGGCTTCAAAGGATAAGAGAAATGGCTTGAAAAGTGAGTTAAGCATCAATTTGTTAGTTGTTCCTTGGTTATCAACAATTTCATGATCACCTTTGAGGTGTACGAGTTGCTATTATTAACTGTGTCTTTTTGTTCTTCTAAGTTTCAGCTCGTGGGTAACATGTTTATGTCATTTCCTGTATATATATATATATATATATATATATATATACATTTTGTAAAGGGCATTGTTCTAAAGTTATATAATTTATTAGGAATGATTATCTGTCGTGTTCCAGAAGCATGATTAGTCTGCTGTTTTCCTGAAACTCACATTTGAGCATGTCTCCTTTTACGAGTTATATATATATATACATTTTGTAAAGGGCATTGTTCTAAAGTTATATAATTTATTAGGAATGATTATCTGTCGTGTTCCAGAAGCATGATTAGTCTGCTGTTTTCCTGAAACTCACATTTGAGCATGTCTCCTTTTACGAGTTAACATTTACTACATAAACTTTGCTGAGAATATTTCTTTGGTGTTTCCATTTTTGGAGAAGACATAATGTTTTCTCTCCTCCCCGGACCTTTGATCTTTCCATCTCGAGAAAAAAAAATGTGGTCAATGCTTTTGAGATATCTTTGGAGCGTATTTCCTCCTTGTTATATTTCATGCCAATGTTTTGAAGTTGCAAAATGTATTGTGGTTTCTTAGACTGTTTTCTACTTGTCATTATTGCAGTTCTCTTCCATTTCAAATTTCTCAGGAATTAGTTTTGCTCAAGTTTTTAGTGTTTTTCAAAATCTGATGAAACTGCTCCTTTAACCACAGAAACATTGCGGAACAAAGGTGATACTTCGATATTAGTAAACAGAGTTGAGGGATCTATGGAGCAAAACTGTGAAAGGGATGGAGCTAGAGAAAGGGATAAATATAATGCAAAGTATATCGGAAAATCCATTCATGAGCTTGATCTCCCCAAGGTCGAGGACTGCGCTAGCTATCGGCTTTTGCCAGAAGATGTATGATTTTCCTTTGAATTTTTGTCTGTTTTTTCTCCCTCTTTATTATTTCTTAAGTTTTTATGGTATTGATTACTTATAAAGTGGCGCGTCTCTGCAGTACCCGCTACCTTTAACAAGTGGGAGATCAAAGCTGGCAGATGAAGTACTCAATAACAGCTATGTATCTGTTTCTTCAGATAATAAGGATTCTTCATTTAAGAAAATGTGCAGAAACAAATACGAAGAAAGACTTTTTGCATGCGAGGATGACAGGTAAAAGTCCAATATTATTTTTCTTTCACGGCATGCACATCCATTTTCTCTTTCCTCATTTCCTCCTTCTGTCTAGAGTTTAACCCCTCCACTTCTGCTAATTTTCAAGCAATGGTATAGATAAAAAAATGTCGGACTAGTAAGGCATAGTCAGCCCAACGTAAAAGCAGAACAAAATTAATAGTCAGTCCAAACTGTACTTCATTGATATATCCATATATGTATATAATTTTATGTATATGTATATATATATTTCAGTATCATGTTTTTTAAAATTGAAAAATTTAGATTTTAGATGAACTTCTGCAAGTAAATTGGATTGAGGTTTTGTCGGTTTTTGTTGAAATATGATGATTGCAGATTTGAGGTCGACATGTTGTTGGAGTTGGTGAGATCAACTGCTAAGCAAGCAGAGGAACTGTCGAACGATTTCTGTAAGAATTCTGATGAGCCTCCAATCCACATTGAAGATCATTTTACAGGTTTGTAGTTGTAAAATCTCAGATTGTTTTTGGATGAATGGCTGTTTGACATTGTTTAAACATTGTTTGCTTGCTTTTATTTAACTGGAAATATTCAACTTCTTTTCTCTCCTAGTAAGTTCATTATTTCTCTCATTTCATGCAGCTCTGAATCTAAGGTGTATTGAACGAATGTATGACGATCATGGACTTGAGATGTTGGACTTCTTACGTAGAAACCCATCTGTTGCAATGCCTGGTATTATAGCCCGTCTAAATCAGAAGCGGGAGGAGTTGGAAAAATATCGTTTAGAGTGTAACAATGTTTGGAGTCAAGTTTATTTTAAGAACCATAAAAAGTTGCGTGAGCATCATAACATGTATCTGAAGAAGCAAGATCCAAGCATCGTCACCACAAAAATGTAAGTTAAACCTCCTGTTGTCTTCTGAATTACCCTGTCGCGTTCCTTGGTATTGGGATGACTGTTATATTGGTAGTGAACATGTTGTACAAGTTGAGAAGGAAATAAAAATTAAAAAAATATGATTTCATCTATCCGCAATCGTCAATTCCTCTCTATTCCTCCCAAGTATTTTTTTCTTATGAATGTATATATACAAGATTTACATATTTAAACTCATGAAATATTATTAGTCTTCAAGGAAGAAGATATCAGCATGCCCTAAAATTGTTAATTTGGCTACAAAGACCAAGCAAAAATCTATTAGTGATATGCTTTCCTTCCTAATCATTGGAGGACGGTGTTGTGCAGTATCTATATGCACTGATACGGATACGGGGTGCAATACAGACACGGGGATATGACAAATATCAAAAAAATAGGATACGGGTACGGCGGGATATAGCAAAAAGAAATGACACTTTTCATATATAAAAGACTAAATTCTGGTCAATTCTTGGAGATATTAAGAAAATTGAATCATTACAAACACATGAGTTCCTTTCGTAACACTTGAAACAAGCACACGTAGTCGATATTTTATAAAAATTAATTTTTTCTTGACTATAGTACTTCATGATATTGTTAGGAAAGTTTATTTCTAATGTTTAAACTTGTTAAAAACATATTATTTGGTATTTAAGAAGTATACGTGATTGAAGTATCTTAGAAGTATCGGATACATGTTACAAATTAAAAATAATAATTTATAAGTATTGGACACGTATCCGCGAGTATCGGTATCCGACACGTATCCAATACGGGTACGTTGCTCTTGCAGAAGTATCCGTGCTTTATAGTGCAGTATACCCCTTTTGTTTCTACAGTATACTAGCAATATCATAGCTAGGTTCACCACTCATTCTCTTCCCATTACAGTGACTCCGTGAACTTGCTGAATATCTCACCTTTGAAGCCAGCCTTTGTTATCTTTGAGTGAACTTAACTGCCAAAGCTTGCATAGGCCCTTGCTATCGAAATTATTTCTAAAATTTCATGTTACTAGTTCCTGCAATATCATTGCCTGTTAGTTTTATTGCAAGTGATATTCTAGTTTTAAAGTGCCTTTTTGTCTTACATAATTAGAATTTATTATGATTGAAATGGCATACTCGTCTTTGGAAGTTTTGCTAGATGAATGAATCAGCCATCATCAAACAATGAAATCTAAAATCTGATGGGCATTACATAACTTCAAAAAACAATTAGCTTTGGTTGCTGAACTGAAGCAAAGATTTTCTCATCATTTGAACCTTCTGAATTTAATGTGAAGATGTTAAATTCTGGTCCCATTTACAGGGAAATTTAGTGGAAGAAGAGTTAAAGAAGACTTAACCTTTGGCACTTGCAGATATATATTATAAATTGGCTTGTGTGAGACTAAGTGAATGTGATAGCAAAAGTAGAGGGGAGAACTTGGTCTAGGTCATGAGAATGAGGAGTATAGAGAATTTGGGATTGATAGCAGAAAAAGTTAGTAGATCGTTTTTAATAAACACTTTTGACTGGGGAAAGTTCACGACTATAACGAATAGTACCCCAAAAAATAATTTTAAACACCAAAAAGTTCAGTGTGGGCAACTCTCCCCACTGAGATATATGTGGCTTTGCCATTGGAACATATCATACTTTAACATACTGAAAGTGGTACATTAACGTATGAAACAAGTGACCATTTTTAAGTATCAATGCATATATTGGAGCAGAGATCTAAATTGTGACAGATCTGGCGTGGAAGTTGCATCAGATTTGTTTATTAGCATCCTATTATGATGATTTTTGTTCACGTCCCATGATAGTACATTGACTACAGATATGTGTAGTAATGATACACCATTTGCATAATTTCTTGTTTTTTACAGTTTCTGGCCTTGCTATATAAATTTGCTACTTTAATTCAGGAAAAGTGAAACTTTTTGTGGACTTTGAATATTCCAAAATTCTGATATTTCTTTGGGATTTCAAGGTTGTGGTGCAACTCCTTCTAGACCTAGTAATGCTACTGCTGAGAATGGTCGTGGAGCCAATACTAACATTAGCAATGTACGATTATCAGAAAGAATGTAATTTCGTAGTGACATGGAGATCCTATTTGCTGACATTTGTTTCGGCAATTCTATACTAATATGCTCATGTTTGAAAACCAATTTAGATATTTTGAGCCCTTCCCAGTGAAGAAGTAAGAGGGGAAGTTATTGCCAAATTGTGGTTTTGAAGAGGATATAGATACTCCGCAGGCTATGCCTCAAACTGAGTGTGGTGCCAAAACCGTGCTCCATACAAGGAATATTTAGATGGTCCTGGACCATGGGGTTTAGTCCAATCACAAGTCTGCAACTAAGAAAAGTGGAGCCATCGGACTCTAATAAGATAATTTCTCACAATATAAATCTAGGAATGGAGAAGCGATCTGCTGTCGTGATCCCACATGGGCAAATGATGTTGATGCTGATGTGAGGACAGTGGTATTGTATCCAAGTCTTCTGGGCTGGAGGTATGCTGCTGATTTGTTGCCCTATCGAAGAGCATGAAGAGGGAGAATATGGAGGACATGATGAACTTGGCAGTGAAGTGGAGCGAGAATAATTGCTATGGCAGTTGGAAGTCTACTGTTGGTGCTAAGTGATGCACGCTTCATTGGAGGAGATGGCATATCATTGAAGTATTGGTCCAACGTTTTCTGCAAACTGCGAAGCCTCACTGCATCATGCTGATTTTTTTCACAAATCTGCAAACTGTGGTTGCAGATTCCGGAACCTGAATGATTATCTGAGCAATGATTTTCGTGGCAAAAGGAGCCATACGACATGATGCTGCAGAGGTATTTACCATTGCACAATTCCTATGGCATGTAGTCATTTAGGCATTTCTGTATGGATACTTCTCGACTAGACATTTTTCGTAATTATAATTCTTTTGGCATCATAACATGTCTCGGTCACTTCCTATATGATATTGTGTCACCATCATTTATTCCAAATTCATGATATAGTAAGCTGTGTTCGGTCTAATTACAAATTTACATTAATGTCCTTGACTCCCTCCCCCGTTCTCTTTTCAACTCTTCAGTTATACTCTTGGTTTGTTTGCATGCTTGAAATTGTCCCATGTGGACCTTTGGCAGTTTTTCTTATACTCTGATGCCTGGTTTAAGGGGCATATCATCAAAGACTGTTTCATTTCCTTTTAGTTATGATATTACTGTTTGAGAAGGTTATTTTAGGTTCATTTAGATAATGGACTTTGCCAAGGATATGCTTCCTATGATGTGCGCTAACTCTGCGCTTTTTGTCACTGATCAAAAAATTTTGTGGCAGATTTCCTATGCGTGTGAGAAAGAGGAGGAAGAAATCTCGTTGATCATAAAACGAAAAGGAAAATTTTGAATAGAAGAGAGCGAAGAAAGGGATGCTTGTGACGTCTGTGTAAAATGCATTGGATGGAAGAGAAGAGAAAAGAAGAAACACATAACTCACTCTGCTCCTTAGTAGTGAAGAGGAGTGTTTGGAATTGCATGTTTTTTTCTTCGTTTTTTTATTTTGAATTGTTTTTTCAGAATTGTTTTTTCAGAATTGTTTTTACCAGTATAACAATCACTGTCTACAATATTGTAGGATATATCTAATATACATTATGAACAATATTGTAATTTAGAGTTTTTGCTTACAAGTATAATTGGTTGAGAATCGCAATCATGTATCATGAACTAGTAGCGTTAGATCAATAGTATTTCTTCTATTGATCTTGGGATTTCAGTTGCTTCAATAAGGGTTTCAAGATATCAGATTTGGTTTTTGGGAGGAGCATATATACATATTGAGGGTATAAAAAGGGCATTATTGTCCCTTAAAAAAAAATATTGATAGCATGGAGGGTAGTCTTACCAAACTTCAAGTGAAATTAAAATAATAAACGTTTCATCTGCATTCTGCAGGCAACTTTTAAGGGATTATTTAGTATTTACACCAAAAATAAAAATACGGAGTTAAGAGGGTTAGTTGGAACTACAAGTTCAAGGGAATACTCACATATTTAGGCCCTTTTCGGTAACGTTGTGATTTTTTTTTTTACAAAATGAAAGTTGTGATTTGCTTTACTACCATTTTGATAAAAAGTAAAACGTATTTGGTAAAATTCATGTGTTGTAGAATTGAAAATGTGTTTGGTAATGGAAAAATTCAGAATTAATAAATTATAAAATAATTATTAAAAAAATTTAAATAAACTAATTTAAATATTTATTTATTTATTTTTGTACAAATATATTTAATATTTATATATTTTTTTAATTTTTAGTTTTTTTATTATTTATTACTCAAATTTTATTTATTCATTCATTCATTTTATTTATTTTTAATTATTTATTACTAAAATTTTATTTAATTATTTATTCATTTTATTTTATTTATTTATCATTTTATTTTATTTATTTATCATTTTAATTAATTTATTATTTATTATTTATATTTATTTATTCATTTTTTGTTATTTATTTATTATTTATAATTTTTTATTACTAATTTTTTATTTAATCATTTTTATTTTTTATTTTTTATTATTATTATTTATTTTACTGTATCCGCGTTTTGGGGTTTTGAAAATAAAAACTCAAAATGGAAGCTTCCGTTCACAAAATTTCAAAACTTGACAAATTTTGAAAATTAATTTTGACTTTCTAAATTTTAGAAAAAAAAAAAAAACGTACGTTACCAAGCAACTTTTAGGTTTTGATTTTATTTTTTTGAAAACTAAAACAGAAAACTCAAAATAAAAACTCTACCAAATATGACTTCAGTTATTTACCATAGTTTGCCCAAATCAATCAACACGTAGTTAAGGTGAAGGCATGGGCTAAACGGGACTCAAGCCCAATGCATTTAAACCATTTGAAGCCCAAATATCTCTGACTGGCCCATTTTATGAGTCCAATAATAATGAAAAGAGAATGGTGTTTGTGCTTTTTCGGTTTATGCAATAAGAAAAAATCCATAGCAAAGTTGTTAAAATCGGGAATCCAACTAGGATTGTTGGAGGGTCATAAAATTACTTCATTATTAATAAATAATTTTATTTAATTTTTAAAAAAATATATATTTATAATATAGCAAAAATATATTCAAATAAAAAAAAATAAACAAAAATATTAAAATTTTGGGTCTTTAATTATTTTCTCATAAGTTTGGACCATACTGAACAAAATTATTAATATTTTGGGCCTTTTATATGGAGGACCTAATTATCAAATCATTATTTCAGTCCAAAAAACTCTAAAACACATGTGACTAAAATCGTGATAAAATTATAAAATTATAATAGAATTGTAAAATCAGTTAGAAACTATGATCCATAGTCCTAGACTTCTCCAAAGACTTTTGTTTGGTTAGTGAATTTAGTTGGGGCAAAGGAAAGAAACAATGCAAACGAAGTCCTTTTTCCTTTACTTATGGAAAAATGGCGAGGAAAATGAATTTAGTGTACAAAAATTCATAGATTCTTAGATTGTCGATTGTGCTTTGTCATCAGCTGATGTGACAATCAGTGAGATAAATACATTTTGACAGAGAGACTCTATTCTTATCTATCGTGGACTAATAATCATGTCCTTGTTGGATTGGCGAAAAAATCCATCCATCTTTGTATTGGATCAAATACAGGGTTGCACATGGTTGGGCTGATTCCGATCAAAATTAGAATCGAATTAATATTTTTATTTATTTAAAAAATAAGAATCAGAATTAAACCGTTAATACAAAAATTGAATCAAACCAAATAAATTTTTTTGTTCGATTTCGGTTCCTACCTTTTTAAAAATAAAAAAAGATCAAAATATAATATAATTATAAATTAAATTATATAGAGTATTTAAATATGATATGATTTTTTTTAGTGATTATAATTCTTTACCATTTATTTTTGTGGTTGGAGATTCTTGGACCATGGTGTTGTCCATTTTTAGAGAACATTTATTTTGCGTGCTCGACATTATACAAAAGTATAATACTTCAAGAAGTTGATGCTTGTATATAGGGTTAACTTAATTTACACCCCCTGAGGTTTGCTTTTACTTCAACCGCACCCCCTCAGATTTGAATATCTTCAATTACACCCCCTACTGTTCAATATTCTCATCACTTACACCCCCTAATGTATGACATCATCCTGAATTTTTTTAAAAATCCCTACTACCCTCAATGTGTTATCCTTGTTCTGTTTGTAAACAATAATAGTGTTTTTATCAATTAGACCCCCTCCCATCATTTTATTACTTTTTTTAATTTTAAAGTTTTATTTTATTACTTACATTTTTTGGCACCCGTATGCAGTATAATTTGGCGCCAAATCCATGCTCATTGAATTATCAATTTGATCCCCTGAATGTTTTTTTTTACAGCATTCCATTGGCGCCAAAATGAAGCCCAATTTTATTTTTCATTTACACCCCTTCAACGGTCATATTTTGGGCCCCAAACAAGACACAATAATTTTTCACTTACACCCCCTCAACGGTCATATTGTGCAACGGTCATTTTTATTGACTTTATAAAGTCTGCTTGTCGCATTTTTGCATTGTGCCCTCTTTCATTTGTTTTTTTTCCCATTTTCTGCTCATTTTCCTTCTCTCTTTATTTGCTCATGTCTAAAATCAGTTATGGAAGTGGTGGTAGTAGGTAATATATTAGGTACAAGAATATCAAGTGTCAGTGTGGGATTTTCGCTATAGTGAGAATTACAGAGAATGACAAAAACCACAATAAAGGAAGATTGTACTATGCTTGTGAAACTTCAAAATGCGGATTGTGGAGATGGTGTAATCCCATGATTGGTGAAGATCACGGATTGAAGCATGAAGACGAAGTTGAAATTTTTGAAGAGGTTGCAGAATTGAAAGCAAAAGGCAATGTGATATGGGCAAGGTTAAAATCTCTTGAAGGTACTAATGTGTCATTAAAACTGACTACATTTCTATGTATTTTGTTATCCATTTATGCTATTTTTTTCAAGTAAAAATATATATGTAAATAACGTACCAAAAGTATAACCATTTCATCCAATAAAATGTCAAAGCAATTACATGAAATAAAGTACCAAAAATTACATTTGCATCATGTAACTTCCACCAGTTGATCAAAGTACCAAAATATGTAACTAGTTACATCAAAGCAGGCCCAAAAAATTCAGTTATGACTTCCTATATGTCATGTACCAATAAACTTTCTATGTGTCATGTACCAAAAGTGTCACTAACTACCCATTTGTCCAAAAAAATCATATTGTGCATCAAAAGTGTCATGTACCCACCAAAGAACAAACTATGCATCAATATTCACCACTTTAGACCACCAAAAAAATAGTTCAAAAACATACACAGTGTCTAAATTCATTGTGTAACTTGAGAAGGTCCCACTCCACCACTTCCACCATGTTCAATCATATTTCCTACTCCATGAGATGCTTGAGCTACATTAGCCTCCTAAAGTCAACAAAAATATGATTTACACCTCCAAAAATATACATGAATTTTCATTATTATCCAAAAATAAGAGTACAAAAAAATAGTTCAACTAATATGTTGTTTCATAGTTTCATATACCTGTTGTGTAACTTGAGAAGCTTGAGAAGGTTCCACTCCACCACTACCACCAGGTTCATCATTCACATGTCCATTAACCTCCTATATTGAAAAAAAAAAAAAAAGTAATTTAGATAACAAACAAAAATATAACAATTTAGATAAAATAAAGTAGTAAAAAACTTGAGAACTCACTGTTTGCCTTGCACTTCCAACTCTCTCTCTTGTTGTTTGAGCTCTTTGGCAAGTCCTTCTATTATGCCCTGTTAAGAGGTAGTTTTTGTACCTCAAAACAGAAGACCTGCCTGCTTCACCTTCTTCCCTTCTCCTATAAACTTTAGGTCTGCTAGGTAGTCTTCTTTTGGGAGGGGGAGCCAATGGAAAACCAGGAAATTGGGGCCCCAACTTCTAATCATGAATGGGTTGTATGATCCCACCATGTGCAAGCATGAAACTATGTTTACTACAACAAGGATCACAATACTTCTCCACATCATCTCTATTAAACATAATTACACCAACTGCATGTGTAAGAGTGGAAATGTCCAAGCCCAATTAAGCCCATCAGCCATCAGACCCATCGGGCTGATGGCCCAATAAGATTTTTATAGGTCCAATTTCTAGGCCCATTTCATTTTTTGTAAGTAGACGTTTCAACCACTGCAGACAGTCGTACGGGAGGTCCCCAGTCCATGGAGCAAATCCTTCAACGCTTGGTAGCTGTTGAGGAACGCAGCCTGGCCCTGGAAAAAGAGAATGCGGAGCTCATACGAGGTTGGCTCCACCAGCAGCTGCCCCACCGGTAGTTGCACCAGACCCTACGGTAGCAGCGCTCGACCATTCTCTAAACCAACAAGATAGCAACAGACCGGAAGAGCACGCTGAGTCTTCCCAGTGCTCGGGAAAGGCTCCCATGGCCGACGAGTCCATGACCCCCCAAAAGATTCAGGCGATGATGGATGAATTTCAAAGGAAAGTCCTCGGGGACTTGAGGGCCCGATCTACCGATGACATGGCCATCTAAACGTCGACCAAACTGATACAATCACCTTTTGTCCCCGAAATAACCCAAGAGCCTTTTCCTAAGAAATTTGTTATGCCTCAGTTCACCCCATACGATGGCACTAAGGACCCCAAAGAGCACATTTATCAGATCCACCAGAAGATGACCATGTATGCCGAAAACGAGTCATTGCTCTGTAAGGTGTTTTTCACTAGTCTTGCTGATGCTGATCTATTATGGTTCAGGAAACAGCCATCCCGATCCATCGCCAGCTGGCTACAATTGACCAGGCTCTTCGTTGCCCAGTATTATGGGAACAAGAGACAGAAAAAGACCATATCCTGCATCTTCACCATGATCCAGGAGAAAGGAGATTCACTGAAGAGCTTTCTATCCCGATTCAACATCGAATCTTCCTCTGTTGATAAATGTGACCAACACTCTGCTGTTGAGGCCTTCCGGATAGCCCTCATTCCAGGGACCAAGTTCCACCAATCTCTGGTCAAGCGCCCTCTATCGGGCATTAGGGAGTTAAACTCCAGAGCTCAGGGGTACTTGAGGATTGAAGAAGAGGAGACCGTCAGACATAAGAGGGCGGCTTTGGTTAGCATTGAAACCTAATCAAGGGATCGAATGACCGATCGAAAGCGTTCGACTTCTTCAGGATCGTCAATTCCACCAGGATCATCAGCCCCGAAATTGTTCAAGCGCTCCAAACTAGAAGAAAGGATGATGCCCCTGAAGGTCAGCCTTGCGAAACTCTATCAGGAGAACAAAACTAAGGGAATTTTCCAACAACCCTCAACCATCAGACAACCACTTGACCAAAGGGACAAGTCAAAGCACTGTGCTTTCCACGGCAATTTCGGGCACATCACCAAGAGTGTCGTAATCTCATACAACAGGTGGAGGCATTACTACTTCGTGGAGAACTTCGGGATTACGTCCAACTGGACAAACTAAGGACCGATCAACGCGCCCCTAACGCCCCTCGGAACTCATCAGACGCCCAGCCGCTTAGGATCATTAACATGATTCATGGTGGCCCATCCTCCAAGGAGACGGAAGGATCACGCCGGAGTCACACACGTAGAGCCCACAAGATGAGAATAATTAATGAAATCAATGAGATCCACCACCGGGCGGGAGAAGCGCAAATCATTTTTTCGACATCGGATTTTCGAGGTGTTCAGACCCCACATGATGACCCTCCGGTTGTAACCTTAATACTAGCCAACTGCCTTGTGAGAAGAGTTATGATAGATCCAGGAAGCAGTGCCAACATAATCACCAAGTGGGCTTTTGAAAAGCTCGAGATCAACCCGTCTGAAATTGTGGCATCCCGGTGCCCCATTGCAGGTTTTGACGGAAGGCAAATTGAGCCGATTGGAGAAGTCCAGTTACCGATATTTGCTGCTCAAAGGACCCTGACTAAGACATTCGTTGTCGTGGATGTCAAACCTTCATATAATCTGCTCATGGGAAGGGGGTGGATTCACCGAATGCAATGTGTGCCCTTAACTCTTCACCAGGTCATGAGGTGCATAAGCCCCGACAGTGTAGGTACCATCAACATCAAAGGCGACCAGGAGGCCGCCAAAGAATGCTACACGGTCACCCCGAAGGAGATCCAGAAGAGGAAAGTCCCAATGGCACCCCACTCCAAGGACCAGAGTCCAGGCTCCAAATAGCAATTAAAGGAGGGGGATCCGGGTACCCCAAGTGTGATCGAACCGTTGCAACCAGTCTATGTTGTGCCCGATAGCCCGAAAAAAATTACTTTCCAGGTACAAACCTCACCGACCATGAATTTAAGGAATTAACACAATTGCTGCAGGACAACTTCGATGTCTTCGCATGGGAGCATACAGACATGCCGGGGATCGATCCTGATATTGCCCAACACTCATTGCATGTTGACCCGGACATCAGACCCATCAGGCAAAAGCAGAGGCGCATGGGGGCACATCGGAACCAAATTATAACATGTGAGGTATCCAAGTTGCTCCAAGCTGATTTTATCAGATAAGTCAGGTACCCCGAATGGCTTGCCAACGTAGTGGTCGTGCAGAAGAAGAATGGAAAATGGAGGGTTTGTGTTGATTTCACCAACATGAATAAGGCATGCCCGAATGACAGCTTTCCACTGCCAAAGATCTACCATATGGTTGATGCTACAGCTGGCTTCGATCGTCTGATGTTTCTGGATGCTTATTCAGGTTACAACCATAAAAAAATGAACCTGATGGACGAGGAAAAGACAGACCTCCTTCATTATCGAGACAAGTACTTATTGCTTTAAAGTTATGCCCTTCGGACTGAAAAATGCAGGTGCCACTTTCCAGAGGTTGGTCAACAAGATCTTTAAAGGTATGATGGGTATAGTAATTGAGGCATATATCGATGACATTGTGGTCAAGAGCAGGAGAAGGGAGACCATTTTACCCACATGCATCAAGTTTTTTACACCCTCAGGTCACATGGCATGAAGCTTAATCCAGAGAAATACTTTTTTGGTGTATCATCCGGGCAGTTCCTGGGGCACATCGTAGACCGAACCGGGATCCAGACCATCCCGGCATAGATCAAGGACCTGATGGAAATGAAGGAGCCTCAGACACATAAAGACGTTTAAGTCTTAACGGGAAGAGTGGTTGCACTTAGCAGATTCATTTCATGACTCATTGACCAGCGCAGATCATTCTTTCAAGCAATCAAGGCAAAGAAGGGAGAAATCTGGGGTCCTGAACAGTCCGAGGCCCTGGCAAGGTTAAAAGAGTACATGACCAAGCCCCCGATCCTATCCACACCGACTCCCGATGAAGTCTTGCATTTGTACTTAGCAATATCCTCTGTGTCGACCAACGCAGCCCTCATCAGAGAGGATGGTAACCTTCAGATGCCCGTCTTCTACACCATCAAATCATTGGCTGAGGAAGAAACCAAATACAGCAGGCAGGAAAAATTGGTTTTATCACTGGTGAATGCCAAGAGACGACTAAGGCATTACTTTGAAGCTCACACAATCATTATCCCGAAAGCCACGCCTCTACGGGTTATTATGTCAAAGCCTGACCTCTCAGGCAGAATCTCCAAATGGGCCATCGAATTGGGCATATACGACTTGACGTACATACCCCAGGTCTCCATCAAAGGATAGGCAGTGGCAGACTTTTTACTTTAAAGTGAAACTGAAGAGCCAGACCAGAAAATTGAACCTGACACCTGGAAGCTTTTTGTGGATGGGACGGCCAGCATTGCCGGGTTAGGAATCGGTTTGGAGATCTTGACACCCGATGGGACACGCCTTCATATGTTAGTACAACTACAATTCGCGGCCACGAACAACGAGGTTGAGTATGAAACCGTCGTATCTGGCTTGAGGTTAGCCCGAAGCCTCCAAGTCCAGTCCCTAGCAGTCCACAGCGACTCTCAACTGGTCATTCAACAAATCAAAGGTGAGTACGAAGCAAAGGATTCGAAAATGGAGTCCTATCGGGCACTCGTGTTAAGAGAAACGGAAAGTTTTCAAAAAATAACCCTCACACAGATCCCGAGGTGCGAGAATTCTGTAGCTGATCGCCTAGCCGGTCAGGCGTCCTCAGTCGGAGAAGACTTGACCCGGGTTGCACTTGTGGACTTTGTAGTCAGGCCAAGTATTCAGGAGCCCGAGCAAGTGATGTTTATCCCATGGGAGCCCAGCTGGATGGATCCCCTAACGGATTACCTACGAAATGGAACTCTCCCAGAGAACAAAGCTGAAGCTCACAAGATCATGAGGAATTCAGCCAGATACTCAGTCATAAATGGGCAACTCTATCGTAAATCCTTTTCAGGTCCTTATTTGAAATGTATTACGCCATCAGAATCAAGGGCAGTGATGCAGGAGATTCACAGTGGAGCTTGTGGGAACCACTCCGGGGGTAGATCCCTTGCCCATAAGATACTCACCCAAGGATACTTCTGGCCCTACCTGTTGCGGGACGCTGAAGAATACGTCTGAAGGTGCAAGCCATGTCAGATGCACGGAGACGTTATCCATCGGTCACCTGAGTTCTTACATCCCACCATAGTACCACACCCATTCGCTCGATGGGGAATGGATATAGTGGGACCTCTCCCAAAGGTAGTCCGGTCAAATGCCTACGTCCTTCTGGCTACTGATTATTTCACCAAATGGGTGGAAGTGAAAGCCTATCCCACCGTCAAGGGTGGCCACGTCATCAAATTCATATGGACCCACATAATATGCAGATTCGGGCTACCAAGGACTGTCATAATGGATAATGGGACGAATCTTGACAACAAAGAAGTGAGAGCATTATTTGCCGAACATGGTATCAACCAGAATACGTCTTCGGTCGGGTACCCGTAAGGGAACGGACAGGCGAAAAGGACAAATCAAACCATATTCAACACCCTGGCCAAAAAACTTGAGGAAGCCAAAGGGGCCTAGCTAGAGAAACTACCTGAAGTGCTCTGGTCATACAAAATGACTCCCAGGCAACCCACTAGGGAGACCCCCTTTGCCATGGTGTATGGCGCTAAGGCTGTGATCCCAACGGAAGTCAGGGTTCCAACCCTCCGGAGCCAGGCCTGGATTAAAGGACCAAATAACCAGCACTTGGCTCAAAATCTTGATCTACTAGATGAAAGAAGGGAAGCCGCCGGGATCAGGCTAGCCGCCTACCAACAACGCGTCCGGAATTACTTCAATCAAAAAATCAAAAGAAGAGAGTTTCAGGTCGGAGATATGGTCCTGAGGTGAAAAATCGGGCTCGTAGGCAAGCTCAGGGAGCCTTCGGAGGGCCCGTACACCATTACCAAAGTCATCGGTCGTGGGGCATACCGTGTTCGAAGAAATATTGATGGCGGAATGGAACCAAACTCCCAGAACGCCTCTCGCCTGAAGAGGTACTACCCTTAAAGGGCCAAATTCTGCTTTTACTTTGATCTTTTTTAAAAAAGGCTATAGCACCTGATCAGTAGAAAATCATTTTTATGGCAAAATAGCTTGTAAATATCTACTGGAACAAAAAATAAAACCAAGTGTTGCATTGTCTATCGCATGGCCTGAAGTGCCCGAAGACACAACACTGATCCTGAAGTGATCACAAAATTTTGCAAAAATAAATCAAGTGTTGCATTGTCTATCGCATGGCCTGAAGTGCCCGAAGACACAACACTAATCCTGAAGTGATCACAAAATTTTGCAAAAAATAAAACCAAGTGCTACATTGTCTATCGCATAGCCTGAAGTGCCCGAAGATACAACACTGATCCTGAAGTGATCACAAAATTTTGAAAAAAATAAAACCAAGTGTTGCATTGTCTATCGCATGGCCTGAAGTGCCCAAAGACACAACATTGATCCTGAAGTGATCACAAAATTTTGCAAAAAATAAACCAAATGTTACATTGTCTATCAAATGGCCTGAAGTGCCCGAAGACGCAACACGGATCCTGAAGAGATCATAATATTGCTTAGCAATATATTATAAACATTAAAAAAAATCAAAAATCATCTGGACAAAAACTGTGATCTTTCATTCAAAATGGGCCCCAGTGGACAAGGCTTACAATATGTTTTACAAATGAAAAATCCAAAGGGCCAACACCGGTGTCTGCCTCATTGAAGTTCACTGGAACGATGGCCCCATCAGGAGCTGGAGGATCAGATTGGGCCGCGATGCTCATCCCTGGGAGAGGTTTGGTCAGGAACTCACATAAACGAACATCATCTGGACCGCCGACCGGATCATCGTAAGGTGGGGCGATGCCCAAGTTCTCATCCAACTCTTCCACTGAAGCGAAGTCCCTCTCCTCAGCGGGTTTCTGTATGTCATTGAAGCATGACCTCCATCTGAACCCGATTCGGTACTGGGAGGTGTCACAGAAGCGTTTGTACATCTCATTGCCATCCCGGTGACACATCTCCACAATCAACCTCTCCATTGCAAGGAGGTTCTCGGTTTCGGCCTTCTCCTCCAGAATTTTCATCTTGGAAGCCTTTAGGCCCTCACTTTCAGCCTTCAGGCTTGCATTCTCAGCTTTCAGGGCCTCCATTTCCGAAAATAGGGCCCGTCGTACCACCTCCATCTCCTGGATCTGATCACGAGCAACCCGAAGATGTTGCTCTGCAGTGATTGCCCTCGTTGCCTGGACCTCCAATTTTTCATTGGCTATCAGCAACAGGGAGGCAGCCTTTTGCCTAGCATCTTCCTTCGCCTTGAGGAGCTCGTTAGATTTATGAAAAATCCTAGCGTCCTCCTCCATCTTCGCATTGTAGGCTTGGGTCAGATAAAACATCTACCAAAAAGAATAAATATTAGCTTGATCAAAAAAAAAAAAAAACCAAGTATGACTGATGAGACAATATATTAAAGAAATAACTTCATGGCAATCTCAGGACCAGTTAAGGTCAGTTTCGCTCGGTCGATCTGTCTAAGTTTCTTCCTGTCAGCAGGAGTCCAAATCTGGGCACCCATTGCCCAAAGGGCTTCATCATTATCGATTGTTTCACTACCCCTGACTAAAAAACCACCACCAGGAAGTGTTATCTTTGGCGCCCACAGCACAGGTCGCTCCTCTTCAGTTGCAGCCCCATTATCCTCTACTAAGATTGGAGACGACGTTGTAGTCATACGGGGCCTTACCGATCGGTCGGTTACAACCTCCTCTGATCGGGGATGCCGTGTCCCCGATAAACTAGATTATCCCTCAATTAGTCGGGATTCAGGGATAGGAATGTCTCCTAAAGGGGGAACAACCCCCTCTGATCCTGAAGGAGGGGTCAGAATGACCTGAATATTTCCCATCGGCGGAGGTGGAGTTACCGGGATGTTTTCCACCGGTGGTGGAGGAGCAGGACCGGACGGGAGAGTTGAAGCACTTTGCGACCCCTGGCCATTTTGAACCTCACCCGGTACCGAAGATATCGCTTGAGGGCCGACTGCCCGCTTGGCTTTCTTTTTTAGCACGGCTTGCGGGATTCTCAACATTTCTGATGTGAGTGCTTACAAATTAGAATTCGTCAGGAAAACACTACACATCCTCAGGGGCTGCCCCCAAATTTTTGACTTAAGAATATCGAATCGGGACTTTATGTATCTTGGAGTTTTAAACTGGTCGGGAACTCCCAGAAACTCCAGCACGTGATGGCCCAACTTATCATCGCATTGTTCACAGTAGCAGGACCCTTTATGGTAAGGCTTGAAAGAAGGGAACAAGGATATATCAAACTCACTGGGGACCTTGAATCCGACTGAGCTAAGAAGTCTCCAATTCCCGCTCACTAAGATCATTCTCTCCTTCCACCCCTTGTTGGACTTCTCGGTGCCGTCACAAATCTTTCTCCCACTTAAGGGAAAAATATTGTACCGACCCCTACAATCATTTTGGTCATGTATCTAGTAATAGAACAAAAGCTCTACTAAACCTAGGTCAAGATCTAGCTCCCGATTAATTATCAGGAGCATGGCCACGATCCTGAATAAGTTAGGCCCCACCTGAAGCGGGGACAGACCCAAAGTGGCTAAGGTGTAAAGGAAAAAAGGGTGGATCGGGAATTTGAGAACCTGAAGATGGAAGGCTGACAATAAAATCTGATGGTCCTTGACCCCCACACCCCTCCTAAAGTCATATTTTTTTGGGTAATTCTTAATGATAACCCCATCGGGTATCCCACATTTGACCCTTAGTCTTTTTAGTATTGTTTTTACCCTATGCGTAGGAGGAAGGGGGTCGGCATAAAATTGGTCGCCCGAACTCCCTACAGCCGGATCCCCAACCGCTGCAACGTTCTAATTGACTTCTGGTGGACTAGACCCGACTGTCCTAACCACATCTACTGAGGGAGTACTAAGGGAAACTTTTGGGTCCACAGAAGAGGGGAGGCGGTCGCTACCCGACGGAGTGTCATCACTATCGGACATACTGAAATAGAAGTAGGAAAGCTGAAAGAAAAGCACTTACTCTAAGATGAATCCCGAAGTAGTTTCGGGCGCTTTCCTAGAAAAAAGAATGGATTCTGGCAATGATAAGCGAGCAGCTCAAGTGCAGAGAGTTTTCTGAGAGTTATAAGTTTTGAAACGCAATGAACATTCGACATAGGCAGTGGGTATTTATAGAAGTTTTTGAAACGCTTAGAGGGTTGTGCGCTCGGGAATCGAAGCATCGCATCGTTTCACATGCACCTCCTTAGCCCCCTTCTCGCTAATCGAGGCCACCCGGACCGTGGGTTTCAAATATTCGAAGGATGATACAGCCGTCGCATTAATTGCATCAGCCACGTCACCCCGACAGGGGTGATGTATCTTGCTCTCCACTCTATCTCATTTCTAATGGGCCTGACTGATCGATGACCCATCACGAAGAATCGAGCATGTGTAAGAGTGGAAATGTCCAAGCCCAATTAAGCCCATCAGGCATCAGACCCATCGGGCTGATGGCCCAATAAGATTTTTACAGGTCAAATTTCTAGGCCCATTCATTTTTTGTATTTCTTTGGCAAGTAGAATTAATGATATGATGGTGATGTAATCAAGAGGGTATTGTCCTAATGGGCCTAAAGCCCAAAAGGAAAGTGTATATAAGGAAAATCAAGGGTTAGTAAAGGCATGTTTTTAGTGTTGTGCAAATTTAGGCATTTACAGCATGCTTACAAGGTATCCCTGATAATTGTCACTCTCTACACGAGCATATGTTGTACCCAAGATTGACCACACTCACTCCCACATCCATTTCATGCACCTCAAACTCTCCATTACCAGCTGGGTTAACTCGACATCCTCTTGATTCTTCTATTGCCTTGTTTAATTTTTTCCTAATTTGTGGTGTCATAGTCCCCCCCCCCCCCCCCCCCCCAAGCTTGTGCTTTCTTGAATCTCTTTTGGATTCTGACCATTAATTTAACCCTAATCCACTCAAGCATTCCCAACAGTGGCTTTGACATTTGCTTCCCTACCCAATTATTAAAATATTCTGTCAAGTTATTTGTGATGTGGTCACTCTTTGAATTTTCATTATATCCAAACCTAGTCCATATCTCTCGAAAGGCCTCTCCATTAACCAACCATGAGCTGCTGGACAAAGTCCATACAAACTTCCCATGGTATTCTCAAACTCAATCTGGTTGTATGCTCTACATGCCCTACAAAAGTATCTCCTCAACAACACACCAGGAAACTTTTTCCTAAAACTACTATACATGTGTCTAGCACAAAATCTGTGACTTGCTTGTGGAAAATACTCATGAACTGCAGCCACTAAGCCCTATAATACAGTATAAAACAGTTTACAACAGTTTAAGGCACTATAAAGAGACCAAGTTTTCAGCAATATAATCACAGTTTAGCAATATACAATAGTTTAATTGTGTATAATTACAGTTTTCAGTAATATAATCACAGTTTAGCAATATACAACAGTTTAATTGTGTATAATCACAGTTTTCAGCAATATAATCACAGTTTAGCAATATAATCACAGTTTAGCAATATACAACAGTTTAATTGTGTATAATCACAGTGTTCAGCAATATAATCACAGTTTAAAATTGAATAAAGACAGAATAAAGATAATTTTACCTTTTGCATATCAGTCACCAAGTTTTCAGCATTAAGAAACAGCTTAAAACAGTATAAAATTAGAATTTCATAGTTGTATAATTCAGTATAAAATAGTTTATAATAAGTCTAATTTAGCAATAGAATCACAGTTTAAAATTGTGTATAATTCAGCAATATAAAACAGTATAAAACAGAATATCAGTCAGCTTAAAACAAAAACAGAATAAAATTAGTATAAAATAGAATAAAGATAATTTTACCTTTTGCATATCAGTCACCAAGTTTCAGCACTAAGAAACAGCTTAAAATAGTACAAAATTAGAATCTCATGGTTGTATAATTCAGTATAAACAGTTTATAATCAGTCTAATTTATAAAATAGTATAAAACAGAATTAAATAGTATAAAACATAATAAAGACAATTTTACCTTCTGCATATCAGTCATCAAGGTCCATGGTCTTGTTTCAGCATCTGTACCAAGCATGTCCCTCAAATTCTTCAGGAAAAAATACCAAGTAGGTCTTCATTCACTCTCCACCACAACATAAGCAAGGGGGAACAACCCATTGTTGTCATCTAATGCAACTGCAGAAAGTAAGACTCTTCCTTGGGGTCCTTTTAAAAAACACCCATCCAAACCAATGAATGGTCTGCACTCTTTGACAAATCCATACTTCATAACATCAAATGCAATGAAGATCTTACTAAACTGGGGCAGATCATTACCCTTAGGGTCATAATGGTCAAGAGTGACAATACAATATGGATTAGACCTCCTAAGTTCATTTTTGTAAGGGTGCACCAGTTTATATGAGTCTTCGTGATTCCCATCAATAATCTCAATTGCCTTTCTTTTGGCCCTATAGCATTGTTGTAGGTTGGCTTTTATCCCAAACTTGGCTTTAACTGACTCTTGAAGATTCTCAACTGTCATTAGAGGATTCAACTTAAAATATTTGAAAACTTTCTTGGCTATCCATGTTGATTTAACTGTTGGGTTCTTCTTTACCCTTACACATGTGTGCTCACTACAATATGACTTTATCTGGAATGTAACTTTATCAGGCAATGGAGATGCATGAACCCTCCATAGACAGCCATCAGCTTTGCATTTCCATGTCACCCTAGTTGACTCATTTTTTTTTCTTAATTACTTAAAATCCTTCTTGGACAATGTAATCCAACAAGGCTTGCCTAAATACCCTAACATTTTCAAATAACATTTTTACTTTTAATTTAATTTTCTGCCCTTTAACCCTTCGATAGAGTTTTCCCTTAACCTTTTTTTCCCATTGGTCACTCTTACACTTCTTTGGATGCTTCTCAAACACCTCAGAACTTGAATTAGAATGGGGATCATCATCTGACTCATAATCAGATAATTGATCACCATCCATACATCCTTCATCACCTTCACAAGACTCTTCATCATCTGAGTTAGAGTCATCAGACTCAGACTGAACAATATCTGTGTCACCCTCTGCCCTCTAGTCTTGTTCTTCTTCTTTAAGCCCATATACATCACCCTCATCTCCCTCAACAGGTACTTCAACAGCTAAGGGTTCAACTTCACTTATCTTAAGAAAACACTTAATATCTTTTACACCCATATATTCATTAAACATCTCCATTACTTGTTTATCATATTCAATTAACATATTACCCTTTGACCCAAGTAACTCACAATACACAGTGTAAGTAAATCCCAAACCCCCAGGATAATCACTAAGAAATGCAACACTTATATCTTCCAGAAAGTCAAAAATGCAATACTTATCAGGGTCTACCCTCCTGATAATTACATTGTTTGACTCAAAATAAACATGTATATTATGGAGAAAAAATGGGTCTGTCATCACTGTAAAATGTAAAAAAAAAAAAAATTACAAAATGCATCAAAAGTATAACATGCACAAATAAACACATATAAATTAGTTTATCAATATTTCTTTTCAAGTTGTCCAAATTTCATTTCGGTTTCTCAAAATTTTCTTTCAATATAAAACAAATATTTTCTCAAAATTTTAATTCACAAATGTATAAATTTCTTATCAAATTTTCTTTTTCAAATTATCCGAATTTTATTTCATTATTAAAAATTCATTTCATTCACCCAACCCAACTCTGTATTCCTCAATACAATTTCCCCCAGCAATTGAATCTTGACACCACTGCCCACTAAAACCAATTCAATTAAACCCAAGTTACATGATTCAACACAAACAATCCTTAAGAAAAACCTAGCAGCAGCATCATGATCTCAAATTATGAACGAAACAATCACAATCACAACAACAAAAATCAAAGTCACAATCGAATAATCGATAAAAACGAACTTGAACTCATATTTACTGGATTGAACAACACAACACACACATACATAAATTTATATATATATATATGTAAGCCCATATAAACAGACACAGAGATCTATATACACCGACATAGCAATATATATATAGATATATACACAGATTTTCTGACCTAATTTAGAAATCATCAAGAAACCTCCAAATTTTTGCAATTAATACAAAATCCCCAATTTTTCTGACCTAATTTAACAATCATCACAAAACCCCCAATTTTTCAAGTGAGAAATTAATAAGTGATAAAGCTTACCTCTTTGCGAAAGAAACCAGAAGAAGTGAGAACCCTCTTCCACGAACCTAAATAGTGAACGTCTTCAGATTTAGGGTTTTCTAGGTGTTGTGAACGAAAGACTTCAGAACTAGGGTTTTCCAGGTGTTGCGAACGAAACCACACAATGACGGCTTCAGAACTAGGGTTTTCCAGGTGTTGCGAATGAAACCACACAGCGACGGCTTCAGAACTAGGGTTTTACCGCGAACGAACCCAAACTTTGAACGAGTTCAGATCTAGGATTTCCTTCAAGGGGTTGAGAGAAACGGTTCATGATCTTAGAAAAGGGGTCTAAAGAGTAAATATTTGGATGACGGGTTTCAAGATTTGATAAGATCAGATCTAGGGTTGAGAGAGAAACGGCGCATGTGAAGTTTAGGGTTTGAAATTGAGAGAAACGAATGGTTGAAAGAGAAACATATGGTTAAGAAAGAAACAAATCATAGATCAGATCTAGGGTTTGAGAGAGAAACGGCGTGTATGAGTGTTAGGGTTGAGAGAGAAACGGCACATGTGAAGTTTAGGGTTTGAAATTGAAAGAAACGAATGGTTTAAAGAGAAACGAAACATAAATCAGATCTAGGGTTTGAGAGATAAACGACGTGTATGAGTGTTAGGGTTTGAGAGAGAAACGAAGCATATATGTATTGTGTATATAAGATTGTATATATGTGTTTAAGTGTATATAGATTAGATGGGGCATGTTTGGACATATGTTAGGAGTGTTTGGAATAGGGTTAGGTTTAGGTGGATATTGGGTTAGCCTATTCCAGGAATAAGTAGTGTTTGGATTAAGGGTAGTTTAGACATTTCACACCACCAAAAGCTTACAGGGGGTGTAATTGAAGATATTCAAACCTGAGGGAGTGCGATTGAAGTAAAAGCAAACCTCAGGGGTGTAAATGAAGTTAACCCTTGTATATAACTGTGTTACATGCATACATACTGTTTTATATGTGTTTACATGGCTTAATGTATTTTGCCTTTGACACATTTCCTGAATAAGAATATTTTGTGTCAATATGCCTATATGTGTTTTGCCTTACACCTTTCTAAATATAAAAACTTACTAAAATAAAAAAATTTGTTTCATTTACGATTTGAGATATGAATAAACAAAAGACATGTTTCCACTTGATACAAATTCAATTATTTATAACTGTTAGATTAAATATATCACTTATATAAGTTAAAGATTTTTAAGCTACATTTATATATAAGTATAAGTATTATACTACTTAAAAATATACATATAAAAAAATAAAGATGGTTCGGTTTTAGGTGGTTAAGAACCGAAACCGAACCGAAAAAATTGGTTCTTGAATTTTGAGAACCGAAACCGAACTGAACCGATCCGAATCATCTTGGAAGTTTCTTCGATTTTTTCAATTTTCTGTGTAGCCCTAATCAAATATCTTGATGTGAGTTATGATCTCAATTTTTAACCAAAATAATCCATGGGAAGGGGAAGTGAACCTATATATCCTATGTAGAGTACTATGTTATCTTTAATCTTAGTCATGCCTCACTTAATTCCTATATGAGTAAAAACTACATCGGTCTCCCCGAAATTTGGTTCAATTACTCGCGTTGGTCATGTTTGCCATACTCTGTCTTTTAGGTTTGACGTTATGACGTATGATCTTAATGACACCTCATAATCGGATCCGAATATTTCAGCAATTATATGATAAAAAGAACTTACCCCTCGGTCAATGTATCTAAGATAAATTTTAATATTGTCACCAAATAATAGAGGTATTTCGTATAATAAATATCGATCATAACCAAAGTGTGTAATTGAATTAAACATAAAAAAAGGGTCAACCTATTTTACCCTTTTTTATATTATGGTCCTCTATTATGACATGATATGAAGAAGTGCATCTAATATGTGTATTCTAATATCATGAGTAGAATAAACATATTTTTGAGTCTCCATCAATGTTGTTCTTCAAGCTTTTACAGAAATTTTTAGGGCCCATTTGGTAGGCGGTCCGGTCTGGTCTGGTTTGGTCTTATCTGGTCCGGTCTGGTTTGGTCTTATTTGGGTGGTGTTCTGAAAGACTGTTTGGTAAAGTTGTATGGTCTTATGGTCTTATTCAAGCTGTTTGGTCTTATGTTTGGAAAATAATACAAAAAATAATATATAAAATTCAAAAAATATATTAAGTATGAAAAATATATAAAATTTGAAAAAATATAAAACAAATTGAAAATAATATAAGAAATTCAAAAATAATATATTTTTCAAATTTTATAAAATATTTCGAATTTTTATATTATTTTTTGAATTTTATATATTATTTTTTATTTTTTATATTATTTTAAATTTTTTTATTTTTCTCAAATATATATATATATATCTAATTTTGTATATTATTTTTGAATTTTATATTTTTTTTCAAATTTTATACATTATTTCAAAAAAATTATATTATTTTTCAAAACTTATATATTATTTTTTAAATATATATATATTTAAAATTTTATATATTAATTTTGATTTTTATATATTTTTTTCGAATTTAATACATTATTTTATAAAAATTATTTTATTTTTCAAATTTTATATATTATTTTCAAATTTTATACATTATTTCAAATTTTTTATATTATTTTTTTAATTTTATATATTATTTTCAAATTATATATATTTTTCAAATTTTATGGTCTCATGTGTTAAAACAATTGTATATAAGACCACTTGAGACCATCATTTTTTGTTATCTCAAATTACCCCTTTTGGTCCCAAGTGGTCCTTATTTTTTTGGAACTGTGTTGCCAAACAGTGTCCAGTCCCAAAAAAATTATTATGAGATCGGATCACATGGAACCGGATTGCGAACCAAACATGGCCTTATTGAGTCTTGTGTATTTGTTGAAACTAGCACACATATACATACACATACACATAAACAATGGTATGTCCTCAGTTCTCCACACATTTAATTGAGGTGACCAATAAACCAAACCATTGAACAATGCCAATAGTTACAGCTTGGCATGAAGGCCATGTTTCCAATTTGATCCATTCCTTTTAACAATCTCTGAAAATTGGCATTTACTTCTTGTACCTGCCTCTTTTTACACTCAAAAGGCACTGTTGTTAGGTTAGGTCCCATTCTCATCTGTATCCAATACCTGCCTATATAGATTCTCAAATAGTTTGAATTTTTTTACCAAATTTTTTTTACCCCAAAAAACAAAATTTAACAAAAATATTTGACAGTGAATACTAATTATCTATCTTTTAAGTAAACATGAGGAGACCTTAGTGTAATTTTTTCCTTGAATTAATATATATGGATATGTGAAATTTAGTATAAGATTCATTTGGTAATGCAAGACTCTAAATAACAACGAATTTATATTTTTGTTTCACTAGATTTGGACTTGGGGAATATGGTTAAAAGGGTTCGAATAATGATTTTCGAAGAATCACTCGATATTTATATTTTCCAAATCATAAATGCTTTGGTTAATAATAACTAATTTATCTAAAATTCCATCTACATCACTTTCTCTTGTAATCTCGATTGCATTTAGCATATGCAAAAAAAATTTAAATCCCTAAATTGCCCTAAAAAACAAGTTATAGTCTATGAGATGTTTTTTAATATTGGTTTGGTAGATCCATCGGACTGTATAATATTTAGATCTGGGATCTTGTGCTATATGCTAAATGGTTATCATTTTGAGAAAGAATGCAAATTTTACTGAGATTTTTGAATCATTCGTTAACTTGTGATTTCAATATCATATATAGATACCAAAGAAAAATTAATTGAAGCCCAATTCATTTATCAGCTTTTAATAAAATTATTAATATCCAACCTTGTTGTGAAGTGTGCCAAACAAACCACTAATTTAGATTAGGTCTCTTAAGATGTCACTTCAGTATCTCAAGAATCACTAGATTTACAAAATATGGACAAACCAAAGTAGTATATGTGAAATTTACATCATTTAAAACTTCTTCAAAAAGTTTATTTTTTTTCTAAACTTTAGTCAAATCACTAATAAATTAATTTACAATAATTTACTTTAATCATTCATGAATATCTGAACAAAGTTATCCTATAAAATAATTTTGAGGGATTGCAGACCTTACAAATATTAATTTCTGCATAGTGGTGCCTACATTCATAGTGCAAGTTCTTTTTCACCTACCAAATTAAGCTAGTTTGGACAAGGCAATATTTATCACACAGTGTGTGTATGTGTGTGTGTGAAAGAGAGAGAGAGAGTCATGACTCATGACTTGTTCAAACTGACAAATGGGGTGTGAGTAATAAGGCATAGATGTTTTATAGTATCAACTTTCAAGGGACTTGTCTTCTATACTGTTTCATCTCTCTGTCTATTTTGTATTCATATTCATTGTAGTTAGGTGCTCCACTAATAACTAATTGTTAAGTTGGATCAAGGTATAAAAACTCAGAGACCATACTTAATTTGTGATTAATATTAGTTTCTGTACATCACTGCTCAGACAAGTCTGACTATATTAGAGAGACCATCAAATAAGCTTTTCTAAGTTGCTTATGTTGTTTTCTAATGGCAGTGATGCTAAAAGTTATCTATCAAGAGTTCTCTTTCAACCTTATATATATATATATATATATATATATACACACACACACATGTAATTACATCCTTGTTGGATAATTGGCAGTGATGCAAACAATTATATGAAAGTGTTTAAAGTCATAGATTTTTCTATTTTTTTTCCCCTGTACATCATTTTGCTCAGATAGTACATGCCTCCATATACCAATTCACATAATAAGAGATTTGCAATCTCTTATACTTGCAGGACCTACCATTCTTTAAAGCAACAGAGAGGTCTCCATCTCTCTGATTTATTTTATAAAAAATAGGTAAAGGTTTATATAGTGCAATCATCACTGTAGAAGCAAAGCCATATCTCAATTCTCCAACTGGACACATTTTCACACTTCACAGTTCCTTTATAGAGCAAATAAATTACTAGAAAATCTAGTTTTTGACAGTTAATCAAGTAATAAACAAAACCCATAAATCCCCATTTTGTTTTTTCAATTTCCTTTTTCTCTTTTCTTTGCTTGTCACTTGTTTGGCACTCTCTCTTTTTGTTCCCACCAAGGGACAGCCTTTTTCTTTTACAGAAAACAAATAAAAAATGAACATAAAAATTGAAACAAAATAAAAACAACCCACCAAATTCTCCTCCATCATGCCTCCTTTTTCCTTCTTCCACTCAATTTTCTTTATATTTCTGAATAATGGATGTTCCAACCTACAAAAAACTGCATCCACCAAACAGACCACATCTTTTTTCTTTTCCCTCCTTTCCAACTCTCTTCCTTGTAAATAGGACCATATAGCTGCTAAGGAGTCTATTATTTAACAGCTGGCTAGTGACTTTAGGTTTCATGCTAAGAACATGAAACTTCTTCATTCCATGACCCAACTTATTCAACTCTTCTTTACACCACACTTTCTTTTTTTCTATTATTTTTTTTTTGGATTCTAATCAACCATTTTTTTTCACCATTTCACCCTTTTCTCTTTTTTTTTTTTGGGAGGCATCCCCATAAGCACACACCAAAGCTCCTATTGAACTAAATCAAACTGGTCTAAAAGCTCCACTTGACTTGGTGTGTTTAGCTTCCTCCTCTTAGGTTGTGGTTGTGGGCTATTATGAGAAGAATTTGCACATGATGAGGAGCCTTGATCAGTTTTATAGCTGAAGCATGCAGCATCTAGGACACCAATTGGACTATGGGGCACAGATGGCACTGCAACACTTGGACCCTTAAAAGCCCCACTTGACAATGATAACTCATGGATCAGTTCAACACACTTCACCACTCTCTCCTGCAAAAACCAAATAAAATAAACATAAAACCACATAAATACCAACTCATAAGATTGTAACTAATCAATCACAAAATGATAAGAGAAAAAGGGTTATGAATATATATATATATGTGTGTGTATAGTGTGTTTACCTTTTTGACATGTTGAATGACAAGAGAAATGGCTTTCTCAGTGTCCACTGTTTGAGTTTCTCCAGCCACAGACATTGCCACTGCTGCTGCAATCTCAGAAGGCTTGAATTCCAAGAAGTCAATCCCTGCATTCAATTCCCACCCACCATAACATTAATCCCACTCTCAATTCTCCCTTTCACTACAGAGTAGTCAAAATCATATACAGTAAATGTATAATAGAAAACAAAGTATTCCATTCTATTTTTCTATTTTTTACTGTTTTTTTTTTAACAAATGTGCATCATGGTTTGCTTTGGTATGGTTTACTTGTAACATATTACACCCTATTCATAAACTTTTGGAAGGTGTCAATACCGTTATATCATACCAATACTCTCGTTTGATACTGACTTTTAAGAGAGCAATAGTTACCCATATGACAACTGCAAACCATGATTCCACGATCATACCATCTAAACTAATGTCCATCGATAAATCCTACATATATAACATACACATTCCATACAAAAATTACAAACATAGATAATGAATTCAGAAGTGGACCTTTTATTGTACTTAATATGAGTTGAGTTGACCAAAAGATTGCAGATCTTGGAGGTGTTTGATCACCATTGATCTTGCTAAGGAAGTAGTCTATGAAGGAGAATGGAGTGACTGATTGCATTCTCCAATTCAATGTACTCAAAACCAGAAGCTCCATTCTCTTAATGGTTCTAGCTTCAAATACAAACTTTGAATCACCCACCTAACAAAATTTATTTTTATCAGCACAAATGGAATTGAACCAATCAACAAAAAATAGCTGGTGCACATACACACACAAAAAAATATATATTTTACCTGTAAATCTACACATAAAGGGACTTCAGTCTCCTCCATTTTGGCTGCTAGAGATACACAGGCTACAGCCAACAACTGCATCATCCAAGCATTACCCTTCTGAATATATATAACCATATAACAAGATTAAATTCAATAATCAGTAATTTGATTGATGCACATGAAAACATATAAGAAAATAATGTAGGGAAGAAATGAGATTTTCAGAGTTTAATCCTGAACTTACAGGGAATTCATAGACAGATATGAATCTGTCAAGGTAGGTTACAGATAAATATGCACAGAGAGGTCCAAAACTGAAATGGGCATGAACCTGTTAGACCAATAATACCATTAGCATTAACCATCAATTAAAGACAAAAAATAAAAGTATTTCACTGAAGTCCAAATATGTAAAAAGAAGATATAAAAAAAAAGGGTAATCATTTCACTGGTCAAAGTTAGGTTAATCATGAATAAAAACAAAACCATGCATATCCAAGACAGCTAAGGAAGGGAAAACACATACATAAAGAGATTAGTAGAATATATCAGTTATAGCCAATAAAAATGACAAAAATAAGGGGAATCCACCAAATTTCTGTTAACCAATACATTTCATCAAACACTATGATGACTCTGACAGAGAAATAAAACATCCCACCCAAAATACAGAAAGAAAAACCAAAAGCATCTACAGAAAACCCAACTCATTGAAGTCTTCAAAATGTAATATATATATATATATATATATATATATATATATGTGTGTGTGTGTGTGTATGTATATGTATATGTATATAACAAACATAATACCCATTTCAGAGAAACCATGACTAAAGAGACATTAAACAAGATTGATGAACCAACCTTGAGAAGTAAAGCATCATCTGAACTACCCAAAAGATAGAAAGAGAAGGCAAAACCATTTCCAAAATACCCAAAAACCCCAAACTCATTGAAATCATCAAAATATGAGGAAAAAAAATTTTAATGAGGAAAAGAAACACAATACCCATTTCACAAAACTCATGACCAAGAAACCCATTAAACAAGATTGATGAACCAACCTTTCCAATCCAATCCACAGCCTCATTTCTAGCCCCCAAATCCAAGTCCCCAATCCTCAGCCTATCCAAGTAATCACCACTAGGCAAATGCTCACATTCCCTTTTGACCATCAAAGCCAAGCACTCATCAGTCTGCAATGGAAACCCAGTGAAGGACTCTTGTTCACCATCAAAGTCCTGGTTTTGATTACTCATTTGATGATGATTTCTGTGATTCCAATTGGGTTCAAAGCCCTCCCTCAGAGACCCATTACCAAAATCACCATCATCATCATCAAAAATGCTGCTGTTATCTTCTACACAGAGAAGGCTTAGTACTGCACAATCAAAACTGGGTGCCATTGCAAAACCCCAAATCTCTCTCTCTCTCTCTCTCTCTCTCTCTCAAAATTACTGTGATTTTTTTTTCAATGTCTTAATAACACATCTCATTTAAATGGAAAAAGAGAACATGGGTTTTATTCAAGTGATTGTTTTAGATAATATATAGATGAAAAATCAGAAATTTCTGAGCAAAACAATGAATTGAGAAACAAAGATTGAAAAGGAAATGAGACAAATAACAAATGAATCTCTCTCTCTTTCCTGTCTCTATCTCTCTTTGTGTATGGTTGGATTGAAAAGCTGCTGCAAGAGAGCGGCTTAAGGGTGAGGGAAATGGGTGCCCCTTTTATTGGTTTTAGGTACAAACATGGAGAGAGAAAGAGAGGACCAATGAAGAAAATAGTGAGGTGGAAAAATGGAGAAATCCATAAATAGATTTATTAGGACACTTGTCCTACCCATCATAGTGGATGATATATATACTTGTATATACAGTGTATGTATTCTGTTTTTTTCATATAACCATTGCAGAATTATGGTTTAATGTAAGTTTCAGAATTTATTTATTTACCATGCTTGTGGCAGTGATTGATGTTTTGTGGAAAATGAAAAAGGGTAACTAAATAAAAGATATTCAATACATATGATAGATATTATCTATTTCCTTAAGAAGGCTTTGAAAGTTTCACTATTTTTATATATTTATTATTATTATGGTAAGTACAAAAATTTGGTATTATTTTTTTTTTAAATAAAAGATATGCAATCAAACTGTATTTAAGTGCATTATTTCATAGTATCGCTTATATATGATGTCACTCTCTATATCTCTCTTTCTTTTTTATGTCAATTGCAGTTTTTATTTGTATTTAATCAACATATAAAGGAAGTGATTATGTGACATACCAATAAATCATGTACTTATTTGAGCTATCATTCATATTGATATAAGATTGAATTTGAAATAATAAGCAACCTTCATAAATGAGTTTGTGTCTTTTTGTTTAGAAGAAGGTATGATACGCTTTCTATTGATTTTTCCTTCATTTTTTTACTCACACATTATTCTTAAAATTGGTTGTGATGTTTTAATTTGGAAAATTTAGATTTACGGCACCAATTCTATGACAAAAAGCTACTCTAAAGCGACTCTAGAGTTGAAAAAATTGCTAAACTCCATCAATTTTAAATAATCTCACATAAATTTTATATCAGTCGTATGAGTTTAATATTTGGTCTTGATTTTTATAGATAAATGTAATTTTTATTATAAGAAAATAGACTTTAAATCACTATTTTTTTGTGATTGACGTTGGCTATTTCATTTATCAACCAAAAACTTTAAACGCCGAAATAATAAGGCGTCATGATGAAATTATCCAACATCAAGAGAGCTAGTCGAAATTAATTTAAAATAAAATTTTAGTTTTGTAGTCAACACTTCATATTTTTCATAGTGAAATTTATATTTTTTTAGGTTATTAGAAAAAAAATTTTAAGAAAAATGGGGGTGGAAATGTAATTTTTTATAAATTTATTAGTAGAATATATACTTTTTTAAGTTATCAAAGAATTTTTTTTTAAATTGACAGGAGCCATAAGTAATTTTTATAAATATATTTGTAATATATTTAACTTTTTAATTTTTTACAAAATTCTCTGCCCAGCATGTGAATACCCTGTTATCCAACAATTTTAATAATTTGAACTAGAGTTAATTCCAGTAAACCCTTATGATTTTAAAAAAGATCACTTTGTCCCCCTCTTATACAGAAAATTTTCATGCATTTATCAAATTGTATCAGCTTACCCCTTTTCCTATAAATTTGGACCAAAATATCCCTGAAATTTAATGAAAAATGATTTAAAAATTAAAAAAACATATAAAATTCGTAAAAAATATATAAAATTCGAAAAAATAACATATTAAATTCGAAAAAATATATAAAATTAGTACAAAACATATAAAATTCAAAAAAATATATAAAATTCGGGAAAAAACATATAAAAATCCAAATATATATATATAATTTGAAAAAAAAACATAAAATTCGAAACAAAACATATAAATTCGAAAAAAACATATAAAATTAGAAAACAAATATATAAAATTCATAAAAATATATATATAATTCGTAAAAATATATAAAATTCATAAAACAATATATAAAATTCAAAAAATATATATAAAATTTGATAAAACAAGTAACAAGATGTAAAGACAAGAGAATATATTAAGGTTACAAGAGAATACAAGTAAGAATATATAAATTTCAAATTTTATATATTTGTCTCGAATTTTATATATTTTTTACGAATTATATATATATATATATATATATTTATGAATTATATATATATTCTAATTTTACATTTTGTTTTTCGAAATTTATATGTTTGTTTTTGAATTTATATATTTTTTCGAATTTTATATATTTGTTTCAATTTTTTTATGTTTTTTTCAAAAAAATTATGTTTTTTTTCAAAAACAATATGTTTTTTTCGAATTTTATATGTTTGTTTTGAATTTTAAATCATTTTTCATTAAATCCCAGGAGTATTTTAAATTGTTAAATCATTTTTTGAATTTTAAATCATTTTGACAAATTTTATATGTTTTTTTTGAATTTTATATTGTTTTTTTCAAATTTTATATGTTTTTTCGAATTTTATATATTGTTTTATGAATTTTATATTTTTTTACGAATTATATATATATTTTTATGAATTTTATATATTTGTTTCTAATTTTATATGTTTTGTTTTCAAATTTTATATGTTTTCTTTGAATTTTATATATATATATATTAATTTTAATCATTTTTCATTAAATCGCAGGGGTATTTTGGTCCAATATTATAGGGAATGGGACAAACTGATATAATTTGATAAGTGTATGGGAGTTTTCTGTATAAAAGAGGAGTATAAAAGAGGAGCAAAGTGATATTTTTTGAAATTACAAAGAAGAGTTTATTGAAATTAACTCTTTGAAGTATATGGAAGTATATTTTAAAGAAGAGAAATAACATTGGTAAAAACCAAAGAGGACCATTAAATTTTTTTTTTTTCGGTGAATAGGACCGATTAAATTTCTCAGCTTATGAAAGTGTATTTTTCTACATTGAACGTATGTTTTATGATTTCATCACAAAAATTGTACTACTAAACTAATAAGTCTCAAAATTCAAAATTATTTCTAAGGGTGCAATGATGTTTCCTCTCATTCTCATTGAATTTTTTTAAGAGACAGAGTGTGTATGTAAAATTCTTATCTTTCAAAAGAAAAGAAAATCTTATAACATTTGCTAATATTATCGTCATTGTAGTCGAGATCATAATCTCATTCATGAACAATCCTATTTTTAAAAGATTTTATGTTATTGCTTTTTAAAAAAAAATTGAAAAAAAGTGAAAAGAATTTGAACTCCAAAAGCTAAAAAAAAAATATGTATAGTTTAACAAAATTATTTCATAGTATTACATTAAACAACTAAACAATCACAACCTAACGTACAAATATATACCTCATGAAATGAGTTCAATTCTTTGTTACTGAAATTACTCGAAACCATATAACACAATATCATATAGTAATATTTTCTGATTTATTCTACTAAAATACGGTGTGTAAAAAAACAAAATACGGGCTCTGTAAAAAGCATATTCTAGTGAGTAAGAGTCAGTCTTTTTTATCTGGTGGCAACACGTGGTCTCTTATTTTTATCAAATACTACAAAACAGCCGTTTCGAATTTACTATTTTGACCCATACCTTTTCAGTCTTGGAAACAAAATTCTTTCCATAAATAAATACACGCTTTCATCGGTTATAATATACAAAAACACAACTATATATATATATATATATATATATATATATATATATATATATATATATATATATATATATATAAGGCTCGTTTGGTTTTTGTTTATGTTTGTTGCTATGAAATCTAGAAAAACACAAATATATGTTTGTGTTTGTGAAGTCTAAAACAGAAGCATATGATGTATTTGATGTTTTTACTGTAAATATATATATATATATATGTAGTATTTTGGGGCAAATGAAAGTGGTGATGGTCGGAGGCGGTGGTGGTATTTCGGGGTAAAGGGAAGTGGTGGTGGCGGTGGTATTTCGGGGCAAAGGGAAGTGGTGATGGCGGCGGCGGTGGCAATGGTGTTTTGGGGTAAAGGGAAGTGGTGGTGGTGGTGGTGGTCGGAGGCGCGACGGCGGCAGTCAGAGGTGGTGGTAGTCAAGGACGGAGCCATAAATTTTTTTAATGGGGATCAACCTTTAAAAGAAATTTTTTCGCCGCATGGGCAGAGCCAGAAAAATTATCTAGAGGGGTCAATATAATTTTTTATAAGTTTATTCGTAAAATTTATATTTTTTAGATTTCAAAAGGAATTTTTTTCTAAAAAAAATTGGAGGTGGCAATGCAATTTTTTTATAAATTTATTAATAAAATTTATATTTTTTTAGGGTACCAAAGGAATTTTTTTAAAAAAAATTGGAGGTGTCACTTGCAATTTTTATAAAGATATCTCTAATATATATAATTTTTTAGGCTAAAAGAAAATTAAAAATTATTGGGGAGAGGCCATGGCTCCCCTGGCCAATGAGTGGCTCTGCCTCGTCGTCTTACAGAGAGAGATCTAGAGTTCTGTTTATGTCAAAGAAATTATGGTTCAATTAAACAAGTGAGTTGTGATTGTACTTTAATTAAATTAAAAATTATTGTGAGATGTGTTAAATTAACTTTGAGATGTTGGTAATTTGATTGTGGCCTTGTGGGTTGTGTTGTAATTGAATTATAAGTTATTGTGGACTTGGTTAAATGAGTTTTGGGATGTCGGTTGTGGTCTTGTAGGTTGTGCTTTAATTAAATTATTATATTATGGGCTGGGTTAAATAGGTTTTGGGATGTTGGTTGTGGTATTGTGGACACTTATTTGTGTTTTAGATATACCATAAGAATGAAATTAGGATTTCATTAAATAATTTATTAAACTAATTTATATATTACATATAATTTCAAGGTATTTTTATTTTTTAGCATAATAATTTTATCTAATCTTTGAAGTTGAGGGGGAATAAGCATTATTTTTATTAAAATTAATAGGGGTCAAATCTCATTTTTTTAACTATAATCCCTTAAGATAATTTGTATTACTATTAAAAATATTAAAAAAAATAAAATTTCAAAGGGGTCAATTGACCCCTATGTTGTATAGGTGGCTCCGTGCTTGATGGTAGTGGTGTAAATATATACATATATATTTTGAGTGAATAGTGAAAAACAAAAATAAATTTTTTTTTTTATTTGTAAAAAGGTATAAAAAAATATAAATATTTTTTATTATTCAAAATAAAACATGAGAGTCAAACATATTTTTCTTTGAAAAACAGCCGACAAACAAAAAAACAAAATATATTAAACAAAAACCAAACGGGCCTAAATATACAGTTTATACACTAACACTAACTATGTCTATAAAGATGAGAATCAGATTCTCTCCCTGTATAATTTGGTTATTAAAAATCAATCCAACAATCTTAAATAAAAAATGTACGAATATTAATTAGTGAATGACAGAAAGCAATACCAATATAGGAATGATTAGACCCCTTCAAAATAAGATATATTACACTTGTATCCTCCATTCTTTGGTAAATTATAATTTGATCCCTTATAATTGATCGAGATGATCAAATGTATGAAACTACTTATATACACATGCCTATTTTTCATCTAAAAATATTTAGTGAGGGTACTATAATCAATTCAAGACCTGATCAACTGTTAAGGTAAGTTGACTATGTCATAAATTCGCCGGAGAGGAATTTTTATTATTAGTTACAAACTAGAAGGGAGTTAAATTATAATTTATCAAAGAATAGGGAATACGGGTGTACTATATCATATTTTGAGGGGTCAAATTGTAATTATCCCAACAATATAAGTATGCTGTATTCTGAATTAATTTAATTGTTTTAGTATTCCATTGATGTTTGTATTGTCAATTTGGAATATAATCTATTACCTACAAACTTGTTACTTTCTTTTCAGTGTATCAAACTACCCTTATACTAAGAACTTTATTGTAAAACCAGCTATCATTCACTTTCAAAAAAAAAAAAAAAAACAGCTATCACTCGTGCATTTTCGACTAATAGTTCTACAACTGTTCTAGTTCTACAAATATACAGTGTTACTTCAAATTTTTTTAAAAAAATAAAAAATCTTATGTTAAAATTGTACCATAACAAACAGAATAGTTCATTTAAACGGGATTGATTTTCAAAAAATATTTAAAATTTGGTGCCTCATAAAGTATCAAGTTTTAAGTTACAATTTTTCTTAGTGCAAATAATTCATTAAAATTAAGATTTAGAGCATAGTCTGAGCCCTTACTTGATCTGTGTGCGGTGGAGAAAGACGTTTTTACATGAATCTCATAAATTAGTCGAAATGAAGGGCTAGCTTGGTTTGTATATCATAAAATTATTTTCGAGAATTCTAAAAACAGAAAACTGTTTTTTGAGATAAAAGAGTTATTTGAAATCCGGAAATTTTATAACTGAATTTTCTGAGAATAGTTTTTAGAAAATTCAACCAAACAAATTTTTTATACAATTTTTTTATTTTCAATTTTGAAAAAGTAAAAAACTATTTTTAAAAATTGCAAACTAAACATGCTCCAAAGTTCTGAATTAGAGCATAATCTGAGCCCTTACTTGATCTGTGCGGTGGAGAAAGACATTTTTACATGAATCTCATAAATTAGTCGGAATGAAGAGCTAACTTGGTTTGTATATCATAAAACTGTTTTCGAGAATTCTAAAAAATAGAAAACTGTTTTTTGAGAAAAAAGAGTTATCTGAAATCCGGAAATTTTATAACTGAATTTTTTGAGAATAATTTTAAGAAAATTCAACCAAACAAATTTTTTATACAATTTTTTTATTTTCAATTTTGAAAAAGTAAAAAACTATTTTAAAAAATTGCAAACTAAGCATGCCCCAAAGTTCTGAACACCCCACGAACAAAACGTATTTTCATGTTATGTACGTCTCTCCTGGGGCAAAAAGCTTAGTTGTTTAATGATGAGAAATGAAGAAAATCACAAATGTCACCCAAAGGTCTATGACAAAAAAATTAAAGGATTGTCTTTATGCCATATGAATCACATAAAGGGTTGTCCTTTTGCTTTTCTTCACTTTTGGGCGCGTCTCTTTGGATTGTGTAAAATCTGTAGGATGAATTACAGTTTGACCCCTTAATATACGATATATTATACTCGCACCTCATATCATTTGATAAATTACAATTTAATCCCTAATTTGTAAGTAATAACAAAAACTCCTTCCAAAGAACTTCCGACATGGTCAACGCTTATATCAACAGTTGACTAGGGGTGAAAATGACTATAATACCCTCACAACTCCGGTCACCTGAATTTTTAAATGAAGAATAGGCATAGATATATAAATAAATTAAATTGAATATGGATGGATTAGAGGGGGTCAAAGTGTAATTTATTAAATGACAAAAGGGGCAGGTGTAATCAAACTGTAATTTACCCAAATCTATATATGTCACATACTTATCTCAAAGTCCCCTAACATTTTAACTCCTGAATAATTATGAACAAATTGGGAACTATAAATTTAATTCATAAAGAGTTATGAAAATGTACATGAATGTATGTGTTCATCATATTAAAGTTTACAGTCATTACGTTAATCTACTAAAGTTCAATAAGCTAGTGTAACTAGCTTTAGAAAGAGGGTCGGTAAATAATATATATACGTATATTTAATTGGCTAGTTGCAACTAGAAAAAGACTGCGGACTAAAGGATTATTTTGGACCTACAACAATTACATTTTCCCTTTCTTTCTTTTTTCTTTTTTTTTGAATAATTCATATATTTTACACAGCTAATGAACTGCTTAAGCCTTATAGGAACTGCAAGAATTTTGATTTCTCAATGCTTGTAATGAGATTGTACTTCTTATGAATGAATTCATTAATCATTAGCAAAAAAATGCATATTTAGAATGGCCATTGCCCCTCACGCACACATATATATATATATATATATATATATATATATATATATATATAGTATATACACATTCAAGAATCATTCTAGACCACACCCTGCATGAAAAGAAATGAATAAATAAATAAAAAATTGAAATTATTAGTCATCCTTTATTAGGTGTTTGTGGCAACGTAAATGTACTCCCATAAGATCCATTTTCGCTTTTTTTTTTTGGTGTTACATTTGACCAAATAATATAATCAACCCCCATGTTTATAATCAGTGACCAACGGTAAAAATAAAATAAAATGTAATGAATTGGACCACAAGCATGAGTAATTAACTAGTGTTTTTAACTTAGGATGCTAATTTAATTTCAGAGACGTGCTTAAAAAAATAAATCCTAAAGAGACTTTTCTCTGGACACAAATTTCAAACCCTTTTTCATCAAATTCCCTTAAATGATACTCCTTTTGTCCCGTAATACTTGTCCAATTTAAATTTTTTAATATTTTATGGATTGATGTTGATTAGTGTTCGATTTTCAATTTTGCCCTTAATGATATAATATTATGGTGGAAGCCGGTTATTTGTTTGAAGTTAGTGAAAGAATGATAGTTGAAAAAAATGTAATTTAAAATAAGTAAAGTTGTAATCGTGAACAACTAATATATGACATATGTAGTATTTTTTGGGCTCTCTTTGATATAAACTCACCTTTTCATAGTCTCTCTTTGCAGTTTGATCACTGCTCAAAAATCCTCTTTGGACCAAAAATATGAGCCCCATATGGATCATGTCAGGTGGGTTTTTGATATTTTCAATGAATTCCATTCATTTTCATTCTTTACTTATATTTATATATATATACAGAGAGTGTGAGAGAGAGATGAGTGAGGTCCCTCAAACTTTTTAAAGTTTGGTCTAAAGGAGGGAGTCATAGTAATATGGTTTGAGATCCGAGCTCTACAGAGTGTCATTGACACCCACCACATATTTTTTTTTAGCTCAATCCTTTTGTTTGTGTTATCTTCTTTGTTACTGCTCCAAGTCCAATGTTAGGTCAGATGTTAGCATATGACCATATCTCCCAGTCTCTCTGTGTAAGTATACATATACAAGTGTAATATATAAATACACTTGTTGTAGGTTACAGGCACTGTATCTGTTTTAGTCGCACTAACGATAGCAATGTAACTCGTTCGAATAATATGAGTGTTAAATACGAGTATTAGACGAATATTAGTGTTACTTAATAATATCAACACTTTTGTAAAATGATGCAAACCAATGACACGGCGAACCTTGATATAGGTATAAGGATTTCTCATTAAGATAAATATACACCGAGTAGTAATTTCTTGCTCACTTATAAGAATTTGTCTACACAAAAAATAATGTTGGACATGATTGACTTAAAATGAATAACTATGATAAAAAAAAAATGGGATAAAATACAGTGACTTCTCTCGAAGTTTGATGTAATTACACAAAGTGGTTATGATTGATGTTTATTACACTGCGTGCACCTATTACTCCGCAACAATATCACAATTCGCCTTTAGTACCTTGATCAAAGGTGTAAGAACACATGTTATTATTGTGTATTATTAGCATATTCTAGACAATAATTATGTTGAGTGATTTATGATATCAGGTAGGTTTAGGAAAATTGAAGTGATCATGCAAAGACATCAACAAGATTCGTCCAAATCTAATCAAACTTAAAGTAGCAAAGAGGAAACAAGTTTGAGAGGAAAAAAAAAGCATTCTGGAGGGCGAAAACGTCATTCTTAGAGCCGCAACTTCAAGAATCATGTTAATGGAGTTGAAGGGGTTCAAACAGAGCAACTACCAAGAAAAGTGGTTTCCATGAAAAATGTTACGCCCCATCTATGGACCTAGTAGCTAAAAATGACTAGAAAGTGCTAAAATGATGTCCCATCTACACCCATTGAAATTTGGCTTACGCTTTAAGCGTAGGTTCCCTACGCGCCACGCATAGCATAAGTCTACACACTGCGCGTAGCATCCCTACACGCCGTGCGTAGGTAGGTTAGCGTGGTTATGATGTGAAATTGTGATTTTGACCCTAATTTAAGATCTTTTGATGCGGTTGCGACTCAAACACTTTGATACACGTGATATATATATATTGAAGACCAGATCAAAGGGTTTTGCCCAGTTTGATGTGAAATTACGAAAAATGATAAACTTAGGGTTTTTCTCAGCTCTTTCTATAAATAAGAGGATTCTCTATAGATTTTGGAGAGCTTTTTGGGTGAGATCTCTGCAATTCTTCTACAGTTTATATTCTTCTGCAGAGAGAGAGATATATAGAGATAAAATT
Organism: Cornus suecica; assembly: GCA_963922005.1. Taxonomy (NCBI): domain Eukaryota; kingdom Viridiplantae; phylum Streptophyta; class Magnoliopsida; order Cornales; family Cornaceae; genus Cornus; species Cornus suecica. Next base: position 26,819,483 of record OY998246.1, on the reverse strand, counting down.
ATTGAGTGATCATATATCTTCTAGTTCTCTCTTGTTTGGGGTTTCTCCAATTGTGTTTTTACACTGAAGATCTTTATGCACAATTGGATGACCTAAATTCTGAAAAAATCTACACACCATCTATTGCAACGTGATTGCATCGATCCGTTGGGAACGGAGCCGTCTGAGTGCGGAGATCGGAGCAGGAGGCTTCATGGTTATTTGATCCGTTGAGAAGTAGAGCCGTCAAAGTACGGAGCGAAGTGAGAGCTTCGTGGAGCGCGATTGATTCAAGTATGTCAGACGTTGAATGAAGAAAGACAGAACTTGAGAGATTTGTAACTCTAAAACTTCATAGAGTTTGTATATCTCTTGATTCATAATGCATCGATAACCGAGTGTATCCGTGTTTTTTACTTGGAGTCTTTCTAAGGTTTTACACGTAAAAATATCGTGTGTCTCTATCGCTTTATTTTCTGCACTTAGATTAATCTTTGCATGATTTATCATGTTTGATAATTGGATTAAAATTGACTTTTCCACAATTAATTTTTAATTTGTCAATAAATTCATAGAAAACCTATTCACCCCCCCTCTAGGCTATTTTGCTTAGTCGCCTAGATAATTTCAAAAGAGTATTTTTGTCATAGAATTGAAGAATAATGAAATTTTACGCAAAATTTCATCAACATGACTCTAAAATAACATGAGGGTTGTTGAGAAAAACACGTAAAACCTCAAGGATTGATACTATATTAAATGTCAAATATAATTTATCAAGAGTAATTGTACCAAAGCTGATGAGGTCAATGTATTTTACTCTAAAAAAAAAATGACAATCACATCCAACTTAACATGATGAGTAAATTACATAACATTCTTTGAAGTTTGGACAAATTTCACACAAATACGGTATTCATCATTTAGGCCCTGTTTGTTTTCTAGTTCCGGGTCCATTTGGTCTGGTTTGGTCTTAGTTTATAGAGACCAGACCATGTTTGTTTTGATTTAGTCTCAAAAATTAGACCCAAACCAGATGAGACCAAATTGAACAAAAGGGAGTGTTTTTGAACCCAACTTTTTGTTGGTCAAGTTGGTTTGGTTCCAAAAATTAATAACCAAAATCAAAATTTTGAGACACCAACTACCCAACAAACAAAACAAAATGAATTAAATAATACATAAAAATAATAATAAATAAATAAAAATAAAAATAAATAATAAATAAATAAATGAATAAATAATAATATAAATAATAAATTAATAAAATATATTTATAAATTAATAACAATAAATGAATAAATAATAAATATAAATAATAAACAAAATAATGAATAATAAACAAAATGTATTAAATAATACATAAAAATAATAATAATAAATAAATATAATAATGAATAATTAATAAATGAATAAAATATATTTATAAATTAATAAAAATAAATGAATAAATAATAAATAAAATAAAATATATTTATGAATAAAATAAAATAAAATAATAAATAATAATATAAATAATAAATTAAATAAAATATATTTAAAAATTAATACAAATAAATGAATAAAAAATAAATAAAATAATGAATAATAAACAAAATGAATTAAATAATACATAAAAAGAATAATAAAAAATAAATATAATAATAATTATTAAATAATTGAATAAATAATAATATAAATAATAAATTAATAAAATATATTTATAAATTAATAAAAATAAATGAATAAATAATAAATATAATAAAATATATTTATAAATGGTCTTAATCCATTTTTCTCAAATCTAAACCATCAGACCAAATCATTTATCAAACAGACTTTCAGTTCAGGGATCAGACAAAACCAGCTCGGATCGAACCACATCAGACCAGACCAATTACCAAACATGACCTTATTGCTTCGGATTATAATATGACGGGCAAACCTCCTCAACAACCCCACATAGGGTTTTCTTCCTAGCAAAATTGTGGACCTAAATTTATAAAATGTCAATTTTGGCCTTCCTTTACATATAGAATGATATGCTTCAATAATACAAGTACAACACTTTCTCATAAAAATCACTTAAAAATACAAAAAACTTTCTCATAACTTAGAAATCACTTTTCAGTAATGCAATTAAAAAAACTTTCTCATAACTTGCAAGAGTGTTCTACTATGGTTCTAATTGCAATTAACAAAATTACTCATAATAATAAAGACTCTAAACAAATTAATGCTCACTAAAACATTTATCACTTTCCTATGATTCTATTTTATGTGAAGACAAATACAAAAAATTTATAAATTGAATGAAAGTGGTAAGAAAGTTTCAATTTTCATCATGTACTTAATTGTATACGGATGTAAATTGTGTTCTAGGCTTATAGTTTATAATTATTAATTTGTTAGTAACAATTAATTAGTAAAATATAGATTCTAACTTATAATTAAGAAAGTTGTTAACCACTATAAAAAACTGGTAAGACAGTCTATTAGATGGATCGTGGCATGAATTTACAGTTGCACGCGAGCCTCACCAATCTCAAGAGTATACTTTAATTAACCTATTTTATATATATATATATATATATATAGTCTTGTATCAATATAAAAACTTCAAAGTATATTCTCCTTATTAATTAATGACCCATTTCTTGTATATTAAACACCAGAGACCTTGAGATCACCACTTCAGTAAATTAACATCTCCATTGATTACAGAAATTAATCAAATTGTTCAATCTCTTACAAGTGATACAGAAACCATATGTAATCTACACACATGTATCTATCATTTTGTTTGTATTAAGGTTTGACTGAATTATTAAATGGTGCACGAGACAAAATTATATAATTTAAATGTACCTTATAAAAAATGATTAATGAGTACCTTATATATGTCTAACATTAAAAGAGAGGATTTTCATAGATAAATAAGAAAGTTCCACAATTGCAAAATAGAACAAAACTGAAGAAAAAATATATGTTTCACATGTCTTCAATATAAGAATATAGTCTCCAATATAAGAGAGATTGCACAAAATTGATGAGTCTTTTTCTTTTCTTTTTTTTCTTTGTGTTCAAGGTCAGTCAACTATTTTTCAGAAACTATTATTTTGAACTTAATCTTCTTTACTTTACTTTACTTAATTAGAATTGGTAAGCTGTTTGACTCTCAAAACCAATTACTCTAAAGAGACGTGTTATTTTTTAAATTATAAAGTGAAATAACTGTTATTTAGCTTTTTTCGATGAAAGAAAAATGTAATTATTCTAAAAATATTTAATGTATCATTTCAAGGACTTGTTTAACTTTTGTTTTGGATCTAAGTTTTATTCTCTTCGTATTTTTATACTCATTTCATTCTCTAAGGTAGCACTAGGCTAGTAACTTTTAGACTACCATTCTCTTCTATTATAGGTTTTTCTTCTTTTATTAGTAATTTTTTTTTCAAACTCTCTAGTTAATAAAATGTCAAACTCGTATGGAATCGGAAATTCTATTTAATTTAAATATCATATTTTTGCCTAGGAAACACTTTGTTTTCCTTTTCTTTTTCTTCTCTCTTTACTATTTTCTTTTTTAGTGTGTGGAAATTTTCTAGAAAAGACTTGCATGTTGTTTTAGCAAACCTAGGGGATATGTGATAGTTTGAAGATTTTCAATAATAATATTAAGTAACCAAAATTTACCGGATGGATTATTCTTAAAAGCTATGAAGTATGGGCAATTCGTCTAGGGTCTCCGTACTTGTGTCCGACACACGTATCTGTGTCGGACACGTATTTTTTATATGCCCGACACGTCAAAAACGTGTCCTGGAATTTTTTTTTATATTGGACACTTGGAGGACACGCGGTGAGTTGGTTAATTTTATAAAATATAGAGGACTTATGAAGCCGGTAATTTGGTGGATCATTTATGGAACTTCAACATCCCTAATCCAATATTTGGTTTTGAAAATACTTGAATATCTTTGTTCATTTTCATCTTGTGAGAGGAATTGGAGTACCTGTTCATTTATCCACTATTTGAACAAGAACAACATAACATCACAAAGAGCCGAAGATTTGGTAATTTTATATTCCAATTTTTGTCTTCAATAAAAAAAAAATCTACAATATAACGACAAAAAAATAAGATGTCAGATGTTGGGCGAGATGCATTTGATTACTTAGATGGTAGTGAAATGAAGAATTTTGAACATGTTAGACATTTCATTTAACCTATTTGTTTATAAATTTAAACAGTTCGCATTATATAATAATGAAATATTTGTGCAATATAATATGTATATATAAAAAAAATTATTTTTTTTTATAAACATGTCGGAGGCGTGTCGTGTCCTATTTTTTTTGAAATTTGTCGTATTGACATGTCCGTGTCGTGTCCGTGTTCGTGAAGCTGAAAAGTCAAATTTAACTTTAAAATTTGAAAATATTGTGTTTATATTATCCTGAACATTAGAGACCTTACTTTGTCATCCTTAAATAATTTCTGAAAATTGACAACTTGCTATATTTTTTTAACACTACCAATTTTTTAAAAACTACCTTGGCAGAGGTGTATCTGCATACTTTATCATGTGATGAAATACCATATGAATTCTAATTAAATGCATTTGGATACACTTTGCTAATTTTTTACTTGTCAATTTCAACTTTAATTTTTCTGCAATTTGGTGAGTTTGGCTTCATGATTCGTGGTATCTCCCAATACATTACCTATTATCCTGTTCATAATATTTTTAGTAATTACTGATACGGTTATGCAATATCATTATTCATCTTATTTTTTATATTGATATTATTTGAATTTATAACACTGTTATAAATTCAACAGTGTTATAAATGATCGCAACAGTAGTTGCGATCGACATTAATATCACAGCGACCTGCACAAACTACCTTAATGATCGAAAATATGAACTCAGCTCAAGCGCATAATAACTTTAATTTTACAAGAAGGCCAAACCGTCCAAAATGTCCGCCATAAGCTTATAATAAAAAGCATCCAGAACATCCGGCGCATCTTTAGTGTCTTTGTGTCTCCACCGTATATATAAGGTCAAGTGTAACACATTTAATTTCCAATTTAATTAATTCCCTCTTGGATCTCACCCCCCACTAGAGACATTAAATTTGCAGTGTCATATAGTTATAGCTTAAGCTTCTCATTGGTCATTAAATTCTAACATATATATATATGTTCTTGCACACTTTTTGATTAGTCTGAGCTGGAGAAAACATTTGAAATTAGAGAGTGTTTTGGTTATGCTTTAGGAGTTTGGGATGTTAGAGGAATGGGACCACATGGGGAAAAAGAAGTTTGCACTGTTCAAAATTTAGGGACTCTTGTCCCTATTGGCCATGTTCATGTTCATGGTGGTGAATCTCTATGAAAATTTATATTAGTCAAATGCTCTCTCTCTTTCACTCTCTAGATGCTAAGTATATATTAGTTATAGAAAAATAGATATTATTATAACTGAAGAACGTGTAACAAGGGTTTAAACCCCTTTAGTCCAACCATTCACACATTAAGGTTTGGTATACCAAAGTTTGGCATATGTAAAGTTTCTATAATGTCCTTAACAATTGCTTTTTGTTCCACTTTAATCAGAGAATTTGCAGCCACTCTAAAAAGCGAGTTTGGAGAAAATTTAGTAAAATTTCTAGATTATTTTTTCTCGCAATTTTAATTATAAAGGGCCAATTCAACCAAACATATTGCAAGAGTATATATTCTCTTCCACACTTGTATTTACTATGGGAGTGAAATTTGAGACATCATCTAGATTAAATTAATAGAGACTTTCAAGCATTATATGCATTAGCAATCACAAGCTTTTTATTCTTTCTTATTTTCTTAATTATTATTGTTTTTAAAGGGTACCTCAAGTTAGTTTGGAAAAAATTGTGGCTCAAGAAACATCAGGTGCTGTGCTGCATAAGTCTTGTGCATTAATCGAGACAAAATAAACTAATAAAAAAAAAAAATAGGCGCGGTCTGTGACAAGTTACCGGAGCTCCAATAATGACAACTTTCGATAATCATTTCAAAATCGTTCGCATCTACCTCAAGCTTGATCAGGACCCGCAGGTCAATATTTGAGCATCCCTACAAGTTTCTATCAACTTCAAATTTTCAATAACGAAAACTTCATATAGTTCACAACCACTGATATTACAAATAAACAAGATCACAGACCATAAATTCGTGTGGTAATTATAGGATATAGGTGCTTCTATAATTATCTCAACCTGTTTACATAAGCATGCATTAGGGTAATTTTTTTTAAAACCTACCGTTACAACCATGTCGGAAGAACCTTTCGCCTAACCTCTACATAATCTCACTGCTTGTAAGGGTGATGTATAACACACTGGGAGATGTATAAGTGGGTAAATAAGATAGTGACAGAAACATAGGCAGCTAAGCTAAGAGCTTATGCAAATAGCTACAATTCGAAGGGGAACTTTATGAAATTAAGTAAAAATTATAGAATGAATTGATTTCGTTTATCTTGGACTGAAATGGTTTTAACACACAGAATATAGTACCATATCACATCAAATCTGAACCTTAATCAATTTTTTTGATATTGATTTTCTCTTTTTTCAAAAGAAGAGAATAAAACACACATCACATGCTACAATCCAGACAAAGCGTTGCAGCAGATATAGCATGGTTCTGCTGCCACAACATTCCAAGTCACTACAAAATTCTAAAGCTGGTTTACTTCGAGTAGGAATTATCAGGTCAAGGGCTGATATCCCATTTCATAATCAATACACAATTAATTAGTCAGGGAGAACAAATGACATTCATAGCCCACCTCCTCCAGGAGACGACAATGATTGGTCAGCTTATATGATGTCACGGCTCATCTACTTGGTCCTGCGTAAAATAAAACATAAGCTGAAGTCAGATATTTATTTTTTCATTAACCTGGTTCATGTCCATTTACATGCAACATAATGTTCTTATTTATGCTCCTGCAAAAATGTGCAATCAAGCTTGTATGATGAGAGAGCGTTGCACTGACCTGTGCATCTGAAGTCCAAAGAGTGAGATTGTCCCTTAGGAGTTGCATAATGAGCGTGCTATCCTTGTATGATTCTTCACCCAAAGTATCAAGCTCAGCTATGGCTTCTTCAAATGCCTGTACACAAAATATAATAATGACAACAGATCAGTAGAAACTCAATAAGCAGTTCTGGAAATTAAAATTGAAAGTAAGACCAGCCTCGTGTATAAAGTTAAGCAGCAAAAGATCCACAAGATGTGCCTGACAATTTTGGTTGGACTCCAGCTTAAAAAACATATTTAGTCATTTAATGATATAGTATTGTTACTTTAAAATGAGTTAAAAGTCTAGTTTGCTACCAAATATTACATCACTCTAGAAAATTAAATAAAAGTACTTAATGAACTTAATATTTAGACGTGTCTGTGTGTTCATTTTTAGGGATTTGACATTTTTGTCGCATGGATACATACCCGTACAAGACACTTGTACCCCAGTCCATGTAAACATAGATTAAAAGTGTAAATGATACCTAGAATACAACAAGACCACCCACCACCACTTGGGTGGATCTTGATACTAACCTAATGAAGCATATGTGGAAGTAGCACTTCTTCTATGACACTTGTTATTAACCAAAAAGTAAGTTTCAGTAACATGGTTATTTAAAATCCTGTGAGTCATATGCAAACAATTAGGTAACTAATTAAGAATTAGCCAACACATTTCCAAACAAGAAGCTTTTCATTTGCTTTAAAAAACATTAGATAGCTGCTTAAACCAACATAAAAAAAAAGCTAGAAGTACAAGTTCAAGAGTAATGTGTCCACCCTCTCCAACACCAACCCACTGCACCCAAGATCAAAGAAACAAAATAGAGGGACCTAAAACTTTACAGATTAAGCTCAAAGAAACTTTGCTCTTGTTTATTTCACAGATTGCTCATTTTTTTAACACTGTCCCCCGCTCAAAAGACCGAGACGAAGCAACTCATTTAAAAGTTAAGCAAGCTCTCAACTTGTTAATCACTTGCACAATAAGCAATTTATCTCCAACCCTAGAACAAGATCGAGTGGAAGAAAACTATGATTCAACAGTCAACATTGTGAACAAAATTGAAGTCATGATTCAAGCAAACTATTAAGAGAACAAACCGCAGACAATATCCATCTAGATGAGCTCCAAGGGAGTAATATAAATCATTCAAATCATTGACCATTCATCCCAGTCTGGAGAATAATTCGTTAGCATATACATATACGACATACAGTAGCAAGCATGACTAGCATAAAGAAGCTCAACATTAAAGCAATCGTAGCAGTTGTTGACCCCATACCATTCGACCCAAGAGAGAAGAGATTTGGAGAGGTATGTGGGGAGAGGGAGGTTGTTGAGCACAATCTACATTAGAAATATGTTATGGTCACAAGTTTTACCATTGCATATGCAATATGTCGACCGTTTTCTATATGAAGAAATGGAGTATTTGAAAGCATTAAACCTTGTAAAACAAATGCTGCAAAAGTACCCAATTTATAGGAACACAATACCAAAACTCCTAAAAATGAAAGTCGATTAGTTCCACCTGGCATAGCCTAGAGAGAGAGAGAGAGATGAGCTTCAGAATGGAAATTTCAGGTCACAACTCCTAAATCTCCGATTCTACAGCCTTCAAATCCAGGTTTTGGTGGTGGTGGATTGTTTATTGGGTCCATCTTATCATGAACCATTCCATATGACTATGAAAAGAAATACACCTCATACTGTTTGAACTGACTCTTTGGATCCATAATCATATCATGCATACGTCCATATGAATGTGACTAACAAATTCTTATTTATCTGTCAGATTATCACTACATTGAACTCCCACCTACAAATACGTAGAAATACCCAAATTTAGCCTTTATGTTCCTCTTAACAACTACTAAACTAAAAGCCCGAGCATTTAATTACTACAGAGCATGAGGTGACGGGTCCTCCATGACAACATAGAGATAATTGGCAATATTATTAGGATTCAGGAACTTCAATGAAGCAAATAACAAAAAGGCCATCCAACTCCAAAAACACTTCCATTCCAACAAATTATTATACAGGTTGCTCTCATCCAATAACTGATCCAATATACACAACGTAGTCAATCGACAATTATTGCTCCTACAGCAATTACAAACTGGTGATATCCTTGCTAATAAATTGTCATATACACAAAGTAGTCAATTGACAACTATTGCGCCTAACGCAATTACAAACTGATGATGTAAGATGATATTCTTACTAATTTCATTAATCACATCGTATAATGAAAATTCAACAGTGTATTAAGTAATTGGGCTATTATCAGAAAACCCCCCTATGGTTTCCAAATTGTTCAAAAAAAACCCTATGGTTTCAAATTTAATCAAATACCCCACTGTCCTCTATAAGATTACGAAAATACCCTCCAAATCTAATTTCTTTTATTAATCACAAACCCACTTTCAATTAAAATCCCAATTTCAATCCAATTCAACTCTAATTCCTTCCATTTATCACACACCCACTTTCAATTTAAATCCCGCTTTGATAACATACACAAAGTAGTCAATCAACAATTATTGCGCCTACAGCAATTACAAACTGGTGATATTCTTACTAATAAATTGCCATATACACAAAGTAGTCAATTGGCAACTATTGCGCCTAAAGCAATTACAACTGATGGTGTAAGATGATATTCTTACTTATTTCATTAATCACATCATATAATGAAATTCAACAGTGTATTAAGTAATTCCAAGCATCTTCCATATCGTGTTACGAATTTTTTAATGCTTAGTGACAAGCAAAATGAAGCACTTACATAAAAAGTACTAAAAAATGAACCACGTATGAATAGACAAAGTGATGAACTTGTGAAACATTAACAATATAGATGGAAAGGAAGCATACTTGTTTTGCCATGCTACAAGCTTTGTCAGATGAATTGAGAATCTCGTAGTAGAACACGGAGAAATTCAGAGCTAGCCCCAACCGTATCGGATGTGTGGGTGCCAAATCAGCCAGTGCAATATCCTACAATAGAAACACCATCAGCTCAACAAAATTAAAACAACTCAGATCAGAATATTTCACACCCTGAATTTGAAATTCAAAACACTCTGTAATCAAAACCCTAAAAACCCAACCTACTACAAACTAAGATGTTTATGTACAGATGTTTAACTCTTACCCTAAGTTCACAATTCTCAATTGCAGCACGTAAACAAAACTCTATTAAGTCATAGATAAATTTTACTTCTCCCTATGTGCTTGTGTTTGTAGGAAGGTCTGGCACTAAATTCATACTAAACAGCACTGTTTTAAATCTAATAACGGATTATAACTACGTAAGATACTTAGTTGTGTAAATATTCAATTCATTAATACCTATAGCAATTATATATCTATATCTCTCATTCCCAGTTTATAATTTGCAACACCCATTCAGACCCTAATAGCTCAAATACAATTAGTCATCCATGTGTTTGAGTAAATTTAGCACTACACTCAATTATACAGTTCACTCTTGCTGAATCAAAACCTACTGCTACAAACTAAATCATCAATTTATAATGTTCAACTGTCCCCTTAGGTTTGTAATTTACAACAGCATCCGAAACCCCTAAAAAAAACCTGTATACAAGTTACCCTTACATGCATGTATAATTCCAACACCATTCTTTAATTCAACTCACTATCCAAACCCACTATTACTAAGTACATCAATTATCTTTAAGGTTCAACTCTCACATTAAGCTTGTAATTTGCAACACACATTCAAACCCCTATAGTCCCAGCCACACAACTAACTTACCCCGATGTGTGTGCATAATTCAAACACTCAAATCCACATATTACAACAAAATCAACACCCTATAATATCAAATTATTATATGTATATACAAATCTTGCCCTAATTTCAGAAATCATGACAAAAAAATTGAAACCCTAAGTATCTGAGCTGCCTAGAAGGCACTCATGCTGTCCTTGGCAGCCTCCTTGCGCTACCTTGAGCTCAACTAGATGTGTGTGTGTGCGTGATATGCGCACTGAAACTCAACTACACCTCTAACTCTCCCTCACTTGAAAGTCAAAACCCACTAGATACGAACTAAAGCGGTCTTAAAACCCTAAAACCCCTATAAACAATAAATTCTAACACCAAATTCAAAATTTTACACCATAACCAAAACCCTAGAAGATGAACTTGCTAGACACACATATACAAATCTAGGCCTAATTTCACAAATCTGGATGAGATCCGAAACCCTAAGTACCTAGCAGCCTTGTAAGCACCTTAAATTCAGCTAGCTGTGTGTATGCAATTTTAGCACTGAACTCAACTATACAGCTTAGAGCTAACACTCACTCACTCAAAACCCACAAAATACTTACCAAGCCGCCTTAAGCTTGATTCAAAACACTAATTTTTCACAATTGAAACACCAAATTCACAATTTTCACCAAAACCAAAACCCTAGAAATTCAAATCTGGCCCTAATTTCACAAATCACGACGAGAACCGAAACCCTAAGTACCTGAGCAGCCTTGTAAGCGTTCATTGTGTCCTCGGCAGCCTGCTTGCGCTCGTCGCCGACCTTGAACTCGGCCATATAGCGATGGTAATCACCCTTCATCTTCAAGTAGAAGACCTTGGACTCACTGGTCTGCGCCGAGGGCACGAGATTGGAATCCATGAGCTTGAGAATTCCCGCGCAGACGGCGGAGAGCTCCGACTCCACCTTGGATCTGTAGTCCTTGACCAGCATCACGTGTTCCTCGTTCTTCCGCGACTCCTCCTTCTGCTCGATGGAGGAGACGATGCGCCACGCGGCCCGGAGGGATCCGATCACGTTCTTGTAGGCGACGGAGAGGAGGTTGCGCTCCTCCACCGTCAGCTCCGCCGCGGGGGTGGCGCCGGCGACGAGTTTCTCCATGAACTGGACCATCTCTTCGTACCGCTCGGCCTGCTCGGCGAGCTTGGCGAGGTAGACGTACTGGTCGCGGGTGAGGTTGGCGGGAACGGAGATCGGCGACGCCATTGGAGACGGGGTTGGGAATCTAGAGAGAGAAAGTTGGGGGTTTTAGAGAGAAAAAGTGGGGGTGTAGAGAGAGAGACGCGGAAAGAAATGCAGTTGGAGAGAGAGAGAGAGAGAGCTGTGAGTGTGTGTACTATGTTGGGAGGTTTAATTGAGAGTGACGGTTGTGTATCGTAATTGGGTAAGAGCATTAGTCCTGGTCGTTGATAATATCGGGATAATTAAAAATTTTCATTTTGATCTATTTTTAAAATTTTATACTTCGAAAGTAAAATTAATTTTATTACTATTATTTTTCAGTTTATATAGGCATATATATATATATATAGGGTTAAATGCAAAAAACCCCCCTATACTATTTTCTCTTTCTAAAATAACCCCCTGCACTAAAGGATTGCCCCCTAAACTATGTAAATGTTGCAATTTACCCAATTCCGTTATAACACCGTTAGTGGACATTTGTTTGGACAGTTTTACCCTTCATTAAATAAGGCTTTGTTTGGCCAAACCAACTTAAGCTTTCAACTTTAGTGACGTGGCAATGCAAATCTCCCACAATCAATGCACCTGTGACAACACACACTTTATATATTAAAAAATAATATTGGGAAGAAATATTTATTTCATAAAAAAATTATATATTCTAGAAAAGATCAATCTACCCCCTTGTTATAAGAAATATTTTTTTTGAAAATAATAATTTTCTGAAAAATAAATATAAAAAATATGTAAAAACAATTCAAAAAAATATTTTGGAAGAAATATAAATATTTGGAAAATATATATTTCAAAAAAAAATTCTGGAAAATAATATTTTGGGAATTAATCCGGGAAAAAAAATTCTGGAAAAAATCCGGGAAAAAGTTTTTTGGAAAATTTCTGGAAAAAAATCGAAAAAACAATTCCTGGAATATATAATAAAAAAAATTTGGAAAATTTTTTCCAGATTAATATATAGGAATCAAAATCTGAGAAAAAAAAAATCGGGAAAATTTTTTTTTTCGAAAAAATCCGGGAAATAAATTAATCTGGAAAAAAATCGAAAAAAAAATTCTTGAAAAAATTTCTAAAACTGTTTTTTGGAAAAAAAATTAAATATCTAGAAAAATATTTTGGGAAACATTTATATTTTTCCCGGACTTTTTCTAGTAATATATTTTTGGAAAAAATATATAAATAATATTTGGAAAAGGCAATTTCTAAAAAAATACATGTAAAAAAAGTCAGTTAGTTTTTCAAGGAAGCAGTATTGTTGTTGTGGCAATTTCTCCACTTAACAAATTATCTTATGCTGATTGATGATGATTAATTACTACTTCATCAGGCAAGCATAATAGTCAGTGTGGTCTCTATTAACCCAAAGATTGGCTCCAGAAATCTGAACGAAAGCTAATTTTTTTTTACACGTATTTTTTAAAATATTTATATTTTTTTAGAAATTGCTTTTTCCAAATATTATTTATATATTTTTTCCAAAAATATATTACTAGAAAAAGTCCAGAAAAAATATAAATGTTTCCCAAAATATTTAATTTTTTTTTCCAAAAAACATTTTTAGAAATTTTTTCAAGAATTTTTTTTTCGATTTTTTTCCAGATTAATTTATTTCCCGGATTTTTTCGAAAAAAAAAAATTTCCCGATTTTTTTTTTCTCAGATTTTTTTGACTTTTTTTACATGTATTTTTTAAGATATTTATATTTTTCAGAAATTGCTTTTTCCAAATATTATATATATATTTTTTATATTTGTATGAGTTGTTTGGCCAAACAAAGCCTTATTTAATGAAGGGTAAAACTGTCCAATAAATGTCCACTAACGGTGTTATAACTGTGCACATAGATGAGGGGGGTTAAGTGCTAAAAAGGGGATAGTATGGGGGTTTTTTGCCAAAAGCATAGATTGGGGGTTATTTGAAGAAAGAGAAAATAGTATAGGGGGGTTTATTGCATTTAACCCATATATATATATATAAAGAGTAATATTGTCTTGCTCCGGTGAACAAGAAAATTCAGCGAGTAATATTGCCTTTACATACGAGTGTTACTCCAGTGAATGTACTCATCTATAAAAGAGTTAGATACATTGAAGACCATCCTTTTCTAAATTCGCCCCTCATTTTCCATCAGCTCTTTCATCAAGGTATCTTCCAAAACCCTAGTTGAAAGATCTTTAAATCTGTCTTCTGTTTCAATCTATATCAAACTTTTGTTCCATTTCTGTTTCTATTCAACTTCTATACATCTGAATCGATTTGAATCATTCCTTTTGTTTTTTGATCTGTTTGAGGGACAGAACGAGTTGTACTACTGTGATGCTAATTTGAGTTTTTTTTTTTGAATCACTATATGGTCTTCTGGGTTCTCCTTTTTGATAGTTTTGTTATGCTTTGGACGATGAATTTGAATATATTATTGATTTGAAAATGTGGGTTCTTTGTTACTTGTATGGAATTGGAAATTGGGTAAATTTGTCAGAATAATTAATTTGATTAGATTTATTAAATGATGGGATTTGAAATAAGCTCACCTGGGAATGGTGGAAAAGGTTGTATTGCCTTGTGTAGACTGAAATGTAGGAGTATTATGTGAACTTTGGGGATATGGATTGATTTACTCAGTGTTCCTTGGAGCAGTGGATTGGTTCTATCACTTTTGACATGTTGTACCTAAATTGGCCTACTTTTTTTTTTTATTTTATTTTAAAATCAAATTTCTTTGAATTTTTAGGTGAAATTCCCCTTTCCCAGTATGATAGTTGTTTTGTTCCTGCCATTGGTGCTTAAATGAGAGTGGGTTTAGTGGAATCAGTCGGACATTCGTAGTAAAATAGCTTATTTATGGAAGGAAGTTCAATTATGATGGATATTGAAATGGTTAGGATATGGATTTAAGCTCTCTCTCTCTCTCTCTCTCAACCTCTTAGTTGACTCTGTCAATTCCTAATTGAGTCTGTTTTGGTATATGCAATGATCTGACTACCCCTTTTTTTACTTTGTCATTTAAAACAGTAGATTCACTGATAAACAAATAAAAAAAATTAGAGCAGTGAATTCTGTCAATCCTTTTGTTTTAATGACTCTGTGTCTGTTGTTTGGGGGGGACTTTGCACCCCATGAATTCCCGAAACAATGATTGACAATGTCTTTGCTTTCAGTTTTCATCTACTCAAGTCTATCTGATTGTACCGATAAAGTGATTGCTGAGTACATACATTTGTTGAGTTTATCTTTAATGGATTGTTCTTCTGTTTCACATAATATATTCTTAAAAATATAACCAAGCAAACAAAAATCGTAAGTGTCTCTGCTTTGTTTGGATTTGATGTTTAAAAGATTTGGAGTCTAATCTTTTACTTGTTTGTTATCCCTTCAGATTTGAGAAGGTTTGAAGATAAAAGGATGACAATTTAATTAATAAGTGCATAAGATGTCTCAAGCAAAATTATTATCTTAATGACATATTAATCCAACCTAATTATCATTGAGGGTAAATGGTTAAGATACATATATACACATATATATATATATAGACAATGCTCAGGCCGTATAAGAAGAAACTTCAACATGTGATGTGGCCCAATAAAAAATTTACAAGTGTCCTAAAATTTCAAATATTTACGCAGATTTTAAAACATTTTCATGGTCATGGATTTGTTTGTTTTTTTAAAATTTTAAAAACATAATTATAGAAATGTTATAACAAATGTCAATTATTTATAGAGCTACATCACCAATTGAAGGAAATTCCTTCTTATAGTTTGAGGCAAACATTGTCATACATATATATATATATATAATCCCCCCGCAGTCTTCCCCTTGCAAATATGAATGTCATGCTTTATTTTCTTTCCCTTAATGATTTATCAAACAGGAATAAGAATATTATTAGATTAAATTTTTTCATATATATATTTCGTTTTAAATTACTGTTATCGACAAAGCCGTAGGTGGCCATTTGATTTCTTGAAATAAATATTCTCATTATTATTGTTATAACTAACTTTTAAAATCTATGGTTGGAAGACAGCGAAAGCACACATAGTATGTGAGAGCAATGAAATTGTTTTGCATGGTCTAGGAACATGTGGTATTGAACAATTATAGTTTGACACAAACAAATATTTTGGATTTATTGAGACATTTGTTTATGTGTCTACTTATGGTTGTCTTAGACCCTATGGTCCTAGTCCATGCATTAATTTTTCGAGAGCAACACTCGAAAGTAAAGTCAAACACAGCGAGAAAGAAAGAAACTGATAACTATGTGATAGCATCAGAGCTGCACCCATTTTATAAAAATTATTTTTGTTATTATTTTAAAAGTTCAATTGCCTATATGAGGTTTCTTAGAGGGAAAGTTATACAAATAGGTAATATTAAGCATCAAAGCAATAGACACAAAAGAGGTTGTATGTAAGGTAGTTGGACACAATTACACTTTACTCTCGGAAATATCTTATGATATTATTTATCAGAAAAGAATAAATACTATATGGTATTAATCGGAAGTGTAATTGATGGATTTTAAGCGATTAACCTAAAGAGTAAATACTAAAAGCTAGATGTTATACGTGTGCTTATTGATCCCTCTCTCTCTCTCTCACACACACAGTAACTTGCTTAAAGAGGTCTTGCTCTCTCTCCGGTTTTTGTTTCATTAGATCATTCAAGAACAACATACAATTTCTTATAGTAATCTGAGTCAAGGTTTTTAGTACCTTGCCCTGTTATGGGTTTTATGATTTTTTATTTTCTCCCATTATGACTTGAAGTTCACATGCTTTGGATATTTTATTATTTTTTTTATAGGTATCTGTAAATTGAATCAATATGTGCCTTTTTCTGACCACTTAATTCAAGTATAGGAGATATTGATGCCCCTTTCGAGTTTGAGTATACTTTACCTTTTATTTGGTCATTTAGAAATTTAAGGAAAGGAGATCTGATGGAGGGAAAAGAAAAGGAAGAAAAGGTTGCAATAATTGTAATGTCTTATGAGATGGAAGAAAATAAGGGATAGAAAGAGCACTAGACTCCCCCATTGCGAGGTTTAACGATGATCGGATGTAAGACTTTGGTCAGAGGACATCTCCTGCGCATGGGAGGGTAGAGATTATTTCATGTTGGATGAGGGCCACAGACCACGTGAGGTAATCTTTACCCTTCACAGATGCACAGAATAAGATTCTCTTCTCAGATTATATCCAGTTTCAACCCTGTGACCTTCAAGTCATAATTGTATAACTTTAACGCTTCACTTCCTCGTATAGAAGAAACGAAAGAGAGGAGATTTACAATCTCTTTTTTAGTTTGTAGGTAACTAAGGAGAGCCACTAAATGACAGGATAGTGGCTACACTTCTTGGTAATTGGAAGAATCACAGGTTAGAAAGAGGAAATGGTTGTTTTAAATTCATGAACAAAGACAAAACATGAGTAAATAATTAGAAGAAACTAGGACAAAACGGGTAACCACTAGTTCTCCTATAATTTCCTACTGGTTCCTCTCATTTTTGGATGGAGAGCCAAAGCTCTACATCTAGCTATTAGCTATCCCTCTTTTGATTGTATTTCCTTTGGCATTTTTCTAAACCAAGCATGATGTAGGATAATGTTTATTTTATTTCTTTTCAGTCCAAGTCCTTCAATCCAGGCGCATTCCGATCTTGCCCCTTATGTTTGCTTTAAGTTTTAAAAGACAGACAGTCTCTCACCTCAGCACAATGTAGTATGTGTGATGAGGTTAGTTTCCTATATCTTGCTTTCTTAAAAACAAATTTGAGTCAAATTGCTAGACTTGTTGCTCAAATTTTGCAAGTGGTGTAGATTTTGTCACATGCATGGTATTCAGTAAGGATCTGGGACTAGGCAAGTTAGACAATCAGGATGTTCGACCATATCTTGAATCAAGACTGTATATTGTGCATAACTACCTAGGCATCAATGCAACATAGGGTACAAAGTCCTGAAACCTTCTTCATCAGATCCTTCTTTTCATGACTCTTGATTTCCTTGCTGAACCACCTTTGACAAGGGCAAGCTTCACTTCTCTTAGTCATGAGTCATGACTACGACCAAAGAGTCAGAAGATAGGAATTGATAGATTGCACAAACTCTGTCATTCTATTGCTTTAAGTGACCAATGATAGGAATTTAGATATTTCACATTGATTTTTGTAGAACGAATATGGTATTGTTAGAAAAAAAGTGTCACGAGCTATCATATTCCATAACCAAAAGTTGTTTCAAGATTTGTATGTGGTGTCACTTTCGTAAAAGGTTGGCATCAATATTGAAACTGTGACGATAGATGGAATACATTTCCAAAAGAGTGCTGGTAAACATGTGAAAGGGAGGGTGGCGATAGAGACTCGATGCTTTATGGTTGGCACCAAAGGGTTGAGCTGTGTTTTTCAAAAAAAAAAAAAAAAAGAAGTGGGTGGGGGGAGGGATGAGCTGTCATAGCACTAGGCTGGGTTGCACATGGTCCATGCTCTAAAAACCTCTTGGCACAAGGCAAATGAATGGAACCAGAGTTTGAGAAGGCCACCCCAGTCTGCGTCCACTAATTTTTTATTTTTTAAATAAAAGAATGGCAAAATAAGCCATAATTTTCTGGGAATGCTATTTTCCGGACGGTGAACTATGCCTTCTTCCTACATTATATGTGAAATATGGGAGTGAGAAGGATGTTGATAGCATGTTTGGTTCGGGACATAGTCACTCTTGTTTTTTTAGTGTATACATGTATATATATATATACTTACACATATGCATATGCATGAAAAAAACATACTCCATATTTTCAGTCGATTCAATAATGGGGTTCAAATGTCAATTTTAGTGGTTTAGTGGTACATAAATTATTTGTGATTGCTGATTATCTGGACTCCCTCTTATAGTTCTGCTGATTTCGGTGTGCTTCTCTAAAATTTGTAAAACAAGGAATGGAAAATCTAAAAGTGAAAAAGCTACTTTGATATTTATTCTTGTTCCCCTATCTTTCCTAATAATCTTGTTGAAGGATATAAATATTTAAGTTACACCTCTCTAAAAGCTTAAAAAGCTTAAGCTTTTAGAGTAGTTTGGTGGTTAACATGGTATTAGAGCCAAGTGTCTCGTGTTCAAACCTCACCGTCACCCAAACTAAAAATTATTGTTTCACTTGTTGGAGCAAACGTGAGGGGGGCGTGTTACATGCTTTTAGAGTAGTTGGGTGGTTAACAAATCTAATGGAGCCTGAAGAAGTTACTCTTGCTCATTTTCTTTTACTATCGAGTTTTATGCGTGGTTGTAAGGTTGCACTGCTTTACTAAATTCCTACTTGTTCTTCAGGAGAGAAAGTATTAACTGCTTTTATTTTCGATTCATGGGTTGTTTGTTATGCAGGTGGAAACAAAATGAAAGTCAAGCTGTTACGTATCCTTCTTGTGATAATTGTTTCAAATTTTCATAGTTGTTATAACTAAATCGCTACATGTATATATGTTTGCTGAATGTTGTTCTTCTTGTTAGCTTGTATTGTTGATCTCTCTCTCTCTCTCTCACAGACACACACACACACACACCTATCAGATTAAATTACTTCGTGGTGGAGGACAATAACCTATAGCGCTTTAGCTTGTCAAATTAGGACAAATTATACTTGTTTATTGCAATTGCTTAGCTAGATGGAGCATCTGCCACATTGTTTTAAAATTGTTTCTGAATTAGTTAGTTCCTGCTTACAGAATCTAAAGTTGCTACTAACATGCTCACACGCTCACACCCACACTCAAAAAAACCTATCCCCTGCTACTATTATTCTTCCGTTGGTTTATTCTTCATGTTAATGAGTTCGCTATTTTATCTAAAATGTTGAGTATTTGAGCTCCCAACTTCTTGGATTTAGATTTGGCCTTCAGATGGGCTCAGCTTGTTTTCAGATGTACACTGTTAGGGTTCCCTATCCTTGGTATAGAATTAGTTGAAAAATCTAAGAAGGCCAAGGACTGGTTTTTTATTTTCCGTTTTGACCATCTTCACTTTGAAGTTATGAAAATGGTAAATGGTTGTTGTTTCCTTGTTGGATCCTTTTCATTTTGTAATGAACGCATGGATTTGAGTTTTTGAAAATGATTTTTATAAAGTTTTCTTTGTCCCTGTTACATAGTTATCATTTTTCAATTATTGGTTTTGATTGCAGAAAAAGTTCTCAAAATAAATGAGACCATCATAAATACCTTTTCTTTAACTTTTTAGCAAACAGAACGTGCAAATTTTTATACTTGGTGAAATTACTTTCTCAATTGTTAAATTGTCAACATAAACATTGTTAACTTTGTTTTCCTCTATTAAAATTGTTTTCCTTAATTAAAATCAGCTTTCTCTTGTGGCCCCAATTCCACTATCCCGACTTCCTTTAGGAGGCCCGTCTTTCCTGCACTCCTGTATTCATGGTTTTTACAGGGCACCCGCCTCCCTGATAGTTCCTTCAGTTCCATCTCCAATTTAAAACTTACATCGTCTCACCAGCATTGCCATTGTGCTTTTCGTAGAATTTTTTTAAAACCGTAGCATAAAATGTTCCACCATCACATCTTCCTTGCGGCTTGATTCCACATGATCTGCTTACTGTATTCTCTTTGTTGGCATTCCTGTGATCCAATTTTAAATCGTCATATTTGCTTTAAATACCTTGTCAGCGCTACATACATTCATAGCTGATTGGCTATACTCTAAGGATTGACATGTCTATCTACATATTGTTTCATTTAAGTTGGTTTGTGTGCTTGGCGAGTGGTTAACTAGCTATGTAACTTGACAATACCACATAGCATAGTTGTTAAAGGTTCAAGGAACACTATGGTGCTAAGGGCTCATGGAGCTAAGCGCACGGCACAACATAAATCACGAGTCTGGTTAAATTAAGGTGGGTATTGGTTAAATAAGTATTAAATATACCATCTCAGTATTTCCTTTTCTCGGTGCTACCTTTTCCATTCCAAGGGGATAAGGTGGAAATGCTCATTAACGCGGACACTGTTTTTCGTACTCAGCTGGTACATTCCAAATAACCATTATCAGACATCTTTACCCAAGAAATCTGGTAGTTCTAACAATTCGATACAAAAGAAATCAGTTAGAGATCAGATTTCTACTACATTTTTTTGTTAGTCACTCATATGGATTGTTCCAACCTTTCTGTTGTTTGTTTTATTTCTTTCAACAATTACTATCTACTATAATACTTATGATTGTACGACCAACTAATTCCTTAAATGAAGGGATGCACATTCTTTCATATAGATTAGCAAAATCATTATATGTATATCTTTCCAGGTTTCATATGATTTCAATTAAATTCATTTTACGTACTGAACATGACCAAGAGGTAAAAGTAACTAACTTCCCAAACATGAAAAACAAGATTACAGACTCTACTTCTGATCACAAATTTCTCAATATGGTCCTATTGTCCTAAAACGCATTAAATTATTTTTAAATTTCATTGTACTGCAATTAATATATTCAGTAAATTCCATACATTTCTATAAGCTTATAATATTTAGTTTTCAGGTACAACATTGTACTTGTGCGGTCAGTGCTATTAGTTAGTATGACTCCGTTATCTTTTTGTGGAGAATCTTGTATGTGCAATGATGTGGCAGGTTTAGTTGTTAATAAGAGTAACAAGTTGTTTTCCACTTACAGATTGGAACTTCTTGAATATTTTTATTGCAAACGTGACGTATTTTTGGATTTCTTGGAACTGGTTTTCATTTGACCAATTCCTTGATGAAAAACTGTCGGACTACCAGCAGAGTATGTACTTTTGTCTCTTATCTATATGAATAATTACATTGCTAAACATCAGATATTCAATATGAGAAAGGGTGATAACATTTAATTTATAGGTGGCATGCTGTTGCTTCATGGACTTGGGACGCTCAAGACGAAACATGTGGCATTTGTAGGATGGCTTTTGATGGTTGTTGTCCTGATTGTAAACTCCCTGGGGATGATTGCCCACTTAGTAAGTCTCTGGTTTTATCTACAAAATGCCTAGACATTTTTTTTCTAATGTTGCAAATATTCTTATGATTTTCTTACTTTGTAACTAAAATTCAAATCTTAAGCTTGTCTTTATAGTAGATGAATGGAGTCAGTAGTCACTGAGTTAAACATCTTGTTGTCATAACAGTTGTGGGTTGAGCATAATTTATTCTTTAGGCTGCATCTCACTTATTTCACGTGCATGCTTCACTAGGGAATAGCAAAAGTCGTACAAGAAATGGTGCATGAGGCAACAAAAATGCTTCGTGTCAATTTTAGGTGCCATGCTCCAGTAGGTGGAATTTATTTCAAAAGTTTTGATCTACGATTTATTCTATAGTGTGTGCCTCAAAATTCTTTACCTGAAGTTCTTATTGTCCCCAACCTTGCATGGAAAAAGAAGACCAAAAAATTGTCATCTCCATTTTTCTTTTAAAAATTTGTTTCACCTCTTGTTGTTTAATTGGACTTGCGTTGGCAAATTTCGAAGAACAATAGAGTCTATAAATTTTGTTTCAAATTTTGACTTGATATTAGTTTTCAAGAGTTTGTGTTAGTTATTACCTCCCAAGGTCAAGGAGTTGAAAGCTACATTCAAGGGATATTAAGTAACCTTCACCGTCAAGGATTAAAAAGCAATTTTGCACATTAACTCTATCAGCAAATTCAGGTTCATGCATGCATAACTAAGGGTACCAACTTCTCATGGTTTCGAATAAATTTGATTCTCTAAATCATCCCAAACCGGCGTTAATTGAGTTATTGGGAGCTTCTGTTTTGAGAAGCTTTCTAAGTACATAAAATTTTGAATTCGATTGTTCGACGGGAATTTTCATTTACCTTTTTGCAAAAGCAATTTCCAAGTTAATTTGAAATTCTACCTACCTTATACTTTATGTGTTTCTATGTAGTATATGTTAGGTATATGTATATGACACTAGCCAAGAATGCAACAGATAGAGAATACTGAATACCAATAGAGAGAGTATAATCTGTAAGCATTTGCGTGCAGCTTTATTTTTCCTTTTGAACTCATCATTCGTAGCTTTGGAGGGTGTGAATTCATATGTTGAAAACTGTTGCTGCATACTAAATTGCTGAGTTCAACGCAACCATTCAATCCTTCATGAGAGATTGAAGCCTGGGCGACTAGTGGCTGAGTCCAAAATCACTAGAGAAGCAGGTTCGTGAGGAGCAAATGTTGTTGATGAGTAGACTGATGGCCTGGAAACTTTTGGGGGAAAGTTTGGCTCATATGTCTTCGGAGGTAACTACAGGATTCTAAGATAGAGTTAGTTTAACCTAGGGTTTACTCTCTTTGTCACATGGTAGATCTTGGTTTTCCTGGACTACTTCCCGTGGTTTTTGTCTTTGGATTTTCCACGAATTACTTGGTGGTGTCTATTGCTTTATCTTTTATCTACTTATTGATTCACTGGACTGATGGTTTTATGTTTTGCTAGGAATCAGATTAAAATTTCAGTAAGTGTTCGACCCATAGGAGAACTTTTTAGCGAAATTTGATGGGGTGTTGATGAAGACAAAAGAAAACTTTACTGGATATTCTTAGATACCTTGTGGCTTAATATTCGGGACGGTGATTTGGCCCCCCTATCTACAAGGAATTTTTGACATCAAATTGCCAAACAACTGTTGATGAAGGGATCTTGGGTGTCATCAGCTTGTTATCATTGGCATACCTTTGATCCATTGAGCAAGAGCCCTTCCACATAGCACTCCTAAATAAAAGGAATTCTGTAAATTGGCTTAAGTCTAAATCAGACTAGTCATTGTTTATATACACAAAAAGGAAAACATCATCCCTTAACATATGGAGTCTATCAAGGCTTAATATATGGGATACATCAAGCCTTGATATATGGAGTACATCAAGCAGTAAAATAGGGAAAACAAATATAGAAACATTAAGCCCCTAAAGTCAGGGAAGAGAAATAAGGAAAGAATCATTTCTGAATCAATGCTGATTTCCAACACTCCCCTTCAAGCTGGAGCAAAAATATCAACTAAGCCCAACTTGGCTATAGACGACTTCAGTAACGATGGCCCCACCGATTTAGTAAACATATCCGCAGCTTACTCGGATGAGGGAACAAAATGTGGAACAATAATGCCTGACCGAGCCTTCTCCCGAATGAAGTGAATATCAACCTTTATATGCTTTGTCCTTTCATGAAGAACATAATCTGAAGCAACCATGATTGTTGATTTATTATCATAGAATAATTTGGAAGATCCTTTGACAGGTATACCCAACTCAGTGAGAATAGAACGAATCCAAAGGAGTTCACATGTACCCTGAGCCATAGCATTGTATTCAGCCTCAGTTGATGATCTAGAGACTACAACTTGCTTCTTACTCTTCCGTGATACAAGATGATTACCATAGAAAGTACAAAAGCCAGATGTCGAACGCCTATCCGTCTTACATCATGCATAATCAGCATCACTGAAGCATGAAATCTCTGACTGATCTCCTGATGAGTAGAATAAACCAAAACCGGGACATGACTTGAGATACCGTAATATATGATAAACTGCATCCAAGTGAGATGTACGAGGTGCATGCATAAACTGACTAACAACGCTTACTGCAAATGTTAAGTCTGACCTAGTATTCATCAAATAGATAAGGCGACCTACTAGACGTTGGTACACACTCGGATCAGGAAGCAACTCCCCTGATTTAATAGAAAGCTTAAGGTTTGGATCCATAGGAGCGGAAGCTGGTCTGCACCCCATCATGCCAGTATCTTGAAGAAGATCCAAAGTGTATTTACGCTGAGAGAGATTCCCATGGCGAGAGCGAGCAACCTCAATGCCAAGGAAGTAGCGAAGGGAGCCCAAATCTTTCACATCAAAGAACCAACCAAGATCTTCTTTCACTTGTGCAATACCTGTGGAATGATCCCCTGTGATAATGATGTCATCAACGTATACTAATAAAATAATACATTGTCCATTTGAACGACGACAACTGAAACATGTGTGGTCAGAGTGACATCTCACAAAGTCCATAGAAATAATAACTTCACTAAATCTGCAAAACCAAGCCCATGGTGATTGTTTCAAACCATAAAGAGATTTATGAAGGCGACACACTTTGCCTGCATACTTCCCCTCAGCCCGAAAAGACGATGGAGGATCCATGTAAATAGTCTCATGCGAATCACCATGAAGGGAGGCATTCTTGACGTCCATCTGATGAAGCGGCTAAGAATGAGAAGCCGCTAGGGATACAAGAAGCCGAACTGTTGTTAATTTAGCCACTGGAGCAAAGGTAGCACCAAAATCTTTCCCTGGGTGTAAATCCTTTAGCTACGAGATGAGCCTTGTACCGATCAACAATACCATCTGCTAAGTACTTCACATTGAAGACCCACTTACACCCCACAGTCTTTTCATCGTTAGGTAATGGAACAAGCTCTCAATTATGCTGTAAGGCATCCATCTCTGCTTTCATGGCAGCAACCCATTTAGGGTCCTGTAGTGCTTCTGATACGGTTCGAGGAATAGTGACTGATCCAACCATCCCTAAAAAGGCCTGATATGAATCTGAAGGCCCTGATAAGAAACATACTGGGCAATAGGATGATTAGTACTACTAGAAAAACCATACCGAGAAGGAGGATTGCGAACACGAGAAAGATAACGAGACTGGGGTATGGAGGCATTAGGAATTGTATGGGTAGGAGAATTACTTGAGTCCGAGGAAGATTCCAGTAGAGGAGGCTGAGAGCGAGGGCGACGAGAATAAACCTGTAAAGGGGGAGGAGGAGACTGCTCCATTGCAGTTGGCTTAAAAATAGGTACAGGTCGAGCCACTGGAGAAGTCTCATTCTCAATAGTATCAGAAAGAGAGTCCTGCACCAAAGATTGAGTACCATAGAAAGGAACATTTTCAAGAAAATGAACATCAAGAGATTGAAACAAGTGTTTCGATATTGGATCATAATAGCGATATCCCTTAGACATACTAGAATACCCCAAAAATATACAACGAATAGCCTTGTCATCTAGCTTAGAACGAATAGGACTTCGATTTTGGACAAAACACGTGCAACCAAAAACCCGAGGCAATAGAGAGAATAAAGTACTCTCGAGCTGAAGTATTTGAAGTGGAGCTTTACCATTGATGACACGACTAGGAGTACGATTGATTAGATAAGTGGCAGTGAGAACAACCATATGCCAAAAAAAATTGGGCACTTGCATTCCCTGTAAGAGACACCGAACCATGGCCATGATGTGACAATTTTTACGTTCCGCCACACCATTTTGTTCAGGTGTATAAGGACAATTTAGTTATTGTGAGATGCCATTTTGATTAAGCTAAGAGCGGAAATCATTTGAAAGATACTCACGCCCATTATCTTATCGAATATTTCGCACTATAGTGTTGTATTGAGTTTTTATCATTTACAAGAATTGAGAAAACAAAATAAACATTTCAGATTTCTTTTTAAGTAAATAAACCCACGTACATTGATAAGTGCCAAATATTATATATTTAAACCCCTTAATTTACATCTTTTAGTTCTATAGTGATATCTTTTATTCAAGTTTTATGATATTTTTGTGTTTATCTTATTTTCTAGGTCTTCATGAAGAATTCAATCAATTCCATGCAAATTGGGTCATCAACTATGCATGAAATATATTCATCCTGACCACCCTTTAGTTAAATGCCTATAAATAATTCTGTGTTTTGATTCTGGAAATGGCATTGGTACCATTGGAAAGGTAATTCAGAGACCTTCAATTTGAGCACAAGAATGACCTTATTTCGATTTGAAATGAAGGCGTTATGGCAGCTGCAAGTCAGGTTCAAAACTGCAGAATTGTGCAGAATTCAATGCGGGTTCGGGTTTACCAAAGGGTGATGCGAATTTTACATCTTCTTGAAGATTTACCACATTCATTGGATTATGATTTTACAAGAGTAAATCTGATCCATGTCAAGAAACAAAGGCACATGGAAGAAACAAAGGCACATGTGAAAAGAAGACAATGGGGTGGAAAGTAATGAATATTCAAACAAAAAGAAATCCAATTTCTCTTTTCTAGTTGTCATTTGATTCCATATTTTCCCTATAAATAGAGGTAGTCTTTCATTTGTAAGAGGAGGAATAGGAGTGAAGAGAAACATAGGGTGTGTTTGGAAACCAGTGTTTTCGTTTTCGTTTTTTATCTCTTGAGAACAAAAAAATTTCTTGTTCTTGTCCTAAGGGTAATCCGGAAACAAAAACATGTTTGGTTGGAAATTTTGTCTAAAAAATTTTCAGGAACAAAATTTTTTATTTTTATTTTTTGGAGGTTAGGGTTTGGAGGTTAAAGATGGAGGTTATGGTTTGGAGGTTAAAGATGGAGGTTATGGTTTGGAGGTTAAAGATGGAGGTTATGGTTTGGAGGTTGAAGATGAAGGTTAGGGAATCTGCAACAATTAAAAAAAAAATTTGGCTGAGAACAAATAGTGCCGAAAATAAAAAAAACACCATTTTGGTGTTCTCAAAATTTGAACTAAGGGTGAGAAAACGTTTTTTTACTGTTTACGAAAACAAAAACCATCAAAGGCTCCCCAAACGCGTTTTTGTTCCCGAAAAACAGTGGAAAAAACAAGAACAAAAACGGAAACACCCCTATCCAAACGTACCCATAGTGATTTATATATTTGTAATGGAAGAGTAATTCTCTAGCTAAGGCTAGGGAATGAATTTAAAATGAAGAACCAAGTGTTTGCATATCCAAGTATTTAATGCTTCAAGGTTAGTATTATTGATAATATATGAATCTAATAATTTTTATTCAATGATTCTTTGCCTCTTTATGCCATGTATATTGAGTTCTTTGAATCAATAAATACACTTAGGTAATTACATCTAAGATTCATTATGCCATACAATGATATAAGTAATGCTCAACCCACTTTATGTGGTGTTCTTGATTTCTTATGATCTTACATAGGTATAATGAATACTTTGAATGTAATTACATATTTATAGTTCACAATTCTTATGATTCATATACAATTAATAATACTACTTATTTAATGGGATTTACTAGATCATTAGTATGTTTATTATTATTGCTAATATAGGCATGATTTGTAGAGTTGCTTCATTAGCGACCACTTTCTTGCCATAGCATTTATAATGAATATATAATGATTCTATTAGTTAACTTATATAATTCATTTAGTATGTTAATTATTTATTGCTTATAGGCATGATTTGGAGAGTTGCGTTGTTAGTATGGATTATCCTACCAAGCGACCCCTTTCTTGTCATGCAAATATAATTAACATATGATGATTGTATTGGTTAATTTTTATTACTTATTTGGATATGTGGTACACTTGGTTTCGACATTGTAAAGGAAATCCCAATGCCTTAGTATTTAATTTAATTCAAGAAAACAACCAAAATCAATCAATCAAATCAATTCAAGGACAAAAATAAAATTCATTTTTCATACATCTTTCCGACTCTCCCTGAGGTTCGACACTTGGACTCACCAAGACTATATTATAACTTGACTACCTATACTTGGGTATTGTAACGTGGAACACATTTCTAGACACGTCATACATCTGGAGTAATCATCAATGAATGTCACATAATAACGATGTCCTGAGAAAGATGTAACAGGGGAAGGGCCCCACACATCAGATTGAATTAAATCAAAGGCATTAGTAACACGATGCATTCGAGGAACATAACTAGATCTTGTATGTTTGGAAAGTTCACACACCACACAATGAAATTTTTGAGTCTTACAAGCTTTTATTAATGAAGGAAAAAACAAACACAGATATTGAAAATTAACATGCCCTAACGGGCATGCCATAATTGTAACGTGTCTAAAGAGAAAACATGAGAGCTTGAATTTGGTAAAACAGATGCTTGAAGACCAGAAGACTGTGACTGAAAACGAGCCGAATCTCCAAAGTAATACAACGCATCGCGCTCATACCCCTTGCCAAAAATCCTCTTCGAAGTCGGGTCCTGTAATAAAAAGCGATTAGGGAATAATATAACTGCAAAATTAAGAGTTTGAGTAAGATGACTCACAGAAATAAGATTGAAAACAAGATTAGGAACATGGAGAACAGAAGTTAAGGTAATATTAGGAGACAAACACGCATCACCCTTACTACAGATGGGAATGGATGAACCATCGGTAAGGCAAACAAAGTGTTGAATAGGAATAAGAGGGGATGAAAAAACTGATAACTCACCAGTCATATGATCACTTGCCCCCGAATCCAACACCCAAGTGGGGTTCTCAGTCCTAACATGAAAGGCAGTAGGAGTACCTGTAGCAGTCATCGCAGCAGTAGATGTAGTTGCACCTGCCTTAGTGGCATATTGAAGAGACCCAAGTTGGTCTTGAAGCTTGCTAATCTGAGACTGAAGCTGACTGAAATCAGATAACGCAGTAGGAGGCCTAGTAGCATCAGCAATAACAGTTGTGTGAAGAACCAGAGATCCGATTTCGAGTGAATTTCTATTTCAACTCAGGATGCAGTTTGAAACAACGAGCTTTGGTATGTCCTGATTCCTTACAATGATGTCAAATAATCTTACCCCCGGTAGAGCGAGCACCTGAATTAGCAGCAAAGGCCATCTGATCAACCACGTGAGTAGGCTCAGATGTAGGAAAAAAGGTAGGTTGAATCAAGCGACGTTGACGCTCATCTCCGTCAATAGTAGAAAAAGCCTCAAACAAGGATGGCATAGGAGATGTGTTGATAATCTGTGTTCTAAGGGATTCAAACTCTGATCGTAACCCCATTAAGAACTGATATGTATGGTGACAATCATGGCGTTTTGCCACAATTGACGTCGTCTTTGTTGGAAATTCGCTCAAAGGCTCATACTGAGCTAATTCCTACCACCTGGACTGTAAATACCCAAAGTAATCTGCCACGAACAATCCCAAAGTGTCTTGGGTACACATGCCGACACACTAATAGTGATCCATTGTTTTACCAATTGTCAATAATTAAGAACCCTTACATAATTGTATTCCCAGGACCCAGTCTCTATTTCACTTATGGTCAATTATTGGACACTTGCAGTCAAAAGTCTCATCTCGATAAATTACTACTTCACAAATGGGACGCAAAGAGAGAAATATGAAAAGGACACTTCCATTTCCTTAGCAACTCTTCCTCTGATCTGGAAACACCTAGCTTAACTTTCAGTACATTCAGAGGTAATGCTGTATATATCTGACCCTCCCCAGCCCCGCAATGTCAGTCTACTGGGCTAGCCCTTTGTCGGTTTTCACACATGTATCCGACCTTTTTTCAGTTCTTGATTATTCAAACTCTAGTAGAAGTGTGCCATTTGAGCACAAGTGTAAGTGTAAGTGTAAGTTATAAGTTTGAAAGGTTGGTTGAATTTAAGAAAAATGTGATTGAACTTTGAGCTTCAAGGTTAAGCAACTTAAAGGGTTTTGAAGTTAATATTTCAGTAAGGGTAGCCAAACTTTGAGCTTCTTCTTGTTGAAGATTACTTGTAGACAAATACGTAATCTTCCTGGAAAGAAAAAGAACAGGCTCTAATTTAGATGTGCACATTATTTTTGTGGAAGCTACCTTTGATAGTGTCATCCAGGTCAACAGTTTACATTGGATAAGTTGGTAAGAACTTCATTGTGGTATCCAATCTAGCTTTGTGATTTCCCCCCCTTGTATATCTTAATCTCAAAAACTGTAAAAATAAACACCTTTAATAACTGTAGGGACATACCCTGGGTGAGCGCGTAGCAAGGTACATGTATAATGAGGAATCAATTAGAAGTCTTTGAGCATCCCATAAAATTTGAATTCAGTGATTGTGAATGGGGTTTGTTAGATGAAAACAGGATTTGTCTATTCAATTACTTGCAGGGTATTATTTCTATTTTCCGGTGCTGCAATGTATTTTGGCTCACCATTGATGTCCATAACGACCATTCCATTAGTAAGTTAAGAAAAGAAAAAAAGGTGACTGTTTAGTTGTATGATTTGAGTATCTCTCTCGATCACACTTGTATACTTAACTTTCGTTCGGCATGTGCAACAATCATGAGGTGGGCTCTGTATTACCTGTAAACCCCAAGAAATGCCATATAATAAAGCAAAATCTTTTCTTTCAAGAACATAGTTTTCTCTCTCTTTTCAAAGGCATTTTGCTACAGGAGGCTGTCTGTCTTTCTATTCTTTTGTGGAAACAATATATCCTACGTATAAAATATGTTCTAACTTGATAGATTTGGTGCAGATTCAGTAATTAAATATCTTTTATTTCGCTGCAGTCTGGGGTGCGTGCAATCATGCGTTTCATCTTCATTGCATCTTGAAATGGGTGAATTCACAGACAACTCAAGCACATTGCCCTATGTGCCGTAGAGAATGGCAGTTCAAAGAATGAATCAAATTGTACGAGTTTCTTATATCCCAGCCACCCCTCCCCCATTATGTTTGAATGCATCATTTAGATGTAAAATAGATTTTGTTGTCTTTACAAGTTACATTTTCTTATGGTTCGTTCCTAGTCTTTCTATGCAAACAACTATTAATTATTTGCCAGACTGCAATGAAGGTTTAGCTAGTGCCCTTAAAGTTGAGTGCACTCTTTTCGTACCATCTTTTGGAAAGCAAACATATTTTGCTGGAACATGTTCTGTACCATGTCAATGTAGAAGAAAGAATAGTATACAGATACAAGATGGAAATTGTAGCCAGTACCAGAAGGAAATTTACTTGAAAGTTTTCTCCCTTCCTGTTTGAAACGCTTACGTACTTTTTGCTCCTATGGGAACTTGAACCCTTAGCCCTCCATTTCTAGTTGACAGTTATTCATCTAGCGTAGTTTCACATCCCAGCTAAGAGTGGGTTTGGCACAAAGTGAATCAGGCCATGCAATAAAAAGAACACTATTCATATCTCAGATGTTTGTTTATTTTAGAGGGCCGATGTTCACTGAAACTTGTTGCACATTTGTTGTTGATTTTTAGGCAGTTGTAACTTGTAACACTTGGATCTGTGCAATACTAAACTGGGATTTTGCTGCTAAAACTTATAATCCTCTTGCCATGGATGGCGGTTCCTTTCAGTGGCTCTGTTTTCGCCATAGTGTTTTCCATGATGGGTGGATTCTTGGTGAAACATTTAAAAATATTAGTTTTTAAGCTGCTATCATGCCTGCTTCTACGTTTATTCTTTGTGCCTGACAAAATTTTCTGGTCATATTGTTGGATATTGACATAGATTGTCCAGTTTTTATATTGAATCGACAGTTGTGGACTTGACGAATTGTCTAATTTACCTTCTTGGATCATCTGTTTGGAGTTTGTTTGTGTTTTCTATTGTTGTAGATGGTTGCTTCCATTGAGTTTCATGACTTAATGGTATTTGGTGTACTATGTTTCTTCATCAATGCCTTGATGCTTTTGAGTTCTAGCCTACCTTGCTCTGGAAATTTTCTACCTACTTATTTAGGGTACATGTTCAAGTTCATTACTTGGTATCTACATTGGTTTGCATTTTTTCCATAAGGTAGTGTATTTAGTTGTGTATGAAGCTCTTACATGAGTTTATATTTTGCCATAGGGTAGCCTATATAAGTATTACTTTATAGGATATAAGAGTGTGTGTGTGTGTGTGTGTGTGTGTGTGTAAATTAAAGGGTTTTGGTTTCATCTCTCACTCCACTATGGATTATTTATGAGACAGGGTTTTCTTTGTATTGTCAAAGAAGATGAGGTGTGGGGTCTCTTCTGGGCCATAATTTTCAGCTACTTATTCTATCATCATCTGCTCCTAAAGAAGAACAGAGACAACCACAAGGAGGCTATGCTACAAATCGTTACTATCCAGCAACACGAGATTATTGTCTTCAATTGTTTTTGTTTAGTATTGCTGACTTGGTGGTAGGGGTGTGCAAATATACTGTGAATCCCCAATCCGATCCGGACATATTGGATCGGTTTCATAATGAATTGGATTGGATATGGTTCGAAAAACATTGAATCCGGTATTTTATTTATGAATCGGTTCTGATTTTGATTTTTAATAATCCGGTTAATCCGGTCTAATCTGTTACCGTTCATATATATTTTAATATATTTATATTAATTATATATCAATTATATATTATTTTAAACTAAACAATAATATCGTATGTCAATAATATATTATTTTAAACTAAATTATAATATCTCATTTTATACTAAATAATTATCTATCTATATTACTTGTAAAAGAATGAGTCATTTTTAATATTTATCACTTTTTGAAATAGCAAAACATTTATAACTAAGGTGTATTATGATTTAAAATGTAAATGCTTCTTATTATTCTAATGCATTTATCAACATGTAAAATACAAAAAGAATTATAGCCAACCATAAAATTTTAAGCATTTTTTTAATATATGTATATATTTTTCTTATTTTATTAAACCATAAAAGCATATAATAAAATATTTTGCCATTTTTATTTAGGAATTAGTGATTTGTAAGTTGCTTAAATTTGTCATTTCAAAACAAATATATTGATGACATATTACTATTACTTTAAAGATTAATGACCTTTCATATTTTTTTAACCGAGGTTTGATGTTTTTGGTATATTGTGTTAGGTGTTAGGTGTTTTACTTATATCCTAAGATATTAGTGCTTATTCGATTTATGAATTATGTAACTAATTAAAGGTTTTAATTTTTTTTATTCAGCTTTAATTGCATTATAAATAGCTTTCTAAAAAAGATGTTACCGAATAGAAATGAGTACAAGTAACATGTAAAATATATATATATATATATATATATATAATCATAATGTGTATCACAATTTTTTCTTACAACTTTATTGATATTATGTATTTATTATCATGTTACATAAATATATATAAAAAAATTGTAATCATAGTGTATCTCATATTTTTTTTACAAAAAAATAATTCACACCATTTAGAACTAATATTCACAATTTAGTATTACTAATGTAATTTCATGTTTGAATCCACGAAACTGATTCGAACCAATCTAGCTCATCACGGTTCGGTTTGGTTTCATTGGACCGACGAATTGGATTAGTTTCAGAAATTGTAAATTCAGTAGTAGTGGATCGGTTCTAAATTATTTTCATTCTGGTTTAATCTGATCCGTGCACTCCCCTACTTGGTGGGTATCTTTTAGGGCTACACAAAAATAGCGATGTAAGAACTGAACCGTACGAAATCGGTACTTTGGTTTTGGTTCCTGCAACGTCCGGTATTTTTCCTTTTCCTATTTTATTAATTTTTTTGGTGTTATTATTTGTTTTCTATGTGTTTATATTTTCGTGACTTGTTTTTTTCGGTTTAATTATTTTTTGAATTTTGGTGGGCCCGAGACATACCTGGTAGACTCGGTGGTCGGATTTAGTACCCGAAATGATTTATTTTATTTGTGAGTGTCATGGTATATCACTAGGAACATGTGTTTGTGTATTGAAATTAAATTCGGAATTTATAAGCAAAAGGAGCAAAAATATAATTTCACAAGTTGGGAGTTTAATGGAGAAATATGTAAAAATTTGCGAGGGCCCGTTTGGGAACTTGGTTTTGGTCTTGGTTTTGGTATTGGTCTTGTGATTTTGGTTTTGGTGGTCTTGGGTGGTTTTAGGTAAATCTAAAACCTATATATAATGTTTGGTAAGGAGTTGGTCTTGGTCTTGGTCTTGGTATAATTATATATATATACTAATATGTATTAAAAATATATAAATATGAAAAATATATATATAAAATTGGAAAAAAATATTAAAATGAAAATATATATATAATTAAAAAATATTTAAAATTCCCGAAAACATTTGACATTTTTTTTTTATTCCAAAAAATATATATATAATCAAAAAAAAAAAATTTAAATGTGAAAATTATATATAAAATTCAAATAATATATCTTAAATTCGAAAAAATATATATAATTCAAAAAATATATAAAATTCTGAATAATTTTATTATATACTGAAAAAAATTAAAAATTTAGAAAAAAAAGGATATAAAATGGGGAAAAATAATTTTTTCCGAAAAAATAATTTTTTTTCAGGAAAAATAATTTTATTCCCAAAAAATAATTTTTTTCCAAATATTATATATTATTTTTTTCAAAATAATTCATATTTTCGGCCATATATATATAGAGAGAGAAAAAAAAAAGTCAAAATTGGTAGGCCAAACCATGGTTTTAGTGGTTGGTTTTAAAAAGCCCAAAACCAAGTCCAAAACCCACCAACCAAATATGATTTGGTCTTGAAATCAAAGACCAAAACCAAAACCAAACCTAAAACCACATATCCAAACAGGCCCCAAGTGTTATATCTATATAGGTACAGGGGTAAAATGGTCATTTGGTAGGTGATGGCAAGGTTGTAAATATGTAGAGATTAGAGGGTAACTTAGGAAAGTGCAAAGTAGTGAAAGACTTAAAAGTCCTTCCTCTAACCTTCTCAACCACATCATTTGAGGTCATATTAGTCATTTTTAGGGTGAGAATTGGCAAGACTTTCTAGACGCCCTAAAGTCTTCTCTTGTGTGCAATCCTAACCATCCATTCTCATTTAATCCAATTTCAACCTTCCATAGTGGAGGACCCCCCATTTTCATTTGGCCCATCCTTCTAATACCAAAGTTTTTCCTTGGATTACTAGCTATCATTTGAAATCATTTTGTGTAAGTGATTTCATTGGATTTGATTTATCCCAATTCTCAAATTTTATTATTTATTTTTTTTCAATTTCATTTCTAATTCCTTGAAATTGAGTTAATTGGTTATTGATTATTGCTTTGGGCTCTAAGGAGAGGATTTCTACTGATTGAATTAGCTTGGTTTGGGCTTGGGAAAAAACTAGGATTTTCTTTCTATTGGCTTTGAGGTAGGGGAAGACTAACCCTCTTTTAACCGGTTTCGTGGGTGTGTGCGTCTTTAGATATATATGTATATGTGCAAATTTGATTTGTCTTGCCTAAATCCCAATTTATGTGAATATATTGATTATATGCTCAATTTCCTTATTGTAGAAATTGACTTCATTAAATTGCTAGTATGTTGTTGAGTTGTAGAAAAATATGATTTAGTACTAGTATTGAACATAGCTCCATTGACTTGATTCTATGGCATGATATTAGTTTTGCATGCTATGGATATTAACGTTATAATATTTCATTTCATGATTTGCATCCATCATTATGGGTGGGTCTTTCGGATAGTCATAACAACTGGCCAGACGATGTCATCGCTACCAGTGAACTAGTAATCCGAAAAGCAGAGGAGTCATGGGGTACTTTGGTCCGAACACGGTTTCTCTTGTGCGGATGTACCACCCGTGGTTGCTATGACTTATGGCGACACATATATCCGATTTCGGGATTTTCGTAGACATTTGCATGCATCTTGACATTTACCACTTATTATATCTCGTTGTTTCGTTATTGATGTCGCTACTTGTTAATTGTTTAAGTTGCACTTATTGGGGTTTAGTGGAATACTTTGGGATCCCGGATTAGCGTAAAATTCATGTAGGACAACGAACCGACCTAGGGTAGTTGCATGCATCATTGGGACGGGTTAGCACCACTCGTACGATCGGGGACAAAACAGGTGACGCTTTCCCTACTAAGCTTGTGTAGCTCACCCCTTTCTTTAACGTTTTTCAAGTGATGATCCCGCCATGGGCGGTATTTAGCTTGGTTGATGACATTAGAAGCTCGACTCGTTTTCTTTTGCTCTTTTGGTTATTAGATTTGGTGCCTTTGCATGTACTTATTCTTTTGTGGCTAGCATGTTATCCTTTTGACGGTTTACGTGTATTCTCTTTTGGAGTGCAAGGTGCGGGGGACGTTTATTCATGTGAGCATTTGTGCAAGGTTGATGATGATGTATGTGTACATATGGTTACTCTTGTTAAAGTGGCGCCAAGGGTGCGCAACCATGCGTTTTTGTGTATAATTTGATACTTTTGAAAATGTATCCATATAAGTATGTATGTGGACTTATGTATCTTTCTAATTATGGTTATAGCTTTCCAACTTAAAAATTGTACCGGGTGCATTCGGATTCGACTTTAGTCCATTTGTACTACTTTATTGTTCTTTCGTTTTATAGTCGTTATTTCGGTTTCCTTTCACTTTGTTCATTAATGGCTTTAAGGTATTACGAAATGTATATTCGATGTATAACATTGAAGCAAGGTTGTTCCGAACCATCTTGACGTTTTTTTCGGCAAAACAGGGTTTCAATCAAATGAGGGCACACTGGTCCTGGGTGCTCGAGTGCCCAGGAGGGGCTCACTCGAGCCCAGACCACACTGGTCTGGGGTGCGCGTGAGCCCCTTTTGCCAGTTTTGTTTCTGCTTCGTTCGGTATGTTCCGTTTTCAACTATTTTCGCTTTCTTAACCTATTCCACACATTTTAATGGCATCTAAATTGATTTAAATTCATTGAATGAGTTTGAATCTTGATGTGATTTAACTTATGTTCTTATTCCATTTTCGGTTTCCATAGGCGGTTTATAGCCTCGGGTTTTGTTTCTTTCCATTTCTCTCATCACCCCGACGTTCCGGGCTTCGATTTCGAAGTCCTAAAATATCGGGGCATGATAACGTGGTATCAGAGCTTCAGTTCTTTAACATAAGGGATGATAGACGAGAGTCCTTTCGCTTTTCATTGCTTGTTCTTTCATGTTACGCGTTTTATGTGGTGTACGTTCCTCGTGTGAGTCGGCATGATACTTGTACTCTTATAAAGTGTTCTTGAATTGTCCATGACCTAATCCTTCTCTTGTTTATCATATAGTATACCATGCCATGTTGAGGACAACTATGTGTCGCGGGGTGTGAACCGACACT
Organism: Cornus suecica; assembly: GCA_963922005.1. NCBI lineage: Eukaryota > Viridiplantae > Streptophyta > Magnoliopsida > Cornales > Cornaceae > Cornus > Cornus suecica. The sequence continues at coordinate 26,781,493 of OY998246.1, read as the reverse complement.
CCTTGATATTGAGGGGCAAACACCTACACCTTATGAGGAGGGTGACCATGAGGCGGTGCCCTCGGTTGTCAAGGAGAACGTCATGGCACCTCCTGATGTTGAGAAGCGTGCACCGACGGCTTTAACACTTGATAGTAAGCAACTTATCCATGCCTTAGATACCGCTATCGCACAAGCAACACAAAATGTTCAAGCAGAGGACTCGGGGTTGAGAGCTAAGAAGGCTCTTCGGGAGTTCACGCGGCTTAATGTGTCAATGTTCTCCGGTGAGCTAGATCCATTAGCAACCGACGATTGGATGGAGAGGCTTGTCAAAGGTTTTGATGTGTTGAAGATAGTGGAGGACGAATTGAGAATATTGATATCCTTGTATCATTTTATAGGGAACCGCCGAGATATGGTGGAAGTCACTCACACATACTGGGGATGTTAAAACATTAACATGGGCGACTTTTTAAGAGCTCTTTACGGAGCGTTTCTTTCCTCTCACCTCACAATTAGAGATAAGAGATCGGTTCACAAATCTTCAGTAGGATAAGATGTCAGTGACGAAGTATGAGAACGAGTTCACAAACCTTTCTCGTTTTGCTCTGGAATTGGTGGCGACCGAGTTCTTCAAGGTGCGCAAGATCGTTCGGGGTTTGAGACCTAACCTTAAGTCAAGGATTTCACTTCTTGAGTTGTCAACCAATAGGGATGCTGTTACAAAGGCAATGATGGCGAATGAGGACATTAAAGACAATCAGCGTATCTGTGAAACAAAGAACATGGTGTTAGCCGAGTTTTCATTGGCTAGTGGCAATAAGAAGCGGCAAAGGGAGAGTACGACTGTTCTGATGAATTGACTTTGTTTGGTTCCGATTTCCAAAAAGCATACCCATTTTACTTTAGTTTGGTTTTAATTTCTAACTGTTCGGAACCGAACGAACTGAACAGAATCGATTATATATATGTTAATATATGACTCACCTACACAAATAAATTTTATTTAGAGTAAAATGTGAAACCCCATAAACTATTGGCCTTTTGCAACTAACATCCCTGGACTACAAATAACCCCCTTAAACTATCAACTTGTTGTAATTAACCCATATTTTATTATAAAAGACTATTTTATCCTTCTTCTTAAATTTATCTATTATTTTAATATACCAATATTCATTTCTCTTATTTAAGATATTAATAATACCATTCATCTTAATTGTATTAAAGTAAATATATTTTAAAAATAAAAAAAATAATAATATCTTGTAACTATTTTTGTAAATAATTAATTTGTTATTAATATTCAGTTTGATTTAACTAATAAAATTATCTTAAGTTTAAACTTTTTTATAATAAAATAAAATTTTATTTTCATAAAATTACTCCATAAAGACCTTAAAATTACTTAAATAATAGACACATTTGTTTCTCATGTTATATTCATAAAGTGTATTAATTAATGACTTAATAATTTAAAACCATTTTTTACTAGATTTATATTTAAAAAACTTAAAAACTTGTTTTAATTAATTAATTTTAAAAATTATGTGTATGTTTATGAATATTTGAATGGAGAATATGCTATCAATTTTTATAATTTATATTAATAAGAAATGCATTAAGCATAATTTAATAATAAAAAAGGCATTTTGGTCATTTATGGGGGGGGGGGGGGGGGGGGGGGGGGGGGAATTCAAGACAAAGGGGCATTTTGCAACAAATTCATATAATTTAGGTGGTTTGTTGCACTTTTTATAGTTCAGCGGGGTTACTTGCAATTATGACCATAGTTCAGGGAAGTTTATTGCATTTTAACCTTGTATTTAATAAAATTCTAAGTTCACAAAAGTTTATAACACCAATTAAATATGCATTAATATCTTAAATAAAATTATAAATTCACCCTAATAGTGTATAGCATTCAACGAAAATACTACATACATATACATAAAAATTAAATATTTTATCCCCTCTCTCATCTCTCACATTCACTCTCTGCGCCGACTACCATCTCTTCAGTCACCACCGACTTGGGTGTCTTCTACAAAATATTCGTTTCTCTTTATATTATTTTCTTTATTATTAGATAATTATTGTCCTGAGATGTAATATCGAAATTCATCATTGCTTTTGAAAGAAGATTCATTACTTATTAATTTTTTTTTTAATTTGATCGTGCTTCATAACTCTTTTGATGTTGAATTAATATGATACAAATTTGATTTTGGTTATCAATAGTGTAATTTTTGGTATAAGAAATTTTTTCTGTTAGTTTGGAAATTGGAAGGACTATTTTGAAAAAATTATCTTCATATATGTAATATTTATTTTGAAAGAATAGATTTAAGAAATCATAGTTCTCAATCAAACCGAATCAATCTTTTATGATGTAGTTTGATTTGATTTGGTTCATTCACTAACAATTCAAGTTCTCATTTCGATGTTTAAGGAACTATTAAAAATAATTTAGTTCTGAATTTATAAAAAATGGTATCAAACCGGACCGTGCAACCCCTAGTTCCAATAGTAAAGTCCGAAAATATAATACTTGAACATTAAGCACCAACATAAGCACAGTATTCAAAGACTCACACAGATTACAATTAATTAGTAGGAAAGCATATGATTAGCACTTTATGGTCATAGTTTATGTGTGGGTCCAAGTGGGTGGACCATGCATTATGGGCTATGGTTTTGAATTTAATTTAATCACATTCACATTCAAAAAATTTCAAATTAAAGCACATTCTTATGATATCTTCTTCACTGGGACCATCCACTGAACACTGTCTCCAGAAAATTCAAACATACACTATGTTCTGTTCAAATTATTATTAAATGCTTGTGTCCTTGGACTTTGAATAACTTAAGACTTAAGTTTGTATTTTGTACTATCTCCAATAGTATATTCCAAGATTCTGAAAAATAAAATTAGAAAATACATGTGTATGTAATGTAATTTATGGGGCCACAAAATTCTTTTGCTACCTCACTTTCGGACCGTTGGAGGAGAAAAATAAAATTTTGGATTAGAATTATTTACAGTGACACCCCTGAGATTTACATAAATTACAGCTAGATATAATTTAAGTATTTTGTAAACGATTAATCCCCTAAAATTTCAAAAAGTTGACAAAAAATCCCCTAGTGACTTTTAGGCTCATGAATTACCATTTTTGCTCTTGATAAATTACTCAATTTATTGATAACATATTTTATATTTAAGATGACTGTAATGCCCTCTACTTAAAAACCAACTTCATTTTTATTTTAGACACTTTTTTGTAGAGAGAAATTTTATTTGTAAATTAAATTCATATATCTATATATATTGTTATTATTAAATTAAAATTTAAATATACATGTTACACTATACTATTAATAATGATAAGTGTTAAGTGTTTAGTTAAATCTCAAAGCACTCTACATGTAAGACTAAGGGCCTGTTTACTAACTGTTTCTGCTTTTTGTTTCCTGTTTCTGTTTCCTGAAATTTGACAATAATATGAAAAACACGTTTTTTAATTTGTTTTTGTTTTTTGAGTTAAGAAAATGTTTCCTCTCATTACAAAGGAAAGAGAAAGCAAAAAAAAAGGTGTTTTCTCTTTTTGTTTCCTCAAACTCACCATAATCATCAATAATAAAAAGAATAAGAAATATTAAATCAATAATAAATAATAAATAAATAAAATAATAAATAAAAATTACATAAAATATTATTTAAATTAAAAATAAATAAATAAATATAATAAGAAATAAAATAAAATGAATAGAAAATTAATAAAAAATAATATATTAATAAACAAAATAAAACAACTAAAATAAATAATATATAACTAAAATGATTAAAAAAATAAAAAATGATTAAAAATACAATTAATAAAAAATAATAAAATAAAAATTGATAAAACAATATTATTCATAAATTAAATAAAATAAAACTAATAATGAATAAAATTGAATAAATAAATAAATAAAATTAATTAATTAATTAAATAAATAAAATTTAATTAATTAAATAAATAAATTTAATTAAATAAATAAATATAATTAATTAATTAAATAAAATTAATTAATTAATTAATTAAATGATAAATAAATAAAATAAAATAAAATTTGGAAAAGGTAGCTTAATATTTTTTTCAAAATAGTTTTAATGTTTGTTTTTGAAAAATTAGTAAACATAAATTTAGTTTTTGTTTCTTCTACATGCAACAGAATCTGATTCTGCTTTTTCAGGAATTAGAAACAGAAAGCAGAAATAGTTAGTAAACAGACCCTTAGAGTCTGTTTACTAACTATTTATGCTTCATGTTTCCTGTTTCTGTTTCCTGAAATTTGAAAATAATCTGAAAAACACGTTTTTTAATTTGTTTCTGTTTTTTGAGTTGAGAAAACGTTTCCTCTCATTACAAAGAAAACAGGAAGCAAAAAAAAAGGTGCTTCCTCTTTTTGTTTCCTCCAACACACCCTAATCATCAATAATAAAAAGAATAAGAAATATTAAATCAATAACAAATAAATAAAATGAAAAAATAATAATTACATAAAATATTATTTAAATAAAATAAAATAAATAAATATAATAAGAAATAAAATAAAATGAATAGATAATTAATAAAAAATAATATATTAATAAATAAAAATAAGTAAAATAAATAATAATAAAAAATAACTAAAATGAATAAAAATACAATTAATAAAAAATATAATAAATAAAATAAAATAAATATAATTAATTAATTAATTAATTGAATGATAAATATTTCAGAAGAGCAAACTCAAGAAATGAATGCAATGCGTGAGGCAATTGCAAACGAGCTGTGGATAGACCTGTCAATGGATCGGATTCAGATCGGATCAGTTAAATCCAAATCCAATTTATTAAGAAATCGGATTATCGGATTTTATTTTCAATCCATATCCGGTTAATATCGGATTCGGATAATAATCGGATTATTAACAGGTCTATTGATAAAGATAACAAAAACTCCTGATCCGCAATCCAAATCTGATAATTCGACGGATTTTCACTTAGTTAATTCATATTCGAATTTCTTTATTATAGAATATCTTATCCGAATATCTAATTAAAAAAATACAAAAATCAATAAATACTGGAACACTAAAATTATTCACAATTTTAATAATTATATTTATGATCAATCATTATTAATAAATAATAAAATAATTAACAACTAACATTTATATACATGTACAATATTAAATATATACACATAAAAATATCAAATATATTTATATATATATATATATATTTTATATAAATGTATTTATGAAAATATTAGTAAACATAATTTTGTTTTTCGTTTTTGTTTTTGAAAAATTAGTAAACATAAATTTAGTTTTTGTTTCTCGGATAAATTACACTTTCACCCCTATTGATTGAACAAATTTCAATTTCTCCCCTCTAGTTTGGACAATTACACTTTCATCCCCTATAGTTTAGTTTTTCGTAACACTTTCTCCCCTCCACCGGCCTTCAGGTGTAGTCAACGCCGGTCAAAGCTAATTTGATGGGTGAAATGACTACACTACCCTCTAGCTACTGAAAATACTATTTTAGCCCTTAATTTTGTAGACAAAATTGCCCTTGTATTAATATATACCTATACCCATACCCATATATGCAAACCAATTTCTTCCTCCTCCATAGCCGTCCTCCTTCGTCCTCCTCCATTTCCAAGCTTTGGCATCCTCCATTGTTACAGGTGAAGCTCATCAACAAGCTTTAGGATGATGGTGAAGATTTGGCCGTGAAATTGAGAGGAAACAGAGATCGGGTTGGATTCAAGACTCATACGAACATGAGTCTCTCTCTCTCTCCCTCTCTCTCTGTTGTGTGGTGTTGTAAGTGATGAAGTGGGTGTTCAACACTCATATTAGGTTAGGTTAGAGTTAGGTTGACTAGAGTTTGGAGTGAGTTAGGTTAGTAAATGTCAAAACTGTAATTGTAAATATCATAATTTTTTTTAATAAATATTGATATATAATATAATGGGTATTTAGGTAATTTCATGTTTTCAGTTGCCGGAAAAGACTTGGAAGGGGTAAAAGTGTAATTGTCCAAACTAGAGGGAGGAAGTTGGCATTTGTCCAATCAATAGGGGGTGAAAGTGTAATTTACCCTTGTTTCTCCAACAAAAAACAAAATCTAATTCTGTTTTTTCAGGAATTAGAAACAGAAAGCAGAAACAGTTAGTAAAGAGAGCCTAACTTTAATCAATAATATTTTTTTTATGTAACTAATTTTTTTTTTTACTATTTTAATTTTTATAGTAAGTGCATGCTTATTAACTGGTTAAAAAAAATTGTAAGTGCTATCAATGTGTATTTGCATACATCTAGAAAAAATATTATTTTTTATTATTTTATTTTTGGATAATACACTTTACTTGTAGTTTTTTTTTTAGTATATTAATTTTTATAGTAAGTGCATTCTTATTAAACGAATGAAAAAAATTATTAATTACATAAAATAAAAATACTATTGATTAAAGTTAGTTTAGCATACTGAGTGTTTCGAGATTTAACTGGACACTTAACATTATTAATAGTATAGTGTAACATATGCACATTTAAATTTTAATTTATTTGAGTTAGTTTCAATTTAATAATATATATATGTATATAGATATATGAATTTAGTTCACAAAATTTTTTTATCTTAAAAAAATATATCTAAAATAAAAAATTTTGATTTTTACAGTCACTATCAAATGTAAAAAAAATGGGACATTACAATCATCTCAAATATAAAATATGTTATCAACTAATTAAGTTATTTATCAAGGGCAAAAATGATAATTCATGGGCCTAAAAGTCACCAGGGGTTGTTTGTTAACTTTTTGAAACCTCATAAGGTTAATTGTTCGCAAAATATAATGTAATTTAAGCAAATTTCAGAGGATGTCACTATAAATAACCCTAAAATTTATCTCTTCATTTTGTTTTTTTGGCCACCTTTGAATTTAGTGTACATATATATATATATATATAGATATGAGAAGAGTTAATGAACTTCCATACCTATTTTAAATAATAACAATAATAAATAAATAAAATTATCATACTAGGAGCTGAGCAGTAACAATTAATATAATAAGGACGGTGTGACAGCAATTAAAAGATGGTAGAATTTGATATATATATATATATATATATATATATATATAATAAGTTGAAGTTGTAATTCAGTAAGACCAAAATTATAAAGTTGATTAAAGGAGTAAACCCCCTATGATTTTTTTTATATTTCATACTTCAATTGTTTTATATTTTATCCTAATTGATATTTCAAAAATAAAATATTTTGGCATTAATTGGTAGTTCAAAAAAAATATTGATGCATTAATTTTTATTTCGGCATAAATTAATTTTTTTTCATTTATAGTAAAATATATTGGCATGAGTGGTTTTTTGGTAGTTTCAAAAAAATTTATTTTGGCATTAATATTTAATTTGGACATAAATAAAATATATATATTTATTTATCAGTAAACCCCCCCTCTAGTTTCGGGGGCAGTTTTGTCTGAAATTGTAGGAAATGATCAAATTGATATAATTTGATAACGATAAGGAGATTTCTGGAATAGAGGGAGATTAGTTGATCAATTTTGAAATCATAAGGGATTTACTGATAATAGACCTTGATTAAATGAAGTACTTCAGTTCTTATACTAATATTCTAAATCAATTCCATTCAAAGAATAAATAATTAAAACCAAAATGTATATGAAAATAAAATGCTTTATATTCTTAATAGTGGTATATAATACATAATATATCTTAGAGGTAACAATGCTTTGCACCGATTAAAAAGGCTCAAATTAATTGTTCAAGTTAGATTTTTGAATTTTTATGAGAGTATATTTTATAGTAATGATATTAATGAATTTTTTTATTTCTATCCTTGTGAAATGAAGAAAAAATAAAATTTAGTGGGGTCTCGATACTTATTTAAAATTAGTGGAAGACGGGTAGTTGGGGAAACTGAAAAGTTATATTGTATTGAGATTTAAAATTGGACAAGTATTTTAAAACAAGTAAAAATTGAAAACGTGGACAACTAATATGGGAATACATAATTTACTTAATGTGTTAAATAAATGAATGTATAGTAACAAATGTAAAATAGGAAAAAGAAGAAGTGTACATCAAAAAGGAATTTAATAAATGAGAAGTGAAAAAAGGAAAGAAAATTGAGGCAACTTTGGTAGGAAATATATAATAAGAGTTTGAGTGAAGAAGGAAAATTGGATCTTTTCTTGTAAGGAATTTAAACAAAAAATGATAAGAAAGCAAAGTTAATTGATATTTTAACAAATAAAAATGGAAGGGGGCTATTTATGAACAAAATTGATAAATATGAAAAAAAAATATGGTGGGCCCCACTAGGCCTACATTGGCTGAGCTCCATCCCCTCTCCGTACTTAAGAAGTTTGACAAAAAAATTATTCTGTTTGAGTTAATTTTAACATGAAATCAGTAATTTTAATCTTAACATTAATCATTTGTAATAAAATAATGATTTTTACATGTATATATGATTATATATGTTTTCGTTCGAACGTACACATATTATGTTAATAAAAAGGAGTATAGGGAGATTGTTTAGACATTTATTCTTTTTTTAGTTAAGTCATTCCTAAAAAATTATAATACTATAAATAATGATGAATACAACAATAAAAACAAGGGTAATATACACAAAACCTTTTGAGGTTTCAGGATTTAATCACCAAATCTCCTGCCGTTGGCCAAATTTTCTAACATTTTAGATTTTAATCAAATACCTCTCTAAAGCCAATTTTCATATCAAAATGACTTAAATGTTCATCACATAAATTATAATTTTACCCTTTTTTTGGATATATTATACTTTCCCCCTCTTGTTTGAATAATTACACTTTCACCCTCTATAAAAAAATATATATAAAAATTTGAAAAAACATATTTAAAATTTGAACAAATATATGAAATTTGAAAAAAATATATATAATTCGAAACAAATATATAAATTTTGAAAAAAATATATATAAAATTCGTAAACTATATATTAAATTTTGAAAAAAATATATAAAATTTGAAAAAATATATAAATTTTGAAATATATAAAATTTAAAAATATATATATATATAATTAGAAAAACTATATAAAATTTGGAAAATATAGATAAATTCAAAAACAATTGTATATAATTTGAAACAAATATATTAAATTCCAAAAATATATATAAAATTCTTAAATAATATATTAAATTTCAAATATATACATAAAATTCGAAAAAATATATAAAATTTGAAAAATATATATATAAATTTCGAAAAACATATATAAATTTACCCCATAAAAATAGAAATGACAAAAAAAAAAATGATGATGCTAGTATTCAAGAAGAGACAAGCAATCGGCCCACCATCTTACCCTATCCCACTTATTCTTGTCCAACTTTCACACCTTTACCTCTTTCTCCTTTAATTTTTTGTCTATTTAAAACAATACAATAAAAAATAAAGATTTAAGTACACAACATGACATGGGTCCCCATTCAACCTCATGTGTCTGGTCCAAAAAAATAAAATTCATTTTTTGAAATATATATATATATATTTCAAATTTTATATATTTGTTTTGAATTTTATTTATTTTTTTGAAATTTAATATATATATATTTGAATTTTATATAGTTTTTCAAATTTTAACATATTATTTATGAATTATATATATATTTTTAGAATTTTATATATATATTTTTGAATTTATATATTTTTTCCGAATTTTATATAGTTTTTCTAATTTTATATATATTTTTTCTAATTTTATATATTTGTTTTGAATTATATATATATATATTTCAAAATTTATATTTTTTCAAATTTTAATATATTGTTTATGGATTATATATATATATTTCAAAATTTATATATTTGTTTCGAATTTTATATATATTTTTTCGAATTTAAATATATATTTCGAATTTTATATGTATTTTTTTTTATAGATGGGGAAAGTGTAATTATCCAAATAAGAGGGGGGAAAGGTTAATACTTCCAAACAAAAGGGATGAAACTGTAATTTATGTGAGGGATATTTAAATCATTTTGACATAAAAATTGATCGAAGGAGAGTATTTGATTAAAATATGAAATGTCAGAAAGTTTGGCGAATGATAAGAGTTTAGTGATTAAATTCTAAAACTTCAGGAAATTTATGTAAATTACCCTAAAAACAATTGAAATATATATGATTCAGTCTTTATAAATTGGGAAAAGACACAATTTCTTCTATAGCGATATTTCATTCATCATTTTTTTATTTCTCTATGTAATTTTTTTTCTTATGACGAACAAAGCATTAGTCCAATTTCAAAATTTCAAGATTTGTTATTAAATTTGAATGTCTTGCGTTTCAACTTATTAGTTTAAAAAGTGTTGCAAGTATGATAAAAATAATTTTAGTTTAATAATGTCATTTTTAAAATTTTCAATTTAATATTATTTTTTTGTTTTTGTTTTGCTAGAATATACAAATATACGTACAATACAAAACAACTTTTTTTACCAAGCATATTGTAATCATTCTTACATGACCGAAACAAAAACATAAAAGGCAGGTAAGAATCGTAAGATACGAACACATAATATATATGTATAATATATATTTATAGGGTTAAATGCAATAAACCCCCCTATACTATTTTCTCTTTCTTCAAATAACCCCCCAATCTATGCTTTTGGCAAAAAACCCCCCATACTATCCCCTTTTTAGCACTTAACCCCCCTCATCTATGTGCACAGTTATAACACCGTTAGTGGACATTTATTGGACAGTTTTACCCTTCATTAAATAAGGCTTTGTTTGGCCAAACAACTCATACAAATATAAAAAATATATATATAATATTTGGAAAAAGCAATTTCTGAAAAATATAAATATCTTAAAAAATACATGTAAAAAAAGTCAAAAAAATCTGAGAAAAAAAAAAATCGGGAAATTTTTTTTTTTCGAAAAAATCCGGGAAATAAATTAATCTGGAAAAAAATTGAAAAAAAAATTCTTGAAAAAATTTCTAAAAATGTTTTTTGGAAAAAAAATTAAATATTTAGAAAAATATTTTGGGAAACATTTATATTTTTTCCGGACTTTTTCTAGTAATATATTTTTGGAAAAAATATATAAATAATATTTGGAAAAAGCAATTTCTAAAAAAATATAAATATTTTAAAAAATACGTGTAAAAAAAAATTAGCTTTCGTTCAGATTTCTGGAGCCAATCTTTGGGTTAATAGAGACCACACTGACTATTATGCTTGCCTGATGAAGTAGTAATTAATCATCATCAATCAGCATAAGATAATTTGTTAAGTGGAGAAATTGCCACAACAACAATACTGCTTCCTTGAAAAACTAACTGACTTTTTTTACATGTATTTTTTTAGAAATTGCCTTTTCCAAATATTATTTATATATTTTTTCCAAAAATATATTACTAGAAAAAGTCCGGGAAAAATATAAATGTTTCCCAAAATATTTTTCTAAATATTTAATTTTTTTTCCAAAAAACAGTTTTAGAAATTTTTTCAAGAATTTTTTTTTCATTTTTTTTCCAGATTAATTTATTTCCCGGATTTTTTCGAAAAAAAAATTTTTCCCGATTTTTTTTTTCTCAGATTTTGATTCCTATATATTAATCTGGAAAAAATTTTCCAAATTTTTTTTATTATATATTCCAGGAATTGTTTTTTCGATTTTTTTCCAGAAATTTTCCAAAAAACTTTTTCCCGGATTTTTTCCAGAATTTTTTTTCCCGGATTAATTCCCAAAATATTATTTTCCAGAATTTTTTTTTGAAATATATATTTTCCAAATATTTATATTTCTTCCAAAATATTTTTTTGAATTGTTTTTACATATTTTTTATATTTATTTTTCAGAAAATTATTTTTTTCAAAAAAAATATTTCTTATAACAAGGGGGTAGATTGATCTTTTCTAGAATATATAATTTTTTTATGAAATAAATATTTCTTCCCAATATTATTTTTTAATATATAAAGTGTGTGTTGTCACAGGTGCATTGATTGTGGGAGATTTGCATTGCCACGTCACTAAAGTTGAAAGCTTAAGTTGGTTTGGCCAAACAAAGCCTTATTTAATGAAGGGTAAAACTGTCCAAACAAATATCCACTAACGGTGTTATAACGGAATTGGGTAAATTGCAACATTTACATAGTTTAGGGGGCAATCCTTTAGTGCAGGGGGTTATTTTAGAAAGAGAAAATAGTATAGGGGGGTTTTTTGCATTTAACCCATATTTATATGTAAAGAAAGAAATGTATCTGTCTGTATATATTTGGCAGTGGGACCACCCATAGCATGTGATGGATTCTTGTACAGAAGTGAGAAAAAGGGTAAGAAACGATAAAGCTGTGTTTGTGTTGCAACAATTACAACGTTCGACTCTTCATACGCCGCTTCTCTTGCCACGTCCAATTCCACCACCCTGTACGTTTTCGAATTTCTCGGACACCAAACAACCCCTCTTTACATTTTCCCACTAATAAATAATAAAATAATTCTAAGGGTCCCTTTGGCACTTGTTTTTTTTTTTTTTTTTTTTTTTACGATTCACCCATTTAAAAAATAAAAGCACATTTGACAAATGCGTTTACTGTTCACTTTTTTTTTTTTTTCCAAAAAAACTGTGTTTATGTGAATAGTGGATAAAAGTGGTGAAAATACCAAATACAACTTTTAGTTGTTTTTTGAGTTTTTTCACAATTTAGGGTACCACCTTCGCCGCCACCGCCGCCGCCGCCGCCGCCACCAACCACCACCACCCCCGCCACTGGCCCCCACCACCTTTGGTCGCCGCCGGCCACCGCCACCTCCGCCAGTAACCCACCACCACCGCCGCCCACCAATACCATTTTATTTTTCAATACAAATTTTGATCCAAACGCTTTTTTATTTTTAGTTTTTTGCTGAAAAAAATAAAAACAAATACAAATACAGTTTTTATATTTGAAGACAGAAAACAAATATAAAAAACAGGCTTTCCAAACGCACCCTTACCAATAATTTTATAGGAAATATTACTTTAATATTTTAATAACATAATTTTTATTGCAATATAATTAATTAACATTTTCACAAACATATCTATTTTACCAAAACGAGGCAATGTACGTACTGTTATATTTTTATTATAATTTATATGAATTTTTTCCAGTAATATTAAATAGAAAAGATTATCAGTAATAATATTTAATATTTAGTGAAGTCATTTTTATTGATACAAATTAGTCAAAGTTTTTAAAATTTCCAACTTTAAGCTATTATTTTTCCTTAATAAAAAGGGTATTCTTGTTTTATAAGATTTGATAAAATCCATGAAATATTAAGGAATGAATATACATATATAAATTTATGGGTAAATTACAGTTTCACCCCTATTGATAGTATAAATTACACCCGCACCCCCTCTATTTTTTCTAATTACAGTTTCACCTCCTGAATCCCATATCCACCGACCGGATATGTGCAATTACTCTTATAACCTTTTTTTTTATATTTATTTTAAATAATCAAATATTCTTTTATGTTAAATTACCTATTTACCCTTCCATCATCTTCTTCATCTCACCCCTACTCTCTCCTAAAACCTCTCAAATCAAACCCTAACCCTAAAATGAACTACCAATTATCAAACCTCAATTCCTACCCATATTCAATTAATTGTCCATTTTCAATTACAGAAAAATCAAAACAAAATGACATATATATCTATATATATACGCACATATATATCTATATATATATAACTATCTATATATATACACGCACATATATATACATATATAACTATATAGATAGATATACATCAATCTATATATATACACGCACATATATATACATATATAACTATATATATATATATATATATATATATATATATATATATATATATATGCACATATATATCTACATACATATGAAATGGGTGTGTTGATTTTTTGATATTTTTGGTCTAAATCATGTTTCTTATAGGACGTATTTGTTGATCTTGGACCCAATTTATGTTTCTATGATATAGATTGAATTTGCCCAATACCCAATTCATACATATACATACATGTATATGAGTATATACATATATTTATGCACATATATATATATATATATAAGTGATGAGGGTAGTTTAGGTGTTTCACATCATTTTAGATGAGCAAACAAGTCTTTACACACATATAAGGGTAATTTGGTCATTTTGCATCTCAAATTTTGGTTGACCCGGTTTGACCTCGCCGGAGAATGAGTTGAGGGGGTGAAAGTGAAACTGTAATTTACAAATAAGGGGTGAAACTGTAATTAGCGAAAATAAAGGGGGTGCGGGTGTAATTTACACTATCAACAGGGGATGAAACTGTAATTTATCCTAAATTTATTTATTTGTAGAGAGAGAGGGAGAGAGAGAAAAAGCACATCCCAAATTCCAACTACAGCAAAGCTTTTGGTGTACTCTACTACACTACACTAGTCCATGTTACAGAGCTAAGCCAAAAGGACTTTTGGGGACTCACGAGCTTCTCTCTCTACATCTTCTCTCTCTATACCAGATTTATTCTTGCCCTCTCTCTCTCTCTCTCTCTACTCTGTTTTGCTCTGGTTTGATCTTCCTTATATAGTGTTGTTTTATTGAAGAATTATTTTATTTTTTTGGGTTACATACAAAGAATCTGAGGAAATATACAAAGAATCTGAGGAAATATGTTCACTCAAGGACTTGACAACAATGCTCGTCGATGGGTCACAGAGGTTAGCTTCACATAGATTTTGTTTTTTCCTGTTTTTGGGTGCTAAATCTTTGATTTCTAATGGAACATTGTGTTGTTTGGCTTTTGGGTCATTTAGTTTATGTGTTAAAGATAGCGAATTGATATGATTTTTATGAATTCTACTTTTTGATTTTGCACTGTGAATGTTTTTGTTTTATTTGTCTGTGTTTGGTTTATAATTTTAGAATTCCGTTACAGGCTATTTGTGCATTGTGATGTGGATTTTGGGTTCATCCACTTGTTGATTTTTCACTGTCAATGATTTATTTTTAATTCTCAAAATTAAAATTGTATTTCAGGATGTTGGTGTATTGGGATTTGGATTTTGGGGATAGGAAATTGTGATCTTTTTATGAATGTCTCTTGTTGATTTTGAACTGTGAGTAGAGTTGACAATTTCTGACACGAATTGACCCACGATTATATTTATTGTTATCTTTATTTGCTGATTTTTTCTATTCTCTAATTAGTCATGGATTGAAATACATTAATAAACTATTACTCAATCGTGTCAAATTCAATTTCAATTTCATTTTTATTTTTTATTTTTTATTTTTCGTGTTGGATTATATCATATTTAAAATATTTGATTTTTGTATTAACTAGTATCAGATTGTCCTGTTGACCCGTGGGTCGAACTGTTGACACGAATTGCCAGTCCTAACTGTGAGCGTTTTTATTTTTATTTTTAAAATACATTTCATGGGATTTTTTATTTATTTATTTATTTTATTACCAATGCAAAACCCTGATTATATTTCATCACATTGGTGCATTGGGATGGGATTTTGATTAAGTTACTTGTAGATTTGAAGTTGTAAGACTATTTAGAGTATAGAATGTGGATTTTGCACTGTGATGGGTTTTTGTTAATTTATTTGCATTTCATGATATTGGTGTATTGGGGTATGAATTTTGATTAAATTACTTGTTGGATGTAAGAGAGAAGTTGTAATATTTGTGATGATAATTGACTGTTCATTTTGCAAAGTGAATAGGTTCTTATTGATTTATTCACATTTCATGATCTATAAAATTAAAACTGAATTTCAGGGTTCTGTTAATCAGAAGAAGGAAGTACCTTACTCAATGTCGAACCTGAGACCTCGAGTTGATCCTATTTTTAGCACGAGGAGCGGTGGTTCTCAAGGAGTGGGATTGCCGCCTCCATCGAAATTCCGCAATTTATCAGGGGTAATTCCGGTGTCACGAGCCTTAGCTGGTGATGTGGATGATAGTCGTTCTGCCTCTGATAATGGTCTAACCACCGATTCAGAAGAAGAGGAGGTTTATGGGGGTAGATACTCACTTGATTCGTCGCCACAAGATGATAGGGTTCCTAGCAATGCTGCTGCCAGAAGATACTACAATCCTTCACAGAGGCAACTGAACTATGCCAGTGATTCTATGTACTCGGGAGATGTTAGTTCATCGAGGGAAACGCTTGATGGAAGGAATGGGAATGTGGCGGAGAGGCTTATTAGGGGAACCAATCGGTACCCGGTGGGAATGAATGTTCATACCGAGGACGAGTCCTCAGATTCTCCGTCCAGCTCTGAATTTTCAACCACACAAGTGGGGAGTAAAAGTGGACCCGCGCCTCGGGCAACAACGGATGTTTCCGAGGGGTATACATCAAGTGTTCCTTCATGGATGAATGGGCGAAATGCTCGTGAAAAGGTATCTATACTTTTAGTGCTTATCAGTGACATTTGCTCTTGTAATGGTCACTTCAAATGTAGAATAATGCCGTGTTTTGTGGATACTCTCTCGCAGGAATTACATGATAGAAACTTGCAGAATGGAAGGCTCTCTGATGATGATATTCCAAGTGCTCCTCCTGTTTGTGGTTCTGCTGTAGATACGGAACAAAGTCCACTGGAGAGAGAACGGGGCACACCTTGTGTAGCTGATTCAGATTGTTTTTCAGCCAGAAGTGAGAGAAATATTTCTGAAAGCATATCTGCCAAGGTTTATCCTCAGGATAATGCTGGACAAAAGAAACCTGACCAGTCTGTCAGGTTTGTAAATATTATATAGCATGTAGATAACGAGGGAGATTCATATGTTTCTGTAAAAACAATTTATTCATATTGTTTCAGTCAGGTCAAAATAATTGTCATATTGTTTCTCTTACAGGACTGCTGCTGGCGTAGAAAGTGGTAAACCCTCCTCAAGTTCATTTCCAGCTCGCCTCCCCACATTTCATGCAAGGTATTTTTATTGATAATGTGGATGAAGATCAGCTGAGGTTTGGCATTCTGAATATGTAATTGACAATCCTATCACTTTTGATCATTTTCATCACCTGTACTTTCTGTTGTGTTATTTGAATTCAGTGCGCAAGGGCCATGGCATGCTGTGATTGCATATGATGCCTGTGTTCGACTTTGCCTTCATGCTTGGGCAAGGCAATGCATGGAAGCACCCATGTTTCTGGAAAATGAATGTGCTATGTTGCGAAATGCATTTGGGTGAGTTAGTCTCTTCTTATCCTAATTTTGCCCTGTCATCCTTAAGATAGGCTTTCGACTATTTTGCACAAAACCTATCACAATCCCACTTACCTCTTAATCGCCTGAGTGAACCCTAGTGACTTTTTTTTGAATGTATGATTATGGACTTCTATCTCAAAGTTAGATATATTATTTGTCACTTCTAATCCTCAAAGGCCTTCATCTTAGTACATGTTTATCCTATATGGTTTATACCCCACTTTTAGAGAAGCTTATGACTACTGCAAGCTTTTTAACTTCAGACTCTGCCAAGTCTAAATATGATAAAGGATTGTGAATCCCACTGGAAAATTGCTTTAAAAACTAATATCGTGCCGAGTTAAATGCGTTTTATACTTTGTAATTGTCTAAGTTGTTACATTGTGGGTTATGACCTAATTACACCTTTCCCTATTTATTGGATAACCATCTGAGTTCACCTTTGGCCCTTTGGGGAGCAAATAACACTGGTCTATTTGGCCCATTTGAACCTTATTCCACGAGAAAGGACCCCCTCTAGTTAGATGGGGCCCTCGGGGGTAAGACTGGATGGCCATATCCAAGCTCTAATGATTAGTCACCGATATGTTATTTGAGTTCACCACACCTCGGGGGAAGGGGAGAGTGACGACCCTTGCCTCTCGACGGTCTCCATAGGAATGGCTAACTTTGATCACTATGAGGGTTTAGTGAAGAGAAGAAAAGGCATGGCTCGAGAAAACCTCTCATCTACTAACTTATAGGCGGGAATCTAAAGAAAGTGGTAAGGAGGCTGAGATTAGGGCGACCACCTGAGAATGTTCGAAGCAACACAAAACTTGTGATGAGTGGGGATGGGTTGTCTTGAGTACAAAGGGGGAACTCGATAGGAGCATTAATTACGTTGATTGACATATGCGACCTGCACTTAATGAAAGGGTCATGTCCGACAACTAGAACCAGAAACCTAGGGATTAGCTCACAAAAGAACCTTACTAATCCTTAAATTACGGGAGAAAATGAAGGACCCGGTTAAATGGGGAGATTAGTGTTATGAAATTAATCCCTTTACTTGGAAATCAACTCCATTCTTCAATGCAGCAGAAACAAATACAAACAACAAAAGGAGATCCAAAACAACAAACAACACAATATTACACACAACACACTATTTAACATGGTTTGGCCTCAACCTAGCCTACACCACAGAGAGAAGATAATTCACTAGGAAGACATTACTTAGGCGCACACAACATGCTCACTTTGGTGTACACAACACCTTTACATAGGCGCACACAACACCCTCACTTTGGCGCGTATGTCCTCACATGGTTGGAAAAAGAGGGAAGCTTAAGCTTTCCTTTGCCACTCAAGTGCACGGCAAATCCACAACACCTTTTCACTCCTCTCTTCCTCTTCTCTATCTTGTTCTCTGCCCAATGACACCTTATTTATAGAGACTTTGCCGCCTCAGCTAACTGTCCTATGTTCCTTCTTTGAAGCTTCCATGGATTCACATATATAGGTTGTCCTAAGCTTCATGGTTAAGGAAAGTAACAACTAATCTGAATAGGAAACTTCCTACGTGCTTCATCCCCTCAAGTCATCAGCAGCTGAATTAACCAATTAGTTTTAAGCTACTAACACATCCATAACTCACCTTACTTCCTTGTTACTTCTCCTAATTCCTTGAACAATAAGTAGCCGTTTGACTATTGACCTTCTTATACAACTGGAATACAACTATGAAATTGACTCACCAAGGAAGAGAATTGCCTCAGATATGAAAGCATGTATCACTGCCACACGTAAGGCCATCCATTCACAAAAGGACACAATCTTAACCAATGAAATTTTGCCACATTCTAACAAATCTCCACATTGGCAAAAATTTTCCATCGCAACTTAAAATCACTCCACCTCAATTAAATCTCTCTTTCTTCAATCATTTTCATTAGTGTGCTCTGCACATGGCGACCCACCGATCAATAAACTCATCTTGTTGCTTTTTTTCCATCTTTTCGGCAAAACACAACGAAAACCACTTTTCAAGCTTTTCTGGACCAAAGCTTCATACCTACTCCTCACAAGGCCTCCCTTGCTTCTAAATACTCGTCATATCCCGTAAACAAGCATCCACTAGCTTATTCCAAAACAACCTCTTCATGGACTCCACTCTCGCACCATGAACTTTAAAATTTATTCTTCTTTTTCTAATTGGATCTCTGTAGTCACAGTCGCAACATCGAATTCGACTACACGAATCTCCCCAAACGAACCATCACACTGACATAAGAACTTCTCTTGAGCGTGACGACTTTGTGACTATGCCTCATGCCTTGAACCACTCATCTCGAGTCCCGACTTACCCAACCTCCTGTTAGTGCGGCCTTTCATCACTTCCTCGTACAGTTCCACAGTGCACTCGCCCAATGAATAGTTCCTCCTTGGCAGCGCCTCATGTTACCTTCTCGCGTCGTTTCTCTTACGCTCGTCCTTGTCATCGCGTACCCGTGCGCTACTTGCATGTAACCCTCAAGCTTTGATACCAGTTTGTTATGAAATTAATCCCTTTACTTGGAAATCAATTCCATTCTTCAACGCAATAAACAAATACAAACAACAAACGGAGATCCAGAACAACAAACAATACAATATTACATACAACACACACTATTTAGCGTGGTTCGGCCTCAACCTAGCTTACATCACGGAGAGAAGATATTTCACTGGGAAGACATTACATAAGCGCACACAACATCCTCACTTTGGTGTACACAACACCTTTACATAGGTGCACACAACACCCTCACTTTGGCGCGTAAGTCCTCAAAGGCTGGAAAAAGAGGGAAGCTTAAGCTTTCCTTTGCAACTCAAGTGCACGGCAGATCCACAACACCTTTTCACTCCTCTCTTCCTCTTCTCTATCTTGTTCTCTGCCCAACAACACCTTATTTATAGAGACTTTGCCGCCTCAGCTAACCGTCCTATGTTCCTTCTTTGAAGCTTCCATGCATTCACATATATAGGCTGTCACAAGCTGTCCTAAGCTTCATGGTTAAGGAAAGAACAACTAATCATAATAGAAAACTTCCTACATGCTTCATCCCCTCAAGTCATCAACAACTAAATTAACCAATCACTTTTAAGCTACTAACACATCCACATCTCACCTTTACTTCCTTGTTACTTCTCCTAATTCCTTGAACAATAAGTAGCCGTAAACTTTGACTATTGACCTTCTTATACAACTGGATTACAACCATGAAATTGACTCACCAAGGAAGAGAATTGCCTCAGATATGAAGCATGTATCACTGCCACACGGTAAGGCCATCCATTCACAAAAGGGGACATAATCTTAACCAATGAAATTTTGCCACATTCTAACAATTAGTATAGGAACCCCTGGTCTTTAACCAAGCATAGACCTAGTATCAATAGGTGGGAGTAGTTGAGCATTAAACACAAAAAAATTAACTATTCATAAAGATAGAAAGAATTTACACTCAATATGCTCTCGAGTCCCTTTGTGTGGAGAGATAAATCGTTGCCTTCCCGTCATGGACCTGTCTTCGATTTGGGAATCTCTCATCATAGCCAATCTCCACTAAGCTACTAATCCTTGGTTTCCGGTGTTACTGAGATAATCTCCTCATATTTTACGAACCCACACTTGCATATTTATTGAAGTAAATTGTAGTAAGTTTTCATATAGTGTAAATTTCTACGATCACATAAATTTAATTAGTAGTGAAGTGCTAAATTGATTAATTATTGATTATATGCTGCATACCTGTTTGTGTTTGTCCTGAAAATATATGGTTGTTATGTCACTTAGGCTTCATTGTTGTAATACTACAGGGGTATCATTTGTAATCTTGGACCTAAGAGCAATACACTTATGATGTTTACTTATTTTCGTTCAATCATTTTATTCAATTTGCACTACAGACTGCAGCAAGTGCTATTACAATCAGAAGAGGAATTATTGACGAAGCGCACTTCAGAGCTCTCTACCGAGGGATCTGCCCCAAAACCTAAGAAAATGGTTGGAAAGATGAAGGTGCAAGGTAGTATATCATCTACCTATGGACATCCTCATTAGGAAAGTATTAAGTTCTGGCAATGAAGCCATTCTGAAATTTTTGTTCACTGTGCAGTTCGTAAGGTTAAAATGGGCCTGGACCCACCCACAGGCTGCAGTTTTTCATCCCTACCGAGACCGAAAATAAAGCTGGAATCTGTTCGATACCATTTTTCTAGTTTAAGGTCAACACTTTCTTCTGGATGGCAAGCAGTGCGGAGAATCCGTTTTGTACCTCGTGTACCTGCAAATGGTTCTTTTCCTCGCCAGAGTTTGGCATACGTGCAAGCAAGTGCTCAGTATGTAAAACAGGTTTCTGGACTCCTCAAAGTTGGCGTTACAACTCTGCGCAACAGTCCATCATCTTATGAAGCAGTGCAAGGTATATGTATTCTGCTTTGAAAATCATAAATAAGCATTATATGAGTTTCACTATCTTGGAGACACTGCAATTAGTCCTCCAAGCTGTGTTTGCTGAGTATTTAAGCTCTGATGGGCTCATTTTGTGAATATCAAATACCATAAATTCCAAACTGATTTTGACAATTTATGAGTCATAGGCACTGGGATGCCATGGTATTTGAAGCTGTTGGTGGCCATCTTGATAGACTGAAAATTCTAGACGACCTATAGGCATATGATATTCACTGTATCTTTCTCATTTCTCCAACTGTCTGCTGTTTGAGTTACTAACATGTTGAGCTTGGGCCTTTAAGCTCACAATTATTATATACAACTGTACATTAACTCTTAATAGAAAGTGATTCTTTTGAATGCCATCAGAAACATACTCTTGTCTGTTGCGGCTAAAAAGTTCAAGTGAAGACGATGCCATTCGGATGCAACCTGGATCCGGTGAAACCCATTTATTGTATGTACTCTTTCCTTTCTGCATCTTCTTTTATATGGAGCCGCTGGATGAAGGTATTGATGACTTTACAGCTTTCCAGACAGCCTAGGGGATGATTTAATTGTTGAAGTCCAGGATGCCAAGGGGAAGCTATATGGTCATGTCCATGCTCAAGTGGCTGCTATTGCAGAAGATCCAGTAAAGTTCCCTAAATCGTTTAGTAGCAAATATTAGTTAGTAATGCAGATTGTTTCTATGTAAGGCTTATATTAAAGATCACTGCAGGGTGAAAAGCTACGCTGGTGGACGATTTATCGTGAACCAGAGCACGAGCTTGTTGGAAGAGTACAGCTTTTCATTAACTATTCAACTGTTCAAGATGAGAACAGTAACCTTAAGGTGAGCCCCTATGCTCTCCTAAAACAGTATCCAACTTTGTCCTTATTATATTGAAAGCTGTTTCATCATATTACAGTTATGGCGTAATAATAGTAGTATGAAGCATCTGGCAGGGTTAGGATCCTCCAGTAATGCTGTTTGAGTGTACCAGGTTGCTTTACGTGCCATATTAGATGGGTTCAAATAACTCACTGTTAATAAATTAAATACACTTCAAGTTTGGAGCAACAATTTGTTGATAAATTTGTGGAAATATCTACCATCATATATTTCAAATTTTAGTCAAAAATTGAAAAGGAGGTCTTAGCTCAAATACCATTGATGAGTATCACGATCATTTTATTCTTTAAAATTTGTCTAAACAATTACTTCAATTTCCACCACACTGTTGATTCTTTGTAGAAAGAATCAGAAATATACCCTCTTATTTGTAGATCCCGTGGCGTCACAACAAAAAGAAGCTTAAAAGTATATATATTTATCGCTGACATCATTTGTAATCAATGGTAAAACATTTTTAATAGGTTCATCTTTATAGTTTACTCTTTGAACCTAAGATGTTTTGTTGTTTGAATTTGGGACATGAAATCTTCGTATAATCATGTACTTGAAAAGCAGTTATAACTTGAATCTTCTTTTTTGTGTCTTTAGTGTGGTTCTGTTGCAGAAACTGTGGCATATGATCTGGTATTAGAAGTTGCAATGAAAGTTCAGCATTTTCAACAAAGAAATTTATTGCTTCATGGACAATGGAAGTGGTTGCTGACTGAATTTGCATTATATTATGGCGTTTCTGACACATACACCAAGCTAAGGTATCGGAATTTGTCTCTGTTGGGTGAAGTTATGTAGTGATTCTAGTGAATCATTTTAGACTACTTTTACCTTAATGTAAGCATTTCCTTTTTGTAATGATCCCTCTTTGATGCATGTTTCTAGATACCTTACTTATGTCATGGATGTGGCTACACCTACAGCCGACTGTCTCGGGCTTGTGTATGATTTGCTATTGCCTGTAGTTTTGAAGGGTCACACTAAGAGCACATTGAGTCATCAAGAGGTACAACTCTACTTCTCGGTTATAAACTTTTGTTATTCTTAATTATAATTATTGAAATTACACCCACTCTAACATCTTAAGCTTTTAGAGTAGATAGTTCTCAAGCTGATACCAGAGTCAAAGGTTTCAGGTTCAAACCTCACTATCATCCTGATCATTAAAAGTGAAAACCCTTATTGGGACCAAAAGGAGGCCACCTGTGAGGGGGGTGTTTTTTTTTTATAAGTAAATATATATCAAAAGCACTCAAACGGGGAGTGGATGGTTGTGATCGATTATTATTAATATTGCATGCGTAGCACTCTAATTTCTTTCCTTCCAAGTTGCGCATGGGCTATACTGCCAAGTTTTAGTATAAAATAACCTGCCTGAGTCTTAACTGTCGTGATATGCGCTTTTTGGTGTCTGCATCTCCAGAATCGTCTCTTAGGTGAAATTGAAGATCAAATTGAACAGATCCTTGCTCTGGTTTTTGAGAACTACAAGTCACTGGATGAGACAGCATCATCTGGGATTATGGATGTTATCCGTCCTGCAACTGGACTTGCAGCACCTGTGTTGGAGCCTGCTGTAAAGCTGTATACTCTTCTTCATGATGTATTATCTCCTGAAGCACAGACTAAACTGTGTAGCCATTTCCAGGTGTGTGAAACTTACGTACTAGTGATGCTTGTTCAAGTTTTTATATCACCATGCTTAGTAATTAGTTGTTATCCCAGGCTGCTGCAAAGAAGAGATCGAGAAGGCACTTAACTGAGACGGATGAGTTTGTTGCGGGCAACAGTGAAGGCATTTTGATGGATACCCTTACTATTTCTACTGCTTACCAGAAGATGAAAACCCTTTGTTTGAACATCAAAAATGAAATCTCTACTGATATAGAAATTCACAATCAACACTTACTTCCTAGGTAAATTTCTTCCTCCATGTCGTATGAACACCATTGAAGCTTAAGTAAGAGTTAATTTTTCCGCTCATGTTATGCAGCTTGATCTCCTGCCCAACATTTCACTGATTAAGGGTGTTAAATTAACTTTGTAAAAGATGTTAATGACAGTGGGAATGCATGGAGTTGAGTGTTAAAATAAATATCTCATGACATCCGACATCACTGGTGTGTTCAATCTTGAAAGTGTAGTCCAAAAGCTAATTAGTAATGAATTTCCTAGTGTTGCCATTTGTTTTGTACTCTAAAAAGTGAGAGAACGTATTTGTTAAGTAGATCCTGGGAAATTTATGATAGTGTTGTGCATACAGTTTAGAAATAAGGTTTCTTAAACGCATTTCATGCTAATTATTAAGTAATAAAGATCACCAGTCTTTCCTTCAGTACTATCAGTAATGTACCAGAAACATGGGATGAGGTTATTAAACATTAAAAAGCTCACCATGTTAGAAGAAATGGCATTTAATAGGAAAGAATAGAGAGATAATTCATGTGGCCGACCCCATTCATACGGGATTGAGCCAAGGATGATGACGACGATGACTATGATGATGACGACTGTCGACAATGCTGGCCTATTGGACATCAGACGGTTCAACCTTTTGGTTGTAGTCCTTCCCATAAAGATCAAATAGAGTCATTATTCTGAAGGTACTGCAATAAAGTAATTGGTAAAAGTGATAATACTTAGGAAGTTAAAAGGCTTAAATGAGACCTTTCTGATGTTTTTTTACAGTATATTTAATCTTCACTGATATACCACATGATGCCATGCTGATATAATATAAAGCAGCCACTCCCTTTTTATGCTTTTCTCTCTTTCTTAACATTTCCGATGTGAAGTATAAAAGGGTTTTAATAGTTGATTCAATGTATTATATATATATTTAATACTCAAAAGCAAATCCTTTCATTGTTCATCCCCCGGGTATAGGAACAGTTCTTGACTGCATGAATATTTGAATAATCTACCTATTTTTCACATGCAGTTTCTTGTCGTGGCGTGGCTGGTTATCTAATATGGAATATCTGAGCTTTGAATATTTGTTGAATTCTTTTGCTTTTTTGTTTCTTACAGCTTCATAGACCTCCCCAATCTTTCATCGTCGATCTACAGTGCAGAACTTTGCAGTAGAATTCGTGCCTTCCTCATTGCATGTCCTCCAACAGCCCCCTCACCTCCTGTTGCAGAACTTGTGATTGCAACAGCAGATTTTCAGAGAGATCTTGCCAGCTGGAAGATAAAGTAATTTATTTGTCACATTTCTGATCATTGATGTAAATTCCATCACATTAGTTTCATGCTTCTGGCTTAATTTTTATTCAATTTCTCAGTCCTGTTAAAGGTGGTGTTGATGCAAAAGAACTCTTCCATTTGTATATTGTCCTCTGGATTCAAGATAAACGTCTTGCTTTGCTCGAGTCATGCAAATTAGATAAGGTACATATATTAAGAAATGCTGCTTTACACGTAATTAGTTTCTGAAAGTATTTGTACTGTGCACCTTAGCGTATACTATTTTCAGAACTTTTCATTTAGAATCAACAGCATTTGTTGAAATAGCAAATTTATGTTACATCTGCATTTTCTAACCCTAATGAGGGTTCCATGTTTTATTGGATTTACCAACAGATTTTAGCCTTGCATTTTATTGCTTCATATTTCGCCAGTAATCATGAGCATTGTGGCTAACGTTACTGGTAGTATAAACTGCCTAACATGAAGATCTTTGATTTGCTTTTGCGCAATTCTTTTGATATAGAGCACATATATGATTTTGATCCACATGAGTAACTCCGCTTATTTTATCTCTTTTTTGATAAAATTAGTTGTTGTCACTATCTCAAAGACTTACTGTGAAGGAGATTTCCAATACTTCTCCATGTTATGTTAAAAATTGGATGTCCTCATTTCTGGCAGGTTGCTTGATTCTCATATGACTGACTTGCAGGTTAAATGGTCAGGAGTGAGGACACAGCACTCGACAACCCCTTTTGTTGACGATATGTATACCCGGTTAAAAGAAACTTTGAATGATTATGAGGTCATCATACGACGCTGGCCAGAATACACTTTTGCTTTAGAAAATGTATGTCCTGATGGGTAATTCATCCCTTAATTTTATTTTCTTATTCTGTTCTCTGCTTTATGTGTTGGAAGTTTATACTTAAAGAAATTATTAAGTAGTTGTCATCCATTTGATTTTGTGACAAATTTAAGAAATTATTAAGTAGTTGTCATCCATTTGATTTTGTGACAAATTTTCACTGCTTTTCAACTAGTATCGTAAGTAGAGTGGTTCAATAGGAGGTGAGATTGGGATCAAACCAAAATATAAAAAAGATTAAAGAATAAAAAATTGGAGCAAGAAATTGCCCTTATTTCTCATCGGACATATTGGACCGACACAAAGTAAAATGATGTGACCATTTTTTGGTTAATATAATTGCTACAGAAAATCAAATTAAAAACTTATCATGGACCTTTAACTATGTATTATTGTTATCTAATTATCTATGATGTTTTTTGTTCTGTATGTACGAAAAGGCTGTCGCTGACATAGAAAAGGCGATTGTGGAGGCCTTGGACAAGCAGTATGCAGATGTTTTGTTGCCATTAAAGGAAAGCATGACACCCAAGAAATTTGGCCTCAAATATGTCCAGAAGCTGGCAAAACGATCAGTCTGCCCCTATGTGGTACCCGATGAAGTGAGTTATGCTAGTCTAACATCTGATACTTTATATTCTTCTTCATCTTGATATTCTTTTGCATAAAGTTCGGTTTTGATTTCAGCTGGGGATTCTTTTGAACTCCATGAAGAGGATGCTAGATACCCTGCGCCCTAAGATAGAATCTCAGTTTAAAACATGGGGTTCTTGCATTCCTGATGGAGGAAACATGGCTCCTGGAGAGCGTCTCAGTGAAGTAACTGTAATGCTCAGAACAAAGTTCAGGAATTATCTGCAAGCAGTTGTGGAAAAACTTTCAGAAAATGTGAGTATTATTCAAAAGATATTATGCTTGGCCTTGAATGATTTCAATTTAAAACATTATAAATTATATTTGCAAGTCTTAATATCTTTCTTAACTGGTCTTTATTTACAAATCGTGATAAATGTTGAGATTTTCCCAAAAAGTTATTTGAGGTCAGCATAAAGATGTTTGATGGTTTGATTTCCAGAAAGATCTAGATGCTTGTCCTTTGGGAAAAATTATATATTTATACACATGTATAGATAGATTAATAGATGTGGAAAATAGTATGTCAATTTTTTTTTTATGTGAAGTTTTTTAGTACATGCAAACTGGTCCATAATGCTACCCACTAATTGAGCAATTGGACTTTATGTCTTACTGTCCGCCATAATTGTGTTTCCCAGTGGAAGAATGATCTCCAGGCATGGCCTTCTGTAGTTTATATGTCTATGTCCTTGCTAGAGTTGATTTTTTCTGCAATCAATTATGTTGCAATGTTCATATGAATTGCTTTCCACACATCTACCTTCTTTTGGGAAGCTGATCTTGTCCCAATTCAAAAGTTATGATCGCAATGCAATTTTTTGAAAAACAAGAATTGTTGTGATTGCATAAAATCTAAGCTCCTTGGAATGCAACATAGGTGTGCATCATGTAATATGAAGCACATCAGGTTATTCATCCTTGATTTTTGTCAAAAATTCAAGAATTCGTCTTAATTTCGTGGACACTTTGTTCTTCATTTGCAGACAAAGTTACAGAGTGCTACAAAATTGAAAAAGATTCTCCAGGAATCTAAAGATAATGTGGTAGAAGCAGACATAAGAAGTAGAATGCAACCACTAAAAGACCAGCTGATTGATACAATAAATCACCTCCACACTGTCTTTGAGACCCATGTCTTCATTGCAATCTGTCGGGGTTACTGGGACCGAATGGGAAAGGTGAGCCACTTTTATCCGGTGATTTTGACTATAGCAGTCCACTATCGGGTTCTACTATATTGAAAAAACATTTTTTGTCACAGGATGTTCTGAGTTTCTTGGTGAACAGGAAAGAAAATAGATCATGGTATAAAGGTTCAAGAATGGCTGTCAATGTAAGTATAGCTGCTTTTAATAAGCTTAAACTCTCGCACTCAGTTTATGCAAGTAATTATATCATTAAAATAAAATAAAAACAAAAGTTGCATGAATATGTGCGCAGTGATTACTACCGAGCTTTTTAGATACATTGAAAATGTCATAAGCTTTTGGTACCGCTCATTTACCTTGTGTAGCTGAGCGGCTATTACTCTGGAAGTGTAAATGGCCTGTTGTCATTTTACAACATAGTTACGTATATCGTTCAGGTGGGCTGGTGTTGGAAAATTTTATCGACACCGAGGAATAGTGTAATCATTTGGGTGGTGCATATAATATTTACATGACTTCGTATTCCCCCTCGCTTACTGTCACTTCTGGGTACCTTGCAGGTTTTGGACGATACATTCGCGTCGCAGATACAGCAGCTGCTTGGCAATTCCCTTAATGAGAAGGACCTGGAAGCCCCAGGATCCATAGCTGAAGTGCGATCGATGCTTTGCAAAGATACAAGCAACAAGAGCAACACATACTACTATTAGAAACTTGAATCTTGTGCCTGGATATCATTGAAGAGAAGACATTTTCGTACATATCGAGACATAAGGAAATGAATAGATTGGTGGGGTGGCATAGAAATATATATATATATATATATATATATATAAATAAATATATATATATTTATATGTACACATGTTTTCAAAATTTGAGCCAGAGAGGAGGGTTTATCAGATTCCCTGATGGCCGGATGAAACATGGATGTGATCTTGGTCATCATAGTGTACAACACAGTCAAAAGTTTATGCCAATTTTGTAAAGGTAGTAAATGACTTCGGTTCATTTGGGTTCACCTACCCTGTAAACCCATATTGGATTGTTTTTAATTTTTTGTTATAACAAAAAATATATATATATATACTATATTTTTTAAACTCTACACTCACTAATATATATTAGTTGAAATGAAATGAAAAGAAAAGAAATCTGTTGGAGCAGGTAAATAGTTGGGAATATTCGAAGGTGCCGGTTGGGGGAGCTTCCCAAAACTAAAAGTCCTTATATTGAATTTTCATCATTTCTCACTTGTAAGACTATGGGTGACATAGCTCCATATATTTCCCACCTTCTAAGACAAAAAGAAATGTTCATGCAAGTATAAAAATAAAACTAGACAAAAAAAATAAAATAATAAGAATAAAATAATTACCTGTGAACATGTTTGTCGAGCACTGAAGCCACACCACCAAGCGTTTCCTCAATGAAAAAAACACACCAAAGAGTTCTTCAAGAAAGATTCAGCTCCCAAAACCAGAAACCAACAAAGCAAGTAATCTAACCCTAATACGAAAGTGGAGAAATGGAGAAGAGAAATGAGAGCAAACAAAAAAAAATGGGCAAGTCTTGTAATGGATCAAAACGATGTTGTTTCATGACTTGGGATGTTTTAGCATTTTCATTAGGACAATGCTTGGGTCCTCACCAATTAGGATCAACTTGGTCCTCACTCCTTACTTGGGCCAATAATATTAAGACATGTTCAATGTTAATTAAAAAATAATAATGGGTATTACCCACTATCATGGTTAAATCAGATCCAAAATATATATTTTTTTGAGCAATTAGTTTCATGATTTTATCATGAAGTAATAAAATGGTAAGTTGATATCAATTAATTTCTATTATATTATTTGAATTTCAAATTTAAGATCAGTTTAATATTTACATACCAAAACAACACTCATCAATTTTTACTTAACTTTTATAATGGACACGTGTTCATTCATGAA
Source organism: Cornus suecica (assembly GCA_963922005.1). Lineage (NCBI taxonomy): Eukaryota > Viridiplantae > Streptophyta > Magnoliopsida > Cornales > Cornaceae > Cornus > Cornus suecica. Next base: position 26,750,984 of record OY998246.1, on the reverse strand, counting down.
TACATCCACATCATTCATGATTATATCATGAAATTATTTTCATGATATTTAGCATTTCTCTATTTTTTTTCTTTTCCCTTTTTCCTATCTCCAATATTACATATGACATATCTGCTTTGAAATCCAATTGCGGACAAAAAGATACGTAGATATATATTCAAAGGAAGATGCAGATCCTTCTAAAAATTGAAGTCTTTTTAAAGAAATTTTTTCCAACATTACACTCATCTCTTTAAAAAACATCAATACTTCTGCGTAGATATATATATAGTATACACCCACCAATAACTAATCAAACACAAGGGGAAAATTAAAAACAAAAGACACTGAGGCTTCTTCTCTTGGCAATGGAAAAAAAAAAATTATAGATTCTCAGCCCAAAATGGATTAAGAAAATAATATATTAATTTGTTATTACAAAATAAAATTGTAAAATAAATAATCTTTGAGTTCTTAACACGAATTAAACAAACAACTGAGAAAAAGAGATGAAAAAATCTTGATTGATGGTATTGGTAAGATTTGTTTATATATATATATATATATATATATATATATAAATAGACATGAAAAATCTTGATTGATGGTATTTGTAAGATTTGTTTCTATATATATATATCTATATAGATTCGGGTTTAATCCATGGGTAATACTCATGGTTATTTTTTAATTAGTATTGGACATATGTCTTAATTTTATTGGTCCAAATAAGAGGTGAGCGCCAAATTGATCCTGACTGGTGAGGACCCAAGCATTGTCCTTTTCATTATGTATTTTATTTTGTCATCAAAACAGTGACCTTTTTGTAAAGGGTAATTAGGTCATTGCATAAACATTTTTTTTTTGTTTTATTATACCAGGGTTACTTTGGTAAATTCATGTTGTCGTTAACACTATTGACCGATTGGTGACGGAATGAGGGCTATGTGTAATTCGAAAAAAGTGTAAGGGGAGTGTTTGTTATAACCTTGAAATTGTAGGGGTTTTTATGTTAATAGCTCTATTAGAATATACAATATATGATGTTGGTGAAATTGTGAGAGCAAAAATACAGCATAGGGGTCAATATTACTTTTCAAAGCATTGAACCACCATTACTGATTAGGTATTACCATGGTCTGCAAAAAGTAACCAGAAAGAAGAAGAAACAAAAATGAAATAAATATACATGAAAATGTATACAAACAAAAGATGTAATGAATGATGATATTTAATACAGTTGGTTTATTGGGATTGAGAGAAGAGAATATATTCAAGATCTATATACAAATAAATCTTGTGGGATTTTGTTCCATTGTACAACCTGCTAGGACATGTCATGCAATGGTGTATCCATGGAACATATACATACATAGGACCTAGAAATTTTTTTAAATTTTTTTGAGTGGGGGCGTAAGGGTATTGTTTTTTTATGTGAGAGAGAGATAAGGGTATTGTTTTTTATGTGAGAGAGATGTAAGGGTATTGTTTGTAATTTCAGTAGGGAATTTCATAATTTGTGGGGAATTTTGAGTAAATCAAACAAAATGTAAGCATAAAAAATAAATAAAAAAAGTTTCAGTGGGGGCGTTGGCCCCACTGAGTTGTGAATAGGTCGGTGCCTGCATACATACCTAGGGGTGCACAAAAAAATCATGAAACCGTAGAACCGGTCCAATCCAAACCGAACCGAAGAAGTGCTTTGGTTCCGGTTTTGAAGTGGTTTGGATTGGTTCCTGTTCTCAAAAACCAGAATCGTTCTAATTTGGTTTGGTTCCTGTTCCAAACTGCCTGGAACCAAACCGAACCGATATGAATTAGATATACATATATGTGTATAACTCACTTATACAATTATATTATATTTAATAAAATTATAGATTCATATAAACTTATAACATCAAATAAATACAAATTAATGTATTAAATAAAATTTTAAGTTACCTAAATAGTTTTTTACCATCCAAACAAATATTACATGCATATACATAAAAATTCTATAATTTGTAGCCCATTTCATCTCTCATATCCCTTCTCACCGCCGACCACCATAACTCCGCTCGTTATTACCACCATAACTCCGCTGACCACCATTTCATCTCTCACATCCATTTATAGCTCGTAATTTTTGGTTTAAGAGTCTTATTTTTAGTTTTGAAATTGACAAGATTGTTTTTCATAATTTATGTTGATGTATGTTATGTATAATTTGAAAGAACATGCTTACGGAACCGTGGTTCGGAACCGAACCAAACCGTTATTTTATGATTTGGTTTGGTTCTTTAACTAATGATTTTGGTTCTTGTTTTCAAGGAACCGTTGATAATGGTTCGGTTCCAAAATTTTCAAAAACGGTACTAAACCGAACTGTATGCAACCCTATACATAGCAATATATTTGAGAGATGATTCATTTTGAATAAGAAAATTTTGCAATTAAAGCCCGGTTCATCTTTTTGGAAGGGTAAGAATCACAAACATCAACAATAAAAAATATGTGTATACATCTATTCTAAAGTATGAAACTTATGAAAACAGATATTAGAGCTCCACAGGACCACACTGAAAATATACATGTAATCAAATAATTTTTACTGTTTTATAAGGATTAAAAGTATGAAAATGAAATATTATTTAAATTCTTCAATATTGTAGTGACGTTCAATAATGGCAGACTTCGCAATGCAGTGATTACGAATGAGACATTAACCCCATGGATAGAAAATATTTCTTCATTTTTGACAAGTTCTGAGTAAAAATTTTACATGACTAACATTTTTACATATTGAATCAAATTTTTTTATAAATTATTTAATTTTAATTTGAAAGAAAATTCTCCTAAAGAAATGAAATTCGGACAACTGAAAATATTATTTTGACAAGATTATTTTTACATTTTGAATCAAAAATTTGAAAAATTATTTATTTTTACTTGAAATAAAATTTCCGCACAACGAAATGAGATTTAACAACTTGAAACAATGAATTTGCTTTAATTTGAAAGAAAGTGAAATTCGGACGACTTCAAAAGAAAATTTGACAAACTGATCTTTACATATTGAATGAATTTTTTGACGAAGTATGTATTTCGAGTTAGAATGACAAGGGTATAGTTTGTCAAAATTTCGGAAAGCTATCCTAAAAACATAATAATCACTTACCATGATCATTTTCATGATGGAACAAAATTTTGACAAGAATATAGTGGTCAACTTGTCTAATTTATAAATAAGTTTTCATTTTTGTTATTAGTTGTAGATACCATAAATCTATTGTTATATTTGTAATTATACCTTACTTCAACGTATTGTTAATTTGTTCCTATAATTTCTTGACTTTTTGCAACTCAAAGGTCAATCTGCTTGAATTGGCTGATTTTCATGTGGATTAAAATTAAATTTTCTCGTTGAATCAACTATGAAAGAGAATACAATGCAAATTTTGGTCCTTGTTTCTTTTCCTTGACTTGTACCGTTGTAGTACTTAATTGATCAGTTATGGTTTAAATTTTTATTAAATTAAACAAATGAGGGAATATAAGTAATTTTGCACCCACTAAAAATCGAAAAAGTGACTCCAGTGATGCTCAAGTGAGCGAATTGCAACGATTTGATAGTTAAGGGATTAATTTGCTCAAAAAAATAGTTCAGGGAATATATTGCGAGAACGTTGTTGTTCAATGGTGGTTTTTGCACTTTTGTTAAATTATTATTACGAAAATGATTTCTTGCTCACTCCACCCAATCACAATGATCATGGGAAGTGATTGTTATGTTTTTAGGATAATTTTTTATTTACCCAAATTATATTTAAAGATCAATGTACTTGATGTGAATATTATTATATTTTTTACCTGTTTTTTGACAAATAATATAATTACACATTGTTATTGTGAGTACATTTTTGGACCATATAACTATAATAACCTACTATGGTTCTTATAAATCCACTAATTATAATTATACCACTAAATGGACTGGAATCCTCCGACTTTGATTTTGAAAGATAGTAAAATAATAATAGATTACAATATATTATAATATTACAATATAAAAACTCATAAATGGTCCTCATATAACAAAGAATCCTTAATTATTTTTTTTTCCAAACTCGAAATCCATACAACCAATTGGCATTTTTCACTTCACATATTGGCATTTTTACATGTTGAATAAATAAAAAAATGCCAATTGGTCCATGCCATTGCTACAACAACAACCAATTGGCATTTTTTACTTGGTATATTTATTATTACTTGTTTGATAGTGGGTTAGAATATAAGAATTTGGCGACAATTTTCTTCAATGTCTACTTATCCTATTGGGTACGGCCGAACGGGGCATTCATCAAACCATTATGTGAGCAGAGAGAATTCTACTCAAACCTTTAACTTAAGGAGATCGTCTTAATTCTCTACATTGATAATTGATTTTTATCGTTAAATTAAGTTGTATTCTTCTTGTTATCTTTGGATAATGCTTTTTACCTGCGAAATATAAAATAAAAAATTAAATGGGTGCCATAAATCAATTAAAAAACTCAATTATATGATAGGCTAAAGGGATTGATGAAACTGGCTCATAAAAGAAGAGATGGAGAGTAAAAAATTATAGGAAACTTTATGGGTGCGTTTGAAAACTAGTGTTTTCGTTTTCGTTTTTTATTTCTTGAGAACAAAAAATTTTCTTGTTCTTGTCCTAAGGGTAATCCGGAAACAAAAACATGTTTGGTTGAAAATTTTGTCTAAAACATTTTCGGGAACCAAAAAAAAAAATTTAATTTTTTGGAGGTTAGGGTTTGGAGGTTGAAGATGGAGGTTAGGGAATCTGCAACAATTAATTTTTTTTTTGGTTGAGAACAAACAGTGCCGAAAACAAAAAAACACCATTTCGGTGTTCTCAAATTTTGAACTAAGGGTGAGAAAATATTTTTTTACTGTTCACGAAAACAAAAACCATCAAAGGCTCCCAAACGTGTTTTTGTTCCCGTGAACAGTGGAAAAAACAAGAACAAAAACGGAAACACCCCTATCCAAACGCACCTATAAGTTTTACCCATTTCAGTTGCATGCAATTTGGCAAAGTGGAGACTTAAGTCCATTATACTTAACTTTCGAAAAAAAATAAAAAAATGGCAAAGTGTAGGGCTGCACACAGTATGATTTGGTTTGGTACGGTTCTTGAAAAATTTGGAACCAAACCATTATCAACGGTTTCTTGAAAACAGGAACTATTAGTTAAGGAACCAAACCAAACCAAATAATAAAATATAGGTTCAGTTCGGTTCCGTTACCATGTTCTTTCAAAATATATATTACATATATCAACACATTTTATGAAAAACCATCCTGCAAATTTCAAAACTAACAATAAGACTTTTAAACCAAAAACTACACTATTGATTTCTAGAATCATAATTTTTTCTTGTTACTTCAATTTCAAAACAATAAGCACTAAGCACTATCAAATTCAAAAAGAAAAAAACTAAATAAATAATGAACCTCATTTCAAAAACAAAAACAATAACAAATTTCAATAGTACATCACATGAAAGTATTTGTTTCAAGGAAAAAAATATAAAGAGAAAAATATGAATTTGGAAAAAAATAATGTCTCCAAATGGAGCTAAATGTAACTATTATATAGCAAGCTATATGTGTGTGATATTTGTATGGATGGTAAAAAACTGTTAGGTTAAACTTATAATTTTATTTAATACACTAACTTTTATTTATTTGGTGTTATAAGTTTATATGAATTTGTAATTTTATTAAATAGAATTTAATTGTATAAGTGAGTTATATATATACATATATATATAATGTATATCGGTTCGGTTTCAGACAGTTTAAAACCGGAACTAAACCAAATTGGAAAGGTTTCGCTTTTTGAGAACTGGAACCACACCAAACCAATTCAAACTGGAATCAAAGCACCGGTTTGGTTCAGTTTGGACCGGTTCTACGATTTTTTTGTGCACCCCTAGCAAAGTGGGCTAATGACATTTGTTTTTTTGCTTAATGACAAGTAATATCATTACTCATTAGTATTGTGAAATTTATTTATTTATTTTACCATAACTATAATTAGGGTGTACACGGTTCAGTTTGGTACGGTTCTTGATAAATATGGAACCAAACCATTTTTAACGATTACTTTAATACGAGAAGCAGAACATGAACCATTAGTGAATGACCCAAACTAAACCAAACCATAAAAGATCAGTTCGGTTCGGTTTCGAATCACAGTTCCTTAAACATGTTTTTTCAAAATAAAATACTACATATATAAATCACAACTTTATCATATTAATAAAGTATCAAAACAATAAGTATTAAGCACTATCGAATACAAAAAGAAAAAAAAATTAAATAACCCATTGAACCTTATTTCAAGCACAATAACGAATTTCGATATTACATTTCACGAGAGTAATTGTTTCCTAACAAAGACAATATATAAAGAGAAACAAACTTTTTTTGTAGAAGGCATACATGATGGTGGTAATTGAGGATAGGGATTATGGGGCTGACGAAGAGAATGAATGTGATCATGTGAGAAATGAGAGAGACAATAAAATATAGGTGTTTTATATATATGCATCTGATATTTTTATTGAATGTTATAACACTCTTAGGATGAATTTATAATTTTTTTTAAGACATTAGTATATACTTAATTGGTTTTTTAAATTTGTATTGAATAAAATTAATTTGCATAGGTGAGTTATACATATATATATATATATATATATATAATCGGTTCGGTTCCAGACAGTCTGAAACCGGAACCAAGCCAAACAAAAACAGTTTCACTTTTTTGAAACTGGAACCAAACCAAGCCAATTCAAAACCGGAACCAAAGTACCGATTCAGCTCGGTTTGGATCAGTTATACGATTTTTTTGTGGTCATTACTGATTAATATTGTGAATATTTTTTTTTACCATAACTATAATAACCTAGACGGTGATATTGGATTTTTTTTTTTTTTTAAAAAAAAAACTTGATAAAATAGATAAGCATTACATTAATCTTAATAAAATAGCATTACATAAACAAACATTACATAACACCGGACCTAAAACATAGCCCTAGTACGGACCCATTGAAATTCAGACCCAATAAAATTACACCCAAGGGAAACATAAACCAAGCATAACATTAGACCCAAGCCGAACATAACCCAAGCATAACATTAGACCCAAGCCAAGGAAGAGGGAGCATACACAGAGAATGCGAAATAACAACATTGAAGTCAAATAAACATACATGATACACTAAAATCCATGTAACCCAAAAAAAAAAGAAAAAAAAAAATCATTGTCCAGAACTTCCAAGGATTACATGAACACATTGAAAATACAAATGTGAGTAGTTGAAACCTTAACATAAAAGAGACTAAAATCATTAATATGCCTTTTGATAAACAAAGCAGGAGGGAAACAAAAAAGGATGGTTTAATCAGATGAGTAAAAAGCACAAATTATAGGAGTAGTCGGGAGCACAACTAATTCTAGCAGGGAAAAGGAAGACATAATTTAAAGGCATATGTCCAAAATATACTTACAATGACCTCATATTGACATACACCAAAAAATTACAATAAAAAAAATATATATAAACAAAAAAATAAAGAAGTATATTTATGATTTGAAACCCCATTCCAATTTACATTCAAGAATAAGAGGAAAAGCAATACACCGCCCAAATCAATAAATCAATATTTTAAAAGTAAACATGGCAGACAAAGTTAACTATAGATTATAGAGGCAAATAATGAGCCCTACCGCAAACTAACAATCACATATCAAGTGAACATGGAATTCTAAAAATTCTCATTGAAATTCATAAACAAACAAACAAACAGAAACCCATTGAAATTCAGATACAATACTAGGCACCCAATGAACCCAGAAGAATTTTTTTCAGAAAATCAAACCCATCCATGGTTGCTTCAAGATCAAATAAACAGAGGAATGAGAAAACAGAGTGAATTTTGAGAAAAGACCACAACAGTTTGGTGGATCAGAATCAGAGCTCTGAGCTCTCCTCCACATCATAAAAATCATCGCCACCATAGTAGGGACCAATGCCGCCGAAGCCACTGCCACCTCCACCGCTGTAAGTGCCACCATCGAGGGGACCAATGCCGCCGAAGCCACGGCCACCTCCGCTGCTGTAAGCACCACCATAGAGGGGACCAATGCTGCCGCCGCCGCCACGAGGCTTTATAAAGTGTTGTTCGGCAACCTCTATGCTCAAGTAGGCAATGAGGCACCTGCACCTTTCATCCTTTGTTTCACACATGTATGCACCACTCAAATAGTATACATCGCCCACCATCCACTCTCCTCTCCTCCCATTATCTTCCTTATCTTTGTACCCATACTTGACTAAAAAGTAGTCAGTAGTGAACACACCCTCGTAACCATCAATATCTGCACCCCATTGTTTGAGTCACTCTTGAGGAAATTCACGTCTGCGGAGATGGCGGATCATGTGTTGTTTGAGCAGCTCCAATATTGCAAAAACAAAGCCACAAGTGGTGCACTGGTGAGTCCACGCACTGTGCTGATTGCTGTTGTGCGCGTTAATTTCATTTTTTTCATGAAACATTTCTCCTGGGCAATGTTTGCACCAGTAAATCGGAATGCTTTTGTCTTTGGAATTGGGGTTGGGTTGCCTTTTGGTGTGCCGCCCTGTCTTGCTTCTAAATATGTGGTTTGTTGATATTGGGCGAGGCTGCTCAGAAAAACGGTACCAGCCGGAGTTCTGATGTTTGTGTTTGTGTTTGAACTCATCATTAGCACATTGTCCCTCTGGGAAGACTTGATTCGAAGATCTAAAGCTATACGCTTTCTTCCAATTCGACGTGTCTTTCATCCAAAGACATCCTTCTTTCCTCCAAAGAAAGAACTTTTTCTTCCTTTTTCTTCTTGGATTTGAAAGTCATCCTCTCCCACAACTTGCGTATGAGTTTTATAAAAAACAGCTATACTTAACATTGACAGTGATTCTTGAACCTTTATACCATGATCTATTTTCTTTCTTGTTCACCAAGAAACTCAGAACATCCTGTGACAAAAAATGTTTTTTCAATATGGTAGAACCAGATAATGGACCGCTATAGTTAAATCACCGGATAAAAGTGACCCACCTTTCCCCATTCGGTCCCAGTAACCCCGACAGATTGCAATGAAGACATGGGTCTCAAAGACAGTGTGGAGGTGATGTATTGTATCAATCAGCTGGTCCTTCAGTGGTTGCATTCTACTTCTTATGTCTGCTTCTACCACACTGTCCTTGGATTCCTGGAGAATCTTTTTCAGTTTTGTAGCACTCTGTAACTTTGTCTGGAAATGAAGAAGAAAAAAATAAGTGCCCACGAATTTTTCTATTATTGACTAAAAGCAAGTATGAATAACCTGATGTACTTCTTCATATTTGCATGATGCACACATATGTTTCCAACGAGCTTATTTTTTATGTAATCACACAATTCTTACTGATAAGATCAGTTTCAAAAAAGAAGGTAGACGTGTGGAAAGCATTTTTAATGAACCCTGCAACATATTTGATTGAAGAGAAAATAAACTCCGCAACGACATTCATAGACAGAAAAACTACAAAAGGCCATGTCTGGCAGATCATATATCTGCTGGCTAACACGTTTATGGTAGACAGTCGGAGATAAAGTCCTAGTGCTCAATTAATGGGTAGCATTATGGACAAGTTTCCGTGTACATCAAACTTCACATAATACATTTGACCTACTATTTTCCATATCTAACTATACATCTATAATTTTTCCAAAAGGACAAGCATCTAGATTCTCTATGGAAATCACAAGTCACATAGCTTTACTCTGATCAAAATAATCAAACAACTTCCTGCGAAAATCAGCATATTTATCGCGATTTATAAATAAAGACCAGTTAAGAAGGATATTAGGTTTTGCAAATAAAGTTTATCATGATTTAAATTGAAATGATTCAATGTCAAGCATAAAATCTTTCGAATAATATTCACATTCAAAGTTTCTTTCAAACGGTTATACATATTATCAACAAAAGGGGTTGTTGAGTTTTGTGTCCTCACTCCTGACCATTTAACCTACAAGTCGGTCGTTTGAGAATCAAGTAGCCTGCCAAATATGAGGATATCCAATTTTTCAACATAACATGGAAAACTATCCGAAAAACTCCTTCACAAGAAGTCTTTGAGATAGTGACAACTAATTTCATAGATAAAAGAGAGAGAGAGAGAAGATGTGGAGTTGCTCATGTGGATCAAAATATGGGCTCTATTTAAAACAATTGTGCAAAACAAAATCAAAGCTCTCCAATTGTATACAAATGCTATAAATGTAAAACCGTTTATACCACCAGTAAAATTCGCTGCAATAACTTTTGGGAAACAAATTGGTAAAAGATAAGCTCATGATTATCGGCCATATATCAAGCAAGAAATCCAAGCCTAATGGATGTTGGTTAGTCCAATAAAACATGCAACCCTCTTTAGGGTTAACAATGTGGATGTAACAGAAACTTGACATGAATGTTCATCTCTATGTTACATGGACTCGGGTACGAGTGTCGGACACGGGTATGTATCTGTATGTTGGACGTGTCAAATATCTAATGGAAGGATACATGGACACGGCTAAATATTTATTTTATTTTATATTTTTATTTTATTCTCAAGTGTACAACAATATTTTTATTAAATATAATGTTCAAACTAAACATTTTACTTTTTTTAAAGTAATAAGATAGCAACATGGAATCATTTGGAGCTAAATTTAGGTAAATGTCCTACCATAAGTGTCGGACACGTATCCATACCCATGTCCAACTTTTAAGTGTCGGACACGGGTACTTCACCTATTTTAGAAAAGTCCATGAATTGAAGGTTCATCTACCTGGGGTATTTCAACACAAGCTGCTAAATCCAAATTAAAAGTTTCAGAAATTGTATGCGCTAAGCTGCACACTACAATTCTTTTAGAAACTAATTACATGAAAGCAACATTCCTTAATATATGTACCTTATCTAATTTGCAAAGTTGGGCGCTTATCTTGAATCCAGAGAACAATATACAAATGGAAGAGTTCTTTAGCATCAACAATGAAAGGATTTGCCTTTGGGTTTTAAATATATATATATACATAGAATCAACTATTAAAACCATTTTGTACTTCACATCGTAAATGTTAAAAAAGATAGAAAAGCATAAACAGGTAGTAGCTGCTTTATATTATATCAGCATGCCATCATGCGGTATATCACTAAAGATTAAATACCCTGTGAAAAAACATCAGAAATTTCTTCTCCAGTTAGACTATACACCACATGTTCTTCGATAATATAGCATTTTAAAGCAATACAAAAGTAGAAACAAATCTTAGAGGTCTCATTTATTATCACTTTTACCAATTACTTTACTTTCAGGACCTTCTCCAGTTAGACTGTACAACACATGTTCTTAGATATACCAATAGAATTAGACATTTAAAGCAATACAAAAATAGAGAAAAATTCGGATACCTTAGCTTGGTGTATGTGTCAAAAACTCCATAATATAATGCAAATTCAGTCTGCAACCACTTCCATTGTCCATGAAGCAATAAATTTCTTTGTTGAAAATGCTGAATTTCATTGCAACTTCTAATACCAGATCATATGCCACAGTTTCTCCAACTGAACCACACTAAAGACACGGAAAAGAAGATTCAAGTTATAAACTGCTTTTTAAGGACATGATTATACGAAGATATCATGTCCCAAATTCAAACAACAAAACATCTTAGATTCAAAGAGTAGACTATAAAGATGAACCTATTATAAACGTCTTTGCCATTGATTACAAATGATGTCAACGATACATACATATACTTTTAAGTTTCTTTTTATTATGACGCCACAGGATCTACAAACAAAAGGGTATATTTCTGATTCTTTCAACAAAGAATCAACAGTGTGGTGGAAATTGAAGTAATTGTTTAGCCAAATTTTAAAGAATAAAATGATCGTGATACTCATCAATGGTATTTGAGCTAAGACCTCCTTTTCAATTTTTGACTAAAATTTGAAATATATGATGGTAGATATTTTCACAAATTTATCAACAAATTGTTGCTCCAAACTTAGAGTGTATTTTTAATTTATTAACAGTGAGTTCTTTGAACCCATCTAATATGGCACAGAAAGCAACCTGGTACACCCAAACGGCATTACTGGAGGATCCTAACCCTGCCAGATGCTTCATACTACTATTATTACACTATAACTGTAATATGATGAAACAATCTGCACTTCAAATGTAATAAAGACAAATTTGGATACTGTTTTATGGAAAGAATAGGGGCTCACCTTAAGATTACTGTTCTCATCCAGAACAGTTGCATAGTTAATGAAAAGTTGTACTCTTCCAACAAGTTTGTGCTCTGGTTCACGCAAAATTTGTCCAACATCGTAGCTTTTCACCCTGCAGTGATCTTTAATATAAGCCTTACATCGAAACAATCTGCACTACAAACTAATATTTGCTACTAAACGATTTAGGGGACTTTACTGGATCTTCTGCAATAGCAGCCACTTGAGCATGGAAATGACCGTATTGCTTCCCCTTGGTATCCTGGACTTCAACAATTAAATCATCCCCTAGTCTGTCTGGACAGCTGTAAAGTCATCAATACCTTTATCCAGCAGCTCCATTTAAAAGAAGATGCAGAAAGGAAAGAGTACATACAATAAACGGGTTTCACCGGATCCAGGTTGCATCCGAATGGCATCCTCTTCACTTGAACTTTTTAGCCGCAACAAACAAGAGTAGGTTTCTGATGGCATTCAAAAGAATCACTTTCTATTAAGAGTTAATGTACAATTATATAAAACAATTGTGAGCTTAGAAGCTCAAGCTCTACATGTTAGTAACTCAAACAGCAGACAGTTGGAGAAATGAGGAAGATTCAGTGAATATCATATCCCTATAGGTCGTCTAGAATTTTCAGTTTATAAGATGGCCACCAACAGCTTCAAATACCATGGCATTCCAGTGCCTATGACTCATAAATTGTCAAAATCAGTTCGGAATTTATGGTATTTGATATTCACAAAATGAGCCCATCAGAGCTTAAATACTCAGCGAACACAGCTTGGAGGACTAATTGCAATGTCTCCAAGATAGTGAAACTCATATAATGCTTATTTATGATTTACAAAGCAGAATCCATATACCTTGCACTACTTCATAAGATGATGGACTGTTGCGCAGAGTTATAACGCCAACTTTGAGGAGTCCAGAAGCCTGTTTTACATACTGAGCACTTGCTTGCACGTATGCCAAACTCTGGCGAAGAAAAAGAAGCATTTGCAGGTACACGAGGTACAAAACGGATTTTCCACACTGCTTGCCAGCCAGAAGAAAGTGTTGACCTTAAACTAGAGAAATGGTATCGGACAGATTCCAGCTTTATTTTCGGTCTTGGTAGGGATGAAAAACTGCAGCCAGTGGGTGGGACCAGGCCCATTTTAACCTTACGAACTGCACAGTGAACAAAATTTTCAGGATGGCTTCATTGCCAGAACTTAACACTTCCCCAATGAGGATGTCCATAGGTAGATGAAATACTACCTTGCACCTTCATCTTTCCAACCATTTTCTTAGGTTTTGGGGCAGATCCCTCGGTAGAGAGCTCTGAAGTGCGCTTCGTCAATAATTCCTCTTCTGATTGTGATAGCACTTGCTGCAGTCTGTAGTGCAAATTGAATAGAAAGATTAAACTAAAATAAGTAAACATCATAAGTGTCTTGCTTTTAGGTCCAAGATTAGAAATGATACCCCTGTAATATTAGAACAATGAAGCCTAAGTGACATAACAACCATATATTTTCAGGACAAACACACAGGTATGCAACATATAATCAATAGCTTTTACTGCTAATTAAGTTTCTGTGATCATAGAAGTTTACAATATATGAAAACTTACTGCAATTTACTTCAATAAATATGCAAGTGTGGGTTCGTAAAATATGAAGAGATTATCTCAGTAACACAGGAAATCAAGGTTTAGTAGCTTAGTGGAGATTCAGGCTATGATGAGAGATTCCCAAATAGAAGACGGGTCCAGGAAGGGAAGACAAAGATTTATCTCTCCACAAAAGTGACTCGAGAGCATATAGAGTGTATACTCTTTCTATCTTTATGAATAGTTAATTTTCTTCTGTCTAATGCTCAACTATTCCCTCCCATTTATACTAGTCCTGTGATTGGTTAAAGACCAGGGGTTCCTTTACTAATCTCCCCATTTACCCGAGTCCTTCATTTTCTCCCGTAATTTAAGGATTAGAATGGTTATTTTTTGAGCTAACAACCTGCCAGGTTGAGAAGCAACCTTTGCTAAGTTATTGTGTTGAACTTAAGACAACATAACAACCTCTCTTGCGAACTGCGCTTCCCTTTTGCTTAACTCGTCTGGAGTGTCTCCTCTATGAACAATTTCAATAAGTTGAGCTATTGCTTCTACCATTAACTCAATACAGTATAGCAACTCTACACAACCCCCGGGTTTTTAACAGAAATAGCAAAGGTTTAAACATGAACTCAACAAACTATTTACAGAACAAGAAAGCATCAATAATGCTCACTAGTCCCAGTTCTGTACTATAAATCCAAAATGCATAATAAATTAGAACTAGAAATCGACTAGGCTACTGCTGGGCAAAAAACAAAAAAAAAAAACAAAAGAACACATTTTAACATGGACGTAAAAAAGGGTATTCAGTATTTGAATTTCAATCAACCAAAGATGCCTTCTTTTACAGATAGAGAACTAAATATACAAACTCATCTCATTGTTGGAGAAATAAAAAAAAAAAAAAACCAGTTCATATAAAGGCAAGAAATACAATGAATCATTTCACTAGAAAATTGAACAATAATGGGAAAAGGCCCTCAATAAATTCATTTTCCATTTAATTTCTTGATACGTTAGTTCTTGAAACTTACCACCCCCTTCAAAGTTGTTCCAGTAACTGGTGTCAAACCATGGACAAGCTCTAATGCCAAGCTTAGTGACCTTCAACTCGGACCCCCCTAATTTCAACTTCTCTTCCTCTGTTTTTACCGTGATAAAGTCCTCATAAACGACGGCTCTGATTCGTTGAAACTTCCTGTGATTGAAATCACCACAAAAGCACGCACAAGTTACTAACTATGTGGCCTTCCACCATAGTAGATATAACAGCCCCATTAACTGACTTTACTATGTTCCATTAATTTTTCTCCTGAAACCATTCACGTTCTTTTGTTCCCTAAGTAAGACCCAACTATGTTGCCTTCCACCATGGGAAACAGATGAATCAGTCTTATTTTGTAACTGTTCCTTCACTGCAACAGAACACAATTTGTTTATGTCCCTATATAGTTTCTTTCTGTTGTTTTGCTCTTTCTTTATGGATCAAACTATAAGTTCATACTTCACATGGTATTATTAGCTCAGCACTCTTAATAATGTTTTCTACTCCTCGCTCCCTGTTTTTTCCAACTAAGGTCACACCTTGTACAGACAAATCAACAAGCATACACTATACCAAACAAAATTACGAAACAATTCCTCTCTCCCCTGTTTTTTCCAATTTATGATGACACTAAATCTCAAAGTAATTAAGTAGATATCTGGCCTTCAAATTTTTAGTGCAACAAATTACAAAGAGCAATACCACCATTGCCTAAAATAGAAGCTGCAAACTTGGGAAATTAAATTTCATCATGAAGATTCCAATTGTTGGGAAAGATAAACTCACCTCTTGCACGATGCAACCAAGCACAAAACCTCTCCTCCTCCTCCTCTTCATATTAGCTAGTTCATCACCAAACTCACCCTCCTCCTTAAGATGTCAAAATTCATGCGCAAGGTGTGAGAGAGGATGACATTCAAATCGAAGAAGAAAGGGGGAGAAAAGAATTATTTCTTTGGAGGAAAGAATGATGTATTTGGATGAGAGACAACTTGAAGTGGATGAAAGGCGTGTCACTCTAGATCTTTGAATCAAGGCTTCCCGGAGGGGCAATGTGCTATGGAGGAGTTCTAGCACAAACACTTCCAACATCAGAACTCCGGCTGGTGCCGCATTTCCGAGCAGCCTCGCCCAATATCACCAGACCACATATTTAGAAGCAAGAAAGGGCGGCACACCAAAAGGCAACCTCAATTCCAAAGACAAAAGGATTCCGACTCACTGGTGCAAACATTGCCCGAGAGAAATGTTTCGTGAAAAAGAGGAAATTGACGAGCACAACAGCAAGCACCACAATGTGTGGACTCACCAGTGCAGCACTTGTGGATCTGTTTTTGCAACAATGGAGCTGCTCAAACAACACAGGATCCGCCATCTCCGCATCCGTGAATTTCCTCAAGAGTGGCGGCTCAAACAAGGGGGTGCCGATATTGATGGTTACGAGGGTGTGTTCACCGACTACTTTTTAGTCTTAGTATGGGAACAAAGATGGGAAAGATAATGGGAGGAGAGGAGAGTGGATGGTGGGCGATGTATACTATTTGAGTGGTGCATACCTGTGTGAAAAAAAGGATGAAAGGCGCAGGTGCCTCATTGCCTACTTGGGCATAGAGGTTGCCCAACAACACATCATAAAGCCTCGCCGCGGTGGCGGTGACTATGACGATGGCGGTGGAGGCGGTGGTGGCAGCTTGCCGTACTACAGCGACGGCGGCATTGGTCCCTACTATGGTGGCGCTTCCAGCAACAAAGGTGGGGTGGCTTCTGAGGCATTGGTCCCTACTATTTTACAGGAGGGGAACATACTTCAATCTGTAGATTTTTTTTTTCCTCGCAAACACAAACAGAGCACTACATATCAGGAGTACAATCATTCTGACCTAATCCTATAGTAGACATTTTTCAAAAACCAAAAACCAAATGCACAAATGCATTGTAATGGGTATTTCAAAAAACCCTAAATAATGAACCCTAATTCTTGGTTCCATAATACTATCCTTAGCAGAAACACATCACTCACACCCTCTTTTACTTCTTTGAAGGATGAAAGAGAATACAAAGTTTTAGATAGCATAAAGGGTGGGAAAATCCCTATGGTATGGATTAACGAAACAAGAAAACTGAAAAAAACCACACAAGAGCCCAACTGAAAAAAACAATAGCATAGTGATGATCTTGTACCATTTTCCAAAATGTTGACACTCTATCCTACTTAAAAAAATCAATCATGAGAGCCAACTCATGAATCAACACATATTGTATTTTGCAAGCAACACCAAATTCAGATTCTGCTCAAAACATCCAAATATATATATATATATATATATATTTTTTTTTCACCTCAAAACATCCAAATTCAACATACAAAGGTCCAACCTACCTCTCTCTATATATATATCTATGCTTATACAGAAAATCTATAGACACACTGGAGAGAACTAACCTTTGGCAGACAAGAGGGAAGAATCTTCGCGGGAGAGAGAGAGAAATGAGAAGATAGAGACTGATCAGATACAAAACACTTAGTGACCCCAACAAACATAATTTAACAATATGAATACCAGAAAGAGAAAGGTTTTGAGCAGTTTGGTGGATTTTAGGGACTGCCTCTCAAGTGGTGAGCATGTGTATTTAAGATCATCAGATTGAGAGAGAGAAGTAAATGCAAATGGGAATAGACGTGTATACATATATGTATGTATTTTAGTTGCTTATGTTGTGATGTAGTGGGAATAGACGTGTATACATATATATAGAGGAAGATTAAATTCGACCTGTAAATGTATGTATGTATTTAAGTTTCCTCAGTGATGAACCCCACCAGAATCAAAACCGTACCACAATGAGCAAATAAGGGAAGGCAGATACTTTTGCTTGTTTCTGATCTGAATTCTGTTTCTATGAAAATTTTGTCTCAATATATATAAAATATAAAACAGACCTGAGTTGAGATTAAAGGGAATGCAGAGGCTCTGTTTTTGTTGAACCCTGTCACAGGCTTTAGACAACAAAATGGGTAGCTCTTGGCTGTCCTTTTCCTCTCCAAAATATATATATGTATACACATATGTGTGTTATTTTTCTGGGAACATATATAAAAGCTAATCCTAAACAGAATCGTATCTTGTTATCGATTACAAGATATTCAAATGAACATTGGCATGAAAAGTGAACTTTTTCCATTTTGGAGTACAAGAGGATCAAATGGTAAAGAAAATAGGGGCCTAATTGCAGGCACATGTGACATGCCAGTCTGGAAAAGCTGGTTGAACTGCTATGATATGCTATGCCATCAAAAATAATTTTCTCAAAAGTTGAACAAATAATAGCAAATTTTGTTTTTTTATTTTTATTTTTTAATCAAGTAACAAAAAAGAGTATTTTTTTATTTTATTTTGTCCTATGCATTTAGAGCACACAGAGAGAACCCGGGAATCCGAGGCACTATCCGGTACCATTTTCAGAGTGCTATAATCAATCCTTTCTGTGATGTAAATTCAACACATTTCTTCTATATTTCAAATCTTTTAAATCTAAAAATAAAATTATGAGGAACTAAAGATGTTTTAATTAACACGTTATATGGATAATATTACGCTACATGCCGAAACAGAATTCCATTGAAAAAACACTACAGAAATAAAGTAATGAAAAAAGTAACAGAAAACTGAAATAAAAAATTGCTCATACATCAAAGACTAAAAAAAAAAATCAACAATTTTTTTTTAAGCAAACAATGAATGGGTGCAGAAAATGATCACCTTTTTTTATATTTTATATTTTTTATATACAGTTATTACTACTTTATAATTTTTATAATTTTATAATTATTAATTACTAATAAATAAATATTATAATAAATATCATTAAGATTTTGGTATAATTATATTCTACCTTAATTTTCATTATAAATTAGAATTTGATAAGGCATGACCTTTCATATACCCATTGTAAGAACATTTATAGTATTATTTGTGTTTGGCATGTTCTAGACAATAACCATATTAAGTGAATTGTCATATTGAAAGAATTGTGAAATCGAGAAGGTTCAATAGACATTATCAAGTTTCGTCAAATTAAAATCAAGTCTAAAAAAGTGAAGAATATAAGAGAATTCAAGAGGAATCAAGTTTGAGTAAAAAGTGTCTCCAGAATGGCAAAAACGGCATTTTTCGAAGCCGTCACCTAAAACAAAAAGTCTCGTGAAATCAAGATGGTCATTTTGGCACAGTTGTGGAGAAAAGTAGTTTTCATGAAGAATCTACGCTCAAGTCTACGCCTGCAGAAACAAAAAGTAGTCAGAAAGTGAGTTTCTACGCTCAGAACATACGCCTAAGCCGTGGCTCCTCCACGCCTAATGCGTAGATGTGGCAGGAAATTTATTTCGTGATGGAATGTCTATTCTGCCCTGTTTTAATTCCATGATGCGTCTATGACTCCCATATATCAACGAACGTGCAATACACATTGTATTAATCAGAATATAGGGTTTAACTTGGTTTGGTGTGAAATTACGAAAAATGGGAAGATTAGAGTTTATCCTTAGCATTGTCTATAAATACCAAGGTCTTCGACAGATGAGAGGCATCCTTGGAGCCCTAAAGTTATTGAGAGATCTCTGCAAGTTTTATATAGATTCATATTCATCTACAGAGATAAAGATAGAGAGAGAAAATATCATTGATTGATTCTATATCTTCTAGTTCTCTCTTGTGTTAGGGTTTATTCAATTGTGCTTCTATATCGACGATCTTATGCACGATTGAATGACCTAGATTCTGAAAAATCTACACACCGCTGATTGCAACGTGGTTACTAATGCACGTCAGGTGTGTACAAAATATGTAGTTAAAAATGACACATTAACGATGCTAGGTTTTACCCCACGCAAACGCACGTATCGATTATAGTATAGCAATGGCTTGAGTAAGGGATATCGATCCCACAAAGACTAAGATTGTTCACTTTAGCAATTCAAAAATACTGAATTATATTTTTCTGAAAATGGTTTGTTTGGGTGGTCAAAGACCAAATTATCTATTTTAACTAAAATTATCTAGAAAGTAAATTAAATTGGTTGTGATTTAGATGAGAGAGAAAACTAGGGTTTTCATTGCTCCACCACTAACCGCATAATATAGTTCATCACCGTATCAATTGTAAGAGGACGATCCATAACTGTGAATCAGGTCGTACTATAAATAGCTAAATACGATCCCAAAAAGGAGTACCATCAACCGGATTGCGATAACTCGTCTCATGACTGACCTAACTAGTACATGTCAATTATACTACTCTAAACTACTCCTACTGCATGAAAATAAACTAAATCATGTCTATATTAAATCGCCAAGGCACTACCTTTGTTAACCTAGGGTTTCAAGTTTCATTGCCACCATTGTGTAGAAAATCATAATTAAGCATCTGAGTTCTTGCTCATATTGAATAATCATAGTTGTGCAAAATAATACATTCATTCCATCTAAGACAAGAATTTAGAACAAATATATAATTTTATATTGCAAATCAGAACGATCTCTTAACTACTGCAATCATCATTGTATGGTCAATTGTTTCCCCTCGTTACAATTGAAAACAATGAAAGAACTACATTACTTGGCTAGGGTTTTGCTAAAAAAACCCTAGATATCAAATTAGTTGCCCATGGTAGAAGGAGACTGCATCGTTGATGTAGAATCGCCCTCCATGGTCGTCTTCTCCAGATATCTAGATCTTGAATGGCTCCTTCTTGGAATGATAGATGAATCTCCATAAAATATTTTGAAAACTTATGTGTAGAGAAGTCCCTTAGATCTGTAGCAAAGCTTGGTATTTATAGGCAAAAGTGAGAGAAATCCTATCTTGGAGAATAAGATTATCTTTTTTCATAATTTCACACCCAACCAAGAAAAACCCTAATATATGATGTATAATATGTGTCTATTACATGTATAGAGGTGTTGGGGTCGAACTTAAAGTCATCCGGGTCAAAATGGGATTTTGGCCCGAATCTGAAATTTCCAACTTTTTCTGTAGGACACCTCTCACTCTTTTGATCATATCTGGAGCTACACAGATTGGATGGAGGCTTGTAATATATCGTTGGAAATCTGACTTCAAGATCTTGATGATAGGCTCAAGAATAACCCCATTTGAACTCTTGTTGACTGAGATATGAGCTCCCGAAGTTGGCTAAATTTTGTGTTGAAAACACTGTTTCACTACGCTTGAAACGTAGGTTCAAGCGTAAAAATGTGTTTTCTGGCCACTTTTTGAAACTGAAAGCGTAGGTTTAAGCGTAGATTCTTCATGAAAATCACTTTTCTCCGCAATTATGCCAAAATGACCGTCTTAACTCCACGAGGCTTTTTGCTTGAAGTGATGGCTTCGAGAAATGTCGTTTTTGCCCTTCGGGGGCCATTTTTGTCTTGAAAATACCTCTTTGATCTCCTCTTAGATACAAACGAACATGAACTTGGCTAATTCACCAAAGTTAGCTTTATTTCTTCATCAAGCTCCTGAAACATGTTTAAACACACAAACGACATAAAAATACAAAATAATGGAATGAAAAGACATAACAATAGTGAGTTAAGGGGTCAAAATGTCTAAATTTGACACCTATCAATTGCTTAGTTCCATTTGAGAAATGGAGTTGTCTGAGTGCAGAGATCGAAGTAAGAGGCTTCGTGGTTCATTGATCCGTTAAGAAACAGAGCCATTTGAGTGCGGAGATTGAAGCAAGTGGCTTCGTGGTTCATTGATCCGTTGAGAAGCGGAGCCATCAGAGTACGGAGCAGAGCGCGAGTGATTCAAGTTTGTTAGACATCGAGTGGAGAAAAGGCAGATATGGAGGGATTTGAAAGTCTAAAACTTCATAGACTTTGTGTAATCCTTGATTTATAGTGCATCGATACCCCAGCGTATCCGTGATTTTTACTTGGAGTCTTTCCAAGGTTTTTCACGTAAAAATATTGTGCATCTCTATTGCTTTATTTCCCACACTTACGTTATTCTTTGCAGGATTTATCTTGATAGAGAATTGGATTAAAATTGACTTTTTCACAATTATTATTAATTTGTCAATAAATCCACAAAAAGCTTATTCACCCCCCTCTAGACTATTTTCATTGACCGTCTAAGTAATTTCAATTGGTATAAGAGTGTGGTTGACCCAATTTAGGTTAACGACCTAGGGTTAGATATTGAACTTAGACAATGGACGTACCTCGAGAAGGAGGTTCTGTATCTAGATCCCCTTTATTTGATGGCTCTAATTACACATATTGAAAAGCGAGACTGAGAGTGTTTTTGAAATTGTTAGATAAGAGAGCTTGGCTTGCCATAGAGGTAGGATACTCACCTCCCACTGTGAAAGATGTTGTTACTAATGAATCTAAGGTAAAACCGTCAAGTGAGTGGACTATTGCTGAGACAAACAGCGCTAGTTGGAATTCAAAAGCTTTGAATGCATTGTACAATGCTGTGACTGCAAGTGAGTTTAAGAGAATAGCCACGTGCAAAATTGTCAAAGAAGCTTGGAATATTCTCCAAGTAACTCATGAAGGAACTTCAAAAGTTAAGCAATCAAAACTCCAAATTCTAAATTCACAATTTGAACCGCTTAGGATGGAGAATCATGAAGTTTTTGGTGACTTTGAGGCTAAATTAATTGACATAGTAACTAGTTGTCACAATCTAGGAGAGCCGATTCCAGAGACTACCGTAGTGAAGAAAATTCTTAGGTCTCTTCTTGAACATTTTCGGTGTAACGTTACTGTCATATATGAAATTATGAGTTTTAAAGAAATTAAACTTGAAGAATTGCAAGGAATCTAAAATCTTATGAGATAGAGATGTGTGCTCAATCCTATAAGAAGTCAAGTGGCATAAAAGAGAAAAATATAGCTTTTAAAACTACTAGGAAGGATCTTAGTGAGTCTGATGAGGAGGGTGAAAGTAGACCAATACAGATTGACATGATCATGAAGCAGTTTCATAAATTTTTAAAATCTTCTTGTGGTCAAGAATTGATTAAATGATAAAAATTTGGAGATGAATCACATGATTTTAAAAATAAAAGGTCAAAAATCGGAATGACAAAATTGATTCTAAAAAGAAGAAACCTCAATGTTTTGAGTGTCAAGGGTTTGGTCACATAGTTGCTGAGTGCGCCAATAAGAAGAAAATGACAAAAGATCTAGCTGTTACTTGGAGTGATGGATCAAATGATGGAACAACTAGTGATTCTGCTGAGACTGACGTGACTGATGAGTCTGAGAATTTCACTGTGTTTGTTGCTCAAAGTAAGGAGGTCGGTGAAATTGTTGCAAGTTGGGCAATGTCTGAAGATGATGATTCTGAGGATAATGAAGATCGTGGGGACTCATATAAAGATGCATACAACAAACTTTATAAAAAATCTATTCATATGAGCAAAGTTTTCTCAAAATATATAGCTCAGTTCAAAAATGTTGATAAGGAGAGACAATCCTTAAGAGAAGAGTTGACTAAGTCTGAACAAGAAAAGACTCGGGATTTGAAGATGGTAGATGGTCTCAATGAGGAATTAAACATTCTAAGATTGGAATTGAGTGAGAAATCTACAAGGATTGAAGGTTTAGAAAATGATTTAAAGGATGCTAACTCAACTATTTATAAATGGTCTAGTGGAACTCTTAAGCTTGATTATATGTTGAGTGTCGGAAAATCCAGAAGAAATACAAAGGGGTTGTGGTTCAAAGAAATGAGTGATTCTAATAGTGTTTCCAAAACAACCTTTGTTAAGGCTTCCTAAGTAGCCTCTAGTTCTTCTCAAGGTAAGTCTGATAGGAATCTTAATGCTCAATCTTATGTCAGAAAACCTGTTGAGAGTAAGCCTCCCTTTACCCCTAGATTTCATAAGGGTTCGATAAATGGTTTCCAAAGGTTTATCCCAGTTTGTCATCACTTTGGAGTGAAATGTCATATTCGACCCGTGTGTTCAAGGTTAAGAGGAAAAACTTTGAAATCAGAGTGGAAGCGTAGAAAATCAAATTCGGGTGTTGAGTGAAGAGGTAAAGAGGTTGTCTAGGATAGCAAAGAGAGCACCAAAAATAAAACAGGTGTGAGTTAGGAAAGATGAACTACATTGTTTGGTTGCTCATACTGCATGTAGAGCGCGTGACTCTAATTCTGAGAAAAGACTTGAGTATATATTTACAGATTCTTAGTTAACATACATCTCTACAAAACCATTAGATTTTCAAAAGCATGTGCATCTTAGAAAATCTAGTGGCATGTTATCATTATGATAAATAGTTTTATATGTATCGTTTTAGGAATATCTTGCATTATCTTTTATCCTATAATTGATACATTATCATGCATTTTTCTTATTTATTTATGCATACATCATGTTTTGCTACTATTAGGATTATTCATGCATACATCATTATGACAAAAATACCATAAAAATTAGAAAATAAAAATTCTTAGCATGTTGAGTTTAGTTAAGGGTACAAATGGTTGTAATATTTCACTCTAGTATCATATTTACTTTTCTTATTATGCTTATGAGAATTGGAGTTGTTAGTCTAACCTGAGGTGATGAATTATTCACTTGACATGTTTAAGTACTGTTTTTAGAATTCATTAAACTTGGGTGTTGTAATACTTGTTGAAACTTATAGTCTTTTTCATATAATCTGAAGTGATATGTAGGTTCATGAGCTATGCTAAATTGATCTATACTTTTGAATATCTTTTGCATGCTTATGAATGTTGTGGTGATGATTGAAAAGAAGAAAGAATGAGATGTTTAAAATATAAAAATGCAAAAAGTAATTCTTCGATCTGAGTAACCGGGCCTCTTGTCTCAGTAAGCATTGAGTGTTCGCGTAAAAATGGGAGAAGACTAATGAGCATAAATCCCATGGAAGAAGCTCGGGCCTAGTTGGTGGGACTGAAAATCTTCGCTGGAAAGTCCGAAGCTTAGAAAGATAAAAAGGGATATGGTGAAAAGGTTGAAAAGATTAAATTGTGTTCCCTTAATTAGCAATAAGGTTTAAGTTAAAGATTTTACTTCTAGTTTAGGTTTTGGACTAAAGTATCATCACAGTTAGTGAGGAGATTAATAGAATTAATACGTATTGTTTTCATCTTAGTTGTTTGCTTGCACCTAAATATTTTTCATATATACAAATGTTATGTAAAGCTTGCATTGTGACTACTTATATCTACAAGGTACGTGTGTAGATTTTCTTTATTATTATGTGTATAATAACTAAGTCAAATATGCGAATATGAGAGCTTCATGGAGCGCGAGTGATTCAAGTTTGTCAGACGTCGAGTGGGGAAAGGCAGATCTTGAGGGATTTGTAAGTCTAAAACTTTATAAACTCTGTGTAATCCTTGATTCATAGTGCATTGATACCTGAACGTATCCATGGTTTTTACTTGGAGTCTTTCCAAGGTTTTCCACGTAAAAATATCGTGTATCTCTTTGCTTTATTTCCTGCACTTATATTATTCTTTGCATGATTTATCTTGATAGAGAATTGGATTAAAATTGACTTTTCCGTAATTATTATTAATTTGTCAATAAATCCACAAAAAACCTATTCACCCCCCTCTAAACTATTTTCATTGATCGTCTAGGTAATTTCACCCATGATTCCTTTAAAATGATAAAGGAAGGTAAAGTGTATAAATAATTTTTTCAAGTAAATCATTGCAACCAAAAAGTCTAATACTATATTATACATGTAATGGTTCACAATATTTATTTATCCACTTATATATATAATCACTAATAAATGTTGACCGAGAAGTGAGAAGATAGAGACTGAGAGAGGGTTTATATGTATTTAATGGAAATTAGATACTACTACATGATATATCCATTAATATAAAGTAGAGATTGTAATGAATCTTTCTGTGTGCAATGAATGCTTATGAAATCTCAGGAAGCCTTTTAACCATGGTTCGCAAAAATGGTTTCAGTTTCGGTGTAACGGAACCGGATCCGTATCGGGGTTACGTAACGGTTTCGGTTATCGCAAGCGTGAATTTTTTAAAAACTCGCACATGGTGGTAAAAATGTACTGATATGGTACTTTTGACAACATAACTAAACTTTGATGATTTTTTGATAATTTTAAGTAAATTTTATATATTTTTCAAAGATATTTAGTACCCAAAATAAATTATTAATGAACTTGAATGTGTCGTCAATCTTCTTATGAGACTATTCATAATATTAATTTTAAACAAATAAATATTCAAATAATAAAGGATATAATTTATTTTCAAATTAATACAGAATAATTAGAATAAGTACATAGTTCACCACCAAAATGAATTCCGCTGTGGATCTTGTTGCTCTGGTTCGGGTTCATGAAAGGGTTGCCAATTTTGAGCTGTATCTTCATTTGACATTTGAAGCATCATTAGGAGACCATCTTCTCTTCGTGATTGATGGGGATCACGTTGAGCCTGAGTATATCCCGATGAATTAGTAAACTGATTTGTACTGATGCTATGCCTTTGTCCATAATGTCCAGAAAACATCTGAGGTTGAGTAGACACAATGGGATATTCATATGCAAAATCATATCTGTAAGGTTGCTGCGGATAGTGACTTTGATCTGAGCTATAATG
Source organism: Cornus suecica (assembly GCA_963922005.1). Taxonomy (NCBI): domain Eukaryota; kingdom Viridiplantae; phylum Streptophyta; class Magnoliopsida; order Cornales; family Cornaceae; genus Cornus; species Cornus suecica. Next base: position 26,724,345 of record OY998246.1, on the reverse strand, counting down.
TGAGTCTGATGACTGCCCTAACGAAAATTCCTCAATGTTACGCATCATTGAATAAGGTCCGTCATTGCGATGATCATTATACATTTGGTTCCTCCTACTGAAGCCATGAGGAGATTTAGAAAACCGTGATGGCTGGATATCCTCCCCAGGGGCAATATCAGGTGCTTGAGTAACATCATCATCAAACGTATACCCCATTCCGCCTCTAGTACCATCATCTCCCCCATCATCATCATCACCCCCATCATCATTACTATGACTCATTAATCCAAATGAAGAACCATTATGCTCAATTGGAGTTATTCATCAATCATTCGAAAAAGATCCTCATTATCAGAGTCAAGACAAGCACCTTCTCTCTCCTCTAACCACGTGGCAAGGGGATCATCTTCTTCAAAAATATAATCCAAGTTAATGGGATTATATTTGTTTTCCATGTCCACTGTATTAGTACGGGTGATGCGTCTAATCTTCAGCCTCATATTATAATGTAAGTACACCAATTTTTGAATTCTTTCATACTTCAATCTATTTCTTGTCTTGGTGTGGATAAGGCTGAATGTACTCCAATTGCGTTCGCAGTTGGATGATGATGTTGTTTGACTCAAAATTTTGACTGCTATTTTTCGTAACTCTGGAGCATCGGTCCCGTACAATAACCACCATTCAGCTGATAAAAAAAATAAAAAATGAATCATTGTTTTAAAAATAGGAATTCAAATATGAAGAATACAAAATATTCAGAATGTAAATAATATATACCAGGAGATGTGAAATCATAAGCACGCTGTGTAATATGGCTACCAAACATCTCTTCTTTATCTCGAAACAGAATAAGCTGCAAACATTGATATATTTATATATAACTTATACATAAAAATTTCCTGTACCAACTAAGAAGGATGAATTTTTTTTTTCACTTACTTGATTCATTGCCTTACTCTGTTATCCAAGTCGGGTTCCAGTCTTGTAATCACTCTTATGGTTCCCTCCATTGCGTCCATGACCTCATTTTTGTATTGATATTGTGGATTTAAAAAATAACCTGAAAAATAAATAGATAAACTCGCGACTCTATTAAATTGCAAAGTTTTTTTAAAAAAATTAAAATATTATATATATATACATATGTACCAGCTGCATGTATGTCATGGTGAAGGGTGCGTGTCCACCGAGCTTCAATTATTTTAAAATACTCCTTCCAATATCGACAATCAGCTTGTATCTGCTTTTTCGCACGTTCCACAGCTTCATAGATAAAACCCATTGTGGGTTTCTCATCTCCATCAACCAATCTAAGAACTTTTACCAACGGCTCCTGTGCTTTTAAGATATCATTAGCTTTCTTCCAAAAACTACTGCCATTGATAATGTGTCTTACTTCGTATGGAGGGCCACTTTTTTCCTTCCCCAACCTAAAAATAGTTAATTCATATTATTAGCCCTCCCCCCCCCCCAAAAAAAAAACTACAAAAGAAAATAAATTTAACAAAAAGAAATAACTTACCTAGAATTTTTCCACACATCGGATTAAAACATTGCCCTCAAGCCATCTTTATTTCTAACAATACTCTGAAGTGCAATAAAATTAGTGGCAAAACGAGTGATATTGGGCCGAAATAACTCTTTTTCATTGGTGAAAGTTCGCATAAGGTTATGTACCGAGCTATGTTTATAAATGAAACGCGTGACCATTTGCGCTTGCCCATAAATATAAGTAAAACTGTCTTTTTTACACATGTCCTCCAATATGAGATCGATGGCATGCGCTGCACAACCCACCCAGTACAAATGTAGTCGATTTTGCATCAATTTTTTCCTAGCAGCTTTCAAGGCAGCTTCATTATCTGTTACGACTTGTACGATGTATTGCTCGCCAATCTCAGTAACAACATTATTGAGTAAATTGTAATAAAAATCCGCTGTCTTACTTTCAATGTGAGATACATCATATGACTTGTGAAAGTATGTGAATTTGTTACAATACACAAGAAAATTAATAATGTGGCGGTCTGTCGTACCCTTCCACCCATCGCACATGATAGTGACTCATCTTTTTTCAAAATTAGGCTTATGGGACTCAATCCAAATTTGTATGTCCTTATACGCAGCATCTAAATATTTTCCAGCAAGCTCCTTGCCAGTGGGAGCTTTCACCCCTGGTCCACACTCAGCAACAATATCAAACATAGGTTGAGTCCATGGAGAATCAATGGTGTTAAATGATATATGATTATAATAATACCATTTAGCAATCGGAGTTCCCATCTTCTCCCTAGGATCTTTATGTCGTCTTTGGTCGATCTTAATTTGTTTAACACTCTTTGCCTTTTCAAGCATAGGATGGATATCTCTTAACTTTGCATTTGTTGCATCAAGATCAATTGATCGTCTCATTCTCCCCCGGCGAATCTCTGCATCAAACTCAGTCTCCATCCCTCCATTTTTAACACCTGATGATTTATCACCTAACCCAAATAAACTTGCGATCCCCTTTCCCACCTTCCCTAATCCCCCACTTCCAGTCCCACTCCCACTAGCACCTCTTATCTCATGTTGTTGTCTCAAATAAAACTCCTCGTGAGTCCTTAAACTCTTTCTATGGGCAATGCTTGTGATGTCCCACATCGCCCGGGTAGAGGTCTGGGGATGTGCTTATATGTGCAGTGTTGTCTCCAATTGGTATGAGGCCTTTTGGGAGGAGCCCAAGAGCAAAACCGTGCGGGCTGGGCCCAAAGCGGACAATATTATACCAAGTGTTGGAGCGGGTTGTTACAATTGGTATCAGAGCCAGAGCCCGGCCGGAATTAAGTGTGGGTGCATGCACAAGCCCGTGGGTAACACCAGCGAGGACGCTGGGTCCCAAGAGGGGGTGATTGTGATGTCCCACATCGCCCGGGTAGAGGTCTGGGGATGTGCTTATATGTGCAGTGTTGTCTCCAATTGGTATGAGGCCTTTTGGGAGGAGCCCAAGAGCAAAACCGTGCGGGCTGGGCCCAAAGCGGACAATATTATACCAAGTGTTGGAGCGGGTTGTTACAATGCTCATCTCCATATCCTCATTAGATGAACTATCATACTCCCCCAGCTCCTCCACTAATTGTGATCGAACTTCTTCTTCCCTTTTTTCTTTATCTTTTTTCTTTTCTTTTACCTTCATTAAAATTTGCATCATTGATTCTCTCACATCTTGGCTCACTTTTGGACATCCTACCACATTTCCCTTTTTATGAGCTAAATGTTCTTTGAAACGTGTAATCCCACAATTGATAATTTTACTACATAGATGACATTTTATTTTATGTCTCTGTCCGTCTACTGCGGCACCGAAACTCCACCCAATATCGATATTTACTTTCTCACCGCGCCTGCCGGAAGGTATGACATTTCCACTTTGATTTTCTCCAGCTTCTGACATTATTCTATTTTGTAATAGAAATAGCAATAATAAAAGGTTACAACTTATACATAAATTTGCATCTTTATTTAATTCATTAAATAAATAATACATAAATAAATATTTTATGTATTCATGAAGGTGGTGATAATTTACAACTTATACATGAATTTACTTATACATGCCACATTGTAATGAATTTAAATAATATTCGTGAAGGTGGTGATACCATTTCAAAAAATTTACGAATCAAATAAGTTTAAACGTTTCAGGATGGTACCACAGGATGGTAAGTAAATAAAATGGACAATGTATGGTTACATTATTTTAGAAAGGAGTATGATTACATATTGTAGCAATAATTCGTCCACAGTTGAATTTGATAATATCCCACAGTTACATACACATATACTGTGGATGTCACATGCGTCATTGCGTACAACTTCTATATATTTTCCAACTAATAATAAATCACCGACCACGAATATTTTCCTACCATGTCCCAAAAAAAATCCAATGGATAACTTATTTAATTTCTTTTCAAATGTCCTTAATTTATTATTTTTTTCTTTGGCTTATTATTGACCTTTTTGGATAAGGTTCATAATTTCATGATTTAATTTTAATCTTCCTGTTTTATTCATGGATTTGGCATCCAAATTGCCACCCTACACATGCTAGGCTTAGATTCTCATTTCACATAAGCTACTTTGCTCTTTTGCCTTTTTTTAATTTAATTTATTTTGTTATGGAATGTGTAACATTAATTTTATACCTTTCTATTTTACTTATATTTTGATTTAATCATTGCTAGCATATACGTGATTAAATCTTTTGACATTTTATTGATATCCTAATCTTATACAAATCATTACATAAACTAAATGACAATAGCATATTAGACATATAAATATATAAATTACATGATAATTGATACATTAATCTTATACACTGTAATTTTTTTTTTTTTTTTTTTTTATGTACAAAAGTAATACAAAAAAATTTTAAAAATGAATCATTAAATTGATAAGTAACAAAAATAATATCGATACACTTAAAAGTATAAAAAATACTAACTTGTAGAGAAATGGTTATCTTTTTCTATGCTTGTTGCTCCCTACTGTTCTCAGCTTCTTCTTTCACACTTTTGAACACACTCAAAAACTTTGAGCAAGAATGCAAGATACAAATAAGTTAGCTGCATTTGTAAATGATCAATACATATATATAAATTTATTTACTTATATAAAGTATTATGGTATCATTTCATGTCTGCCACACTCCAACTTTCACATGCATGCACAGTAAATATTCGAACATTATTAAGTTACAGCCTAGTGTCTACCAATTCTTGTCATTGCACTTGGTCACAAAGCTTACTTTCACATGCATGCACAATTATGCAAAGCTACACGTGTCATTGCACTTGGTCACTGAGCTACTTTGCTTTCTCATACAAGCTACACGAACCAACCCATTGCTTTCCAATTCAAATATATTTTTTTTTCATCATGAACTGGTTCAACTAAAACCGGTTCATGGAATATCGGCCGGTTCACCGATATACTGGCCGGTTCTTAGCGAACCGGCCAGTTTGGATGTGAATCGGCCTCCCCCCGATAAATCGGGCATAACCGGTTTCGGTTCAGCCCAATACCATTATGAATCAGCCGGTTCCGTTACTAACCAGCCGGTTCGGCGAACCATGCTTTTAACCCTCACTGCCATTGACCACTCTTTTGACCATATAGATTTCATGAACCTTGCAAATATGGAAGTTTATTAAAGGAGAAGTGTAATTTTATAGAGTGTAATTTTGAAATAGTTATTTTTATTTTATTAATTATACATTTTATTTTGGGTTTGAATAGTTGAAATACTCTATGTAATTTAATTTATAAATATATTATGTTTCAACTTATTTTTATTTTTTTAAAGAGAATAATAAGAACCGAAATGAAAACTGAAAAAAATAATTTAGTTTAGTTTGGTTTATTGTATTAATGGTTCAATTCCAATTCTCATTTTCATGAATTAAAATTTACGGTTCAATTCAGTTCAGACGTTGGAACCAACCACATCGTGTGCACCCCCACCTACGCAAATGTATTGGCATGTATGTATATGTTGTACGGAACAAAATCCCACAAGATTTATTTGTATATAGATCTTGAATATATTCTCTTCTCTCAACCCCCAATAAACCAACTGTATTAAATATCATCATTCATTACATCTTTTGTTTCTATACACTTATTGGGTGTGTACTCTTCCTTCAATCTGCAGCCACGATCTCTGATGGTGAAATGGTTGGAAGTTGTGCTATTCAATGGGGTCAGACAATGGATAATAATGCAGATTTTATTGAGAAAAACTTGAGATGAATAAATGAGATTCATTCATATCAATCCATCTTTTGGAGTAGAGAACAGTTTCATATTTTGAGCTCTCTGTAATCACAACATTATACAAATTGTTGCTGTTTCCATCCGGATCACCATCTCCCCCATTTTATTTTATTTTATTATTATTTTTAATCTAAGTAATGAATTCACATAAAATTCACAAAAATACAATATAATAGATGCATAAAATTAATACAAGTATACATATATATATATATAGAGAGAGAGAGTATACAACAAATTCTTACCTTAATAGGGCAAAAAGGGACTACAGAATCATCAAATTGTTGCTACAAAAAAATGATTATTATTTTTTAATAAGAACACATACAGATTAAATATATCTTCCTCCTCATCTCCGAATATTTACACCACCCACCCTTGAGTATATATCTTCCAGAGCCATTAAAAGAGGTTGGAAAAGTTTCTCCAAATTTTCAAAGGAGGAAAATAAAACCCAAAAAATAAAAAATACACCACCCCCATATTTTCAAGCCCCTGTGCCTGCCACTTTCATCAGACTCCTTCTTGAATCTTGACAGCTCCAGCGTTCATAAAAATGCCAATTGGTTGTTGTGTAGCAATGGCATGGACCAATTGGCATTTTTTATTTATTCAACATGTAAAAATGCCAATATGTGAAGTAAAAAGATGCCAATTGGTTGTATGTATTTTGAGTTAGGAAAAAAAAAATATTAAAGATTCTTTGTTATAAGACAGTATTAGTTTTTTTATATTGTAATATTATAATATATTATAATGTAGTATTATTTTACTACCTTTTAAAATCAAAGCCGAGGATTCGAGGCCATTTTAGTGGTATACTAATAATTAGTGGATTTATAAAAACCATACTAGGTTATTATAGTTATCTGGTCCAAAAATGTACTCACAATAATAATGTGTAATGATATTATTTATCAAAAAGCATACCAAAAGTAAATAAATATTCACATCAAGTACATTGATCTTTAAATATAATTTGCGTAAATAATAAAAAAAAAACTATCCTAAAAACATAACAATCACTTCCCATGATCATTGTGATTGGGTGAAGTGAGCAAGAAATCATTTTCGTAGTAATAATTTGACAAAAGTGCCAAAAACACCCTTCAATAGTCATGTTCTCGCAATATACTCTCTGGACTATTTTTTTGAGCGAATTAATCCATTAACTATCAAATCGTTGCAATTCACTCACTTGAACATCACCGGAGTCACTTTTTCAATCTTTAGTAGTGCGAAATTACTTATATTCCCTCATTTTTTAATTTACTAAAAATTTAAACCATAAGGATCAATTAAGTAGTACAATGGTACAAGTCAAGGAAAAGAAACATGGACCAAAATTTTCATTGTATTCTCTTTCATAGTTGATTCAACAAGGAGAAAATTTAATTTTAATCCACATGAAAATCAGCAATTCAAGCAGATTGACCTGTGAGTTGCAAAAAGTCAAGAATTTATGGGGAAAAAATTAACAATATGTTGTTGAAGTAAGGTATAATTACAAATATAACAATAGATTTATCGTATCTATAACTCATAACGAAAATGAAAATTTATTTACAAATTCTATACGCTTGTCAAAATTTTCTTTCAGTTGTTTGAATTTTATTTCGTTATGCGAAAATTTCATTCAAATACATACTTCATTAAAAAATTCATTCAACATGTAAAAATCAGTTTGTCAAAATTTCTTTTGAAGTTGTCTGAATCTCACTTTCTTTCAAATTAAAGCAAATTCATGGTTTCAAGTTGTTAAATTTGTCACGCCCTGAATTTTCTAGGACTCTGAAATACAAGCTTAAGAGTTAAGGGAGTGGTGCGGAAGTGAAAAGAAACGAAAAATAGAACATTCAATCTTCAAACCCCCCATACAAGGGTAAAATAGTCATTTCACGTCTAAAAGATGTCGAAAAGATCACTTGAGGTCAAAATGAAAGTGAAACGAGTCAATCGGCACCTTAAATGAATCATTTAAACACCACATGTTTACCTAAGGGTAAAACGGTCATTTTAAGGATAAAATAGTAATTTAAAAGTGCAAATACTTAGTTTGGACTTAGGAGAAGCCCTAGGAACAAACATGACCCAAATCGAAAATGCAAGGCAAAATTACAAAGCTTTGAAGATCGGGCGTTGCGGCGTGCCATGCAGCGCTCACATCGCTGCAACTAGGGCTGGCAATTTCGGGTTACGGGTTATGTTCGTGTCGAGTCGAGATCGTGTCAGATCGAAATCGTGTCATGTCAAAAAGACCTGGTTAATATACGTGTCAAATATCCTTAATCCTAACACAACCCATGTCGTGTCCGTGTCGACCCACGTGTCGACCCATGTAATCCATTTAGCCTATTTATTATAATATTTTAAATTAAATTTGACATAATCCAACACAAAATAAACTATTTAACCTATTATCAACAAAATTAAATTGATTTTGACACGATCCAGTACTATTTTATTGATATATTTCAATCCATGACCAATTAGAGAAGAGAAAAATATAAAAATAAAGATAAATATAAATATAATCGTGTCAAATGTGTCATGTTCGGGTTATCCATGTCGTCTTCGGGTTGACCCTTATATTCTCGTGTTGTGTTCGGGTCGACCTTTTTTAGGCCTCAACCCTTTTATGCTCAACCATAACCCTTTTAAATAGCCTCGTGTTCGTGTCGTGTTACCGTGTCGTGTCCAATTTTGTCAGCCCTAGCTGCAACCTGCGCGACATGTCGCCCAAGGGCTCCAGCCCCCATTTTGAAAATTTTTACATTTTTCCGAAAAAAGCCGTTTTTTCATATGAAGTCCAATTTTGACGTTCCCGGTCCCCAAAAATTACAAATATTTGAAAAGTGGGGTTTTCATTTGCGGATTCCAAAAATAGTTATCGAAACCTCGAGAAATGCGAAAAATGCTAACTTTGACTAAAAATGATTCTCTAAAATTTTGTAAAATTATCCGTCTTATCTCTGATCTCCGTTTTAACTACCGTCGGCTTCTAAAAGTCAAATTCTTTATAAAAATGAGTTTAAAAAATCATTTCTATAACGAGAAAATTTGTCGGGGCTACGGTGGTGAGCGAAAACGGATTTTTCTTTAAAAATTGAAAAGTTTCGTTTATAAATCACAAAAAAATGTCATTTTCGATAAACAACCTAATATCAACAATAGTATTTAAAACTAGGGATGACAACGGGTCGGGTTTGACTAATACCATTACCACCCCATTTAAAAATTACTAATACCAAACCTATCCCAAACCCACGACGGGTTGTGGATGGGTTTGACTAATACCATTACCACCCCATTTAAAAATGACTAATAACAAACCCATTCCAAACCCGCGACGGGTTGTAATCGATAATACCATTACCACCCCATTGGTATAAACGGGTTCCATCGGGTTACCATCGATAACAAAATGTCATTCAATACTTTATTCCATGTATCTGATATTAACTTGCTCTGCTTGAGGGCTGAAAGGATTTTGTGGAATCAAGCTGAAGTCTGACTTCCAAATTGACCAAGCAACTCTTGAATATTGATAGGTGCTCAATATTGGTCATTTTTCGCCCCTATCTTGTGTTTGTAATGTCTTTACATTCCATTACTTGATATTTTTATCTCGTTTGTGTGTGTAAGCATGTTTCAGGAGCTTAATGAAGGAACAGAGCTAATCTCGGTGAATTAACTGAGTTCGTATTCGTTTCCATCTCGAGAAAGGAATCAAGAGGTGCGCTAGAGCAAAGAAGAGCTAGCGGAGGGAAAAATGATCATTTTCCAACATCATTATCTCACCAGAAGGGCAAAAATGTCATTTTCAGACATTAATACTTCACTGAAAAGCATCTGGAGTCAAAGGCGACCAGTTTAGCTCAAATATGAAAAAAAAATGGATTTTACAACAAACATGCATCATACCCTACGTCACCAGAGGCAAAAACAGACAAAATTGGACCATACCTACGCTTTGGTTTTGTACCCTACGCTCCTAACTTACGCTTGGGCGTAGGACCAGTATTTTCAGTACCAAAATTTCATCCAACTTAGGGCACTCATATCTTAATAAAAAAATGTCAAAATGAGGTGATTCTTGAAGCTATTATCAAGATCTTGAAGTCCTATTTCCAATGATATATTATACGCCTCTATCCAATGTTTGTAGCTCCAGATTTGATCAAAAGAGTGAGAGGTGTCCTGCAGAAAAGGCTGGAAATTTTAGTTTCAGGCTGAAATCCTATTTTGACTCGGATTGATTTGTTTTCACCCGAATGACTTTATTTCGACCCCAACACCTCTATACATGATATATACACATATTATACATCATATATTAGGGTTTTTCTTGGTTGTGTGTGAAATTACCAAAAAGGGTAATCTTATTCTCCAAGTTAGGGTTTTCCTCAACTTTGCCTATAAATACCAAGCTTTGCTACGATTTTAGAGAGCTTCTTGGCACGTATAATTTTCAGAGCTGCCTCTGTAGATTCATCTTATTCAAAAGGGAAGAGCTATTCAAGACCTAGAGATCCGGAGAAAAAGGTCATGGAGGGCGATTCTATATCAACGATGCAGTCTCCTTCTACCATGATCAACTAATTCGGTATCTAGAGTTTTCTCGCAAAACCTTATCCAAGTAATGTAGTTCTAATTTTATATTCAATTGTAGAGAGGGGAAACTGTGATGATTATGTTAAATGAGTGACCATTTTTTATTCGTGATACAAGTTTATATATTTGAATTGATTATTGTCTTAGACCTTTCAAATATATTTATCTTACACAATCACAATTATTCACTATTGGCTAGAACTCGGATGCTTAATATGTGATTTTCTACACAATGGTGGTCATAAAACTCAAAACCCTAGGTTGACACATGTCATCCCTGACAAACTGATATAGACATGTTTTAGTTTATTTTCATGCTTTAATTTACTTTTCTATTAGTAGTTGGCATGCATTAATCAGTTTAGTCTTGAGATTGGTTGTCGCGATCCGGTTGAGAATAATCATTCTTGGGGTCAAACTGCTGGCGCGATGCGAACTGATTCACAGTCAATGGATCGCCCTCATGCAATTGAAATAGAATTTGGACTATATTATACAGCTAGTGGTGGAGTGAGGAAACCCTAATTTTCTATCCCTCTAAATCACAACTATTATTTATCATTTTTTTTTGCTTTATTTTCATTAATATTAGATAATTCACAAAATCAAACTTTTTTCGGAAAACTATAATTCAGTGTTTTTAGATTATTAAAGTGAACAATCCTCGTCTCTGTGGGATCGATATTCCCATACTCAAGCAAAACTATATACAATTGATATGTGCGCTTGCAAAAGGGTAAAACCTAAAGTGTTGTTAAAGTGTCATTTTTAACCACATATTTTGCACACACCTGACGCCCACTAAATATCTCTATGTCTAGTCGACCAAAAACTTTTCCTTTTCAATTTTCAAATCTTGCAGCATATGGACACTGAAGTAGAAATCTAAATTCATATCTTACAGTGTACCTCAATGGAGTCATGAACTTAGCCATGACAGAATTATTATATGTCAGCTGGTCAGTGATGAAATGTAATGCTTAATAATCTCTAAGGAAGTTGCAAATGATAGTAAGACTAGTATGGTGCTAACTATTAATCAACTATACATAATTTATATTCATTATCAATATATTCAACACACTGCTAATGACCAGAAACCAAACATCAGTTCATTAGACAAAAACCAACAAAATTAGAATAACCCAAATAAACTTCACAAGTCTTGGAGCCCAAATTCAGAGAAACAAGCAGTTAATTTTCAAAGAAACAAAATCCAAAATTCAGCAACATGCATGCCAAAACAACAAAATCCAGAAAATTCAGATACATTCAGATACATGCACCCAAAAACACCAAAATCCAACAACAAAAAACAACAAATTGGCAACAAACAGTTCTGTCTTTGTGATTCAGCAACAAGCAGCATGCAAAACCAGCAGCAAAATCCATGCCAAATCCAGCAACAAAATCCAGCAAACCCAGGAACAAGCAGTTATTTTTTCCTTCATTGTGATTCCTTAAAATACATATCAATATATATATATATATATATATATATATATATAAGCATATTAACATAAAGGAAATGCAGTAATTGTGGAGGTATGAATCATATGAGGTCCAAGATAAGATGTGTGCATAAATAAGAAATTAAGTATTACCTGATCCATTTTATCAACATATCCCGACTCTTCGTAAGTTATTGTAGATTCTTGCAAAGAAAGTGATGCGGATTCGCAACATGCTTCCATCAATACCCCCATTGAAGGTTGAACTAAAAAATATAATTTGTAATATAACAAAATAAATGTCACAATGAAAATTTTAAAACATTTATATATATATGTAATAAATATATTACCTTCAAATTCATCCCAAATCCAATCTCGTGAACACATCAATGTCTCTAAAATGTTAGGTCCCAATCTACAACGATGTGAGCTAAGCACCCTACCACTAGTGCTAAATGCGAACTCGGATGCAACCGTAGATACGGGAATGGCCAAGATATCTCTAGCCATCTTCACTAGTGTTAAGGTGAGGACCTTGAAGGCATTGACGAAGGCGGATGTGAGGGTGTTAAAGAAAGTGCAGTTGTGGAAGTAGGTGTACTAGTTGAATCAATTTGTGTTCCCGTAGGGGAAAATGTACTTTGATTATCCATATTAAAATAATCTGCAGCAACAAAAAAATAAATAAAAATAAACATATGACTACACAAAAAATCTAGTCTCCAGCTCTTTTAAAATTCAACTTTAATAAGATAAAAATAAAAACAATTTGAATGAGAAAAGTGACAACATTGCAAGGAATGAAGTTGCTCTTATTCTTTAATCCTTCTTTTTACAGAAAACTCAACCCCAAAAAAGAATAGAGAAATTGAACAAGATAGGGAATTCAACAATTAATTCTCAACCAAACAAAAAAATCTACAAGAAGGCTACTACAATTTTAATAACAAAGAAACAAATAAAAATTGGAACCCATCAAGACAAATGAATTCTATAGAAGAATTGAACCTTTGGGTGTAACAATAACATCTGTTTTGGACCACCATACTTATTGTGAATATTCGGAACTACACAAGAATTCTCTTCATTTTCAAGTTGGAATTACGAATGCACAAAATATCCACGTGTATAAAGGACTAGTCTAGTTCACGAGACTCGTCACTCAGAATATTTCTAAGGGATTGATGTAAGCAATCGTATCTCATCACTAAGTCTTTCGTGTTTCTAGCCCACGATCTCTAGGTCATAAATTTACAATGGAGCAATAATCGACGCAAAAGGTTAAGGACAATAACCTGGTAAAATGAAGGGGATAACAAGTTTCAGGATGATTTTAACCGGTGGAGGCTTTGCCTTGAGGTCCTGTTATGGTTTTATGAACACAATATTTAAAATCACATACTCAAAATAGATATCCCCTTTTCTCAGGCATACTTGAACTAACAGGATCAAACATATATAATAGGTATAAACACAAACACTGGAGAAATTATGCATATATATATATATACCCACACAAATACACACAGATCATTGCAATATGAAACAAAATTAATGCAGATTAGGTATCTTACCTTTGGAAAATCAACCAAGAAAGCACAGAGAGGCCGAGGCTAGGAGTCTAGGACCTGCGCCTTTAGTTTTAAAACATAAATTCAAAATCAAAAATATTTTTAAAAATCCTAAAACGTGAAATTAAAAAATTAAGAATGAAGATCTGGTATCTTACTATTGCAAAATCAAGCAAGAAAGCTCAAAGAAAAAGCACAGGCAAAGACGCTGGAATGAAGGAGTAGAGAAGACGATGATTCGATGAAGAAGCAAAAAAACATAGGCAAAGAGGGGTCTAGAGACTACACGGCGCTGCTGAGAAAATGAGGCGTCTTATATATGATGGCCTTAGGGTTTTCTTAATTAATATTTTATTGTAATTTAATATAAAGAGAGTTCCGACCTGTGACTAAAGAGGGTTGGAACAATCCATCCCTATATCACAATTCTCGGACATACTAGTTTCGTAGGTTGTGGAAACACCTCCTGGCTAGTTGTTGCGACGATCCAACTCAAGTCTACTCACACATGGTTACATAACCGACATAGACCGACACCAATGTATATAACACAATAAATTGTACTCAAAATATAAAAATGTCTCAATTGAACCATGTCTCATAATAATATATGCTTTACATCATTTTGCGATATATTATGTTCAAAATATCAATATGCTCATAATCATACACATATAAACAAATTTTCACAACAAGCATTATCATCACAATATCATGTTTGTCAAGGGCCTAATTTCTCTTCTATGTTGTCAAGACTCAACAAACATATACATAACATATATACATAGCGCACACACCATCGTTCAAAAATCAAAACAACTCGTTTTCCCCCTACCTCAATCCAAGAAAAGCAAAGGTTCAAGAATGCAATGATGAGTCCAACAAAGCTCTTCAAGAGTCCAAGAGTGCAAGATAACGTAAGTAGGGTCTCAATTCAACACAAGCTCTCCCAAGCTAATGCAAGACAAAATTAATATGGTGTCTTTCAATAACTTTAATCAATAAAATGATTAAAATTCACAAGAATGAAAAGGAATTTTCAATAGAATGAACAATAGAGTTCTTGAAATGAAGGTTGAAGGAAAGAATAAAGCTTACCACAACCTTAGCTCAATGAGGTCAAAATTGACAAGTTGAACTCCAAGCCCCCAATAACCGAAACGATCGGTGAAAACGTTCAATTCATGGTCTTTAACAAGATTCAAGAGTGAAAGAAACCAAAAATCAAGAATTAAACACAAAATTTCAAGAGTAATAATTATAGGGTTTGAAATTGAAAAACCCACAAGGAGTGAAGAACACTTACCAAACCCTAGATCAAATGGAAGACAAAGCCACCCTACACAAATTTCATGTTAAAGAGATTTTCCAATTCTTAGTAATGAAGAGTGTATTGGAATAAGTTTAGAAGAGGAAAAGAGGGAGAAGGAAATATAGAGAGAAATGGATTTGTAGAGAATATGAAAGTCTTGCAAATGGAAGACTTCTAAATGTAGAGATGGAAATTTGTACTACCTTGTTATTTAAGGGTTTGGGAACACCTTTTGTTTCGTAGGGGCGGGTTTGGTAAAAGAAATTAAAACCGTCACGGGTTAAGGGGCAGGTACGGATTTGGTTAAATACCCACCATGATCCGCCCCGTCCCGTTTACATTATTTTTATTGTACTTTACTTATTATATGTATAAGATTTTTTATAGGAAAAGGAGAACCATTATCCTATCCTGACCAAGCTCAACCCAAAGAATTTAAAGGATCAATGATCCAAAAGTTAATACTTTATTAGTTATTATTCTTTTTTTTATGGGGCCCGACATCAAAGACCAAAAAAATACGAATAGTCAAATATACAAAGAATAAAGAGAGTTTGATTTTAAGATGATTTGCAAGAAGTTCATATATATTTTTTTATTTTTTTTTTGGGTAAACTCTTTTGTCCATGATGAAGATGACATTGAGAATTGAGTGTTAATGAGGTGGGTGGGGTGGGGTGGGGGCGGGTGTAGTAAACTGTTGATGGGACGAGTATGATTTATGAAAAGGCAACCCGTGAAAAATCGTGAAGGATATTGTGACGTCCCACATCGCCCAAGTATATGTATAGTGATATGCTTATATGTGCATGTGTGCCTCTAATTCGTATGAGGCCTTTTGGGAGGAGCCCAAGAGTAAAACCGTGCGGGTTGGGCCTAGAGCGGACAATATCGTACCAAGTGTTGGAGCGGGGTATTACAATTGATATCAAAGCTAGAGCCCGACCAAAATTAAGTGTGAGAGCATACACTAACTCGTGGGTTACGCCACCGAGAACGCTGGGTCCTAAGAGGGGGTGATTGTGACGTCCCACATCGCCGGGGGTATAGGTCCGGTGATATGTTTATATGTGCATGTGTGTCTCCAATTGGTATGAGACCTTTTAGAAGGAGCCCAAGAACAAAACCGTGCGAGCTGAGCTTAGAGCGGACAATATCGTACCAAGTGTTAGAGTGAGGTGTTACAATACGCTAGCGAGGACTTTGGGTCCCAAGAAGGGATGATTGTGATGTCCCACATCGCCTGGTTATAGGTTTGGTGATATGCTTATATGTTCATGTGTGTCTCCAATTGATATGAGGCCTTTTGGGAGGAGCTCAAAAGCAAAACCGTGCGGGCTGGACACAAAGCGGACAATATCGTACCAAGTGTTGGAGTGGGGTGTTACAATTGGTAACAGAGCCAGAGCCCGACCGGAATTAAGTGTGGGAACATGCACAAGCCCGTGGGTTACGCTAGCGAGGACGCTGGGTCCCAAGAGGGAGGTGATTGTGATGTCCCACATCATTTAGGTATATGTCTGGTGATGTGCTTATATGTGCATGTGTGTATCTAATTGGTATGAGGCCTTTTGGGGAGGAGTCCAAGAACAAAACCGTGCAGGTTATGCCCAAAGCGGACAATATCGTACCAAGTGTTGGAGCGGGGTGTTATAATTGGTATCAGAGGCAGAGCCCGACCGAAATTAAGTGTGGGAACGTGCACAAGCCCGTGGGTTTCGCCAGCGAGGATGTTGGATCCTAAGAGGGGGTGATTGTGACGTCCCACATTGCCCAAGTATAAGTCTGGTGATATGCTTATATGTGCATGTGTGTCTCCAATTGGTATGAGGCCTTTTGGGAGGAGCCCAAGAGCAAACTCGTGTGGGTTGGGCCTAAAACGGTCAATATTATACCAAGTGTTGGAACGAAGTGTTACATATGTGGTATTTAAAAAAATAAAACGAGGCAAGGATGGATATGGGCGAACAGGGGCGGATCTAGGGATCTGTGTCAGTGGGGGCTAAAATTTTTTTTTTAGATTTTTAGGGTATAAATGACATATATTTATTTCAGTAGGGTTTAAAACAAATTTTCAGTGGGGACTTATTTGTAAAGAAATCTAAATTCTATGGTACTTAAGGTAAAAAAAAAATTCAGTGGGGCTAAATACTAGATATCTAAAAATTTTGGGTAAAAACTATAAAAAAAAAAATCAATGGGGGCCATGGCCCCCACTGGGCGTGAATTGAATCCGCCAGTGTGGGCGAACCCGTTTCGTACCTGCCCCATTGTCGTCCCTAGCCAATAGTGATTTACTTTCTCTACATGTTTTCACTTAACAAATATAATGAATTTTACAGTTTAATAATTTGCAATAATTATGTATGTCTTTTTAGTTGTTTTACTACTTTATTTTTATTCTCTTATTTCTTATTTATATATTTTAATAACTATTTTTACTTTACCATACTAATTCAATAAAGTTATAACTCCAAGTGTATTTAACAATTTGTTCATTTTTGTTAAAAATATATTTCAAATTGTATGTTTAACCTCTACGATTTTAAAGAACTAATCAGATATATTCATAAATGTGTTATTTATATAGTATTAAAGTATTTTTACTTGATTTTTTTTTTTGAAATTTAATGCTTTATCAATATATGAATAAGTGTAATTTTATCAATTCTAATTTTTTTTTCACTTTACTTTTTCCAATAAATTTCTCACGATGTCTGTACTTTTAATCAAATATTGATTTCTCTTTGAATTTTTAATTTATTTCTAAACTCTTTTTTTATATATATTTTTTGTTCATTTTTATTTTAATTTTTATAAGCACATTGTAATTTCAATCTTTTTATTAGTTTTGATATATTGTATCTTTTTATTATATTTTCTCAATTTCTTAATTTAGTTTTAGTTACCATAAACATCCTATGTTTATTATATTCTGTCATATATTAGTTTCCCTATAAAATTATTTATTTATTTATTATTTTGTATTCTTTTAAATTTTATCTATTTTGACCTTTTCATTCATGTTGGCATTTATTTTCGTGTTGGAATCTAATTATTTTTTGCTTCTCTAAATTTAATTTGATAGGTATTGTTTTTTTTTATCAAATATAATTCTTTTAATTTTCAATGTTTGAATTTGTATGAATTTCATTAAAACACTGCTTACTCATAAAGTTTTGAATATTTACTTCTTTAAGATTATTGTATTTAATATTTAAATATTGATTTTTCCCTCTATTTTTGGTATATTTGTTGTGTTAAATCTGTTTTTTGTATTATTTTTTATATTGTGTATTAAGAATATTTTTATGAAATCATTTAACTTGATTTTTGAATCTGTGATAAATTAAAAGTTTCTTCCGTGCACCACACGTGCTGTTTTCTACTATATATATACACGAACACCCAAAGTGAGAGGGATAATAAAATCATTAATTTTAAAAGAAAATGAGTGAGGAAATTTTTTAATATATATGAAATTTTCTTTTTCAGTAAATCTTGGTCTAAGCACTTGTAATACATGCACGAGATTAGGGATTGGGCAAAAATCCCGCCACGCCGGGGAACTGTCCCAAACCGTCATATTTTTTATTATTTTTAACCGCACCATTTAAAAATAAGGTGGTTATGGGAGTTGAAAAAAAAAACCAATGGTTATGAGGCGAGGGACAGTTTTAGGGGTTCTCCCATTGTGGAACCGCCCCGTCCCAATGAGACCAAATATTCCAATTTGAGTTTAGCGGTTAGCGGGCATAACCATTGAGACCAAATATTCCAATCTGAGTGGTAAGACCTTGCTCGTAAAGCCTACTCCCCGGGATTACATTAAGAGAGTAGAGAGGAGGGAACAACTGAAAGAATATCTAATGATATTCAATGTGATTGCTCATCCTTATGGATGTTTGCTTTAAATTCCTTTAAAAATGAACCACGACCATCCCTACACGAGATGTATAATTCTAGCTAAGTAAACTTAATATATGTACTCTATACATATATTCCCTTTCCTTTGGAGGAGCTGAACAAAAGCTTCAAATTGATTACATAGAATGACAGAAGAACTATATTAAACCAATCTTATTTGATTCAACCGGTTATAAAATCAAATATCTATTCAGCCAATTACCCTTCTTTTGTTTCATGCACCTGCTGTAAAACAACACACAGTAAGAACTCAGCAAAATAGCAGACATGGTCTGAGATATATTCTAGCATCAAAAATTGAAAACCATACCAAAGGACTAATGTTGAAGCGGAACTTGCTTTTACTCCCAAATGGGAGGTCAAGGGTTCAAGTCTCAATAGAGGCAGTGTGTGTGAATTTCTTACCATTCAGAAATATATATATATATATATATATATATATATATATATACTGCTATAGAAACAAAAATGTCAACAGACAGACACGAACTTACTTTCGTGTTTTGCTTGTGCAACGCTTAGCAGAAAAATTGGACGAAAGTTGATTTTGCAGTCGTCTTTTCTTCCCCTCACTCTTCGAGGTGAACAAACTCTCCTCATTCTCTTCAAAGTGACCTATTTTCTGCAAGTAAATACCCGATAACATGACATCACATGCATTAGCATAAGGTTTTTTAAGTAAACACAAACATTCCTCTCTTCTCTATGTGGGTGTGTGCATATGTGACTGACAACCACCAAAAAGTTAGAGTGAAACCTTCTGATGAAAGCTAGTCATATACTCGTTGAAGTAAAGCCAGTAAAGGAGACAGCTGTTTGACTCCATACTAATAAAGCATCATATATGATTAAAATAGAGAAAAGTTCCAGTAGAATACATTTTTAAGATTGCTACATATGTGTAACTATTTCAACCAGTAAATTCATGGATTAGGGTTGAACCACATGGGTTGATTGTGGATTACACCAGAACGATGCTGCTTCTGCTTCTCAACAATGTCGTTCAATTCATGAAGATGAGACGGGAAAAGGGATTTGACGGTGAAATCTTTCATGTTGTAGATACCCGTATCATGAATTCCAAAGCCATTCTCAACGGTAAAATATATAGAATTTGGGATCAATACTCCAGGAGGAAAATCACGAGATGATAAATGAAAGCATTGATTCAACCCCACAAACACAACACCATCACCAAGGTCAGTCACATAGTCCCAAACTATTCTAGACGCATTGAGCCTGCAAACATCGAACCTAACCGTGCTCATTGGCCAATTGCCGGGATACTTTTCCCGATCATCCTTATTGAAAAAATCAATAACGGTGCCATCATCTGCAATGTTGCACGCGCTCCTAGTAACAAGCAAAACATCCCCAGAATGCTTCGAGTCCATTACAAGATACTCCTTTTCACGAAGAACAAAGTCTCCATTTCCTCTTAGTCTCAATTCTGAGTCCGAATAAGGAGGAGTCCCACGGACATACCTTGCTACGATATCTATTCTCCTTGGGGAGCAAGGATTACGGAGATTCCAAGCCTCGAGTAGTGGTCCTTGATAAAAATCTCTGCCGTAGAACAGCCCATCTTTGGGTGAATAGGCAAGCTCGCCAGGGCACGAATATTCCATGCTATCTAGGGCAGTCCATGATGAGTGGCCTACTTTACAAAAGGCAAGAGTACGTGATGATGAATTAAAACACACAATGGCCATTACTGTGCAGTCATTGTTGTGTGATCCAGGAGGCGGAAATGACATCACGAGATTGTCTATGGAAGGGGAATCTAATCTTTTGGAAGGGCTGTCAATGGTGGTAAGAAGTGTTTTCAAGGAAGGAAGGCGAATTGTGTGCGGAAGAGGAGAGAGGGGATTGGTTAGAAACACAGTAGCTTGGTCTTCACAGCGGACGTAGGCCAGCCATCCGTGGGAGGAGCCGACGCAAGTGGCACCATCCGGTATCACATTGTTCAGACTCACCATTCTTCTGTCTCCTAAGCTATAGAAGCAATATTCTACTAAACCACCACCATTAGCAGCAGCAGCAGCAGCCTCTTCTTTCTCCTTGGCAATCAGCAGATACGGCGCCATTGACGACGACACCGGTGAATGATTTTTGGACTGTATGCTGTGCTCTTTCAACTGTGAGCCAAAAGTAGTAGTAGAAAAATTACAACCACCACCACCACCACGACAACGGAAGTCTGGAAGAAGATACCCTAGTTGTCTTCCGTTACCGAGATTCCTTTGAGCCAAAGAAGCCATCCTCCAACGACAAAGCAAGGCCATGGATACAATAATAATATGATATTAGTACATATATTTATAGAAGATCAAAAGTTTATAAAAAAATTAAAGTAGATGCAGCCTGGTAGTGAGGAGAGAACATTAGAAAGGAAAGGATTGAATGACGAGTACTAAACAGCTAGGGTTCGCAAAAAGATGGAAAGGAAAGTAGTACCGTCCACATTTAATACAATACACACCAACTTTAAAAAGGAAATCCTTGGACTCCAAGAAAATAAAATTATTAGCTTATTAGGTGTCTGAACTTACCAAACAAACGCATCAACTTTAAAAGGGAAATCCTTGGCCTCCAAGAAAATAAAATAAATTATTAGGTCCCACACTTGGCTCTCAATTGCCCTATCAACTTAGATTCGGAGTCACATAATTTCATTGTTTGGACAGGAGAGTAAACTGAACATGACGCTGAAAAAAGAAAAAAACACAAATGATATTAAAAAAATTTAATAAAAAAGACAAATAATATTAATTATAGGACAATACTTGGGACAGGGATAAAGTTAGTAAGAGTGGAATACAATTTTTAGACACATGCCTTAATATTGAATTATATTAAATCACATCAGCCGATGACACATATTTTATTGTAAACTAGCGTGGATTAGGGTTGAACCACATAACCCTGCTCTGGGGAAAATTGTCAAATGGATGATGAACTCGAACAGTGGGCGTGACCTCCTTTGGCTTCATGTTGTGTACCTCTTGAGCAGGAAAAATAGGTGTGAAACTGAAATCTCCCAAGTTGTAGATGCCCATATCAGCCTCCTTTAGGTTCTCGTATTCCTTTTCCTCATCCTCCGTAAAATGAATAGAATTGGGCATCAAAACTCCAGGAGAAAAGTCTCTAGCCGAAACCATGAAGCTCTGATTGTGTCCCACAAACACCACTCCATCCCCGAGGCTGTCCACATATTCCCAAATTTTGTTAGCCACATTGATCCTGTACACCTTAAACCGAATCGTCTTCGAATCGTAATCATCCTCCCGATTCTCCCAATCATCAATAATGCTTCCATCTTCCGCAATCGCGTCAAAATATCTCACAACAATTAAAATGTCTCCAGAAAATGAGTCCACAACCAGATAGTAGCTCCTCTGCTTCTGTTCAAACTCTTGGCAATCGGGCTTTTGGATACTGCATTCCTCTTTCGCAACACTCATTCTGCAAATAAGACCCCTCCGAAGATTCCAAGCTTCAACTTGGCCATAGCAGTCTATGCAATAAAACATCTGATCCTTGGAAGAAAACACTATATCAGTGTACTGGTAGGGAGTATATTTTTTCTTCTCGTAAACTTCCTGGCCCGTCTCTTTGGAGTACTCCAACACGTCTTCATCCACGTCATAGATGACATCCCAACGCTTGCGGCCCATTTTGTAGTAGGCAAGGCTGCCTTGAAAGTCCAGTGCCATTAACTGTGTGGAGTGATCTTCATCCAATGATGGAGGAGATGACATTACTAGTTTTTTGGGAATGCAAGACAAGCATGGGATTTGGATGGTGGGAGGAGCTGGAGTACTGATGAAGGGATTAGTCAGAAAAAGTGAATATTCATCCCCGATAACGTAATCATCCCGATGGAGGTTGATATAGGCAAGCCATCCATGAGAGGACCCGACAATGTGACTCTTGCTCCCGACATTGTTGACACCCGCCAATTCTTTTTCAGCTAAGCTGTAAAAGCAATAATCAGGAGTACCACCAACCTTGGGAAAGGGTATCAATAGACATGGAGCAGTTGACGACAAAAGTGGCTTTTTTAGGGGTTTGATCATCTCATTTTTATCTTGCTTGGAGCCACAATAAGAGCAAGAGTTGCTTTTAACAACATCATGAGTACCGGAAGAAGAATAGCGAAATTGCATTCCTCTTTTGAGATTGAGATGACCCAAAGAAGCTATCCTCCAAACACAAACAGCAGAATTCAATTTGAAAACCATGGGTTCAATTGAATATATGATATTAGTTATACCAATGTTTAGGAGACAAAAATTGCTCTATTAGGGAAAGAGATTGAATCACACTGCAGTAGTCCACCATAGATTAAAAGTGGAAAATATAAAACTTGGCCTCCAAGAAAAAGTAGTGGACCCCAATAATTAAAATTGGAAATATAAACTTCCCTCTAAGAAATTATTTATCAGATCTCCCTAAAGTACAAAAGAAAAAATCAACGTTAATTATATTTTATTTTTACCGAGATTTACTAGAGGACAGACTTCTAAAAATAAAACTGATTTATAGAGAATCATAAAAGAAATATACATTCTATTTACTGCATGTAGTTTTCAGCCATATGTAGGGATGGTAGTGGGGAGATTGGCTAAACCCTACTCTACCCGTTAGAAAATTACAAATTAATCGGTATTACCATTTTCACCCCATCAAAACCAACTGGTGGTTCCATTGGTAACTATTAGATTTTGAAATAATTTTTGAAGTTTTGGAGATACTTCATATATTTCAAAAAATACAATTAGATATTCATATCAATCCCAAAAAACAATTATATATATATATATATATATGCAGAATCAAAGAACAAAAAAAGTAGCTGTAAATTAGATATTGGTGTTTTAGGTGAGTAAGTGGTAATAAAATAAATTCCAATATATTTCTACATGATTTATGATGTAACATGAATAAGATGAAAAAGAGAATATCGAAAATAATGGTAAACATGGTTGATGCATGACTATAGAAATAAATAATGGAGAACATACGAAAGCTTTGGAATATTATTTTCAAGCACTAGAACGAAACCCATTTTTACCACAAGCTTTTAATAATATGGCCATGATCTGTCATTACGTGCGACTATCTTCACTATAGAAAGAAAAAAAACAAAAATAAAAAAGGAAAGAAAGATCAAACAAATTACAGCCTTTTCAAAGTGTTGGTTTTTTATATATCGCAATGGTCGATTCCATCGTTGAAGATGAAAGGACATCGAAGCCATATGAAGTTTTATCATGAACGGATTGTATCCAATGAGCAAATATAGGTTCGATCCACAAACCTGAACTACAAAGTTGTCAACTTTATATGTACATTTAGGATCCTCACAGAAAATGGTCCACATGTCCGCGCTCCTTCTTTCCTTAAAAATATGCATCTTTGAAGGACAAAAAAAGTGGCTGTAAATTAGATATTGATGTTTTAGGTGAATAAGTGGAAGTCAAAATAATTTCAACATATTTCACTTGAATTCTGCTTCAGCGTGTTGCTTATAAAATATTCATGAAATATAACAGTCATCCATTAAATGTACATACACATATTCTTCTGTGGGATGGATGTAAGGAAACTTGGAAGAAAATATGTTTTTTTTTTTATAAGACTCAAAGAGTATTTTTGCAATAGAAGTATCAACAGAAGCTAATGTAAAAACTGATTAAAAGGTACTGAAACAGATAGAAGCCAAGCAAGATAACGCAATCTTTAAAAATACAGTTAAATTTACACTTGGACCAAATATAAGTCAACAGAACATGGAGAACATCAACATGAAGACAAAATATGTAATGCACGGTTGCATGTTATATATTGAAAATTCACAGTGAACAAATAAACCTACAATTTAAACAAAGAGTATGAAAAAAGGAGAACGTAGGCTAGGCTTTTTTATAGATATCAACTATGGGTGCCTGAAAATGATTCCAACTATTCATCAACTACTTGCAGGACTCTTAAAGGAATATATACTAGGACAATCTTGTGTGAAGTTGATTTCTCACCTTTCATCTAATTTGGTAATTATCACTTTTTGTAAAATAGCTGAAAATTGTTGTCTATATATAGGCTAAGAAAGTTGTGGCGACCTTGCATGCGGGTGCAAGTGGCACTGGCAGGCTACCAAATTGGACGAGCTACAGGTGCACAATCCCACATCGCCTGAGTAGGTGAGGTGTTATATGTTGGTTTCATACCATTCAATGACACAACACGTTTGAACTCCAGGTGCTTGACCTGGAGTAGTGTCAGGATGGGTGACCCCTTGCCATACAAGCTCATGAAGCTTTCACTGTAGAAGAGGAGAAAGTATGCAATACCTACCTCCGTAACCCAGCTTGGTATCCCACCAATCATTGTTGGAGGTGTCTCTACTCTACCAATTGCGTCAACACAATGTTTAAAAAATCAATAGCACAGATAATGCAAAGCTTGGAACATTTTCACTGACTTACATTTTGTTGTCCGCTGCATAAACCCGAAAGACGTCTACATATCCTTTCAAAACTTGTTTGCAATTTAAGAAACCTAAACCTGAAAGTGTATACAAGGCATCATTTGCATCCTCTGTGCGGAAGATGTTGAAAATACATTGGGTACATAAGAGCCAAAGTTATGAGCATAGGTAACTTCTTTCCTCTGGGGATGTCGATGAGTTGTTTGTCACAAATTAACACATGAGAACAGTAAGAGTGTGTGTGTGTCTCACTTCACTCAGACGCGCACCTCGATATGCGCCTAGACTCTAGAGGACTTATTGCGGCTTGAGGCTTTAATAACACTGATTCGGTCTTTCGGATACTAACCCACCATTGTTACCGACCGCTCTTGAAGATTTCAGGGCCTCTCACCCTCGGCAAATCTTTTTCCCCTCATGCTTACGCCCAGGCACAAATTTCAAAATCAACATTCACTCAACAAAATATGCTACGTGTATCCAAATGGAGAATCTAGGTTTGGGAACTATTCTATTTTGTGTGGACAAACCTGTTGAAAAGTTGAGGTGGATGTCCTTGTGCAGAGTGAGGACAACATATGTTTATCTAAGGTAGCAGTTGTCTGAGTTCCGTCAAGTGATTGTTTGGCAAGTGGATTTCTGACTCCGCTTCTTAGTTCGAGCAGCAGGCTTGATGCTCCACTTTCTTGATACATGGGTAATTCTTTGCCTTCCCCTAGCCAACGTAATTGCAACAGCCACAAGTCAGTTGTTCGACATCCCATCAACTACCACAAGTTCAAAGAGAGAAGATTTGTTCTTGTTACATTCTAACCCTGGATGTGGTTGTGGCAGTTCTTTGGATACACCAGGCCTTATGGGCTTCAGATCAACGATTGGGATTGTTTTTGGAGCCTTAAGATCTAAATTGAAGTATTGTATGGCCTACCAATATGTTCCAATTGCTTGTAAGCACAGACACTACGAGCAAGGGTGTTAATCCAGTTTTTCCTTGTAAATTCTTCGTTTTTATTTAATGATACTTACTTACCCAAAATACAAAAGGCAGGGAATAGATTTTTGGAGTTCTCTCACATCAAAAGATGCAACAAAAGAGGTAATTTAGCTAGTTTAACTTCGAAGATGTTACACTACTTGGAGCATAAGTTCGGTTTTCCTAACAATGGTCCTTAATCTTGCAATGCAACCCTATTTACAGAATGAATTAAAGTTGTTATCATCGTTGGTATCGTTACTACTACTACAATTATTATTTGGGTGGATCTGTAGGGGGTAGGAAGCCATCACCTACGAGCATGCATAAATTCACTAATCTGTTTTCTTTAATAGATTCGTGAGTACATTATCTTCTTCTCATGCTCAAACGGTCCATAGTTTATCCGGACTTCACAAAATAATTTTACAGCTACTTGGTTGGCCAATGTACACCAATCTGTTTGGCCGAAGAAGGTAACCGATATGTTTTTATCCACTTCATCTATGCAAGAGTGGGACTAAAAACACTTCGGCTATACAAATAGATTAGAATGTATATATCATTTTCCTTAATTAACTCAAGAAATTTAAAGACATATATATATATATATATGTATGTATGTATGTACATAAACCAAATGAATTTCAAACATAAGTCCTTGAATAATACTCATCTTCATAATCTCACGATTTTGCTCACTTTTGGGGTTTCATTGACAACCAAAATTCATTTATCATTCTTGAAAATAGAAAGATAATTTTAGTTTACCAAGAGGTCATTTCAATCAACCCCAGCATCAGTACATCAATCTGCACTACAGGAATACAATACACACCTAAATAGAGATACACAACCACATAAACCCCTAGCTTCAATTACAGTTCCATAGTTCAATAATCAAATGCCAAGTCAAGAGACAATATACATACGAAGATATATATATATATATATATATATATAGAGAGAGAGAGAGAGAGAGAGAGAGAGAGGGATAGTACCTGAGAAAATGGTGTGTGTGTGAGAGAGAGAGACTGTGTGGTATAGGACTAGGAGGGAGTCTCATTTGGGCTTGAAGTGAGACCCAAATGTTTGGGTCAGACCTATTTGGGCCCAATCAGGAACCTTGTGGAACCACTACTTGGGTTCCGGTTCTAGTCCAGAGCGGTTAGATTCCAATTCCAGTTTCAAAAGAACCAATCATATCGTTTCGGTTCCGCTACTTACCTTGCGGAACAGAAACCGATACGCTTCTTTTATTTTGTATATTTTATTTTTGATAATTAAATTTTTATATCAAGTGACTACAAATTTGGTAATTTGATGTGTTTTGGACTTAGGCCATTTTTGGCTGGCGGTCTTTCTGATCTGGTTTGGTCTGGTCTGGTCCGGTCCGGTCTAATTTAATTTGGAAAAGTCTGTTTGGTAAGCGGTCTGGTCTTACTATTTATTTATTATTTATTAAAATATTTATTTATGTATTATTTCTTTCTTTATTTATTATTTCTTCAATTTGTAATATATTTTATTATTTTATTATTTATATTATTAAATTATTATTTATATTATTATTTATTAATTTATAAATATATTATATTTATTTATTATTTTTTCATTATTTAATTCATTTTATTTATAAATTATTTATTCATTTTTAATTATTTAAAAATATATTTTATTAATTTAATATTAATTTATTATTATTATACTCATTTTTCATTATTATTATGAAGTATTTATTCATTATTATATTTACTTATTATTATAAATAATAATAAGTTAATAATAAGTTTATTATTATTATGAGGTGTTCCTAGATTGGTTATTAACTATAAACCTTTAAATGATGTTTTAAAATGGATTCGTTATCCATTTCCAAATAAGAAGGATTTATTGGATAGACTCAATACTGCTGTTTTATTTTCAAAATTCGATTTGAAATCTGGCTTTTGGCAGATTCAGGTTAATCCTAAAGACAGATATAAAACTGCTTTTGTTGTCCCTTTTGGCCATTATGAATGGAATGTAATGTCATTTGGTTTGAAAAATGCTCCTTCTGAATTTCAGCATGTCATGAATGATATATTCAATCCTTATTCTGATTTTGTGATTATTTATATTGATGACATCCTTGTCTTTTCTAAATCAATTGAACAACATTTCAAACATTTAAAGATTCTGAAAGATGTTTTGAAACGTAGTGGTTTAGTTATTTCTGCTCCTAAAATGAAACTTTTTCAAGATAAAGTTCGATTTTTAGGTCATAATATTAATCAAGGAAAAATTGTTCCTATTGATAGAAGTATTGAATTTGCTTCCAAATTTCCTGATGAAATCACAGATAAAACTCAACTTCAAAGATTCCTTGGAAGTTTGAATTATATCTCTGATTATTATCAGAATTTTGCTCAGGATAGTGCTATTTTGTACCAAAGATTAGGCAAACATCCTCTTCCTTGGTCCAATATGCATACTGAGGCCGTAAAGAAGATTAAACTTAAAGCTAAACAATTACCTTGTTTATCTTTAGCTAATCCTTTGTGGTTCAAGATTGTTGAAACTGATGCGTCCAATAAAGGATACGGGGGTATTTTGAAGCAACTAAATCCCTCCACAAGTAAAGAAGAGCTTGTTAGATTCACTTCTGGTACTTGGAAAAATGTTCAGCTTAATTATGCTACAATCAAACAAGAAGTTTTAGCCATAGTAAAATGTGTCTATAAATTTCATGATGATTTACTTAACCAACATTTTCTGGTTAGAGTTGATTGCAGTGCCGCAAAACAGGTTTTGAAAAAAGATATAAAAAATCTCGCTTCTAAACAAATTTTTGCAGGATGGCAGGCAGATCTTTCTGCATTTGATTTTGATATTGAATACATCAAGGGTGAATCTAACTCTTTGCCTGATTTCTTAACTCGTGAATTTTTACAAGGAATTCAATGAGTGGCCCTTCTAAAGGTTCCCAAGCCAATAAAGGCAAGGGCAAAAAGAAGAAAGATTCAAATAGAGTGAATCTTGCTAATGAGGAAATCTTCCCTCACCTTCAATCTCAAAAGGGAAATAAAGTCCCTACTTCTGCTAAGGAAGCTCTCCTTATGGAGCCTCCTCCTTTTATTCCTAATAACAGGATTAACCAATATGTTTTAACCTTGGAACCGCAGGATGTCCAATGGATGCCTGATCCTAGGGAAATAAAGCGTCGTTATCTTGGTGATGTGCAAAATTATGGTGCACCTCTTAATAAAGAGAGATATGTCTATGAAATGATTTTGCAGGAAACCAATTCCGTCATTATCACCCATACATATGAAAAATCTGACGATAAAGTCAGGAGCCCAATTTCCTATTCCAAGGCTGTCATTAAAAGGGTAATTAAACCCACTGATTGGGGGCTTGACCCTTCAAGACCAAGAACTTTTTCTCGATCTGGAAAAATGTTTTCATTCAATTACTGGGATTATAAGGAAGCATGGAAACATGCATTTTTATACCAAAATGTCAAATTCAAGCATACTTGGTTTTTTAAGTTACGTCCTGAATCTTTAAAAACTTCTTATCCAAATTGGATTTTTTATTGGTGGCGTTTATATGGCCCTGATTTAGATGTTCTCCCTGATAACATTCGAGGACATTTTAGTTCTTGGTCTGTCCATCATCCTCAATTAAGAGGACAAGAGAATCTTCCTGAAGGTTTCTCTAAATTGCTTTTCTTTGCTGAATTTGGCATCCCTTGGATTTCCAAGTGGGAATTACAATGTAATTTTGACCATTTAAAGGTTCCCACTCTTTATCGTGAGTTTTCTTATAGATGGTGGTCTTCCGTTTCTCTTGAGGAATTGGATAAGCAAATCTTTGAGAAGACTAATGTTTATATTGAGAAGATGAATCAATCTCAGCTGGTAATTAAACTAGTCTCTAATCCATTTGAGGAAATTAAGTCCTCGTTCAGAATTCAATTTCCCAATTTAGGGGAATCCGAGTTGATGGTCAAGTGCATGGAGTTTATGAAGAACCAATTCATGAGTTCTTTTGTTCCATCCTCTTCTGCAATTCCAGAATCTGTTCCAGATGACCAATCAATGGCCAGTCAGGACGACAACAATGCTTATTCTTGTCTTGCTGGTGAAGCTCAGAATCCTGAGGATGACCTTGATGATGAGGGCGAGGCCACCATGGGAGACTATTGGGACGCCATGATCAGCGCAGTTTCCACCTCAGCCCCCAAGGGTCCATTTCTGGCCCACAAGCCATGACGCATGCCATGACGTTTTCCAGAAGCAATTATTTGTTTCCTTATGTCATGCATTATGTCACTTTTATGATAATTGTATCAATATCAGATAATTGAGATATGTCTGTATGTGTTGGTCAAGGATTCACCTCCAATCACTACTCACTTTTTGTGAGAAAAGTTGCGTGAATTCCGGATCTTGTCTGGTAAAGTAGGAATGCAGTCTTTGTCGATGGGGCCCAGTTGTGTACCCGAAAGATGCTCTCTTATCTCTACCTCCCCTTGCTGACTCTATATTAGGGCAAGGTTTTTCATTTTGAAAGGTAGACTTTGTTTTAGTTTTCTTTCCAGAGTTTTCTTTTCTCTGAAATTTGTGTTTCTCTTCCTTTGTCTGTAATATTATCTACAACAATATTTGGAATAAAGATTTGCAGTATTGTGTAAGTTTCTGATCTATCTTACTTATTTATTTATATCTGTAATTTGGTATCGTCAGAAACATATTGTTTCCTTTACTTATGAAGAAAGTTTTGATGAAAGATTTATTCCTACAAAAGCCCGTGCAGGTCAAATGAAAAAAGTTTTGATGGTATCAGAGCCATGCTAGAGTAGATATATTTGGTGATGTATGATTCTGTATAGCATGATTTATTTAAATTAATGTTCCTCTGCTAAATGTATACTTAGATTATCATCATGATTTTATTCTGAGGTTATGGGTCGTCATAAAGTCGCGTGTTGGAATGATTGGTCATTTTGCATTTGATTGCTCCTAGTACCGTGTTTCCCATAAATCGTTGACAGTCGAGTAACCATCTTTTTAAATGAATCATGATAATTTGAGTAACCATTTATCTCTTCAACTTTGATTTTTATAAATCATACTATTAATTTTCATATATCATCAAGCCTATTCTTCATGAGTAGCTCAAGTTCTTTTACAAAGAACAAAGAATTGATTTCTTTTGATAAACAAAACCAGTTAATGAATGACTGGACAATTTCTCGGGTTAAACCCAAAACCATATATAAATATGGTATTTTTGAAATGATAAGCACCATGGCAATTAAAACCATGGAACAGACCATAGGTCTAGATGATCAGGACACTACACTTAAATTGTTGAGTCCAAAAGATTTGGAAAATTAGGGTTCCAATTATAAATTTATTCATATCGGGTTAATTCAGGTTGCATTTAGGCCTTTAACCTTACTTGGTATGAATACTGCTCTTCAGGCTACCTTAAGAGATGGTAGATGTCTAGATTTTAGACCATCATTAATGGGTGTTGTAGAAACTAGTCTAAGTCATGGACCAGTTTACTTCAATGTTTTCCCCAATTTGTCTCTATATTTGACAGATCCTAATTTGTATGAAGCAATTAATCTTCGTATTCAAACTCATGGGTATAATTACATGCCTGGAACTGAATTAATATGTGTTGACTATAGGATTCAGTATAAGGTCTTAAATACCTTATGCCCTAAAGTTAGAACCATGTCTAGTTCAGGACAAACTGTGTTAATTGACACCAATCTTATGACTTCTAAAGTTGCTACCCCTAGGATGATCCCCTGGGATGAAGTTGTTTTCCCTGACACTTGGACGATACAAAATGATGTACCTCCAAGACCTTTAATTCATCAAGATATCAATTATATCATTCAACATGTTGATGGTGAGGTTGTTTTAAATTTCAAACAACCAGAAATTTTGTCTCGTAGTCTTTCTACTAGAGAGTCTTCTCTTAGGAGTTCTATTCCTCCTTATAGAGTCTCAATTCCCTCTAGTTCTAGAAGGTCTAATGTTGATTTACATCCTGAAGCATCATCTGAAGAAAATGTGTCTTTAGACGGTGTTCATCTATCTGACCAGCAAATTCCGCATGGTATTTATACTCGTAGGGAATCTTCCACTCCTACAGCATCTGAATTGAATTTTTAATGGTTTTTATCGTCGATAGAAATGCTATTAATAATGATTTTCAAAAACCAGAGTATAAAGCTTTTAGAAGCTGGTACTTTGGAATGTTCAATGAAGAACAACTTGAATTTTATAAAACTCAGTTTTATAACTATATTGATATGACAAAAGAAATTGTGCCTTTTGCAAAATGGTTTTGTTACTTTTACAGTATTCAAAATCTTTCAGTTCTTGTTTTAGATAATCTTCTTAAAACTTGGACTACTTCTGAGGGTAAAGTAATTTACTCTGTTCATCCTCCTCCAGAATCATTGAAAATAGAGTCTTCTGGTTCTAGTAAATCTTCTCCTGATTCAGTTGTTCCCAAACCTGTCGAAGTTGTTACTTATGTTAGCTTTTAATTGTTGAACCTCAGTTTTCAAAATATTAACCTCCTGACGCAGGTCATTAATATTCACAGGTCTTTGGGAATTAGATCATTCTAACCTATTGAAAACCTCTTTCATGGTAAAAGGTTGATTAGGAACCTTAATTGTATCCTTATCATCCTTAATTTGATTCTGGTAACAAAACTCAATCATTTTAAGTTTAATTTGTGGATCATTAATTTGATCTAATAAATCAACAAATGATTGTTGCTGACTAGTTAAGACATTAAGACTTAAACCATTCATTTCAACAATAGCCTTCCAATAGTTGGAAGAACCTTCATTAGTACCACAGTTACAAGAACTGGTAGTACAAAGGGGAGCATCTTCAGATGAAGATGAGGAAGTTGACAATAACATAATTTCATTGTCAGATTCAGAATCAGATGAACTCTGATCAGAATCACTAGAATTAAGAAACAATTTAAACAATTGAAGCTTAAGACCAGGGTCAATCTCCAGACTATCTAATTTAGCCTTAGTTTTACATTTATTGGCATAATGGCCAATTCTTCCACATTTATAACATTTAGCATTAATTTTAGAGCTACTTTTACCCTTGTGCTTAGAATTAGAACTTGTTCTGGGTTTGTACTCCTTATTAGTGTTATGACGCTTTCCTTTATGGTAACGCTTTCTTCGATAAGGTTTTTTATCTTTAGAAACTTTATCTTTCCTTTTATTAGGATACTCATGTGGAACATTATAACCAAATTGGTCACAGAATTCGCCCAACTCCTTTCTTCCAGAAAGACGTTGAGACTTCAATTGGTGTCTTAACTTTAAATCATTACACAAGGAAAGACCCTCTTGTATAATAATACTAATTAAATCACCATAATTGTAATCATTGTAAGGGATAGACATTCCATTATGCTTATCCTTTAATTTTTTCCTAACCTTTTCAGCAAAAAAGGTTGGAAGACCATCAATGAACTTAGCTTTCCAATGCTCACTATTAGCATCAGTTCGTTGGGTAACTCTAGCTAAGAAAACATCCTTATACCATCTAAAATGGGTAAGGGTTGGACATTTAAGATTCTGCAACATTTCACGGCCACACTCATGGTTAATACCCTCACGACCAATGAAATGATGAATGATGGTTAAAACTAATGTATAAACAGCATCAGTTATAAAAACATCTTGATTGATCTCGTTCTTGACAATTTTAACAGCATTTTGAATCTCATTTTTCTGGTTTTGAGAGAGGATATTATCCCACCAACCTTTCAAAATACCAGTAAAACCACAGGTAATAAATCCAACAATTTGTTGTTCATTATTATCAGCAGTTTTACAAACAGTACTGTACATCATAATTTGATGAACCATCTCATAAATAGAATATTCCGATTTACCATCAATATTCCATTCATAGATAGTTTTTGAATTGAAAGAGACCTGGCCATAAAGATATGTTTCTTCAAAAAGAATATCTTGAGGAGTAGGTCGTTGGTAGTAGTTACGACTGCCACCAATATTATTATTTATTTCATTTTTTTTATTATATTTTTAAATATGTTTTATGTAATTTATTATTTATTTTATTATTATTATTTATTATTTAGTCCATTTTTTATTATTATTATATTTATTTATTATTATTGTATTCATTTTTTATTATTATTATGTTTTATTTAATTTATTATTTATATTATTAATTATTCATTTTTAATTATTTATAAATATATTTTATTATTTATTCATTTATTTATTATTATATTCATTTTTTATTATTATTAGGTATTATTTATTTCATTTTGTTTATTATTTATTATTTATATTTTATTTTTAAAATATGTTTTATTTAATTTTTTATTATTATTTAGTCTTTTTTAATTATTTATAAATATATTTTATTAATAAGACCAGATCGGACCACCAGGAACCACCTTTTTTTTTTGTCTGAAATGAGGTCATTTTGGTCTGATTTGGTCTTATTTGATCTAACCAACAATTGGGACCAATGCTACCAAACATGGTCTGGTCCCATAAAACACAAGACCAGACCAAACCAGCTGGAACCGAACCACCTACCAAATAGGGCCTTAAAATTTAAGTGTTTTAGTATTTTAAGTATAAATACTGAAATTTTTTACACTTTCAATGCTATTATCATACAGATAAAAAATAATTTTACATTTAGGTTATTCTATTACTAACTGAAGTGAACATTAGCATATGGAAAGAATGATTATTAAGGATCGCATTACGGATTACCTTTTACCATATTAATGTATATTTTAATTTTTTTTAAAAAGGAAAAAAGTAGTAGTTTTCAATATTACCGCTAGTCTTGTTGAATAAAATAACTCGTAATCAATTAAAAGATACTAATCATATAATTGTATATATATGTACTTTTCTACATTATTTTGGTATTGCAACTTATATGTTGATGTGCTAACTGGCATCACTGGTATTACGATAACTATCCATACAATATAGTTTCAAATGATCAAAATATTAATATGAACCTTAAAAAGAAAATATTGTTTATTTGTTCAAATTATCATTAATCTTCATTTGATGAAGTTAAAGCAAGTGATTTCGAAATAAATATCAAAATTTATATTTTATTATATTTTGCTCTTTGTGTGTTGTGTGGATCATTTCTCCACCTCTAAGTGAGACTTGGTCCGTGATTATTTGGTCCACAAAATCTTAGATCATGAATGGTTGCCAGGAATTGTTTTTAAAAATTTGGAGGTGGCAATGCTAATTTTTTATTGGGAATTTTTTTTAAAAATGGAAGGACCATTTTATATAGATATCTATAATATATATAATTTTTAGGCTAAAAACAATTAAAAAAAAATGGGGAGGGGCATGGCCCCCTAGCCAAAGAGTGGCTTTGCCCCTGTCGCCGAGAGAGAGCTTACAGTTAGAGAGAGATCTAAAGTTTTTGTTTGTGTTAAAAAAATTAGGGTTCAATTAAATAAGTGAGTTGTGGGTTGTGCTTTAATTAAATTAAAAGTTATGGTGGGATGGATTAAATGGACTTTAGAATGTTGGTTGTGACTTTCTGGATTATATTTTAATTAAATTAGAAGTTATTGTGGACTTGGTTAAATGGGTTTTAGGATGTTGGTTGTGACTTTATGGGTTGTGTTTTAATTAAATTAAAAGTTATTGTGGACTTAGTTAAATGGGTTTTGGGATGGTGGTTGTGGCCTTGTAAGTTGTGATTTAATTAAATTAGAAGTTATTGTGGGCTGGATTAAATGGGTTTTAGAATGTTTGTCATGGCCTTGTGGGCTCTTAGTTATGGGTTAAATAGACCATAAGAATGAAATTAGGGTTCTATTAAATAGTTTATTAAACTAATTTATATACTACATATAATTTTAAGATATTTTTATTTTTTAGCATAATAATTTTATCTAATCTTTGAAATTGAGGGGCAATAAGTAAAAATTTTAGAAAATTTAATACGGCAAATCTCATTTTTTGCTATAAACCCCTTCAGATAATTTGTATTACTATTAAAAATATTTTAAAAAATTCAATTTTCAAAGGGGGCAATTGCCCCCCATCCCCTACACGTGGCTCCGTGCTTCTGTGTGTATACATGGATATAGAGAGAGAGCACGAGCCTCGAAAAGCATAACTTTTCGCACTCACCTTTAAATTGGAAATGACAAATCTAGTGTTAAGATTTAGTAGTATCATCGTTTTGAAATATAAATTTTGGGGGAAATTACACTAAGGGTCCGTTCAACAACGCCGAATTGCAGCCTTGGATTTGGAATTGGAACTTTAATTTTCGGATGCAATAAAATGTTTGGAATTGGAATTGCCACAATTTGAATTTCACATGAAAAGTTATGATTTCTAATTCCAAATCTTCTCCGAATCTCTAACCCAGTAAATATTTTATCACTCTCTAACAATTAATTTTTCACAACTACAAACATACATATATATTCACAAAGACCTATTTATATACATATATATGTACCCATAGATATATATATATTTATATATGTACCCATAGATATATATATATTTATATATGGGTGAATGGCTCCAAATACCCATATGGTTTCCAAAATGTGCACAAAACCCCCCTCTTGATTTTAAAACACTCATATACTTTGCAAAATGTGCGCTTTAACCCATTGAAGTCATTTTCCGGTATCTGAGATGGGGATTTACTTAAATACCCTTAAATTTTGACTTTATAATTTTATATAAATAATGGTGAAATGTGAAAAGACGCAAAAGCCCTTTCTCAGCACCTCAAAGTAACCTTTCTCTTCCAGCTCCAAAACTTACCCACCTCCGTTTCATGCCTCTCTGACTTCCAATCCAAGCTCAATTCTCTCTCTCTCTCTTTTCGCCAATCTTACCTCCATCTGCCTAAAGACACTTCTGAAATCTTTCCTGACTATCCTTCTCCTTATTTATATCTATGCGACCAGCAATTGATTTTCCATTGGAATCTACTTTTGCCATCAGGGTTTCTCCCGATGTTATTTTTGCTCTGAGATCACGATCTCCACCAGAGTTATCTTGTAAGATTGATGGGAAGTTAAAGTCATTAGAAAGGTACAACTCTAGGAGTGTGTTGTGTATTTCTACTTGACTAGTCTTCTTCAGGATCACCACGGGCGTTTCTAATAACGGATTAGGCTTGGTCACTTGTGAAGGTGAGAAAGATAGAACATGATTTGAACGTTTCTTTACTGACTGATTGGGCTTAGTGACTTCCCATCTTCTTGTTATCTAATATATATACTTCCATGGCAGTTTGTACTTGGTATGCAGGTTCACAAGAAAATTGGTTCATTCACCAACTAGTTGTGGGTCTTGTAGCAGAGGGAGAGAAAATAGAATTCATACCAGAGAGATGGAGATGTAAGCCATACCTAAGGGAGAAAAGCTTCAAATTTGATGTTCCCAAATTCTTGAATCAGATCTAGAGAAAGCAATAGAGGTCCAGATGCAATATACCTATACATATATACATATACTAATATTTTGTAACAAGGGTAGTTAGGTAATTGAGAAAGGGCATTTTGGGGTTTTAGGAAAATATACATCATGTAGAACTCACTTGACTCTTTTTTAGCTGAAAAAGTAGCATGAACAGTGTCATAGGGGGTGAATCTGCATACTTTTATCATAGTATAGGGGCTTATCTGCACAAATTAAACTGAATGGGTGTTTTCTGCACATTTTGGAAACCACAGGGGTGTTTAGCGCCATTCACCCATTTATATATATATATATAACTATGAATACACATGCATACACACAAACTCACACATATTTACATATCCACATATATACATACATGTATATCACATTCATATACATATACATACACATATATACATGTAGGGGCGGAGCCAGGATTCGAAGTTAGGGGGGCGAAGTTCTAATAATTATTTTATGAGTGACACCCAGTCCAAGATAGAAGTTACACACTATATCTTGCTCAACAAATTTGTGATGGGGATACTTTCGCAGAATTTGATTGAATCTATCCCAAACATCATGGAATTGCTCACTAGACAATTCTCTAAAGTGGGTAATTGTTTCTTGTACTTTATGGGTCCTACCTATGGGATAATACTTCTCTAAGAATTCAGCTTTTAGGGTTTTCCAATCAATTTTTATTTCCCTATCCAAAGTGACATACCATCTTTTAGCTTTCTTTCTCAAGAAAAAGGAAAATAATCGCACACGCAACATCTGAGTACTCAGATTCTCAATTCTAACTGTCGAGACCATCTCTATGAATTCATCAACATGTTGATATGGGTCCTCATTCCTGAATCCATAGAACTTCGGCAACATGTTGATGACACTAGATTTAACTCATAGTATTTAACTCCCGCTTCTTCCGAAAATTCAGCATACGATTCATGAGCAGAGGCTGCATAGTACCCCTTCAAGGATGTAGCTGGTGCATTTCGCGTATCGGCATTACGGTCGGCCATCCTTTCAAGATCCAACTGTCATCAACGCTCTACGTTCCTAGCTCGATGGTTTTTACAAAAAGTCCTTTCGATCTCAGGATCCAAAGGTACTAATGCAGTGTTGGGATCAAAAGATGATTGTCGATCGGTTATACACCAAGCAAAAACTTCTTCTTTTTTTCTTTTCTTTTATGAAAATAAATCTAACTACTTCTAAACTATTCTAACTATTAACATAAAGTAAAGCTAAAATTATGCACAAAATTAAGCTAAACTAAAACTCACAAGAGGCCCAACGACATAACTTTCACTGCTCCGTTAAACCCCTTTATACTTTTCAGAGTACCTGTCAATCACACAAAACTTCCAACTTTAAGTACACTACAGTAACGCAATGCAACTAAACTACTAAAGCTAAGAATAATGCCAAGTCCCCGGCAACGGTGCTAAAAACGTGATGCACGTCGGACTGGGTTAAAAATAATGGCTAAGAACGGCCCCTTACGACGATAAGGTTTTACCTATCGCAAGCGCACGAATCATATTGTAATACAGAATCGGCTTGAGAAAGGGAATATCGATCCCATAGAGACTTGGATTATTCACTCTAGTAATATTAAAGTATTGAATTATGTTTGAAAAATATTTTGAATTGGTTTGTGATTTATAACTAAAAACAGAAAGTAAATTGTGATTGTGATTCAATATAGAGAAAAATTAGGATTTTCATCGTTCCACCACTAACCGCATAATATAGTCCTCTACTTGCTCAATTGCAAAAGGGCGATCCATCACTGTGAATCAGACGTACCGCAAATAGTTGAATATGTCCCAAAACATATACTATCCACCGGATTCGCTACAACCCATCTCCGAACAAAGTGTAACTAGTGCATGTCATCTACTTTACTTTAATCTACTCCTACAACATTATATTAAACTAAAGTATTCTATATTACCTTGCCGAGACATGGCCTGTGTAAACCTAGGGTTTCAAGTGTTAAACACCATTGTATAGAAAATCATGTTATGTTTATGATAACATGATTGTGTGAGAAGATAAATTCATTCAATATAAGACAAGAATTATAATAAAGATAAAATCTTGTGTCAAGAATAAGTACGATCTCTATTCTACACAATCATAACAGTGTGGTCACAGTTTCCCCTCAATACAATTGAAACAAATAAAAGAACTACATTACTTGGCTGTAATTTTACTAGAAAATTCTAGATACCGAATTAGTTGCTCATGGTGGTGGGTGATTGCATCGTTGATATAGAAACAGCCTCCATGAGTTTCTTTTTCGGATCTCTATCTCTTGAATGGCTCCACCCTTTGAATGATATGAATCTCCAGAGATAGTGCTCTGGAAAATTATGTGAAAAGAAACTCCTTAGATCTGTACCAGACCTTGGTATTTATAGACGAAGCCGAGGGAAATCCTAGTTGCATTAGAATTGTATCGCTTGGAGTAGGATTCTCCCTTTATGAACCTTTCCTTAAAAACTGAGCAAAACCCTTCAATCTGATGTATAATATGTCCAAAACACGTGCATAGAAGTGGTTGAGTAGAAGTTAAGTCAACTGAATTTGAATTGGACCATGATTTGAACTTGCCAGCATTACCTACGCTTGACCCCTATGCTTAAGCGTAGGGGTTGCTACGCTTGAGTGTAGCTCCCAGCTATGCTTGAGTGTAGCTCCTTTTTAGGCCAAAAATCTCAAGCATAGGTCAAAGGTAGTTTTAACACTTTCTAGCCACTTTTAGCTACTGTAAACGTAGGTTGAGCGTAGCAAAATCATTGGAAACCAATTTCTCTTGGAAATTATGCCGTTAAAACCCCCTTGACTCCTTTGGTATGTTTTTCGAAATTACGGTTCCGAAAAATGATATTTTTGCCCTCCGGTAGACACTTTTTGCTTGAAAATACCTCTTTTGCCCTCCTCTTGAATAGAAATAAGCATGTTCTTGGTTAATTCACCAAAGTTAGCTCGTTTTCTTCATTAAGCTCCTGAAACACGCTTAAACATACAAACCGCATAAAAATATCAAATAACGGAATGTAAAGACGTAACAATAGCAAGATAGGGGCCTAAAATGGACAACATTTGACACCTATAAATTGATTTAAACTAGAACAACAAGGGAAGACCAGCGGAGAGAACCGACCGAAGGGACTTGATTCTAAATTTTGGAGTCACTTTAATTGTTCCAAATAAAATCTTATTAATCTTCATTTTAATTAGTCAAATAAAAT
This sequence comes from Cornus suecica, assembly GCA_963922005.1. Lineage (NCBI taxonomy): Eukaryota > Viridiplantae > Streptophyta > Magnoliopsida > Cornales > Cornaceae > Cornus > Cornus suecica. Next base: position 26,683,418 of record OY998246.1, on the reverse strand, counting down.
TCTAGATTGTACTTTAATTGATACAAATGAAATCCTACTTCAATAGGTTTTTTAAAAGATAAATTTTAACAAAAATTAATATTTTAATTTTTCTTATAATTTAAAATAAAAAAATAGGGGTTGAACCTTGAAATACTAAAATACTTCACACTTTTAATAGTAGGATATATATATACACGCCTATATATATAATATACACACATATATATATATATATCCATAGACGCATATACAAGCAAATATAAACACACATGTATATATACTAATATATAGCCACATATACACACATATATGTATACACTAAACACATCCACATATATGCATGCATATACACACAGATGCACATACATACATATACACACATACACATACACACATATATTCAGACATGTATTTCTATAGTTATACCTATAGATACATATATATTTTCTAATTTAATTCTATATTTGAGATCTTTTACATTCAAAATAAGTTTTGGATTGAAATTCAATTGAACTTGAATTTCAAGACTTATCCAAATAATATATTTGGAATTGCATTTGTGATATTGAAATTCCAATTAAATTCCAAATTCACTCAACCAAACGGACCCTTAATGTAATTTTCCCGAAATTTATATTTCAGAACGATGATACTACTTAATCTGAACCCTTGAGTTTGTCATTTCCAATTTAAAGGTGAATGCAAAAGGTTGCTTTTCGAGGCTGTTCTCTTTCTCTATATCCATGTATACACACATACATATATAGAGCACTTGGTCTGGATAACACCTATCTTGTTGTATCTTAATATAGTTCATAATTTAAGGTTAGAGAAATTTGAATGTAATTCACTTTGGAAGAAAATAACATAAAAAAATTGGAGATAGAGTTCATGATTTAAGATTTTGTGGACCAAATAATCACGGACTTAACCAAGTCTCACTTAGGTCCTGTTTGGATTAGTTTTTCAAATGTTGCTTTTGACTTTTTGGAAGCAAAAACTATTTTGAATGATATTTGACAAATGTTTTAGAAGAGTCTCTGGGTCCTGGAAGAGCGATTTAAAGAAGTTGGGGGTACCAGTTTCTCAAAATAATTTTTGCTTATTTTTTTTCTTATGCGTAAAGTCAGAAGCAGTAGCTATGCCAAATAAAACCTTAGTATAAATAGAGTGAACACATCTTGTTAAACGAATTGTGAAGTTCTATATGGGATTTTTTTTAAGTGATAAATTGTATTGTGAGTTTTTAACTCTGGTTGGTGTATTAGGCGCAAGTGTTTGTGGTGCAATTGTGTAAGAGGGAGAGAAATGGTCCACACAACATATTAAAAGCAAAATGTAATAAATGATTAATTTCACAAAACCCCCTTATACTATTCAATTTAATCAACTAATCCTTACTATGTCCACTTTGCTCCCTATACTATTCAATTTCATCACTATGCTCCCTTCCCTCACATTTTGAGTCAAAATACATAAACTACTCTCAATAGTATAAGAGAGTTTAGTGAAATCAACCCTTTAAAAAAATTATTTTTCGGAAATCAATTATATTTTTTACAAAAATTATAAATTCAAAAAAACATATATATTTCGGAAAAAAAAATTATTTTTCGAAAATAATATATATTTCGGACAAAATATATATATTTTGGAAAATATATATTGTAAAATGATATATATTTCGGAATATATATATAATTCATCATAAATATATATTTTACGAATTGTTTTAAAAAATATGAATTTTTTCTGAAAAATAATTTTTTTTTGTGAAAAATATATATTATTTTCCAAAATATGAGTTTTTTCCAAAAAATATACAGTATATTATTTTTAAAACAATTCGGAAAAAAATCATATTTTTTTAAAACAATTCGGAAAAAATTATATTATTTTTGGAAAAAATAATATATATTTTTCTGAAAAAATCATATTTTGGAACATAATATATATTTTTCGCAAAAACATTATTTTTCAGAAAAAAATCATATTTGTTTTAAAACAATTCGGAAAATATATATTTTTGACGAATTATATATATATTCCGAAATATATATCATTTTCCAATATATATATATATTTCCCGAAATATATATATTTTTTCCGAAATATATATTATTTTTGAAAAATATAATTGATTTCCGAAAAATAATTTTTTTAAACGGTTGATTTCACTAAATCCCCCTATACTATTGATAGTAGATTAGGTATTTTGACTCAAAATGTGAGGAGCGGGGGCATAGTGATGAAATTGAATAGTATAGGGGCAAAGTGGACACAGTGGGGGTTAACTGCTTAAATTGGATAGTATAAGGGGGTTTTGTAAAATTAACCCTATAATAAAACATAAATTTTGATATTTATTTCGAAATAACTTACTTTAATTTCATCAAATGAGGATTAATGACAATTTGACCAAATAAACAGTATTTTTTTAAAAGTTCATATTAATATTAACATTTTGATCATTTGAAACTATATTGTATTGATATTTGTCGTAATATTAGTGATAGTGATGCCAGTTAGCACATCAGCATATAAGTTGGAGTAGCAAAATAATGTAGAAACGTACATTCTATACAATTATGTAATTAGTATCTTCTAATTGATTACGATTTTTTTTTTATTCAACAAGACTAGTGATATTATTGAAAAATTGCAACTTTTTTAAAATATATACATAAAAGCTAATCCGTAACCTGATCCTTTATTTAATCATTCTTTCAGATGCTAATATTCGCTTAAGTGAGTAATAGAATTACCTAACGAACTTAGATTCTCTCCGTAATCTCTCTCCAAATTTTCCTTCCTGGAGCATCATATAATGGTTTTGGATAAGACCGCATCATCTAAGAACTTTAACTAAATTAAAGTTATAACTGCATTATGATATTGTAAATGTCAAAACATGCACCACAAGAATATGATCTTTTATTCAGTTTTGGCTTTCCTTATATACATTCCCTTTTTGGGCTTTGAGCCCATTAGAGCAACACCAATTTGCTTACATCATTATTATATCATTATCTTTATTTTTAAAGAAATATAAGCTGAAATGGGCCTAGTCTTTGGGCTGTTGATAACCTTGTTGGGCCATCAGCCTGATGGACCCAATGCTTTATGGGCTTCTGTGGGCCTGGAGATTTCCACACTTACACATGCCCTTTTCTTGGTGGTGGGCTTTCGGACAGTCAGGCCCATTACCAAGAAAGTAAAGTGAAAATTAAGATACATTACCCCTGTCGGGGTGATGTGGCAGGTATATTTAATGTGACAGTTGTATCATCATTTGACTATTTGAAATTCATGGCTTGGGTAGCCCCGATTAGCGAGAAGGGGGCTGAGGAGGCGGCATGACGCTTCATTCTATGTGCGCACGGCTTTTCGAGTGCTTCGGTGACCTCTATAAATACCCAAGGTCCATTTGCTAAACACTCATTGCATTTCCAAGCTCCTTGCTCTCAGAAACTCTCTGCAACTTGGGCTCTTATCTTGCTACTGTCAGAATCTGTATATTTCTCCAGAAAAAACTCACGAAATCTCATCGGGATTCATCCTAGAGTAAGTTCTCTCTTCCAGCTTTCCTACATTTCTGTCAACATGTTTGATAGCGATGACACTCGGTCGGGTAGTGACCGTTTTCCCTCTTCTGTAGATCCCGATGCCTCCCTTAGTCCTCCATCGGTAGAGGTGGTGAGGAGGGTTAGATCTAGTCCTCCTGAGGTGAACCAAAACATTGCAGTGGGTGGGGATCCGGCTGTAGGTCAATTGGGAGATCAATTTTATGCTGATCCCCTTCCCCCTGCACATAGGGTAGATACGGTGCTGAAGAGACTGAGGGTTAAGTGTGGGATACCCAATGGGGTGATAATTAAGAATTATCCCAGAAAGTACGACTTCAGGAAAGGGGAGGGAGTTATGGATCATCAGATCTTGTTGTCAGCCTTCCACCTTCAGGTTCTTAGATTCCCGATCCACCCTTTCTTTCTCCATACCTATCTACCTTGGGTCTGGCTCCGCTTCAAGTGGGGCCTAATTTCTTCAGGATCGTGGCTATGATCCTGATAATTAATCGGGAGATGGGTCTTGATCTGGGTCTGGCTGAGCTCCTGTTCTGTTACAAGATTCAGGACCAGAAGGACTGTAGGGGTCGATACAATCTTTTTCCTTTAAGTGGGAGAAAGATGTGCGATGGCACTGAGAAGTCTAATAAGGGGTGGAAGGATAGAATGATCCTGGTAATCGGGAATTGGAGGCTTCCCAGCTCAGCCAGATTCATAGTCCCCAGTGAATTTGACAAACCTTTATTCCCTTCATTCAAACCTTTTCATAGGGGGTCGTGCTATTGAGAATAGTGCAATGATAAGTTGGGTCTTCATGTGCTTGAGTTTCTGGGAGCGCCTGACCGCTTTAAAACTCCAACTTACATCTCATCCCGATTTGATATCCTTAAATCTAAAATTTGGGGACAGCCCCTGAGGATGTGTAGCAGTTACCTGACGGGTTCTAATTTGCAGGAACTATCAACAGAAGGACAAAATACCATGCTGAGGATCCCGACACCAGTCCTTAAGAAGAAGGCCAAGCGGGTAACGGGCCCTCAATCAAACCCTTTTGGCACCGGAAAGAGCCCAAGATGATCAGCGGTCCCAAAGTGTTCCAGATCCTCCCTTTGGGGCAGTTGCTCCAACACTGATGGGAAATGTTCCAATTATTCCGCCTCCTCCTTCGGTAGCAGGTAATGCCGGATCGCCCATCGTCCTTTCTTCGGGGGAAATCCCAGTTCCTCGATCCCGACAGATTGAGGGAGAGTCCAGTCTGACGGGAACACAACGTCCCCGATCAATCGGTTAGGCCCCGTCCGACTACAGCATCGTCGCCAAGCATAGTAGCGGAGAATGTGGCTGCAACCGAGGAGGAGCAACTTGTCCCATGGGCACCGAAGATATCACTTCCGGGTGGCGACTTTTTGGTCAGGGGACATGAGACCATTGACAATGATGTTGCCCTTCGGGCAATGGGTTTCCATATCTGGACCCCTGTAGACCGAAAGAAGTTGAAACAGATCGATCGGGCGGAGTTGGCCATGTCTGGTCCAGAGATTGCCATGAAGGTACGTTTTTGACACGATGTTCCTTCAGTCATACTTTGTATTTCCTCACCTTATTTACTGATCTGTCTAACACTTGCATTTTTGGTAGATGTTCTACTTGACCCAAGCCTACAATGCAAAGATAGAAGAGGACAATAAGCTGCTCAGCAAATCCAATGAGCTTCTGAGGATGAAGGAAGATTCAAGGAAAAAGGCTGCCACCTTGTTATCAATAGCCAATGATAAGCTGGAGGTTTAGACCATGAGGGCAATCACTGCGGAGCAACAGCTTCAGGCTGCCCAAGAGAAGATCAAAGAGATAGAGGTAGTTCGGCGGGCCCTAGCCTCTGAAGTCGAAGGCTTGAAGGCTGAGAATGAGGGCCTGAAGGCCTCTAGGGAGAAGCTTTTGGAGGAGAAGGTTGAAACCGAGAATCTCCTGGCAGTGGAAAGGTCAACGATGGAGATGTGCCATCGGGGTGGCAATCAAATGTATAAGCGCCTTTACGACACTAATGAGTCTCTGGGCATTACTCTGCCGTATGATGATCCGGTTGGGGGTCCCGATGACATTCGATTATGTGAATTCCTCACCAAGCCTCTTCCGGGGTCCATGTCCGATTCTGACCCTTCTGTCCCCGATGGGACTATTGTTCCTGTTAGCTCAGATGCAGTGGGCACTAATGCTGGCACTTAGGATTCTTCATTTGTGAAACATTTTGTAAGCCTTGGCCATCGGGGCCCATTTTTGAATGAAAAATCATGGTTCTTGTCCAGTTGATTTTTTTTTTTTCAATGCTTAGATTTTATCCAAAAAGTACTGTGTTTTTTCTGGATCAGTATTGTGTCTTTCGGGCGTTTTAGGCCATGCGATAGACAAGACAACACTTTATTTTGTTTTGCAATATTTGTGATCTCTTCAGGATCAATGTTGTGTCTTTCGGGCACTTCAGGCCACGCGACAGACACGACAACACTTTGTTTATTTTTGCAAAATTGTGATCTCTTCAGGATCAGTGTTGTTTCTTTCGGGCACTTCAGGCCATGCGATAGACAAGATAACACTTTATTTTGTTTTGCAATATTTGTTATCTCTTCAGGATCAGTGTTGTGTCTTTCGGGCACTTCAGGCCACGCGACAGACACGACAACACTTTTTTTATTTTTGCAAAATTGTGATATTTTAAGGATCAGTGTTGTTTCTTTCGGGCACTTCAGGCCATACGATAGACTAGACAACACTTTATTTTATTTTGCAATATTTGCTATCTCTTCAGGATCAGTGTTGTGTCTTTCGGGCACTTCAGGCCACGCGACAGACACGACAACACTTTGTTTATTTTTGCAAAATTGTGATATCTTCAGGATCAGTGTTGTTTCTTTCGGGCACTTCAGGCCATGCGATAGATAAGACAACACTTTATTTTGTTTTGCAATATTTGTGATCTCTTCAGAATCAATGTTGTGTCTTTCGGGCGCTTCAGGCCATGCGATAGACATGACAACACTTTGTTTATTTTTTTGCAATACTTTGATCTCTTCAGGATCTGTGTTGTGTCTTTCAGGTACTTCAGGCCATGCGATAGACAAAACAACACTTGGTTTATCTTTGCAAACTTTGATCTCTTCAGGATCTTTGTTGTGTCTTTCGGGCACTTCAGGCCATGTAATAGACAAAGCAACACTTCATTTATTTTTTGTATCAGTAGATATTTATAAGCTATTTTGCCATAAAAATGATTTTTTATTGATCAGGTGCTATAGCCTTTTTACAAAAAGATCAAAGTAAAAGTAAAACTTGGCCCTTTACGGGTAGTACCTCTTCAGGAGAGAGGCTTTCTGGGAGTTTGGTTCCATTCTGCCATCCATATTCCTTCGGACACGGTATGCTCCGCGCCCGATGACTTCAGTAATGGTGTTTGGGCCCTCCCAAGGCTCCCTGAGCTTGCCTACGAGCCCAATTTTTTGCCTAAGGACCATGTCTCCGACCTGGAACTCTCTTATTTTGACTTTTTGGTTGAAGTGGTTCCGGACGCGCTGTTGGTAGGCGGCCAGCCTGATCCCGGCAGCCTCCCTTCTTTCATTTAATAGATCAAGGTCATAAGCCAGGTGCTGGTTATTTGGTCCTTCCACTCAGGCCTAGCTTCAGAGGGTTGGAACCCTAACCTCCATTGGGATCATAGCCTCAGCGCCGTATGCCATGGCAAAGGGGGTTTCCCCAGTGGGTTGTCTGGGGGTCGTTCTGTATGACCAGAGCACTTCGGGTAGCTTCTCAAGCCAGGTCCATTTGGCTTCCTCAAGTTTTTTTGCTAGGGTGTCGAATATGGTTCAATTTATCCTTTTCTCCTGTCTGTTCCCTTGTGGGTACCTGACGGAGGACGTACTCTGGTTGATACCATGCTCGGCAAAGAATGCTTTTACCTCCTTGTTGTCAAGATTTGTCCCGTTATCCATCATGATTGTCCTTGGTAACCTGAATCTGCATATTATGTGGGTCCATATGAATTTGATGGCGTGGCTACTCTTGATGGCGGGATAGGTTTCAGCTTCTACCCATTTGGTGAAGTAATCAGTGGCCAGAAGGACATAGGCATTTGACCGAATTGCCTTCAGGAGAGGTCCTACGATATCCATTCCTTATCGGGCTAATGGGTGCGGTACTATGGTTGGGTGTAGGAACTCCGATGGCCGATGGATAACGTCTCCGTGCATCTGGCACGGTTTGCACCTTCGGACGTAGTCTTCGGCATCCTGTAACAGATAGGGCCAAAAGTATCATTGGGAGAGTATTTTATGGGTGAGGGATCTACCTCCGGAGTGGTTCCCGCAAGATCCACTGTGGATCTCCTGCATCACTGCTCTTGATTCCGATGGCGTAATACATTTCAAATAAGGACATGAGAAGGATTTTTTATAGAGTTGCCCGTTTATAATTGAATATCGGGCTGAATTTTTCCTAATCTTGTGAGCTTTAGCTTTGTTCTCCGGGAGTGTCCCATTTTTTAGGTAATCCATCAGGGGATCCATCCAGTTGGGCTCCCATGGGATAAGCATCACTTGTTCGGGTTCTTGAATACTTGGCCTGATTATAAAATCTACCAACACACGGGGTCAGGTCCTCTCCGGCTGAGGACGCCTGGCCGGCTAGGTGGTCAGCTACATAGTTTTCGCTTCTCGGGATATGAGTGAATGTTATTTTTTGAAATCTTTTTGTTAATTTTAGCACAAGTGCCCAGTAAGACTCCATTTTCGGGTCTTTTGTCTCGTATTCCCCTTTAATTTGTCGAATGACTAGCTGAGAGTCGTTGTGTACTGCTAGGGCCTGGATCTGAAGGCTTCGGGCTAATCTCAAGCCAGATACGATCGTTTCATACTCTGCCTCATTGTTGGTGGCTGGGAACTGTAGTTGCACTGACATGTAGAGGTGTGTACCATCGGGTGTCAGGATTTCCAAACCGATTCCTGATCCGGCAGGGCTGGCTGAGCCATCCATGAAAAGCTTCCAAGTGTCTAGCTCAGTCAGCTGGTCGGGTTTTTCAGTTTCATCTTCGAGTAGGAAATCTGCCATTGCCTGACCTTTAATGGAAACCCGGGGTATGTAAGTCAAGTCGTATATGCCCAATTCGATGGCCCATTTGGAGATTCTCCGTGAAAGATCAAGTTTCGACATAATAACCCAGAGAGGTGTAGCTGTCGGGACAATAAGTGGATGAGCTTCGAAGTAATGCCTCAGTCGTCTTTTAGTGTTCACCAGTGACAGAACCAGCTTTTCCTGCCTGTTGTATCGGGTTTCCGCTTCAACCAAGGATTTGCTGGTGTAGAAGACTAGCATCTACAGGCTCCCATCCTCTCTGATGAGGGTTGCACTGGTTGAGACATATGATACTGCTAGGTACAGATGTAAGACCTCATCGGGACCTGGTGTGGATAGGATCGGGGGTCTGGTCATATACTCTTTTAACTTGGCTAGGGCTTCAGACTGCTCAGGGCCCCAGACTTCTCCCTTTCTTGCCTTGATTACCTGAAAGAATGGTCTGCATCAATCAGTGAGTCATGAAATGAACCTGCTAAGGGCAACCACTCTTCTCGTCAAGACTTGAACGTCTTTATGTGTTCGGGGCTCCTTTATTTCCATCGGGGCATTGACTTGTGTCGGGCTGGCATGGATCCCGGTTCGGTCTACGATGTGTCCCAGGAACTGTCCGGATGATACACCAAATGAGCATTTCTCCGGGTTAAGCTTCATGCCATGTATCCTGAGGGTGTCAAACACTTGACGCAGGTGGGTAAGATGGTCTTCCTTTTTCCTGCTCTTGACCATAGTGTCATTAATATAAGCCTCGATTACTGTACCCATCATTCCCTTAAAGATCCTGTTGACCAACCTTTGGAAAGTGGCACCTGCATTTTTCAGACCGAAGGGCATAACTTTAAAGCAATAAATACATGTTTCAGTAATGAAGGAGGTCTTTTCTTCGTCCATCGAGTTCATTTTTATCTAGTTGTATCCCGAATAAGCATCCAGAAAAGTTAGACGATTGTAGCCAGCGGTAGCGTCAACCATCTGGTCGATCTTTGGCAGTAGAAAGCTGTCTTTCGGGTATGCCCTGTTCAGGTCAGTAAAATCAACACAAACCCTCCACTTACCATTCTTTTTCTGGACGACCACTACGTTGGCGAGCCATTCGGGGTATAAAACCAGCCTAAAGCAATCTAGACACTTCGTCTGCTATGATCTGGTTTCGATGCGCTCCCATGCATCTCTGCTTTTGCCTGATCGGTCTCACGTTCGGGTCGATGTTTAATGAGTGTTAAGCAACAAGAGGGTCGATACCAGGCATGTCTGTATGTTCCCATGCGAAGACATCGGAGTTGTCCTGCAATAACTGTGTCAGTTATTTCAATTTAGAGTTGGTAAGGTTTGTACCTGCAAAAGTAACTTTTTCTGGGCTATCGGGTACAACAGAGATTGGCTGTAATGGCTCGACCATGATCGGGGTACCCAGATCCCTTTCCTTTGATTGCTATTTGGGGTCCGGATTCTGTTCCTTGGAATGGGGCACCACTGGGCCTTTTCCCTTCCGGATCTCCTTCAGGGTGACCGCATAACATTCCTTGGCGGCCACCTGGTCACCTTTGATATCAATGATGCTAAAACCATTCGGGCTTACGCATCTCATTACCTGGTGAAAGGTAGAAGGCACACCCCGCATCCGGTGAATACATCCCTTTCTCATGAGCAAATTGTATGAAGGCTTCACATCCACTATAACAAACGTCTCGGTCAGGGTTCTTTGAGCAGTAGATACCGGCAACTGGACTTCCCCGATCGGTTTGATTTGCTTTTCATCGAATCCTGCAATAGGGCACCGGGATATCACAATTTCGTTCGGGTCAATTTCAAGCTTCTCGAAAGCCCATTTGGTGATGAAGTTTACGCTGCTCCCCAGATCGATCATGACTCTTCTAACAAGACAGTTGGCCACCATCAGTGTGACAACAAGAAGGTCTTCATGTGGGGTCTGGATATCCCGAAGGTCTGATGCAGAGAAAATAATCTGTGCTTCTCCTGTCCCGTGATGGACTTCGCTGATTTCGTTGACTTTTCTCATTTTACGGGCCCTTTATATCTGGCTCAGGTAGGATACTTCCGTCTCATTGGAGGCAAGGCCACCAAGAATCATATTGATGATCCTGACCGGCTGTGCGTCTGCGGGATTCCGAGGGGCGTTAGGGGGCACGTTGATCAGTCCTCGGTCTGTCTCATTCGACGTAATCCCAAAGCTCTCCACAAAGTAGCAGTGCATCCACCTGTTGTCTAAGGTTACGGCATTCGTTTGTTATGTGTCTGAAATCACCATGGAAAACATAGTGTTTTGATATGTCCCTCTGGTTAAGTGGCTGTCTGATGGTTGGAGGTTGTAGGAAGATCCCTTTGGTCTTGTTTTCCTGGTAGAGCTTGGCAAGGTTGACCCTCAGGGGGGTTGTTTTCTCTTCAAACTTGGAACGTTTGAATGGTTTTGGGGTTGGTGGTCCTGAAGGGGCTGGTGGTCCTGATGAAGTTGGACGCTTTCGATCGGTCTCCCGATCCTTCGATTGGGCTTCAATGCTGACCAAGGCCGCCCTCCTCTTTCTGACGGTCTCATCTTCTTCGATCCTCAAGTATCCCTGGGCTCTGGAGTTTAACTCCCCAATGCCCGATGGGGGACGCTTCACCAGGGACTGATGGAACTTAGTCCCTGGAATAAGGGCCATCCGGAAGGCTTCAACGACAGAGTGCTGGTCACAGTTATCAACGGAAGAAGATTCGATGTTGAATCAGGATAGGAAGCTCTTCAGTGATTCTCCCTTCTCCTAGATCATAGTGTAGATGCAGGATATGATCTTCTTCTGTCTCTTGTTCCCATAGTATTGGGCAACGAAGAGCGTGGTTAACTGCTGCTAGCTGTCAATGGACTGAGGTGGCTGCTTCCTGAACCATAATAGAGCTGCATCAGCAAGACTTGTGAAAAACACATTGCAGAGCAAGGACTCATTCTCCGCGTACATGGTCATCTTCTGATGGTTCTGATAAATGTGTTCCTCGGGGTCCTTAGTGCCATCATAGGGGGTAAACTGAGGCATGACGAACTTCTTTGGAAAAGGTTCTCGGGTTATCTCGGGGACGAAGGGTGATTGTATCAACTCGGTTGATGCCTGGATGGCTAGGTCATTGGTAGATTGGGTTCTTAAGTCCCCGAGGATTTTCCTCTGGAATTCGGCCATCATTGCTTGGAGCTTTTGGGGGGTCATGGCTTCATCGGCGGCGGGAGCCTTCCCTGAGCGTTGGGAAGACTCGGCGTGCTCTTCCGACCTGTCGACATCTTGTTGGTTCTCAGAGTGGTCTAGCGCCGCTACCGGAGGGGCAGGCAGTGGTAGAGCTAATCTCGTCATGAGCTCTGCGTTCTGCTTCTCAAGAGCCAAGCTACGCTCCTCAGCGGCTATCAAGCGCTGCAGGATTTGCTCAATGGATTGGGGACCTTCTGCATGGCTGTCTGCGGTGGTCGGAACGTCCGTCTGTGAACGAGTGACCGACATGTTTTAGAAGGTGGTGAAGAACGGAGATTTTAGAATGCGGTGAAGAACGAAGACAAGTTCTCAGATCTTCGGATTGAACAAAATAAACTCAACTTAACGAGATGGGAAGAAGGAGATGATTTTCAAATCTCGAAGAACAGATCGAAAAACTCAAGAACTCCTTGATTTTCCCACAGGCGGCGCCAATGTGTAAATACCAAAAAATGCACCACACAAGAATATGATCTTTTATTCAGTTTTGGCTTTCCTTATATACATTCCCTTTTTGGGCTTTGAGCCTATTAGGGCAACACCAATTTGCTTACATCATTATCTCTAGTTTTAAAGAAATATAAGCTGAAATGGGCCTAGTCTTCGGGCTGTTGATAACCTTGTTAGGCCATCAGCCTGATGGGCCCAATGCTTGATGGGCTTCTGCGGGCCTGGAGATTTCCACACTTACAGATATAAATGTAATTATATACATTATAAACACAGACATGGATAAACATACACAGTTGGATAATGCTCCAGGGAATTCTTGAGAGAGATATTTCTGGGGGTTATTTGCGAATTTCATACTAGGTGCGCAAAACCACCATTTGTTACAAAATGTGTGTATAAATTCATTATATTTCAAAAATATTACAACTTACCCCCAAACAATATGAAATTCCTAAAATACCCCTTCTAACATAATAAAAATAACAAATATTGAATTAATAATAAATAATCTATAATAAAAATAAAATAAATAAATAATAATAAAAATAAATAAAATGATTACATAAAAATAAAAAAATGAATAAATATATAAAATAAAATGAATAGATATTATATGAATAAAAAATAAATTAATAAAAATAAATAATTGATAAATACAAAATAATATAATATAGTAAATAAAATGAATAAATAAATAAATATTAATTTAACTAATTAATTAAATGATAAAGAAATAAAATAAATAAATAAAAATAAAAAATTGAAAGAACCGGCTTACTTTTTTAAACAAAATAATTTTAATATTTTTGAAAAATAAATTTGTAATTCTTTTATTGATAATATTCTTAAATATATTTTGTATAGACATGTTTTTTGTTTTTGTAATTTTATTTTGTTTTTTTTTCAAAACTTATATTAAGGGTATTTTAGACAATTTACTTCATAATAGGGGGGGCAATTCGCACATATTTTCGGATAATAGAATCTTAAAGAACCACATGGGGTTATACACACTATATGCATACTATAGTCTATAAGGGGTTAAAAGCTCGCGACCCTATCTCTAGAGTGGATCCTTGTTCATGTATAATTGGTTTTTTATCTGTATTATACTATGATTGAAAGTGTGAAGAAATTTTAGTGTTTCAGTATTTATACTTAGAATTTGATAGGAATTGATTCGGTTTTGACCAAAATGGGAACTGGACCATTCTTTCGTTTGCTTGAAAATGGGAACCGAAATCAAAACCTTTAGTGCAAGGAACCGAACGAGATCGAATAAAGAATCAATTCTTTTGTTTTGGAAACCGGAATCGGAATCTAACCGTTCTAGAACCGGAACCGAAGTACTGGTTCCACAATGGTCCTGATTGGGCCCAAATTTGGGCCTCACTTGAAGCCCAAATGAGGCTCCCTCCTATTCCCATACCACAGTTTCTCTCTCTCCCTCTCGTTCTCTCTCACACACCATTTTCTCAGGTACTATCCCTCTCTCTCTATATCGATATATATATATATTTATATGTATATGTCTCTTGAAGCTAGGGTTTTATGTGGTTGTGTATCTCTATTTATGTTTCAATTTTCATGAAAAGGAATGATAAATGAATTTTGGTTGTCAATGAAACCCCAAAAGTGAGCAAAAACGTGAGATTATGCAGATTAATATTATTCAAGGACTTGTCTTTGAAATTCATTTGGTTTATATTAACAATGTGTTGTGAGTTACAAACACACACACACACATATATATATATATATATCTTGGGTTAATTTGGTAAAGGACAATGATAGATACATTCTAATCTATTTGTATACCCGAAATGTTTTTAGTCTAGTTTCGCTTCTCTCTTCAGAGAACCCTCCTTCTCACCCATCTCCAACATGGACCCACTGGTTACCCAGGGACGGAGGCAGAAAAAAATTCATTGGGGGCAATCTTTAAAAGTGAAAAATACATTAAAAAAATAATAATAATAAGGAAAATAGTTCAAAATATATTGATAATTCATTTAAATAAAATCACAATTGTCCTCGATGACTTTTCATATCTTGAGAGCGTCGTATGATAACTTCACTATCTAGGCCAACAAAGATATCTTTTTCAATATAGGCTACCAAGCTATCACTCATCCATTCATCTCCCATCTTATTGCGTATTCGAGTCTTGATGATTTTCACAGCAGAAAATGCCCTCTATACATTGAGTCTGAGAGAGAGAGAGCGCTTAAAGTGAGAGAGAGTTAGGGTTCAAATTGAAACGTTCAATTACAATTTACAAGTTAGGGTAAATAATTAAATTATTATTTTGGGATGGGCTTTAATTTTAAGAAGTGGGTTGTGGGCTTTAATGAAATTATAAGTTATTTTGGGTTGGGTTAATTGGTTGTGACCTGATGGGTTAGAATCACTAGATAGAGTAGGAATTAAGGTTCCCATTAAATATTTGTTAAATTAATTTATATTACATATAATTTTTAGGTTTTTTTATTTTTTTGCCTAATAATTTTACCTTTAAAAAAATTCATTCAAATTCTTGAACTTGAGGGGCAATAAGCAAAAATTTGAAAGAATTTAATGGGGGTCAAATATAATTTTTTTCTATAAACCCCTTAAAAATAATTTGAATTACTATTATAAATATTAAAAAAAATAAAAATTGATGGTGTCAATTGCCCCCTAAGCCACAAACGTGGCTCCGTGCCTGGTGACCCCCACCCAGGTGCACTTCTCGGGTTTCTACTCCTTTTCTGTTTGTATATCTGTTTCAGTTCTAATGTGAATGTTATTGTTTAGCTAATGTGTGATATGCACATATATATATATATATAAAGGATTAGAGTTGGGTTCTTTGGCGCCACTTTTCAAATAAAATTGAATGAAATGTCTGAAAAATTCAAAGGTTGTGTAGATAAATAGGCTTGACTTTTTGCAACAACTTGGTTGATGCATCATTCGTAGAGCTGAATTCAAACTCATTTTGGTGGATTGTTAGCTAGCAGATTACCTAGCTTGATTATACCTTCATATGCGCAAAGAAGACCTTTTGAGTATGTCTGCTAGAAAAATGAGATGGAGTTGGTATGCTAAGAGAAGAGGAAGACTCAAATTAACATGGGTGGAGTTTGTAAAGAAAGGTATGAAACCATATTGATTGAGCGAGCGTAGGGGCAGTTGGTAAAGAAAGACATGAAAAGCTTGATTGAGACTAATTACTCTCAATCACTTCCAATTTTCGGGGATCATCTGTCGGGTAACCCTCACTGCCATATTCAACAATTTTTGGTTTACGCATCATTCGTAGAGCTGAATAGCTTGTTCAGTCAAGTGATTGTATTCGGAAGGTTAATTACATTAACTTATTATGATGGTGTACATTGGCCAACTAAGTAGCCGTAAACTTCTGTTGTGAAGTCAGATCCCACCAATACAAGCAGCCGCCCACAAGGTCACCACAACATATCTTACCAGCAGCATAGTACCCATGTATCAAGAAAGTTGAGCATCAAGCTTGCTGATCGAACCAAGAAGCACAAAATCCACATGCCAAACAATCACTTGACTGAACGAAGACAACTGTCACCTTAGATAAACATGAGTTGTCCTCCTGGTCAATAAAAATGTAGTCTCCCCTATTGTCGTCCACAATGAATGTGTTGTAGGCTTAAATAGGATCAAGGACAACCACCTCAGCTTTTCAATAGGATTGTCCACACAAAAAGAATAGTTCCCAAACAGAGATTCTCCATTTGGATACACGTAGCATATTTGGCTGAGTGAATGTTGATTTTGGAATTTGTGCCTGGGCGTGAGCATGAGGGGAAAAACTTTCCGAGGGTGAGAGGCCCTGAAATTTTCAAGAGCGGTTGGTAACAACGGTGGGTTAGTATCCGAAAGACGGAATCAGTGTTATTAAAGGATCAAGGCGCAATAAGTCCTCCAGGCGCATATCGAGGTGCGCGAAGTGACACACGCACACACACACATACTTTCACTGCACTCATGTGTTAATTTGTGACAAACGACTCATCGACATTCCCAGAGGAAAGAAGTTACCTATGCTCATAACTTTGGCTCTTATCCTAATTGTGTACCCAATGTATTTTTGACATCTTCAGCATAGAGGATGCAAATGATGCCTTGCATACACTTTCAGGTTTAGGTTTCTTAAATTGCGAACAAGTTTTGAAAGGAGAAATGTAGACATCTTTCAGGTTTATGCAGCGGACAACAAAATGCATGTCAGTGAAAATGTTCCAAGCTTTGCATAATCTGTGCTAATGATTTTTTAAACATTGTGTTGACACAATTGGTAGAGTAGAGACACCAACAATGATTGGTGGGATACCAGGTTGAGTTACGGAGTTGGGTATTGCATACTTTCTCCTCTTCTACAGTGAAAGCTTCTTGAGTTTGTATGGCAAGGGTCCACCCATCGTGTTATATTTTTGTAGGAATCTTCCATCTCCACCTCATAAATGTTCGGAAACTTGGTAATTCCTCGTGATTAGATTTCAGAGTAGCCAACACTACCCTGAAATTTGCAATAGTATTGTAGTTTTTGTTTTCGCATCTCATTTTTCCGATAATAGGATGGCTTTGAATGCCGTAGTTTTCCAGTATAGGACTTCAAACGTACAGTGTGTCGCATACATCAGAAAAACAGTTACTGCAACTAGTACTAGACTCCTAGTATCAGCAAGAGGATTTTAATGTTGGGACTTGTCATGTTCTTGAAACTATGTCCGTAGCCTACGCAAGGACTACAATGAGCGAAAATCTATGTGCAAGACCTGGCCTTGGACTTGGCGGTTGAGCAAATTTGTAAGCTAGTTCAAAAAATTTATCTGATTAACATCATTAGAAAAACTTAATTCAAGCAATCAAGGTCATATGGCTCATACCATAGTATAAATTATAATACACCATTCATACTAAATTCAGTGGTACAATTAAAATTGAGTCGTAAAGTACTAGGAACTTGACATTGAAATTTATATTTACAAATTGCATACGTGAAACATATATCAGTTGTGGATTTGATAGTAGTAGCCATGTTACAAAATTGAAGAGGCTGTCTCAACTTCCCAAACAATGTGGAAGGGCAAGAGTGTCTCTGCCATTCCTCAATCTTGTTTTGTTATTTAGTCATTTATTTCAAGCTTCAAAGTCCTCTTGAAATGCTCTGTTGTCTATTTTATATCTGTTCAGCGCTACTATGTTTCCTTTGGCAATTCTTCATACTGTAGAACTTTCACTTGAGTTTTTGCTAGCTTTACCCTTTTGCTCATAATATATTTCAGATTCTTTGAACTGTAAAGTGCATGAATATTTTACAAGCAACACGCTAAAGCAGAATTCAAGTGAAATATGTTGAAATTTATTTTACTTCCACTTATTCACCTAAAACACCAATATCTAATTTACAACCACTTTTTTTGTCCTTTGAAGCTGCATTTTAAAGAAAGAAGGAGCGTGGACATGTGGACCATTTTCTTTGAAGATCCTGAATGTACATATAAAGTTGACAATTTTGTAGTTCAGGCTTGTGGACCGTTCTAGTTCTATAGTCATGTATCAACCATGCTTACCATTATTTTTCGATATTCTCTTTTTCATCTTATTCATGTTACATCATAAATCATATAGAAATATATTGGAATTCATTTTATTTCCACTTACTCACCTAAAACACCAATATCAAATTTATAGCACTTTTTTTGTCCTTTAATCCTGCATATATATATATATATATATATGTATATGTTTGTTTTTTGGGATTGATATGAATATCTAATTATATTTTTCGAAATATATGAAAATTGCCAAAACTGTAAAAATTGTTTCAAAATCTAATAGGTAATGATGGAACCCCAAAGGGGTGAAAATGGTAATGCCGATTAAAACCCGTCGCGCGTTGAGGGTGGAGTTAATATTAGTAATTTTCTAACAGGTAGAGTAGGGTTTAGCCAATATCGTCCCAAACCCGCCCCATTGCCATCCCTACATATGGTTGAAAACTACATGCAACAAATAGAATGTATGTTTCTTCTATGATTCTACCTCTCTCTGTAAGTCAGTTTTTATTTTGTTTTCTATTTTTAGAAGTCTGCCCTCTAGTAAATCTACATGGAAGGTTCATTTTGATTCCCTAATTCATATATGTCCACGTGAGAAGTCATTTGTAAAAATAAAACATAAATAATCTAGTTCATTTTTATTTTGTACTTTAGGAAGTTGCTGTTAAATAAGTTTGATTCAATTTGATATGATTTGATTGCTGGCTGGGAGAGATCTGATAAATAATTTTCTTGGAGGGCAAGATTATGTTTCCAATTTAATTTGACATGATTTGATTGCTGGTTGGAAGAGATCTGATAAATAATTCTTGGAGGGGAAGTTTATGTTTCCAATTTTAATTATTGGGGTCCACTACTTTTTCTTGGAGGCCAAGTTTTATATTTTCACTTTTAATCTATGGTGGACTACTGCAGTGTGTGTGCTCAGCCATTCTCTCAAGGTTTTACAAAAGATACTTGATTCAATCTCTTTCCCTAATAGAGCAATTTTTGTCTCCTAAACATTGGTATAACTAATATCATATATTCAATTGAACCCATGGTTTTCAAATTGAATTCTGCTGTTTGTGTTTGGAGGATAGCTTCTTTGGGTCATCTCAATCTCAAAAGAGGAATGCAATTTCGCTATTCTTCTTCCGGTACTCATGATGTTGTTAGAAGCAACTCTTGCTCTTATTGTGGCTCCAAGCAAGTTAAAAATGAGATGATCAAACCCCTAAATAAGCCACTTTTGTCGTCAAATGCTCCATGTCTATTGATACCCTTTCCCAAGGTTGGTGGTACTCCTGATTATTGCTTTTACAGCTTAGCTGAAAAAGAATTGGCGGGTGTCAACAATGTCGGGAGCAAGAGTCACATTGTCGGGTCCTCTCATGGATGGCTGGCCTATATCAACCTCCATCGGGATGATTACGTTATCGGGGATGAATACTCACTTTTTCTGACTAATCCCTTCATCAGTACTCCAGCTCCTCCCACCATCCAAATCCCATGCTTGTCTTGCATTCCCAAAAAACTAGTAATGTCGTCTCCTCCATCATTGGATGAAGATCACTCCACACAGTTAATGGCACTGGACTTTCAAGGCAGCCTTGCCTACTACAAAATGGGCCGCAAGCGTTGGGATGTCATCTATGACGTGGATGAAGACGTGTTGGAGTACTCCAAAGAGACGGGCCAGGAAGTTTACCAGAAGAAAAAATATACTCCCTACCAGTACACTGATATAGTGTTTTCTTCCAAGGATCAGATGTTTTATTGCATAGACTGCTATGGCCAAGTTGAAGCTTGGAATCTTCGGAGGGGTCTTATTTGCAGAATGAGTGTTGCGAAAGAGGAATGCAGTATCCAAAAGCCCGATTGCCAAGAGTTTGAACAGAAGCAGAGGAGCTACTATCTGGTTGTGGACTCATTTTCTGGAGACATTTTAATTGTTGTGAGATATTTTGACGCGATTGCGGAAGATGGAAGCATTGTTGATGATTGGGAGAGTCGGGAGGATGCTTACTCTTATAAGACGATTCGGTTTAAGGTTTACAAGATCAATATGGCTAACAAAATTTGGGAATATGTGGACAGCCTCGGGGATGGAGTGGTGTTTGTTGGACACAATCAGAGCTTCATGGTTTCGGCTGGAGACTTTTCTCCTGGAGTTTTGATGCCCAATTCTATTCATTTTACGGAGAATGAGGAAAAGGAATACGAGAACCTAAAGGAGGCTGATATGGGCATCTACTACAACTTGGGGGATTTCAGTTTCACTCCTATTTTTCCTGCTCAAGAGGTACACAACATGAAGCCAAAGGAGGTCACGCTCACACCCACTGTTCGAGTTCATCATCCATTCGACAATTTTCCGCAGAGCAGGGTTATGTGGTTCAACCCTAACCCATGCTAGTTTACAATAAAATGTGTCATTGTTTATGCTTTTAACCATATAAATATTAATGACAATTCTTGGGTTTGCCCATGATGAAGTTGGTCATCCTTTGATGTTATTCAATATAATTTGGATATGTTGATCATAGTTTTTGAAAAATAAAGATCACATAAGATTCATAAAAAGAGGGATTCAATTTATTTTTAGAATATTATCGCACGTGTCTAAAAATTGTATTCAACGTTATTAACATAGAGCACTAACTTTACCCCTATATGTAAATATATTTATAAAAGGGAAGAACAACAGTACTTATTTTATTTTCTTGGAGCCAAGGATTTCCCATTTAAAGTTGGTGTGTTTGTTTGGTAAGTTCAGACTTCAGACACCTAATAAGCTAATAATTTTATTTTCTTGGAGGCCAAGGATTTCCTTTTTGAAGTTGGTGTGTACTGTATTAAATATGGCTGCATCTACTTTTTGCTCTTTAATTTTTTGGGTGTTGAGGTTTTAGTCAATTTCATCTAGATACCGGTCAACACAAGTGGAGTACCAACCCTACGTGAGGTTTGCATTTTGTTGCAATGACACTCCTGGAGGCATAAAATGACTTTAATGCCCTTAATAATTTTAATTTGCATGTTACCCTCACACATAGAGGTGGCAAACAGGTGGGTTTGGGTCGGGTCGTTAACGAACGGGTCATAAACGGATCAGTGATCCGTTCTTGACCCGTTATGACGGATTGATAACGGGTCGGGTCGTAAACGGGTTGGGTCAACCCGCGGGTCAACCCAACCCCATATTTATATATATATATCTTTTAGAATAGTTATATGTATATATTGATTGAAAAAAAAAATCAACTAAAATATATATATATATATATATGATTGAACAAGAAAATATCAATACACATATATTTATTAATCCTCTTAACTTCATTTATATATGTATATATGTATATATATATATATATATGCATTTGTACAGACTTCAATGCACAAATATTAAGCCGATATTTTTTATCTTTAATTGTTTTGATACCAATATATGGAATTTTGTAGTCACACATGACTAATTTTGAGCCTTTGTATAGATAACATTCAAAATCGTTCCAAATACTCAATTATATATATATATATATTAATGTAGTTCAAAATTTTAAAAAATCACAAACCAACTTGAATACTCAATTATCAATTACAAGAAAAAAAATATTTTCACAATTGTATAATCTGCATGATGACTTTCTACTATATACTACACACACATGCATACTATATACATATATAATATAATGAATATATGAGTGTGTAAATCTCATTGGATAACTTTAAATAACCATATATACAAGTGACGAAATACTTAAAAGGCAATGGATTGACACACAAAAAAAGGCACATAATAGTTAAAGAAGTTGATGACACTATAAGAGGTAGTAAGTAAATACATCATTCATGAAATAATAAGTTAATTAAATAACACGTAATTGCTAGCTTGTGAGTAAATGGATGTGGCTTATTGGGTTGACACGGGTACCTTCACTTGACCCGTTAATAACTCGCATGTTAAACCACTCATCTATTAGCAATGCATATGTTAAACCACTCACCAATTATCCAATTTTAGCGGACGGGTTGAAGGGTTTGGGTAATTTTTGTCACCTCTACCACACATAAACCCTACACCTCACCCACTATACCAATCACCCTTATCACCACACACTTTTTATTTATACACAAGCAATTTTTATCTTTTTCATACATTTTTTATTTTTTTATTTATTGAAGATGATTATAATAATTCATTTACTTAACATTTATACCAAATATTACAACGATCTTCCCACAAAATATATTAATTATTACTAAACCTCATTAAATTATAAATTATTTATATGTCAAGGTTATATTTATTTTTTAAAATTTTATTTTTATTTATGTATAATAAATTCTAGCACATCATACATTCTTTTGGATTTTCCACTAAATGTATTCAATATTTTTAAACTTAACTAAACTATATTTATATTAAATACAAAATTCTTTTCAACCTCCCATGAAATATATTAATTATTGCTGAATCCTACAAAATTATATACTACTAAAAAGTTAAAGCAATATTTATTTATTTCATAATCTTTTTTTTGTTTACTCTTGTTACTTATTTAAATAATTATGCCTATTTATTTATTTATATTTATTCTTTACTGTTACAAAACAAATTTGAGAATTTCATTAAAAATAGTTATTATTATTAAATAATAACGAGTAATAAATACAATCATATTGTCAAATCCCACTAATTTTTTTTATTATTTCAAAATATCTATATTATTTTTTAAAAAATATTAGTTTTATTATACGTTATAAAAAAATAATATATATATATATATATATATATATATATATTATAAGGTATTATACTACTTATAATGGTTACTAGTTATAACCTTTTAGTTTCGTTTTTTTTTTTGTGTGAAATATTTATACAGTAATCTATTTGGAATTAAAAATAGTATTTAAAACATGTAGGGTTTTTTATTATTATCAATATAATGTTTTGTTATTGATGAGATTTTTTTAGCGATAGAATATACAATTAATTAATTTTTTTATTTCAAATGTTTTTAAATTTTGTATTTAGAGTAACATTACATTTATATATTGTATGTCTTATTTATTTATTTATTTTATTATAGAATTTTTCCGGTAAATATTTATTATAATTTTTTTTATAATAAAGGTATGGTGATAAGGGTGGTTGGTGTAGTGGGGAAGTGTAGGGTTTATGTATGGGTAACTTAGACAATTTGCATGAAAATTAAAATAATTAAGAGTACTAAAGTCATTTTATGCCTTTAAAGGGTGTCATTGCAACAAAATGCAAACCTAGGGCGCGTTGGGACTACACTTGCGTTACCGGCATGTTGGTGAAATTGACCGAAACCTCCCCTTATTTTTTTTTTATAACCTTTTGATTTTGTATGTATATCGGTACTTCATGAGGTAACTAATATCATTTTATTATGAGAAATAATACTTGCCCCGAATTGTTTAACCAAATTGGAAAAGAATACATATCCACTATTAACTGGATGATTGTAGGACCCAAACTTGTTTATGGTTATCCATCCATATCCACTGTTGGATTCACTTTCCCAATTCTCTTTCACAATTCGGTACAAGAAACATTTTCCTATTATTATTGTATCCATGGCCTTGCTTCGTGGTTGGAGGATGGCTTCTTTGGCTCAAAGGAATCTCAGTAACGGAAGACAGGGTCTTTACCAAAATCCATCTCCGCCATTCCTGGTTTACATTAACTTTAATTTATTTTTTACTCATATATATATATATATATACATACATACAATAGTGATCTTTTCCTCACTGGAAAACAAGATAAGGTATACTCACTTTTAATACTAGCCATTAGATATAATCTAACTGTCACAATTCAAAACCACTAAAATATTTTTCAAATATTCCAAAACTCCCTCTTTATATTTCAATTCCATAATTAGCTTTTCAACACCACACATGTAAAACTAAATAAGGTAATTTCCTAAACAAAAAAATCAATCACATCTAGGATTAAACATGATCTTCTCCATCGTCAAATTCTCAAATTTTTGAAATTGCATTCAAATATTTGAATAGATATTATGAGTTGGTGAGTGCAAAAGGTATTATAAATAATTCTATATGGTTTTTATCAAATTAAAACCTATTTGACTTATTTAAAATTAAATCAATTTCAATTATAATAAATAAAAAAAAAACTCTAAAAAAACACACATACACACTTATACACATTTTTACTATTCTAACGAACTAAAAAAACCTAAGATTGCTTGGAGTAGAGTAATGACAATTATCAAAGAACTCTAAGCAAAACAATATAGGCAAAAGTACAAAATACTGTCCTAAACTATCATCTAGTGAGCAAAATATCCCATGTACTATAAAAGTAAGCAAATCAGTTCCTCAAGTTATCAAAATTGAGTGAGTTGCCCTCCTGAACCCACTTTTTGAATGTCAAATTACGATTGTACCCATATATTAACCTTTTATAAAAGAGTAGAAAACACCCCTATAGTTGGTCAATGGACACTAAACCCCCTACATGTTCAAACAGATCCCTACAGTTTCAATTGTGATCAAACAACCCCCTATAGTTTCAATTCTGATCAAACAGCCCCTACCGTCATAGCATAGTTAAAAAAAGAGGTGAATTTACTTTTTTATCCCTCTATATTTAACATATAAAAATTTATAAAATTCAAAAATAATATATAAAATTTGAAAAAATATATAAATTTTGAAAATAATATATAAAATTTGAAAAACATATATAAAATTTGAAAAAAATATATAAAATTATAAAATAATATATAAAATTCGAAAAAAATATATAAAATTTGAGAAAATATATAAAATTCGAAAATAATATATAAAATTCGAAACAAATATATAAAATTTAAAAACAATATATATATAATTCGAAAAAATATATAAAATTTGAAAATATATATATATATAATTATAAAATAATATATAAAATTCAAAAATAATATATAAAATTTGAAAATAATATATAAATTTTTAGGCTCGTTTTATAAATAAACAAGCTTGAACATTGTCAGGCTCGGCTCGGCTTGGCTCATTTACGGCCTTACATGGGGATTTAGGACTTGGTGGTGGGAGGAGAGAGTACATTGTGGTGGTGGTGGTGGTGGTGGGAGTGGATGGTCTTGGAGGGCTAAAATTGTCATTTTGGAGGGAGAGGTGATGATCATGGGGTGATTGGATTGATTTTTCTCTGCACAAACTTCTCTTCATCTATGAAACTGCACAAACTTCTCTTGTACAAACTTCTCTTGCACAAACTTTTCGATTTTTATATATTATTTTTGAATCTTATATATTTTTTTCGAATTTTATATATTTGTTTTTTAATTTTATATATTTTTTTCGAATTATATATATATATATTTAATTATATATATTTTTTAAATTTTATATATTATTTTCAAATTTTATATATATATTTCAAATTTTATATATTATTTTTGAATTTTAACGGTCATTTAACGGAAAAGTAACGGCAGGGAAGTATTGAGGCCCTTTTTTTTTATCTTGTGAGGACTTTTGTGCCCAAAATGAACTATAGGGGTGTTTAACGTCCATTGACCAAACTATAGGAGTGTTTTATGCCCTTTACCCTATAAATTATAAAAATAAGAATTAACTTCATTTACACTCATGAGATGTGTTTTATCTTTTATTAGACCCCTCAAATTTGACAAAGTTCATTTACACCCCTTATTTTTCAAACCCACATCATTTACACCTCATAATGCCACTTAATACCTAAACTAACCTCTATGGTGAGATCGGTGGTGTTTGGAAACAAGAATTCAATTTATTTATTACCCTCAAATTTTATTATCTCTATCCAATATTTTCTCACTTTTAACATTACCATCTAGTTAAATAAATAATTATATATATAATTATTTAGAATTTGTTTTTTTGGTATATGTCGACATATAAAATTAATGCCGAAATAATGTTTTTTTTTAAACTACCAATTAGGGTATATTATTTTCCCAAATTTACCATTATTATCTAGTTATATAAATTATTATTATTATATATATATATATATATATATATATATATATATTACTATAAACAATTCTTTTATGCCGAAATTTGACCAAAAGATTGGTTTTGTCTATTGACCGAAATTTGATCAAAAGATTAATGCCGAAATTAATGGTAGTTCGAAAACAAAAGGTTGGTTCTGTCTATTGTCCAAAAGATTTCCTTAATTGGCACCTAAAATTTGATGATTTTTAAACACATATCATGTTTAAGTGATAAGGACTTAAACTGCCAAGCGACGGAGTCTTGTCTTCAGATACTGAGAATAACCCATTTGGGCATAAATAAATATAAAAAAATAAATTTGGCATTAATTTTTATTTCGGCATAAAAAATAATCGTTTATAGTAAATTATATAGTAGTATATAACAAATAATTTATATAACTAGATAATAATGTTAGAAGTGAAAAAATATTGGATAATAAAATTTAAGGGTAGTAAAGAAATTGAATCTTTGTTCCCAAATACCACATATCTCAACATTGAGGGTAGTTTAGGTATTAAGTGATATTAGGGAGTATAATTGATGTAGGTTTAAAATATAAATAAAGTTAACCCTTATTTTTATTTTTTATAAAAATTTTAATATATATGGATACAATGGTAATTTGACATTCAAAAAGTGGATCTAGGAGCAACTTGCTACATTTTGAATATTGCTTTATAGTTTAGCAGACAGAAGAATGGGGAATCTGAACAATGTGATACCGGATGGTGCCACTTGCGCCGGCTCCTCCCACGGACGGTTTTACTTCAACGACTAGCTTTCATCAAAAGGTTTCACTCTAACTTTTTGGTGGTTGACTGGTTGTTAATCACACATATATATATATATATATATAATATGCACACACCCACCTAGAGAAGAGAGGAATGTTTGTGTTTACTTCAAATAACTTATGCCAATGCATGTGTTGCCATGTTATGGGGTATTTACTTACAGAAAATAGATATGCCTAAAAGTCGTCTAGAATTTTCAGTTCCTCTAGATGGCCACCAACAGCTTCAAATACTATGGCATTCCAGTGCCTATGACTCATAAATTGTCAATATCAGTTCGGAATTTATGGTATTTGATATTCACAGAAGGAGCCCATCAGAGCTTAAATAGTCAGCGAACACAGCTTGGATGACTAATTTCAGTGTCTCCCAGATAGTGAAACTCATACAATGCTATGTATAATTTACAAAGCATAATCCATACACCTTGCACTACTTCATAAGATGATTGACTGTTGCGCAGAGTTGTAACCCCAACTTTGAGGACTCCAGAAATCTGTTTTACATACTGATCACTTGCTTGCACGCATGCCAAACTCTGGCGAGGAAAAGAACCATTTGCAGGTACAAAACGGATTTTCCGCGCTGCTTGCCATCCAGAAGAAAGTGTTGACCTTAAATTAGAGAAATGGTAACGGACAGATTCCAGCTTTATTTTAGGTCTCGGTAGGGATGAAAAACTGCAGCCAGTGGGTGGGTCCAGGCCCAATTTAACCTTACGAACTGCACAGTGAACAAAAATCTCAGGATGGCTTCATTGCCAGAACTTAACACTTTCCCAATGAGGATGAAATACTACCTTGCACCTTCATCTTTCCAACCATTTTCTTAGGTTTTGGGGCAGATCCCTCGGTAGAGAGCTCTGAAGTGCGCTTCGTCAATAATTCCTCTTCTGATTGTAATAGCACTTGCTGCAGTCTGTAGTGAAATCGAATAGAAAGATTTGAACTAAAATAAGTAAACATCATAAGAGTATTGCTCTTAGGTCCAAGATTACACATGATACCACTGTAATATTGATACAATGAAGGCTAAGTGACATAACAACCATATATTTTCAGGACAAACACACACAGGTATGCAACATATAATCAATAGTTAATCAATTTAACACTTCACTGCTAATTACTTCAGGCAATCATGAAAAATTCCCAAATACAAGACGAATCCAGGAGGGGAAGGCAAAGATTTCTCTCTCCACACAAAGGGAGTCGAGATTATATTGAGTGTATACTATTTCTCTCTTTATGAAGAGTTAATGTTCCTGTGTTTAATGGTCAAATACTCCCTCCTGTTTATACAAGTCCTGTGCTTGGTTAAAGACCGGAGGTTCCTATACTAATCTCCCCATTTACATGGAGGGTCCTTCATTTTCTGCCGTAATCTAAGGATTAAACCGGTTCTTTTCTGAGCTAATCCCTAGGTTTCTGGTTTTAGCTGTCAGACATGACCCTTTCATTAAGTGCCGGTCACATCTGTCAATCAGTGCAATTAATGCTCCTCTCGAGTTCCCCCTTTTTACTCAGGACAATCCCTCGCCTCGAGCATTCTCAGATGGTTGCCCTTAATCTTGACCTCCTTACCACTTTCCTTAGATTCCCGCCTGTAAGTTAGTAGATGAGAGGTTTTCTCGTGCCATACCTTTTCTTCTCTTCATTCAACCCTCATCATGATCAAAGTTAGCCATTCCTAGGGAAACCCTCGAGAGGCAGGGCGGTCACTCTCCCCTTTCCCTCGAGGTATGGTGAACTCGAGTAACATACCAATGAGTAGTCATTAGAGCTCCGATATGGCCATCCAATCTTACCCTCGAGGGGGCCCATCCAATTGGAGCGGTACCCTTCTCATGGAATAAGGTTCAAATGGGCCAAATAGACCATTGATAGGTGCCCCCAAAAGGTGACCTCAGATGGTCATCCGATAAGTAAGGAAAGGTGTAATTATGCCTGTAATTAGGTCATAACCCACAATGTAACATTTAGACACTTGCGAAGTATAAAACACATTTATTTCTGCATGAGATTATTTTTCACAACAATTTTACAGCAGGATTCACAATCCTTTATCACATTTAGACTTCCGAAAAAAAGAAGAAGAATACAGCCACTTGCAGAGTCTGAAGTTAAAAAGCTTGCAGTAGTCATAAGTTTCTCTAAAAATGGGGTATAAACCATATATAAGTTTTAACCTGTACAGGATGCAATCAACTAAGATGAAGGTGTTTGAGGATTAGAAGCGAAAAATAATATATCTAACAAGTTTGAGATAGAAATCCACAATCATAAATTCAAAAAAAAAAAAAAAAATTGCTATGGAGGTAAGTGGGATTGTTGTAGGTTTCAGTGCAAAATAGTAGAAGCCTTTCTGAGGATGACAGGGCAAAATTAGGATAACAAGAGAAACTCACCCAAATGCATTTTGCAACAGAGCACATTCATTTTCCAAAAACATGGGTGCTTCAATGCATTGCCTTGCCCAAGCATGAAGGCAAAGTCGAACACAAGCGTCATATGCTATCACAGCATGCCACGGCCCTTGCGCACTGATTTCAAATAACACAACGTGCAAGTACAGGTGATGAGAAATGATCAAAAGTGATACAATTGTCAATTCCATATTCAGAATGCTAAATCTCAGCAGATCTTCATCCACATTATCAATGAATATTACCTTGCATGAAATGTGGGGAGGCGAGCGGGAAATGAACCCAAGGGTTTTACCACTTTCTACACCAGCAGCAGTCTTGTGAAAGAAAAAAAATATGACAATTATTTTGACCTAACTGAAACAATATGAATAAATTGTTTTTACAGAAACGTACGAATCCCCCTCATGATCTACGAGCCATATAAGATTTATGTGGCCGAAAATAAAATGCTATGCAAACCTGACAGACTGATATGCTTTCCGGAATATTTTTATCACTTCTCACTGAAAATCCATCTGAATCAGCTACACAAGGTATGCCTCTATGCAATGGACTTTTTTCAGTATCTATACCAGAACCACAAACAGGAGGAGCACTTGGAATATCATCATCGGAGAGCCTTCCATTCTGCAAGTTTCTAGCATGTAATTACTGCCAGATAGTATCCACAATGCACCACATTCTCTAAATTTGAAGTGACCATCACAAGAGAAAATTTTGTCAAAGATAACGAGTAACAACAAGATGATTCACCACAATCATGCATCAATTATAGAAGACTAGGTCAAAATTTCTAGTAATAAAAATGTAATAAACAATAAAACCAAGAGTGCAAGTATGCAATAACCAAATTATGAGGCAATTCTTAATAACACCCAACTATATATAACAACCTGTCATTCAGCACTAAAACTATGGATACCTTTTCGCCCATAGCACTAAAAGTATGGATACCTTTTGTCGAGCATTTCGCCCATTCATCCATAAATAAACACTCGATGAATACCCCTCGGAAGCATATGTCGTTGCGCGAGGCACGGGTTCACTTTTACTCCCCACTTGTGTGGTTGAAAATTCAGAGCTCGATGGAGAATCTGATGACTCATCCTCATGCAATATGAACATTCATTCGCACTCGGTACCGATTGGCTCCCCTCATAAGCCTCTCTGCCACATTCCCATTCCTTCTAACGTCTGGTAATTTTTCTTCATTTTACGAGTAAATTTTTTCGCGAATAATTTTTTTTTAATTGAATTAAATGCTCAAGATGATATAAATTGCTTCTCTCTGTGTAATGTTTAAGTTTTGCCGTTTAAAAATTTTTCGGAATCGTTTTAATTAAAAAATATTATTTGAACTATTTGTGAACCCGTGACACGTTTTGAAAACGTTAGGTGGAGATAGGTCTTGGGGGTGTTTATTTTCGATTCCTATAATTTTTCTCATATATATAATAAGGAATTTAAAAATTGATTTCGGAATTTTTTCATAAACGAGGATTTTTGTAAATTCAAGTGGAGTTGAGATAGTGGGTTTTGCTAGAAAATTTCACTAAGTGTTCTTCCTACTACCTTTCTCATATTGTAAGTGGCATTCAAGTGAATTTGTGGAACTTGTATGGTTTTGTTGGAAGAGAAAGAAATGTGAATTGTCATCACTACCTCACTTTCTCTTCACAACTTTGAAAGGTCAAAGGGTACTTTATGTAATTTGTGGACTAACATGCTAACCTAAAAAATATTAGTTTACATATTACAAGAGTTTTTCCAAAAATCTTCAAAACTGCATATAAATGATAAAAGTGGTTTATAATTAACACACATCCGCCACCCAAAAGTGCGAAAAAAACGCGGACAACCACTTCTACTAAAGACGGATCCATCTACGGGCTACAGGGAGCGGGATCGCCACCTGAAAATGTTTAAATAAAGGGGTGAGCTATGTTACATGGACTCTTCTAAAGTAGGTGAAGTACCCGTGTCCGACACATATTAGTCGGACATGGGTATGGGACAATTATCCGACAATTTTGGTAGGAGATTTACCTAAACTTCGATCCAAATGGTCCCATGTCACTCTCTTATTACTTCAAATGACTGAAATGTCTAGTTTGAACACTATATTTGGTAAAGACATTGTTGTACACCAAATGATATAATAAAAATATTAAATAAAACATATATTTAGCCGTGTCCATGTATCATTCTATTAGATATTTGACACGTCCGACACTAGGATACATACCCGTATCCAACACTCGTAGCCAGACCATGTAATATAGGGGGTGAGCTACACTAGCTCAGTAGGGGAATCCTCACCACTCCAAACTTGGTCGTTCAAGTGGTACTACTCCCAAACCCGTGAGCATGCTTCTAGTTCAAGGTCGGTCCAATCATCCCACATGACACGTGTGTCAATCCGGGACCCCAAATCGTATTCACAAACAATCCCAAGCATGCTTGAACATTTCACAAATATATCCGAAATAGATAGCATAGAAAATCAATAAAGCATAAATATCAAATGTTACGCCAATGCCATGCACCCTAACCACTAAAGATAGTGGATATCAAGTGTTGCCAATATAAAATCAATCACATGGGATATCGTTGTGGAAAAACCAGTGTTCGAAACCCAAGTCCTCGCACGCCCTCTGTTTGATAGATTACGAATCCGCAAGTCGCGAGAGACACCTCCTTGCCAGTTGTTGCGACTATCCTGAAAAAAAAAAATCAAATCTCATAATGTCAACATGAGGCATGAAATCCACATCAAAGTATATCCAATGCACATAGTGCCATGTCAACATAAACATGCCTCAAATCGTCCAATATCACAGCATATCCACATTTCCAAGTTATACAATTTTTAAGCATGTTTTTCATTCTCAATCATTGTACTAGTGTCATGGTTATATCAAGCAACATTGCATAAACAAACACACCAAATGGGACCTAACCATATTTCTAAATTGTGACATAATTCAAGTGTATAAAATCAATTCACACACTTCAACGCACACACCCACGATACCAAGAGAGAAAGTGATTCGTCAACCCCTACCTCAAGTCCAAGCAAGGAAATCCAAGGGGGAAGCAAGAATGGTCCAAGCAAATGATTTCAAGAGTTTCTCAAAAATTCCAAGAAAATCCTCCAAACTGAGCTTAAGATTGCAAAATAGTTCTCCAAGCTAGCTACAACAACCAATTAAAGAACATGTTCACTTTTAAAAATCCTTGGCAAGGATTGTCAAAAAAATGAGGATTAAAGTCTTAAATGGGGATCAACGTTCAGTACTTGACATTTTTAGATTTTAAATAGAATTTTATGAAAAGAAAGGGGACTTACCAAAATGTTCCCAAAAAGTAGAATCAAAAGTGAAGCATGAATGTCCAAGGGAGTTCTCTAAAGTGCACTTAAAATCTCTACATAAGTCTTCCAACTAGCAATAATTCAAGGGTGTGAGAATAAGGTTACAAGAGTGCACTTTTAACAAGGTTCAATAACAATTGGAGTCAATTCACAAGATTTACAAGGAAATTTCCAAAAACAAGAAAGCTAGGGTTTGAAGTAAAATTTCATAAAAGATGAGAGAACTTACCACTGCTTGATAACAAGTGATGCTTGAAGTATAGAGATGTCAAGGAAGCTCTCTCCTCAAAGATCAACAATTATGAAAATCAAATTCACAAGAATTAGAAATGGTTTTCAAGATATGAAAATTCTAGGTTTTGAGAGAGAAAGTTCAAGAGAGCCAAGAATCTTACCCAATACTTGCAATAGATTGAAGAGGAGGAGATCTCCAACAACTTTCATGTTCAAATGATCTTCCAATTCTCAACAAAATGAAGGAGAAAAATCAAAAAAAGAAGTGAAAGAGAGGGAGAGAGAACCGTGTGTGGGAGAGAGGTGAAGAAGATGATGGGGTGCGTTTGGTGGAAAAGTCTAGCATTTACAAGAGTTTGGGTGAACATCTCTTCCATATATATGCATATAATTTTCTATCCTTTAACCCCTCAATCCAAGGGCCCAAAAAGGATATAGGAGAAGTGGAAGAAGATGAGATTGCTAGATGGTTGACACCTCACCAATACTAGAGTCTTCCATCTTCTTCATATTTTGGTTTGATCCAAATATCACTTCCTATGGAACCACTCTAATTCCGATACTAGATGAAAAAGTCCAAGAGTTCAATCAGTAGGTAGCATTATATGGACAAGTTTCCGTGTACCTCAAATTCACATGATACATTTGACCTACTATTGTTAATATCTGTGTAACTATACAAATAAAGCAGTGAACAGAATAAGCAAATACAATCACGGGATAAATTACCCATGAGGACATACATTTTCTAAAGCAAAAGTGTATTTTGGCCAACGTCGTATGAAGATCTCATAATCATTGAAAGATTCTTTCACGCGGTTATACATATCATCAACAAAAGGGGTTGTTGAGCGTTGTCTCCACACTCCTGACCATTTAACCTGCAAGTCAGTCATTTGAGAATCAAGCAACCTGCGAGAAATGAGGATATCCAATTTTTCAACATAACATGGAAAACCATCGGAAAAACTCCTTCACAATAAGTCTTTGAGATAGTGACAACTAATTTCATCGATAAAAGAGAGAGAAACAAAAGATGTGGTGTTGCTCACGTGGATCAAAATTATGTATGGGCTCTATTTAAAACAATTGTTCAAAACCAAATCAAGTTCTCCTATTGTATATGAATGCTATACATGTAAAACAGTTTATACCACCAGTAAAATTGGCTGCATTAAATTTTGGGGAAAAAATTGGTACAAATTAACCTCATGATTGTCGGCCATATATTGAGCAAGAAATCCAAGCCTAATGAATGTTGGTTATTCCAATAAAACATGCAACCCTCTTTAGGGTTAACAATGTGGATGTAACAAAAACTTGACATGAATGTAGGGATATTTCAACACATGCTGTTAAATCCAAATTAGAAGTTTCAGAAATTGTATACGCTAAGCTGCACAGTACAATTCTTTTGGAAACTAATTACATGAAAGCAGCATTCCTAGATATATGTACCTTATCTAATTTGCATGACTCAAGCAAAGTTAGGCGCTTATCTTGAATACAGAGGACAATATACAAATGGGAGAGTTCATTTGCATCAACGCCACCTTTAACAGGACTGAAAAGTTGAATAAAATTTAAGCCAAAAGCATGAGCCCTAATGTGATTGAACTTGTATCATTGATCAGAAATATGAAAAATAAATAACTTTATCTTCCAGCTGGCAAGATCTCTCCGAAAATCTGTTGTTGCAATGACAAGTTCTGCTACAGGAGGAGAGGGGACTGTTGGAGGACATGCAATGAGGAACACCCAAATTCTACTGCAAATTTCTGCACTGCAAATCAATGATGAAAGATTGGGGAGGTCTATGAAGTTGTACGAAACAAAAAAGTAAAAGAATTCAACAAATATTATGATATGTTTGATAACACTTATTTATCACTTAAGTCTAAACAAATTCAGGACTTATTCAATTAAGTATGTTTGATAAGAAAATTAAACATCACTTATAACATTAAGTGTCATTTAAAATGAGGTAAATTTTAAGTGACAGGGTCATCTCTTAACACTGAAGACTGAAAACTTACAAAATATCAGAAAATATAATATTTTAAGCACCACTTAAGATCTTCAGCACTTAAAATTCAGATTTTAAAATTTTCAGTACTTCATTTTCAATTTTATCAAACACCACCTTGGTAGCTCAGATATTTCATATTAGATTTGTCCATCGCCATAGTAGCTAAACGAAAAGGAGCCATAACAGCCC
This sequence comes from Cornus suecica, assembly GCA_963922005.1. NCBI lineage: Eukaryota > Viridiplantae > Streptophyta > Magnoliopsida > Cornales > Cornaceae > Cornus > Cornus suecica. Next base: position 26,648,394 of record OY998246.1, on the reverse strand, counting down.
CATTAACTGACTTTACAAGTGCTTCAGCATAAGCTCACACTGATATGCAGAGCCATCAAATTATTGATTTCATTAGCTACTGGTTTTAGTCACAGAATAATACCACAGAAAGAAGGGTTATATACTGTTCCATAGCAACCTCCGAGCTCATGTTCCCAAGACTCTGCCATGCCTTCCTTGTACAATGTTCAATCACCTCTCTACGTTCCATTCTCAAACCATTCACGCTCTTTTGTTCCCTAAGTAAGACCCAACTATGTTGTCTACCACCAATCTGAATTCCACCATGGGAAACAGATGAATCAGTCTCATTTTGTAACTGTTCCTTCATTACAACAGAACAAAATTTGTTTATGTCCCTATATAGTTTCTTTCTGTTGTCTTGCTCTTTCTTTATGGGTCAAACTATAAGTTCATACTTCACATGGTATTATCAGCTCAGCACTCTTAATAAAGTTTTCTACTCCTCTCTCCCCTGTTTTATCCAACTAAGCTCACACCTTAACTATAACTGGTACGGATATAGTACGGACAAATCAACAAGCATAGACTATACATAAACAAAAGTACGAAACAATTCCATTAATTGAATACCCGAAAGTAAAGTGTAAATATTTGTGCAACAATTGCTTTCTTTTCGGACAAATTGACTTCACTGTCATCAAATAATTTGTTAGAGAATATATTGATAAAATTGATTTACACATTAGTGAAATATTTGACACGGGCTGGGGGGTCTTGACATTCTTCCACCAACTTTAAGTGAAGCGAGTGTTTCCTAAGCTATAACTGATATCCTACTGTTATCCTTCTCAACTAACATTATTTGTTGTCTGGCTGTGATAAAACATATCCAAGACATTAAAAACTAGATGTTTATGTAGAAAGTTAATGATCAAACCGGTCCATTTGACGTGAATAATAACATAAACCGTATATATTCGCAAGAATCCTAATATTTATGTCTGCTATGAAGAAAGTAGATTGAGCAAATTATTTTTCTATAGACATCTCTCTCCCTAATAGGTGGTTGAGATGCATCCTAACCGACGGTACTAACAAATTAAAAGCCATTCTTGTCACACAAATACAGATGAACAGCATCTAGTTAAAATTTATTATTAAGGTATTATAACAAAATTAGAACACATTATTAAGATACTAGAACACAAACTAACAACAACAATATAGAAGGCATTGTTAAGATGCTATAAACAAATTAACAAGATCGAATTAAAAGGCTATAAAACACATCAACAACATCATTTCAAAATGCATTATAAAAACCTACTACAACACAGCTTGAGAACATCCAATAAAAAGGCAATTCTACGATAATACAACACAAAATTTAAATCGTCAAATTAAAAGGCATTTTCAAGATAAAATAGCACAAATTAACAACAATAAATCAGAAGTCTTGGATCAACGTTTAATTGAACTGGGGTAATATTCTAATTAAGAGTGAGTTCACTTATTCGTGAGCACCAAATGCTTAAAATTAAATAAAATAAAATAAAAAGCTAAAATAAAAAAGTAAATCAATTTATGATGACACCAAATCTCAAAGTCATTAAGCAGATATGTGGCCTTCAAATTTTTAGTCAAACAAGTTACAGAGAGCAATATCACCATTGCCTTATTGGGGAACTGAAAATTTCTGGTGATCATTGCCTGAAATAGTAGCTGGAAACTTGGGAAATTGAATTCAAAGATGAAGATGCAAACTTGGGAAAATGGATTTCATGATGAAGGTTCCCATTGCTGGGAAAGATAAGACAAGCACGGTGAATTTTTTGAAGCCATCTAATATGGCACATAAAGCAACCTGCACTCAAGCAGTAATTGAATTACTGGAGGATCCTAACCCTGCAAGATGCTTCATACTAGTATTTATTACACTAACTGTAATATGTATGATGAAAGATGAGAAAATAAATTACATTATCAAGACAAGTTATCATAATGTTCAGAAATGTCACCATTGCCTTGCCTTATTGAGGAACTGAGAATTTCTGGTGAGCATTGCCTAAAGTAGTAGCTGGAAACTTGGGAAATTGAAGTTGATGATGAAGATGCAAACTTGGTAAATTGAATTTGATGATGAAGATTCCAACAGGTGGGATAGATAAATTGACCTCTTGCAGCACATTGTAACCAAGCACAAGCACAAGCACAGAACCTCTGTTCCTCCTCCTCCTCCACAGAACCTCTGTTCCACCTCCTCCGCCTCGCCCAACAAAGGGTTAGACCATATCATCATCCTCCCAAAAAAATGTCGTTCGTGAAAAAGTTCATAAATAAGTTTACAACAAAGTCAAAAACAAATTTACCCTTGCCCTCACCACCACCAGCTTCGCATTGGATCGAAGACCAGCAGCGTCGGTCTTTCGAAAGACGTCTGTCTTTTGAAAGACGTCGGTCTTTCGAAAGACGTCTTCCGATTCCAATCGAAAGACATCGTAACAGCAGCGCCGAGAATTGGAAGATGGAGAGGAGTGGGCTGCTGAGCAGTCCAGGTGCGGGCCTCGCCCACTATCACCACACCCCATACTTGGCTGGACAGGGCGGCACACCAAGGGGGAACCTAAATTCCAAGGACAAAAGGAATCCGCTTCACTGGTGCATCCATTGCCCGAGAGTAATGTTCCGGAAAATTGAACTCATGAGGAAGCACAACAGCCATTGGCACAGTGGGTGGACTCACGAGTGCAACACTTGTCACTCTGTTTTTGAAACATTCGAGCAGCTCAGACAGCACAAGATCGGCCATGTCCTCAGACGTGAATTTCCTCACAGGTGGCTGAAAATAGGGGGTGCTGATATTGATGGCTACGAAGGTGTCTTCACCGAATACTTTTGGAACAAGTACGGGAGGCATGATAAGGAAGATCATATGAGGCGAGGAGAGGATGTGGTGGGCGAGGTATACTATGATAGTAAAGCATACCTGTGTGAAAAAATGAAGGGTAGACGCGCGTGCCTCACTGCCTACCTCGGCGTAGAGGATGCCCGAAAACTCTTCGACAAGTCTCATGATGGTGGCGGTGACAGTGGCAGTGACAGTGACAGTGACAGTGACAGTGACGGTGGCGGTGACAGTGACGGTGGCGGTGGCGGTGGCGGTGACAGTGACGGTGGCGGTGGCGGCCCCTTGCAGTACTACAGCGGCGGCAACATTGGACCCTATTATGGTGGCGGTGGCGGCCCCTTGCCGTACTACAGCAGCGGCAACATTGGACCCTATTATGGTGGCGGCGCTTCGAGCAGCGGAGGTGGAGGTGGAGATGGTGGCTTGGGCGGAATGAGTGGGTACTATGGTGGTGCTTACAGTGGCGGAGGCGAAGGTGAAGGTGGGTTCGGCGGCATTTGGTGATTGAATTGGGGTCGGTACTTAGATTAGATATGTTCTAGGCATGACTAGCACCATTAACACAAACACTCCCTTTTCTAGACCAAACTCCCCCTGTTCACCACCACAATCACAAATCCAAACATGCTCCTCACCATATAGGTTGCTT